>CM057386.1:1075000-2275000 GCA_030015415.1 Cynopterus sphinx
ACCCACCAAAAACCTAGTAAATAAGTTGAAGAAGACCCAAAGTGAGGCATATCACTGTGGCATTTCAGGTCGTGGGGAATAAAGACAGGAATCTAAAGCTTCAGAGGAGAAAAAACAAGTTGCATACGAAGGAAAGAAAATGACAGATTTTTTAATAGCAATATTTAAGACAGAAGGTAACAGGATAACAGAAATTTCTGAGGAAAAGATCATTTAAAATCTAGAGTTCTAAATGTCTGATATAAAAAGCAGAAGTATAAAAAAGATTTTCAAGAAATATCTCTCTCACATATCTCCCCAAAGTTACTAAAGGCTGTTAAGTGCAAAACGAGTAAAACCTGAAGATGCCATGGAAGACAGGAAACAAACTAAGCACGAGGCAAAGACGTGGGGATGATAAAGGGCGACACCAGGAAGATGGCTGTCTGTGTTCAACGTGGGAACAAGTGCAAATCGAAGCAAGACTAGAAAAAACTCCAAAACAGAGGTCTCTAAGGTGAAAATGAAAGTGTTTGACTGAATTAATGACAGATACAAATCATTATGCAACAAACAACGAAAGCAGTTAACTTCAAATGAAACGCTACACAAGAATGGAAATGAAATGGCACATAGTATTAACACTGACTTAACAAAAATTGTGATAAAACAATATTGAAAAGGTTGAGGGAGCATGGATGGGGGAAAAGTGAAAATGAGCTAAATGCTCCCCTTTATTCTAGGCAGGGAGCTAACATACTACAGCAGGTCCTTGAATAAAATTTTTTGTTCAGCATCATTTCATCATAACGCTGATGTGAAGCCACAGGAATTTAACTCTTGTTTATATCAATTAGCCTGTGGTAAAACTGGTTTTCTTATACATTTCACAGAACCCATTGACAACGTTACATGAGGGCTTACTGTACACAAAATTGAAAAAAAAAAAGAATATGTAAATTCCTTGGGCAATACAGATAAAAAGAGCTGAGCACAAGATCAGCCAAAAGACTGAAAGCAATAACCCCTACATGGTGGGGACGGGGAGCTCAGAGGATGGGGACGGGATGCTGCTGCTTTGTCATTCATTATATGTACTACGAAGGTACACAATGTTTTAAAGCTATGTATGTTTATTATGTAATAAAACCAAAATCATAAATTTATAGTTTGTAATAAAAATCAATGCATTTAAGATATGCCTCACTGAGGAAACTCAAGAACACAAATATCACCTAATATAAATCGTAAACCTTCATTGATGCCTTATCATATTTCCCACAGCACATATTCCATACAAACTTCAAGCTCCTAACCTCCTGCTTCTGAACAAATAATATAACTTTATTACTGTAAAGACTTCAATCTTTAACTTCTCTAACTCAAATATTCTTCACCTATCCTTGCCTCTTACTCTTCTTCATTGATACTTTTCAAAGCTAGGTTTTCTGCCTATACTTTTAATACCATCACCTCCAAGGCCCTGTCTCATCTCCTCCTTCTGTTAAGCTGCTTATCACTCACTGCACATGTTCAACCACGCTCAGAAATTTCTTATGCTCAAAGAAAAATAAAATCTTCCATTAAAAGAACAAGGAACAAAATTAAAGACTAAAAAGCTCCAAGCCCTTGTTTTCCCAGAAAGAAACATCAAAACAACAACAACAACACACGGAAACTAACTAAAAGACATTACATGAGCTCTGAAAAACAGTCAAGGGTCGACAGCAACCAAGCAAACCCTCAAGAAAAAGCCACAGTCAGAAATGGCAGAAATTTCCATGGCATTTCACTCATCTTTCCCCAACACCCCCCAACACCCCCCAACACACACACACACACACACACACACACACACACACACACACACACACACAGCAGTTTTGGTCTACAGAGGTGCCAGCTCAGATCCCAATTCCCTCCTTGAACCATAGAGAACAGACCAGAACTTATTTGCAACATTCTAAGCAGTCTAATGGCTGCCTGAAAAATTGCTAACTGTCTCACCTAGACCAGATTTCAGTGAGAACAATGCTCACGAAGGCTGCAGGGAGACTACAGACACCTAAGGTAAGAGTCTGGATGGAGTCATAGGACATATAGTCTGAAGCTGCAAAGAGAAGCTGAGGTGAGAATTTGGAAAATTAAGACATTCAAAAGGAGCCACGTATATAAGAAATTTAAAGATCCACACACAGGCACAGGAAAGACACATGTTCAGAAAACATAGGATGACCACAACCTTCTACTTCAGGTTGATACGAAAACTCGGGGCATGTCCAGCTTATTAGTGAAGTTCCTCCTCACCAGCCTGCAAAGGCTGGGAAAGGTGGCTGCTTTTTCTAATGCCCAATTTTCATCAAAATATCAAAAGGCAAACAATTAACAGGAAGATATGGCCCATTCAAAAGAATAAGTCTCCAGAAATTATCCCTGAGGAAAATAACACAGGCATCAGATTTACTAGACAAAGACTTTAAAACAACTGTCTTCGATATGCTCAAACTGTTAAAGGAAAACACATAAAAAACTAAAGAAAATAAGGAAAACAATGTATGAACAAAATGAGACTATTAATAAAAATACAAAAATTATAAAAATGACCAAAAGACATTCTGGAGCTAAAAAATTTAATGACTAAATTTGATTTGAAAAAGTTCACTAGAAGGGTTCAATAGCATATAAATAAGCCAGCAGTAAAAACAGTCAGTGAACTTAAAGACTGGATATTTGAAATTATCAAGTCTAAGGAGCAGAAAGAAAAAGAATGAAAAGTAAACTGACCCAAAGGGATTTGTGCGATACTGTTAAGTAGACGAATATACACATTAAGTGACTCTCAGGAGGAAAAGTAACGAAGAAATTATTTGAAGAAATAATGGCCATAAATTCCAAAATTAGATGAAAGGCATGAATCCACTAATTCCAAGTGGAATAAACCCAAAGAGACACACACCAAAACACATAAACTTTTAAAAGGAGAGAATTTTGAAAGTAGCAGGAGAAAACTCATCACACAGAAGAAATCTTCAATGAGAATGTAAGTGGATTTCCAAGCAGAAACCTTAGAAGCTGAAAGGCAGTGGGCCAAAATATTTAAAGTGCTGAGAAAAAAATGTCAACTGAGAATCCTATATCCAGCAAATCTGTCCAAAACTAAGGGGAAAATTAAGACAGTTCCAGATAAACAAAAACTAAAGTAGTTCCATATCATTAGCCCTGCTCTACAAGAAATGCTAAAGGGAATTATTCAATTTGAAATTCATTGGGGGTCACTAGACAATAGCTTCAGACCATATTAAGATAAAAAAAAAATCTCCAGTAATGGTAAACATGGACAAAAATAAAAACCAGTGTTACTGTCATTATAGTATGTAACTCCTTATTTGCTACAGAATATAAAAGAGAAATTCATTTTAAAGCAGGTGCACACGCTGAATAAAAAATATAATATAAAAGGGGGAGAAGGAAATGTACAGCATAGAATTTTTATATGTGACTGAAGTTAGTATCAATTCAGAATACACTGCTATAACCTTAAGATGGTAATCTCCATGGTAACCACCAAGAAAATACCTAAAAATTGTTAATAATAAAGGAAGTCAGAAGGGAATCAAATCATTTTACTACCAAAAGAAGTCAACTAAACACAAAGGAAGGCTAATGGAGAAAATGAAAGACAAAAGCTATAACACATGCAGAAAACAAAAAGGAAAAGTCCTGACCTATGAGTAATTACTATAAATGTAATTGGATTAAACAATCCAATCAGAAGGCACAGATTGGCAGAATGAATTTTAAAAAAATGGAATACAATTTATACACTGTCAACAAGAGACTCATTAGATCTAAGAACACAGACGAGTTGAAAAGTAGGATGAAAAGATATTTCAGCAAATAATAGCCAAAAGAGAACTGAAGTGATTATACTAATGAGACAACATAAGACTAAGTCAAAAAAGGTTGTAAGAGACAACAGATATGTCATATTAATAACAGTTTCATTAATCCACCAAGGAGATAATAACAATTTTAAATATATACATACCTAAGAAGAGAGCCCCAAATATATGAAGCAAAAATTGACAGACATAAAGGTTGAAATAGACAATCCTACAACAAAAGTTGGAGACGTCAATACCCCACTTGCAATAAAAAATACAACAACCAGAAAGAAAAGCAATAAAGAAACAGAGGGCTCGATCCACATTATTAACCTGCTGCCTAGAGAACACTCCCCACAATAGGAATAAAATACATAGAAACACAGAACTTTTTCCAAGATAGGCCATATGATAGACCATAAGACAAGTCTAAAATTTTAACAAGACCAAAGCCATACAAAATATCTTTTCCAATCACAATGGAATAAAACAGAAGGAAAAGGGGAAACTTAAGAAATACACGGTAATTTAACAAAACCTCAAATTAATCAATAGGTCACCCAAGAAGTCACAAAGGAAATTAGAAAATAACCTAAGACCAATGAAAATGAAAACACCACATACTAAAACCTACGTACGTGAAACACCTCAGCACGTCACATGGAAACGCAACTTCCCTGTGGGGGCAGGACTGCTATGAGGCACATCATAGACTCTAACGTCGTTCAAGGAAAAGCCGAGTCGTTACAAGACAACGTGAAGCAAAAGGAAGGTAAAGGATCTAGAGCCAGAGACTTTAATGCCAGCAAAGGATGGCTTGGTCATTTTATAAAGTGGTTCGGCTTAAAAAATGTCAAGATAACAGGAGAAGCAGCTTCTGCTGATCCAGAGGCAACAGATTAGCTCCCAGACACCATTAAGAGAATCACTGAGGAGAAAGAATATCTGCCCAAACAGGTTTTTAATGCAGACAAGAATACCGTATTTGGGGGGGAAATGCCACAAAGGACTATTAGTAAGGCAGAGGAGCAAGCACCAGGCTCTAGGGTAGGAAGGGGCAGGCTAACTCTGTTGTTTTGTGCAAATGCAGTCAGGTGTGTGGTGAGAGAACAGCCCTCGTCTATAATGCTGCTCACCCCCGAGCCTTCAAGGGATAAACACCAGCTGCCAGTGGTGATGCCACAAGAAGGCCTGGACAACAAAAACCCGTGTCATGGACCAGTTCCATCAATGCTTTGACCCTGAAGTCAGAAGCACCTTGCCAATAAGGGGGCTGGCTCTTAAAGTTCTGATATTGGACAATACCCCTGGCTACCCAAAACCCTACACTAAAGGCATCGAAGTGGTCTATTTGCCACCGAAACACAACTTCGCCAACACAGCCTCTATATGGAGGTGTGGGGGGACAAAGACCTTTAAGGCTTATTACAGAAATGACTGTCAACACTATGGATGAGAACTCCAACAGAGACAACATCATGGAAGCCTGGAAGGACCACACCATTGAAGACGACGCATCATTATTACAGAAAAGTCATAAAAGCCATCGAGCCCACTTAAAGTGGAACACAGAGCTAAGTGTAAAATACTCAACTATAAATATTTTAGAAGAAAACATAGGAGAAAATCTTCATGAACTGAGGTAAGGCAAAGAGTTCTTAGATAAGACACCAAACACTTGATCCATGAAGAAAAAAGTAAAAGATTGGACTTCAAAATTAAAAACTTCTTTGCTCTGGATAGACTCTGTTGGGAGAATAAAAAGACAAGACAAGATGCAGACCGGGAGAAAATATTTGCAGATCACATAGTCAACAAAGGACTCACATCCAGAACGTATAAAGAACTCTCAAAACTTAAGAATAAGAAAAAGAAATACAACCCATTTTTTTCAAAATGGGAAGACTTGAACAGGTGAACGAGGATACAGAGAAAGCAATAAGTGCACGAATCAATGTTCGATATCACATTAAACCACCATACACCCATTCAAAGGGTTAAAATTTTAGAAACTGACACTACCACGTGGTGGTTAGAACGCAAAGCTACGAGGCCTGTCGCACCTTGCCTGGTTGGGGACTTCTCCAACAACACGGCCTCTGTGGACAACGGCCTGGCGTTTCCTAAAAGCTGAACGCACGCCGACCGTGGGACCCAGCAATCCGCTCGCAGGTATTTAACAGCAGCAATGAGAAGTCAGTCACGGCCACACGAAATCCCGCACGCACGGGCTGACAGCAGCCCTGTTCGAAACTGCCACAGACGTGGAAGACTGACTGGTACGTGCGCATCATGGAACGGTACTCAGCAGTCGAAAGAAATGAACCTTTGACACGTGATCAAGTTGGGTCAGGCCCTACAGTAAGCAAAAGAAACCAGTCTCAAAAGGTTCCATATGCCCGGTTCCGTTTATGTGACATTCTGGACTGTAAAATTAATAGTGACAGAGACAGATGAGCAGCCGTCAGACCTGAGGGGCGGAGGCAGGATGGGGCCACGAGAGGGGAGCACGAGGGCGTTTTAGGAGCGACCCTGTGTCCTGACTGCGGTGCACCCTGTCCCGTTCTGTATCCTGGCCATGCCGCTGGTTAAACAGATCTGCACGTGGGTTATAACTCCTAGAACACGCCACATAAAAAGCCAATTTCACTCTCATAATTTTCAAAACTAAAAAAAATCTTTAAAGAGCTGATCATATTCATGTTAAATGGCAAAAATGCAAGACATGAACACAAAGGGCAAGACATGCTCCTCAGAGCCTCCTTCTCTGAGGCCTCTTATTGTTGCTGCTGTTGTGTCAAATCCATTTTGTCCATTTTGAGCACGTTTTTCACATGCAATGACCTCCCTCCACCTTCCCCAATTACCCTGTCAAAAGTGAGGTAGGTGACTTTGTTTGTTTTATTTCTTCTCCCTTAAGAAAATAAAGTATTTTCCTTAGTAAAAGTTAAGTACAATATGCCTAAACATTTTTCCAGTACTTATAAATTATTTTAAAGCTGCATGAATAAAACAACTTTTTAGAATTACTTTATCATAATAGGTTCTCAAACATAATTTATATGTATATATTCTGCAAATTACTTTATATAAATATTGATCCCCAAAGTCATTATATTTGGTCATTCCCAAAACCACATTTAACACTGGAAAGTGACTTACTGAAAAATATTTTTGTATTCTAGAGCTCTATTCTATTCTATTAAAAGTATTCTCCCATTAATATATTGTCGTAATTGAGTCTAAAGATTTCTTTGATGAACTATCCATATGAAAATCAAAATGAAAAAACTTCAACAGACTATGATCTTTTCATTTCTTATCAGCAGAGCTACTACCCTCAGCAAATAAAGACTTCCCCATTAAGAAAGCCCTTAAAGAAAGAATGATGTCCATTCTTTCTCCTAACGTATGTACATGCTTTCTTTTAATGTACTAATGCCAAAAGAATTATCATTGCCAGAAATCATACACAGGCCTAACAATAAGATTCTGATTAGTGTCAAAAAAGATCAAAATATGTATCAATTATAAACTTATAGGAGTTGACTTGCAATTAGTCTCCAAATATAGATCCCAGAATTTCACTGAGTAAATGAGTTCTCTAACTAGTACCCACTCATGTATAAGTGAAATAATTTCAGCTTTAGAAAACTCAGCTGTTTTCTATCTATATGACCTCATTTATGTAGAAGGATCCTCAAAAATTTACTTTCAAATGCACATTTAACTGGAAGGTTAAAGAGCAAGTAGGGGTGATGTGTTATCATAGAAGGAAGAACATAGGTTAATACAGCTCATTTTAAAATGCAACTAAGCTAGAACTCGAGCCAACTCATCCAACTACAAAAATGTGTGTACATGGATGTGTGTACACGAACCTGTAATATCACAGGTAAACAAAACTAAAGAACCATCTCGATAAAATGAGGCTGAGCCCTCAGAACCCTTAACAAGTATAAGAGCGCCATTTCAGGTAGCACCTCTCCACAAAAAGAAAATATGACTTCTTCCGAACTAAAAAGCATGTTTAAGAATGATTTTTACTTTTCCAAGTAGGTGATTCTCTCAGTTCATTGTAGAAACTAAATTCCCTCTATGTACTGAAGTACTCAAAGCAAAAGGACTGTGAAGCACCTAGAACAGACCAACTACAAAATATAAGATGACCCCGACCTCTAGCCACAAAACTGTACGTAGAGACATTTACCTGTTGCAGTTTCTGAAAATTCACATCCTAATATGGGTGACACTCCGACCTGGATGTCCCATTATCCAGCTCACATTCTCACATGTTGGCTCTACTCAAACTGGGACAATCAAGAGGACCACAGAGAGCCTGAACTAATAAACCATGGCGGGTTCTTTTATTTACAAACAGTCCATCAGCTTGGCACTTTGTGACCCAATACGCACCTAGCAAAGAAATGTCACTTATAATTGGTACATACGTTCTTTCCGGTGTTCAACCAAGCCCGCAGCCTGCTTTGCTGAGCACTTTGCAAACCAACTGTCCCCCAGTAAAACAGTGACTTCATTAGTATGAACAAGTTTTCCTGGCATGAAGGCAAAGGGGCCAAACGGTACCTATTTAAAAAAAACAGACAAAAAAAAAGAAAATACTAAGAAAAAATTTACAATGCAGCCTTAAAAGCTCTATGTTGAGGCCTTTTTTATCTACACGCTACGGAAAATGTCAACTTCACAGAAATTCAATATCATATTTAAGTTTCACTAGGAAAACCTACAGAAAGTTGGTTTAGGTTAATAAATTAATGCCACAACAGGAAAAGGTATCAGCACATATACATATAGCTCTCAGAGAAATTAGCATTGGCTCTGAATGTTTATTCTTTTTGTTCATTCACAAGTCTACTTGAAAGCAAACTAGTAATGAAATATTAAATTAATAATACCTTTGATTCAAAAACCTAAAAATTGTTTCCAATAAAATAGCCATTTTTTTGTAAAGCAAGAACAAACAAATGAAAAGGATTACTGAAACTACAAAATTTACAAACTATCTGGGTCAGTATAATAAAGAACAATACCTTCACCACGCATTCGGGCTAGTGTCATTAAGAGCAGTCTTTGTGAAAAGGAATATTCATGCAACGAAAGAGTCTAACCCAGGGCTTGTGAATGGATCATTATGCCAATAGGAATATCATTCAAACAAAAATTAGCAGTACCTTTTTATATAAAAATCAATGTTGTAGGGTTTAATTCTGTGAATTACACAACATTATGGTCTATTCCTGCTCTGGCTAACAGGAAACGACTAAGTGCCATATTTCTGTCATAATTACAATTTTCTAACACAGTAAATCTGCATACCAAATATGTCAAATTGTGTGCTAACATTGATGCCATTTATGTCACCATAATGTGATAATTTAATATAAATCCGAAACAAAGGAAAAGAAGTAAATACTGCTACTATAATTGGTGTATTACTATAAAGTAAAACAAAACCACCCTTCCTGATACAGCCCATCAGCCTGGCGATTTGGGAAACGACACACACGAGGTAAGGAAACGTTTTCTTTACACGCGTCACATCTTCCCAGAAACAAGGCACTGGCTGAGGAGACGCGCGCGCACGTACCATGATGTCGTACGACAGCTTATCGGGCAAGGTGCCGAGCCTCTCCTGCAGGGCGCTGTAGTCGTCGTCCACCTTCCTCCTGTTGACAAAACCGCACCAAATGCTAACTGAACACAGAATCACTCCCCCGAGGAGGCCAGGTGTCATAGGACAAGCTAGTCAAAAACCTAACCGGAGCGATTTCGACAGTCAAGTCGGTTTTAACGTCAAAACCCCGTTTTCCTGAAGGTCAGCGACGGCTCTGGCCCCCGCGTGCATCAGAGCGAAGACTCAGCAGCTCCGGCCTCCGGGAGCGGCCGTGCCCATGGGGAGCGCGAGTGTTTCCCAAGGCAGAGGTCGTCTGGACTAAACGGAACTCGGCCACTAAGGGAGGGAGGGAGGGAAGGTGGCCCGAGGTCTGGAGCGCCACGGGCTCCGGAGGAAGGAGGCGGCGGCCCGAGAACGCCGCCGAGTGAACGAACGCCGGCTGGGGGGCCGCGACCACGACCGCGAAGCCTGATCGGAGGCTTCGGTCCTCAGAACTGGCGGTGGCAAGGGCAGGAGTCGCCGGCCGCTGGGCTACGCCTGCCAGTGTGGGCCAGGTGAGAGAGAACCATCAGGGGCTAGAAGGAATCAGGGCGAGGTGACGCCGGAAGCATTTGCATTCGGCTTTGGAGTTGGTTTCAGGCTACAGGGGAACAGAGCTGCCTAACACGTTAATTCCCAACACCCAGAACACGTGACTGTGGGACAGAGGTGCGGGAGCCCCCCTCGGCTTACACCCCCAGAAAGGGCCGGCCCTGGCCAGAGGGGCCGCCTTCAAACCCCTGCAGATCAGGCTGCGGGCGAGCCAGGGCACTGCAGGTTTCTAAAGCAGAAGGGTCCTGTCAATTTTCAAGCAGAACAAAAACAAAACTCACCGATTCGGCTAGTAATTTAAGAGAACATGTAGATATTGTCAGACTGAAATCAGGATAAATTGCAACAGAGATAATCACCCTCCAGATAATAAAAATGACTGCTCCCGAAACATCGCGGAATCGGTTTCAGTCACTCCTTAGCTCCCTAAAGGAACCGCGGCATAATTAATAAAAACGATCTTATTTCATCTATCAAAGAACATCATGGAACTACACATATGTTATTCACCCGAAAACACCCTGTTGTAGCTGTCACTGTGGCCATTTCCCCCGGGGTGGAGTGCAGGGGGCGGCCGGCCTGGGGCAGGGCCCTCGCCCGGCGGCGGGAGGGGCGTAGCCCAGCAAGCCTTTCCGTTTTCGAGGGTTCAAGTGCTTTTTGAAAACTTTTCCCCAAAATCCCTTTTTGTAAATAAACATGAAATGTCTAGTCTATTTCTTCCAGGCAAGATCATCCTTCTGGATCAATTTTTATATGAATAAAATAATTTTTAAAAACCTTTATATCAGGCACAGGGCTATGTCCCAGAAAGAACATGGCTTCGAGGTCAGGCCAGAGGGTGAATCCCAGCTCTGCCATTCAACGCACACAACTTAGCCCCAGCCTCAGTATCTCCGAGGCTCGAACTGTAATGATGTCACACACTATCTGACAGGTTCAAGAGAACTAAAGATACAGGGCTTAACAGCCCCACCTAGCACTGAACATCCACACTGGGCATCCAATACCTTTTTCCATGAAGCATCAAAAAACACCAATTCTAAAATTTTTAAGAAAGACTATTACCCGCTAAGGTAAGATTTCACTATGTTAAATTCATTCAATTTGATAGAAATATTGGGTTGTACTGAAAGAGAGTACAGTGAAACGTGACCCTTTAGGGTGCTTTGGAGACAGGGCTGGTATGAGCCATAAACGGGACACTGTAAAGAGCTAACTTGGCACAATGCCTGCACACAGTAAACATTTGTTATTAAATCAACTGAGCACTAACAGTTCATGTGTTCCAGGTAAGTAATTTTGCAAATGCTCAAGGACTATACATCGGCTTAGATGTCTAAATATTCCTGTGACTGCTGAAAGCTAGCAGTAGCGTCAGCATGCGGTTGTACGTCTTATCTGGGTAACTATACTGGGACAAAGGGGACTTCTCAACCAAACATCTTTCTATGTTAAAACAGCAGAGTCAAGCAGAAGTAATATAAGAAGTCAATATCAGTATTCCAAATGAAGTATATTCCGTTTTAAACTTATCAATAATCCTCTCTAGAACAAAAATGTGAACATATTGGAGGACAGTTTAAGACTGGAGTTGTGATTTCTAAATTCGGCATTGTTTTCTAAAAATAAAGAGAAGATAATTTAAAATGCAGCCCATGCAGAAATCCCTTTTGAAGGGAAGCAAGCAGGAGGAGCAACGTCTCCGGGAGAAACCACGGCTCGAGGCGTCCTGTCTCCGAAGGCCCCACTAGTGGGAGTACCCAGGATCTGGCACATGGCCAGAGCTACCTCCAAGTGGTCCCTCTACTGTTTAGGGCTTAAATGATCCCACTGAAGGTCACAAAGCCTATGCAATGACAAGTACAAAAACGACTGTAAGAGCTACTGGGTTAGAGAAGGTAAACGGAATCTTTTGTTTAACACCAAAATTGGCACAGGTTTTCTCCACTTTACTACTTAGAAACATATAACTCCTTTAGGGACACTAGTCATATCAAAATGCATAGTCAGAAGCGGTAACTGCTTAAAATCATTTTTTTTTCAAATGGAAAATAAGACCCAGATGTGGTCAGAGTAGGCCTCTCAAGCCTATGTATCATCTATCTATAGGCCTCCACATTTGGCTTCACTATATTTGACCCTAAAAGATTAGATTCAGCCTGCAATTCTTAATTTAAATAAAATTATCCAACAAATAAGATTTAATTTGCGTCAAACAGTCTAAACGCTGTGGTCAGTAAAACGGAGACTGAAAAATATAGTTTCCAAATTTACCCAACACTGAAGAATGGCATCATCACCATGGACTTTAGGTTTTAAAGGTATGTAGATCAATATTTCATAGGTTATGAATAATAAAAGAATTTTTATATAAGCATATAAAGTTAATTCAAAAAAGCAGTTTCAGGTACTTCATGAGAAATATACTTTAAACCACGCATTGCTATGATGGTGTGGCTCAGTGCTTTAGTGAACAAGGAACTCCTTGAAAACATCGGAGCTAGATATCTATCCATCCATACCATCCTGATTGACTTGAAAGAGGAATTCAAAAAAAATTTTTTTTCAACAAATCTTTGACTGTGATTTTTAACTAGTTAGGTGTACACTTTCGTGGTTATTACCTATACTAGAAACCAGATATGCTCTTCCTTAAAACAGTAGTTTTTATCCAGTTGCCTTTAAAAAATAACAAATGTCAAGAATTGACTTTAAGATTCCTCTTTCAAAACTCACATACTCAAACATTTCAGAATTTTTACTTTCTGAAATTAAACATCTGAATAGTATATCTTTTTCTATATTTTCATTTAAATTCGCTTCGAGTAATTTCATAGATACCTTTACTACTTAACCCTCTTTTAAGATGATTAAAGGAGGCAGGAACGTGACCTTCACCGATCCTCCCCCGAGAGGTGAGGTCCCCCTCCTGCCCCGCAAACCTGAGCTGGGGTGTGAGCTCCTCTGAGCAGCAGGACCAGCCCTGCAGAAGAGAGCACATGGCCAGAGGGGCCCAGCTCGCAGCAGAATGGCCACCAGACTTGTGGGTGAGGCCACGAGGACAGCTCGCTGGCCCAGCCGCTACACAGCCGAACACGACAGCTGCGTCCAGCCCCACGTGCCCCTCCGCAGAAGCACACACAGGTCAAGGGTTGCTGCTTTAAGCTACCAAGTTTTGGAGTAATTGTATCAAGGAACAATAAATATGGGTAGAACCACTTAGCAAGGGTATAGCTGGAATGACAGAAGCTGACTCTAAGGGATGTGACCATGATTTAAAAATATTAGTATCAAATCTTATTTGGTAACTTTAAAAATCAGACAAGACACACTGAAGCTTATGGGAATGAACTAAAGAATCAGAGTTAACTAATGATTGAGAATAATCTCCAAGGTACAGTATTAAATCAAGTGTACGCTCTGATTTCATTTTCGTTAAAAAGATGAGTGTGCGTGTGTGCAAATATGACGAACACACTCATGTACACACATACACACTTACACATACGCAAACAATTTCCGGAAAGATTTACAAGAAACTGGTAAAAAAGAGTTGTTTACAAAGAAGAGAACTGAGAACTGGAGGAGAGGCGTAGGAGGGAAACTACACACCACTCACACTCTTTTGTACTTCTTATATTTTGAACTGTATATGCTGGCTAATTTTAAGTTAATTTAAATTTTTGAAAGTTAACGTAAAGTCTTTTATGTATTGAAGATCTATACGGAAATACTTCCAGATGGAATGACACGTTTTAGATTCATTTCCAAATAGCTGGAGGCGGGGGCGGAGGGCAGGACAGGCTCTGCGAATGCAACAGTCAGATGAAACCGTGAGCTGACAAACACTGACGCTGAGCGACGGGTACATGTGAATTCACTACGCCACTCTGTCACCTTTCATTTGAAACTCTCCATAAAAAGTTATTTTAAAATATGAATGGAAAGCTTTAATAATACCGTTTAGAAAGCTATCGCTCCAAGAAGATTGGCGTGAACACAAAATATTCAGAAATATTTACAAAGCTTTGGCAGTTTTTCTGTGTTTTTCTTTATTCACCTGATGATTAAAATTTTCAAAAAAGACTCAAAGCTAATATCAAGATTCACCAAGGGCTGGTCAGGGTGTCACCCTTCGACATTCTCTCACTTGATTTTCAAGTGAAGAAGAATCATCATCGCTTTGCAAGGAGAAAGCTGAAAATCATAGGAATTCACCCAAGGTTCCGAAGTTAGTGACAGGATTCAAATGTGGGTCTGTGACTCCAAATCCCATGCTCGTCAGGAGAAAATTAAAAAGATAAAAAATTACCAATAGTCTACAAAGAGAAAAACCAGTCTCTAGTCGATCGAACAATGGAAACATAGCCACGTTTTATGAGAAAATAGTGTGTGGGCTTTCTAATACCTTATTTCCTGAGTTAAGTAAAAAAGATTAAAAAAAAAAAGTTGCATTAAAAATTGTTTTTAATCTTCGCTAAATTGAAAGCCAATATTACCTCTACAAGTGTTATATAAATTTTCAACTATCAGGCTCAAACATTGTCTTTTTATCTGTTATTAACTAAACAAATACTATGAATATCTGAAGTTAATCAAAGCTCTTAGATTTAAATTAATTTTCTGGAAGGGATTAGGTATAGGGGGACACACCCTACTTTTTACTCCTACCCTTTTTTCTACACATTTTTTTTTTCTTTCTGTCCTACATTTTTTTTTTTAGTTGAGATTATTTTTGAAGCCTGGAATATTCATTCCTTGTTCCTTAAATAAAGGATTCTTTAAAAGTGTGCACATAAGCACTTAGGCATCACTAGCATAAAAACTCACACTTAAAAATCATATAGTTTGCTATTCCTTATTTTATTAGCATATACCCATTAAGAGAGGGAGCTTTAGCTACACGAATCGTATTTCAGCCTAGGCCAATGCCAAGGGGTAAAAAGTAACGTGTTTTTCAAAGCAGCATGTGAGACGCCCTTCAGCATGGTTCCAGACGCTGTTCTTGCTTCCTATTTCTCTGCAAATAGCACAAAATGATTGTGATTTCCCTGTTTAGTGTCCGACCATGAATTCCTCCTCATGGCAGGGTCTTTCAAACCCGAACGGCAGCCTAATGCTGGCATATGGTAGGAACTCAATCATTGTTTGTGAAATTAAGAGGATAAAAATACCACGAGAACGCCACAATGCTCCCAAATAGCAATTCTCTGGCTTTCAGAAGAACGGAGACACTTTGGCTTCATGTTTTTAATATAATAAATTAGTGAGGCCACCGGCCATTTAGATTCTAGCAATGTCAGAGCCTCACTAAAAACAAACAGAAACGTCTGTTTCCTGAGCCATATTAGAAAGGCTTCGGAGGAAAAAGCAAATTCTAACTGGAAAGCATTATTTGAATTTTGAATGTATAAATAAGGTGCTGCACTCTTAAAGATACGTGTAGGTAAATATGCTACGCTTCCACAGTTTGGAGTGCTTTGGAAAACGGGAAATTGGGACGGAGAGTCGCATGAACCCACCCTGAAGTAAATGTCACATTTCTGTCCGTGCTCCCCAGGCTTGGCACTGGTATCGCACTTGTAAACTAAAACGTTACGTGCAAAATGATTACGTGTTTGGTCTTCATTTACTCAGACACGTATTAGGTGCGTATTCCGTGCCAAACGCAGTAGGAGGTGCTGTGGATGGAAGCACGAAACCGTGCCCACCAGCCTTAAAGCACTGCCAGTGTGCCAGGGCAAGCCTCTCACCACACAGACCTGAGCGAGCTGCTATTCCCACATCTGTGTCCATCAGGATCCGCTGAGCGAAGCCAACCTTCCGCTAATTCCTGAATTCCTTACCAAGACCCGCAGAGGGGTCTGCATTCCTAAAACGTCCCCTCGAACACTGTGCAAAGCGGTCCGCTTTGACCACATTAGCAAGGGGAGGGCGTCTCGTCTTTTCTCTTTGGCGAAGACTTGCATTTCAAGTTTAACCTGGGCTGAATGTACAATGAAAAGCGAATGGTCCGTTACAGAAACGCTGCCAGACACCAGCAGTGGATGCGACTACAGCATTTATTGAAAATTAATGAACTCCCTGAATTTTATTTATAAAGTGGATATTATTGGTTTTAGATGATTTTCCACAAGCCAATAGTCAGAATGTAATAAGATGATGTGTACAGATTATACTGAGTCCCACTCTTATCCACGGCTTGCAGCCTATGTGCATTTGAACCAAAAAACATTTGATATACACTAACTATAAATTATTTCCTTGGAGATCTCTCAGGCATGAAGAAAAAGCCTCTTAAAATAAATTTAAAATATTATATGCTTGATGGTGTATAACCAAAGGTTTAATCTCACCGCTAAAGGGGCAGTTACCATGATTTTGCAATAACCCTGCAGACAATAATCAAGACAGCTCCTGTTGTTCTCAGAGTAAAGCCTTCGTAAACACAGCATGGATGGATTGTAATTTGATATCGCTAAGATCAACAGCTAGACCTCGTGACAACTCATAATATAAGATTTTATTCACCATTAAATTGAGCGTTTTCCTCAGAAGACATAAGAAAGTGTGTTATTTACCAAGCATTGTCCTATTAACTAAAGATTAGCCCATTAAAACAGATATGATAGATATGCTTTCTTTCTCTCTGCATTTGAAAAAAGTACAGTCCATAAAGCAAGCTCTGAGACATAGGCAATTAATCAGATTTTTCAAACTTCAGGGAAATGTGCACATTTCCATCATTTTTTTAAAACAACTGATTCCAATTATTATTCTACTATAAATGTAAAAAATATTACCAAATAAAGCTATGATCGGTCCAGTTCAAAATGTCCGTCCCACTTCATAACAATATTAATGTTATTCTAACTTAAAAAAAAAAAAGGAAAAAAGACAATTTGAATAAACACAAATGGTGACACAATTTCAGGAAATCATGGAACATGAAAGCCTGTAAACACTGAAAGACAATACAAATTAGTGGCAAAAGCATTCAAAATGGAGATTACTAGAAGAATTCAATTACGAGTTACCAAAAAAAAAAAAAAAAAAACAGTGCATACTTTATTTAAACACAAACAGGTAAGCCCATCAGTATTTCAGAAATGTAATAAAAGCATCTTTCACTCACCAGTGCTGAATTTTCTCTTGGCAGCTAGTGACCACCTGTCATGAAAACAGATAACTACTCATGAAAAAACAGGGCAATACACAAAGCTACACAATCAGAGCATCAGAAAACTAGAACAGTAGCTTTACAGATTTAACAGCATCTCAGTTTACATTTTTATTTGTCAAATGCACGGAGATGTGAATGTTAGTTTTTAAGCAGCATACTTTATCATAACCCTCTAATGCAGGCTGATAACTGCAGAACAAATTACAGCTTCCCAGTTCATACTTTGGAACAAAACCCGCTTCATAACTATTAGATGACATTTGATATAAGATAACTAGTATTTTATACAATCTACAGACCTGTTTTCAATGTTACATATTTTGTAGCATACACAAATGTTATAAATAACAAAAAAAATCAATGTAACATCCACGTTTCGTCAGTAAAAAAAAAAATGACAGTAGTGAAAATATTTTATTTTGTCAGTATATCTCCCAATGTTTTCACCTGTAATTTTTATTCTGATGCATTAAAAATGAATTCAGTGATATTTTTCTACTACATTTTTATAAAGAAATACTTGGGATAAAGAGATGCTCTGAACAGCCCATTTGTTCCCCCAGTGAATTATGATAAAATTTTAAGCACTTCATCGCCAGCTTAAACTATGTTTATAATACTAAAACAATAAAATTAAGTACACAAGTTATTTGTTCCCCTTAAGAAATATTTCAGTAGGTTCTCAAAATGCTCAGAAAACAAATAAGAACACTAACCAGTAGAGAGACAAAAAGAACACGTGAATAACAATTTAAAAAATAACATTGTTTCTAAGAATTACTAATCATCTGTTTTTAAATTATCTACATTAAAAATTTAAAATAATCTCAAATATTGTAGCACCATTTTAGAGACAGAGAAACTAAGGAATAAAAGCTTAATACAAGGCTACGTGGGGCAGGGGGGGCAGTATTATCTGGTGTGAAACACACTGCTCTAGTTTACTATTCTAGATACCAATATTGTCTCTTGTATATGTGCTCAGTGTTTTACCCAAAAATCACCAGATTTGGTGGGGGAGGCTGTCACTAAATTTCTTTTATTATAACATTTAATTCCTGAAATAAATGTCTTCCTTTGGGATTTTTTAAACACTAAGACAGCAATCCTGTACCAAAATACATGCTGTAATCAGATACCCAACCATACTACGTATTAACTCAGCATAAAAAGTCTGTCTCAGAATGAAGATCTCTCAGTAAGTATCAATCACATAGCAACACTTAATAACAGTGGTAATATATAATAGAGCGCTGACTTTACATCTGGAGGAGCGAGCCTCAAACTACATCAATCCATTTCACTGTTTCTGATTTGGCAGTAATTATAAAATAGACAAACAGAATTCAGTGTAAATTGAAAAAGAAAAAAATTTTCCTGAAACCCTTTTTATAAAGTTCCTATTTAACAACCCCATTAAAAGATGAGACCCAAAAACGCCAGGATGCTTTGCAATCCCATGTGTTTCCAAGCATGAAGTGAGCCAAAAGCACAGAAAGAAAGGCCTGCAAACCATGAGAGCAGGATGTTCATTAACCTCACATGATAATCCTGTCGTAGCTGCATATTAACTAGTTACATATTCATAATCATTTACATTATTTAAAGGACCTTCGATGAAATTTTCTATGCAATATCCATTAGTGACAGTGTTAAAGGTTATAGAAGATAGTCTACTTAATGTTTCCAGGAAGCCTTTTTAATTAGTAAATATGTAAATTTGGCACATATGCTTTTTATGTTTAAAAAACAAGTCCCTGGTAGAACGGCAGGCGTTTCTGCCATCACCCCCACGTTCCACTCTCCACTTTGTTCTAGCTCTCTTTTCCCCACCCTACCCTCCCACCTTGCCCCTTTTCTTTCCTAAAATGATCTGATATTCAAGGATAAAACAACGAAAATCTATTTCATAATTTACAAGAGAAATGTGCACTGCCAAAATACTCTTACGTTAAGGTCTTTATTAATTACATGGAGGGTTTAGAACAACAGAGACTGCAGTTAGGTGCAACCCAAGTGTGGGCCAGATATTATGAGAACCAAAGAAATAAAGGAAAAGGTGAAAGAGGCCAGGCATGAAAACAGAATAGCCTTCTGATATGTCAGCAATTATCCTTGTTTACGTGACTTAAGAGTAGGCCTACTTTCAAAAAACGCTTGAGCCCAAGTAGTTGTATTTTTATTTTGAGATGTCTTTAGTTTTCTTCTCTTTTACAAAAAGTTATTCTTAAAAATTAGTAATTTTCTACAACTTAGCTGCCAAGGAATATTTTAGAAGAAAATCTTATGATTCAAATCTGAATCTACCTAGTTAAAAAAATCTTATTTTTCTGTTAAATTAAGTAATTCCAAATAAGCTTACTTCATCTGAAAATGGGTTCAGATTAATTCCTTAGGTATCAAATAAACGAAGTGACTAAGATTCCAAGCCTGGTTCTATAAGCAACTCTTGAAAAACAAAGCAAAACAAAAAAAATATTTCATTACTTTGTTGTCCTTCACAAAAGCTTTTTTTTTTTAAGTACGATGAATATTGAGGAACGATACTAGTTTTTTTAATTAAGGCTGTCAAAACCTGCAACTATTACTCCTCAAGGAAAAAAGAAATCTTATTGAATCATCTTTATAAAAAGAATTGGTTAGTAGGCTTCAACAGTTAAAATAATTGACCTAGTAAATTCTTTAATGTAATCACACTTACAGCCAGGAATTTATAAATAAAATATGTACTTGGGTAAGTAGCAAAGCACTAAGTCCACAAGTGGACTAAAAGAGGGGGATGCTACGAGCTGATTTATCACTTAAGACACATTCTCATTAAGTCTTCACCAACGACCCACTGGTAAGTCATACGGTACTTTCTTTATAACTCAAATTGCCCCTACCCTAAAAGTAATCATCATAGTTTTGTCAAAATCTCATATAATAAAAATCAAGCTGCGAACAGTTCCCCCTTAAAGAGACGAAACCTGTGTTCAGAGACGAGGTGCCATCCCCTATGTCATAGGGCTCCCCGAGACCTGGTAAGAGGTAACGTCGGTTTTAGAACTGGGTTTGGCTAAGCTCAAAGTGCACACGCACCGTGTCCGACAGCTTCTGACCATCACGCATCCGACTGGGCAACCGAAGAAAAGCATCTGCAGTCTCCCCTTCTTAAAACACTGCGGCTACCACTTCTCCCAGTCCTCCGTTAACCCAGTCACACACAAACAAGGCCCCACCAATCATGGCAGTAAAGCAAATAAGTGTCGATTCCCCAGTTCACTCACGAAAGTCCTTATTCCTTCCGACGCCCTTTCCGGTCAAGCAACTAAGTACGGGCACCAAATTCCCCAAGCCCGGATGCGTGTGTGCACGTGTGTGGGGCGGGGGGAAGGAGAGGGTACTTACTAC
The DNA here is from genome assembly GCA_030015415.1 of Cynopterus sphinx. Taxonomy (NCBI): domain Eukaryota; kingdom Metazoa; phylum Chordata; class Mammalia; order Chiroptera; family Pteropodidae; genus Cynopterus; species Cynopterus sphinx. Next base: position 1,095,666 of record CM057386.1, read on the forward strand.
CACATCTCATCATGTTGTAAGGCACTCATAATAACCGAGCTAGCTGTCCAGGTGACCAAGATGAAAAGCCCACCCGACACCTGCTTTTCTCCACATCAGTGCCCAGCGAACACCCATGCACACGTTCTGTTACAAAGGGCTAAAGCAATCGTTGGTAGGCTTTAAAGTCAATAAAGTATGTGGGGTAGAGAAACAATGATTCCTTTGTTGCTTCCCGCAGAAGTCGCCTTTTAAAAATTACACAGGAAAGGAGGAATGATCTCACAGGGTTCGCGCTCCACCCCGCGTCCCACCTGTGCTCTCTATTTCCGAACAGTCCACAAGGGGGCACCAGTCCCCGGGTGCTCCGGGCCGCGGGCGGCGCCTGGAACAGAAAGCCCGAGCGGTAAGTGTGCCAAGGCACGACTGATGCGGCTCTCGAAAGGCTCCCTTCACCTCGACAACTCCCCTGCACTGCAATGTCACATTCTTCCTGGACTGGTTAATGTATAAAATAACCACCTACGGATTATACTAATCAGAACTGTCCAAATGTACACGGTTTGCTTTTTTTATTAGACCGTGTCTTCAAGACAGATCGTGCAATTTGGGATTTTAATGCTGCTGAGTTAAAAAGGCAAAAAGTTTCAGTGGTGGCTAAAGCTCACTGATGCCGGACATGAATTGTTACCTGACAGTTACTTAAAAGGTTGAAAATAATTTTGTAAAGATCATACTGTCAATTAAATAGATGTATAAATGTCATTACCGAAGTATACAAGAAGTCTAAGTCAACATTATTAAAGCCTTACAGGTTTTTTAAATAAAGCTCTTTGCAAAGAGGGAAGGAACTGACTATAGGCTCCTGACAGAAAAAATTGCAATAAACAGTTATAAACTGCAACAAACTGCTGAGTGTTTCCATATAAAAATTTTAAACAAATTTACTTTTTAAAGATGCTGAAAAGCAAAAATACCAAAACTGCTACCAAAAGTTAATTGCAATTATATAGAGCAGCTTGCTAAAAGACTGAAATGTTCTTATTCAAAAAATGTAACTAGGATGGAATCAAAATGATCATCTAAGCCTAACTTTTACATTTAGCCCAGATTTCTCCTATACAGGATTCTAACACATTTCTCATATTCAAACTCAGTCCCTTTTTACACAAATATTGGACATGTCTAACACGCCAGTGAACATCTCAAAAAAAAATAATTAGAGTAAATACAAATAGCTGAATGCATCAAGGCACAACAGAGTTACACTGATGAAAACTAAAGAAAATGTTATAAGCAGCAGGGTGGAGAAAAAGCAGTGGAGATACACCGCCTTCAAAAGAGCGAGACAAAGACGTAGGGCTAGAGGTGACTTCAACAAAAAATAGAAACTAAAAACTAGAAAAAAATCTTAAAGTGCTGAAAAAAAATAACTGAAAATCTATAATTACATACACAGCAAAAAGATCCTCCAACATGAAGGAAAAATAAACATTTTCAGTCACATACCAGCAGATTTTCACTGAAAGAAATAACACAGGTAATTACGTGACATGATGGTGTTAGCTAACACTAAGGTGCCCATCACTGCAAAGTGTAAGTCTATTAAATCAACACCTGTACACCTTAAACTTACCCAGCAGTATATGTCAACTATAAAGCTGGCAGGCAGGGTCGGGGGAATACTACAGGGATTATTCAAAGAAATATAAATACATAAAGAACTAAAGATCAACTGTATGGGCAATTTTTAAAAACGTACAGATGAATCGATATGATTGCATAGAACAATTAATAAAATATAATTCTGTTTAAAACACCTAAAATTATTCTGCAGGCATGCCACCCTGAACAAGCCCAATCCCGTCTGATCTCGGAAGCTAAGCAGGGTCGGGGGCCTGGTTAGTACTTGGACGAGAGACCACCTAGGAAGACCAGGTGCTGTAGGTGTAAAAAATAAGGGATTGTAAGCAAGGTCCTTACAATATGTGAGGTCAACCAAGGGTTGCCTCACCTAAGAAATAAAATAAAATAAATAAAAATAAAAATAAAACACCTAGAATTAAAATGCATTGAAGCAAGAATGCAAACAGGATGGATAAATGAATGCATGATGTGATCTCTAGGGAAAATTTCCCTAGTAAGAAAAAACAGTAAAAAATATATTATAAATATATAGTATATTTAGTGCTAAAGAAATATATATAGTACTAAAGTACCAGAGTAAAAAAAATTGTATCATGAGCAAATTAACAGAGGGAAAAAAATACAACGACAAGGTATGTTTGATTAAAATCAAAGGAAGGCCCTAAAAAAGCAGAGAAATAAAGAACATAAAAGTAGGTAAAACAGGCCCACAATGAGGTATCACCTCACACCCATTAGAATAGCTATTTAAAAAATAGTAGAAATAGTGTTGCTAAAGCTGTGAAAAAAGTTGAAGTCTACACCGTTGGTGGAAACATAACACGGTGCAGCCACCGTGGAAAACATTACGGTGGTTCCTCCAACAGTAAACAAAGAAACGCCATGTGCTGCAGCAATCCCCCTCCTGGGATACACCCAGAACTGAAAGCAGGGACTCAGACACTGGCACAAACTCATGCTCACAGCAGTATCATTCACAACGACCAAAAGGTACACGCAACCCATATCCATCAGCGGATGAATGAGTAACAAAACGTGTTATGTACACATAAAGGAGTATTATTCAGCCTTTAAAAGGATGAGAATTCTGATACATTCTACCTTGAAGACATTATGCTAAGTGAAATAGGCCAGTCACAAAAAGGCAATTACTGCATGATTACTCTCATATAAGCTATCCAGAGTAGTCAAATTCAGAGACAGAAAATAGTACTTATCAGGGGATGGGGGAAAGGGAAGTAGGAGATATTGTTCAATGGGTAGTTTCAGTTTTGCAAGATAAAAAAAAGTTCTGGAGATGGATGGTGGAGATAGTTGCACAACAATGTAAATGTACTTAATGTTACTGAAATATACACTTCAAAATTACTTAAATGATAAATTTCATGTTTTGCATATTTCATTACAATTTTTAAAATCAAAAGTAAAAAGTATCAGTAATTCTATTACATAGAAATGGACTAAATATTCTAGATAAAAGAAAAAGTTGTACAGACTGAATTTTTAAAACCATAACTATATCCTGTTTCTAAGAAACATACGTTGAACACAAATAGATTGAATCTAAAAAATAAAAAGATAAATCATGAAAAGAAGCAAAAACAAAATAAACTGATATAACCAGACCAATATTTGACAAAGGAGACTTGAAGGCAAGAAGCATCACTAGAAATAAAAAAAAATCAGAATGATAAAAATGTCAACTGACCAGAAAGTTATTACAGTCCTAAATTTATATGTATCAAATGACATAACTTCAAAATGTATAAAAGCAAAGGTTGAAAAAGTAAAGAAAAAGATAAATATACAACCACCATGGAGATTCTAAAACACATCTCTTCACAACTGATATGATTAACAGAAAATTAACAAGAATCTAATAAGCTCCCAACACCACATTCAAACATCTTGGGCTAATAAACATATATGAAACTCAAAAACAGCAGCATTTATATTCTTTCCAAGTAAGTGACGGAACGTTGACCAAAACATCATATAGAAGCCCGTAAGGCAAGTCTTAAATTTCAGTTTTGCAGAATGTATTCTTAGACCAGAACAGAATTAAATATGACAATAGAATAGAAAATACTCAATGTTTGAAAATTAAGCAATATATTTCTAAGTATTGTGGGTCAATAGACAAAGCACAATAGAAATTAGAAAATATTTTATGTGACTGATAATAAAAATAACATATAAAATGTATGGGGTACCTACGGTAACGAGAAAAACATAAGACTATAACACTCAAAATACATACAGTATAAAGAATGGTAAAAATCAGTGGCTTTTTCTTCTCTAGTAGCTTTCATCTTAAGAAGCTGGGAAAAAATTACAGAACAAAAAATTTTTTACAGAAATAGATAAAAGCAAAAATTAATGAAGTAGAAAATGAATAACAAAGAATGACAAAGAAAAATTAATAAAGTCAAAAACTGGTTCTTTAAAAAGATTGACAACATCGATATACTGCTAGGAAGACAAAGATAAATCAAGGGGGGGAAAGCACATACAAATTGCAAACAACAGACATCAAAAGAAAAACATCACTGTCAAATCTACACATATTAAAAAGGAGACAAAATGTACAACTCAAAGCCAATAAATTTTAAACTTAGATAAAAATAAAAATTCCTTGAAAAACTACATTTCCAAAACTGACACACTTAGAAGTAGAAAATCTGGATAGTCCTTTCACTGACAAAGAAATTGCATCCATATTTTTAAATACCCAAACAAGAAAAATACTAGGCCCATAGAGCTTCCCTGATGAATTATTCCAAACATTTAAGTTAGAAACAATACTAACAGTATACAAACATTTTTATAAAATACACAAAAATGAGAGTCATTTTATGAGGCGAGCATAACCCTGAAACTAAAACCTAACATGGACAATACAAGAAAATTACAGACCAAATATCTCTCACTAAACTGTCGACCCCAAGAATTAATGTGCAAATAAATTATAAAGTGTGATAAAATAAGCAATATTTAAAACAACTTATTAACAACACAATCTTTTCTACTCTCACCCAAATATTAATTACGATGTTCTCAGTGAGCAGAGATGTGATTGCCTGTGCTTCATTACGTTTGAAAACCTTGATTAACACTTGGTGAAGCAGCAATTCAGAAGCCTGGTTCCGAGTTCGTTTCCTTAGTACTTGGCTTTGTGGTCTGGCTAAACGAAAAGGCACTTCGCAAAGATGGCTGGGTCCAAATAGGGAACAGGCAACTTTGCCGTCCTTAAATTTAAAAAAAACAAATTTCGGCACTAGAAAGATAAAATATACTTTCTTCAATAAATGCTTAGAATTACTTAATTTAGAAAAAATAACTTTCTAAAACTCAATGCCTATTCAGAAAAAGTATTTGCTAACTAGGAATGTAAAGAAATTTCCTTACTCTGATATATATATAAGTGAACGTAAAAAATATATTCCACAGTAATACAAAAAATGATAAATTTTTTTAAATTCTGCTAACACTATTATTACCATTTCTGTTGAGCACTGCACTAGAAGTCCTAGCCATTTAAAAAAGCAAGAAAAAGAAATAAACAGCATAAGGATTGGAAAGGATAAAATGAGGAAATCTTGAGGCATCACAACAAAACATACACTACTGAGTTTCAAGATGATTTATAAAGCTATGATAATCAGACAGTGTAGGTTTGGTACAAGAATAGACAAACAGGCCAATGGAACAGATTCAAGAAATAGAACCGCACATACAGTCACCTATGACAAAGACGGCAACGCAGTGGAAAGAAAACAATCTTTCCAATAACTGGTGACAGGGCAACTAAATCTACATGGTAAAAAATAAAACCTGACCTCAACACCCTATTATGCACAAAGTCAATTCCAGCTAGATTGCAGATCTAAATGTGAAAAGCAAAACAATAAAACTTCTAGAAGAAAACATAAGAGTATCTTCAAACATTAGGGTAGGAAAGACTTCATAAAAACAAGACAAAAAGCCACTAACCATAAAGGAAATGCTTGTTAAAATTAAGAATTTCTACTCATCAAAGGACACCATTATGGAGTGTCAAGTCAAGCCAGTCTAGGAAAGAAATTTACAAAACATTGCTGAAAAAGTACTCATATCAAAAGTACATAAAGAATTACCACGAATCAATTAGAATAGGACAAACATCCCAACAGAAAATGGACAGAGATGAGCAGGTATTTTACCAAAAAGCAATGCAAATAGCCAAAAAATATCTGAAAAGGTAACTGACTTCATCGTTCATTACTAAAAATGTCTAGCAAATGACAAGGACAGGCAGTAAGTACCAAGTGTAGGAACTTGGTACTGTCCATTGTTAGAACCACTTTGGAAAAGACACCAATAACCCATGAGAAAGGTCAGGGCAAAAACTAGAAACCACCCAAGTTCTTCACCTGAAAAAGTAAGAGTTAGCGAAGATTCTAACACCAAATCTGTAAACGTGTCCCGGTGCCTGGCACACGCAGAATTTACTGCATATGATGCAACGCCACGTGTCCCTTTCTTCACCCGTGACAAATGGAAGTTTGTAATTTAAGTAAGATCGGCACGATTCTCAAAACACACCTCAACGGCTTCGCCTCTGACGAAGACAAAAACCCAGTCCTCGCTGCTGTGAAACAGCGCTCGCCTGACTCCTGCCATGCCCGCCCCGACTAGAAAGCTCTTCCCTAAAACATCCCGCGGCTCCACGCAGCCAGCGCTCCACTGACTTTAGGGCTCTGCTCAGATGGAACCCGGACACACGGGACTCGCCTGGCCACCTTACATTCGAAGTCCCTCCGCTCAGACCCTGGCACTCGGTGCCAGTCCCTCGCTGGCTTCCTCCTCTCCCGAGCCTCACCTGTCCCGCACCACCGGACACGGTTAGGAGCCCACTGCACGTCTCTGCCACGGAATGTAAGCGCCCTAAAACGCGACTTTCTCCATGCTGTTCACTTCAGCACCCTCGGCAGAACTGCTCTGCCTGGTAACAGGTACTCGGGAAACGTCTGCCGAAAAATGGTGTGACTTGGGTTCTGAATGAAGAGGGGAACCGCTGTTGGATACGGTACGTGACAGTGTCTGAAGCTATGTGCAATTCAGTTTTATTACGAGAAATACGAAAATCCACCAGGAAGTTATTTTACATTATGAAAATTTTGAAATATTTCCTCTTAATGCATTTAACTCCCCAGGTTCTATATCAAAAAAAATGTACATGATTCCAAAACTCCAAGTGAGGATTACATAAGCCACTCAGTAATAATTATAATAAAATAATATCCACATGATTTTTCCAAAGTTACTATTATCCTGCAAATAAACTTGTAATAACAATAGTATATGTTACTTTTTTCACATCATAATAAAATCTGAGTAATTTTGCTAATAAAAGATAACTATCTGGAGATATAAAATACAGGTATCACAGAAATACTTCAGCTAACAAACCAAAATTTCAACATAATGTAATTCTAGGATACAGCCAGATGTGACAAGATCTTAGTATGAGGAAACATCCCTAGAGCAACCCAGGACTCCCCACTATACACCTAGGACTCCCCACTACAGCCCTGGATCGTGCATTTCACAGCACCACTCAGCCTAGAGAGGCCTCTGAGCAGCTTACTTTTTCTAGTGACCTCTCTACTGCTACTGGTGAAAACAGATTTGGTTATGAGAAAACATTTAATCCAAGTTCCCTCTTGTCCCTGCAGCTTTGATTAAAAGTTTAGAGTAAATAAAACCTCCAAAAAGTAAAAAGGAAACCAAATAGGGGATAGATGTTTGAATAAATTGTATCTATCAACTATGAAGAAACCAATGAGCCTGCCTAACTGGTGCTCAAACCAGCCAAGAGCTATTTGCTATTTTTTCAGGCCCAGAAAGTACTTAGCAATTAAAGATACAACATCCCAGTTTTCATTAAAACTAATTAAGTTTTATCAGCAGCCTTTATTAAAAAAAAACGAATTCCAGCCAATTTCATTCACTTTTAGGTAAAATAAAAAATGAAATTGTGTGCTTTTGAAACATCGCCGTGTTTTCCTATGTAAGTGTGAATACTTAAACACACATAGACATAACTCTAACCATAATACATACTGTTCTACAATTTTTACTGTCTGCATAAAAGCTCCTCATATGTATCATGATATATTTAACCAATCTCCTAGTGTTGGAATTTTAGGAATAAAATAAAATAAAAAAGAATAAGCACAAGTTTTGGCATTGGTGTTAAAATGTCTTAATACTGTCCATTTTCTACAGATATTGTCATTTATTGAGGTCGTGACTCATTCATGCTCCTCTTTTTTCCTCAGGTTACTAATTTTGTGTCCTTGTTATTTACTGCTCCAAAAGATAAGCAAGGAAAAACAGAGAGGGCCCTGGGTAAATCCTGTTACACTCCTAAAACAAAGATGCCCACTGTACATAATGAATCTATTTCTTTGCTCAGCGTCTAGAGCCTACTAGCTAGGTAGCATCCTAGGGAAAAATAAAAACAGTCATTTAAATCATTTCCTCAGGTTTTCGACCTCTCACAGGACCCAGATAGGGAAAGGCCATGTCCGAAAGCACCCTTAATTGACTTACATAGAGAAATCCTAAGTGCCACACTAATATCCAGTACTGTGCCATCCCAGCAATGTCCCAACACCTCTACTTCACTAGAGCTCACTGTACCCTGACAGCTGGGTTGGTCTGAAAGCGTAAAATGAAGTTTGTCACAGATGTCTGTCTGCTAGGGAAGTGTTCCCGCACTCAACTGTGATGACAGAATAGCTACCTCCTAGCATAGTATGTTTGGGTCTCATGCCCCTCGAAGCAGACATACGGTCCAGTCTATCTACTGAGGGGCCTTACTTACAAACTGGAGAAAAGCAGTTTTCACATGGAGCTGGGCACCACACCAGAAGCTGTTCAGAGCATCCCAAATGTACCCTTTGTATTTCCGCCACACTGACATCAGAATAAAACCAGGGTATCTCTTCTTAACAAGCCAAATGGGAGAAAACACATCGAGTCAGCGTGATGCACGTATACGATGGATGCAGAAGTAATTCCTCTACCCACGAGACCAAAGGCAATGGGGACCGCCGTCTTCTGAGCGTCTGTGTCACCTTTTCTAAGGAACGAGAACTGTAAACAGTTCCACGAACATGAACAAACTGATTTCATGAGTCCTTTTCATTTCTCATAAAAAAATAAGATCCAGGCATGTCTTATAACGTAAGCATGCTAAACGTGCTGAATTTTTAAATCCCCATTTTGGAAAAAGCCACGTTCGAAACCCAACAGTTTATGCAGTATTAAGAGAAAAGTGTCTCTCAGAAAGGGAAATGCAATGCACAAAGTAGTTTAGACCAAGCAGCACGAAGCAGAAAGGATTCGTGCAACAGGTGGTTTCCAGCAAACCAGGCCTTTTCTGGGTTCCGCGAAAACTCCCGCACCTAGCTGACCTGAGAGTATCCGCACACTACGCAGGTGGTCGTTTCTATACGAAAATGATCAACAGGAAAAGTTGGGGAGCCTCCCTCACTGTTCACTTTGTAACAACTTCCCAACCCTCTCAACCAGGGTAACCCTCGCAGGAGGACGGGACGCGTTGTCAGGAAATTAAATGTCGCTTTCCAAGGTGAGAACTTCACACGTTCGGGAGACGCTGTTCACCCAAAACGTTACAACGTCCACAGGGGAGGCGCCCGGAGTTACAGCGACGCTGTTTCCGGACCGGGCCTGCCTCCGGGACAGTCCGGGGGAGCAAGCGGCCCCCCTGCTCCCTGGGGGTCGAGGCGGACTTCCGAGGCGGCCGGGTTAACCCTGCGAGGCCGGCCCCGGGCGCGGGCGGACGCTCACCCCGCGGCGACCCGGGCGCGCCCGTTCGGGGAGGGGTGCCCCGCGGGGGGCGCCCCGACTCCGCGGACTCGCCCCCGGCGCGAGCGCAGCGCCCGTCAGCCCGGCCCCGCCCCCCGCGCGCCCGGCCCCGGGGCACGTGACAGAAGTTTCCCGCGGCGCCGGGTCCGCGGGCCCGAGGCCGAGCCCTCCGGGCGCGGGGTCGCCGTCGGGGTCGGGGGCGCGCGGCCTGTTACCTTTTCCTGCTCCGCGCGGAGCCGCGCCACGTCCGGGGCGCGCAGCGGCGTCGAGGCCGCGGCCGAGGCCGAGGCCGCGGGCGCGGCGCGGGGCCCGGGCCCGGGCCCGGGGGGGCCGTCCATGGCCGGGCGCCGGCGCCTCAGCGCGGCCAACGAGTCCTGAACGCGCGCTGGCGGGGGCGGCGCGGCCGGCGGCTGCCCAGCGCCCGCGTGCGCGCCCTCATGCGCCGCGCGCCCCGCGCCCCGGAGGCCGCGCCCGCCCGCCTCGCTGCCGCGGCGGCCGCTGCTCGCGTGCGCACTGCCCGCGGCCGCATCTCACACGCGCATGGCGCCGCCGCCGCCGCCGCCTCGCGCAGCGGGCCGGCCGGGGTCAGCGCCGAGAGCGGGCAGCGTCCGGAGGCCGCGCCGCGCCGCGTCCTGTGGCGGCCGCGCCTCCCCGCCGGCCCCGCCCCCGCCCCGCCCCGCGCGGCACGCCGGGAAGCGCGGCCCCGCCCCCCCCCCGCCCCGCGCGGCCCGCCGGGCCGCGCGGCCCCGCCCCCGCCCCGCCCCGCGCGGCACGCCGGGAAGCGCGGCCCCGCCCCTCGCCCCGCCCCGCGCGGCACGCCGGGAAGCGCGGTTCCGCCCCTCGCCCCGCCCCTCGTCACGTGGCGCGGGCCCGGGGCGCCTCGTGGGGGCCGTGGGCGCGCCCCGGCTCGGCCCGCGGCCCCGCGCCCCCCTCGCCCCCCCACCCGGCCGTTCGCTGCCGCAGCGGGCGCCGGGCCCTCGTCCCCGCGCCAAAGCTGCTTCCTAAGCCGTTTGCTTTTAGCACATTCACAGCCTCGCGGTGCCCGGCTAGTGGGCAGAGGCGCAGCCGAGTTTGCGCGGGTACGAGCTGCCGCGCGCCGTCGGCGTCCCTCGTGGGAAGCCGCGGCACCCTCGTGCGTGGACGGCTGTGCGCGCGCCGTCGACGAGCCGGGGCACGGCGCCCGCACTTCTCCTGGTCAGTCCCGCGCCCTCCTCGGGCCGCCGCGGTACGCGTGGGCGCCCAACTGCCGCTGCTGCGTGGAAGCGGCCTGGCGCCGACACCGTCTCTGTCCAGCCCCTGACAGTGGCCACGGGTCCTGCTCCTTCCACGCCGGCAGGAGGAGGTAGGCCGGGGGGGCACCGCGCACCCTGCTGCACCTGCTTGCTCCGCTTCCCCTCCTTCCCTCCTGGTCCCACCTACCCTCTTCCACGTGCTCCGCCACCCGGCTTCAACAAGGATCAACTCATGGCCAGTTTTCTCTCTCCTGAACCCCACCTCCAGCGGGCCTCCCCACCTGGTGACTTGGAAGCAAATCCCCTACATTGTATCACTCCCTTCGTAGCTATTTCAGTACATACCTCTAAAAGATACTTTCTGTACACATATGAGCAAATGTCATTATCGGACCTAAGAAAACTTGTTACAATAATTGCTTTTTTATATTATGGGAAGAGCGACGTGAGATCTACCCTCTGAACAGATTGTTAAGTGCGATACAGTATCGTTTACAATGGGCCCAGTGTTAGGTAGCAGATTTCTAGAACCTAATCATCTTGCATAAGGGAAACTTGGTTGAGCAGCAACGCTCCACTTCCTCCCCCTCCAGCCCCAGCGACCACCACTCTGCTTCTACGCCTTTGACGATTTCAGAGTCCTCATGTAAGTAGGATCGTGTAAGATTTGTCCTGTGACTGGCTTACCTCACTTAGCATACTGTCCTCAAGGTCCATCCAGTTGTTATATTCGGCCAGATTTTTCTGTTTTTTTAAAGCAGAATACATTGTACACCACATTTTCTGTATCCTTTCATCCATCGATAGACATTTAGGTTGTTTACACATCCTGGCTATTGTAATGATGAATACGGGAGCGTAGATGTCCCTTTAAGACCCCAATTTCAATTCTTTTGGAGGCATAACCAGAAGTGGAATTGTTGAGTCACATGGTAGTTCTATCCTTCATTTTTTGAGGGGGTGCCATACTGTTCTCTATAGTGGCTGCACCATTTTACACTTCCAGCAGCAGCGCACGAGGGTTCCAATTTCTCCACATCCTTACCAGCACGTGCTATTATTTTACAATTGCCATCCTAACAGCAATAAGGTCGTATTTATTGTAGTTTTAATGTGGTTCCCTGATGATTAGTTATTTGAGCATCTTTTCATTTATCCGTTGGATATTAATAATTTCTTCATACCATCCAATATCCAGTCAAGTCACAAATTTTGTGGAACTTAGAAAAACAAAGCTCCTCGCCCCGCTCCGGGCCTGCTGAACCATGATCTGTATTTCAACAATTTCTGGGGTGGTTCTTACATGGCCTGGCTTGGCTCACCTGCCACATCCAGCAGCTTCAGCTGGATACATCCCTGGTGATACATCCTCCATGGGGAAAGAGTCACCCCTGTAGAAAACACCTTTCTTTTTCTGTGCTTTCCACGATTTTCCGTAAGCCTCCCTTGAGTTCTGAGTTTTTGAAATGCATTTCATTTGCTCCTGAATTACCTTGCCCAGATTTGAAGATGGCTTTTGTGGCCTCCCAAATTTTCCTTTCTCCAGCCTGGTGTCCCCTTTTTCCCTGGGCTTAACAAGGTCATGGTCTTTTTGAGGTTCAGGCCTGCCTGATTCTCTGCACCCTGGACTCTTGCATGGGGCTGGATTTCTCGCCAAGACTCCCAACTCTGTGCTTCCCCACCCCCATGGGCATGTAAAGATGAGGAGGAATGGGTAGGAATGCAACAAAACTGGCCTTGAATCGATAATAGGTGGCACATGCGACAATGGACTGTTACTAGGTGCTAAAAAGAAATGTGCCGTCCAGCCGCGGAAAGGCACGGCGGGACCTTAAAAGCATGTTACCAAGTGAAAGAAGCCAGTCTGGAAAGCCTATGAACTATACGATTCTGACTATGACATTCTGGAAAAGGCAAAAACAACAGAGACAGTAAAAGATCAGCAGCTGCTGGGGACAATACAGACAGGAGAGGGATAACAGGTGGAGCACAGTGAAAATACTCAGTACCACATGATGATGGACACGTGCCATTATTCATTTGTCCAAACGCACAGAACACACAACACCAAGAGTGAGCTCTAAACTATGGCCTTTGGTGATAATGGTGTGTCTGTCACTGCACCATTTCATCTGTTGTAAGAAACGTCCCAGTCTGGTGAGAGATGATGAGGAGGAGGAGGGGGAGCTTTGAGGGAAAAGGGGGTACATGAGAAATCTCTGTACCTGCCCCCTCGATTTAGCTGTGACTCTAAAACGTCTCTTAAAAATTGTCTTAATAAAAAAAAAATTGGGCTAAGCAGGGTCAGGCCTGGTTAGTACTTTGATGGGAGACCAGGAAGACCAGGTGCTGTAGGCATAAATAAATAAATAGATAGATAGATAGATAGATAGATAGATAGATAGATAAATAAATAAATAATAAATGCAAGGGATTGTAAGCTGACAAGGTCCTTGCAGTCTGCAAGGTCAACCAAGGATTGCCTCATCAAAAAAAAAAAATTGGGGGGTGGGGGCAGGGAAGAATCCATGGAGTGAGTGGTGCAGACCCAGCAGGCGTGGGCCTGGGGAGGGTGCAGCGCGAACTGGGGGCTCTCTGCCCTTAGCTGCCCGCACCCATGCCCTGGGCCAAACTCCCGGGTCCTTTCCAGGATCATCACATCATCTGGGGCAAGTGCTTCTTGCTGCGTCGGGGGTAAAGGGGTCCTTCACCCACGGCTGTCATCCGTGCATCACCCTTCCTCCTAAGGAAAGTTGTTACTTCTTCCCTTACTTGATAATTACTCTGAGAAGAACCTTTTCTTTACCTCGGGTGTGGAAACACGCCGACGCTGTGCTCCTTTGGAGAGCGAGCAAAATTAACCGGATAAATTAGACTTCCTCACGCGGATCTCTGCGCGGCGCCCTCATATTTCTCTCATCTGTCCTTCTCGTGCCTCTTCTGCTCTGTCCTCAGTGATGCAAGTGGCCGAGCGGTGCCGCGGCTCATTATTTACATGCAAACCAGGCTCCAGGGACAGTCATCTGTCCTCTGGAGGAAAGGAGGTCAACGTCGCCTCTCGCCAGCTGCGTATATTATTGACCTGGTGGCCCTTCCCGCCCCAAGGGTCTCACAGCTGCTCTTCCTGAGAGCATCCCAGGCCCTGGAGCAGCCTAAGCCACAGATCATCGTAATGTGAAAACAAGCTCAGGGACATTCGAAGGACCCTCCAGCCACCCTCTGATTCCTTCCAACCATCCCAGGCCTTTGCGAAAGGCACGAGGCCAGGCAGATATGTCCCCCACGCCCGGGAGGTCAGAGAGAGGCAAGGGCAGGCGGAAGGAACCCATTTTACAGATGGCGAAACCAGAAGTCTGCAACTAGGATAGCCAGTCATCCAGAAAGATGGATCACCTTCCCCCCAAGCCCCCGAACCCCGCCGTTTCTGGCAACCGCATCTTTTTTTCTCTTTTTTTTTACAAGGAGTATGTGAGGCACACCTATGATTCTCTTTCTTTTGTTATGGTTTTCTCATTTTTCCAAGCAAAACCATCTTCTTTCTTTCTTTAAAGTATAAGATAATACACGATCACAAAATAGAAATCAGAAAACACAGTGAGGCAAAAAGAACTTGACCTCACTACTCCACACACTCGGAAAAGACACTCTCCTCTTACTAGGCCCTTCGACATCCCTTTATCTCCTTCGTTCTTTCATTCATTCATTTTGCAAAGTGTTTTGAGCTGCTAATATGTGCCAGATGATAAATACAAAGTCATCAAAATAGACTCCTGGCCTGAGAGATATCAACCAAACAGAGAAAGAATGAAACAAGCAATTAAACACAAAGATGTTCTCTATGTACAGGTATATTCTTTACCCAAAAAAAGAAAAAGGTGGAAACACATCATGCATGCTATTAACCCAATTTTTGGCCCAATATATCAGAAAAAATCAATTTCATGTCAACAGATTCATTTTAGAACAACAAAAACAAACTCTAGAACTCAGCGTAATAAGAACTATGCAAAACCTACATGAAGAAAAACAAATCATTTTTACCAAAGATCGTTAAGGATTTCTAAAAATCAAAATATAAATCATATGCAGTGACTCAGTGTCTGAGACTTTGACACTCTACAAATTAATCCCTATACTCGGTGCAATCTCAGACACAATCCATGTAGATTTTGTTATAAACTTGTTAATATTCTCAAGTTCATCTGGAAGTGTAAATGTCAAGAATAAAAAATGTGTATAAAGAGCGACTGGAAATCCTTTGCCTACAAATACCAAAATATGGTTTAAGACATCAGCAGTCAAACAACTAGTATTGACATAAGACTAGAAGAGATCAGTGGAATAGGACAGAAATTCTAGAAACTGCTCTGAAATAAAATTTACTTTGAATTCAGCATTTCACATTAAAGAGGAGGTAGTAATGGAGTTATCTGATAAACACCATTGGAATCATTATGTTTTGTTTTGAAAAAGAATCTTATATCTAACTCGAAATAAATAACCCAAAACTAATGTCAGATGATTTAGACTCAAGCAAAAACAAGCAAAAGTATTATAAACAGAAGAAAATATGAGAGAATTTTTAAATGAAAAAGTTTTCTTCAGTGAATCTTATAGACATAAATTAAAAAACTGAGTTTTCACTCTGCATTAAACTTCTCTTCACAAAGATACTATGAAGTTTAAAAAGAAGCCTTCGAATAAAAATATTTGCAACATGTTTAACAGATAAGAGACTAATATGCAGAATACGTAAGGATCTTCCACAAATAGTCAGAAAAAGACAAAATAATTCTGGTAAGAGTGAGCGAAGACCACGATGGAGAAACTCAGAGCAGAGGAAATACAAACAGCCGATGCATACATGAAGGATTATTAAACCTTTCCAGTGCTCAGGGACGTGCAGATTCAAATAGATATTAGGTTTTGTTAGAGCAACACAAACATTTTCGCCTCTAATGCTGGAAACTGAGGAGGAATAGACGTTTGTAAAACTGCTGTGTGAACGGGTTTGATGCGCACAATCTGAGAATAGCACCTAAAACTGTTAAATGTGCAAAGCCTTGACTCTGCAGTTCTCCGAGCAATGAATCTCAGAGAAAACGTGGCATCGCAGCACCTTCCAGGCGGCGCACGGCCAGCCAGCAGGGAAGGTGGGCCTTGCTGGCCAGACCCCGACCGAACCCTGGCCCAGTTGCTGGGTGGAGCCGGAAAGCCAGACCATGAATCAGGGGTGCCCGTTCCCTATTTGGACGCAGCCATCTCTGTGAAGCGCCTTTTCGTTGAGCCAGACCACAAAGCCACGTACTAAGGAAACGAACTCGGAACCAGGCTTCTGAATCGCTGCCGCACCCAGTGTTAATCAAGGTTTTCCAACATAATGAAGCGCAGGCAATCACATCTCCGCTCACTGAGAACGTCGTAATTAACATCTGGGAGAGAGCAGAAAAGAGTGTTGTTAATAAATAAGTTGTTTTAAATAGTGCTTATTTTATCTCTAACTTAGCCTTTTAAAGTGTGTTTTGCGTGTGGTTCATTATAAACAGTAAAATAGTACCAATTTCCAGCAGACCCTGAGGCAGGCCCTTGCAGGAGGCTGGTTTGGGGAGGTGATTGGGGAAGCAGGAGGGAGGGCGTGGGGGAGGGAGACAGAGGGGTGGACTGGACGGGGAAGGGGCGAGTCCCCTCAGGCCCACAGAGGCCGGCAGAGACACCCAGCGGGCTGCAGTCCAACTGTCCCATCAGACTGCCCCACCGGGGACGGGGAAGCAAGATGTTCTCCCCTGGGGCCCTGCCCTCCCTTCCCCCGCTGGTTGAGTCCCCCTCGGGATGTTACCTCCCAGATGCTTCCAGCTGAGCAAGCTTCCTTGGTGCCAGGAAGGCAGAGGGGAGCCGGTGCTGGTGGCCGGAGCGGTCCCTTGGGTGGGAAGTGTCAGAGGCGGGTGGAGGAGACACGGTGGTCATCTATGGCATTTGCTAAAAGGTCCCTGCTTGTGAACGTTAGTCCCACCGCCTCGGTCGCAGCCTTCAGTTCATGAGTCCCCCAGTCCCCTCTCGCAGCCTCTGGAATTCTCCATCTCTTGTCATTTGCTTCTGCAACACCCACCTCCCCTGGCTCATACCTGTGCGTGGGGCTCATGGTCCAAAACGGAATGGAGAGCGCTCACCTGGGGGTAATTCGGGAGGTGGTGGCCTTCTCCACGATGACTGGGAATAACTGGTTTTGAATCCAAAGGCCAGCCTTGTTCTCGACAGTGACAGCATCCCTGCCCCGCCCAGACACCACCCTCGCCTCCCCAGCTCTCAGCCAGCTTGTCGCAGGGTGACACCACCAAACCCTTGAGGACAGATGATAACCGTGCTGCTTAGCCCATCCCAGGACATCAAAAAACAAACAAACAAACAAATAATAAAAAACTAAAAAGACCGGCTGTGTTTCTAAACAGAAGCACTTACTGCTGGACTTAGGTAGCCCCGTGGGTGGGTCTAGACCACACGTGTTCTGTTTTTCCCCTCCCAGCCATGATGCTTTTCGTTGCAAATGACAGAAAACACAAGTCAAGCTGGCTAAAGTGAAAAGAGAGATTTATGGACTTAACACAGCAGGATCCGAAGCTCAGTTGATGTCGCTCGACGCTGCCCTGGCCTCGGTGTCGGCCTCGGCCTCCAGCAGCCCTGCTCGGTGCCGTGGCGCTGACCGGTCCTCCCAGGATGCCCCAGCAGTGAAGGGCTCCTCCTTCCTTACGCTGCGAGCAGAACCCCCAGGATAGCACCCTGGCCACGTTCCCCGAGGACGAGGGGGTGGGGCGCCCTGTCGGCGGGCCTGGGTCTCACGCCCACGGGGATCCCAGGGGGTGGAGAAGCCCCCAAACCTCCGAGACTGAAGGCAGGGAGAGGGGCTCATCACAGGGGAACGGGGAGCCACCACGAGACGCCGGGGCACCGCGATGCGCAGGAAGGCAGCGTGGCCTCTGCTTGGTTCGCAGGCTCCCCGAGCCTCAGTGTCCGGGGCCTGGGACGTGTCCACACTGGTAAGTGTCAGCAGGACGGGCGCTGGACGGCACCCTCGCTGGCCTCAGGCGCACCACGTGGCCCGCTGGCCAGGGCTGGCCCACGCTGCACGTCTGCACTCCCCCGCCAGCCGGGACTGCGACAGGAGAGGGACGGTGGGCATCTGGACTGGACACCACTAAGGAAAAGGGCCAATATGGGGGCTGCGAGCCCCGACGGCCCCCCTGATGAAAGGGGGCCCTGGGGAGGACCTGCCGTCGAGGCACAGGTGGGTGCCGGGGTCTGGGACCACGCGGCCAGGCCGGAGACGAAGCGGGCGGGCAGCCTTGGCAGGGCTCATGCCCCAACCCAGCGCTGCCTGCCTGTTCTGGCCCGGCTCCCAGGCCTGGAAGCTTCCACCAAGACCCCTCGCAGGCCAGGCGGCTCCCCGCGCCCCTCAGCTCCCTTCCAGAAGCCTCGCCTGGAAGAGGAGGAGGAGGCCTACCGGACAGCAGCTTCCCGCCTGGTCCCGCCTGGCTCTGCCCCTGCGGAGGGGAGGGAGACCCCACGGACAACAAGTCCCCAGACCCGGGACTCTGCACCCCGCGCCTCCGTCCACCAGCGTTTCCAAGGCCCGCAGGCCCCAGACCTACCTGTCCACAGGGCCTCAAAAAAGTCAGAAAACAAAAGGCTGACAAAGTCTTTGCATCCAAGAGTGCTGTTCTGGGTCATGAATATGATAAGTCATCTTATTAGAATTCGCTGATTGATTGATTATAGACTCGCTAATCTCCTGGATTCAAATGTGCCTGAAGAATAGGTGAAAACTCGTGAATTCTCCTCAAAACTTGTAGGCCACTGCCTAGCCTGTTTTCCTTAAAGTGACTCACCTGACCGTATTCTGGCCTTCCATTCTCCAGGAACACTTCAGAAATACCCCATACATTTACTATTTTAACCCATTTATATCGTATCTCCCGTGCTTTAGTACCTGACTTGTATATTTATGTGACTATTGTTAGAAGTGACTAATTGGGTTTGATTAGCTCCATCATTAATATTCTGTCCATAATTTAACATGCTTCAATAAAATACCCTAAAGCAGTGTAATGATTAGATTTCAGGAATATGTGTTTTGCAATTAAGTTCCTCTTGATTTTGATATGCAGATGAAGAAATGGTGGTCTCATTTAAAAAAAAAAACTGCCCTTATTAACTCAGCAGTATACTCTGAAGATTAGGTAAGAAATCCAAGATTTTCTCTTTGTATATGCTAGTTAAAATGTATTTCAATCAAGCCTATGTGGGCAAATCAGATTTGATTAGTTTAAGTCCACAGTCATTCTATCTAAATGAATAATGTGTCACCTAACATTGCAAAAATTTGATTAATAGTTTATCAGTTAATTAAAAACGGGTTTAATTTTTCTTTTTTAGGAAAATGCAAGGTAGATATTCCTTGTGTTCATCATAAATGCAAATTATTTCAGTTTCAATCTATTGTTCCTTTTTGCTTCTTAGCCAAAGTGGCAAGAAAAATAAAGCTCTTAGAAATATCTCGGCGAGGGAGGAGTAGGAAAACTTTCTCTGGCCCCAGCCGTGGCCCATTTCTGCTCTGGCTACGGAGAGCCGGTTCTGGGCGGAGCTGGTTCCATCTGGTTCTCACCTCCCTGCCTCGCCCTTCTCCCAGGCACCCATTCTCCCTGCGGGTAGTGGCCACAGACTTTCCCAAACGGCGACTTTCGTCACCTTGTCCCGTTTCATGCGTCTCAGGGGCAGGATGGGGACCGCAGGAGCCCCTTTCGGCAGCCTCCCCTCCCCACCCCCGAAGGAGGCCAGCAGCACACCCCCGTCTGGTTCAACCTCGATTCATGGAACCTCGCTTTGGCACTTTTTCACCAGTGCCTCCGGGTGGGCCAGCTGACTCACGGGAACTGGCCTGATCCGGTGAGCTCACGGCTTTGCACACGGTCCCCATGTCATGGATGAGCAAACCGAGGTGAAGAGACTTCCCAGCGGCAGGCCCAGGCCTGGGGCCCGGTCAGGCGCCCTGTCCCTGGCCTCGGGCGACATGGCCCTGTGAACCCTGACGCCCCCTTGCCAGCACACAGCAAAGGCACACACGCCCGCTGCCGCTGGGATGCTGGGAGGGGACAAACCGCCAGCACCGTGTTCTTTAAAAAAGAAGAAGAAGAAAAAGAAACCCGGCTAAAACTCACCAGGAGCAAACTCCGACGGCTTCGCCTCTCAGGCAAGCTCAGAGGGGCTGTGGGCAGTCTGAAGACCAGGGTGTGAGCCGAGCCGCACCACGGCCACGTGCGTGTGCTGTTTCCCAGGGCACGCTGTCCTGCGCGACGACAACGTCCAGGAACCCCTGTCAGTGCGCGGACACTGCGAGCGCGGACCGCGTCTGCTTCGAAAGGACCGAGCTGCTGCGGAGGTGGCGATGGCCCTGGTTTATCTCTGGGGAGGGGACCGGACCAACAGCAGCAGCACTGGACCCCGAAACCCCCGGGGCCTGGCTCCTCGGGGCGGAGTGTGGCTCCAGGGCCCGGCCCCGCCAGCACGGCAGGTGCTGAGCGCAGCCACAGGCCTGCGGGTCCGCGACTGCCCGTGTCCGGGCCAGGGCGGGGTCGGAGGGCCGGCGGGGGCTCTGCAGTCTGGGCCCCATCAAGGAGGGCGCCGAGGCGGCCGTGCGCGAGCCCCCCAGGACACTGCCAGTCCTGCACCCGCGGCCACAGGCGGTGAGCCAGGCGGGCCCCCTCTCCGGGCCGCCTGTCCGGCCCCCCTGCAGCCCGGCAAACGCTGCTCTAAGGGGAGGCGTAAGGGCCAGAGGCCGAAGCAGAAGGTGGCGGGGACCGACCGAGCGCGCGGGGATGGAACTGGAAGCTCTTATCCCTGCCCCTCGCTCAACGCCCTGCACCCCGGCTACCCCGCCCCACAGCGGGCTCCACGCCTCCGCCTCCGAGTCTGGCCTGCACCAAGGACACCTCACACGGCAGTTCAGGAGGTCTGGACCGTCCCCCGGGGCCAGCTCTGCTCCACTGCCCTCCTGCGCCAGGGCCTGGCCCAGCCCACTCACGCCCACCCCCTCGGTCATCCCATGGATGCTCCTCGAAGGCCCACTGTGTGCCAACCGCTGGGATCTGAAAAGAAAAGCAAAGTGTCTGTCTCTTGGGAGAAACGAAAGAAGACGTAAGAGTGAGAGGTCACTGTCGCTGTGATGGCGAGAGACAAGGCACCCGAGAGAGAGACAGTGGACACTGACGCCGCACAGGAGGTGGGGGCCCGGGAAGCCTCCTCTCGGGCGTGCACACCACGTGCCCAGCAGACGTCGCGGTTGGGCGGACGTGTTCGAAGGTGGCAGAACAAGGCGCGAGGGAGGAAAGGGCCCTGTGCGGGGCAGGGGACCCGGGCGGAAAGAGAGGGCCCGGCACTCGGTCTTCAAAGCCTGCCCTGGGCTACAGTGACAGTGACCCTGGCTGTGGCTGGGCCCCCACCTGGAGCTCCCTCAGCCGTGGGCAGAGGCAGGGAGGCGAGGTGGGAGGCTCCCGGCTCCTTTGGAGGGACACTTAGGGGCAAGAAGGACACGTCTGTCTGCAAAGTCCAGCAGCCCTGGGCCCAGGGCCCAAACAACACATCGGCTCACAGCTTCCCACGAGGGGCTCAGCCGTCCTCAGAGCCGGCTTCTTTCTCAAGACTGCTTCTCCCTGGGGACAGTCCCGGGCTGGCCAGAGTCTCCTGAAGCAGGTCCTGCTGCATCTGTCCTCGTTTGACTCCCCCACTGCCCCCTGCTCATCACCTCTCAGTGACGAGGCAGTCCCCAAAGGAAAAGCAGGCACCTCGGACTCAGGAGAGAACGGGGCCGTGTACCACAGCAGGGGCCAGACACGCCAACCGGGGAAACAAACCCCAGGGGGAGGAAAAGTCCCCGGAGGGAGGTGCCCGCGTTCAAGGATGGAGGGAGGCCCTCGCGGGTCCAGGAGGATGTCATGGAAGGGGCGACGCTGAGATGGCTTTAAAGACGGGGACCTTCTCGAGAAGAGCAAGCAGCAGGCCATGTTCCACCCTGTTCCCCCTCTCCTGCAGGTGCCTTTTCTCCATCACGCCCAGAGGGCACAGCGAAGCGGTGCCAGTGGTTTTTATTTCCTGCTCGGAGCCCGCCCAGCGCAGGTGACCACCAGGGGCCTCTGTCTTAACGAGGGAGGGAAATGTCAGAACAGGGATCAGCCGCGACGCACCCACAGACCTAAGAACGAGCCAAAATAATTGGAGGATTTCTGTCGCATCAGCCGTCCACACTGCGGGGCTCTGGCCCAGCGCCCGCACGGTGGCCCTGGGCACCTCCTGTCAACAGCTGAGTGAGCAGGTAGCAGGGGCCTGCCCCTCAGACCGCGTGCTCTGGGCTCCGGCACCCACACCCCTTCATGCAGACTGGGTGCCCAGGGGGAGCTCTCGGCAGGGGCTGGGTGGGGGCCACCGGTGCCACGAGGAGCAGGGGGCTCCTCGCTAGTCCCAGCCAAAGTGACAAGAAGGACGAAAGGAAGGGGATGAGGATGTCCTTGGAGCACAAAATGGAATCCCTGCTGCCTGGCCCCATTTCGAGCGGCTCAGAGAAGGAGTCCCACGGAGCCCACTCCAGGGCCTGGCACACTCTCCTCCTCCAGCCTCCGAGGCGACAGTGGGGAGCGCCCCGGGCCCCACTGCAACTGGGTCACTTGGGAAGGTGTGCGGTCCCCGCCCCCACCACTTCCTTCCAGGCACAGGAAGTGAGGGGACACATCTAGGGGAAAACAGAGGTGAGTCACCGAGAGATGCAGATGGTGAGACGGTGAGAGATGGCAGCCAGCACGAGGGAGACAGGAGGCGATCGAGATGGAGAGACCCCAAGGCAGGGACGAGGAGCCGAAGGTGTCCCCTCTGCACCCTCCCCCACCTGCTCTGCGCACCCGCCCACAGGCTCCCCGACAGGGACACGGTGCTCTGCCTTCCGGGTGAGTCGGAGCCTCTGGGACTCTGATGGTAGCAGGAGAGTTGCTGGGTGGCCAGTCCCCAGGGTCCTCCTCCTGAGGTCACCATCCCTCTCACATGGCACTCTCCACATAGCCACCCGGGTCTCCAGGTTGGGGTGGTTTCTCCCAGCACCCTGCAGCCTCAGGGCTGGGAACAGCCCCACGGCCACCAGAGCTGCCCGTCCTTAGCTCCTGGCTGACAGAGGGACATCCTGGGCTTCTAACTCTGAGGAGAAAGGGCCCGGTAGGGAGGACAAAGTCCTTCGCCTCTGATGGGGGAGGTGCGGGTCCCTTCAAAGGTCAGAGTGCCGGGCTGGGTGGGGCACCCTTGGGAGCAGCCAGCACCTGCGCACTCGCCACCGGCGGTTCCCCGAGTGTGGCTCTGGGCTCTGTGGCAGCTGTCCCCGGAGAAGGGCCGTCGGGATAAATAAAAGCCTCGCTGACCGCGTGGTGTCCCCACGCCAGGGCCTATTTTCAGAATGTGGGACAACCGTCGCCCAGAATAGACGAGGCACGCTGATCCGGGAGAGAGGCCGGGAGATGAAGACGTCGGGTCTCCATATGAATGAGCCGCGCGTCCATCAGCTGAAGACCGGCCAACAGCTCCGCACCGGGGCCGGCGCGTCCACCGGCGCGAGGCCCGCTCCCTGCCCGGCCCTGGCCATCGCGCCTGGTCCTGGACGCCCCGTCGTGCTGCGTCCTGGGAATCCGAGCGGGACAGGGTGACGAGCGAGCACGTGCGAGGCCCGAGTCTGGGGCCGGTGCGGGGTGCTCAAAGGCCCCCCCACTATGACGGCGATGAGCCAGGCGCGTCGGGGGCCTTCCCGGGAGGCCCTGGGCCGGACTCTGGTCCTGACCGTGGCGAGGGGCTTGGCAGGGAGCGTGGGAAGGTCTGTCAGGCCCCAGGGGGCCCCCCCCCCGGGGTCGGTCAGGGAGAGTCTTTGTGATTCGGGGGAGAATTCAGCTCTGGGCGCTCACAGGCGGACGCCCGAGGGCCCCGGGGGCCCGGCGCACCTGTCCGCAGACGGGCGGGCGCGGCGAACTGGACACCTGCCCCGGTGGACACGGGGTGGCGGCCTCGCGGGTGGGGACACGGGAGTCCGTGCGTGGCCGGCCCCGGCGCTGCTGGGCGCAGGGGGAGGGGGAGGCGCGGGGTCCGAGGAGCGGCCGGGCCCGCGCAGGGGCCGCGCCAGCGTCCACGCGGCCGGGGCGACCCCGCGTGCCTGCCCGGGCAGTCGGGTCCCGCAGCGGCGGCGACGGCGCGGGCTGTCAGCGCCTGTGCTGGCGGGAAGTCGGGTTTGCAGGGTGAGGGTCGCCCGGCCGGGGTGTGCCCTCCTCGACGCCCCGGGGCGCCGTCCAGGCGCGGGGGCGTGGGGCGCCCCGCGGCGCGGCGCGGGCCCGGGCGGCTCTGGGTCCGCGCCCCCGGCCCCGACCCCAGCCCGTCGACCCCGACCCCGGGCCCGCGCCCCGACCCGGCCGCCCCGCGCCGCCGGCAGGTGGCAGCAGACGCCAGCGGTGGCGCCGCCAGGAGGGCGCGCGCCCGGGGCCTGGGCCGGGGCACCCACCCGCGGCGCGCCCCCCACCCCCGGGAGCCGGGCCGCGGCCTCCGGCCCCGCGGGCAGCTCGGGCGGCGCCGCCAGCTCGGGCCCGGGGCGCTTGGGCCCGGGGCGCTCGGCGCGGTCAGCGCCCACGGGCGGGGGGGGTGGCGTTGGCAGGGGCGGGGGGCAGGGGCGCTGGCAGCCATTCTCGCCCTCCAGCTCCGCCGTCGCGCCCCGCCGCGCTCCGGGAGGGGACAGCCACCCCCCAGGGTCCCCGAGGAAGTCGTGGCCCCGGCGGGGCCAGCGCGCGCGGAGAACCAACCTGGGGGCGCGGCCGGGCGGGACCCCGCGCGGGGCCTCCGCACCCCAAGGCCCGGCCGCGGCCTCGCACTCGACGGCGCCCCAGCCCGGCGGCAGCGCCCGACCCCGCGCTCGGCCAGGAGGGCCGCGGCCCCGACGCCGAGTCCCGGGCGCGAGGGGCCGCCCCGCCTCCCAGCCGCGGGTCGGGGTGCCGGCTGCGCGGGGCGCCCTCGAGCAGGGCGGGGGGGGGCAGCTCCCCGCAGCCCGGACCTCGCCGAGGCCGCCCCGCTCGCTGCCGGGGCCGGGAGGGCCGCGGCCCTGGATGGGGTAACCGAAGCATGGGGGGCCCAGGGGAAGCCCGGAGGCCGGCTCTGCGGACGCCTTTGAAGGCTGTGAAGGCCGCGGATACGACTTCTCTGGGAGGGGGCCCGGCAGCCAGGCCTCCGGCCTGAGACAAGGACCCAGGGGCAGGGACGGACGAGCGTCCCGGAGTCTCTGGGCCCTGCGGCTGCTCCACGCACGTGCTCGGGATCCTCGCAGAAAGCGGCTGGAAACGATGAAGTTAGACCAAAGCACGGTGGACGGAAGAAGAAAACGAGAAGCCCGAGTCGGCGGTGCGGCAGGCCCCGCAGCCCGCAGCCCCGTCCCTCTCCGTCCGCTGCGTCCTCTGCACCCGCCCCGCAGGCCACCTCACCTCTCTGGGCCTCCCGACCCTCCGGTGCCCCGCTCGCAGGTTCCCCGGCGGTCAGAGGACCTGGGCCGGGGTGCCCGCAGCCCCCCTGCTTCGTTTTATTTTCTCATTTCCTTTGGTAGCGCGTTTTGCTTTATTTACGTCATTGTTTTTGCTCTTTCTTGGTCCAAGGACCCCATCATTGGGCTGGCACACCGCACACTCCTTCCTATCTGCAGTCCTACCCACGCTGAGTGTGCGGTGGGAGTGCCCCAGCCCCCGGATCCTTCCCTCCCGCCACTGGGTCTGGCCCTTGGGGAGAACCCAACAGCTCAGCCGGCTGCGATGGCTCCCTGCTCACAGGTGGCCCTCACGTCCCAGGCCTCCATGACCTCTGCTAAACAAAAGTCTCCTACAAACTAACAAGAAAAAGCCAAGAGACCCCAGGGAAAATGGGCAAAGGTGGACCAGACGAGGAAGCAAAGCTGTACATGCCCCGTGAACGTGTGAGAAGGCCCTGCACAGCTCTGGGTGTCAGGAACATTCAAATGAGAACAACTCCCACAGGGGTGCCAAAGTGTGTGCAGGGGTGAGGCCGGAAGGAGCCCCCTGCAGAGGGCATAGCCCGTGGGAGGGTGTTTCCAACCACATTATTCATTAAGATGTCAAAGTCTTTGTGGCAGGTTTTCCTCCTGTTATCCTCCTCAGCTGTTAACCCTGTCCCCGGCCACCCCTTGTCCTTCCTCCTCCAGACCCACCCCATGCGGGCAGCTGGGCCACGCTGCTCTCTATCCCAGGAGAGAAGTGGGAGGGCAGAGACTGCAGCTCTAGTTTCCTAAACTCAAGCCCTGAAGGAAACGGAGATGACACGGGGCCCAGAGGGACCATGGAGAAGTGGGCAGAGGACAGAAGGGGGCTCAGGAGGAGCAGCTCCGCTCCCCGCCTCCACCCTGCCCTTCAGGAAAGCTTTCTCGGGCAGGGGTCCAATTGGGTGGCCTCTTTGGGGACAGAGAAAATGCCAGAGGATGTGAGGAGATCCAGGACTTCGGCCCTTGGAGCAGGGAAGGGCCGCCAGGCGTCCTGCGGCAGGCAGGCCCTCTCGCCTGAGATGCGGGGCCGCGGCAGGAAGGCCCGGGGTAACCCTGGCCCCGCACCCTGTGATCCAGAGCCGGGAGAGAGCCCCTGGGACTGGAGAGTCCCAGAGCCCACGGTGCCACTGAAGCCGGAAGGGACCCAGGACGGAGAACCACGCGTTGCCATCGCACCCCAATGCCCGGCACTCGGAGCCCCAAACTTGGACTCGACCCCAGAACAGGGATCCCGAATTAGCAGAGGTCCGCGGCCGCCATGAGGCCGGAGCAGTCTTAGCAGACACTCTCCCCCCCTGCGCACCGAAGCTGCCGGCTCCGGCGCGGCAGTCACCCCGGCCACCCGCTTTCCGGGCTCGACTGAAAATATCCGCGATCGGGACGTCTGGGCGAGGCCATCTCAGCAGCGTCGGGTGCAAGGCAACAGCACCGGGAATACCCCGAAGGCCACCAACGTGGGGACAGCGGCCACGCAGATATAAAGAATTTCTTTCTAGCCAGACGCTAAAACGCGATTAAAATCTAAGAGTGTGATAGGTTCTCAGACCCCGGGTCCCTGCTCACCCCTCGTGGGCTATGTAGATTGAGAAATGGTTGGGATTTTTCAGTTCCTCGTGGCCCTCCCCCAGCCAGGCCACCGCTGTTCAGCTGCTGGTGACCTCCTCCTCCCGCAGGCGCGCGGCCCTGTCTTGGGTCCCGCGTCTCAGGGACGGCGGGCCAGCGTTCCTGGCTCTGGCAGCCGGGGGCTCCCCCAGCACCGCCAGACTCCCTCGGGCGCCTCTGTACAGACTCCAGCCTCGGACTCCGTGTCATCTCCACGCCGCCCGTCTCGGCAAGAATCCTGCTGTGTCGGTTTAACCGGAATCGCCCGCCCTCTCTATCTGATCACCCTGGACATCTGGTTTCTGTCCCCTGCTGTCCGCGCGCCCCGCCTGCCTTTAGCAAGAATCTCGTCAGGTCGGTTTGGCCAGAACCAGCCCTGTGCTCCCCTCAGTGACTTTCCACCCCTCCCCCGCCAGTGCAGTGGGCCCCAGCGCGCTCCCACGCCCCCTGGAATAAGGGCGGCCTCACCTGCATCAGCCGGTGGCACGGAGGACTTTGCTTTAACAGACGCGAGGCCGGCTGCCAGCATCCTCTGGGCTAACCAGCCCGCAGCTTCTGCCCTGTGGGCGGCGCTGAGCGGTCCATTCCGAACCTTCCACCCAGTGCTGCAGTGTCCTCCTGGGCCACACCGGTGCCAGCCCACCGGGGGCCCGGAGGCCAGAGGGCCGAGTTCCCACTCAGGGCACTGAAGGGACTGAGGGCCGGGGGGGCAGGGACTGGCTCCCCTGCCGTGGCAGGTGGGTCCCGGTCCCCAGGGCTCCAGTCCAAGGAGGGGAGGGGTACTTTGGAGGGAAGACTCAGGGAGAAAGGACCAGGCCCTGCCTGTGAGTGGGTGCTGGGGCGTGGCCAGGAGGAGCCCCTGAATCTGGAATCTGAACCAGAGGGTCCGCACACGCTAGGGTTGCCAGGGCGGCCTCTAGCGTGAATGGCCCCGGGCTGCACTCCAGACCCATCCAGTTGGACCTCTGGGGTGGCCTTAGGCATCGGCATCTCAACTCCGTGTAGGCGGGGTCCGCGGGACAGCGGACCTGACGCTCGGGCCTAAGCTCGTGCCAACCAACCCCAGCACCTGGGTCTGGAGGGCGATGTGCCCACATCCCCCCCCACCCCAGACTCCTGCAAATGCTGGTCACGTTCACCTGTCTATTTACGCATCGGTGAAGTCACTAACTGTGTCCTATCCAGGCACGACGCCTGGAACTCAGCACGAATGAATGAATGAATGAATGAATGAAAGAAACTCTATTTTCGATCATAACACTACAGCACTAAAAAGGCCCCTCAATCCTCTTTCGTCTACAGGCCCTAAGGCCGCACTTTGCAGATGGAGAGACCAAGGCCCCCAAGGGGAACGGGGACGCCCTGAAGTCCCTCGGGACCGGAATCCGGGCTGCAAGGCCGCCGTGCCAGGAAGCCGATCTCCTGCTACTCCGCTTGGTTTGTTTGGGTCCCTTACGTTCCGTCGGCCTGTAGCTGCGGAGAGAGGGGCACGCAGACTGTCACGCCTGTGGCTACGAGGCTCGGTTCCCTCCCCACAGCCAAGCTCCGCTTCGTGCCCGGCCTGTGTTCCCCGCAGGGTCTGGGTATAAACTGGATGTTGGCGAACTGAGTCCAATTCATTTGAAAAACATTTGTTGAACATCTGCTAGGTGCCAGGAACGGCTGTGGTGTCCACGGGCGGGCCGTGGCCACTCGTCCAGGCCGGCAGCCTCCACATGCGCCCCTCACCCAGCTCCTGGGCTGGCCCCGGCACTCGCTCAGCCTAACGGAACGCAGCCGGAGAGGCTGTGCCCACTCTGGGAAGAGCCGCCCAGGGAACCGGCAGCCTCTGAGCGGGGTCCCTTAGAAGAGGTCCCACCGCCCTGCCCGGGGAGGAGCCCGCTCCAGCCACCAGAGCTGAAGCACCAGACACGTGAGCGATGTGTCCCAGCTCCGGCCTGGCTCCCGGCGCAGTGCAGCCATCTGAGCGACCCCGGCGACACCCCACTGAGCACGACTGCCCACGGCCCGGCCCCCCACGCAGTCATGAGAAGGAATAGATCGCTGTTGCCGAAGCCACTGACATGAGGTGGCCGTGCCCACAGATAAGCGAAGCAGGCGGGGAGCCCGAGGATGAACGAGGAGCATGACGGGCACGTCGTGCTTGCTGCTGGCTCTTTCTTTCTTTTCGGTTCTCGGCGACTCTCCGCCCTTTGGCTTCGGGTCCGTGAACACCCTCCTCCCGCTGTCTCGTGGGTGAGCACCCCGCACTCGGCGCCCGCCCCACTGGGCCTGGTCGGGTGCGTAGACCCACAGCGACCCAGTCTGAGTGTCTGGCACACAGTAGGTGCTTTCCCAGGGCAGCAGGCTGGCTGTGAGGACCCCCAGTCACCCACTCCATGAACGCCCTCCCACCCCGCCCGTCCGGCAGGGGAAGGGGTGAGTGATGATAACCGCAACGTCCCTGCAAGCGAGAACCCCACGATGTGCTCATGCTCCCCGCTCCAGCATCTGAGGGTGCCGCCTGCAGGGCGAGGTCCCCGGGCGGCGTGTCACCCCCCTTTCCCCAGATCCACTCCCTCCTGTGGTAATGGCACCACAGCTCATATGGGGGAGCCGCACCCCCCCCCAAGTCCACCTGACTCCATTCCCGCTCTGGGTGCCACGTTACGCAGCTGAGCGGGTTAGTGTGACCCACCATGGCCACAGGGCTCGGCCCAGGAGCAGGCACAGAACCAAAGCCCGTCCCATCAAAGCCGACCCCAGAACTTCTGAGCTCCTGTGAGGAAGAAAGAGCCCCTGGCCCTGGGGCCTCCCCCCATAAGGACGGCGCAGGCCGGGGGCCAGGGCCACACGGGCAGGACTGCTGGAAAGTGGTGCCAACCGGGTAGAAGGCAGAGCAGGGGGAGACCCAGACGCACCCAGACGGACCCGGTGGGGGCGGGAGGTGGCGGCAGCGTCGCAGCCCAGCCGGCAGCTCTGGAAGCAGACGGCCTTGGCGCCAGAGGCACACCCTCCTCTGTATGGACACGTCCTTCCTCCTGAGGACCCGGGGCCATATCCGCAGAAGCCAGTCGTCCCTGGGGCAGGTGTCACTTAAACAATTAAGCCCCTTTTGGTTGTGAGTGACAGCGAAATGGTTTCCATTGGCTTAAACTCATGAGGTCCCGATGGACCCGTCGGTCCTAGCACAGAAAGAACAGGGTGGTCTGCTCGGGCACAGCTGGATCAAGGGCCCGGAAAACTGGACCACTGCCTCCAGCGCTCTGCCTTTCCCCCGTGCCTGCCACAGTCGTGCGTCTGCGCGCTGGCCTCACGCAGGCCCCAGCCTTAGAGCCAGTGACAATAACAGTCTTTCCCCCCCCGACTCCAGTTAGAAAAATCCCGGGAGAGGGTTCCGATCGGCCCCGCCTGGGTCGCCCACCCACCCACGCGGCCAAGGTCGGGATCTGTTATCACGGGCAGGAAGCCCGGTGCCCAGGAGGAACGCAGGGGCCGGTCTCAACTGTGTCTACACGGAGGGCAGGGCTGGGCAGGGCAGGGGAGCCCTGTGGGTGGAGGTGGGGAGACGCTCTGTCTGCTGTACCCCCCCCCCCCCGCCTAATGTCGAATCAGACAGAAGTGCCCGGGGCTGGAGTGGTCTGAGTCTCAGAATCACATTCCAGAGCGGGCTCTCTCCCGCCAGGCGGGGGGACGGGTGGCAGTGCTCGGAAGCTGGGGGGAGCCTGAGAGAGGGCTCTCTTGCCTTTGAATTATGCAGAGTGGAGTGTCACAGTGGCTTTGATGGTGTTTAATTAAATATTTGCCACATTTAATTAATTAAATATTGAAACGTTGAATACGGAAGCAGATGTGACTTAGTGGACACATGCCTCCACAGCCACTCGCGGGCCCTCTGAGCGGAGCCTCTGCAGCCTTGGCCTCCCCTCCCCTGGGGGAGGGGACACCTGGGCAGCGTCGCCCAGTCGTTAGTGCTTGCAGCTACTCCGGGCTTTGCTGTTTCGGAATGTCATGTGTCACCAAGGTGGGGGGCCCTCTGCTTGGGCCCCAGGGAGGTGAAATAGGCAGGACCCATGTCTGCATGTCAGAATCTACCCAGACCACACACACGCCCACACACACCTGCCACCTGGCGTGGGGCGCGGCGATAATGAGATGCGGGTGGCTGCAGCCACAGCGACCTTCACAAAGGGCAAGTCCTGATGGTTTGGGGGAACTAGGGGTCCCCACTGTCCTCAAGATAAAGTTCAGACTCTTCGGTCAGGCTGCCGCGGCCCTGCCCCACCCCCCGGCAGTGTCAAGCGTTATCTTGACCTAAGTCCCTCCTCCCGTCCCAATACCCTACATCCCAGCGACTCCAGCCTCCCACCAGTTCTTCGAAGCTCTGGGGTCTGTGCCCTCCGAACCTCCACACGTTCTGTTCCCTTTGCTGTCTTCGGGACTCACCGAAGAAGTCAGCTTCTCCAGGAAGCCCACCCGCCTTGAGTGGGGACCCAGGCACGGGAGTGGGTGGGCAGTCTCAGGCAGGGCAGCCCGACACCACTAGGCTGCCCCATCTAGCTTCCTGGTGCCCCAGGGCCTGGATGCCAGGATGCCCTCCAGGCACCTGGGGGCCTGTGCTGTGGGGACCAAAAGGCCTGGGGACCCTGGGCAGAAGGAGGCTCAGAACTGCCACCTACTGGCCACTGGAGAGAGAAGGCCTGGGGTGCTCCCCGGAACAGGTGAGGGACCTCAGGTTGCTGAGCCCCTCCTCACCCCTACCCCGCCCCCTGAGAGGTGTGGGTGGTGGGGAGGCCTGACCACTCTGAGCCCCAGGGGACAGACAGCCTTTGGGAAGAGTGAGAAAGAGGTGCCACAGTGAGGTTACAAGAGTCGCAGCTGCCGAAAAGGTTCACAATGAACCATCTAAAACCTTTGAATACCAAAAGGTTCGCTTTCCACAAGGAGATGAAAGAATTTATCCAAAAAACACGTGCTCATGGCGCCCACAGGTGCCGGGTGGACGCCGGCATCTCTCCCTCTGACTGGGGGCGCAGCCTCCTTCTGAGACAGCGGTCGGTTAGGGGCCCTGAGGCCCGAGTCAAGCACCTCTGTGGGGATGAAAACAGGGGTTCCCCACAGCAGAGGGCTTGCCCAACATGTCCTGGCAGGCAGGCCGCGCCCCTTGGCCCCTCGGAGCTCTGCTCTGTCCTGGAGCTGCCAGCCTGGCCCAAGCTGCCCTCCCGGACCCCTGGGTGCGCACACGCCTGGGCTTGTTTCCCTGCCCTTTATAAATATGCATCGGCCCAGAAAGATGGGGAGGGGGCCCTGTTTTGAAGGAAAATTAAGCACAACGACAGACTTAGTTATTCATGCAAACCGCCAGCCCGCTGGACGCAGACTGCGGCTCCATCAAAGGCGGCACCGGCCGGCCCGGCCCGCCCCGCCGGCCGCCTTTGTGCTCCGCTCTCCCGGCCCGGCGCGGGGGGGCCCTCCGCTCCGCATTAAAGGCCTCATTAACCTTGCGGGGGGCGGGGAGGGCTCCACCTGGCGCTCGGCTCGAGGCCCCGCTCGCGAGCAGTTCAGGCGCGCAGCGCGGACCATATGGTATTTCAGAGAACAGAAGTTGCAAGTGCGGTCCACATGTACTCCTCCCACCGCGGGCGCTGAGGGGTCTGAGGCTCTGTTAAAGCCTGTGTGCGGGTGTGTGCGGGTGTGTGCGGGTGTGTGCGGGTGTGTGCGGGTGCGTGAGGGTGTGTGCGGGTGTGTGCGGGTGTGCGCGGGTGCGTGAGGGTGTGTGCATGTGTGTGCGGGTGTGTGCGTGTGCGGTGTGTGCGGGCGTGTGCGGGTGTGTGCGTGTGCGTGCGGGCGTGTGCGGGTGTGTGCGTGTGCGGTGTGTGCGGGTGTGTGCGTGTGCGGTGTGTGCGGGTGTGTGTGGGTGTGTGCATGTGTGTGCGGGTGTGTGCGTGTGCGGTGTGTGCGGGTGTGTGCGGGTGCGTGAGGGTGTGTGCGGGTGTGTGCGTGTGCGGTGTGTGCGGGTGTGTGTGGGTGTGTGCGTGTGTGTGCGGGTGTGCGCGGGTGTGCGCGCTGCGGCCGCACGGATGGAGCGGAAACACGCTCGACGGCAGAAGACATGCGTGACACAGATTTATTTTCATCCCTCTGCCAGCCCACCCCATAGCAACAGTGAAAACTTGGGCTACGTAAACTCGAGAAAACAAGAAATATTTTATCGAGTCATCTCGACTGCCGGCACTGCCAAGTCTCCTCTCTGGAAGCACGAGCAGTCAGTCCCCCTGGAGTGGGGCCGCAGGCACAGGGGCCGGGGTGTGGGGGGGGGGTCTGTGACAGTGAAGGGGCCAGGTCACGGGGACGGTCCCCGGCCCTGCAGGCGGGGCCGCCCCACTCGCCCGCCGGGAGGGACTTCACGTCTGGGACCCTGGGCGCCCGGATCTCAAAGGGACAAGGCGCAGCCCTCAGGACGGCGGGCTGAGGCCCGTGGGAGGATGACACGAGAGACGGGCAGCCCCGCCGCGAGGGCCCGGCCTGGGGATCGGAGGACAGGCCGCGTACAGGTCGGTGGACGGCACCCTCAGCCCGCACCCGCGTCCAGCCCCGACAACAGGGCGGCCCAATCGGAGCCCACCTCCTCCCTGGGCTTGGGACTGGGGACTGGCACGGGGACCGGTACGTGACCCAGCGTGGCCCACGAGGCCGCCCCCCTCCCCACGAGGCCCAGAGACAGAGTCCGGGGCCCACGCGGACTCTGGCCCTCTGCCCACGGGGACGGGGACTGCCGGCCTCTCCCGAGCGAGGCGGAAAGGGAAACTCCGACATAAACGCAAATTTCAAAGGGAAAACAAGGTCGCATGAGCGCGCCGGGCACATCCAGGGGCAGATCCGGGGGCCCAGGACCTGCCTGCCCCGTCCTCGTCCTCACAAAGCATCAGGCGTCGTCAGGCCTGGAGCCCAGGGAGCGTTTAGGGACCCGGGGCAGGCCCGTGGGTCAGCACCTCGGGCTCCTCCCAGGGCCCCCCTGGGGGGGGCAGGGAGTCCCCGGGACCCAAGACCTGGGACCTGGGCTGCCGGAGTCGCGGGAGCAGTGAGGTGGGGCTCAGGGCCAGCCACCCCCACTCCCTGACACGTGTCGCAGGAAGGGCCTCTGTCAAGCAGCGGTACACGGCCTCGGGAATTCACCAAAAGCACGCGGCGCAGGTGCCAAAACAGGGACGGGCTGTGCGGTCAGGCCTCCCTGCCCCCACTGTTCTGGGGACACAAACGCCAAGCACCAACGCGACGGTCACTAGGCCACCGGCCTCTGCGCCCCGCAGCCCCGTGTTCAGGTCGTTCCCGCCCACACGCGGGGGAGACGGTACTCCCTGGCCACAGGATGGGCGGGACAATGCAATTTTCCCCAGTCCCCGACGGCTGAGGATCGAGCCTCCATTTAACACGAAGGCAGAGAAGCGGTTCCAGACGGTTCCAGACGGTTCCAGGCTCTCAGACGCCTGCCTGGCGCTTTGTCCAGTGATTTCAGATTTTAACTCGGTCAGTTGGCAGTCTCCTCCCCAGCCTCTTCTCCATCCAGTTTCAGAGCTAACGACGTCATGACACAAGGACATTGGCAGGAGGAGGGTCCTTCTTGGCCCTCCAGTGTCATTCCTCAGAGGGTCTACTCTGATGAGGGCCAAATAGCTTCTATCTGACCAACCCTTCTGCAGGCGACAACCGCAAATTCTAACACTGAAACAAGGCACTGGGGAGGGACTAAAAGGCAATCCCCGGGGACAGTCAGGACTTGGCAGAAGTGAACAACTCAAGTTTGCCATTGTCGCAGGTTTCGGCCGGAAGGCAGGCCCCAGTCAGGCCCACGTAGGGCAACTAAAGCTTGGAGAGAAAACTCTAGATGGAAAAGTCCCACTGGCTTGAAGTCCCAGGGGTCAGGGCAATGATACCAAATGAAAGGTGACTGGGAAAATTCAAAAAAAGAGAGCAAGAGCGCCACAGAACAAGGTCTCCAAATCTGTGTACAAAATGCCCAAATCTCTTGCCAACCCCAGAAGCACACGTGAGTGAGGCCGTCACCAAGTAGCCCAGCTGCAACTAAAAATTCTTAACCGAGATTTCTGCTTCCGTCATCTACAGGAGAAAGTTTATAATGTGAGTTCAACTGAGTTCATTCTCTGTTAAAAAAAATCAGCGTTTTTCAGAGAACTTTCACAGATCCTCACATCATCACGGTGACCAGGACAAAACCTAAAACAGGACTCAAACCTACAGAAAAGACAACCATGGATACCAGACGTGGTGCAACTTGGAGGTGTTGGAATTAGCAGACAATCATTTTAAGGCAGCGACGATAGGTATGCAGTGAACGTAATGGAAAATATGCTCGTCATAATAAAAAGATAGTCTCAGGAGATAAAACTACAAGAAACAGCATCAAGAATACTGGTGTCACCATCCTAAGTGTGGAGAGAAACCCACTGGTTATGGTGGAGGCTTCTACACTTGCTGGCATCCGCTGAGAAGGCCGTTTGTCCTCTGATCCACAGTTATCAGACCATACCAGGCCCTCGTCATCCTCCTCTCCCAGAACAATGGGCCCCATCAAGTTTATAAGTTCTCTTTTGAGACACATCTTCCCCCTTCTTTGGGCACAGGAGAATGTAACTGAAGCCCACAAAATCTGGGGTCAAAGGAGACACACGCACGCACGCACCGCAAACCGATATCCCCCCTTAAAACTGCTGCAAAATGCACAATGAAATTTTAGCAAATCAAATCTAGAAATACATAAAAGTGGGCTTGACCTCAGGAATTCTGTCTAAAATGCAAAAACCAACGGATTCACCATTATAATCGAGTAAAGGAGAAAGACTTCATGATCATCCCAATGCAAGCAGAAAACACATCTGAAAAAATGCAACCCCTACTCACACTTCAAAAGAGAGACAGATTCAACAGCAGGGGATAGAGAGGGAGTGCCTCAGCCCGATACACCTTCGACAGGCCTCTACCTTCATCCTGAGTGGGAAAGAAGGAACGCGTCCCCGTTAGTTCATTCTGGGACAGAGAGAGACGGAAAGAGAGACAGAGACAGAGCTGGTTTCAGCCGCCTTCTCTCCTTTGACTCCTGATGCCAGCTCCAAGTGAACCTTATTTTTATTGCCCTCTCACCAGGAGGAAAAGCAAAGTTCACTGTGGCTGGGCTTTCTTCCCAAGTTCAGGTCCCTAGAAAGTAGAGGAGGGATTAGAACCCATGTGTCTGCACTCCAAAGTCCAAGCTCGGCCCTCTCAATCTTTTCTGCCTGGACATTGGGGCAAATCCTTCAACCCTCTGACCTTTGCCTCCTTATATGAAAGTGAAAATATGCCTCATCCTTCGCAGGGCACCTGCCAACTCTTTCCCCCGCCAAGTCCAAATGCACCTCCTGGCGGGAGGGCGGGAGGACCAGCGAGGAAGCTCCAGAAACCCAGGCAGACACAGACGTCTTCCCTGGCCTTGGCTCACTCTGAGAAAGGGGATCAGAGTCCTTTGGTC
Organism: Cynopterus sphinx; assembly: GCA_030015415.1. NCBI lineage: Eukaryota > Metazoa > Chordata > Mammalia > Chiroptera > Pteropodidae > Cynopterus > Cynopterus sphinx. The sequence goes on from CM057386.1 coordinate 1,132,105, forward strand.
TTGCTCTCCGCTTTATTCACCAAGTGTCCGCCCTGCTGAGGCCAGGCGCTGGGCGATCTCATTCTCCACGAAGGTATCTTCATTTACCAAATAGTACTCGTCCAGGTCCCTCGTGGGGGACCCTACAGCTCTGCTGCCAGAAGCAGCACAGAATGCACGTGCTCTCCCGCCTGACCTGCTGAGCTGTCACCTCATGGGGGCAATGTGGCACCTCATTCCTTAGTTGCCTTTCTCTGATCACCGGTGGGGGACGAGCCTCTTTGCTGACCTTCGCCATTCTGATTTCTCCTTCTGGGAATGGACATATCCTTGGCCCATGATTGTTATTATTTTTAATGAGGTCTCTTTTCTTTTTTGGACTGATTTTCGGAAGTTTCTGGGTTGTTCTAGCTATAGCCTTTTGTTGGTTTAAGACATGGAGAATATCTTCTCCCAGCTAATAAGTTCATTTGTTCTATAGAAGAGCAGCATTTACCATTTCGGTGTGGTCAGATCCAGTTTTCCTCCTTATGGAGTCAGCTTTGCAGGTCATGATAAATCCTGTCCTATCACAGAAATATTATCCTACGTTCTAACTTACTGCTTTTATTTTTTTTTAACTTTTAATAATAATTAGATATTTAATCTATTTGGAGTTTACGTATATGGTATGAGGTAGGGATCCAACTTTATTTTCTGTATTACAGAAAGTCAGTATTCCCAGTGCCATTTACTGAATAATCTAGCCTTTCCCTAGCCATCTGTGATTTTATCTCTATCACACACCAACGTGAAATATTCTGAACTCTCCAAACCATTTCATTTATCGGTTCCCTACCAACATCACATTAATTACTGTGGTTTTGTCATCTGTTTTAAGGCCTGTACAACGAGACCTTCTTTTTGTTCTTTTTCAAAATTGTCTTAACGGATCATGGACCTTTACCCTTCCACACACACCGTAGAACCAATTTCCCAATTCCAATATAGTTGGGCTGGAATATTTCCTGGAATTGCATTGAATATATAGATCATTTGGTGACGAATTTATATTCTTTCAAGATTAAGATGTTTTCCATTATTTATGTGTATTCAAGTCTTTTGTTTTTTAATCTCTATTTTTGAGTTTTACTTACCTCCTTAAAGGTCTTGTGCAATTTTCATTAGGTTAATCCCTACATATTTCAGTAACATGCAGGATACCTTGTTTTTATTGCATTTTAAAGAAATGTATCATTTTTGCAGGGACACCCATATCGGCTCCGTATTCTGATCTTACATGAGCTACCTCGCATCAGGTCGTCTGCTGACCGTCCTTTCCCGTGCTGACGCTCTCTGACAACAGCGACACTAACGTTTTGCTCCCGATCCTCACACCTCACTCCGGTTTCTCACCTGGCATTGGCCAGGGCTCTCAAGTCCCACGGGGAACACTGGCAGGGCCAGCGAGCTTCCCTGTCGCCTTTCCGACTTTTAGGGAGGATGAAGAGAGTCGGGGCCGTTAGAACCCGCTTTGGGGCCGGACGCAGGAGAGAGAGGCGGGCGGAGGCCTCCCCGGGAACAGGTGCGGCCGGCTGGGTGGGGGCGGCGCAGTCTGACTCACCTGGGGCCGCGGAGGGCGTGGAGCGGAGACTCGGGGCCGACTAGGAGGCGTTCGGGGTGGCATGAGCTTGGGGAGCGGGGTCCAGGCGGAGGCTGGGGCACATCCGGGGGTAGGGAGGCGGGGGGGACCTGTGTGCCCGCCGCAGCGCGGGACCCGGACCTGGGCCGGGGGTGGGGACCCGGGCGCGACGGGCCCGCGGGCGCTCGCGGACGCTCAGCAAGTCCTGGGGGAGGCGCCCGGGGCCCGCACTCGGAGGGGGTACGCGATCCGGGCCCGCGCGACAGCAGCGCTGGGGGCGGGCGCCGAGGCCGGGCCGAGGGCCGCCGGGGTCGGGGTCACGGGGACAGGACCGCGGGGGAGGGCGCGGCCCGGCCTCCCGGGGGGGCCCCGCCCCGCGCCCCGCGCCCCCGACCCCGGCGGCTCCGGGACCCGCGCCTGCGCCGGAGGCCCCGCCCCCCGCTCCCGCCCGCCCAGGCCCCGCCCCTTCCGCGGGGCGCGCGCCGGCGGGGGCGGGGCCGGGGCGGGGCCGGGTCACGTGGGTAAACACGCGCACGTGGCGCGGCGCCGGCGGCCGGAGCGGAGCCGGGAGCCCCGGAGCCCCGGGCCCGGCTCTGCGCGCCCCGCCCCGCCCCGCCCGGGGACGTGATGAAGCTGCGGCGGCCGGGGGGGCGCCGGACCCCCCAGCGCGGGCCCGGCACAGGCCCGGGGGGCTCTGGCCCCGCGTCGCCGGCCACGCGGGGCCCCGGCTCCGGCCCCGCCCGTCTCTCCCGGTCCCGGCGGCGGGTCCCCCCAGGCCGCGCCGGCCTCCCCCTCCGCCCTCCGCGTGGCCTGGGAGGCGGGGTCCCGCGCAGTGGCGGGGAGAGGCGCGCCCCTTCCAGGCCGGAGGCCCTAGGACGGACGGGGATCCGGGGGCCCTGCGCCTTACTTGGGTTTGGGGTCCACATCGTGATGGACCCAGCTTGCGACCCTGCGCCCCGAGGCCGGCCACCCCCTCCCGTGTGATCTCGGGCAAGTCCCTGAACCGCCCTCTTCTCTGAAATGGGGCTGTGGGCGAATTAAAAGACGAGACCAACGCCTGGACGGCACCTGCACCCTGTCACGGGGTGTGCCGGCTGCGGCCCCGCACCTGTCTGCTGTCTGGACCCTGTCCCAACCCCTGACCCCAGTTCTCCCCCCAGATCTGTTTTATGGAATTTTCCACGCAGGCGCCTTCAAACCAACTTAGCCTGGTGCGTTCGCTGAGACAGGTCAGGGCAGTGACACAGGCCTGTGTGGTGGCCAGAAGCCGAACCCTCCCATGTGCCTCCTCCCGGCTCACTTACCTACTGGCCAGCCCCAGCATGTCTGTCTCTGACAGAGTGGCTTCCTCGGCCCCACCCCGGTCCCAGGACCGACGGCCACACCTGTGGGGAGCCTCCCTTCGCTGCGTGTGTTGGACCTTACTCTGTGACAGACAGCAAGGCTACCTGGTGGTCTTCTGGGGGGCGAGCAGGCTCTGTGCACGGGGGCCCTGGCCTGGGGCTCTGGCTGGTGAGGCCCCCCTGGGCTCTGCCTTTTTCCTCCAGAGCCAGTTGAGGGGTCACAGGTGCTTATCTGAGGAAGAGAAAGGTGGAAGCCAAGACACAGGGAGACCTAGGACACAGCAGAGAGGAAACCTGGGGGTTTGGCGGTAGGCTGACCTCAGGGGTGGCTGCTCCCACAGTTGGGGCTCCTGGTCACATGGCTCATCAGAGGTGGCCCCGGCCTACAGCTGTCTCCCACAGTGCCTCTGGCAGGGGGTTCCTGTCTCCTCTGGTTTCTGTCCTGGCCCCCTCCTCTGGCCTTCCTGATCAGAGTCTGTGGCCACCCAGGCCACAGATGACCTTGACTGTGTGTCCTCGGGCCTGCCTTGTGCATAACTGTCTCCCCAGGGCCTGGCATAAAGGCTCTCAGCGGACACTGGTGGTAAGAATTTCATGGGTCATTGAAGCTCCTGGGGCTGACGCGTTTGGGGGGTTGTTCAAAAAACCGGGAGCCCCCAGAGTTCACTTCGCTCTCGCCTGCCACCTGCCCTTGGTGTGCATGCAGCCTCTGCCCCTGCTTCTGCTGTGATCTTACCTGAGGCCTCGCCCCACTTCTCAACCCTTTCCCAGGACCATCTCACGGATGACAAGATGGCAGTCGAGTGAGGGGCGAGCTTTCACTCCAACAGCCCTCTGGACCCCCACACACTCCAGAGGCCCAGGCACCGCAGACACCCTGGCAAGCTCGCACGCGGAGGGGCCTGGGTGCTGCCTGCCAGCGCGCCAGCAGGGGTGAGAACGCACGAGGAGAGGACGCGGGCAGCACATCTGCCCGGAGCGAAAGGGAGGCCCGGAATCGCAGGCTTCGGTATTTTTACTCCGTGGTGTGAGGGGCCATCTGTGCAGGTTGGAGCTTGTCTGAGGAAACCGGGCCTCGTAGATGAAATTCAAATGTGGGCTTGCTCGGCAGGCTGTCAGCCTGAGACCCTCTCCAGGAGCCGGGGTGGCGGGGCTGGTATTTCTGCAGCAGCGGAGCGTGCCAGGGGCCGGCAGCTGCCGGGCTGAGTGAGCACATGGGGCCTCCCCACCCTCTGCATCGCCCACATTCTCAGCAACGGTCTTCCCAGCCCTGGCTCCACCAAGGGTGCCAGGAGGGGCCCGGGCCGCCCGCTGTGCAGATTGGTCCCCACTGCCTGGGAGGAGGCGGGCTGGAGGGTGGGGAGGCAGGTGGAGGAGGGGGGTGCCAGGGAGTGTGTGGGGGGGAAGCTGTGACCCCTCTGTTGTCATGTTGGTCCCTCCTGACTACCTCAGTGCACTGCAGTTTCAGGTCTGCCCTCGGCCTGTGCCCCTGGACCCCACTTTCAGCGGCTTGGAAATTCCAGAACCCTCTGTCTGGGCTGCAGGTGGAGGTGGCCACTTTGGGACCCGTCTGGGGTCTTCTCACACACCAGGGCTGCCTGTTAGGGGCGTGTCAGTGTGCAGTGAGGGCAGGAGGAAAGCCTGTCCTGGTGTACCCCAGGTGACAGTCCCTCATGGGGCTCGGATTTTAACCAACAGCTGTCCCGGCATCTGTACCCACCCCCTGCACACCCCCGTGCTCATGAGCTCGGGTCCCAGGGGTAGCACGAGTGTCAGGCATGGTGCCTGTCTTGCTCGTGTGTAGCAGGAACACCGTTTGTCACCTGGAGGCTTTCCTTGGGCCCCTCTCCTCTGTCCGCTGTGCAGTTGCCCTGGATGGGAGCACGCGGGGGGGGGGGGAGCACCCCTGGGGAGGGGAGAGGATATCGAGGGTCAGAACGTTTAATTCTGGGAACTTTTCGGTGCCATTCCCAGCCAGACCCCGGGGTTCTGGGGTGGCAGAGGAATGCCAGGTGCGGGCAAATGACCCCGACTCCTGCAGTCATCGCTGTGCCCCCCAACACACATACCCTTTTCTAACTTATGCCTCATAACACCGTCTAGTAGTAGCAGACAGGGTTGTGGGGAGACGGCAGCCATAACCCATTTCTCTTCTCTTCCTTCAGAAAGAACCCTCAGGTGAGAAACATGATTTCAGATGCACCAAGGGGCCCTTGGCTCTGAAACACTGCCGCACGCACACTCGCACACGCACACACAGGGCCTGTGACTCCACCGAAGAGGGGCTGCCTTACCCCCGTCAGGGCATCTCACGTGGGATTGTTCCAAAGTGGAATGGGTGGGGGAGCAGGGCCTGGGAACCAGCAAATGGCCACCGCCCGGCAGGGTGTTGGCATTGCCAGGGAGAGCCGGGGACAGAGAGGACGGGAGAGGGGCCCGGGTGAGGCCTTCCGGGGCAGCGCTGGGCTCCGGGCTCACGCGGGGCTCGCTAGCTTGGGCAGACAGACCTTTTTTTTCTTTTTTAACAGAAACAAAAGGATGAAATCATTAGCATCAGTTGCGTCCATTCGGTATAGATCACGGCGGGCCATTGTCACGGGAAGAACAGAAATGTGATTAATAACCCTCCCGGCCGCCCTGGTGCTGCCCGTGAGCTCTCTGTTGGCGTCCGCATCCATCCCCGCTGCGGCCCGCCGTCGCTCAGGTGCCCGGACGCCGCTGAAGTGAGCCCCACAGCCATCACTGCCGTGGTCGGGGACTCAGCGTTTCGACTGCAATTTGTCTGCCGATGCCACCGTCTTCCCTGTCTGGGGACAGAACTGGGGGAGGGTCCTCCAGCAGCACAGCACAGCACAGGGTTCCATTCAAGGAAGAACAAAGCCTGTCCCCTGAGCTGAGGCTCTGGGGGCACCCAGGTTCCCCCCCACCCAGGACCGCGTCCAGGGCCACCCAGCAGGGCCAGGCACCAGCCCCCGGGAGGGGGTCCTTTTCCGGGGAGCAGTCCTGAAGTGACACCTGCCCCAGCTCTGGCCTTGGCATGCCCTCCATGGGCTGAGGGTCAAAGGTCACCCTGAGGGTCACCAGGAGGCCTGGAGGCCCAGCCCACCTGCTGTGGGCCCTGCCAGTCTGACTCCGCCCCCTCCCTCCTGACAGCTGCAGAAATGAAACCTTTGCCTGACAGGAAGCGGGGGTGGGGGGGCTCTCTAAAGTGTGACCCGAACCTGAGAACGCCCCACGCCCTCGTCTCTCGTCACCACCTGGACGGCGGGAGTCGAAAGAGAAACAGAAAGCGGCTCTGACCCGGTGCCCGCTGACACGACACACGGCCTCTCTGCCCAGGAGCAGAAGGGGAAGCCGAGGCCCAGAGCAAGGAAGGGGGGACCGGAGAGCCCCACAGAAACCCGTAAGCCCAGGCGTCTGAAGCTCCAGGCCCCGAGGGAGCCAGGCCTGTGCAGAGCTCGCTCGGGCCCAAGCGCTGTCGGAGTGTCAGACCCACCTGTGCCTCCGAGACAGACACACTCCCCCTGCCACTCTCCCTGACACATCCCCCCTCCAGACCTGTGTCGCTTCCCAGCTTCGACGGCGTCCAGGTCGGGGGAACCCCTGTCGGCCCAAGAGGTTCCCCCGCACCTAGGTGAGGCTCGGTAGGGCGGGAGCCCCAGGCGGGCCTCAGGGGACGGGTTCGCGGCAGGAGGTGGGCGCTGCCCCATGGAGGCCCGCGGGACCTCTCCTAAGTCGCGAAGGTTGGGTCGCGTGTGCCGAAGCCCCTTTGCGGCCCAAACACAACGAAACCCCACAGCAGCCCCGGCCCTGCAGCCCCGACGGGCAGGCGTCCCACACTCGCCCAGACTGGCACAGGGACCCCACCACTGTCACCACCAACAGGACGGGCAGACACAGAATCTCAGGCCAAGCGCGCCAGGCCGACAGCACCTCAGGCCGAGGGACACACGACTTCCCGGATGACGCAGGCTGCGCTGCTGGAACACGGCCACTTCGGGTTCTGTCTTCTTCTGAGGACGGGGTGGCACGGCCGGGCCGGTGGGGCGCGGCCCGGGAGATGGACTGTCCGTCCAGCTGTCCGCGTGGTGATGCATGGGAGCCCGGCCCAGCGGGCCAGCCGCCCTGGCAGCCCGTCCAGGGATGGCTCCTTCCCTCCGAAAACACTGGACGCCGGGGCCTGACGCACGTCCGGGCGCGTCTTGCTTTTCAACCTCGATGTTGATCTTGCACGTGGAAGAGGACAGCCTGTCGGCCTCCGGGCACGGGAAAATGAGAAGCTCGATGCAGGTCAGGAGTGGTGCATCGCCCCTTGCGTTCGGAGAGCAGACCTTTGGCGGGCACCTGCTCCGTGCCGGGCTCCGAACTCGTGCTGAGCCACGGAAGCAAGGGGCGGGCAACGGCGGAAAAGCGACCAAGGGGAGCGCGTGTGCACGCCAGCCGCTCAGACGGTCCCACGGGAGGGAACGGCCCCGCGGAAAACCGGCGGAGACGTGTGTCTATGCGCGGCTCAGAGCAGGAAAGAGAAAATTCCGGCGCAGTCTACGCAGCTTACCACCGGCGGCTCGGGGGATCGCCCATCGCACGTTGTGTCTGGACTACGCCAACTTCTTGTGACAAACGTGCGCCACTTCCAGAACCAGGGAAAAGCCATCCCGTTGAGCAGCAGCCGCTCCCACGGGCAGCGGAGCCGGCGGGCCCAGCGTGGGAGCAGGTGCAGGCGGCGGAGACTCCACTCCCGGCTGGGGCTTCGACTGGCATGGCTGGGGGAGTCGCTCCCCACGCCCAGCTCTTCGACGAGGCTGTTCCACGCCTGGGAACATGTCTAGGGGAGTCGCACGAACGTCACACCCGCGGGACAGCATGCTGATGGCCGCGCTGTTGGTGGTGGCAAAGACCTACCTGCGGGCGGCGTGGGACAGGATAGGTACGTGGTGGCACGTTCAACAGAGAAAGCCCGCCACAGCCGGGATGGACAAACCAAGCCCACCGGTGCCGACGGGAGCAAATCTCGAAAACAAAGTTGCAGTAAATAGCAATAAAGCGCTTCGATGATGCGCAAGGTTTGGTTCCTTTTACGTGACATTTTAAAACACCTGGAGGATTTTCTGTCCACCTACTGCTGTGGATCCAGATGCCAACGACGAAAGTCTAAACGTGTGTGGGACATTCGGCACTGCCCCCAGCGTGGCCGTTTTTCTGGGGAGGACAGGACGATCACGGGGCTAGGGAGGGAGCCTGGGGGCCTGTGACCTGCGTCTGGAGGCCGAGGGAACAAGCCGGTTCTGCCTCTTGGTGCCACAGGAAAGCGCCTGAGTGGCCGGGACAGGGGGAGGAAGGCAAAGGGGCAGTGACAGGAGAGCGCAGCATCCAAAACTCTTTCCAGAGGGCCACAGTGACTCCCGCCTGCAGGGCAGCCGTCGGCCACCCACAGCCAGCACAGCGTCCCTCCCTCAGACACCGCCCCGTCCTGGGCCCACGCTGACCCTGTTCCTTCCGTGGGCCCTGGAGGGAGTCACCTGGCGCTGGACCTACAGCCACTTCCCAGTGTGACCCTGGACACCTGCTTGACCTCTCCAAGCCCAGGGACTCTGCCGTGGAAAGAGGACGGCATGACAGTTCTTACCCCATAAAACGAAGGGCAGACCAAACGGGGTCTCGCATCGAAACGCTCAGCACGGCGCCCAGCACATGCCAGGGGAGCAGCACAGGGCGGTGGCCGTGGCTATTGTCCCTGGTGTGCAGTGCCGCGGGCAGGGCAGGGCGCCCTGTGTGTGCTGGTGCAGCCCTGAGCAGTGGACAACCTAGGACACAGGGCACGGGCTCCAGGGGCCCTCAGCGTCCCTGGTCACCCTATCCCTCCCAGCATCAGCCCATCCCTCCCCCGCCGCCGCCTCCTGCTTCTGGGCAGCCTTCTTACACGTGCGTGTCCCGTGTACCTGCTGCCCCTCCACCTCCAGGGGGCTTCGGCCCCGTCTCCCTCCTTCCTCTGCCCCGTTCACGACACTTTCGCTGGCTGCTGGGGGGGACCCGACAGCCTCCCTCTCTCCACTCTCCTCTCAGGCACCCCAGCTCACCTGTCCCCCAGGCTCACTGAGCTCTCCCACCGCACCCTGCGGGCCTTGCTCCCCAGCACGGGCAGCGCCCCCCACCCGGCAGAGGCAGTGTCCGACGTGACCACCTCTGCACGGTCAGAGGCTGCATTTTCAGGGTGGGCCGTGACCAGGAAAACGGCTGGGGCGGGGTGAAGGGAGTGACCGTTGCCCCCGCGTCTGGGGCTCTGGGGAAACAGCCCGGCAAGCCCTCGGAGGCTTCTGGAGTCCACCGTGGCGCTGGGACGAGGGAGGCAAAATCCACGCTCACTGAATGCAAAATGCAGCCGCCTGTCAGCCCAGGGGCCGAGCACCTGCCGGCAACGGTATTTAAGACTCCATTGTCACAGGCAGATTAGCGAACGCCAGGCTTTGAGTGTGGGCCCTAATGCCATTACTCCTGGGTGGCTCTGCCTGGCAGGTAACCTCGTGGAACAAACGACGGCCTCGCCTGAATAGCGCATTTGATCAAACAGGACAATTCTCTCAAAAATTGAGTTCTCTGTGGCAATTTGAGACCCGTAATCAGCAAATTAGATGATTACGGCGGCGGGGATAAAAATAGTCTTCCTTCCGACAATGGCCAAGGTAGCAATGCGATGCGCATTTCAAACGTGGAGCCACGGCGTCTGACTTCTCCCTGCGCTCCTAGTCCCTGCGCTCCTAGCTCCTCGCTCTGGGCCGGGGCTGCTGTCGCCCCCGGGACCTCGTCTCTGCCACGTCTCAGCTGGAGGATGGAAGTTCGTCTCGCTCTGAGCTCCAGGTCCGAAGGAGCAGTGCCCGAGACCACGCCGGGAAGCGGCAGATCGGGTCCCAGGTCCGGGTGACGGCCTCCGGGTGGCATCAGTGTGGGCCCAGCTCGGGATGGCGCTGCGCGATGAAGTTGCCTCCAGCGCTGACAGTCACAGGGACCTCGGCAGCCCTCAATCCTGACCTGGCGTGAGCGGGCCGCCACGACAGCGAGCTGTCCACGCCCCACGCCGGACAGCAGCCCTGGAGGCCCTTCGGCCCCCGCCACCTCCAGGCCTTTCCCTTCTCAGGCACTGGGGAGACTGAGGAGCCCCGGTGAGGTCTAGGGGTGGCTCCTGTGGCCGAGTGCGAGGTGACGCGGGCGCTCTGCCTGCCTCACCCCGTGTCTGCAGTCGCTCAGCGCCTCCACCTCTGACTCGAGGGTGACGAGAAGGGCCGCATCGCCACCTACTCCGGGTCCTGCTCACGCATCTCTGCCTCGGAGCATTTGTCCCCCGGGCTCACCGCAGCTGCCATCGCCACCCCGGGTGCCCGCTGGCTGTCACCTGGCTGCAGCTGGTTCAAACCAAATTACAGAAAATGACCCAGCAAATGGGCAGGGGCAGCGGACCCGTCCGTGAGGGCCCGAGTGTGCACTAGCGGATGGACGAAGCCTCCTCCGGAGGGGAGGCTGAGTTTCAGGCACCGCGGCTGGCGGGGTTTCTGGCAGGGCCGCGGGAAACATCGACGACTATAAACTCACTCACCGTCGGGACTTACCCTGTGTCAGCACAGAAATCAAGAGCTGCCCAGGGCCACGCGGCCACTTACAAGCGCAGGTTCCCAGAAACGCAGCATTCCAGCAAGGTCACGCTCGGGGCAGCCTCATCACGTTCAGTGAGACCCCGACACGACGGCGCGCTTGCCCAGGTCTACCAGTTAGCATTCCCCTCAGACGTGCCTCCCACCAGCGATGCCCCCGCTTGTCAAGATGTCGAACTTTCAACAAAACTTGGAAAACGGAAATGTTTCGAGTGCCCTGTTTTTGCACAGAAAATGTCGAATGTAAATCAACCCCTTTGAGGGTTTTTGAAGTCACTTGCAGATGACCACGACGAAAACTCGCGACTTTCTAAGGCGAGCATCGCCGCCTGAGATGGCAGAATTGGCTGGGAGGACCGCCTGCCCCACGCCCGTGCCGTGCGGATGTGCCGTGCGCTCGGGAACGTGGTTAGCCCTCGCCAGAACCTTCACACCAGTGGTAAAACGCACGGTCGCTCCCCAACGTCACATCATGTGACACGGAGTCGAAATGGCTGTTTTCCGACCTCAGACAGATTCTTTTACGAAACGAGATAAAACATCGAGTCGCGAACCAGTGGGATTCGTTTGTTGCGACCTGCACCTTGCATCACCAGACACGGCCCGTAAAGCCAGCTGTCCCGAGGACAGGGCCACCTTTATTAAAAACGGACAGACGTAGCAGCACTTAGAAAACAAGTTCATCAAAGGCATTGTACATTGTCAACCGGCGGCGGGGCGCAGGCCCCGCATCGCGACGCCCCCGACCGCCTGCTCCACGCAACGCACGGGACCCACCGTGGGCTCCCGAGGGGCCGGCGCGGCGGGCCTCGGCGTCGCCTGTCACCTGCGTGAACAGCGGAGCGAGCCCAGCGGCGGCCTCCTTGGCAGCCCCGGAGCTCGCTCTGGCGTTGGGGGGTGGCCGGTGTGCTTGACCCGCTGGTCGCGAAGCCTGCGCGGGTCCCGTGAGAGCGCTCGTCCCCGCCGCCGCCACCCCCAGACGCTGCGCAGGGACACCCTCCCGTTCTCGAGCCCGAGGCCAGCGCGGCCCGCGGGGCGGACAGGCGACAGCCTGGAGCGGCCACTTCCGGACGCGCGACTGTCTCTGGCGGAGGCCGGTGTCACGCGGTGCCCTGCTCGCTGCTGTGCTTCTTGCTGCTGGGTGGCGGCGTGAGGACCCCGCTGGGGAGCGGGGAGACCCGGTTCTGTTCGGAGAGTATGGCTTTCTTCGCTTGCGCTTTGTCCTGCGGGCGAGAAGGAAAGCAGGGCTGCTAGCAGGGGACTGTCCTCTCGGTGTGACCCGCCGCGGGCTCCCTCCCGCGGAGGCGGGGGAGGGCGGGACAGGCAGGTGCCGCCGAGAAGCCTCGCAGCCCCCACGGACCACGACCCCGCGCCCGGCCGGGAGGGGACCGTGCGGGAACGGGAAGGGGACTGACCAGCAGGTCCAAGCTGTTCAGGTGCGTCTGGATGTTGTGCGCGTCCTCCGCGGGCACGCCCCGGAACTGCTTCAGCTTCGAACTTCCCGCCTCCCTGATGACCATGGCGAACGGAACCATCCACTTGACGCACTTCTCTATGTCACCCCACTGGTACCCTGCGACGGAGACGGCCAGGCTCAGTCCGAGGCCGCCGCGCGGGCGGCAGCTGCAACCCACCCGTGAACGCACCTGACACCTTCTGCATCAGTTCGGACGAAGAGAAATGGTACAAGGCAGAAGCAGCGAGGACACCGTAGGAAAATTCCAGGCAGCCGACGTCCAGGACGCAGAGGTCTAACAGCTACGGAGGAGGAAAGGCGGCTGAAACGGGCGGCCCCGTGGAGTCGCGCGGCCCCGTGGAGACGCGCGGCGGCGCGGCGGGCCCCGAGGTCGTGGCCACTTGCCTCTGCGATCTGTATGAAAATCTGCTGGGGGTACTGAGGCAGGAGCACTTCGTACACGTCGTTCAGGTAGGCCACCTGCAAGTAGACACTCAGCCAGGACACGATGGTCAGGGGACTTAAGTGCCACTTCAGAGCCTAAGGGAGAACGGAGAGAGAGGGGACCCCCGGTTGCGACGAGAACACGGCTGCTCCCCCGTCCCCCCCTCCAGGGGCCCGAAACGCAGCCGAGCACCAGGCCGGCGTGTCCGGCAGGAGGACACCACAGCGCGTGCACCACTGAGGTGGGGGAGGCCTTACGCTCGCCTGAAGGACCGGGACCCCGCCTGCCACCCACCTTCATGATGATCAGCTCCATGGTGAGGATGTCGTCTCCTGAGCAGGCCCCATCCGTGACGTAGGCAAACTGGTGCAGCTTTGGAGGATAAATCTCCTAAAAGGACACAAAAGGCAGATGCTACCCGCAACAGCCCACCTCCGACAGTTCCACGTACAATGAACCCCAAAAATTTAGCCCGAGAAAGGAGAGCTGGCCTGGGAGGGAAGAAGAGGGCACACCGATGGGGCAGGCACACCAGCTGCGCCGGGGCCCAGGCCACGTGACTGTGAAAGAAGCGAAACATCCCGCTCAGCGATCAATCGTTCAGTCAGTGACACTTTCAGTCGCTGGGAATAATTTTGAAACGTTCGTGTCTCTACCCCTTTTGCAGTGTGTCTGAAAGTTAGACCCGTCCACCTTCTCGTCACACCAAAATCTCAGTCCGCTCAGGTCGGGTTTAACGTTCGACCTAAGCATCTTCTACACTCACTGCTTCTCTCAGCCAAGTTCTAGCACTTTCTGCACGTGTCTTAACGTTAATGGGCCCCAGATGAGAGAAGCGTAGGCTCTGCCTTGCAGACGCGTCGTTCGCCTCGTCCTCAAATCCCAGGGGAGCTCGAGAAACAGCACGTGCCACCTAGGGGACAGTTGAAAGTCGTTTACCTCAAGTTTGGCAGCAATAAATAAAGACGAAATCCCAATAAGCTGTAAGAGCGTTTTCACGACGTCTTGTTGCGTCGCCATGTATCGATCAAAGAAATCCTGGGCCAGGTAGAACGTCTCTCTGTGAAGCTTGTAGACTTCGCACACCTGGAAGAGTATTCAGCACGATGAGAACAGTCACTTGAGGAAAAAGTGACAAAAACCTCGCCGTGTGCTTTGGGTCAGTCAGTCCTGATGAACGGAGGGAAAACCTGCTTTCCCGCCCGACGGCCACCTCCCCGGTCCCCACGCACACACAGAGAAAAGCGGGGACCCGGACCCGAGGACGAAGCGTTCCGTGTTCTGGAACAGTTTACGAGCAACTTTCCCCAGCCTGCTGATGGCACATTCTCACGAAAACACTCGGAATTTTCTCAAAAAACAAAACCCTTTATAGGTTTCATCCTGGCCCGAGGGAAGTCACAACGGGCGACGGCGGGAGGAAGCATACAAGCCCGAACACAGGTTCAGAGACGATGTCGTGTCCGAAACAAGAGGCGAAGCTTCTTTACATGGGAACTCAGAGCCCTCGGTTCTGGCTCTCGCCTGGACACCCCTCTCAGCCCAGACCGTTTCGACCACAAGGGGGGGACGGGCGCTGCCTCGCCGGCCCCACTCCCGGGGCGGCTGCGACAGACCAAGGACGCATGAGCCCAGGTCCCCAGCACGTCGCATCAGGCACGTGAGCCTGCCACTCCCTAACAGGCCTCGCGGGTAAGCCCCTGCCTGGGGGAACCGGTAGAGACGGCCCAGGGACAGCGACGGAAACGACCAGGGCACCGGGCGGTGGCCAGAGGGCGGTGGCCCTCAGCGGCTGGGGCCACGTGCTCAGCGGCTGGCGCCGCAAACGCGCTCAGGGCTGCAGACACGTCTTCCTTAGGATCGGAGCAACCCTCCTTTGCCTTGGCCCACCTTACCGGGAGGTCACAGCGCGTGACACGCGGCGTAAACACGCGCCGCGCGACCGCTGGTCACCAGGCCGGCCCCCGGACCACAGCTAAGGTTTGGGGGGTCTTCTGGTGCTGCCGCGGGGGTGTCCTGGCTGGGCCGCGGCTGCCAAACGCGGCGTCACCGCAGACGAGCCTGCCCACTGACGACACAAAGGTCAGCGTCCTCGTGTCCCTTTCCCGGGGTCACTGCCGTGTTGCATGGAACTCCAGGAAACACTCGTCTACAGCAGACGCCATCAGGTGCGTTCTAGAAAACGCAGCCCCTTGGTCCAAGGCCTTGGGAGGCGAAGCTCGGGGATGAAGTGCGCACACCGCGTCCGCGCTCAAGGGACCACGCGTCCCCCGGGGTGCGCAGACGGGGCCTGGGCCACCCACTGGCCGCCAGCACAGGAAAAGGCAGCCTCGTTGGGGACCGACGAGGCAAGCGGGCTGAGAACGGGCCACCCCGGCTCGGCAAGGAGGAGCCGCGAGACGGCGCCGAGGGGCAAACCGGGCCCGCAGCTGAGTGGCCTGCCTGAGGCACCCTGGCGGCCGCCGGCAAAGGGGTCTGATTCTGGGATGAGCACGACACTGAGGGAGCAGCGCAGGCGGCCCATCGGGGGGCGTGAACGCAGCCTCCACCCGCAAAGCCGTCGGCTGAGCGTCCCTCCACGCCACGGAGGAAGGCGCCCTTCTCGCCACCCACGGCTGACGGGTGTCCAGGGAGGGCCCCAGTCAAGGCCCGGCTGAGCCGCCCGAGCGCCCCCAGCAAGGGGCGCGCTCCCCACACACGACGACTTTCCCCACCAAACGTCCATCCGCCCGTTTGTGATGTTTGCTCTTTGGCTCGAATGTTGCAGAGAAGATTGTGGCCAGCGGAGGATGTGACCGATACATTTTGTTAGTTAAAAGGAACAATGTGCTCTCCCGCAGACGAAGGCAAGTTTGCTCAGCTTTAAACCCAGGCCTGGCGTCACACAGCTGTCCCCTGCGCTGCCCTGGGCACACCAAGGTGGAGTCCCAGCCTCTACGGTTAACTGGAAAAGCCAACCTCTGCAACCTCGGGAACTTAGATTTAAAAAATCAGCTATCAACCTGAAAACACCCAAGCGGGGCGGAGAGACTTCAGAAACTCTTTTCAGGACACATGCAAGCGACGAGGTAGACCCAGCAGCGTCGTCGGTGCCACAGCTTCGGAGACGCAGAATGGCACTGGGCTCGAAGTCGCAGCGGCACAGAGGACGCTAGAAACAGTGCTTCCCGCCAACGGGGAGGCCCGCTCACCTCCATCAGCCAGTCCAGAAGAATCGCTCGCATCTTCGGCTGCAGGAGAGGGTGCCGCTGCAGAAAGTGCTTGTCCCGTAAGTACGTCCTTTCCTTGTTTAACATGATTTTCCAGACCTCGTCTCGGTTTGCCCAGCTACAAAACACAAAAGCAAGCAGGGAGGCGGGAGAGGGGTCGGTGTGCCACGCCACCGCCCGCCGCCGCCGGGAGGGGCCCAGGGCCGGGCAGGCCGCTTACTTCAGCACAGGCAGGGGTGGGGCCCTCGCAGGCCTGGGGCCCTGCGGCTGGGGCCCGGGGCTGGGGCACACCAGCTCCTCCTCTTCGGGCTCATCCTCTTCTTTGTCGGGGGTGGGGATCAAGGAGCAGGGGTTTTCACAGACTGGATTACTGTCCCACGGCTGGAAAGGAAAAGCACGATGCTAAGTGTCCGCCGTGAGCCAGCCCGTGTGACATTCACTGGTTGGTCGAGCGGCCAGTGACAGCAGCTCCCGGCCTGGACTGAGACAGAGGTGGCGCGGGCGAGCTCAGGAGCCCGTGACGTAAAACCTAAGGAAACTACAGGGTCAGAGCATTTTACCGTAGGAGGTGCCTGAGCAGGGGGAGAGAGATAAAATGCAAAACGCCAGCAGCCATCACGGGAGAACACAGCTTCAGTAAGAAACGGGCACGACTGCTGAAGTGCACAGTGGGACAACGTAGTCACCATTCCAAGACGTGTTTGTCTGACAAGTGCAACTAACCTAAAACTCCCGAAAAGTGGAAGGCGGAACCTCCAGTGGAAAACGGCGTAGACGACCAATATAAACTGCCATCTGTAATCAGTCTCCTATTCCCGAGCAATGTCACATCAAGAGTGACATCTTCCTTTGGCTGCAGGACTAGCCGAAGATATTATACAACGGGGACTTTTAGTTTTTCTTAAAACCAAACAAAGAGAACGTCTGCCCAGTTAACACCAGATCAAGCAATGGTCACGGGTCACAGACAGAGCCTAGACCCTCGAAGACCCCCGAATCAGCCTCGAAGGCCGACACTAAGACTCAACTAACTTGCCATCATCACACACCTGACGACTCATGCCAGGCGCGACACCTCAAATGCTCCAGGACAGCCTCGCAACAGGACATCTGAACTCCCGTGCGCTCCCCTCCCGACGTCAATGCTCCACCTTGTAGCTGACCCCCTTTACCTTGTCCCCCACCCCCTTCCTCTCTGGTACCCACCATTCTGTTGCCTGTATACACCTGGTTTTGAAACCATAAAATATCGATTTTGTTGAAGATATGGCAGGGAACGTCCCTGTGGCACAGAAGCCCTGAGTGTGACACTCTTGGCATTTTTTTTTAAAGCAAAGAGATCACTGATGTTGACACAGAAGGAGACAACCGAGATGACAAACGATCATGGACACTGGAAGGTATGGCACGGGGTGGCTGTCCCAGCCAGCAGCCACTTTCAGGGTCCCGAGAAGAGCGAGTCGGGACAGAGCCCTCTGCCGTGCCCCACGCCTGGGCCTGGCGTGCAGAGCTACCATGCCGGCGCTTGCCAACAGCTGTCGGGAGGGCAGGCAGCCTCCGCCTCCCCTTCTAGAACAGGGCGCTGGGCTCACACGGGGTCATGGTACCACCGCCTCAGCGGCTCTTCATTCAGGAACGAGGCAGGGGCTAGGGGCCACATCTGCAGCCGGGGGCGGGCCTCAGAGGCCCACTGCCACGGTGCCCAGGCCGCAGCTCCAGACAAACGGGGGCGAGCACACGCGGACGGACACCTGGTTCCCGAGGTGGCTTCCTAGGGACCTGGGTGGTGAAGCAGAACAGTGAAGGCTGCGTCCTGTAACCTGAGTGTCCACCACGTTTCGAGGAAGCAAGACCAGCCTGACTCTCGGAAGGAAAGGGTGGATGCGAGGGACCCGCCTTGACTCCTCCCAACTGCCTGGTTCCATTAAGGACACCACGGGCTCGCGCACCGGCGTCCAGGGCAGAAAGCCCAGGACACGCCGCAGTGGTGAAGCAAAATGGACGTTATCAGTAGCGGACTTGAGGTAAAAGGGCTCCTCCCAAGGTGAGGATGGACGGTCCCCTGTGGTCTTGGCGAAGCAGTTACGGAGTCGGCACGCGGGCTACGAGCCGCTCCAGGCTGTCGCACTGGGCTGAACTATGGTCACCGCGTGACTGTGTCGTTACCAGGCAAAAGGCCTATTACCCCAAAAGTCCAGCTTCACGGAACCACAGAAGTGACGAGACTGCGCCGGGAACAGGCGCGCGATGTCCAAGCTCTCTAGCGTGCAGAGGCCTGTCGTCGTCCACCTCCGGACCAGCACGACGCGCCGTCTAGCGGGGGCCGGAAGAGCTATCCGCACGCCACTGCCAAGGCCCTGCGGCCCCCGCGGCCCCCGGGGCGCCGAGCTCTGTTGGAGGCCCCACTCGGGTGGCCGCCTGCAACAGCCCCCTCTCAGGCTCTGACGTCAGTGAGGACCGCTCTGCTTCCTCCCCGCTGGAAATTTCCATTCAAAGCTCAGGAAATAACCGGTCTTGACTTCCACGGAGCAGAGATCCACTTTGTAACACCCACAAAAGTCAACTGGCTTGAGGGCGTTTTTAAGGGGAGAAAGAGGCAAAAAGGAAAGAATGTGGGATGCACTGTCTTTTCCTTCCCTAAAATGAAGTGTTCTTTTTTCTGAGAGAGAAGGAAATCACCGACTCCTTGCTCAACGAGCAGCGGAACCTGCCCAGAAACGCCAATTCCGAGGGCCCTGGGCGCGGTGACGCTGTTACTGGAACAGCGTGGCCCACTGCGCCGAAGCCCTCGCCCTCCCACACTCAGCCACCACGGCTGCTGCTCACGGTGCCACGGCGGGCGCTGCCCACGCCCCCTCCAGCCAGGACCGCTGCCCTCGGCTCAGACACTCCGGCTCGGCTTCTATCTGTGACAGGGTAGGAGGCCCGACGGGCTATTAGCAGACGGACTGCTCTTCCTACTGGAGCCGTAACTATAGTCTGCAGCCATTTCTGGGGCTTGACAGATAATGTGAACGCTTTCTGCCAGGAACTCCTGATATTATAAAGATATCACAAGCGTGCAGGAAATTTGGCGGGAAGTCCACGAAGGAGGGGCGCCGAGAAATGGGCTACCAGACAGAAAAAGTGTTGAGACACACCCATCATCGCACGATAGCCTACCAATACTCCCGCCGAGGCCTGGACAGCCCGACAGCAGTGATCACCGCAGATAATTGCTGGATGGGCAGAAGAACCTCCAGAAAGGGGGGAGGGGGGAGTTTTAAAACCTGACCTGAAGGCAGGAGGAGGGGCCAGGGAGATCCTTAAGCTCCATGAGGAACAAGCAAGTGTGGATGGGGAAGAGGCCATTTCTTAGGGACACACACAAATGCCCACGATCATGGTTACCCTGGGAACTGTGTCAGGAGCCCCCCCACCCACCCCAGCTCACCAGCCTGAGGACAAGGCTGCAGGTCAGACCCCACCCCTGGCCTGGCCCGGGCTCTGGGTTAATTTCTTCCTTTGAGTCTCAGTTTCCCCAAGGGCAAACAGAGAAGACTGAGCTATTCAACGTCCATTCTGGTTCTCCCAGGCATCAGCACGTGTCTGGAACAAGACACCTTCCCGGAACCCCCAGGCTGGCAGAGGTCGTGCTGGCGGACAGGCAGTGTTCAGCCATAGGGGCTGTGGTCACAGTTAGCCTGAAAGCCTTTAGCAAGAGGCAAGGGACTGTGGACCCAAGTGACCCACAGAGGGCAGGTATCCTCCACTCAGGCCCAAACTGCAAGTGACCTACCTGACTGCCACACTGGCTTCTCGCGGTCCTGTCGATTTTGGCAATTTCTTCATCTGGATCCTGCAAAAACTAACATAAACCCCCGCCACCCCACGAGGAAACACACCACACAGCGGAAGAGAAAAACACAGAGAAGGAAAAGGTGGTCAGTGAGGGATCGTGAGCACCGCTTCCGCAGCCCCAGACGCCCCTCAACCACCCCTGCACGAGCGAGCGCGGGGACGGACCCGGCGCGGCGCCCAGGTAGGATGGGGGCCGCGCTCCCCCACCTGTCCCCTTTGTACTCACCACGGCCACGTTCGCCTTCCTCTTCCTGGAGCGACCCGAGGCATCCGTGCCGCTTTCCTCCTTCACGGGGCCCGGCTCCTTGGCATCCCTGCGGGTCCGGAGGGGCGCGAGGTGAGGGTGCGCCGGCCCGGATGGGCCCCCTCCCCCACGCCGCCGCCCGCCCTGCCGCCGGCGGCCGGGCCACTCACCTCTCCCTCCGCTCCCTCTCCCTCGGCATGGCGCGGGGCGCGGGCTGCGACCTGGGCCTGGGGGCGCAGAGCGGGCCACGGGGTGAGCACGGGGCCCGGGCCCGGCCCGCGCGGACGCGCCGCCCCCTCCCCCTCCCGCGCGGGCGCGGCGGGAGCCTCCCGGGCCGGCCGGGAAAATGGCCGATGGGCCGGGTGGCCTGTCACCCGCGGCGCCGCCGGGCCCGCGGCACCGGGTCCGAGCCCGGCGTGGCAGGGGGGGGGGGGCGGCCGACACCCCGACACCCCTGCGGCCCGTCGCCGCGCTGGGCGCCGGGGCTGCCCCGATGTCCCCCCACAGCGCGTCCCGCCCGCGTCGGGGCCCCCAGCCGCGGCACCCCGCCCGGCGCCGCGGGGCACCGGCGCCCCGGCCTGGCTCGCCCCCCCACCCCCACCCCCACCCCCACCCCGGCCGGGCCGGCCCGCGCCCCGAGTCCGCGCGGGCGCAGCCGTGCGGGCCTCACCGAGCGGGGCCGCGCGGGCGGGCGGGCGGGCGGCGGGTCCGGTCCGGTCCGGGGCCGGGTCGGGGCCGGGGGCGGCGGGCGGGAGGCCGGGGCGAGCGCGCGGCGGCGGCGGTGGCGGGACCCGCGCCTGCCCCCTACACGGCGCGGGCGGGCGGGCCGGCTGCTCCTGCGCCCGGCGGAGAGCGGGACATTTAAAAATCTCTGCGCGCCGAACCGGCCCCCGGCCCGCCCCCGCGCCCTCCCGCCACCCCGCGCCCCGCCCCGCGGCCCGGCCCGCCCGCAGGCCCGGCCCGCCCCGCCCCGCCCCGCCCCGCCCCGCGCCGCGCACGCCGCCGGGGCGCCGGGCGGCGGGGGGCGGGGCCGAGCGCGAGGTGGGCGGGGACCGAGCGCCGCGGGGGCGGGGCCGGCCTGGCGCGGGGGCGGGGCCGAGCTCTGTAGGGGCGGGGGCAAGCGCTGGTGGGCGGGGCCTGCCGTCGGCGGGGCGGGGCCGGGCGGACGCCGCGCGCCGGGCTGGGTCTGGCGCGCGCCGCGGGGGGGGCGGGCGCGGGGCGGGGCCGGGCCGCGCGGCGGCGGCAAAAAGCCGCGTGGCCGGCGCCGGGGGCGGAGGGCGCACGCCGCGGGGCGGGCGGGGCCGGCCGTGCGCGCGCGCCGTCCCTCCTCGCTCGTGCCCCCGCCCCCGGGACGCAGGTTCCGGCCCGAGTCCGCGGGATGCGCCCAAGGTCACCGCGCAGGTCGCCGGGCCTAGAGCCCGGGCCCCCGCGGACAGCCGGCGTCCCCGGACGCGTGCGGCCTCTGGGCGCGCGCACCCATCCGTCCGTCCGTCCATCCGTCCATTCCCCCATCCGTCCATTCATTCATTCATCCATTCCCCCATCCATTCATTCATCCATCCCCCCACAGGTGCGCGCCCCGCCTGCGTCCCCGCCCGCGGACGCGGCCCCAGAGGGCCTCGCTGACGCCGGGTCCACGTGGCCGGCCCCAGTTTAAAGGCCCCGAGCGTTTCCCGTCCGTTTCCCGTCCGCTTCGGTACCGACCCCTCAGCCCCCGCCGCGGCCCCCCCAGCCGCCCCTGACCCTGCTCTCGGCCCCTTTCAGACCTGCCCTTGACCCCTCCCCTCACAGCTCCGGCCACCCTCCGTCCTTCCTCAGCTCAGGACCTTGGAACTTGTCACCTGCTCTGGCCCCCTTGGGCTGCTCGCCCCCCCCTCCAATTTCAAAATCTCCGGTGACCGGTTAATCAAAGCCCCGCCCCCTCCCCGACTTCCTCTGCCCCTCACTGTCCTGCGTGGCTCCTCCGCAGCACTCGCCACCGTGTGTCGCCTGCCCCTTGGCTTGTTGCCGTGTTTGGTGTCCTTCTCCCGACCTCGCCTGACCTGGGCCCTGCTGCATCCCTCAGGTCCTGGCATAGTGCCTGGAGGAAGGGAGACACATCCCACCTGTGAATGAATCCCTGAAAACCATACACGGACCTAACTGGTGGGGAGGTACAGGCTGGTGGGAGGGCTAAGTGCAGGATAAGGTAACCTCCAACCACCCAGGGTTCTCATCTTCTAGAAGGGTGTAGCAGAGGGCCCCTGAGCACTCCCAAGGGCCTTCCTGATACGCAGTCTCAGCCTTGCTCCCCGCCCCCCAGACCCCCACGACTGTTTTCTTAAAGTTAGAACCTGGGTCTTATGGAAGAGCGCAGCTCTTGTCACCTCCATAAGGCCCATGCTTACAGATTGTTGACCTCTCAAGGACTCTGAGGTCAAGGCTGCTGGGGTGGCTTGCTGTGGTCGGCTTAGGCAAGCATAGGACCCAAGTTTCTGAACTCCTACCCCTGTACCCTTCAGCGATCACCATAATGGGTGTCATGGACAGTGACTCCAAAATGGCAGCTGTGGGCTAAATCCTTCAAAGTGTTATCTCAATTAAATGTCACAATAATCCTATAACATTGAGACTATGATTATCCTATTTTACGGGTGGCCACTATCTACTCCCTGGGGCCATTGGGAGGATTAAGTGACATAATGTAGCTGAATCACTTAATACAGTGCCTGGCACCTCATAGTGCTCAGCACAGGTCAGTTTGATCCGAGTTCATGGCTGTGTCCATAGACAAAAATTCCCTGAGCTGTACATTTACGATGTGTGTACATTACCGAGTACGCTATACTTCAACAAACAATTTTAAAATAAAAAAATAATTGAAGTAATGCAAGACTCTAGTAATCCCTGCCCACTCGGGAGCTTCCAGTCCGGAAAGGAGGCAGTCCGGTGCAGTACAGAGTGAAAAGGGCCGAGACTGGAAAATTGCAGGGGGTAGGACTTCCCGTGGAGTTGCGGGGGAGGGCGTCGACCTATTCTCTGATGCCAAGAAGGCTGCGTGGAGGAAGCGGCGTCTAGGCTGGAGGATGATGGCCGCTCGCCTGGGGCAGCTCACCTTCTCCTGTTTAGGCTCATTTCGTTTTACGCCTGCATCCGGTTCAGAGTGTCTAGGCGTTGGTTCAGCCTTGAGGGAGACTGTGGATTGGATTAGAGGCGGCTGTTTGGGGAGGGAGCACCTCCCTCTGCCATGAGACTTTGGCTCCTGTATTAATACCCGTGACGCCTTCGCGATGACATGTACTACGCAGTAAGGGCTCAGTATGTCTTAACGATTGTTATTATTCATAAAGAAATTTGGGGGGCATTTACTTAGCTTCTCACATGGTTCAGGCCCCAACGACAGCGGAAGGGGAAGGATGACAGCCAGGATACGGGAGGGAAGGAGGGGTAAATTCACAGGGTATCTCTTCATCTGAGATAGGATTCCTTAATCTAGGGCCCCCAGACAGCCTTCGGGGGCCGGGAAGCTGCCTGCTGACGATGCCAGCACTCGGCCAGGCAGCTGGTGCCTAACTTTACCAGCTCCTTAGAGGTGCCCAGCACAAGGTTAAGGAGTGTGGCTGCCAGACAGGGTGGATCGGGGAAGGAGTGGCTGTGGCTGGGAGTGGAGCGGGCCGAGGCCCTGCTGTCAGGCAGAGCTGGACCACTGGCACTGCCCAGGTGAGCCGAAGAAGGGGCTTCATGAGGCTAGAGACCCGCATACCAGAGGAGGGGCCCAGCCGGCCGCACCAGTGTGAGCTTTGGGTGGGGGCTGGGCAGGACGGGCAGACCCAGCTCCAGGGCCCCCGAGCGTGGGAAGGCAGCGGAGGCTCCTGCTCTCCCTCAGCCCTGTAAATCTGTCTGCACCGGCCAGCTGGGGTGGCAGGAGTCGCCGGCCCCCATCTGAGCTCCCCAGGTCTCCGTTGCCATTCAGATCAAGCCAGTGCTGGGGACTGCAAGGCGGGAGTTTGGCAGACCCGTGGGTGGCCCCAGCCCGGGCCTACCCCGAATGCTGGAGAGCACGTCCGGTCACCACTCCTAGACACAGAGACTGTGCTCGGTGAAAGCAGGCCGGCGGAATTAAAACTGACCTGCTCTCAGGATAAGATGGAGCAGCGAGCTACACTTACGGATCCTATGCTAAGCTCCGGGGTGCCGGGAACAGAGGCCGATTTCAAGACAGATCTAAGAGCAGGGGGTGTGAGCGGGTTGGGGGACAGTTTCGCAGCGATGAGCTACCCGCCCCCCAGATGGGCAAAGACACAAGGGGGCTTTGTTGTGTGTCTGACCCCCCCATCCCCAGCTTCCCCTGAAATCTCATTTTGGGATTTTCTGAAGCCAGGCACAGCTACAAGGCATAGAGGGTGGGGGCTTGGAGCGAGAAGGCCTTCCTGTCCCTCGGGGTCAGGGGCTCACATTTTCCTCCAAGCACCACCCTCTGCACTTGGACGGGGTGGGGTCCTGGCCAATCAGAGCACCTCGTTCCTGCCCGTGTGATTGGTCGAGGGGCAGGCACATGACCCAAGCCAGGCCAGTGAGGACCGCCCGGTGTTGCTAAGCTGTCTGGAAGTGGACCTGGGACCAGGAAGCCATCTTGCCACTCAGGGTGACCTTCCTTGGAGGGAAGTCCTTCCCCAGGGGAGCAGGGGCCAGGGGAAGCAGGCTTCCGAGTGCCGAGTTCCTGGATCCAATCAAGCTCAAGACCAGATATCTGGGCACTTCCCGGATGCTGGAGCATCCTCACGTGTTCGCGCGCCCGTTGGGGTCGGGTGTCCCATAAATCGCAACCCAGACAGTCATGGTGTCGGGGCTGAGTGGAAGGGGCAGGAACTGTCAAACTTTGCCCATCTGTGCCCCCAGAGAGTCCCCCAGTGGCCCCGCAGACCCCACGCGGCCCCTCTCCACGAGGTCGGCAAATCCAAGCGCCCTGGGGCCACCAGGCTGGGTCCCTGGCTCAGAATCCCGACTTCTCTGGTGACGTTCCCGGATTCCTCGCTTGTATCAGTCACACAGGAGCACACTTCTTACCCTGGCAGCCGTGTGCCGCCCCCCGTGCCTGCTCCCCGGTCAAGTGCTAGTGGGCCGGGTGGGCCGCCTTCCACCTTCTGGGAGCAAGTGGACACTGATGGAGCAGGACTCTCCAAGCGTGAGCGGATAGAGGTCACAAAGCGACACCGCTGGCCCACGGCCTCTTCGCCAGAAACGGCATCTCTGTCTGCCTGAGGGTGTCTGACTCATCGGGCAGTATCTGGGCCCACATCTCTGCAGGGTGACGGCGCCCGCTGGCCCGTTCGGGTGCGGGGCGGCTTCACCCGGCCACACGCCTTGAGGTTTCAAGCTGGCCGCTGTGTCTGTCTGACGCGGAGACCCCACCTAGGGCCCGGGAGCTGACCCGGAGCCTGCAGAGCCGGCTCTCACGTGAAGGAGGGTCAGGGTTAGACAAACAAGAAGGGGAGAAGGAAGGCGACACGGGGTGACCCCGGCCTGGAGGCCCGAGCCTCCCCCAGAGCCAGCACACGGTCTGGACAGCCAGGTTTGCTGAATAAATAAGAGGGTGGATGAGTGGGGAGGGGCAAAGGTGAGAGGTGCAGAAAGCCTCTTCCCGATGAAGGCAGGAAGCTGAGGAGGCCGGGTGCACGGAGTGGGGGGCACATTCTTCTGCTGGGGCCCACGTGGGGCTGGTAGCGGGGACACAGAGGGCTCGCCATGGGGGGCCCCGGAGCTCAAGGCCAGGGCTTCCCCCCTCCCCGTGTGAGAACCTCTCCACCTTCAACCCTTCCCTTCGAGTCCCATCAGTCTGTGTGCTTGAGAAGGGAAACCCACTCTCCGACCCCAAATGGAAAACCCGCATCATGGCCACAGAGAGAAGGGAGCGTCGAAGTGGCTGCGGCTGCAGGCGGCACCGCGTGGGCCTGGCGGGAGCCTGAGGCCGAGCTCCTCCCGTCACAGCGGCGGTGGCTGTGATTCCGCTCTGCCGGGGGTGCGGGTGGACTCACGGAGACCAAGCAGAAAGGGGGTGTCCGGCTGGGGTTACTGTTAACGGGGACAGGGTTTCGGTTTTGCAGGGTGGGAACTTCTGCGGACGGATGGTGGCGACGGCTGCGCGACACCGTGAGTGTGTGTGTGCAGAGCCACCGAACTGGACTCCACCGTGGTTAAGAGGGTAAATGCAGTGCGTATTTTACCCAATTTTGGAAGAAAAGGTGAGCAAACATCACGGAGGTGTCAGAGCCATCCGCTTCCAGCGGAGACTTTCTCCTTGACGGAGCAGAACCTGTGAAAGAGGATCGGAAAGGGGTGACTCACGCCCTGTGTGACCCACTGGTATTTAAATGCATGAAATGTGGTCGGGGAGGGAAAGGGGTGGCGATGGGGCGGGGCGTGGGGAGTGGGGGACGGTCCAGCATGGCCCTGCCATGGGCTAGGGCGCGAGGATGCTCTTCGCAGCCTCTGCCCCCGGCTCCCACGAGGAGCCCCTCGGTTCGCTCGCTCGGATCAGTTTTGGGCAGGGGACCTGTGAGCTGAGTTCCATCCCGTGTTTGGGGACAGTTGATCGGGCTCCCGGTTTCACGTCCTTCGTGATTCTGGGCACTAGGAGTTGGTGACCGGAGCCGTTTTCTGGGCCCGGCGGGCGCCTCGCACATCAGTGTGCTCTCTGAGTGTCTGTTGACAGGCCCCGGGGCTGAATTGTGTCCCGGGGCATGAAGGCCGAGCTGGCAGCCTGTCCGGACATCCAAGATGCCCTGCCCCCGTGGAGGTCACCACAAACCAGCAGGGGAAAAGCCCAGAGGGAAGCGGCTGGCAGCAGGGGCGGGGGCCGGCTCAGGGAGGGGCAGGGCCAGGAAGTGGGGTCACTGACATGGCCTTCGTCAAGGCCACCGAGGCCCTCCATCTCGCCCCCTGCCACGGGCCCTCAGGAGAGGCATTTCCTTCCTCCTCCTCTGCGCTCGCCCTCGGCGCCTTCACTCGGGGAGCTGCCGTCGGCCATGGGGTGACCCTCCAAAAGCCCCCTTCCCGGTGGTCTCACTGTCTCCAGCCCACGCCTCTGCCCTGCCTGCTTGTCCGCTCCCAGGCCTCTCAGGGTAAGATGCCTGAAGACGAACTCGGGGTCCCGCCTGGTCCCACCGTCCACTCGCCTGGTCCCACCGTCCACTCGCCTGGTCCCACCGTCCACTCGGTTGCTCAGGCCCAAACCCGGTATTCCCCCTCCCTGTGCCTTTTTCTCATTGTAGGCACCAGCCATCCTGGTCGCTCTCTGCCCCTGGACACTCCCAGTCGGCCTCCTCCTGTCCCCTCTGCCCGGTCTGGGAGGGAGCCACTGGACAGCTTCACCGCCTCTTCCCCACCGAGACGCCTTGTCATGGAACAGCTAGGGTCACCTCTTCTCTTCTAGAAGAAAGTTACGTCTGCAAATCCAACTCTTCCGCAGGTTGCGGGGTGCTGTGCAGCTGCGTGAGCACCAGCACGCTTGTCCCCGAGTCCTGGGCCCTGTCCCCACCGCTCCGTCTGCCCCCGCCTGCGGCGGGCTCCCGGCCCCTCCCCGACTCGCCACACCGTCCTGTCCCAACTAGGCCGTCTCCCCCTCGGGACTGCGCTGCTCTTTCTCACCTAATCTCTCGGCATCCTGTTTTGTTTTTGTGTTTTTAATTATAAAAATTTCCAAATGTGCCCCCGAGTAGAGAAACGATGGGACGAGGACCCCCCGTCGAGTTCGCCCGCAGCCGCAACGATGAAGACGTCGTCATCTCCGTTCCGCCGAGCCCACGGCTTCCCGGGGTTTGATTTTCCTTGGCCGAAGTACTTCAAGGCGCATTTCGACCTGACGGCCGGGCACTGCTGCGTGTGTGCGCACGCGTGTCTGAAACGCCTGGGTGCGTTTCTTACTGACACCGAACGGGACGGCCGGTTCTTGGTCTCGTTTGACGCTCAGTCTGACGTCAGAGCCCGGGTCCAACACGTCTCGTGGCCTGTAGCGGGAACCGCCGTCTAGCTAGGATGCACGAGTCACATCTGGTGGCTGCGTCCCTCCCTCTCCTCAGTGTCCAGCATCCCCTGCTTCCCCAGAACCAGGTGGGTCCCCCGCAGAGCCGTTTCCTATTCTGAAAGTGGCCGTTCGTGCCACCACGGGGTCCTTCACGTGCACCCCTCTCCCCCGCGTCCCCCGCGGATGGGAGCTGCTGCTGGGGGTGATTGATTCACGTCCGCAGGTGACACCGCGTGCTGCGTGCGTCGTCGCCTCCACGGGCCCGCGGTGCCTGGCTGTCCCCTATCCTGACGCTAAGACTGCTCCTCCTCGCGGGGCGGTGCCCCTGTCCCCACCCCCACGGGGGCTCCACCGCTCCCAGCTCCTCCCCGTCAATGGGAGCTGTTTGGTTGCCCTGAAACACAGCTCCCGTGGCAGACTAAATGCTTAACCCCCCCCTTTTGATTAGGCCCGTGTTTTTTCTCGGCCTGGAGCTGCACACACCCGGCCGGCGCTGCACACCCGGCCGGCGCATGTTTGTTTACGTGCTCGGGGCCCTCTTCCTGCTGGAGGAAGCCGCACTGAGGCCCGCGGGAGGCTCCCAGTGCTCAGACCCTGGAGGGGGGGATTCGGGAGGGACGGCCCGGACCCAGGACGGGGAGCAGGCGGTGTCAGAGGAGGGGTGGGCAGAGACCCTGTGGCCCGGGCAGCAACGTCTGTCACAGTGTCTGGGGCTGTCCCCGCGTGGGCCTGCGTGGGCAGGGGCAGCACCGAGTGGACGCGGCCCAGAGCAAGGCGGCAGGTGCCACAGCCGGTGGGGCCACGAGGCCCCGCGCCCTCCACGACCCCCGCACGGAGCCCGCTCCGGGAAGCACAGCGTCCGCGGCTCGGCCCCCTCCTGAGCTACGCCCCCTCCCTCTCGCAGCGCTCTGCTTCCCTCCCACTTCACAAGTGGCTTGGCTCGGACCCCCGAAGTCTGTTTTCCATACACATAGAGAGTTAGCAAACACAGAACGTGTGGCAAGCGCTGTTCCAGCCCCCTTTCTGCTATTAACACACAAAAGCAAGAAAGCTCCAAGCCAGAGCATCTGCAGCCCGGCCTCGCCCGAACGAGCCATATGGCGCTCGCACGGGATGGAAGGCGGCAGGCGCGCCCGGGCCTGGCTGCCTCGCCAGGCCCCTCAGCCAGCGAGACCGCGAGCCCCCGCCGCCCTGCCAGGCCTCGCCCCCTCCCCTTCATCCGCTCACTCGTCTGTGGGGTCTTCACTGACCTGTCGGGGGGCCCAGGACCCTTCTCCCACCAGGGACAGAAGGAACCGAGACAGACAGGCAGGCGGACACCTGTCCGGGGCGGGAGAGGGACTGGGACGTAAGGGGGTGATGCGATGTGGGAGAAAGACAGGGTGGTTCTCGGCGGTTATGGGCGCCGTGACAGGGCGCGAGCAAGCTCATCGCTTCCCATAAGGCGGCTCCTGAAGGCCTTTCTCGAGAGGAGGCCCCGCAGATCGTGAGGCCTGAAGCACGACAAACATCCAGCCCGAGGAGCTGTGGGGCGGGCGTTCCAGGCACAGGGGACAGCATGCACCGAGCCCAGGGGCGCAGGTGACATGTGTGAGCAGAACCGGGCCAGGAGGCTGGGGCCCGGCCAGGGGGGGAGGGTGAGACGAGGCGGGGGAGGGGCAGCCGGTGGCCCTGGGCCCTTTCATCGGGGCCATCAGGAGCCTCGCTCGGAGGCTGTGAGAGGAGAGAGACTGACCCGAGCCTCCTCGCCCGCGGGTGGGCATGGGGCACCTCCTGCCGGCAGAGCGACCAGCGGGCGGTTTGCCCAAAGTTGGGGCGAGGTGGAGTGGCACCGGGGTCAGACACATTTGCCAATCGAGTGAGGTCAGGCTGCCCATCGCCCGCTGAGAACACACCGGCCCGAGGGGGCCGACGAACCGGGGCAGGGGTGGCTGGCGGAGCGTGACGTGCAGACACCGGCCCCTGTTCCCTGCGGCTGGGGTGCCACGTCCGTGTCCCTCCTCGGGGAAGGCCTAGCTTTCTTCCCCTTTTCCTCACCTCTACGGTCAGCGACATGCCACGACCCAGTGACGGGCCATCCTTCTGCCGGGCGGGGGAGCCTGGGGAGGGGACGGCCTGGCCGAGAGCACAGTGACTCGGGCTCCACCCGAGAAAGCGCCTCCGGAGAGTGGAGATGCCTCGGGTGTGGCCAGCCCTCCCAGGGCTGCCTGGCTGCTCTGCATTCCAGCCGGGGGGCTGGCCTGGCGTGTCCTGGCGCAGGGACGCGCGGTCACACATCGCCCAGAGCAGCGGGCCCGTCTCAGCTGTGAGTGCCCCTCTGCCTTCTCAGGGAGCGCGGCAGTCTGGGCCCCCCAGAAGCAGAGCTCGGTGTGTGGGGGCGTGGTAGGGACGCCCTGGGGACCAGCACCTGGGGACCGGGGCCTGCCCCGCAGGAGCGGGCAGAGGCTGCTCTGGAGCAGATGAGGCCCGCAGAAGGCCACCCCGCAGGGCGGCTCTGCGGCTGAAGCCACCCCAAAGCGGCTGGGAGCATGAGCACCCAGGGAGACGGGACCTTCTTCGGGATTCCAGGCGGGGCGACCGCGGGCCCGCCACACTTCCCCAGCCCAGACACGACCGACGTGTAAGCCAGCGGTGCGGGGGGTGCCGAAGTCACAGCATCCTTCTTGCTTTTCCCTCCTTTTCAAGGGACGCCCTTAATCTCAGGAGCGTGCGCGAGTGCGCCCTGGGGTCGGAGGGACGGGACCCCTCCCCCCGGCTGGGGACCCCTCTCCTTCCAGACTGGGCGCGCTCGGAGGCGGGCGGTGATCGCCCCCGCCGCTTCTCGGCGTGCCGGACGTACTTGTGCGTGCGTGTGCATGCGTGTGCAATACATGCGTCGTCTTGTGGATTAAAATAATAAGTGGAATAGTGTCGTGCGTGTCGTTTGCCCCCCGCTTTCTTTCAAACGCGCGGCTCCTCGGGGATCACGCTTCGTGGGCCTCCCTGCCCGCAGGGGCTCACGCGCCTCCTCGTGGCCTTCGGAGCTGCTCCCCCCGCCCCTCCTGCCGTGGGTGTGGGACGCTCCTAGGTACTGGTTCCCGCAGGGGAAGCTTCAGCGAACGTTCTCGCGTCCGTCCC
The DNA here is from genome assembly GCA_030015415.1 of Cynopterus sphinx. Lineage (NCBI taxonomy): Eukaryota > Metazoa > Chordata > Mammalia > Chiroptera > Pteropodidae > Cynopterus > Cynopterus sphinx. Next base: position 1,163,004 of record CM057386.1, read on the forward strand.
CGCGGTCCCCTGTCGTTCCCGGTTCACACACTGGGTGAGCGACACCACTTTCCCGATGATCCCAATGGGAGGAGGCCCGTCCTGCTGCCCCCGCCCCCGACCTGCCTGCGCTCTGGGCCTCAGTGCTGGGACGTCCTGGGCCCGTCCCCAGGAGGCTGCCCAGGCCCAGAGCCGGGCGAAGGGCTCACGGCCTGGAGGTGGGGTCCACACCCCGGCCCCGGCTCAGGCGCAGGGCCACTGGCCCCTCCTGCCCGCCCTCTGCAACCCGATGCCAGGCCCAGCCCAAGCCGGGGCCCCTCGTCCTCGCCCCTCCTCCCCCCTGCACCCTGCACCCCGCTCCGGGGACCGGCTCCCCCAGCAGTTACTCCAGGCCCCAGCTTCCCTTTCACGGCTCGGCACCTGCAGAGCCCCCCGCTGGAGTCTGGGGGTAGAAGGGCCCGGCGCCAGCCCACGCGCCCATCCGCCGGTGCCGTGGGAGCCACGGAGGACGTTTCCAGCACAAGGACCGTGTGCCTGGGTGGGGGGTGCTCAGCAAACTTCAGAACGTCCTTCCCACGGAGTCCCCGCCTGACCAACGTCACCAGGTGCACGACGATGGCGAGCGGGTCGGGTCGGGATGGCAGCCACAGAACCCCGCCCGCCTGTTCCCGACGGCGGGTACCTCGTCATGTCATTCTCGTCTGGTAAGGAAAGCTTATCGTTTTTCCCTCACGTGGGAGAAAACGAAAACCACCCACCACGGCCTGGGCCGCCGCTCCCTGGAACAGGGCGTGTGGGAGCCGCCACCGCCCTGGCCGTCCGCGGGGAGACATTGCACGCCTGGAGGCCAGGGAGCCAGCCGGCCACGGGCGGGTGACAGGCCTGGCAGGGGAGGCCGGGCCTTCTCTGGAAGCGACTGGTGTGAAGGAGGGTGGTCGCGCTGCACAGGTGAGCGGTGAAGCCGCGGGGCAGGCAACGGGGTGGGTGCGTTCATTCATTCATTCATTTGCTCATTCACAGTGACCCCAAAGCCACAGTGACCCCGCAGGGAGGAGCAGGCAGTAAACAAGGCAAGCCTGGAGGGAGGGCAATCAGAGGCCCCAGGGGAGGCGACCCACCTGAGAGGAGGAGACAGCAGGGAGGAGCCAGGTGTGGGGTGAGGCCTGCAGGCGAAGCCCGAAGCCCGCTGCTCATCCTAGATAAGGGACCGCAGCCCGGGGGCCAGGGGGCACGAGCGGCCAGGCTGAGGCCTCCAGAAGGGACCCGATGGCTCTGCCCCTCGGTGCCTTCGGGGCGTGGGCGGCTCTGTGCCGGGGCCCCCTCTCCTCCTGGTGGAACTCGGGAAGGACGGTCCGTCCCGGGGAGTCAGAGCTGCTCCCCCGACTGCGATGGCAGCGGAAAGCTGGGGCGGTTCTAGCCTGGACCCCTGTGCGTCGAGACTCACTCAGACGGAAGGGACAGAAACCTGGGTCGAAGGCTCGAGCGAAACCCGAAATCCCATCGGCAGGTCCTCGGCTCTCGCTGTCCAGAGAGTCCAGGGCCTTCAGGCTCGGCCGGACCCAGGGGCCTGGACGATTCTCACAGGAATCTCTGTGGCTCTGCCTTCCTGCGTCGGCGTCATGTCCAGGCAGGTGGTCCCCAGGTGACGGCCTCCGGCCTCCGCCGGCAGCTCCAGACTTAACCACCTGACACCTGAGGTCAGGCCTTTGGTCACATGAGGCTGCTTGTGGGAGTCCGGGAGGTAAACGAGGCCCAGGGGAGCGGCTTGGGCTGGGCCTGGGGGTTCCCCTCCTCCGCTTGGACTTGGCAGGTGGCTCCGGGAACCGAGAGACCACACCCGCGGTCCCTGCCCCCGCCAGTGTCCCCCGTCTACTCTGGCTCCCTCCGCCGGTGACGCTGCCGACCCTCCCCAGCCCACCCAGCCGCGCTGCAGACCTCGGTGACAGCAGCCTCCGGGTTCGGCACGCTCACCCCGGTGGGGACGGCCCTGGGAACATGGGGCCTCCTGCTCCAGCGGGGGCCAACATGCGGCCAAGGCCCTCACGCTCCCGCAGCAGGAGGGTCTCGCTTCCCCCACCGCCCCCTTCGGTGCACACCCAGAGCCCCCACCCCACTTCCCTGCAGGGCCGGGGGCCACGGTGCTCTCCCCAGAAGACCAGCCTGCTCACGGAGGAGGCCGGCTCTGGGGACAGATGGCCCGAGCTGCCCGCTGTGTGACCTTGGACGGTTCCTTAGCCTCTCTGTGCCTCGATGTCCCCACCAGAGAGTGGGCCGCTGTGCGGACTCGCCGAGGCACATGGCAGGCCTCGGACACGTCAGCTGCGCTCCCCGCAGGTGCGGTGGCTGCCGGGGCCGTGCCGGCCTGGGCTTCGGCTGCGGGTGACGGGAACCGACTCGGCCACCTCACACCAGGAGAGCATCCCCGGGGAAATCTGACTTCCTTTCCCCACCGGATCTCCCACTCGAGACTCGCATCCGGGGAGGCAGGCACGTGATCAGCCTAGCCTGTCACCTCTGCCATCTGGGTGGCCCCGGGGTGGGTGGGACCTGGTCTGAGCCCACCCTGGCTTCTGTGATGTGGAGGGGCAGTGAGGGGCAGGCAAAGGGGGGTGCCCTCTGTCGAGACTGTGCCCACGAGGGAGGGACCAGGAGAGACGGGAACCCAGCCCCGCACTGGAGCCGTCTGAGCGGCTGGATTTCAGTCGCTTTGTCATCTCCCGTGGCCCTGTGTGAACTGGGGCGGGGGGCGGGGGATGACGAAGCCTGCGCCTTGGTCCTCGGGGGCTGGCCGGGGTCCTGGGGCAGAGGGCCGGCCCCTTCAGCGTGCTGCCTGCTCCTTCCCATCTGCATCTGGGAAGGAGACGGCTCGTCCGGTCGGTGGCGGGGGTCCCACGCCCCGTGCTCGGAGCCGACTTGCAAAGGCAGCGGGGACAGCCGAGGTGCTTCCACCGTCCCTGGTGGGTCGCAGAGGCAGAGGGAGGGCCCTTCTGCTGGGCAGGGAGTCCAGGGCCCGTTTCAGACCTTTCGGGGCCGCAAACCCCAGCGAGGAGGCGGCCCCGCCGGAGCTGCCGGGGCTGGGGAGTCTGATCACCTGCATCTGCTTCGCGGACCTTCTGGAGGCCTGGAGGGGAAGCGACTATAAACAGCCAGATTGCTGACGGGGGAGCGCTGCGCTGTCCCCGGGAGGTCTGGCCCTCCGTCTGCGGGGGCCGGGGGGACATTAAATGACACAAGCACACGGGGCAGGGTTGGGCCACAGAAGGGGATCAGGGCTCCACGCCCCTCGGGTTCGCGCCGTGAATGCAAACATCCCCGTCAACTGGGATTGAATCATCCCCCATGACTGGCGCAGCCGGCGGGATGGGCTCTGCCCAGCAGCGGCAGGAGCCCGAGGCCCACGAGCGGCCCGCACTGTGCCCAGGGGCCTCGGAGGACGGGGCGACATCCCTCTTCCCGGTCCTGCCACGGAAGCCACCCCAGCGCCCCGCGCCCCACCGTGTGGCCTGCCCTGGACCGAGCCTTAGGAAACTGCAGGCTGAGCAGCGTGTTGAGAAGCGTCCAGCGGTGTCCCCAGCGTAGCAGCGGTCCCCGTCGCCTGACCTAGAGCGCGGTCAGACCGCCCTGTGGCTGTGGGAGCCTGGAGGAGCCCGCATCGGCTCCCAGCCCACGGTCCCTTCTCCCCACTGCTCTGGGGACAGCACCGGGCTCCCTCCCAGGGCTGCTGCCGCCCGCCCTCCTGCCCCCGCCCCCAGACCTTCTCCCGCCTTCCAGAACACAGCGGGCCATCCCACCAGAGGGCCTGAGCACCTCTGGGCCTGCTGGGGAGCGGGCTCCCTAGACCTCTCCCGTTCAGAGCCGCCCCCCACCCCCATCCCAGACGGCGACCCCACCCTCCGTCACCCACCACGCCACTCCCCTCACACTGCCTTCGGCCCCCTCCCCCCGCTGCCCTGTCCTACCCCCTCGCCTGGACGCACCTCCTCTGACTCCCGCTCGGCAGCTGTCTGCTGAGTGCCCTGGGGCTGGGGCGCCACCCCCGACCCCGCAGGGACGTGTCGCTGGTGCCCGACACGTAGATGGCGGCAGTTGCTTTCCGCGCCTGGCAGAGCCCAGGTTCCCGAGCTGCCTGGCAGGACAGGGACACGGGCCGGGGTCGTCCCCTGCCAGCCGCTGTCGCCCCTCCCCGGGCAGTGTCCATCTGAGAAACACTCTCCGGCCTTCCGTCCAGGTGGCTCGGGCGGGGCTGTCCCCAGGGCCTCCCCAGTTTCAGGCTGAGCCTGTGGGGAGGCTGTTGGTTTCACTTCCCCAGGTGTAAGCTGTGTGGCCCTCAGGGCTGTCAGCGCCATCAGCAGGGCGTGCCCTCGTGATCCTGTCCCTGCGGACGAGGGTGGGCTGTGGGGACAGCTCGCGAGGGGCATCTGAGCTGCTCTGGGCAGGAGGACGTATGTCGGGGAAGGCGCCCCCGACGGGAGCTGGGGGCCGAGGGCCGGAGGGGAAGGGAAGGGAAGAGGAATCAGACACAGCGAGGACGGCACGTGCAAAGGCCCAGAGGCCCGTGGGAGCACATTCTAGAAACGAAAGGCCAGGACGGCCGGGGTGAGGACGTGGCAGGTGGGGACGGGGCGGGGGGGCTGCGAGGTGGCTGGGTCTGCACTGTGCGGGGCTCGGGAGCTGGTGAGGGTCTCTGGGGAGCCCCGCGAGGCTCACCGTGTGCGTGTGTCTGGGGGTGGGGCGGGTGGAGGATGCGCCTGGAGCCTCGGCCTGGCCTCGCTGGCTTCCTTCCCCGCCCACGTCCCCCAGTCCCCGGGGTGTGGCTTCCACCACCACGAAATGAGGAAGCGGCGGCTCCTGTCAGCTCCTGTCGTCCTCACTCAGGCTGGAAGGCCCGGCGGACGGGGCTGCTCTGTGCTGGGAGAGTTAAGTTTCCCTGGACTGGGAGGGGGCGGGGAGGGAGGTGTTGGGGGGGATGCCGGGGTGGGGGGCGGGCCGACCCCCCTCAGAGTCCCTGTACGTCAGAGGCTCCCACCACCGCCTCCTCCCGTGAGGTGAATTTGAACCTGTCACTCCAGGCCACCGGTTCATTGTAAAAGGAGGCGACTCAGGACCAGCCAGATGAGGAGATGCTCGGGCCAGGTGTGGGGGCGGGGCGGGGCGGGGCGCTTCCAGGCTCTCTCAGAGGATGTCGCCCTCCCCGCGCCCCCACACACACGCGGCCCTGGTGCGTTCTGTGAAGCCTCCTGACCTAGGCAGACGATGGAGCCGTTGCCCCCGTGACCGATTCGACCTCCAGCCCCGTCCCCTGCCCCGAGGTCCGGGGAGCGACTAGAAGTCCCAAGCCTCCTGTCCCCGGCTGCTTCCTCCGGTGACAGCCCCACCCTTAGGTCTCCTGGGAACTTTCCAGAAGTCATTCGTTAACGTAAAAACTGACACCTTTACTGCTCTGGTCACTTAGGAGACTCCAAGGGTTTTAGGAGCCCTGTGCGGGATCGGGGACAGGGACCAAACGTTCTGGTAATTTCTCATCGTGAGTCACGGCACGCAGACCCACCGCCCAGATGACTGCTCCGTCTCTGCGGGGGGCGTTTGTTAGAAAACAAAGCACACGGAAATACACGATGCGACACGTGTGTCCCTCTCCAGCTGTGCCCAGCCCGATGGCGTGGTGGCACCGCGAGGCACACGCTCGGACCCTCGCGGCCACGTCCGGGCCGTGTCCCATGGTTCCCCGGGGCCCCAGGCTGCAGCGAGGGCCTCCCTCGGAGTCCTCCAGCGCTAACAGGAGTGGAACCGCTGGGTGACAGCGTCTCGGTGAGCCGCCAGCCACCGCAGAGGCACCGGGCTGCCTCCCACGGCGACACAGGACAGTGTCCCGCGTCCCCGCCGGCACTGGACGTTGTCCTGCTTTTGCACTGCTGTGTCCGATGGGCGAAGCACCGGGTCACCTCGTCCCTCCTTCCCTTCTGCTCGCCTAGTCTGGCACCTGCCCCGCCTGCACGCGTGGTCGCCACGCACATCCGGGCTCCGCACGCACCCCTCAGGCGGCGAGGTCACCTGCCCAAGGTCAAACCGGGGCGGGTGGGACCTGCGTGTCAGTGAGCCGGTGGGTTTCGGAGCAAAGGGCAGGACACCGCTCAGACTCCCTGTGCAGCTGGGCCTGCGTCCCTGATCCCCCTCCTCCGGGCCCTGCCGCCCCCGAGCCTCGGGGTGCCCGTCTGCAGCCGGGGGCTAACACACCCCGTCCCGTGGGGCCCCAGGGCCAGGGCCCAGGAGAGCACCCGGGATCAGCCCTGTGCTGGGCACGGCGAGGCAGGACCGCGGGCACGCGCTCGGGTCTGTGCCTGTTCCGAACCCGGGGACCCGGGAGGGCTGTGGCACCCCCCTTTCCTCGTCCTCCTCCCTGCCGTCCCCAGACTTCGGGCGCAGAGGGAAAGGCTGCATTTTCCAACGCAGATGCTTCTCGGAACAGGGGAGCCTTAAAGGGCCAGGTGAGGGGCGGGAGGCGCTGAGTCTCCACAAGAATCTCCGGTTTCTGGGTTGGAAACCGGGCGTGAGGGGGAGCGTGCTGTGCGCGCGCGTGTTTGGTTTTTCCTAAAATCCCGCTATCGTGAGCAGCAGGTAGCAAAATGTGGGTCTTTAATGTGTTAGTAAAACAGCACACATTTGAATACTGGCTTTTTCTGCCATCTGTCCCCGTTGACACTGTTTTTCATACCAGCTTCTTGCATTTCTGGTCCAAACATACTTTCGGGCGTCTCTGTTGATTTATGCTATAGTCGCTCTGGTATTTGTGTTAAAATAGCATTTCCAAACTTTAAAATATTGCTGTTGATTCCGTCCTCGGTTCTTCGCCACTTGACGAGCCCTGGAGCGGCCTGTCTCCCGAGGACTGAGTCGTCAGGTGGAGTTCCCTCGAGGGGGCAGTGGGCTGGGGACAGGCGAGCCCAGACCGCTCAGGACGGCGGCCGGCGGGGACGCCGGGGCACCCAACGCACGAGACCCTCGGGTGGGTCTGCGGGTCCTTCGCTGTTATTTTTAACCCCCACGGGAGACAGACAATGTGCTGGTCTTCATGAAGCTAAGTCTGCTCGGTTTAAAGACCTTTAATTCTGTCCTTCTTCCCCTTTTGAGGTCCAAGTTCCCTTTTTCTGGTGGATGGAAGGGGATCACGGAGGGCCGGATTTTGTCCTCCAGATTAGCTTTCCCTGGCAAAATCATAACTGCCTCAGTTGGATTTTGGGGGGCGACAGTATGGCTGGTCTGTAAAATCCACAAACCCGGGGCCCACGGAGCAAGGCCGGCGTGTGCGTGTTTGGGGGCGCCGAGCCCCTGCGGTGGATTTCACGCTCTGCAGAGGCTGCAGGGGCTGAGGCTGGGGCCGGGTGAGATCGGGATGGGGGTCCTCACAGTCTGGGGGGGCTCCGTGGCGGCGCAGGGTGCCCGCAGCCGGCTGGCGCGTAGATGAGGCATTCTGCCACCCTAAAAAAATCTGTGCAAACTGTCACAGATGGAGAAAGAGCCGATATTCAAATTGGAGGCTGTTTTGCTAACATGTTATAGATTAACGTGTTTTTACTGGCTGCCGCATCCCGTGCAAGATGAGCCATCCTCCTAGAGGAGGAGGAGGAGGAGGAGCCGCCTGTTCAGGGCCCCGCGGGGGTGGGGAGCGGGCAGCCCCCCGCTGCCTCCCCTTGGCCCACACAGAGCCCTGTAGGGCAGCCCCATCTCCAGCTCCAACGCCCTGGCCCTTTTGCTCAGGGACACTCAGCCCAGCCCCGCGCCTCGCCAGGCTGTGCCTCCTCCTCCTCCTCCTGGCCGGCGCGTTCTCGTCCCCTTTTATTAGGACTCGGCCTGAATGCAACGGGGTGTGTGTGCGCGCGTGTGTGTGCCCCCACGCAGGACCACGACGAGGGCTGAGGTTTATTACGCGCTGACACCATGCTCCGCGCTGCCTCCTGCAGGCCCCTGAGGGGCACCCCAGCTGGCCCTATTTTACAGGAGGGGGCCCAAGGCAGAGTGATAGGGAAACCTTCCTGAGGCCACACGGCTGGGAAGTGGGTGCCGAGTCCAGGCAGAGGGGTCCGGTGTCGGTCCCCAGCTCCGAGGGCGGAGCTCAGCCACACCCCAAACAGCGCTCGCCCCGGCCCAGGAGGCCCTCCCGCCGCTGGTCAGCTCGCATTCCAGTCCCAGCGCAGGTGATCACTGCCTCTCCCACGACTCCCAGCCCGGGCCTAGGGACAGAATAGGGGTTCGCGGGTCTCTGCGGGTGGAAATGGAGCTCTCTGGGGGATCTAATTATAATTTTTGCAAAATGAGGCAAGGCGAGGACCCACTCAGGGGGTCCGACACGTGGGAGTCATGGCAGAAAGCCTGGCGAGCAGAAGCGACAGCTCCCATCAGGCCGGTGTGCACGTGGGGGCAGGGGGGACGCCCCAGGTCTGGGGTCCAGTCCTACTCTAAGCCGCTCTGGGCCAGGCGCCCTCCAGAGCGGCCTCTGGGCAGGCCCCTCTGCTGGTCAGTGGCAGAGGCGCAGCCCGCCGCATCCCTCAGGCCGAGGCCTGCAGGAGGGGGACCTGGGGGGCACCAGCTAAGGAAGGGCCTTCCAGGGGGGCGGGGAGGGCCAGGGAGAGGCGGGCTCTTCCCCCCTTTCACGGTCACCCTGGGCTTCCCACCGACGAGCTCATTCCCCGAGCCCTCTGCGGGCCAGTGTGGCTCACGGCACAGGCCAGGCTCGGGCGGCGGGACCCTAAGGGGGCTTCTAGGCAGCGGGGCAGAACCAGGACCAGACCTGGAGATCCCAGAAAGCTGGGGTTTCTGAGACCCCCCCGCCCTGGTACGCCCTGGGGGCAGCTGTGGAGGGCGCCTGGCAGGCGGCTCTGGGGACTGGCTGGGCCGGCCAGGCAAGGTCCAGCCACACCCTGCAGGCACAGCCTTCTGCAGGCGGCAGCCTCGGTTTCCTGCTCTGTGAACTGGGCACACTGCTGACCTCGGGGTCGCTGTTCTGAGTGTCTGCCTGAGGTCCCAGGGTCTCCCCAGGGTGGTCCTCACAGTGTGCCAGGCTGGTCTTAGAAGATGCTTCACCCGTGGGTGGAAGGGCCAAGTGCCCTGAGGTGAGGCCTCCGCGGCAGGCAGCCCGGACCCCACAGAGCCTCCCCCGGGCCCCACACCCAGCCTGGGGCCTCGGTGCCGGCCTCCTCACAGGCCCCCAGGCCACCAGCACTGCTGGTGTCTGACCAGCACTAGACTCTGTGGACGGAAGAGACGGCCAAACCCGTAGAGAATGTTTATAAGTGTCCGTCTGAGCTTATAAACTGATGACATGTGCCGGGAGCAAGACCTGGAAGGCTCCGGGAGTGAGGGTTTTGCTGAGATTAGAGAGGAAGGCGGGAGAGAGGGGGCAGAGCGAGGCGGGAACTGGACTAGGGGATAGTTAAGGAGGTGCCTGCAGGGTGTCGCTCCTGGCGTTTCAAAGGCGTGTTCATGCAGGAAGCAAGGCCCACGGGCAGGGCTGGCCGAGAGCCTCTCTCTGCAGGAGTCACAGGCCCGGGCGTGGCCTCCACCCTGGCCCCCCAGCTAGGAATTTACGGTCAGGTCACCCCGTGAGGTCATTTTCCGTGGAACCCCTAGATCTGAGAGCATCCTGAGCACAGCAGGCGGCCGGCACACAGTCAGGCCCCGGTAAGAAGCGGCTGAACCAGTGACGAACATCGAGTCGCCCAGTCCAGGCCCTGCCTGGACGGACACAGGGGCGGGGGACCGGGAAGGCCAGGCTGCACCTGAGAAGTGTCAGGCTCTGGGGTTCCCGGGCCCTTGCCCACCCTCCACTCCACCCTGCGCTGTCCCCCTCAGGCGCGAGGACACCCCGGCCTGCGTGGCGGAGCACCGACCCTCGGTCCCACTGACATGGCCCTCAGCATCCCCGGTGAGCACCCGCACCTGGACGCCCCGACCTGCTGGGCCGTGGGGCCGCACCGTGCCTCGTAGGAGAACCCTCATTTGGCATCCACCTGCCAGGTGCTGGCAGTGCCCACCCCAGCCGGGAAGCCCGAGCACGTCCCCAATGCTGCCAAACGCCCCGGGGGGCAAAATCACTCCCCCAGTTGACCCAGGGGCCCAAGGTCCTGAGGCTATCCAGGCCCCGAAGTGTCCTTGTGCAGCCCTGCCCTCCCCCACCACCCTGCCTGAGTGCGGCCGGCCCCTCCCTGTGCCCGCCTGAAGGTGGGACAGCCCCCCTTCCTGTGGACTTGCTCCTGGCATGTTTCTGTCCCCAGGGCCCAGGCAGCACCCTTGACCCCACCCGCACCCCCACATCTGGTCAGTCCCTGGAGCCGTGGACGTCGCCTTCTCAGCCACATCGGGATTGCCCTGGGACCCTGACCGCCCTCCCCAGCTCACCCCCCTGCCTCTCAGTTGGAGCGGACAGAGGTCCAGCGCTGGCCCCTGACTCTGGGCACCACGGGGCTGAGGCCCAGCCCAGAAGGTGGCAGTGTCCTGGATGATGACAGCCGTGCCATCTCCCTGCCCACCCCCTCCTCCGCCTGCCGGCCCCGAGCTGTGGCTGGATCCGGGGCACGTGGTTCCCCGGGGCCCCATGAACCAGGTAGCAACCCCCCAGGATCCAGGCTGGGGACCCAGGCCTCCCACTGCCCCCACCAGCACCTGGGAGAGCCCCCACCCTGACACTGAGGGCGAGGGCTTGGATTCTTTTTTTTATGTTCAAACTGTCAAAAATGCCTGTTTGCTAAGCTGGGGCATTTGTTCTGGAGTGTTCTCTGGGACAGCGTGAAAGGGGCAGAAATGGTCGTTCTGTGCAGCCCGGCTGGCGGGCAGTGAGCGGTGGCCGCCCGGCTGCTCCCTGGAGGCACACGCAGCCCCCCCCGCCACTTCTGGCCCAGGTGAGCCCCGCTGACTTAGACCACGCTCTGGAGCCAAAACGAGAGAGGCCCCGGGGCTGGTTTGAATCCCCAAGAATTCATGAAGAGCCGAGAGCCAGGCCTCCTCTGGGAAATGCCAGCTCTCAGCCCTGCAAAGTGCCTGGCTGTAACGCTCAGAAAGACGACCGCTCGCCGCAGGCCCCGCGGGCTGTGCCCCTGGCCCCGAACGCCGCCTCCGCCCCGTCCGTCCCGACTCCGGCTCAGCTCGCATCCTCCTCTCCCAGCGGCTGCAGCAGACCTCGCGCCACCAAGTGTCCCCCTCGCTTCCCCCCTCGTCAGAGAACGAACGAGAGCGCCTTGAGGCGGAGCCTGTGCCGACAGCACCCTGTCCCCAGAGCCCCGAGGACGGAGCTGGGCACGCAGCCGGCCACCCGCCCAATACTTTTTGCTCGTCCCACTGATGATGATGAAAACAGCAAACAGCACCGGCCACCGTCGCCGACTGTCCGTCCAGCGTGCTGGCGCGCGCCCTCCATCGTGACCCCGTTTAACCCTCACAGGCCACGGGACGGGTGTGCTCACTTTGAAGACGCGGAGACTGAGGCTTAGAGGCCCTGAGAGACGCAGCCAGTGACAGCAGAGTGACGACTGGCCGCTGGGCCACCGCCCCGCCCCGCCCGGCCTGACACCGTCGCTCTGTGGCTGTGCGCAGGAGGGGTGCAAAGCGCCCAGCTCAGGAAGGCGGTGTGGCTCTGGTGCCAGCCCCCGAGTGTGGACGTGCGTCCCGAGGTGCCGGCCCAGCTGTGGACACCCATTTCTGCCCCGGGAAACGCTGGGTCGCACGACATGCACGAGCGGCCACCAGCCGCAGCGGCCCCGCCGTGTGTGACCCGGCGCTCGCCGAGGACTCGGTACTTGGTGCGGAGCGGTGAGTGACAGCAGGGCCCGCGTGACAGCCACGCCCAAGCGCTTCGTGGGCGTCCGTCCCTCCTTCCATCGGGCTGGTGGGGCACGCAGGGGCTCTAAGGCGGGGAGGGAACAGCAGTGGGCGGTGTTCACGTGGCCTGGGACGGGGCGCAGGCCCCGTGAGGGCCAGGTCAGGTGGCCGAGGGCACGGGGACTGTGGCAAGGGCCAGGGCCGCTCGTGGGCGTGAGGCCTCCGCCCCCCGGTTGGTGAGCCCTGTCCACGTCCGTCCCACGGACACTCTCTGCGTCTTTGTTCCAAACGTTGAACTGGCCGAGCCGCCCGAGAGGCTGCAAGGGACCCCCGACGCCCGTTCCCTGGCCGTTTGCTTCGATCCGAGACGCAGCACACGACGGGCGCCCGAGGCAAATCACGCGTCGCCTGTCTTCCGAAATGGGTTTGCAAACGCCTGTTTCACGCCATTTCCACTTTTCCGTTTCCAACGGTAAATCAGAGAGCGTGGCCCGTCGCCCGCTCTGAAAGCGGTGCCTCCCTGGGCGCGGGCACGCACGCCCAGCCCGGGGCGCGCTGCAAATCCGCTCCCCTGGAAGGTCCCCTCCAGTATAGCAGTGACACAGATTGGTGCAGAGCGAATCCATTTATTTAAAAGGTTTCTTCTTTTACCTGGTTTGCAGGGAGGAGGGAGTCCTGACTAATTTATCTGATTTCTTTCTGCGGCAGATATTTACGTAAAAGGTTCCTCTGGAAGCGACGGAGAGTCATCTGCTGGTTCAGCGGGTTGCTCCTTAGCTGCCCCCCCCGGGCAGTCCACACGGTGCTCACGGGAGCCGGGAGCACCCCGCAACCAACTGAGGGGGGAGATTTTAGAAGGCTGGACTTGGACAAAACTTCTTCTAAATGGTAAAATAAAGGGGCACATGTCATAAAACTGAGGGCGTTAGAAAAGGGAGGGAGGGAGGGAGGGAGGAAGGAGGGAAGGAGGGAAGGAGGGAAGGAGGGAAGGAGGGAAGGAGGGAAGGAGGGAAGGAGGGAAGGAGGGAAGGATCTCAATGTTTTGGCAAATTGAAGATAGACGAGAACCAGCTACCCGGGCCGCGCACACTCGCTCGCTTGTGTGTGTCTCGTCTGTGCGTCCTGCTGGTGCGGCAGGGAAGGCAGACAGGCCCAGCTGGCGGAGGCGAGGGAGAGGAATGCTGAATTTTTAGCAGCTCAGGTTTATTTTTAGGCACGTACGGGTATCTTTAGCTTCCCAGTAAATGAGTCCATCAGAAGGCCGTGTGGAAATACGGAACAGAAATCTGAGAGACAGACAGACATTTTGCCCCCTGACCAAACTGTGCAGCGCCAGCCCCCTCCCACCTGGCACAGGTGAGCTCGTTCCCACGCCAGGACCCCAGACCCACCTGGAGGAGGGTGCAGGGGCCGCTGAGGACCTAGGCCGGCAGCTCACTCCATCCTGCCTGAGGGGCCCTGGACTGGAGGCCGGACAGCAGTGACCTTCTAGGAGCTGGGGGTGGGGCTGAGGGTGGCGTGGGCGATGAGGGTGCTATGGCCTTGGACCTAGCCCTGGAGGATGCTGGGGGGGTGGGCCGAGAAGGCACCTGCCCTCAGGGGTGGCTGGGTTTGCAGTCGAGGGTCCCCTCCCAGGTACGACAGGTGGGTCCTTCTTCCCGGCACAGTGTGCTTGGGTGGCAGGTGGAGGGGGCCAGGGGACACACGTGAGGATGAAAGGGCTGGGGAGCCCCTGACCACGGCCTTCCTGCCAGCCCGGCCACCCCTGCCTCTGGACCAGTCTCACACTCCAGCCTCCCCTGGAACGGGCACCTCCACCCCACCTGCCTCCCAGACCGGTTGACACCCTGAGGCCCCTCTTCCCACCCCGTGCCCCGTCATCCTGTGGAGCTTGCATGCCCCTCCTGTGTGCCCGGCCACCCTAGGCCACTGCGCTCCAAGCCTCCGCCTCCCGGGCCCCCCGGCTGACAGCAGGCCCCTGGCAGCACCCTGCAGGCCCCTGGCAGCACCCTGCAGGCCCCTGGCAGCACCCTGCAGGCCCCCGGGGCCTGGGTGGGCAGCGGTCCCCCCCGAGGACGGGCCGCACCAGCCACCGCAGCGCGTGGGCCGCAGCTCCCTGCCCGGGGCCGCGGTCAGGCCCGGGGCCCGCCTCTTCCTAAGGCCGGCGCCGGCCGCACGCGTGTCGCCTGCCGGGGCCCCGGGCGGGGAGCACGTGCGGGGCAGGTGCAGGCGCAGGCGCAGGCGGACGCCCCACCCCGGGGCTCAGCGGGGGCGCCGGGGGTGTCCGGGCCCCGCCGCCCCTCCCCGTGTCCCTTCCTGCGGGGGCCCCGCTCCCGGGCCGCCCGCGCCCCCGGACCCGGCTGCCCCGAGGAGCCCCGCGGGCCCCCCCCCCCGCCCGTGGGTGCCCCGACCCCGCCCGCGCCGGCCTCTGGGCCCCGCCGGCCCCGCCCCGGCCCCGGCCCCGGCCCCGGCCCGTTCCCCGGCCTCGGGCGCCCCCTGGCGGCGCGGGGCTGTGTCCCGGGAGGTTCTCGGGCTCCGGGGCCGGCGTCCCCGGGGGGGGGGGGCCCGGCGTCCCCGGGGGGGGGGTCCCCGGCGTGGGGACCGGGGGTCCCGTCCACGCCCCCCCCCAGGCTTCAGCACCCCGGCCGGACCGCCTGCGGCCGGTGGCTCACCCCCTGGAGAGGGCGCCGCGGTTTAGGGCCGTTCTGCGGGGGCCCTAAGGCCCAGCGTCCGATTTTAGGTGACGGAAGGAGAAAACGCGCGTGGGTTTAGCTCCCGCCTCTGCAGGGCATGGAGAGGACGCTATGCTCGTGTCCGAGCCGGCGCAGCCTCTCGGGCAGCAGCTTTGAGAACAGTCGGCCGCGGACAGCAACGTGTCCCGTGCGGCGACGATGTGTCACCTACCAGCATCTTGGACGAGACCTCACACTCGTCCTCTCGGACGCTGTTCTCTGCTTTCGCCAGCAGCTGTGGGCACGTCAGCATGTGCCTGCGCAGGGCAGGGGTGGAAAACGACGATTTCTTTACAAAGCAGACGATGTGCACAGCGCCCCCGTGTAACAGAAGGGGTGTTCGTCAGTCGTTACAGAAGCGGGGCGAACCTGTGCGCTGGCTGCTGTCCCCCCACGAGGAGCAGGGTGGGCGTCTGGCCCCCGAACTGTGACCCCTGGCTCAGCACCCTGGACCCCCATCACACTGGACAGGACGAGCATCTCACCGACACTGGCCGGGGGAGAGTGTGGGGGCAGTCGAGGCTGGTCCATCAGGAGGACAGGAGCAAGGGCCCCATGAAAGGAGGCAAGCCGCCCGGGCCCCCGTGTTCCTGCTCGGACCACTCAGCGGGTTGGTGGCATTTGCCAAGGCAGCTGAGCAGCCAGCACACGTAGATGCAGACAGAACAGCCGAGATGACATTTTTGAGAATCGAGTGCGCCACAGGCTAACAACAGACACGCACCACCCGTGCCACGGAAACACCTCGCCATCGAACCCAACCCCACCCAGAGCAAAGTTCAAAACCCCCAAACCGCCCCGTAAAAACCCTAAGCAGCATGAGAGCACCGCCTACTTGGGAGAAGAATCTCCACCCTGTGCGCAATTGGGAAGAGAAACTTCAGCATCGTAGGAGCGACTCTCCCATGTTTTCCTGTAAAAAAACATCCATCGTAACAGACTCGGACGCACAACACAAGTGCTGTCGTCCCAGACACCGCGTTGTCACCGAAGCAGGATAATTACAGAAGCAGTCGCCTGAGGACGCGCGTTCGACAGAGCCACGGAGAGCTGCAGGTAGGACCTGCGGGCACAGGACGGTGCGGGGAGGTTGCAAGGAAGCCTAGGCGGGCCGAGGAGGAGGGCCCCTCACGGCAGCGCAGCCTTGCAGAGCCCCCAGGGCCACCTGGAACTTGTCCCCAGCGGCCCACCCGACTCCCAGTGCCACGCTTTGCTCGGAACACTAAACTTCAGCAGATTTGGGAGTGGGGCCTCTCTGAGTTCACGCGACCAACAGGTCTGAGGGTGAGCTGTCTGGGACAGCTGGCCCCCAGGACGTTCCCATGCCCAGTCGCATGCTGGCGGCGACGCTGGTGCTGATGCCCTGCGCGGTCCCCTGTGACCCCGGGTTGTGGAGAGAGCAGGGAGCTCGCCTCGTTCCGTAGGAACAGGGTCACCCGGATGGAGCCGGGGGCCTGGGGGTCCGCGTGGGAGCCCGTGGGCTCTGCAGCACCGTGCTTGTCATTTGCCTGATGTGGCTTTGGGGAACCTGATGAGGATTACACAGCAGGAGGGGACCGGGGGCCTGAGAGCCGCCCCGTGTCACCACTACTGACTTGTAGTGTCCCATCCTGGGGACCTTAGCACCTGAGAGCTGGGAACCTGGAGGAAGCTCCGATGGCAGCTGAGCGCGCCGGGAAGAAACAATAACAACGGCGACGGCGAGGACCGCGCACCCTCGGCGCCACGGCAAACATGTAGGACGGAGCTAAGTGGTGACTGAGGGGACGCGATAACCGTCTACAAATATTTGAAGGACGTAAACAGCGGGGAAGACGGGGAATTAATTATTCAGAAGAACCGCGAAGCAGCGCAGGACGCGCTCATTACCAGGCCCAGAGCCGCCGTGTCCCGCAACAAGCTTCTCAGAACTGAGCTCTCCCGAGGCAAAGGCAGACAGGTGGCTGGGGGTCCCCGCGCCTGGCTCTGACCCCCGGCGCTGCGGGGCTGCTGTCTCTGTCGTGCCCTCGGGGAGCCCTGGTGTCCTGGGTGGAATCACGTCGCCTAAAAAGACCACGGCCGCCCCTCAGAGGGGATTAAAATGAGGACACCGACCGTGGCGTTCAGTGTTTGAAGTGACACCAGCTTCCCGTGAGCGATTCCTAGAGGCTGCAGGGTATCCGTGTGTGGCCTGCGCCTGGGGCCACCCAGCCTGGGTCCGGGAGGGTTGCCCCTGAAGTCACGTGAGTAGAAGCGGGCTCACTCAGCCTCTGGGAAAGGGGGCACAGGGTGCTGGCCTAGGGGACACACCTGGCTCTGGCTCCAGCCGGCTCTGTGAGCACAAGCCAGCGCACTCAGGGGGACCCCCGGGCCCACCAGGAATGGGGTGTACGGGGAAGGGCGGGGTGGGGTTTCCTGCCCCTCGGGCACAGGAGGCTCACACTGGGACCTCACGGATGCTCCTCGTTTTCGTGTCGCGCGATGTGAAGGAGGATTTGGATTCCACGCCACTGCCTCCTCCCACCTCCCACCTCCCACCTGCAGGGCGTGGAGGGGCTGCCCGATGTCCCCAAGGCCACGCGGGCACGCGGGCTGCACGCTGGCCAGGGCCGTCACCACCCAGGACGGCCGCACAGTGCATCTCGCCGCCAGCACGCGCCATGGTCCCGGGCGTCCCACAGGCGGGCTCTAGGGTGCCGCCCCACGACGTCGTCCAGGTCAGAACGAAGGGCCCAGCACCGACCGCCGGAGGCCCGGGACGCCCTACAGGCGGCCCTCCCCGACCTGTCTTTCCCTTGCAGCATCTCTGTCCTCTGGGTCCTCGCCTTCTGTCCCCAGGGCAGGAGTGAGCTGTCACTTGACATGCCACCAGGGGGAGCTGTCCACGGAGAACGGGGAACCCTGTCCAGGACGCCCCAGCCAGCGGGGCGACTCTGGACCCGCTTATTGCACACGCGAGTCTCGCACGCTCGGGCAAGCACCCCGTCCAGGAAGGCGTGGGGCCACAGCGCTGTGGCCGGGCGCCCTGGTCGCGCTGTCGGCCCCTTCTCTCAGGGGGGACGGAGGGGAAACAGGAGTAACGAAGCTGTGACAGGGAGCACACGCGTTCTGCCGTGTCAGGCGCAGAAGTCACGGAGGCCCGCCCCGCGGCGCAGCGCCTGTCGCAGGCACGTCCCGTCGTGTGCCAAGGTCTGCGAGGGGGCAGAGCTCACGTGACGCGTTCTCTCTCACTCACACTCACACACACTGACACTCACACTCACACACACACACTCTCACACACACTCACACGATAACGTAATGAAGGAGGCAGGAGGAAGCGGCTGGAGGTCACGTATTTATGGCCCTGGATTCTGACACTGCCTACCTGGGTGTCCCTGGCAGGCCTCGGTGGCTCTGTTCTCCTGTCCGTAATGTGGCAACGAGCACCGTGCTTGCTCTGCAGGGCTGCTACTGGGATTAACTGGGACAGTCCGTGGAGAGCCCTAGAAGCCTGGCTTGGGTTGGGGATGGCTGGAGGCCAGCCCCCACGTGTGTGCGCGTGCGCGTGTCTTTGGGGGGCTTCTGCCTCCTTATCTGCAGGGTCCACATCCCAGGTCCGACCGGCGGGAGATGGGAAAAGTCCTTAAGCACTGCACAGGCTGCGGACCCGGCCTGTGGGTCAGGCCTGCGCCGGCCTCTGAACCGAGGGGGACAGGCATCGTCTCTCGCCATCAGTTCCTAAAGGACAGTGTGGCAGCTGCTGACGCAGCGTCACACTGTGACCTGGACGGGCCTGGAAGCCTGCAGGTGTGCTCGCGGGTCACAGGTGGCCCCGGGGGTCCTGCACTCCGCGGCGGGGGCTCCCCAGGCTCCCGTCTCCCGGGCCCTGGCAGGACCGGCTGCCCTTGGCCTCGCCAGACCCGCCCCTCCCCCGCCCCCGCGCGGTGGGTGGCCTCGGGGTCACCGCGGGACGCCCTGGGCCCTGCCCCCGCGGGGTCGGGTCGGGGAGTCGGGACGGGGGCGCAGGCCTGGGGGGCAGGGGCGGCGGGCGGGGCGCCCCGGGGCCGCGCGCACCCTCCGCGGACGCCGCGTGGGGCCCTCCGGGGCCCGGGCACCCCGCACCCCGCCCGGGGCCCCCGCGCCGCGCCGACCCGGAAGGGCCCGGGCCCCGAGCCTCGCGCCGGAAGACGGGGGGCGGGGCCTGCGCGCGGCCGGCCCGGGGGCCCCGCTGGACGGACGGACGGACGGACGGGCCCGTGTCCGCGGGCGGACGGGCGGGGGGGGCCGCGGCCGCAGGTGAGCGCGGGGCCGGGGTCGGGGGGGCGCGGGGTCCCCGGGGGGGCCCTGCCGGAGCCGCACCTGCAGCTGCGGGCGACGCGGGGCGGGCGCCCGCGGGGGGGGGCGGGGGGCGGGGGAGGGGCCGGCGGGGGGAGGGGGAGGGGCCGGCGGGGGGAGGGGGTGAGGCGAGGGGAGGGGCCGGCGGGGCCGGGGCGTGCGACCCTCGCGGGAACGAGCGCGGCCCAGCTGGCCTCCTGGCGGGACCCCTGCCCTGGGGACCCCTGCCCGGGGGACCCCTACCCTGGGGGGACCCCTGCCCCTGGGGTGGGGGGCGGGGTCCAGGCCGCTGGGTCGGAGCCGGTGAGGAGGGGACGGCACCGACTTAGGGGCCGCGCTCAGTTTGGGGCGGCCTGGCAGCCCCTCGGCCCTTAAAGGGGGGGTGACCCTGAGGGGTGCAGGGGCCTGCCACGTGGGAGCAGCTCAGGGGCCCTCTGGGCGCCGGTGGCCCAGGCGGCACCTGCCCAGCACCTGCCCGGCCCGCGCCCCGCCGCCTTGCGCTCCTGGTGTTGGGGGGAGATGGAGTCCGGGTCGACGTGACATTCCCTGACCTTTAAATTCTGGCTGCGGATGACCTGAAGCGGAAGGTTTGACGTGCCGGGCGATTTGGGGTCAGTGGCAGCTACTTGGGAAGCACCGACCCAGGCAGAAGCCCAGACCGTGTGCCCGCTGGGAGGCAGGCCCCGGCGGGCACTGATGACAAGGCCGTTTCCACTGGCGCAGGGGACGCGGCTGATGTGCATTCTCAACGGTGCTGGTCGGTTGTCATCAGCCCCGTGGTCATCGCGGCTAGTGGTCATCTCCGCAAACAGCTCTTTGGGAAACACAGTGGCCGCCCCTTCCCTGGCTGAGCTTCACGGGATGGTGGCCGCTGGGCAGACCAGGCCATGCCCCCCTCCTGCCGATTCTGAGCGGCTTCTGCCACGGGCGGTGTCTTCGCTGTAGGAGTGGTGTTTTACGCTTGTGACCTCCGTGTCACTGGAGGAAGGGAAGGGGCTCTCTTCCGGCAGGTGGAGGGGGTGTGTGCTCTGTCTGCACGTGGTCACCTCCGGTGAGCAGCGGGGCCTGGAGCCAGGAGGTGGCGGATCCGGGACACCTGCGAGTCGGAGCAGGGGCAGGCACACCTGGGTCCTCCTGCAGGGCCGGCCCCCCGCTGCTTCCCACACCCCGCCTGGCTAACGGACACATCGAGGGGACGCCTGTTGGCAGTTTCTGACCTCTAGGGCCGAGTCACAGACGTCAGGCGTCCTGGGTCGCGCTGGCCAAAGTGAGTCCAGACCAGCTGGGGCCTGTGTAGGCACCGCCTGCCCCACTCATGCTGGCTGCGCTGGCAAGCCCTCCCGCGGCCCCAGAGCCCGTGGGCATCGCTGATCTCGAGAACGTCAGAGGAAAGCGGGGAGTCACCGGGCGGGAGCACAGGGTCCTCATTAGCGCTCCCGGGACTGCCGAGAAGTCTGACTGGGGAAGCGTAGACCACGGATTTGGTGGCCCCGGGTCACCACTTCTCCCGGGGCCGGAGGGTAGCTGTGCACTAGAGACCGGTCTGGATCACCCCTGGGTCAAAATCCTTATTTGTACTTAAAAAACCTCACTTAACCAAACACTATTGAGCAATAGTCTGCCCAGACCTCCTCGGTCAAGTTCCTTTAGCGACTGTTTGCATGTGTCACTAACTGAAAAGGGGAGCACTGGGACGGGAAGGGCCCCCCAGCCTCGGCTCCAGCCAGAGCCAGAAGAAGCCCCAGCCGTGCCTGTGGGGGCGCCTTCCCCCCGACCCTGGGCAGAGGCTGCTGCCGCCCTGGCCCCGGCCTGCCACCTTCCCGCCGGCCAGTGTGGCAAACAGCGTCCTGACCCTAGAGCCCTGTGCTGCCGTCACTGTTCCAAAGGCCAGTCTCCCCGGGCCGTGTCACCCCACCCTACTGCCTCCTCCTGTCCCAGGAGAAGTGGCTGAGTCCGGGAGTGACAGCTTTTAGAAGCCGGGGTGTCTTAGTAACGGGCGTTCAGCTGGAGCCACCATGTCTGCGACCGGCAGGGTCCCCGACACGCCAGGCGCTTCACCCCTCCTCCCCCTCCCCAGAACCCAGCCTGTGGGCGCTTCACCGCCTCACGCTGAGGACCCTGGCACAGCTCGGGGTCACGTGGCAGGTGAGTGTGGCCGGGGCCTGTGCTTCCTCTCCCCGGCTGGGCCTGAGGCCAGGTGCGTGTCACACCAGGGGACACGAGGCCGGGACGTCCGCAGTCTGGCAGGCTTTGCGCACGAAGGTGGCCTGAGCCGGTGGGCCGCCCGCCGCTGCCAGGGCTCGGACACCTGTGACGGCGCGCGCGGTGGCTCAGGTCGGAGCTCGCTCAGGGGGCGGGCAGGCGGGCCAGCTTTCGGCCCCTCCGCCGACGCCGAGCTTGCTAACCGAACGGCCCCGCTTGCTGGGGGACGGGGACCTCGTCCCCCGGCCGGGCGCTGTCGCACGCACGCCGGGGCTGCGCTGCTCTCGGGGAACGAGGACGCGTGGCCTCTGGGTGGACGCGGGCCCGAGCTCACGAAGCCTCCCTGTGGACGCTTGTCCCGAGGCCCCAGCATGCCCGTCGTGGTGGAGGACGTCCTCAAGCTGCTCTGCTCCATCTCCGGGGAGAGGAAGATGAAGGCGGCCGTCAAGCACTCTGGCAGGGGCGCCCTGGTCACGGGGACCGTGGCCTTCGTCGGCGGCTTGGTCGGCGGCCCGCCGGGACTAGCCGTTGGTAAGTGCCAGTGCCTCGCGGGGTCCCCAGGGACCCGGTCGGGGTCTCCGACCGCGTGAGGGGCTGTCGCGTCGAGGCTGCTTCTGCGAGACGGTCTGGTCCGCTCAGACGCGCCGGGCCCTCTCCACGAGGCACCTGCGTCACGCACACCTGGAGGGGGCCTTTGCCCCAGGGATGTGCCCTGGAGTCTGGCGATCTCGGGGGTCCCCTGGGTGGCCCCCTCGCCCTGCTGTCATCACAGGTCACTGCAGGAGGGCCCCAGGGAGGCACTGGGATTTTCTGGGCAGCGTTTCCCACCAGCGCCTGCAGGGAGTGCGTCCGTCTTCCGAAGCAAACGGCCCGGCGCGGGAAAGGCAACCGACCGTCCCCGCAGATGGTCACCTCCCGTTTTACCGCCTGCTTCCCTTCGGGGCCAGTTCCTGGCGCGGAGTGAAGTCTGGCTGGTCCCCCCACCCCACCCCAGCTCCTCGGGCTCGGGGGAGGCTGCTTCCTTTGGCCTGGGGGCGGGGAGCTCCCCACCGGGCCGAGACATGGGCTCGGGGGAGTCAGGGAGCTGCCATCAGGCCTGCTCGGGGTGCCTGCGACGGACCCTGAACCCCGGGGCATCTGCCAGGGGCGTGGCAGCGTGGCAGACGGGTGCTGGGCTGCCCGTGCGGGCCGCGGGGGCCTGGGGCGCTCAGCCTGGTGGAAGCCGTCCCCGCGTGCCGGGCAGGAGGCCGGCCTCGCCCCCCAGCTCGCTGGCGAGGCGTCCCGCGCTGTTCTCGCCTCGGCGGAGGCGGCAGTGACATTCCAGGACCTTCAGCTGAGGCCACCCTGGGGCGACACATCAGCTCGTGGGCGGCCTCACACCTTCCACCCCAAAACCTCCCTTTCCGAACCGAACCAGTCCCGACGTCAGCGTCCTGCCGTCCAGGAGGAGACACGCCGTGCCCCGTGCCCAGAGACGGTCTCCGTCTTCGCCGCTGCCCTCCGACGTGCCCGGGGGGTGGGGCTCGCGGCATCGTCCGTCACGTAGCCGTGCCTGGGCGCCCCGTGCTTCGCTCAGGCTGGGCGGACGCTGGTGGAGGCAGGACGTCTGCGGGAGGATGGCACTGGCCACGTGTCGCCCCGGTCGTGGGGGGGGGCGCGTTTTACCCAGAAAAGGAGGGAATTCTCCCTTCTCCCGAGAGCCGGGAGTTTGCCGGTGACTGCGGTACGGGCTGCTCTGACCTTGCTCTCGCGGAGGTCGGCCCCGAGCATGGCGTCCCCAGCGCCGTGGGGAGACCTGTGAGTGGCTGGGTTTCCGCCCCCACTTCTCCTGTCTCTCGGGGTGGCGGGAGGCCACCCCGGGGCAGGGAGAGCCCCGGCGCGCGCGGCTGGCCGGCCTCCCCGCCCGCTCCCGGGCCGGCGTGGGTCCAGGCGCCTCCACGCTCGGCCTCCCCTCGGGCTGCAGGTGCGGCTGCCCGTCGGCCGCGTCCGGCCTGCACGCGGGGTCTCCCTGGCCCCGCCACGTCCGTTTAGAGAAACCTTTTTGTTCCCCGAACAGCGTGCGACTTACCGAGAGGTGGTGATGAGAGGGCGCAGATCCACGTGTCCCTCCCTAGGCTCAGTCCCCTGGTGGTGGTCCCTTTCGTCACCGGGGCAGGGCCGTGCTCGCCGGGTTCCGCACCGCAGCGCTCCCGTCACCCCTCTCTGCGCGCCGAGCCTCTGAAGTGGGCACTGAGCCCCGCCGGTACTCACAGCCACGAGGCCTGCGAGACCCAAATCTGGGCTTCTGCGTGGCACTGGGTAGCCCGGCCCCTCTAGGTGGGGTCCGCGCCCCCCAGGCCCACTCGCCCGTGTCACCCCTCCCTGTCACCTGCCTGGCGCCCCGCGCGTGCACGTGCCCAGCCGTCGCGACGGGGACTCGCTCCCACGGCCGGCCCCTCGAGGCGGCCCCACTGACGCGGCCTCCCTTGCGTTCCAGGCGGCGCCGTCGGGGGCCTGCTGGGGGCCTGGATGACCAGCGGGCAGTTTAAGCCCGTCCCGCAGATCCTGATGGAGCTGCCGCCCGCCGAGCAGCAGCGGCTGTTTCAGGAGGCCACGGCCATCGTCCGGCACCTGGAGTGGACGGACGCGCTGCAGCTGACGGCGCTGGTCATGGGCAGCGAGGCCCTGCAGCAGCAGCTGCTGGCCATGGTGGCCAGCTACGTCTCCAAGGAGCTCCGCGCCGAGGTGCGCTACGAGGACTAGGCCCTGGCGGGGGCCGGCACGTGGAGCCGGCGCGGCGCCCCCCGCGGGACAGACTGCAGCGTCGCGCCTGTGCCCGGAGTCGCCGTGAAGGCGCCATGTGCGCGCTGACCCCGCGGCGGGTCTCCCGGGCCCACTCCCGCCGTGGCGCGGGTGGAGGTCGCCGCGGTCGGCCTGCGCACCTGTGACAGTGACGTCTGTCCCCGCCCCGGGGACGTGTTTGCTGTTTGCCTCCCGGGGCCCCCTCCCGCCCCGTCACCACCGAGTGGCCTCCGGGGGCTGGGGGGGACAGGACGGCCGGTGCGCCCAGGCCCCCACGAGTTTTGCTTTTTAAGCGAACTGCTTGCGGCGCGAGGGACGGTCCGTCCCGGAGTGGTCAGGCCCCAGACCGCCTCTCAGGAAGGCCCTGCCCTCACGTGGCGGGGAGACGTGTCCCCCGCGTTCACGGCCGCGCCTGGCCTGCCCCAGAGCCCCCCACCTGGACCGGCCCTTCGCCCGCGTGCGTCCGCGGAGCATCCAGGTGGCATGTTCCCAACGCAGGGAACCGAAGGGGGGCAGGGGGCATCCACCGTGCGGCTTTAAGCAAGGCGGGAAGGTCGTGACCCCGGGGCCAGCCCTGCCCTTCGGCCGCCCGTGCGTGTGCGCCCTGTCCCCAGCCTCCTCAGCAACCACAGTGCCGGGGGCGGGGGGACTTGGGGTGCTCTCCAGGGACAGCAGCGTGCGCCTCCCGCGGGTGGGGGGAGCAGCGGGGCTCCCCGAGCCTTCGTGCCCCAGAGCTTGCCCCGCAGCCGCCTGTTCCGGCCCAGGCCACACTCCTAGAGGTGACACCCCAGCCTTGACCTTTCACGTGCCCGTCGAGTGATGGGGGCGGGGAGGGTCCGTTTACATGATTCTCTGACCGGGGCACCCCGCGCCCCCCAGCTCCCCATTCATTACTCTTGTGCTGGGCCCTGCAATGCCAGGCCCCGGGGACACAGACGGTCCCCGCTCCGAGGTCCCATGCCAGTGTCCACTGAAGCCCCCCGAGCCAGCTCGCCTTTACCGTGGGGAGACGCCCAGGAAGGACACCGGTTTGGGGCTGGATCCGCAGGCCTCGCTGCGCTGTCGCCCGGCGGAGCCCGGACCTGCGGTCACTGGCCGTGGCCTCCGAGGGCCTCCCAGACGTCCGGTCCCCGGGAGCTGAAGGCACCTCCTCGCCTGCCCGTCCTCAGCCCCTGCGGCCGTCCTCTTTGTATCTCAGTGTTATTTTCTTGTGGAAATCCCCATTTATTTATTTTTGATGAGGCCGCACCAGCCGGGTGCAGAGCTCGGGGGACAGACAGCAGGGGGTGCGCCCATAAGGGGCTTCGTCTTCACTGGCCCCGCCCCCGCCCCAGATGCCGCAGCCTCCGGTGCATTCACTGCTTTTGTCTTTTGAAAATGATCCGTTTCCTTTTGTTGCTCCGCATTTATTGACGAAAACATAGAAGAATCCAGAAGAATATAATGAAACGAAAATCACTGCAAACCCTGCCGCTGGGAGAAAGTGCTGGTAGCAGTTTGGTGTCCTCCACGCCGTGTGCGTGTGTGTGAGTGACACGCCACGTGTGTGTGTGTGTGTGTGTGTGTGTGAGTGACACGCCACGTGTGTGTGTGTGTGTGTGTGTGTGTGACACGCCACGTGTGCGTGTGTGTGTGTGAGTGTGTGTGTGACACGCGTGCTTTCTCCAGCACTTTGACCAGATCAGCGTCGGTGCAGTGACGAGCGACTGGGAAACGAGGGTGAGGGCCGTGCGACACCCCGTTGCACGTGGCTGGGCCCCAGTGTGGTTCCCGTGGTGGTCTGGGTCACCACGGTGCCGCAGGACCCCCCTGGGTGGATCTGTTCCTATCGTGGCTTAAGGTCGATGCCTTTAGACCGAATCTTCGCGGCGCAGTTGCTGGGTGACAAGTACGCGACATCGTTTTAAGGCTGTTGTCGCATTTGGGCAGAGTTATTCCGAGGCTCCCTTCGCTGTCCCCCTGCCACCACCACCACACGGCACCCCTGACGCCCCACACTGGGCAATGCTCTGTGACTCCAGCCGGGTGTCCTGCCGTTGATCAGCTCACGCAGGCCCCAGGTGCAGGGCCCGGCCCCACTAGGCCACCCCCACTTCAGAAGCCAGCGACAGGTCCCAGCTGTCCCCTGTGCTGCACACCAGGGTTCCCATGACGCCCGCCTGGAGCAGCCCACAGGACTCGGGGAGCCCCGTTCCCTGGTTTATCGTAAGCGACACGTGGAGAGGCACACGGGGCAGGGGGTGTGGGGGCTCCTGTGCCTTCTCCAGGTGCAGCGCCCTCCCAGCACCTCCACCTGGGGACAGGCGGGGCCTGACGGACGCGTCGGGTGAGACGGCTCACGGCCGTGCCCCTCACAAAGCGGCTGCGAGGTGGGTAGCCCCGAATCTCTGCCCCGGATCGCAGTCCCCCCTCTGCTGGGTCACGCGCCGCCCTGACCTCCGTCATGACGGGTCACTGACTCGACCTCAGCCCGGCTCCCTCCCTGGCAGACGGCAGCCAGGTCCCCAGCACCACCCTGGCTGCGGCTCCCCTCCAAGTGTCGTCTCGGAACAAAAGACACTCCTGTCGCCCAGGAAAGTGCAGGGACCCAGGAGCTGAGCCGGCAGGGGGTGTGGACAGGGGGCACCCAGGCCCCACCCCAAACTCCCACCAGCAGCAGGCGGCAGGGGCTGGTGGGCAAATTGGTGTTTGCAGCCACGCTGGGATCGTGGGGGCCTGGGCCTGTCCGGGGGTGACGGGCTGCCGGTGCACACCCGCTCCGTGGTGGCACCTCCGGCCCCCTCTGTCCCTGAGCGCCTCTGCTGGACGCCTGCTCTCGGGGGCCGGCTCCGGCGCAGGCCCAGCCAGTGGCCGGCGTGGCCCCTGGCGCAGACGGTCCCCCCTTCCGGGCCAGGCCTGCGTGCCCAGGCGGCCTGGTCGGGGAGAGAGGAAGGCGCCTCGGCGTTTTAAGAATGTCGGGTATTTGGAACCCACGCGGGGGAATCGCTGTGGGCAGCCAGGGGGTGGTGTCCAGCAAGACCTGCTGACAAGGGGCAGGACTGACCACGGCCCCAGGACCCCGAGGCGCCTCCCTCCTGCTGCTTGGGAGCCCGGGAGGCAGGACCTGTTCTCCAGAAACCCTCTCTCTGCAGTGAGGACGCCTGGCCCGCCCCTGAGGACATGCTCCAAGGACTGCAATTTCCCCTTGTTTTTGCCCAGAAATGCCTGGCTGGGTCTGCCAAGCCCCCGCTCCCCGCTCGCTGCTCGCCACCCCCTTCTCTTGTCAGCTCTGGAACATTCCAGGCAGAGCCAGCTTCTCCTCGGCTGGTGCGGGGAGCCAGCATGAGGCTGGGCTCCAGGGCAGGACAGTGCCCTGGCCCGCCCCCTCACCTGGCACCGATCCGCTGTCCTCCAGCGTCCCTGCGCCTGGGGCCCTGGCTCACAGCCCAGACGGTGACAGGGACAGCTGGGGCGCCCGAGAGCTCCTCCCCTGGGTGTGACCTCCCTGCTCAGGCTCCAGTGCTCCCGTCGGGACGGCCCAGTGGCCAGCCTGGGCTCTGAGATGGGGAGTCGGGTGGGGGGCAGCCTGAGGGGGCTCGGGGGTGTGTGCGCGCGCTCACGGCGTGCTGCACCAGGCTCGCTCCTCACCGGGACGAGGCCGCCGCCCGGCTTACCCGTGACTTTCTGGCCGAGCCCTCTGCCCAGGTGGAACCAGCCTGGCCCAGTCTGTGTGGCTCCGAGGGCCAACGGCTCGTAAGCCAGCTCGGCGAGCTCGAGGCACTGCTGACCGCCCCCCCGCCCGTGCCCCTGCGAGCGGCCTCGGGCCGGCCCCAGGCCCCTCGTGCTTCACCCCTCCTGGCTGCCTGCTGATGGCAGGGCTGGCCCAGGAGCCAGGCCCCACCTGCCGAGTCAGTCAGACGCTAACGAGCATCTAAGCCCCGATGACCTGAGGCGGTGATGCCCCCCGATGACCTGAGGTGATGCCGGCGCTGGGGAGCGGCTGCAGATGCAGATTTTGCTCTCCGGCCGCTCACCTCCTGCTGTGCGGCCTGGTCCCAACAGGCCAGGGACCAGCACTGGTCCAAGCCTGGGGGTTGGCGACCCCTGATGTAGGGAACTCGCAGCAGGTGCACAGGCCGGCCGGCCACGGTGTTGGCGCTCAGACCCACTGGCTGTGTCCCTGGGAGCCAGCCCGGATGTGGCGTGAGTACCGGACCCCACCGTGCTGCCCACGTCCCCAGAACGCCCGGCCTGCTGGGCAGCGGCTGATACCCCCCCGGCGTGGCGTTAGCCTCTGAGGGGCGGTGCTGAAGAACACGCGTCGATAAACTTCCTTTTTATTACTAAGTCGGTCGGGACAGGGTTTCTGTACCTGAAACCGAGTCCTACCAGGAAGCACCGCTTTCCCACTGGGAGACAGAAGGACCGAGACAGGCCTCAGACACCTGGCAAGAGGTGAGATGGGCCGGAGGCCTTGGCAGCCTCCCTGGACCGCAGGACTCTCAGGCTGCAGGGCCCGGGGGGCACCCAGGGCATGGCAGGGCCTTGCCCGGCTCCGAGTGAGCCCACATGCTGGGCCCGACAAGGCCCAGCTGACCAGGCAGGTGGCGTCGGCACGGTGGGTGGGCAGCTCCGTCCCCTGGAGGCCTCCCAGGACTCACGGCCGCCCCCAAGGGTGTACCTGTGGTTCATGGCCTCAGGGAAGGGGAGACTTCGCCCTGGCCCACCTTCCCTCAGGTCCCCAGAGGCGCCTGGGCCCCCCGGGGCTACGGATCACAGTGCTACTGAAAGGCATTTGTCCCCAAGTGGCCTGGGTGCTTTTTGGTTTGCTAAACGGAAGGACAATGACTGGAAATGGAAGTAGAGGACGCCAACGTCCAGAAAGCAAGGGCCACTCCCGCTGCCCCCACTGCCCGCTGGGCAGGGTCCCCGCTGGACCGGGTCATCACTGGGCAGGGTCCCCGCTGGGCCGGGTCATCACTGGGCAGGGTCCCCGCTGGACCGGGTCTCCACGGGGCAGGGTCATCGCTGGGCAGGGTCCCTGCTGGGCCGAGTGCCTGCTGGGCTGGGTCTCCACGGGGCAGGGTCCCCGCTGGGCCGGGTCATCACTGGGCAGGGTCCCTGCTGGGCCAGGTCCCCGCTGGGCCGGGTCTTGGGGGGCTGTGCACTTCTGGGACTCGCTGTCCTAGGGTCCTGCTTGGATGCAGGTGACGGGGCACTCGTCCGTCACGCTTGGGACGGGGTCAGCTGTGGAAGGACGACCAGGAGACGCCCGCAGCGTAGAACTTCACGCGGCTGGGCCAGTCGCCGTCCCCGCTGCCCTCCTTGTCCTCCTCAGAGTCGTCCTCGTCCTCGCCGCTGGACGCTCCGCTGCCGGCCCCGGCGGGGGCCCCCGCGCCGCGCCCCTCGCCCTGGCCCTGCTGCGCCGCCAGCTCGCGGTAGCAGAGGCCGCAGACGCGCAGCGGCTTGGGCGCCAGGCGCGGCAGCAGGACGCGGGCGCGGGAGCAGTCCCCGCACACCACGAAGCCGCACTGGCGGCAGTGGTGGCGCCGCGTGAGCGCCGAGAAGCGCGTCTGCGTGCAGCGCATGCAGATGTCCGTGGCCTTGTCGGGGATCCAGGGCGCCGCGTGCTCCGTGCTGGGCGGCCGGCCCGTGGCCCGCAGCTGCCGCCGCACGCACTCCTCGATGTGGCTGATCCACTCCTGGCGCTCGGAGGCCGACGCGGCCGACACGGCGAAGGACTTCTTGGCGGTGCGGATCATCCAGCGGTTCTGGGCCTGCAGCGTCTCGGGCAGCGGCTCCAGCGTCACCTCCTCCAGCGGGATGACGCGCTGGCCGCGGTAGCGGCGCCTGCTGAGCACGATGCTGCCGTACACCAGGATGTCGTTGAAGAGGAAGAAGACGCGCGGCTTGGCCTTCTTGCGGCACTCCTTGGTCAGCACGCCCTCGCCCAGCAGCACGCGGCCCGGCAGCGCCAGCGGCTGCCCCGACGCCCCGAAGCAGCTCTCCACGGCGGCGATGCGCTGCCGGTTGATCTCCGTGTTGGCCAGGTGCTCCACCATCGTCCCGCCTGCGGGGCGCAGACAGGCGTCAGGGCGCGGCCGTCCCCGGGGCTCCTCCAGGGACGGGAGGGGCACACAGCAGTAAAGGTGTCCAAGGGGACAGGCTGCCAGAGTGGGTGGCGGGCCGAACCCCCGGGCGAGCCGTGGGAGACAGAGCAGAACACTCCCCAGTGCCGTCCACCCAAGGGGCAAGGGAACGGCGCCCCGACGGCCACCGGCGGCTCCCCGGGGCACTGACTCGCCGGCACGCTGGGCTTGCCCCAGGGGGAGGCACAGGACGGTGGTGCCGGCACTAGGGTGTCTGCAACCCCAGCCCCCGCTGAGACGCCCATCCACCAGGCCAGACCATCAGGGACCCTGCAACCTGCTCGCCCAGCCCGCGAGCCCCGTGCTCAGCCCGCGGCACCGCCGCTGGGCCGGGAGCTCGTTCAGGTGGAGCACGACTGCCTCGCGCCAACCCCCGCGGTGGAACCCCCAGAGGGAGGGGAACCCAGGCCCTGCTAGCAAGCAGGGGCCCAGAGCTCGCACCCCGCAGAGGACGCTGCTGCCCCACCTCCCCCCTCGGGGGAGAGGCCCACGCTGGCCCCCTCGGCCAGGCCCGGAGCGCCGAGGCCCCCTGCTCCGTCCACACGCCCTAAAGACCACCCGACCGCTGCCCACCCCCAGGCCAAGCCGCCAGTCCGGCCTCTGCACCGGGCAGTGGGCATGGACACTCACCGGCCAGCGCTTAACCCCCTGCTCGCCTCAGAAGGTTCTGGAACTCGACGCGGCCCGCACAAGCCCAGCCTTTCCCTCCGGCGGTTCTCTCCCTAAACGGAGCCGCCGCTCGCCCAGCCCTTCCAGCCCCACATCCAGACTCAGCCCCTTCCCTGTGGCCCCAACGTGCGGCCCACGGGCAGAGGCAACATTTTTCTCACGCCGGGCCCGAGTCTGCCCCCTCGTCCCCACGCGCCTCCACGGGGACCGCCGGCAAGGCGCCACCGTGTCCTGCCTGGAACGCGCTGTCCACGCAGCGCCTTCCTGTGACCGGGCTCCGGTCGCCCTCCTTTCCAGAAGGGTCTGACAGCCCCTGGGGGCCAGGACAGGGCGGCAGCTGGCGGCCTGAGGGCCCTGCTTCTGTAGCTAAAGCTTCACGGGGCACAGCCGTGCACACGCACGCACGGGGCTGCAGGGGCGGGCGGAGCGGCGGTGGCAGAAGCCACGTGGCCACAAGGCCTAAGGTACTGACCGCCCGGCCCTTTACAGCGAAGCCCCCACCCCTCCTCCAGGACGTCAGCCTGCCGCGACCGTTCTTCTCAGGACTCGGCGGGGCCTGGAACGTCCCCGTTGCGTTTCTGTCCCTCTCAGGTCCAAGTGCGGGGGCGGGAGCCTCTTCTTGCCCCTGCCGCATCCCGGTGCTTGCAGCAGTGCCGAGCACACAGTAGGCGCTTCACAAGGTGACGCTTCCAGAGCTCCCGGGGCCTGCCGTGCACGCCTCCGGTCTCACCCTGCTGCCCCCTGCCACCACCCCCGTGCGCCCCCGTGCCCAGGCACACGGCGCACCCCTGGCCGAGCCGATCACACACTCACTGCTTCTGGGTCACGCTGCAGCTCCCGGTCCCGCACCCAGGGGGCCGGAGGCACCGCACAGAGCGGGCTCGGTGCCGCTCGCCCCTGTCAACCACGAGCCTCCCGGGCAGCGCTGCCCACAGCGCCTTACGCAAGAACCGCCGTTTCCAGGCTGCGGACCTCGGCTGCGTGACCTCGGCTGCGCGTGGTCACCGAGCTGAGCATCGGCGACGGCGCTGGGCTGTCCTGCTGTGGGGGGGGTCACTGGGTCCCCGCTGTGGAGCATCTGGCAACAGCCCAGAGGCCACTCAGAGTGAAGCGAGGAGGAGACACGCCAAGGGCGGTGACCCCGACCCGCAGTGGGGACCACGGAGGTGCTGGCAGCGGGGCAGATGGTGAGACAGCTGGGGCCCTCACACGGTGGGACAGCGCCCGCGGGTGCAACTGCACCCGGCCCGCGCGGGTCGGTGCGGGCTGACGGCGCCCGACGCCGAGAGGAAAAGGCAACCTGCGGGGCGTTCGAGTGACACGGCGTTTACGAGGGGCTCGAGGGCTCTGCCCACGAACAAAGCGGGTAGGACGGACCCTCACGCCCATGGGGACGGCCACCATCGCACGCGGGAGACCTGGGGTGCTGGCAGGGACGGGGGCAGGGGGCACCCCGCACACGGTGGCGGGAACGCGCCCTGGTGCGGCCGCTCCGGAGGACGGTGTGGAGATGCCCCCGGCCCCGCCACCCCGCCAGGGGCCAGAGAACTAAAGCAGGTCTCAAGGCCGTATCCTCGCGGCGGCATCGCCCGTGGAGCATCTTAACCGGCCAGCCACGGAAGCGACCCTGTGTCCGCCGGCGCGTCCGCGGTGAAGAGACGCGGGAACACACACCAGGGGACAGCTCCTCCTCCTCAACAGGGGGGGGACCGCTGTGCTGAGTGAATCAGCCAGACTCAGGGAGGCAGGCCCCCGGGGCCCACTCCCGGCGCCGCCTACGCAGCCAGGTTCGCAGGAGCCGAGTGGCATGGTGGTCACCAGGGCCACCGGGGAGGGGAGGAAGGCGCCCGTTGTTCACTGGGTCTGGACTTTGTTCTCAAGGGAAAAGAAAGAATTCCGGAGACGCTTCACAGGCACGAGAACACACTTAACGCCACTGAACTGCACGCTCAGGACGGTTAGGACGGTCAGGGTGAAAGGACACAAACCAAGGCGAGAGAGTGGCCCGGGAGGGGACCTGCGTGTAACCAGGATGGGGCGCCGGGTGACCCCGGGAAGTGGGACACAGCTTCCTGTCCCTGCTCTTTGTAAATGTAAGGGCCAAGGGGGTGGGGGGGAGCCCTACCGGCAGGGGCGCACCCTGCAGCCCCGGAGGTCACTCACCTCCCCCCCACCCCGCTGCCAGCACAGCCTCAAGACCTGAGGGGGGACGGCTGTGTCTTCCGGCACACCTGTGTGTCAGGCGCCGCGGTGTGGCCACTGACACAGGCCTGGCCCCCTCTGCAGAACAGGGCAGAAGGCAACACCCACCCCCCATCCCCACTCAGCAGATGGGGAACCCTCCTTTTCACCGTGCTGGCCAGGGAAGTGAGCCTCCCTCAGCACAAGCCATCCCGCAACTCCTGGGGCCGGCCTGGGACCCTGGTGTGGTGCCCGGTGTGACAGAGGGTGGACACTTCCGGGGGTCGGCGCCTGGCAGTAAGGATGTGAACGGACCTGCCCTTCCTCGGACGGGTTCAGAGGGTGGCTGGGACCCTGAATGCACGTGATGCCACCACCAAGCTGCACTGAAGGTGACCTGGGTGAGTGCTGGGGCCTGGGAGTGTCACTGGGGGGGAGGGACTAGGTTCTATGCAGGACAGCCGAGGTATCACATGTGGTTTAGCGACGTCTGAGCTGCTGCCGGCGGTTGTGACCCCGTTTACCGGAACACAGGCGCGTGCGGCAGAGACGGGCTTGCAAAGCCTCAAACGTTTAGACGCGGCCCTCTACTGAAGTCTGGCGAGCCCTCGTCTACACCCGCGCGCGCTGCCCTGCGTGATGCGCCTCCTTCCAAGACACCAGCTGTGCCCGCAGGGAAGCGTCCCCTCCCCTCCTCCACCCACACAGCCTTTGGGGTTCCAGGGAGACGTCTGGGGCTGTGACCTGGAAACCTGGAAAACAGGGGCCGGCAGGGGCCCCGGGGCCATCCTGTCCATCAGAGTGACGGTCGGGGATGCTGCTCCTCAGAGAGGGAGGTACCCGGCCACGGTCACTGAGGGAGGAGTTGGGACTATGCCTTCTTAGGTGATGGCTGATTTACCGCCCGCCTGTCCGTCCCTCCGGCCCCAGCCAGGGCCACCCCACCTCCACGCCTGCCGATTTCCCCTCCCAAATAGCTCCTGGCATCACGTCACACCCCAGACACAGCCCCACTGTGCTAGGCACCAGGTGACAGCGAGGAGCAGGGACGAGGCCCTTCAGTGACAGACTTCCCGGTGGAGGGGTTTTCCAGAAAGGAAACCAACAAGGTAACATCTGGCCCGTGAAGAAAAAGTCTGACGTCGGGGGGGTGGGGGGTTCAGTGAGACCTCGTGAGAAAGTGACCCAGCGCCAGCCTGAACGCTGCGAAGGACCGGCCACCCGAAGGCCGGGGAACAGCTCAGGGACACACCCCAGGAGGCCACAGAGGAGGGGGTAAGAGGTCAGGTCACAGGGGCTGGCGCGTGTGGCAGGCCCACAGCCAAGGCGAGGCTTGGCGTTCTCTCCGAGTGCGCCCAGCGGGTGCCGCGGTCCAGGGTCCGCCTTGCCGGCCCTGAGCTTTCTGGAAAGCCCCCAGCCCCACCCCCCAGCGAGCAGGAACAAGGAAAACAAAGGAGGCCCCGCCGAGGGCTGGCAGCCGGCCAGGCACCCACAGGTGTCCCCTCCCTCGCTTAATCCCCACGAAGGCCCGTGGGGAAAGCACCGCCCGGCCAGCAGGCCATGGGTCACTGCCGCGGCCCGGCCCCGCCACCGGGAAGCCCAGCTCCGCACAGCCCCACCAGAAGCCCCCCAGGCCAGGGTGCAGGGCCCTCCCGGGTCACGGGCCCCTCGGGGTGGCCTGGGCGCGCGGCCAGCGGCCTGCCTTCCGGCCCTGGGCGGCCGGGATGGGCTCCGCGCCGCCCTGCGCAGGGACACGGCCCGAGTCGGGGTCCCCTCCTGGCCGCACCGACCCCGGGGCGCCTCCGTGCCCAGGCCCGGGGGGGGGGACCGCCGTCTCCCGGGTCCAGCCCCGCCTCCCCCGACGACTCCCCGCAGACGGGACCGCGCCCCCCACCCCCGGGTCCCAGCGCGGCCCTCCCCGCGCCTCCTCCCCGCCCGGACCCCGGGGCTCGGCCCGGCTGCGCCCCTGCGGCCCCCGGAGCCCGGCGGGGCCTCACCTCCTCCTCCTCCTCCTCGTCCTCGTCCTCGTCCTCCGCGGGGCCCGCGCCCGCCCGCCCGTCCGCACCGCGCGCCGCGTCCCCCCGGCCGGAGCCGCCCAGCGCCCGCCCCCGCCGCGGCCGGACCCCGGACACGCCCCCGAGGGACACGCCCCCGCGGCTCCGCCAATCGCGGCCCCGGCTCGCGGGGGGCGGGTCCCGGGCCGGGGCGGGGCGGCCGGGGCTGGGGCCGGGGGATCGGGGGGCCGGGGGGGGGGCGCCGAGGGGACCCGGGCCCCGAGCCCCCCCGCCCGCCGCGCCCCGCACCGGCTGCTCCCGCCCGGCCGGAGCCCGGAGCAGCAGGTGCGCAGGTTCCACCCATTTCACATCCAACCTCGTCCGGGGCCGCCGCACGCACGCGGGGGGCCCAGGACCCCGCGCGCCCCTCTCCCCGCCCGCGCCCCGCGCCTCCCGGGACGCGAACAGCCTGGGCCCCCCCCCGCTCCCCCTTCCGCTCCTCAGACCCGGCCGCCCCGCCCCCGCGCCCCCGCCCCCGCGGACGTCCCGCGGCCAGGCCCCCCCAGGCGTCCTGACCGCCCCGCCCCCTCCCGCCGGGTTCGCCTACGCCCCCCCCCCCCGGGAAGTCCCCGGTTACTCACGCGGTCGCGCGTCCCGGGCCCGGCTCCCACCTGCGCCCACCCCCGCCGGCCGCACTGACCGCCGCGCCTCGTGCTCGCCTTTGACCCCGGCCGAGGCCCCGTCCCGCTTTGGAAATGCCTGTCGCCCGGGGGCGCCCTGTCCTGCCGGGGGGTGGGGGACAGACCCCGAGGACTGGGCAGAGGCGCTGGCCCCGGAGCTTCAGAGCCTGCTGGGCCCCAGCCCGGCCAGGGGCAGCGCAGGAAGGGCGGCCGGTGGGCCCGGCCCCAGGGCTGGTGGAGGCTGCGCCCGCCCCCTGCGAGGTGGTGCCGGGGTGGGGC
This sequence comes from Cynopterus sphinx, assembly GCA_030015415.1. Classification (NCBI taxonomy): domain Eukaryota; kingdom Metazoa; phylum Chordata; class Mammalia; order Chiroptera; family Pteropodidae; genus Cynopterus; species Cynopterus sphinx. The sequence goes on from CM057386.1 coordinate 1,198,733, forward strand.
CGGGCCTCTCGCAGCTGCCCTGGAAGGGGGCCAGGGCATGGGCAGGGAAGGGAAGGGCTGGGGCCAGCGGGGAGAGGCAAGGCAGAAGCCGGCGGAAGAGGGGACAGGCAAGTGACAGGGCCACCAGCTGTGGTCTTGGCGCACCCACGCCCCGACCACTGACACCCCCCCAGCTCCACCCCCTTCGCCCTCGTCAGCACAGACCATGTTTGCTGAACAGGCGACAGAAGCCCCAGCCTCGCGAAAGTGGTCTTTACTAATGTGCCACACGGAGAGATTTCACGTGAAAATCAGGATACTCGGCGTCTTTTAAACGGGACGATTTGAAAACGTTGGCCCCCCATCTCCACACGGAGCCGTCCCTCTTAGATGGGGCACGCGTCCTCTTATTCGCTGCAGTCGCCCCTGCTGTCTGTCGCTGTCGCCTGCTCCACCACCTGCGTACCTGCCGTGGAAGAAGCACGTGCACGCGTGAGTGACGATGGCACAGCCAGGCCTCTGCACGGTACGGGGGCGGACCCGAGGCCCCGCAACCCCAGGGGCTGAGCTGTAGCCAGGGCAGTCCGCTGGGACAGGGGGACTCTGGGAAGCGCGTCCCGTGCCCACACTGCTTGTTGTCTGGAGTGGGGGTGGGGTGGAGGGGGACACGGAGCTGAGCCTCGAGACCCGTTCCATGGCCGCCTCCCTCAGGGGAGGTGAGGGGGCCGTGGGAAGGGAGCCAGAAAGCCCTGCAGAGGGGGCCTGTCCGGTTCACAGCAGCACCTCCCCCCAAACCCCTACCCCCACCCCACCACCCTGCCTCTGACGCGGTCTGGCCCAGAGCAGGCTCCAGGAAAAAGAGATCTTTTCCAGATTCTGGAAAACTGGAGGGAGGAGGCACACCTGCTGGTCCTGGAGTCAGGAGACCCTGACTCACCCTTTCCCACGGCTGGTCTGGGGCCCACTCGGGCCTCAGTCTCCTCCTCTGTCCTTCCCTCCAGCCCTGACATTGCGGGGGGAGCTCTGGGAACCCCCCTGGAGGCAGCACAGGCTCTGACCCTCCCACCGTCCACCCCGTCCCCACAGGGACCCGCCACGGACGGAGAAGGCGTGGGCGCAGGGCCATGCCCCTCGAAGTAAGAGGAAAAACGCGTGACTCAGGGAGAGGCTGAGGCTGAGTCAGCCAAGCCACAGGCTGTGGAAAAAGTGAGGTCTCCCTGAGGACTCTGCTGCTCCTTGGGCGAGAAGACTTGGCGGCTTCCAGACTGGGGGAGTCGGGGCTCCGCGCGGCGCCGAGGGCAGGGGTTTCGAGGTAGGGGCTCTGGGAACCGCCAGTTTTGACTGGATCGTCTGTGAGGTTCCGTCCAGAGCCAAGCACTGCAGCAGCTCACCCCTCCCGGGCCGAGTCCTGAGACCAGATGCTTCAGCGAGAGCGAGAAAGCCAGGGGGCAAAACGCCGACAGCTGGGGGGGCCCGGTCTGGGGACACTCGGAGGACTTTTTCTGTCGAGGGCCAGACAGCAGTGACTTCGGGCTTGGCCAGCCAGGCTCTCCGAGGCGCCCACCCAGCCGCAGGCCTGCAGGGCGCGCACAGTCCCGGCCGTGGGCCGCACGAGGGCAGACGTCACGTGGGGACAGCGACGTCTGGATGTCGCGGCATTTCTGTGGGCTACAAAGCGTTATTCTTTCAGTTTTTTTTCCCCCATTCCTTCTTGGCTTGAGGGCCTCAGAGAGGCAGGCCAGGGTCTGCCAGCCTCAACTTCCCTTCTTGCCACGTTTCTGTCACTTTGAGAATTTTCAAAACCGACAATTTCTGGGGAGAACGAAAAGAAAGTCAAGAAAACAAATAAAGATAAAAATAAAAAAGGAAACAGTCGTTCTGCCGATAACGGGCAGATCTTGACCTTGACTCCAGACAGGTTTCATCCCGTGGTTCTCTGAGCCACCTGCCGGGGATGTCCTCGAGACACTGAGTCTCACGGCCACGGAGGTGGGACGAGCGGCCACGATTCCTATTCCCACGGTGACGAGGACGGCTCAGAGGAGGCCCCCCCAGGTGTTTGGAAACTGCACTTTCAGAGAAAACCTCGCAGACGTTTGGGCTTGGGAGGGCTGCGGCGTCGGGCTGGACCGGGGACCGTTGACGCTGGGCTGTCCCCCGCAGCCGCAGGGCCCTGCCTGCCCGTGGCCTGCCTCCCCGGCGTCCGCGTTCGTCCCGTCTGCCTGCGTGGGTGCCCGGGCTGGTCACTCCAAGTCCACACGTCCTTTCCATGTCTGTGGTCACTGTTTTGCCTTCTTCCCACCGTGCGTTTCCCCACGAGGCTCTGAGTGGGCCGAAGGGGAAACGAGGACAATGAAAGCGAAACAATGACCTTTGGAAGAAGCTTCGAGGGGGTGGGTAAGTGCTGCGTGTAAACACGATCTTCAGAGCGCGTGAGACGCACCGTTTCTCAAAAGGCAAAGCCAAGGGGGCCCCCCGGCAGCGACCGGGCCCCCTGTGGAGGGACGATCCGTGGGCACCCTCCTTCGGAACATCCCCTCTGGCAGGGTCCACCAAAGCCCAGCACATGCCCGTGCCCTGGAAATTCCGTCCCGGGTGCACGTCCGGGGGAAGTGAGTGCACGTGTCCGCCACAGTCGGTGCCCAGGGGCGTTACAAAAACACGATGCCCGCGAGGCCCTAGGCGAACACACCCAGTGTCCACCAGGAGCCGAGCGGGCAACCAACGGTGACTAGTCACACGGCTGACCACTCCACGGAGGCACAGGGGACACGCGCCTCACACCTGACGCCGACGGAGGAAAACCCCCTGGGAAGCTCCCGAGTCCCGAGTGCTAGCAGAGGGGACCAAAGCAGGCCAGGGCCACTGTCCGTTGTCAGGACTGTCTCCCACCGTGCTGCGGGGCGGGGGCCTGCCCACGCACACCCGGGGGTTCCGTGGTGTTTCCCACGGGGCGGCCAGGGCCAGAGCCCCCTGCCCTTTTCCGAAGCTGCAGACGGGAAGGCAGAGTGTCCCCCACCCCCTCGCACCCGGCATGCAGGACTCGGGAGAGGAAGACTCAGCAAAATCAAAGGTGAACAACGAGAAGGCAACAACGCCCACGCCCGACGAAATCTCGCAAAACTAGAAAAAACGCGAACCAAACAAAGCGAAACGAACAGAAAAGCCATTGAGGCTCGGGACCGGCCTGCCAGAGGCCGGGGAGAAAGCAGCACAAGTCGAGACGAAAGATTCCAGGGATGACCGAGACCCGTCGCCTCCCGCCCCCAGAGCCACGAGGGGGGACGAGCGAGAGCACCCAGTCCGGGGGGGGGGCAGCTGGTAGCCCTTCCAGCGGGGGCGGGAGGCTGCCGCCCCCAGCGGCTCCGGGAAGAGGCAGACGTGGGCCCGGCTTCCTGCCCCGCACCTGCAGGCTGTGCCGCGGGCAGGAAGGACCACCTGGGCCCATTGTTTTGCTCTTTCCTGGCCGGGGAGCCCCGCTGGAGATGGGACAGGACTCGGCGAGCGCCGACTCCTCACCTTCAGCGCCCAGCTCCTTGGTCTCTGACGCCAGAGACAGTTCCGGCCCCTGAGGGCGGTGATGGCCCCGTTTCCTGCTGAGGTCGGTTCCAAGCTGTAGGCAGGGGCCACGCTGGGCCCTGGCCCGGCACTGGAGGGTGGGGTGGGGGGGCTCAGCGTCCCAGCTGCTCTGCCGCCCGCAGGGACTGGCCGCGCACCAGGAGCTCTGCCCGGAGCCCACAGCCGGGCCCCGCCGGCAGTGTGCCCGGACCCTGGTCCCTTTAGACGGGGTGTTAGGGCCGGGTCATCAAGGCGCAGGGGTGTCCTCGCCGCCCTGGGTCGCCTCCGCGTCTCTGGGGACTTCTCAGATCGTCTTTCATGCCTGTCGTTGCGTGGAAGCCGATCCCCTGTGCCTGACCCCCACCCGCTAGGGCTCCCCAGTTCTGCCTCCCCCCTGGTTGGTGTAACCCCAGTATAACTGGGCTCCCTCAGCGTGCGGGCGCGTGCCAGTCACAGGAAGGACCAGCCGCAGACTGACCTGAAGGCTCCGACTGCCCTCGGGCCCCCGAGGGCCTGCCGTGCCGCGGATGCCCTCTCGGGTTCGGCCGGTGTCGGGAAGCCCCTCGTCCCCATCACCCCCCATGGACCGCAGCGGCCCTCCACGACTGCCTGCCTTCCCCGCGCCGTGCCCTGGTCCCCGAACTCTCCCTGACGCTCGGCCAAGGCAGCCTGCCTGCCTCCTTCCCCCCTCACCCTCTCCCGGCCCGGGTTTCTGCAGCGCAGACCGACGCCTCCTCTCTGGTGTCTCGAGTTCTCCCTTTCCTTCGTCTGCCATCCAGACCCGGCCAGCCAAGGGGAGGTCAGCAGCTTACCACCCCGAGTGCAGGGGCCCTCCGCCCGGGAAGCTGGACACAGAGGGAGAGCCTGACAGGCCCCGGGGTGAGACCCCGGGCTCTGCAGCGCGAGCGAGATGCGTGGGAGCCAGGCCGGCTGGCCGGGCAGGAGCGGGGATGGCGTCGCAGAGTGAGATTCCCCCGCCTCCCCATGCACACGCCACCCCCGTGCACACGCGCCACCCCGTGCCCAGAGCCGTTCATCTGTAAAGGTGCCAGCGCCGGTCCAGCTGGATGGGCCACCCGTGGGGTCCAGGATCTGAGCAGGTTCGGGGCCAGGGTGGGGGGAGCCACCCAGGGCCTGGTTCTGCCCCGATGACAGCTGCAATCGGCACTGCCGGTCCCCAAGCAGCCCAGTGGCTCCTCACCCCTCCCGCTGCAGACTTTCTAGAACGCAACGAGCCGGCCTGGGGGAGAGGGTCATCTCATAGCAACTCGGGGAGTCGTCGTCTCATCGTCTCAGCACGTTCCGGGCTGACTGGAGGCCGTCGTGGGGACCGGACGCCTCCCCAGCCCCCCGGCCGTGGCTTCACGAGAGGCCGCCAGGCCTCACAGCGCCTGACTGCTTAATTGAAAACGAATTCCCGAGAAATTGATTTTTTTATTTTTCTGTTTTTCATTTTCCCATTAAACCTCCAGCCGCATGAAGGGCCGGGGTCGGGAGAGAAGGCCGCGGGCTCCAGCCTTGGCCGCCGGGCTGGCTGCCTGCCACTCACGTGGGTTGATGGTCGATGGGAAACGCCCTCGGACCGGGCCGCTGACCCAGGGCGGGCCCGAGTTGCAGCCACTGCGGTGGCACGCCCGGGTCTCATGAAGTGAGGTCACCCTCAGCCCCTGCCCCGGGTGTTGGTGTGACCGGCCCAGCTGGGGCCTTAACCTGCCCACCTGTGGCTGCTGGCCGGTCCCCGTGGGGGCCTTGCAAGGGTCCAGTCTGTGTGCTGGGGGGACACAGCCCTGCCCTGCCCACCTCCCAGCATGGCTCTGGGCCACTCGCTTTTTCTCTCTGGGCCTCAGTTTCCCCCGCTGAACGAGAGGGATAGGTCCCGCCTGCCTCACAAGGTGACGGGGGGATCGGAGTGGCTGCGGCGCTGAGAAGCTGGGGTTCCCACTCTTGCACGGGGCGAGGAGGACAGTTTTGGACGAGGAGGCAGGAGTGCCGGCCGCCCAGCCCTCTCGCTCCTTCGTGCCAGGATTCACGGGGAGTGCGTGTGCGTGCGCGCCGGGCGGGCAGGCGGGCTGGTGTCTGCGGGGCCCGGTGTCCCCGAGGGCCAGGGCGCTTCTCTGAGAGTGAAGGGCACACACCCTGGGGCCCAAGCCCAGCTCTGCTCCGGCGACTGGATCTTCTCCTCCGCAAAACGCGGACAGAGCCAGCCCCAACCTCGTCGGTGAGGGTGGAACTGCTGAACGCACGCCGGGGCCGGCGAGCGCCTCACACGCGTTGGCACGTCGACGAGCCTGTGCGTGTCTCACAAGTCACACGTACGCACGTCGCCCGCTCACGCCACGTTTCCAGAGGCTTTACTTTCCAGGAATGAGACGCCTGGAAGCACCTTTGTTCCTGTGACAAAATGAAACCATCAAAAGGGGCCGCTGTCTCCAGGACCAGTCACGACTCCCGCAGGACTGGGTGTGGCTGATCTCGGGGCACGACCCGGGGACAAACTGGGCGCAGCACTGCCGAGCTCTCTTCTCCCCTTGTGATTCCGAAAACCTACAACACTGCCCCGAGTCTGCGACTAAAACAGGAGCGCCGAGCCCCTCGCTCTCCCCTCCGCCCGCCCCCCCGGCACCTCAGAAAGAGGAGCCCAGTGGCCGGATCGGCTCTGGGGAGACTGCAATCAGGAGCAGGTCCGAGGCCACTTCAGGAGGAGGCGGCCTTTCCTGCGAAACCTGAGGGTCGCTCATCAGCAGCTGCAGCGAAGGCATCCCTGGGCACAGGGCTGCTGAGGGGAGGACTTGACCGTGAGCGGTGGGCGCCCAAGGCACACGGACGGGGCCCCGAGAGTGGCTGACCGTCCCGCATCCCTCGAGTGGCCGCTGGGCTCGCCTCCTCTGAGGAGCCGGTGGGTCCCGGCGGCCTGCAATGAGCTTGTAGGGCTGGGAGAGCAGTGGCCTCAGAGTTGGGTGTCCAGGGGTCAAGCCCCCGGCTCCACCTTGCCGGGGAGGGCCACTTCCCGCGGCTCCGCGGCGAGTCTGGACACTGGGGCTGTTGGGACGTGCAGTGGCTCTCGGGGGACACCCGCACGTGTCCACCCAAGGGCCCGCTGGTCCCGGGCGCATTCACTGTCCACCAGCGGCAGGGCCGGCCGGAGCCCCTCACACTGAGATGCGCCCGGTCCTGTCACTTTGGCCGCACGGGGTGGACAGTCCTGTCGCACGGCGGGCCAGCCCAACTCCCAGTGGCCGGTGGCCCTGCCCGGCCAGCAGGCTTGGACGACGCGCTGGTATCCGAGCCCAGCTTTCCCGCCACTAACCTGGACACACGACCAAGCTCCACCCCAGGGTGGGGGTCGTGGGGTGACCGACTGCTCTGCTTTGCCGGGGACCATGTTGAGACCAGGGTGGTCGGCAAACCAGGCTGGGGATGAGGGCAGGGCGAGGTGGGGCCGGGCCCCGCTCCACCTCTGGGCCTGCCAGGCCCCACGCCCCGTCCCCAGCCCTCACGGTCTGTCTCACCCACTAGATGGGGAGCCCCATGTGGGCGGGGGCCAGGTCTGTGGCGACCACACCCTGGTGACCCTATTGCTGATCTCATGGTCCCTGGAGGTGGAGGACATGGTACATGATGAGTTTGGGGACACACCCATTTCTTAGGATTCTGGGTTCCTCTTGCTTCAAATTCTCGGGCAAGAGGTGACCCAGCAGAACCGCTACAGACCAAGGCTGCAGGCACACGCCCACTCCCCCAAGCTTGCTGGCCCGCGCGGCAGGCGTGCGGGGCGCACAGCCAGCTGCATCCCCGAGCTGTCGGCGGCCACCCAGCCCCGGGCCGCAGAGCGGGGCTTCGTGCGTCCCTCCCGCCCTCGGCGCCTGTGTTAGTTAGGAGCCCCGTCAGTCACACACTTTTGGGGGACAGAGGACAGCTAAGGACGCCCCCATGTCACAGCACCGCTTGCCCTGGCGGGCGGGCGGGCAGGGCCATCGTCGGCTCCGCCTGTGAGGTGCCCCGCCCCGCCCCGCTGGTGGACACGGTTTGATTCAGTTTCAGATTCTTCGTGGCTGAATCTGAAGGTCAAGTGTGAGCTGGGCCTCGCACTCGGGCCTCGGCCCTGAGTGCCGGGCTCCTGCAGCGCAGCCTCTCAGGCCGCGTCACCCAGCACCAGCACCGGCACCCCGACCCCACCTGCACCCTGGTCCTATGGGAGGACCTGAAAGGCAGAGGAGCACCAGCCGCCCGCTGCAGGTCGCAGCAGCGCGTGGAGCCAAGCTCACCCGGCTGAGCCGCCAGGAGGGGCAGGGCCCGAGGCCGCGGGCTGCAGTGGCACCGGGGGGCCCGCCAGTGTCAAAGGGTGGGGTGGCCGTGGGTCTCAGAGCAGCAGCTGCCTGGGCCTCGTGGTGTCACCGGCCGGCGCCATGGCTGCTGTGACAGCCCTTACACATCCCTCGGGCCGCCCCGGGCTGGTTTTCCTTCAGGGCGGACAAGCGCGTACGTGAGCACAGACGTGAGCACGCCCACGCGCAGGGCCGCGTGCTACTGTCCCGCGCTTACTGGTGTCGTGGTGGGTGGGCGAGCCAGAGGGGACCCAGTGTTCGTCATGCCCATAGCTAGGGGTAGGAGGCGTGGGTGCCAGGCGCCGAGAGGCGGTGCAGGAGCCGTGAGACGGCGCCTGACGGAGGGGCCGGTGGGGGCTGCCTGGGGGGGCACGGCGAGGCCCCTGGGGAGGGAGGCCAGTCTCCGTGGAGGGCCGGGTGCAGGGGAGGGGACATGTGGCTGAACGTCTGGGGGTAGAGGCCCGAGCAGAGGGAGCGGCGGGCGTCGAGGCCGAGTGGGGCCGCGGTGTGCCCAGAAGGGGGACACGGGGGGGGGGAGGGTGGCAAGACGCAGCGCACAGACGGCTGTGTCAGGGCCAGGCCGCGGTGGTCCCGTGTGGGAGGTCACCCGGGGCTCCGAGCCCAAGAGGGACACACCTGCCTCGCGCCTCACAGGCCGCGAGCGCGTCCCGCGGCAGGTGCACGAGGCAGGTCCACGCGGGGGCCCGGGCAGCGCCGGCTTCACACGAAGCGGACCAGACGCCGCCGACACCGTCGCCGTCCGCCTGCCGAGCGGGGCTCGTCCTCCCGGCTCTGGAAAGATGGCCGAGGACGGCCCGACCCCCACTTCAATCCGTCTAGCGCTGTCGTTAAGGACGTCTGTTTAAGACCCCATCAGAGGCCCGCGAGGTTAACTGAAGGGGCGACTCCGACGCGGTCCTGTCAGGAGCCCCTCCATTCGGTCAGCGCCGTGGACGTCTAACAGATGTCCCCAGCGGGCAGCGCGGCGGAGAGATGCCAACTGAATCGGAACGCAAGCCACGTCCAGGAAGGCGGCTTGTCCCCCTGATTTATGGTATTGGGGGGGGGTTCGTGTTTACTCCGCAGAACCCTCCCGGCCCCCGAACCCAGCCATGTGACAATCTTCTCCAGAATCTGGAAAGCGCCATCCCGAGTCCAGTCTGTAACCCCAGCCCTGACGTCAGAGATCAGAGGGACCAGCTGGGGCTGCAAGCGAGGCTCCCGCGCCACCCTGGAGCCCAACAGCTCAGGACCTGGCTGCCGGTCGCTCGTGCCCTGCTGGTGCCGGGACCTCCGGGGTCCCGCTCCAGGGAACCTGGATCTAGTCCCTTGGCCCCGCTTGGCAGGTGGCGGCCGAGGCCCCAGCCCTCAGGACGGGGCAACTGGGTCTACAGCATCCCACGTCCCGGCCTGGCGGTTCGGAGGTTTCCAGCAGCTCCTGACACTTCCCCCTCAGCCAGCGCCCCCCAGCCCTCCCCCACCTCTCCCGGCCCTAAGCCCAGTGGGCGGGTCACTTCCTGGGACCTCAATGGCCCTGCAGGGCCCTGCCCTGAGCCTCAGGGTGACCACGCTCTGTACAGCCCACGGCCACCTGCATCCAGGGCCACCTCCTCCAGGAAGCCTCCCCCACCTACCCTGCCCACATGTGCGAGCATTTCCTCCGACCAGCCCGGCGCTGGCCCCCAAGGGAGGCTGAGGGAGGAGCCAGCTGTTTGCAGAAATAAAAGGGAACCAGCAATCCCGGGGAGCGGCCGGACCCGGACCCGAGGTCCCGCCCGAGTGAGTCACGGCAGGGGTGCCGGGGGGCTCAGCGCCCACATCGGGGCTGGCCGGGCTGGCCGAGGGGCCACGCGCCGGTGTCAGAACGGGGCCCGGCTGGGTCTGCAGCCTCCCTGGGGCACGTCGTCTGTGTGGGCTGGGACAGCCCCGTGGACCGAGCTGTGTCCCAGGTTCCCACGTCGAAGCCCTGAGCCTCACTGTGGGTGGGGCCCTGCTCCCACGGGCGGTGTCCTTCTGAGTGCGCAGAGGCGGCTGCGTGAGGACACAGCCGGTGGCCAAGGAGGAAGCTCTCAGCAGCCTCGCCCGGACGGCGCTGTCATCCTGGACCTCTGGCCCGGGGCGGCGAGAACAGAACTCGGTGCCCCTGAAGCCGCTGCCTGAGCCTGCGCGCCGTCGGGGCTGAGGCGCGGCCACGTGCGCCCTCACCTTCCCTCCAGGCGCCCGTTTCCACCGCGGTCCCTGCACTGCGGCCATGTCCTCCGCACGGCTGGCCCTGGGGAACGTAACGGGCCCAGGCCAGCCCACTCTGGGGGACAACGGGCCACTGGGCCCACGTCTCCTGGCCCCACAGCCTCCCGCATCCGGCCCAAGGCATGACGTGCCCTGTGGCTCACGGCCTCTGAGTCACGACCTCACTGTGCCTCACAGGCCTCCATGCCCACGGCTCCCGTCCTACTGGGGTCCTGCTCCCCAGGGGGTGGAGATGGGAGACTTCGGAGCACGCACGCCCTCCGCGACAGCGCCCCGGTCCCCTGCCCAGGCCTTGGGCCCTGTTCGGGGCCTCCTGGCAGTGCTCAGCAAGGCCGTCGCCCTGCCCAGCCTGGGCCCTCCCGTCCACGCCTCTGCCCAGGAAGATGGGCCAGTCTCTGGGGCCCAGTGCCTCTGGGGACAACAGGGCGTTCTGGAAATGGACACGCACAGCAGCAGCTTTGTGGCAGGTGGGTGTTCTTCCCGAGTCCCACGGGGACAGGGCGGCAGGAGTCCACAAATGAGACAGCCTCTCAGGGACACTCGGGCCTCTGCCAAGTGAGAGGCATTTCACGTGGCAAGTGGCACCAACTTCCCGGACAGCGACGGCATCACACGGCCCTGGCGGCACTCTCGGGTGGCTGGGGACCAGTGCTGGAGGCAGAGGACAGACCTTCCTGGGGCCCAGGTCACGAAGGGAGCACACGCGCACTTCTGAAGCATCGGCCCACCCTGCCGACAGCTGGGCTCCTGGCCAGAGGCGGGTCACGCCCGGCCCCGGCCCCTCAGGGCAGGGAGCACCGGGTCTGAGTCTCCAGGCGACACAATGAGGGTGGCACCGCCCAGGGCTGTCACTGGGCCCGGCTACGCCTTCCGAGGCGGTGCTGGGCCTTGAGCTTTGCCCGACAGGCAGCAGTGGTGCCACTAGGGAGGGCGTCCAGGCCACTCAGAACCGGCCGGGCAAGCAGGACGGCACGTGCAGCCGGAAGCAGTCGGGCCGGCTGGTCCCTTTGGAGGCGCTGGCCCAGGGCCGCCTCCCGTCATCAACTCGGTGAGTACCGTGTCCTCTCCCCTGGGCGTCTCTCTCCAGGGAGAAGTCTGAGGGGTCAAGCCTCGGGCATCGCTGCCTCTTTCCTCTCCACGTGAAGGGAAAAGCACGTGGCACTTGCTCCCAGTGTGTCGCCAGGAATGGTCTGCCAGGCGCTCACTAGTGGCAAACGCCTTCTGCAGCAACAGGCGCCCCGCCCCGGCATCCCCAACACAGACGCTGGGGGCTGGTCCCGCGGGGAAGGGCCTCACCTCCGGGGCCACTGCTGCTCAGGGCTAGGGGGAGGGGGTGGAGCCCGGCCTCGCTGTGGAAACGGGGCTCCAATGCCAGCCAAGCCCCCTGCCGGGGCCCGGGCCTTGGGAAGGGCTGCGCCACCGCCTCTGCGCTGCCGCAGGAGCCAGGACACGGCGCTGGGCGTCCGCTCCCCGTCCCGCTACCAGCCCCGGGAGGCGCTGCGCCCGGCGTCTCCCTCGCGGCCCGGCCGGGTCCTGATTCCTGGAGGACCGGGCCCTGTCACCAAGCATCTGCCGCGGTCACTGCTCTCCGACTGTCTCCGACAGCGCAGCCTTGCCCGGGTCGCAGTTCAGGAGCAGGGGCGACCTAAAGGACCGTGCCAAAGACGCACGCACCGCTGGAAGCGACGGGAGGCCTGTCACAGTGCAGCCCCGGTGCCTCCCTCCCCGGCCCCCTCTGGGGGCCGAGCGCACGTGCACTGCGCGCACTTAGCGCCACGCAGACGACGGACCCGACACAGAAAACCACAGCAAACCAAAGCCAAGAGCCTGCCGTTCGGGTGGGCCGGTGTTGAGCCGCTGTTCTCCGCCGCCTCCCCTCCCCCGAAACACCCACCGGGTACCCACGTGCCGCTCAGCACAGGGTGCGCCCACCCCCAGCGGGGGGCCGGGCGCTCAGGCGTCTCCACGTCCGCGGCCGCGAGGGACGCGGGCGGCCGCGAGGGCTCACAGGTCGATGGCCCCCTTCGCTTTGAACTTCTTCGCGGACCGCTCGCTCGACCGCAGCTGGAACTTGCTCCCGTAAATGTAGGACACGAAGCCGTCGGTCTCCACGGCGAACACGCAGTTCAGCTTGGGGATCACTGCACAAAGCCGCAGACAGGGCGGGGTGAGGCGGGGTGGTCCCCCTAACCTCTGGGATCAAGGCTCTGTGCCACACCCCCCGAGAGCTGCCGCACTGAGGCGGCCCCGAGGTGTCAGGCTCGCTGGGGAAGCCTGCGCACCGCCTGAGGTTGAAGAGGGGACAGACACAGGAGGTGGGAGAAAGGAGCACGAGGAACCAGCTCACAGACGACAGACAGGACAGAACCTCGGACTGTGCTGGGGTCCCCGGACCGTGGGCTGCACCCGCCCGCTCCAGTGTGAGGCTTAGAGCTCACCCCGCCTCCAGCCCCGGGGGCACGCCCAGGCACAGCTCCGGGAACCCCGAGACCGGCGTCCCTTCGCCTGTTCCCGGTCCCGCTGTGTGTATAGCCACGCCTGTGGGGGGCCCCAAGGGCCCTCCTGCCCTGGGCTCTGTCTGGCTGGGCTGCCAGGGGCCCCAGGAGCAGCAGCGGCCTTGGGCGAGGACGCAGGGTCAGCAGGCACCTGAGAGGCGCAGCCCACAGGGCCCTCGGGGACAGCGTGTACCTTTCAGGCGGTCTTCCTTGGTGATTATTTTGAAAACGTGCTTGGTCTCCTGCAGCAGGATTCCTGTGACACCCACGTAGGAGGGGCACTTGGACTTTGTGACTGCAAAGGAGAGAGGCGGGTCACACTTGCTCTCTGTGGAGTCAGGGGTCCACGGGCAGCCAGCAGGTGCAGGAGGGGTGCTGGAGGGGCAGGGATGAGCTGCCGAGAACCCGACTTCCCACCCAGTGCCTGTGACCGGGCGTCTCCGTGGGGGTGTGGGAGCGGGTCCTTTACAAGACACGCAGCCACGGGGGTGTGCGCAGGATTCCGGGGCCAGGAGGTCAGTGTGTCCAGCAGCGCCCAGGCCCAGAGCCTGGGCGCTTGGACATAGCCAGGTCTCACGGGGCCTGGCGAACACCCACCCCTCATGTCTCCCCATGCGCTCCCCGTGGGACCCCGTGGGACCCCACCACGCGCTGCCTAGGTGTGAGCGGGCAGAGCTGCCACTGCAGGCCCCAGACTCCTCGCCGGACCCATGCCTGGCACTGCCCTAGGAGGTGCTGGGCACAACAGGGAGGACAGCCGGTGCCCTGTCATGGAGCTGGTGTTCCAGTGGGGGGAGGGCGACGCGTGCCGGACTGGCTGACGCTCAGGGAAGTGACGTCTGAGTGCGGACCTGAATGAGGAGTCCGCGTGTGAACACGGAACCCTGGGTGGAGTGAGGAGCAAATGCACAGGCCCTGAGGGGCCACCCGGTGCGAGAAGCAAAAAGCAGGCCCGTGGGCTCGGGCCTGGGGCCCAGGGGACCTGGGGGGGCCCTCTGAGCCGGGTCCGGGCAGGAGCAGCATCTGCCAGGGAGGGTCAGGCTGCTCCTGTGTCATCCAGGGAGATGGCGGTGGCTCCGACTCAGGTGCTTGGACGTGCTGAGGGACTGGGGGTGGGGTGAGGAAAGAGGACGGGGACACCTCCTGGGCTCTCGGCCTGAACCGCCGGGGTGCAGTGTCCTGGGAGCTGTGACGAGGGAACACAGCAGGGCCGGTCTGCGGAGAGGCCCGGACTCGGCTGGCCGTGTGACACCTTCCGTGCCTGTCGGACGCCCAGGGGGCCACATCTGTGAGTTCTGGGGAGAGGTCTGTGCTGGGGGCGACAAGCTGGGAGCTGCCAGTCCCGGGTGACACTCAGGACTGTGGGACTGGATGAAAGGGGCTTTCTGTTCAAGATCCGGGCTGCGGGCGTGTGCTGGCCACTGCCGTGCCCTCTGGGAGACAGGTGGGGGTCCCGGTGGGGAGGAGGCACAGGGACGATCAGGAGCATGTGGGGAGTGGCCAGAGCTGGCCAAGGTAGCTACAGTGATCTCCACCTCGCTGCGATCCGGGGACGTCTGCGTGGCGAGCGACGCGGCTAACACCACGACACAGCGCTGTGCTGCCAAGTGAGGGCCTGGGCCCCCAAGGCCACGCGCCCCCGGGCGAGTTACCTGAAACGATGGCGCCGTGAAGGTCCGCCTTCAGCAGCTTGGCCTGGATCACCTGCGGCTGCCTGTGAGGCGGACAGACGCTAAGAGCCGGGACGGGGAGCCCCCCGCGCGCCAGCCAGGCGGGGTGCACGGTGGCTCCGCGCACTCACAAGCAGCAGGAGAGCGGGGCCGGCCCGAGGGCGAGGCTTCGGACATGCACTCACGTGTCTGGCTTGAGACCGCCGCACAGGTCCCGGATGTACTGGGTCCAGAGCTCGTGCAGAGGGAGAAAGAGGCTGTATCTGTGCCAGACAGAGGGGTCGCGAGTGAGGCGACCGAGCCTGGATTACAGTGGCCGATACGGGGCCTGGCTCGAGGACGGCCTGGGGTCACTGGGATGGGGCGTGTCCGGGTCCGCTGCGACAGCCTGACCGACTCAGGTCAAGTGCCTCCCCCTGGGGCTCCCCTCCCTCCCTGGGGGCAGGCTGCCGAGGCTGCGCTTCTAACCAGCGAGGAGGGCACGGGCCCTCGGCCCCTCGCCCTCCCTGCTGGCTAGGCCAGCGGCGACAGCTGGGGCCCAGGCGGACAGGCGAGGCCAGGGAAGGTGGTGGCGCGGCAAGGTCACACACCCAGGTCTCTGCGGGCCGTGGCGTCGCCTGCCACAGCAGCCCGGCACGCTGTGCGTCTGGGCAAACGGCCAGGGGACGTCCACCCCGGCGAGGCCGCTGTGCCTCGGCGGTTCTGTCACAGGAAGCTGGCTCGGGGACGGCCTCGTTAGCCAGAGCAGCTGGTTGTCCCGCGAGACCGCCTGTGAGGTGACAGGTCTGTCTGGAAGGTGAGTGCATGGTGGGACGGAGGGGAGGGGGCGATGGGAGGACCCCAGAGGCTTCCCTCGGGGGCCAGTATCACGCGACCTGGTGGTGCCTCTTGGGGACCTATTCACGGGAGACCGTGGGTCAGAGAGACGAGGACCAAGAGCTCAAATCCAGAGTGGGCTCCGCCAGGGGTGGGGGGCAGAGGCACAGCCCGGGCGGGCAGCGGCCCCCCCGCCACCCAACGCCCGCTGACTCCCCGGGGGCCCTGGGCGCAGGGACAGCCTTCACTTGTCCGGCGGGGTGTGTGTGGGAGGCTCTGTGGCTACAGACCTCGAAGCGAGAGTCAGCGGCCTGAGCCACAGAGAGCCCGGCCACGAGGGCGGTCCTCCCGCGGAGGCTGCCCCGACGTGCGGGCAGCACGCTCTCGGGCGACGAGCCCGGGGGCGAGTGTGTCTGGGGCTATTAAAAGCCTCGAAGGCAGACACGCTAGCGCCCGTTCCTCTTGTTCTAGGAAAGCTGACAGACAGACAGCCCGTTGCCACGGGCGACAGACTCGCCTGGCGAGGGTCGTTAGTTCGGGCTGGGACGGGCGCCAGTCTCAGCCCGGAGAGGGACAGCGGGACAGCGGGCTGCCCCCTGGCGGCGGAGGCGGGCCGGCGCCGTGGCCCGGTTCGGCCGGGTCTGGCTGGGTTCAGCCCGGGGGTGGGGGGGTGGTGGCTGGCGGCAGGGGGGACGGTGGGGGAGGCGCGCACCTCTGCTGCTCCGGCTTGATGTCGAAGAGCCGCAGCCCCCTCCTCTGCCTGGCCGACAGGCCCCGGCCCCGCTTCGGCCTCTCCCTGGGCTTCGGGCGCGCGGAGTAGTCCAGCACCACGGCCTTGCGCTGCAGCTGCTCGTCGCGGGCCTGCGGGCTCAGGCGCGGGGCGGCGCGCTTCAGGAAGGCCCGCACGAAGGCCTCGGCCCGCTGCGCTCCCGCGTGCTGCGTGGGGACGAGGCGGCGCCGGCTCAGGGCTCTGCGGGGCACGGCCGGGGCCCCACACGCCCCAGGGACACGCTGCCTGGTGCAGCCGCCGGCCCACCCGCAGCCTCTCACCCCCCGAGGGTCCCTCCTGCACAGCTGCCCAGAGGCGAAAGTCACATGCGGACGCCAGTTCGTGGCTGTCCCACAAGGCGGCCACGGCAAACCCCGACTTCCTGCCCCGCTCCTCTGAGCTGGTTCCGATGAGGACCCCAAAGCCTCTGTGCTTGAGAGAAAAGACCTCCCCGACTTTGGCAGGGAGGGACGACAGAAACGAGTGGCACCGGCGTTAACAGCTCGTGGCCAGGCGAAGGCACGTGAGAGGAACCAGGTGCTCTGCGGGGGCCCGGCCCCGGGGGCGGGGTTTTGCCACTGTGCCCATGTCACTGGGGTCTTTGGCTCTGTGGACCCGGGAGGCTCCTCTCACGTCCGCTCCGCATCACCCGGGGACAGGAACTGACAGCACATCTCCCGCCCCCGCAGTGCTCACTCTCACGAATGCGGCACAGCATCCCGTGACCGTGACTGAGCACAGGCTTTCAGGCTTCTGGGCAAACTCATGCCCCTGACTGCGTGTAATTCTTGAAGGAACTCGGGCTGGAGGCCACTCCCTACCCCCCATCCGTCCCCCCATGCAGGTGTGTCTGCCCTGGGTCTGCATCTACAAATGTGTCCTGGATGTGTCCTGAGGATGTGTCCTGAGGATGTGTCCTGCCTCTCGTTGGGGCCATTTCCTGGACCCTCCTTGCACCAAGCTCGCTGTAAATACCTTGAGGCTAAAGTGTCTATAGTAACTGAGCTCTCCCCGCATGGGACTGGGGGGGGTGACAATATGTGACATGCATAATCTGAAAAGTAGCTTGCAGTTGAGGGCAGGCAGCTTCAATCTGCACCTTTAGATGCTAACTAAAAATCCATATGACTATCATCCCAGTAGGAACAATTATTTGACTGTTTTAAGTTGTTTAAATAAGTGGCCGAAAAGAATATCGGTCTTTCACAATTGTTTCAAGGTCTCTCCCTGCTCGTGAGTCGCTGGTGGGGCTTCTGCCGAACTGGCAGATCATGTTGGCAGCACCCAGGTACAAGCCCTAAATCCCTCTTAGGAAACGAGACTTGCCTGCCCTCTTTGAGAGTGAAGGGGGCACAGTGACAAGGTGCCTACAGCGGTCAAACGGTAGTGCTCACTGGGGCTGTGTGAGGCGGCCACAGCTGGGCGCTGCGTGCACAGTGGGAGCTGACACTAGGTTGGGGAGTCCCAGCCAAGCAAGCCTGACTTCGGCATGACAGGAATGGGGACCAGCACAAGGAGACAGGCCATCGGAACAGCAGACCCTGACCGAGCCTGGCCCATCTACCAGAGACAGGAATGAGACCTGGGAAAGGACACTAAGACAGTACCAAAGGCTTAGAAGCCCCCAAGCCATCTTTGTCACCACCTTTGCTGCCCCAGACTTCCTGCCAAGCGCCTTACCTGAACATCTAACTCTTTTGCCTCTTTCTGAGACAAGGCGTGGTAGATGACACCTGGGAATTAAAGAAACAAAAAGATTCCTGTTGGGTATGACTATAAGACCCAAGACTTTTAAACTATGAAAATAATCATGCTTATTCAGAGCCAAGAGAAGATGGGAGTGGTACAAAGCACAGGTTCACAGCTTTCTTGGATGTCCCTAACCCTACCCTCCGGCCATGTCCACCGTAGAATTGCTTTAAAACAGCGCTTCTCAACCGTCAGTGTGTATAAGACTCTCTGGGGGCCTCATGAAAATGTGGATGCTTGGGCCCCACCCTCGTATCCTGCTTCCCTACCAACTTCTCAGCGTTGCTGCAGGGCAGCGACCGCACTGGGAGCTGCTCTGCTGAAAATTCCACAGGGTAACAGCCTGAGCAGTTCCTCGACTGGTCCCATAAAGTAACTCATATAAAAGTCATGTGGTAGAGTTTTCCAGGCTGCAGATGGCGGAAGTGTCGAAATTTGTTACCTGTTGATATTTTAAAAGATTTCGCACATTTTCTTATCTATGAAACTGGAACGTATCATACGACTGGTGTCCGAAACTGATAAAATACCATAGGTCTTTCCTCGAGCTCAAAACATACAATGATCAATGTGGTTTCAACCTCTGAAATCTTCCACGCTCCTGTTTCTTACTTAATTTGTCTAAAGAAGAAAACCGTGGCACTAGGGACAGAATAAGAATGGGACAGAGGCCTGGTTTAAGGGCCGGGCGACTAGAAAATCTGGTTCACACTACACTCTATAGGAGATTTCACCCCAGCTGCTGTGCATTTACTTGACAAAGCAAACCAAGTGGCTACAAGTTTCAGGCAGAGAATCCAGTTCCCCTTCACAGGCAGGCCAGGGGTCACAGCCTGCTTGTAGCCAGTCAACCCCGGGAATGGCTGTGCTCCACCTGTCACGGGCGCCCGCCGTCGGACCTGGGGTCTTTTCTGCGACGACGCCCGTCTGACCCCCGGGTCAAAGCCACACGTTCGGGCTCGTGACGCTTCCTGCGCGGGCCTGCAGCGCAGTCGCCCTGAACCTGACCTCGGCAGGGCCGACACGGGCAGAACTGAGAGGTCGGACGCACAGCCCCGCGGTCAGGGGTCCGCACTGCCCTCCTCCTCCTCCTCCTCCTCGGCACAGCCCCGCCCAATTCCCGAAGCCCGGGCTGGGCGGTTCAGCGCCCCGCAGCCTCCCAGGGCTTCACGCCACACAGGGCGGGCCTGGCCCACGGCCACCCGGGGGGAGGTGGCGGCCACGCCGCGCGCCTGCGGCCTGGGCCCCCCGCTAGCGCCCCGAGGGCCGGCCCCCAGCCCCGCCATCAGCCTGTCTCAGCGAAGCGCGGCGGGCCGGCCCCCACGGCGGGTCCAGCGGGACCCCGCGGCGCCCCGTCCAGCCGGCGCCAAGCCCCCGACCCCTCGCCTCCCACCCGCCGCAGCTCCGCGGCCCGCCACACGCTCACTCGTCATCCTCGCCCGCTTCCGGCGCGCGCCGATGACGTCGCCGTCGGGCGCCGCTCTCCCCGCCCGCTCTCTTGGGAGCCCCGCCCACCGGAGCCCCTTTCGTCCGGGCGGGCGCAGAGGGTCCGGCTCCCGGGCTCGCGCGGCAGCCCGAGTCCGCGCGGGAGGCCGAGTCCGCGCGCTGACGATCTCCCACGCGGGGCTGCGGCCGAGGCAGGCGCGCCGAGAGCCCGGGCGGCGCCGCCGGTGACGTCACCGCCGCGCGCCGGCCTGGCGCGGCGCATGCGCGGGGCGGGCTCTGCGCAGGGGGCGTGGCCGGCCTCGGGAGGGGCGGGGCGGGATGCTGCAGGAGTGCGCACTGCGGTCCTCTCTCTTCTCTCTTCTTTCTTTCTTTTTCTTCTTTTTTTCTTTTCTTTGTTCTCTTCTTCTTCATTTCAATATTTCTTCCTTTTTTCCTTCCTTCCTTCCTTCCTTCCTATAGCTCTGAATGATAAACTTTCAGACACGGATACGGTTTCTTCCCACGAGTGATTTCGTGAAAGGGCCCCGGGAAGTCCTAGTTCGATGGCTTCATCGCAGGTGACGCCCCCACATCCCGCCCCCCCAAGTGTACTAAAAACACTTCAGATATACAGGGAAACGGAAGGAGTGGACAGGGAGCAGCGCCCTCAGGCTCCACGGTTAACATCTTGCTCTGTCTGTGCAGATTCCTTCTGATCACCACGTTAAGACATTCAGGCTGTTAGAAACTGTGACCCACAATCAGGACAAAGCACTAGAACAGGATTACAGACCCACATGTTTGAATTGGAAGACAAGGTTTTCGAAACACATAAATACATCGAATAACTTAGAGAAAAAGATGGACACAGTGGGTGAAAAGATGAAGCATTTCAGTAGAGACATGGACATTCTGGAGCCAAAAATTACGCTTAGTGTTTCCTGCGGTGGCAGGTGCCTCCATGTCCAGACTTGACATTTTCGTACCTGCAGAGACTACATCCCCAGACCACACGCCCTTCGTTTGGGATCATCTGATAAACCCTTCCTACAAGCTCCGAGGCCTCTCTGGGCCCCTGTGTCTTGCTTATTAAATAAATTTAGGGAGCCATGGGGACCATGTCCAGCCTCGCTGCAGCCCCTATACCGCCCGGTGCTGGAGGTGTCAAGTCCTGGAAAAGGTGCTCCCAGTCCCGAGGGCTCCTCCCCAGCTGGGAGCCCTCGGCAGGGGCTTCAGGCATCTGAAGAACTGGGCTGTGGAGATGGCCGGCTGGAGAATGACTCCACATCCAGCTGGGCTGTGAATCGTCTTCTGTTTTCTCAGCACCCACGTCGTCCATCCTTGCTGGTGAGGCTTCATCCCTGCCTATCAGCAGTAACAGGAGGGCTGGCCCAGTTCATCCAGCGCTGGTGTGTGGAGCAGTCAGGCTCTGGGCTGGGCTGCAGCCCTCTCTGTGAGCTGGGGGTGGTTCCTCTATTTCTCTCAGGTCTTTTGACTCAGTTGGGAACCCCCACACAGCCATGGAGTATGGACAGAGCCTGGGTCTCTAACACACACCTGGAGGCCTGCTGACCTTTGCTTTTGGAGGGCTACTGGCTGTGAGGGACGCCCCCACACTGACCCCACAGGAGCTGCAGCCCATCTGACCCAGGGGAGGGGGGGTGTGCGAGAACGTGAAGGCAGAGGTGGCTGGAGGTGTGTGTCAATGCCAGGGGACACTGCAGATTTTTGTCAAAGGTCGAGTCTGCTATGAACCTGTTTTCCTGCATAATGAGGTTCCTTGATGCCCAAAGACGATCTGGCTTTAATATGAACTTGGCCATTTGGGCCATGACAGGTTATATTGGCGTTCATTATTTATGGTTTACTTTTCCTCCCCTGGAGGTCTCGGGGTGTCGGACATAAAGGCCGTGTGCAGTCCCAGCAGGAGATGCGAGTCTGTCACGAGGTGGCGGCCTAACACAAGGATTGAATCAGAGGCTGGTGGCTTCTCCCCTGCCAGCCTGTCAACAACCGGCTGCTTCAGAGAGTCGCAGCCCTTGGCACTAAAAACCACAGCCATCCCGGAGCTGGGTGTTTCCCTATTAAGTGTGACCTCATTTTGACTAATGCCTTCCCTGCTGGAAGGGACAGTTAGAGTCAAGTAGTTTAAATAAGATAGAGGTGAAAAGGAGAGGAAGAGGCACAGTGGCGCATGGCACTCGGAAATTGGTGGCACGTTAGCGAGGAGGAAGGAGAGGCGGCCAGGACTGGCAGGACTGGCGGCCAGGACAGCCCCCGGGGGGGCAGCTTGCGGGAAGGTGAGGATGCGGTTCTCCTCCGTTGTTTCCCCTTTCACTCTGCCATGATTTTCTGCCCAGTGACCTTGTTATGACCAGGGAAGGAGACAGTCACACCCGCAGAGTAAATAATGCGGCACTGGCCGTGACGCATGGACGTGAGCTCAGAATTTCATGTGACAAGTGCCCTTTTCTGTGTTCAGAGAGGTAGGACTCGAGACAAAGGGAGTTGAAGTTAGCGAAATCGCTTCCACTTCAGGTTTGTTTATTTATTTCTGACCTCAGAGACTATCCGGTGACACTTATTCGTGACATCCGGGCTCGGAAGCACTTGATTGCAATTTTCCCTCCTCCTTTTCAAGGGACAGCACGTGCTGGTGGCGGAGAGGCCCGCACGGAGAGGCCGAACCGCGCGCAGGCTCCCTGGGAGGATCGTGCCTCCGGCGGGACTGAGGTTGCTGGGAAGAAGGCACAATGTCTGAATGTGACACCCGCTGGCAGGCACGGGGAGGGGCGGCCTCCTGCTGAGGCACAAGAGAGGGAGACTCGGACCAGCACGGTGTCTTTGTGCGGCGTCGCTGGCCGTCGCCCGGATCCGGATTCATCGCTGGCCGTCGCCCGGATCCGGATTCATCGTGTGTGCGTTTGCAGTCTCCCGGCTTCCCTGCCCGGGGGCGCCCCGCGGGCCGCCACCTCTCCGCGGGGCCTTCGCCGCTGGGAAGACAAGAGTCACTCGCACAGAGCGGCTTGTGCCGGCCAGGGGGAGCCTTTCCTGGGAAGCCGAGGCCCGCCCGTGGGCACCGACCTGCGGACCGTGAGGGCGGCTGCCCGCGCGGAAAGCACCCGTTCGGGGCGCCCGGCCTGGAGCCGCCGTGGGCGGGGGAGGCGGCGGCCTCGCACCCTGGAGGGGCGCAGAGCCCGGCGGGCGGAGGGGAGCTGGAGGCGCCCTGTGCCCTTCGGGGCGGGGGTGGGGCGGGGGAGGGGCGCGTTCGGCTGGCAGGGAGGAGAAGGCTGGCAGGGAGGAGGAGGCTGGCAGGGAGGAGAAGGCTGGCAGGCTGCTGCAGGCGCGCAGCGGGCCTCGCAGGACGAACGGGAGCCTTGCACACTACAGTCTGCTAAAACCAGAAACGGCGCAGAGGATCAGCCCGTGCAGGGAAACTCGGGCTGTCCACGATCCAGTGTCTTCGCTGTGTTCTCGAAAACTGGGTCCGCGTGACTCGAAACGTGAATTACGCGCTTTGGGAGTGGGGGGCGCCCAACCCTGGAGCTCGCTCGGCTTTGGGCCCATTTGAGGAGCGTTCTGGGTGGCTGCGGCGCCTTCTGGCCCTGCAAGGCCAGCAGGCTGGCCCAGTGGTCAGAGGCGGATGGAGGGGGCAGAGGCGGGATGGAGGGGGCAGAGGAGGATGGAGGGAGCAGAGGAGGATGGAGGGGACAGAGGAGGATGGAGGGGGCAGAGGAGGATGGAGGGGGCAGAGGCGGGATGGAGGGGGCAGAGGAGGATGGAGGGGGCAGAGAGGCTCCTACGTGCTCGTGGGTTTGCCCGCACGTGCTCGCAGCCTGTGCACCTGCGCGAGGCAGGACGGTGGTGACAGGTCTGGAGGGCTCGCGAGGAGATGTGGGAGGAGACTGTGTTGTTTCGCAGGGGACGGCTGCCACGTGCTGCACGAAGGACCCAGTGGGTCAGCACCACGAGGCACCCGTGTCACAACTGGAGCATGCAGGGCCTTCTCCCCTGGGGCGGGGTGTGGCCGAGTCACCCCAACCTGCCTGGCTCCTCTCCCTGCCCTTCCTGTTCCTCCTCATGCCCCGTCACATCACACCCAGCCTATAGCTGGGCGGGCCTGCCCTGCGGTCACTTCCCTCCGCCACCCTGGTTCTCCTCGCGCACCGCGGGCCGGTATTTAACCCGGCGTCGGCCCGCGGCCGCATCGAGCTGCCTGCGGAGAGAGGTGAGCCTTCGGAGCAGAGCCACGTCCACCGGGCAAGACGACCGGGTTCCCGGCTGGCCGGTGCCCACCAGCAGAGCGCAACGTGGGGCCAGGTGTGGGGCCGCCGGAGACTGGAGGACGAGGGCGAACGGGCTAGTTGACTAGTTCACACCGAAAGGGGACGGCCGACTCGTGATTCGGGTCAGGCTCCTGCCAGCGACCTGCTTTCCCTCGGCACCCAGGCCGCGGCTCCTCTCTCCCCTGGCTGCCTGGGGTCCCCTGTCCCCAGGGGAGGCCGAACGGGCCCTCCTGCCTGCTCAGTGTGGCTTCGGCCGCGTGCCCCGGGCTGTCCTCCGTGCCGGCTGCATCCGGCCGAGGGTACAGCAGGCATCCTGGAGCCCGGGCTGCACGAGGCTTAACGTTCATTCACACACGACTGTGGGAAGCTTATCTCAAAGTCATTTTTTATTCAACTGTTCTTCGGCAACATACAGTCCGGTTTAGAAACACGTGCCAGACCTCGTTTCCGGTGTTTATTTAAAAATAAATATTATCGACTGAGTTTTCATGATGATAAGGTGTATCTTTTTAAAATCAAAACGTCCCAAAGGAAATAATTTACTGTAATAAAAAGGGAAGCCCCCAAAGAAGAAAAGTAAATTAAAAAAATTCCCAAACACGATTCTCTACTAAAAATACGTTGCTTTGTTGGAAAGGCTGCAAGCCAACGCTGTCACCTCGCGTCCTGAAGGTAACTGCCCAGCCGTTCGTGCAAAATGAAGACCTGGAGGCGGGCTCTGGAAGGGGGAAGCACGCAGGACAGAGAACCCGACCCCACGCCCAGGGCTCGGGCCGGCCGCGTCGCGTCTGGAGTATTCCAGGTCCCTCCCTCTGTGCAACGTCCTCAAAAATACGCTTTATTTATTTTCCACGTGGACTTGGTCCTGCTCCTCTCAGTCCTTCACTGTCCGCCTGGCGACGCGGTCCTCGCCCGGCCTCCGCGCTGGCCGCGTGGGTGCCCAGGACGCGGGCGGAGTGTCCGTCACTGCCCCACCAGCTGGCGCAGGAGCTGATGCAGGCCTACGAGGACCAGGGACAGGAGCGGGTCTGTGGTGAAGGCGGGGCCCGTGCCTGCAGGGGACGAGAAAGCGGGCGCGGTGAACGCCTGGTCCACGGACCCAAGCATGAGCAGACGGGCCATGAGACTGCCCGCGGCCCGGGGCCTCCGATGGCTGGCGCGTGGGGGCCGCCTCTGGGCACCACGAGCCCTGGCTGACGCCGTCTGTTTAACGACGTTCCAGGGACTGCCGTGGCTGGTCGCGGGCTCCTGGGCCACAGCGGGGCCTGCCGGGGCCAGACTTAAAGTCCCAGTCGCCGTTTTACTTGGATAAAAAGACGACGTGCTCCCCTGTCACCCTGTTGCCCCCAATACTGTGCTGTAAAATGCCCTCGGCGTTTAAGGCCCCACTTCCCCCTCCTCCAGGAAGACCCCGAGATTGCGCACGACTCCAACCCGTCCAGCTCTCACCCGGACTGCAGAGCCCGGCACTCATCGACACCCTGACGTCCGTGCAAGTCTTTCCAGACCCTTGGGGTCCCGGTGGGGAGCTCAGAGAGCTCTGGCTGGTACAGGCGGGTGGGCTGGGGTCCCTGGGGAGTGAGCCCAGCACATTCCCGTGGAGGTAACCCCCACCTGCGTCTCCAGAGCGGCACTGACGCGGGGTCCCCTGGCCACGGGCCCTGCCGGCCTCCTGCCGCACCGGGGCTGCCCCCCAGCTCTCTGCCTGCCTGTCACCATCGGTCGCAAGGCCTCCCGGGCGAGGAGAGTAGAGCCCCAGGCCTCACCCGGGGGTGCAGTGCTCCCGCCAGGGCTGTGGAGGGGAGCCGGGCAGAAGCGATACCCCCTCGCTCCCGGGCGCTGCCCCCTGCCCAGACGTGCGCTGCTAACCTGAGTCCCTGGCCTCCGGAAGTAGTTCCCGCCCACCTGCACCCTCGGAAGGCCCCGCCCCCTCACCTGGGGATCCTGCCTCGGGGAGGCTCGGAGACCCTTCCCAGGGCAAGCAGACATGATGCCCACGGGCGCTGCGGCCAGGACACCCGCTCCGTGGCTTTCCTGACTGGCCAGGCCTGCACCCGCAGCCTCCCTCTGCTGGCGGTCAGCTGGTGACCAGTGGGGACCCAAGGTGTCCCCCCAGCCCCTAGTCCTGGTGGTAACTGTCCTGGCCACGGGGCCACTCCTCAGGCCCAGGAGGAGGGGTCGGACGAATGCTCGGGGCCCGTCCGCCTCGAGGTGCCGGGCTCCCTATGTCCGTTCTGGGAAACGAGGCTGGGCTCGGACAGCTCATGAGGGTCGCCCACCATGCACGGCGCGTCCACAGGGCACGGATTCCAGACGCGGTCCTGAGCCCGCTGGGGGGTGGGGGCTGGGCGGATCCACACGCCCAACCTTCCCCGTCAGAGACTCAGACAGTCGTCGCTCCTCGAGCTGATCCAAGTGGA
Organism: Cynopterus sphinx; assembly: GCA_030015415.1. Taxonomy (NCBI): domain Eukaryota; kingdom Metazoa; phylum Chordata; class Mammalia; order Chiroptera; family Pteropodidae; genus Cynopterus; species Cynopterus sphinx. The sequence continues at coordinate 1,224,475 of CM057386.1, forward strand.
CATCCTGCCTGGTGCCAACCCTCAGCAGGAAGGGCCAGGGGGCGTGGTCACCCCAAAGTCAGGTCCCCCTTTCTGCTCCTCGCCATCACTCGTCACTGGGAAGGACGAGGGTGGATGTGGTGGCAGCGGGTGCCGGCGAGGAAGTCCCCAGGCTCAGGCGCTCAGCGAGCGGGCAGGGGCACGGCGCTGGGCACCTGCATCACCCGGCTCAGACCCTCCTGCTCCTGCAGGCCCGGGCGCTCAGCCGGGCCCAGGGGAGCCGGGGCAGCCGCGGAGGCGTTGACAAGCAGGTGCACCTGGGCCCCGGACCCTCCAGCGTCTCAGTCGTGGGCCCGACATGGCTGCGAAGCAGGCGAGCGCGGGTGTCGGGGGTGGGGCGAGAGGCGGAGATTTGCCTCCAGACGCGGCCGACGGGTCTTTCCCACGGTCACAGTCTCACCTGCTCCTGCGTCAACGGTTCAGAGCGGCACGAGGCTTTCTCAAAAGGCCCCAGGTGCAAGTGACAGGAGGCAGCTGCTGGCCGGCGTGCCGACGGCCCGTCCTCCTGCTCCCGCGTGCCCCAGGAGAGGCGCGGACAGGCTCACCTGTCCTGGGTGGGCCGGGGAGCCAGGTGAGCCGAGGTACCGGGTGCCGGAGCCGAGGCGGGGGGCTTCGAAGGAGTGACCGCTGACTCGTTCTTTGTATCACACCGTGTCACCTCGGCCCTAATCACTCTAAAAGGAAGCAGCGCTCCGGCCCTGCGAGCATCCACGTCCATCGCTTGACGGGGCGCAGGATAAGCGGCCCTCGAAGCCTTTCGAGAGGCCTGGAGCACGCAGCGGCTGTGCCCCGCCCCCACGGAGCGGCGGAGGCGCCTGGAAAACCCGCGTCCCCGTTTATCTGGCAGAACCAGAATCCCGAAGGCCCTGTCGGGAACGGCATGGGACCTCGAGGCCACTCAACGCCCCGCGATGGCAGTGAAGGAGGACGCTTCGTCCAGGCCATCCTCGGGGACCCTCGCTGACCTCGCCGTGCGCAGGCCAAGCCCATGGGTCAGCAGGTCACCCCGTCACACACACACTGTGGCCTGGCCGCACTGAAGGAACCACCCCCACTCCGTGGACGTCAGGATCAGGGCAGGCTGTGCCCCAGCTGACCGGGGGGACAGCGCGCACAGCAACCTCTGCCATCTTCCCGCCACCCACCCCCCCAGACACACCTGCCCCATTGGCCCTGCAGGCCTGCTGGTGGCCTAGGAGCTGCAACCGGGGGGACAGTGGCATTGGCTCCCTGCTAGCCACGCTACCCACAGGCGCCAGGTGGGCGTTGCCGGCCACGGCAGAGGCCCGGGGCCTGTCCGCGGTCCCGACGGGCGAGGCCCAGCCTGCATGCCACACACGCACCCCTCCCCATCCACGCTTCAGCCGCGTGTCCACTCGTCCTTCCTCGTACCCACACTCATGCCTCCACCCAACCCCCCTCCACGTGCCCTTCGCCCCGAGAAAGGGCTCCGTGCGGGGTGGGAGGCAGGCTCACACTCACGCAGCCAGCCAAGGCTCCCAGCGCCTCCCGCGGCGGCCCCGTGCGACCTTCCGCGCACACGCCCCCGGGGGCCACGGCACCTTTCCCGGCCGTCAGGCCGTCATCAGGCACAGCGAGCCACAGCGGGGGCAGCTGGGTGGGACGGGAGCGCGCAGAGCAGGTCGCAGGAGCCTGGCGGGAGAGCCAGCGTGTGCCCGAGTCCGCAATGTGCCCAGACTCTGGCCACCTCTTGCCCCTTCTCCCGTGGAGATGCCCGTGTCTAGGGCACAAAGACCCGCCTCTCCTCACCCGACTTCCTTGCCGGCCGAAGGGCCCACCTCCTCCCGTCACAGCAGCCTCCCTGCTGACCGTGCGCGGCCTGTCCAGCAGTGACACGAGACCTGTCACAGCACAGGCGCACGGCGGGCCTGCCGGCAGGGCCACCCGCAAGACACTGCAGAACGTGAGAAGCCACAATGGACTTGTCCTTGCTCCCCCAGGGTCTGACTCACGGACAAGAGCCACCGCCGGGCAAGGGCGAGGACGTGGCCTCACTCCCATCTCCTGCCCTCCCCCGTGAAATGGCACGGACAGAGGGAGGACCGAAATAGCCACTCGCCGAGCCACGTGCACCCTGAGGGCACTTTCTGTCCCGAAGCCCATCAGCCCGCCTGCGTCCCCGTGGCTCCAGGCTCACAGCGGTGCGGAGGGCGCGAACCTCAGTTCGGGGTGGCCTGTCCCACCAGCGGGCCCCACGACAGGGTCCTGGACACAGTGCCGTTCCCACGACGACCCCGGCAAGAGCCAGCACCCGGTGCCAGGCCCTGTGCGAAGCGCGATGCTCCCTGTGGCTTATCGCCTCCGGTCCTGCCCCGGGCCCTCTGGTGACGCCCACACGATACAGATGGGAGCCCGCACGGGGCAGCGGGAACGGAGGGTCGGGACGCGAACCCCAACAGCGGACTCGTGTGGGGACTGCGCTGACGCGGGGGGGGGGAGGGCAGACTCTGGCCGGATGGCCGGAACCACGCCAGCATCACTTCCCTGGCCTCGCCCCTAACGGACGGGGTGTCCCGCGGGGCGCGCTCGAGAGGTGCCCCGTTCACAGTCGGCCTTCACGGACGGCATGGCCTGTCCCCACGGCAGTCCTTCTGGCAAATGGTCACTTCCCAGCTGCGTGGAGCAGAGCCCACGGGCATGGGTGAGGGGGTGGGGCCGGACCCCCAAACACTGCCCTGAATGGTGGAGACCAGAAGCCAGTCCAAAGGAGCCGCGACATCCCAGCCCAGAGAGCAGCGGTGACAGACGGAACCACTGCCCAGGGTTGCCGACTTAGGGACAAGCTTCGCAAGGCCGGCCTGTCCAGGGCCAGCCCACGGGTGGGCCAGGGGGCCCGGGCACAGTGCAGGCCTCACGCTCCGCCCTGCGGCTGCGCACGGCAGCAGCTGAACCGTGACCCGGTGACCCGGTGACCTGGGGGTGGCCCGGCTGCGGGAGCACCAGGGCCAGGAGGAGCGGGAGGGAGCAGGCCCGGCCCGGCAGTGACCTTCCTGCAGCCCCACACGAAGGGGAGCGTCTCACGGGTCACCTACAAGCTCCCGAGACACGCCCGGTCACAGTCAGCAAAGACGGAGGCGGGAAAGAGGACAGCTGTCCTCGTCCCGTGGTGCAGAGGTGCCTTAACACCAAGGCGGCCTCCCCCACAATGCCCGGGGCCGAGGCCGCAGCCGAGCCTTTGCTCGGTCCCGGTGCAGGGGCAGAGCTCATCAAGGTCGTGTCACACGGGCGCTTGACCTCGCACATCCCGTCCGGGCCTGGGGAGGCCTCACTGTCCGGGGCTTCCAGAATGTGCCCCTGGCAGCTTTCGCCAGAGGCTCCTGGTGGACATGGCTCCTGGTGACGTTTAGAAAAGTGGGTTCCCATGGGGGCTGCTGCACCCGCTGGGGAAGGGCCGGGGTCCACCCAGGGGGGACCGTTTGGTGGAGCGAGGCAGGGGAACGTGGACACCTGCAGGGGGGGACCCCAGGAGACACGCACGAGGCGCGTCCTGTGCTGCGGCTTTTCATCGTGACCAGCCACAGCGCACCGCTCTATCCTGAACCTGGGGTCTGTCGGTCGCTGAGAGGATGGCCGCGCCGTGAGCTGGCTGACCGCTCAGTGGCCGGCAAAGTCCACTCGGTTCGGAGTGACTTTCTCTACCCGTGGGATACAGGGCCGGGTGGGAAGGCGCGGCCTCCAGAAGCTCCCCTCAGGGGCCTCTTTTAGGCGTGAAACCACACACCACCACCTCCAGGAAGCCTCCTCTGATTGCCTCAGCTGGATTGGGGTTCTCCCTCCTCGGGAGTCCCGCTGACGCTGATGGCTTTGGCCCAGACATACGTGGGCGCCCCGACGCCCGGAGCTGGGTCCGTGGCTGCCATCCTGGCCCCTGTTCACGACGATCATGTGACTGACTGCGCCTGGCCCTGCTGGCCTCGTCGAAGGCTGTGCCCGCTGCAGGGACATTCTCCCGGGTCACGTTGGCACTGTTCCCACCCGCACTGTCGTCCACCGGGGCCACGGGTCGAGAGCGAGCGCCTTCACCTTGTCCACGGTCCCCTCTGCTCCCGGTTCATGGTTGCCATGGCGATACCCAGGCTGCTCCCCTTGCTGCTCCCAGCGGTGGCAGCCTCTCCGCGGCCGTCACACCCATGGCCTTGGCTGCCTTCCTCTCATTACTAATTGAAATACTGAGAGCCAGTTCTCTGTGTGGGCAGAGGCAGCAGTTTGCCACCTCCAGCTGGCTCTCCGTGGGGGCCAGGGCGCCTCTCCTTGGAGCCGGCGCCCAAGGCTAATTAGAGGTTCACACGCCACGGATCCGATCCCCAGGTCCCTGCCGAGGGGACTGTCCTGCCAACATCCGAGCCGTTGAGTTGCAAACGGCCTTCTTTGGAGGCTGAGCCAGGCTTCCCCTCAGTGCCTTTCCCGGTTAGAAGGGTTTGTCTGGATGGTCGTCTGTCGTGTTTTCTCCTTCTCTCCCTCTTGTTTATTTTTTTTTCTGGAAACAGCAACCAGCCACAACGTGTTCATGAAAAATAGGCCAGATGAATTAGGGGCCAGGTTTACGGCCGAGGCTAGGAAGGGGCCTGGCCTCTGCTAATCCGGCCCCCGTTCTTTTTAAGCACAGACACCGAAACGTCTCTTGACGAATGGGACGTGAAAGGAATGAGTTGCACATCGACTTTGAGTGCGTGTGGCTGAGTCGGGCGTCTATGGGGCACGGAGGGTGTCTGGGCCGGCCGTGGGCAGCCGAAGGCTGAGGACAGGTACGCGGAGCGACGCAGGTGGTCGGGGACGTCTGACTTCCTTCCAGGAGAAGTCGCTCAACGGGGACCACCCGTGAAGCTGCCGGTCTCCGTCAGCGCCCGCCTGCCCCAGGCCTGGGATGGCCTCGTCATTTAGAAACCGCCGGGAGTGGGGGTGGCCTGGGATCCACCTTAGAGGGCTGCCCTCCCGGGTTCCGCTAACAGCTCCGTCCCCGTGCCCCTTCCGGCCAGAGGTGCTGATGGCTCCCACTGCCTAGCCCTGGGGGCCACACGCATCCTTCATCAGTGCCCTAACCTGTCCACACCTTTAAAGACGACCCTTGCGGCCTCTCCTCCACGGCCCTGTTCGACTGTGCCATCTGCTTGGCCAGTGCCTGGCGGAAGCATCTCGCAAACGGTCTCACCTGTTGACCGAGTGGCAGCAGCCCTTCCCGGTCCCCTCCCCTCCTCGTAGCTGAGCGCGCCGAGCTTCCTCTCTGACTCATGGTGCTGGCGGCGCCGGGCCATCGGCTGGCCAGCTGATCCTGGGGACACTCAGCAGGACTCAGTGATGCTCAGTGACATGACCCCACAGAGAGGTTATCGATGGCCAACACCCAGACGTGGTCTGCAGGCTTCACCCATCAACAGCCCGTGGCCTCGGTGGCCTTTGGGGGCGGGATGAAATGGGACACTTAAGAAGGCATGGGTCCCGCCTTGGGATCACGGCCATTTGGGTATGTTTGTGGGTTAGAAGTCACCTAACCCGCCTGTCCACTCCCAGAGTGGGAGACACAGGTGCTCACAGGACGGTGACCTCCCAGGAGCGTCACCCCGAGAGCAGAGGACACAGGCTCCCTGGCCTCCCAGCTGAAGGCCTGCCATCCTGGCCTCTCGAATAGGAGCTGGAGAAGACCTTGGGCCTCTGAGACAGCTCTCTGCATGGTTCTTGGCATGTTTGGGAGCTGGCAAGGGTTTGGGGGTGACAGAGACCTTAGGAGCCACCACACCCCCATAGCACTGCCCTGTCAGCCCTGGTGGGAGCCCAGCCGGCTACGCTTTCTGGAGAGAAATGGACTCCCCCCCCCACACACACACACACTCCAGGGAGGACAGCGGAGCCCCTGGCCCGGCTGCTGCCCTGGTCTACGTGGGCACGCATATGCTGCCCCGTGGCTGGCAGGCAGCCAGGACCGCCTGCTGGGAGGCCCTGGGCACTGTGCCATCAGAACAGAGCTTCCAGAGAGAAGGGCACTGCCCTGGCCACCTTCCACGGATGGGTTCCCTGCTGTGGGGATGAGCTGCCCCCGAGGCCAGCCAGAGATGGGAGCTCTGACCAGCCAGGCCACGAAGAGTCGGCTGGGCTCAGGGGCTCAGGCTCCGGTCAGGGGGCGAGGAGACAGCCGAACGCGCCCCTGACCTTGACGTTTCTGTGAGTGCTACCGAGTTCACTTTCAAAGACCTCTTTCCCGTGGCCCTTCCTTGACTAAAGCCTTCAGCGGTCTCTGCCGCCTCCACAGCTTCCAGCTGCCCAAGCACCCAGGCTTGTCTCCCCCACCCTCCCACCCCACCTCCAGCCAGCGCAGCAAATGGCCAAGGTGGCAACGATGGGCATTCGCACAGCAGCTCCCTCGGAGGTCAGGGGTTACCGTGTCTGTTCTACAGAGGAAGAAGAGACACGTTCGGAGACGTTAAGCCACTCGCCCACAGCCACGCAGCCGGTAAGCGACGGAGACGCCGTCACGCCTGGGCCTCTGCCTCCCTGGACGTTTGTCATTCCTCGGCCTGGCCCTGGCAACTCCCCGGCCGCTCTCTACTCCAGCTTTCCTCTGAGACAACTGAGCCCTGCCGAAATGACCCGAGCGGCTATTTTCTCCATCTTCCAAGAGCGATAGCCACTTAGAGCCCTTCTGCACGCGTGAGGAAGGTGTCAGCTGACACGTCAGCCTCTGTGCTCTGGGCGTGGGTCTCTCGGGCAGCCGGGCTGAGAGGGGCTGTTTCCGTTCCCTCCCTCACCTGCGGGTTAGATGTCCATGCCCAGAGGGACCTTGGAAGCCACTTGCTAATGATGGTAAGGTCGCCGTCAGCCTGGGTCCCTGAACAGTGTCTCCCTGCCCCCCACACACGTACTCCACAGCAGGACTTGAGGGACGAGTCTTCCAGACCCAGCCGGCAGCCTGAGCCCCCTGGGAGTGTAGCGTGAATCGAGACACAACTGAACCGATGTGGAAGACAGCTCAGCGGGGTCTCAGCCGGATGAGGACTCAGCCAGGGAGGTGGGCGAGGCTGCCCATCACCCCACATCCAGTGGAACCGAGGGCCGAGGGCCCGTTTCCTTAACAGGCTCAGGCTGGCCGCGGGCGGCCTGCATGCAGGGAACCCGAGCGGAGGGCACGACCGTGTGCTCCATCTCCCCGGAAGGTTCACGTGCTGGCCCAGAACCCAGCCCCCCAGAGCTGCAAGGCCTGACCACGTTCTCCCCGCCAGACTGTTCATCCACAAGAGCGAGGGGGTGACAGTTAGTGAGCTCTGGTGCCCTGAAATCAGCCACGGGCAGGGAGACAGTCTCTGAGGCCTGTTTCTGAGCCAGCAGAGAGTGCAGGACACTTGGGGAGCCGGGACACACACCAGGCAGCTATGTCCACCCTTGGTCACCCCACTTCTTCCTACCAAGTTGCCGGTCCTCTTTGGTGGCTCCCTTTGGGGACCTTCTGCTGTCTGACTCCCCCCACACCCTCCTAGCCTTCTCCAGGGGAGCAGGCCTCAATCTCTAGGTGCCCACCCTGGGCCTAGGGCCATCGTGGGCCTTGCGGAAGAGAGCAGAGGCTGCACAGCGCTGACCTGGGGGGCAGACACACAGTCTGCTCAGTGGGGTCAGGCAGCCCCCCCGACACATGGCCGAGCTGATGTGGGGCCCCCACACTCCAGCCTCCACGCTCATAATACGCAGTCATGAAGGCTTCCAGCGGCCAACAACCAAGACGGGAAAACAGCGGGAAGGGAGCCCAAAAGAGGTATGGAGGGGGAACATGCGCCCAGGCCATGATACCAGCCGCTGACCTCACGCAACGAGGGACTGAGCGGGGCGGACCCCGGGGCTCGGTGCCCGCCCTTACCGGAGCCGTGCCTCTGGCGTAGAAGGACCGCCTGGCCGGGTGGTGGCGATGCTGATGAAGCCGCGGCTACAGCAGCGACAGTGGTGGTGGCAGTAGCAGTAGCGGCAGCTGTGTGGGCTGCGGAGACAGCGGCGGCCTCGGGGACTCCGGGCCCCAAGGTGGCAGGGGGGGACCCAGGAGGCGGGCTTCTGTCCTCGTGGCTGGGCTGGGAGGTGGCACGGCCAGTGGCGCCCACGTGGCTGGAGCCGGAGGCGCCGGCGATGCCATGGCGCCGTGGACCGCTGCTCTGGATGTGGGACACGGCCTCCGCGGCCTGCACGCGGGGCGCAAGGCGCGACAGCACGCGCAGCAGCGCCCGGGCCGTGTGCCCCTGCGTGTCGTCGTCGCCGTAGTCCGACACGCGGCACTCGTACACGCCCTCGTCCTGCCGCCGCACGCCGGACAGCCGCAGCCGGTGCGAGATGTCGTGGCCCTGGACACGCACGGTCTGCAAGACAGTGGGTGCCGGGCTCAGAGGCCCGCTCGGGCGGCCCGGCTCGCAGGGCCCCGCGCCCACCCTGCGCCATCGCGGCCCCAGCTGCGGCACCCCTGCGCTTCTGCCGCCCGGGCTTGCCTGTGGCGACCGAGTTTTCCTTTCACCGTGTCACCCCTTGTCTCTCCAGTGGAATGGCGCTCCCAACTCTGGCTGGCCCCTGGGTGGTCCTGCCCGCTGCCCCACCACATCGTGTCCCCAGTTCCCCGTCAGCCTAAGCTAGTGGTGCAGCCGACAGCAGGGGCTGTGAGGTGGGGCCTCGAGTCTGGCCCTCCAGGGCTGCTGGTCCTGTTCTAGAATCGGGAGGGCCTGCACGGTGTCCCCAGGAAGCCGCCTGCCCTCACAGCACAGGTATGTACCTGCCGGGGACCCTCGCTCTTCCTCCCCAGGAGGCAGGGCACGCTGAGCTGCTGCTGGACCCCCTGGGCCCCCTTACTTATGAACCTGCCCTTTGCTGGGGTCAGCCTGAAGCTCCTCCCCACAAAGCCCTTCCCCCACCCTCACCTGCTGGGGACTTGGCAGCACGCGCATGGCGGCCTTCACCATGCAGCCAGGGGACCCTTCTGGGGGGAACCTAGCCGACGAGGGAGTCTCCAGGCCCCGGGAAGCTTGGGCGCATCTCCTCGGTGAGTTACACACCCCACCCCACCCCACCCCAGCCCCAGCCCACAGCCTGGTGTACCTGCTGCTCCCCTCCCGCCCCCCTCCCTGGCACTGCACCTCCAGCCCAGGCTCGGGACAGCGCAGGGCGGGGGACACCCGGGCGCCAGGTGTGGGGCCCAGTAGCCGCCAGCGCGGGGCCCCAGCCTCCGGGCGCGGAGAGGTTTGCAGGGGAGCGCGGGGCGGAGGAAGGAGACGGGTGCGCGCCCGGGGCCGGGTCTGCACGGCGGGGGCCCGCGGCCGCTGGGGCGACCGGTGGCGCCGGACACGCCGAGCGGCCGCGGCCGCGAGGCCGGGGCTGGGGGGAGGGGGCCCCGCCCGCCGCCCAGCCTGAGCCGGAGAGGGGTGCGGGGTGCGGGGCGCGCAGCGCGCGGCGGCCGGGAGGGGTCGCCCGCGGCCCGCGCCGGGCCCCGCACTTACGCTGATTTTAGCCGCGTCCTTATTCGTCACCTAAAAGGCAAAGGAGGGACAGAGGGAGAGGGACCTCAGGCGCGCCGCCGGCCAGGGGCCCCTCCGCAGGCGGCCGGGGCTCGGACCGCCGGGGGCGCCGGGGGCGGCCGCATCTCCAGGGGCGCTTGGCGGGAGGAGGCAGGCGGTGGGGCCAGCCCCGTGCCCGGCCAGCCCGGGGGCCGCCCGGCACCGCGGGCCAGAGGGGCGGCCAGAAGGCGCCGGGAGGGAAGGCAGGCCCGTCTCCACCCCGCGGAGAGCTGCGTGGAAGGGCCGGCGTGTCCGCGCAACGCCGCGGGGCCGTGAGCTGCAGCCGCGGGTGGGACCCTGGGGCCGGGCAGGGGTGTGTGTGTGCGCACAGCTGCGCTGGGCTGTATGTAGGGCCGAGAGGCAGAGGGCCCGTGGGGGCCGCCCTCTGATCCCCGGGTCCCCGGAATCCAGCCCCCGGGAATCCTGCCCAAAGGAGCTTCAGTCTTTGGCCTCGTGCCCCGGAGACCTCAAAGGGGCGGAGTGCACAGGGGAAGCCCCGCGACCAAGGGGGGGTGTCTTCCTCCACCACCCAGCTCTGGGCCCGCAGCCAGCCGGAGCCTGCAACCGATGCGGTGTGGCGCTTCACCTGCCAGGTGTGCACTTCTCAGGGTTGGGGAGAGGGGAATGAAGGAACAGGGCTTGGGGGTACCAACTGCCGTCAAAGGTCCTGTGGGGATGGGGAGGGAGCGGGGTGGGCTGCCCTGCCCGGCGGCGCCCTCGGGTCCTCCACGGGGCACCCCAGCCGCCCTGGGCCCGGGTGCCTGTGCCCCCGGCCGGCACCTTGCCGCGGGCGCCGGGCGCGCTGAGCGCCATCTCGCGCGGCGGCTCCCGCGGGGGCTCCTTGAGGTACCACCACTGGATCTCCAGCGAGTACGACGCGGCTCCGCCGGCCCGGAACGCGCAGGGCATCTCGATGTCGTCTCCCTCCCGGACTGTCACATCTTTGGGGACTTCGGTAAATGTAGCTGGGGGCGGGAGGAAAGACAGGCGTGACCGGCCGTGGGGCGGGGGCCCGGGACGACCCCGGGAGACGCGGCTCGCGGGCCTGATGCGTGTCCCCCCCCGCAGCCCCGCGCGTGGCCCGGGCGCCAGCGAAGTTCGCGGGGCCGCCGCAGAGACCGGCCACCGAGCTGGGGCGCTTCCTCCCCGCGCCCGCCGCACCGGCATGGGGCGCCCCGCGAGCTGCCTCTCCGCGGCCGGAGCCCCGGGCCGCCTCGGAACCACCGGGTCGCGGACCCTTCGCGGCTCCCCTCTCCGCCCCGCCCCGCTCCGAGCCCCGCCGCGCCGGGTGCCGGGGCCGGGGAGCCTCCCCCTTCTCCTCCTCTTCTCGCGGCGACCGGGCCCCGGTGGGGACCCCCGCGCTCACCGTCGGCCACGCACAGCAGCAGGGCGGGCAGGAGGCATCCGAGGGCGCCGCGCCGGCTCCGCTGTTCCATCTCCCGCGGGCGCCCGGGCGCGCACCGGCGGCGGCGAGGGCGCGGGTCCCGCTCTGCCGGGCTAGGGCGCCCCCGAGCCCGCCATGGCCCCGCGCGGCCGCCGATCAGCCCGGCGCCCCGGCCGGGGGCGCTGCGCGGGGCGTGCGGCACGCGGGGTCCCTCCCGCCCGGAGGCCCCCGGGGGTCGGTCCGCGCCCCGCTCTGCGCCGCGGGCCGCAGGGCGCTGGGAGCCGCCGCTCAGGCGCGGCCGGGCGCGCCGGGACCCATCCCCGGCCGAGGCAGCGCGCGCCTCGGCGCCGCCGGCGTCCGCCTCCCGGGCGCCCGGTTCGGTCCTGGCCGCCTCCTCCGGCTTCCGCCCCCGCCGGCCGCTCCGGGGCTCGCCCCGCAGATCAGGGGGCTCTCAGGGGCCGCTCAGCCGCGGCGCGCGGGGCTGTGTCCGGCCCGGCGCAGCGCGCAGACCGGTCCGGCGCGGCGGACCCGGAGCCGGGAGAGGCGGGGAGAGGGGGAGGGGCGGGGGCGGAGGGGCGGTCAGCGGCTGGGCACCGGGCCGCCCCCACCGCGGCGCCGCCCCCGCCCCCGCGCCCCGCACAGCGAGCGCCGCCCCCGCACCCCCCCCCGCCCACGGGGTGCCCGCAGGAACCGCAGCCCCGCCCCGCGCTCCTCCCGCGGGGCGTCCTCCCGCCCTAACTCTCCCCGGCCTCCTCTCCGTCTCCCGCGCGGAGGACGCCGCCCCGCCCCGCGCCCCGCGGCGCCCGCGGTCCCCTCCGCAGACCCCCCACCCCGCCCTCCACTCCTTACCCGGGTCCGGGCACCGCGCCGCGCCGCTCTGTGTCCCCGGCCCGGGCCATGGCGGGCGCCGGGAGCCGGGGGCGGTGCGGGGCCGGGGCCAGGCGCGGGGCCGGGGCCAGGCCGGGTGACCGCGCCGCGCGGGCGGGCAGGTGCCGCGGCGCCGGGCGCACGGGCGAGCCGGCGGGGCCGGAGTGAGTGAGCGAGTGACTGCGCCGCGGCGGGGCGGGGTGCGGCGGGGTGCGGGGGAGGTGCGGGGGGTGGAGCGCCCGGCACGACTCGCGCCTCCGGGGGTTCCGGGCGGGGGCGGGCTCCCGCGCCTCTGCCGCGGGCCGCGGCGTCCCCGCCGGCTCTTCACGGCCCCGTTTCCGGATGCGAGGGGGATCCCCGAGGCGGCGGGAGGCCGAGGTCGGGTCCGCAGCCGCGTCCCAGAGCCCCGCCCCCAACTCCGCATCCCCCGCACCGCGGCGCCCGGCCCCTCCCCAGCCCTCTGCAGGGGTGCGGTGGGGTCCCCCAAGGGAACCGCGGGGCAGGCTCGTGGGACGCGCCCCGCCGCTCGGCCTGGGGTCCCCTCGCCTCCCTCTCCGGGCGAGTCCCCGGCGTGGATTTCAGTATCTCCGCCCCTCACCTCCCCACCCCCACCCAGGCGCTCAGCTCGACCCAGGCTCGGGGGAGAAGACCCCAAGACTCACGTGTCCGCTTCCCCCGCTCGCCATTCCCCGGGGTTGCCCCGGGCGGGTCCCCCAAGAGCCAGCCCCTGCGAAGGAAGCCCAGAGGGCGGCACCGCGTGGCAGCCCCGCGGCCTGGCCTCGGGCCCTGACTCAGCGTCGTCCTTGCCCGCGACCCTGGACAGCGCCCTTTGCCCCTCCCAGGCCGGGTTGCAGGCTCCCTGGAACCACGCCCCTCCCCTTGGCTCCGCGGGGGGCACCGAGCCTCACTGCCCAGGTCCCTGGCCGCGGAGGGAGGGACATCTGGGGCCGGTCCCCACCGCCCTCTATCAGTTTATCCTCCTGGTTCAGGAGCTTTCCCCCCAACCCCATCTCCTTTAGAAACCACCTGGACCCTGCGGGTTGAACCCCCTGGGCCCCTTGCTGTCCTCAGCCTCCGAGGGGAGGGGGCAGACTTGCGCCGTCCGTGCTTCCCGGACGAGGGCCCTTGGCGTGATTCTGGGAGACCAGGTCCTTTGGGGACGGGTTCCAGGCGGGTTCTCACGGCAAGAGCCGGCGCACTGTCCGCAGAGCGGGCGGGAGCTGCGGTCCACGGCGGGGATCAGGCCTGCGCAGGGCAATTCCCGCCCCGAGGCAGTCACACCTGGAGTTGTCTAGTCCCCCGTGGCCGGGGAGGCGTCGCCCTGCCTGAGTGGGTGCTCTTCCTCCAAGGATAACCGGTGCACGCCTGCTTCTCGTGGACCAGGCGCTGGCTACCCACCTCCACGCGCTAGGTCTGCACGACCACCCGTGATCGCCCTTCTCCGCCGAGGCCCCCCAGGTGGCCTCCCTCCACTCAGGACAAACCCCAGTGGCCTTGCGATGGCCGACAAGGCCGACCATCCGCTGTGCCCTGCACCCCGCTGGGTCCTCCCCTCGTGTCTTCTGTCCTTTCCCCGCCCATGCTGCCCGAGCCACACTGGCCCCCGGGCCTTCGCACCGGCTGCGTCACCTGGGTTGATGCCTGGGCCTCTGATTCCGTCGTGTTCTGGTTTTTGCTGAGAAGTCGCCTTCTCACTGAGAACCCCGGTCCACTGTTTGAACGCTGCAGTCTGCAGAGTCCGCACCCCAACCCCCAACTGGCTCCCTTTCTCTTCTCTGCTTAGCTCTGTCTTCTCACATTTCCTGGAATGTCCTGTGTCCTGCGCCCCTGTCGGTGGTCTTAGCCACCCAGAGGAAGGGGTCCTCCCCTGGCTGCTGTCTGACACCCAGGATGCAGTCTGGCGTGGAGCAGCAGCTCCACAGAGGAAATGGATGAGCTCATTTCACCCCGTAAAACCCTGGGGGAGGGTGGCCACCTTGATTTCACCCCGTTTTAGAGGTGAGATGACTGAAGGTCAGGGCGCTTAAGGAAGTAGCCCAAGGCCTCACAGCTCGTAAGTGGCCGAGCAAGGCCTCACTCACCCTCAGCTCTTTCCCTTCCACCTGTCGGAACGCACCGTCACGGTCGGGCCGTGGGTCGGGGTCTGCAGTGCTCGGCGGGACCGTTGTGGGGGTGGAGCCACTGAACCTATTTCCACAAGCGCTGTTTAAAGAGACCGCCAGCCTCTGGCGAAAGCCCCCTTAAATCACAGCCCTAAGTGCGCGTTTTTCCTGGAACCCACTTTCAAAATTTATGGACCGCGGTGCTCAGGTCCTCCCTCCGGAGTTCTGGTTTCCGTGCTCCTTCCTCGGCTGACCTTTCCTGTCCTCCCTGCACCACGCGCGGCAGCATTGATTTGGGGTAATGCGTTTTGATTTTAAGGTGCGGCCCGTCCACAAACTTTTCTATCCGTAATCCTGGCTCACTCTGTGTAGCTGACAGCTCAGAGGAAAACACCAGATTTACGAGGCCTTTTATTTTTGGCCAGGTTAGCAATTCGCTCATCATCAATGTTGGGGGGTGAAGGCCTGAAGTCTGGCCCCGGGCCAGCGGCTTCAGTTAGGGGTGGAGGTGGTGGAGGTGTGGCCCTCTCCGAGCCCGGGTTGTTGGGGCGGGAACCCATGGCTGAGCACCCCGAAGACGTGGGGAGGGCGAGTGAAAAAGCCTACAGTTTGGTTTCTGTTTTCCTCTCCTGTCTGCCTCCCTGGAGGACAGCAGGGATCCTGCCCCCGCATTGCACGCGACAAGGGGGGTCCTCTGTCTCAGGGCCATCAGGGAGGGGGTGGCCACGCCCGTGTGCACCCCGCAAAGCAGGCCCAGCTTGCCACCAGCCTGTGCTAGGCCCGCAGAAGTTAGGGGCCCATGCTCGTCAGGCCCCAGGTCTGGCCGTCATTGCTGTCGCCAGGCTGGGTCCCCCGGGCCTGGGGCTGTTTGCTTGTGAGAGACAGGATCGATTGGGCTTGGAGCTGTGTGCAGAGAGGGAGCTGGCGGGAGAAAATCCAGGCAGAGCCTGTTTCCCCTCAAACACTTATTCAGCCAACATGTCCTGAGAACCTGATGGTTCATTCGTCCAGACACGGTGGTGGCCGGGGGCTGGGGAGCCCCCGACGGCCTGCCCACGGGGGACCTGCATTTCAGCCTGGGAGGAGGTCGGACGGGCTTCGGTTCACACCTGGCCTGGCCTCGGCCTCTCGCGGCCTCGGTCTCTGCATCTGTAAGCGGGTGCACCTGCTGTGTCAACCCCGGGGGCACGTGGCAGGGTCGGCCTTGAGATCGGGTGTCTACAGAAGGTCACACGTGCCCGTGGCGTGGCACTACCAGCAGCGGGCCACGTGTTAGAGCGCGTGGCCATCGTGAGCATGGAGGAGGCGGAATTTCGGGGTGTCGCCTGGTCGTCAGCCCTGGAGCCTGGGTGCTTGGGAGGGGTGGCGTTTCGGGGGGGCGGGTGACCTGTGGAGCGGAGTCTCCGCTAATGGATTTTATTGCGGCTCCGCGAGGGTTATTTATTTAATCGTTCGCCAGAGTAAATCTTCCAGACCCATGGAGAGTTTATTTTTTAATTTCTAATCTTCTCGATACTCTCGGGGTTTTATTTCCCACGAGATCTATTAGTTTAATTTAGTGGAGGACAGACTGTGTACTTAACCAGAAATTGCTTTGACGTTAAGGAGAATTAAGAGGCTGGGGCCAGACGGATCGGCGTGGATCGATCCGGTGGAGATAAAACTGTTCTGTCCCCGCGCGCGGTCTCCCCCTTCATGGGACCGCTGGTGATTAGGAGGCACAGGCTGGTGCTGAGCAGGGCCAGAGGCCGGGGCCCGGCTCCCGTGCGTTCTCCAGACCCACGGAGAGGGCTCCCCGCTGGTGAGATGTCGTTTGATGGTCCCGGTGCTGACGCTCTGGGGGAGGCCTGTGGTGGCCTCCAGTGACGGTGACTCGCAGGAACTCTGAGGACTCGGCTGTTGGGCAGGGACCCGGAGCATGGCAGCCGGCCGGCCGGGGTGGTCAATGCCCGGGGCCCGCGGTGCTGAGCCCCTGCCTCCGGGTGGAGCGCCCCTGCGTCCCCGGGCTGCTGCGGGGTCGAACGAGCAGGGGTCCGGGAAGTAGCTTCGTGAGCTGTCACAGGTGAACGTGGCGATGATTATGGTCCCGGGTCCCCTGCTCCAGGCCTGGCGTGCCCACCTGCGTGTCCGCCGCGCTCTCCCGGCTGGTCCCAGCCAGCCCGCCTCTCCCCCAGGAGGCCTCCCTCACGGCCTCTTCCTCCCCCCGCGTGGCTGCTTTCGTTCTGTCCCCAGGCCGGAGCGGCCCTCCTGCCTGGGCGAGGCTCTCCTCTCGGGAAGGCCCCCACCTGCTCACCTGCCAGGCCGACTCCCGGGCCGTGCTGGTGGCCACTGTGCTCAGTCTGGACAAGCGCCCTGTGGCTGTCAGGGTCAGTGACGTCTGCCGTTGGCACGGGGGCTGAGAGGAAGCCTCCGGGGCCCCGTGGGCTCTGGGCAGCGCGTCCCCTCAAGACCAGCACACGTGGGTCTGCGCCTGGGGCCTGCAGGGTCCGGAGTGAGTGGGTAGGCTCCGTGGCCCCCCTCCCCACCAGCGGCAGGGACAGGGTCCTGGGTGCTGGCCCTGCCTGCCTCCCCGCTCCTGCCCGAGTGGGGTCACCGGCAGGAAAAGAAGGCTGGTCCGTGCCTGGCCGGACACCTTGCCTGGCCCGTGGCAGGAGGGAAGTGCACGGCTCCTGGCGAGGTTCGGGCCCAGGCTCTTCTCAGAGGGCGTGCGTCGGTCCTGGTTTCGTCCTGGGTGGCGGCCCCTCCCCTCTGGGGGGGCTACAGCAGGCACAATATCGGGGAGCGGGGCCAGGCACAAGCCCGGGGTCTAACATCCTCTTTGGCTTCAGACCACAGAGCCCCCGGGAGGCCCTAGAGGTCGGCCAGGCCCCGCACTGGGTGCCCCTGCGCGGACAGAGGCCTGGGTGTGCGGGCCCTGCCCCTCGGAGCCGATGCCCGGCCCTGGGAGAGGCGCCTGGCATTTCCGTGACCTTCACGGCTGCTCGCCCCTTGGACTGCTCCCGCCGGCAGACTGGCAGCTGCCAGAGCTGCTCGCTTTGTGAAATGTCACTGGTTTAATATCAATTCCGGGGGTTTGATTGCCTGCCTCCCCTTTTCCGATGGGATTTGATCCAATCAAGGCCGATCCAGAGTGACGTGTTGGCGGAGGCCGGTGCCCGTCCGCAGTGGACAGAGGTCACGGCGCCCGGGCGGCGGGGCCTGCCGTGGCCCGGCACGGGAACACCTGGTCTCCCCGGCCCTGGAGCGGCCAGGCCCCCCGTGGCACAGCAGCTTTGGGGGTGACGGGGCCCCCTGGGGCCGGTGGCTGGGCGGAGGCGCCTCGGGGTTCAGACTGGGCAGCCGCCAGCCACCAAGCGCCCGGGATTTGCTTCCGACCTAAATTAATTGTTCGCAGCGATGTTTCTAAATGGTTTGGAAACGTCATTTCTTTCCAAAAAAAAAAAAAAAAGCTGCTGGATGAGATCCCGTGGTTGGGAAGACGCCCAAGGCTGGGGGGAGCCCGGGCGGCGGCCACGCGGCCGTCCCCTCCCCCCACTTCGGTCCCCCGCCGGAAGGAGGAGGGGTGCGGGGACCTTTGTCCATCTGGCACTTGAGGGCGCCGCTCAGAGGCCAGCCCCGCGGGCGAGCTTTAGAGAGCGGCCGCGTGCTGGGTGGCTGTGGGTCAGCCGGGATGGGGGGCCGCTCTGGGGGCTCCATGCAGAGCCTCCTGGTGGGGGCCGTGCGAGGTGGGGGGCCCCCGTGAGCAGAGGGAGGCTGGAGTGGCCGGGTGACCGGGGCCTGGGCGCTGTCTGCCTGGGGGACCGGCCTGAGCCCGGCAGCTGACAGGAGGGCCACCGGCGCCTCCCTCCCCTCTGCCCCAGGGCCCACAGCCGCCACCTGATCCAATCCGAGGGCCGGCTCTCAGCTTCGTCCTTGCTCTTCCCCTGCTCGGCCACCTCCCCACCTGGCCTCTGTCCCCCCTCCCTGGACGGTGCGGGAGTCTCCCCGAGGGAGTGTCCTGTAGCCCTGGCATCTGCACTCGACACGCAACGAAAGCCGCTCTGTGGACAGGGGTTGGTCCTCGCCGACGGCTGGTCCCTCTGGCCCCTTCCGTCGGGCCCCCACCAGCCCCGAGATGTGCATCACTGCGGGCCAGGCGCAGCCACCGGCCCGGACGGTGGGGTCCCCCCGCGTGCCCCGTCCCCTCACAGTCATCACCCCCGTTCACGGAGGGCCCCCCGTGTGCCCCGCGGAGTGGACCAGCCGTGAGCATGGAGCCGCTGAGGGACAGTGTGGACGCGTCCGCATCCGTGAGCGACCGCCGCCCGCCCACCCCGCGGACGCAGGGTCAGCCCCGTGCCGTTCAGTCACCCACCCCAGGGCCGGGACCCAGCCGGGCGCCCACGGAGGCGCCGCCAGAGCTGTCCGGGGTCCCCGCGCAGTTCGGCGCCCGCTGTCCCCGCTGTCCCCACTGTCCTTTCCCATCGGGGGTTTTCCGCTCTGCAGTCGGGGCCGTGGAGACACCCGCAGCCACTGGGAGCGGACTCTGGGGTGCATCTGGGTGATGATTTCCAAGAATACTGACTCGCATCGTGGCGCGAGGCTTGTCCAGCCACCCCCCGGCCGCAGAAAATTGCCCTCGGGGTTAACGTTTCGTCACCCGCGTGATGCGAACTGATGTCAACGCGTCGTCAGAAATAACGGCCTGGGACAGTGGCTCTTACTCGTGAAGTCGGGCTCGTTAAATTAGGACGGGAGCCAACGGCTGCCACCTGCTCCCCGAGCCTGTCCGGGGCTCTGCCCGCCTGGCTTTGCGGCCAGCGCTGGGGGAGCTCTCCCCCCAGGGGGACACCTTCTGGGGAGGCCCGGACGCCACCTGTCCAAGAGGGGGCTCTCTGGTCACACGACAGGACGCTCGGAGCCATCTGCATCAGCGCGTCACAGGGGAGCGTCCCCAGCGAGGGGCTCGGGTGACAGCTTCCTCGGCCCTCATCCTTGCAGCGTGGGGCCAGCCCGCCGGCCCCCCGGAGTCCCTGGGCGTGGCGGGAAGATGCCGTGGGTCCAGGTGTGACAGAGGGCGTGAGCGTGCCCCACGAATGCGGAGTTTGCGGACGGCGTGAGCACGGATGCGATTGTCAGCATCGTTCATTCGTTCCCTCGTTCATTCACGAGCGCCCGTCCTCACCACCGGGCTGGGGACGGGGCTGGGGACACGGAGATGGAGATTCGGTTTCCGACCTTAGGGGCCTGAGCATCTGGGTGGCAGGGACAGGCGTTTCGACACGTCTTCGTTGGGTCGCAGGGGACAGGAAAACAAGCCACGCTCTCTGAAACGAACAGACGCGGGAGAAAGAGGTGACCAGCTCGTGACAGGGACGGGTCTCATCCCGGCGCCCTGGCGAGCGAGCCAGGCCGTGCTCCACTGGTGGCGTTCCCCGGGCCCTGCATTGTCGCCTCTGGCGGGTTGTCTCCATCGTGGGGGTGGCTGTCGCCGGATCGCAGTTCTCACTGACAGGGAATGGCCGATTTTTAAAGGAAAAGCCTGTGGCCTTTCCTGCGTAGAGACAACCCCTCCCCCACACCGTGTCCTTGTTGGGTGACCGGGGCTGACCCCGTTCCCCAGCTTCGGAGATGGCGATGTGACCCAAACCTGGCCAATCGGAAGGCTCCGGCCCTGAGCACAGTCGTAGGTCCGAGGACGCACAGAGCCCTGGCTGGACAAGATGTCCACGTCCCCACGAGGCGTCTGGCCAGGGTCACCAGGGAGGATCACTCCTTTGTCCCCAGACGGACGGCCAGAGCCATCGTCACAGCATCTGGGACAGGCAGAAGTCCAAGGGGTGGGCCAGCCCTGGGGGGTGTAGAAATACGTGGATTTCCCATTTCCAAACTAAGTCCCACGACTGGAATGGTCCCGGGCGGAGGGGACATGCGGAGACCCGCCTCGGACGTCTGCAGGCCGTCTTCAGGGCCTTGGGGCCTGGCACCTGGTGCTTTGGGCCCCAGGAGCAGAGCTGGCCTTGACCCCACCTTCTGCGCTGCCTCCGGGGCCTCACGGGCCTCGGGGCCGACGTGTGACCTTCGCCCGCTGTGTCCTGTGTCCCGTTTCCTCTTCGGCAGGGAGCCCTGCCTTGCTAGGATGCGGCCCAGGCCCGTCCTTGGCGGGGTCACAGGGGACACTTTCCAGCCGCCTGCTTTCTGTGGAGAACCGCAGGCCAGAGTCGGGCAGGGGCCAGCGCAGGGTCACACGGGGTCGACGGCAGAGGCCGGGGAGCGGGCTCAGGGCATCTCGGCCCGTGCTGGCCCCACCCGGCCCCTCCGGGGCACAGCGGGGACGAGGAGGGCCCCCACAGCCCTCTGTGCCTCCAGGGACACAGGTTCCCTTTTCATGTGGAGAGAGCTGACCGCTTGTCTGCGGGAACAGCTGGGCTTTGTCCCCTCAGCTGTGGCTCGGCGCCGGCAGCCGGCTGGACAATCCCGGCTGTGTCCCGGGGGACCAGGAGCCAACGGAAGCACCTTGGCTCCGGCCCAGGAGCTGCGGGGGGTTGAGGTGGGGCCCAGGGAGCCACGTGTGCAGGGCCCCCGTTTCCTCTCTCAGCCCCAGAGGCCGGACGGCACTGCCAAGGCCGAGGTCGCCTGAGCCCTCGGACAGGGGTGCTGCAGGCTCCTTTGCCACCAGCCTCCTTGTCCCCGGGGGCCGGGAGCAGCAGGTGCGAACAGCTGCGGGTTGGCTCCCCCTTCAGCCGCCTCCCCAGAGCTCCGTCCCGTGGGTTCCAGGCTCCACCGAGTCTCTGCTGCAGGTGGAAAGGAGGTGGGAACAGCCGGCCCGGGCGGGGTCCCGGCCGGGGCCCCATGGGGGCCCTGAGTTCTGGCTCCTTCGCCTTCAGCTCCATGGGGCGGGCAGTGCCTCCCCCTGTGCCGTCACCAGGGCCAGCCTCCCTCCCTGGGCGGGGAACGGCTCCCCGGGCACCCGTGCCGAGTCCCCTTTCTCCTACGACTGGGCACGGCTCGTAGATGAAGGGTCCGCTCTGGGCCCACCTCGCACCCGGTGCTCTGCACACACCGCCTCACGGCCCCGGGAGACTGTCGCCGTGCTCCGTGCGAACGGCAGCCGCGTAGCGAGTTCTCACCCTGCGTTCTAGAGGGCGACGCAGACGACAAACGTGAGCAGAAAAGAAGAGAAAAAGAGCCGAGAATGGAAAGTAAAACGGTGTGCCCGGGCCAGGGGGCTGGGAAAGCGGGCTCTGGGGACCTGGGATGAGAATGACGAGGTGGGGACCGGAAACCAGAGGAGGCAGGGAAGTGTCGCTGGGCCGCGAGAAGGGCGAGGCGAGGGTGGGAGTGAGCATGGCTCCAGCCCGCGGGCCCACGCAGGGGCGCAGACGCCGAGGCCTCGGCCGCGTGGAGTCTGCGCGGGGCAGCCACTTCGGGTTTCTCACTCATCCCCCGTCGTCGCGACGTGAGCTTTTGCTTGCGACGACAGCTGCGTGTTTACAGTCCCTGGAATTCCAGGGCACCCGCCGCAGGGAAGGACCAGAGTCACTCCGTTTTGCTACGTGGGCTCCGGATTAAACGAAGAACAATTCCCGAAAAACAATTAGGGACAACACCCTGCCGTCTGGTCAAGCACCGAAGCCATTCATCAGCGAGCCCTTAAGGCCCCACTCCCGGCCCACCCTGCACCCGGCCCTAATAACCTATGACCCAGTCTCCTTACAGGTCAACCCTGACCCTCCATCCAAGCCACGCCGCGGCGGGCTCGCGGTTTTACCCTGTAAATTCGGCCCCGGCCCCTCAGTCGGGGCTCCTCCCTCCCACTGCTGCGGCAGTGGACGAGCGGGGTCCAAACTCGAGCTGGTCAGTAAACTCCCTCTTGTGCTTCCATCGGTGTCAGTCTCCTTCTTGGCTCGTGGAGTTCCAAACCAGGGCATGACACTCACACGCCGCCTGGGCGTCGGGGCTGGCTGGGAGCCACCCCACCCCGCTCCACACGGCAGGAGCCAAGGACACAGAGCCGGCCGCTGCCAGGCCTCCGAGTCGCTGACGTCTTGGGCGGTGGCTCTTCTGACTGTCCTGAGCAGACAGCCCGAGTGTGAGAGGAGCCTCAGCCTGGGCCGGCCTGGCTTCACGGAGGGGACAGCGTGCTGGGCTTCAGGCGTCAGGGCCGCACCCGGAAGCCTGGCACCCCCAGGCCTGGATGGGCTGAGGATGAGAGGAGGCCCCTCAGGGTCGTGGGTGGGCTGCTCAGCTTCAGGGACGGCTGGAAGCTCAGTCCCTCCTTGGGGCCACGGTTACCCGAAGTGTGGCCCTTACAGTCCAGCCCAGGGAGCGAAGAACGTCCTTGTCAAATGGGGCCTTTCCGTTAGGGCAGGTGGCAGAGACGTCCAGGTACCAGGTCTCAGGAGGAGCCTTGGGGACCCAGGGACCCAAGTCCACTCGGGGTCCAGGTGGGAGCCTCTCAGGGCGCGTCCGAGCATGGCCTTGCTGGAGGACATCCTGTCCCAGCCACGCGTGGAGAGGCCCGGGCCGAGCCTGGGCCGCTTCTGGGCCCCGCGGCCGTGGCCTGGATCCGTTTTAAAGTCAGACGGGCCTGGACACGAACCTGCTTCTGCCACTTAAGTGGCTCTGTGACCCCGGGCAGGCTCCTCACCCTCTGTGAGTCCCGGTCTCCTCCACAGTCGGAGGCTGAGGTCCTGGGGTCCCCTGTGCGTGGGCGTGGTGTAGGTTACGGGGCTGGACAGAGGGGAGGCGGGGGCCTCCACGTCGTGAGGTCTGGTCACTGCCACCGCGTAAGCGGGCTTCTGTCTGGAGGGTGGGAGACGAAGGGGCCGGCCGCACCTGCCGGGGACACAGCGCAGCCTCCCGGGAGCACGCGGAGCCGCCGTCCGCAGGTGCCCGGGGCAGGCTGGAACCTCGGGGGCTGCTCCGGGTGTGCCGTCCTGAGTCGGGCATCCGCTGAAAGGGTTCCTGTGTCGCGTGGCAGTCAGCACGGGCGTCCCCTGCCTGCTTCTCCGCACCGGACACTCGCCTCGGGGCCCCGGCTCTGCGTGGGAGAGAACAGCCGCCTCCCGCTCCTCGTTGGGCTGTGTTCTCGGGGGTCGGCGCAGTCACGCGGATCCTGGGGTGCTCGTGGAGGAAACACGCAGGGCTCAGGTGACAGAGAACGGTGGCGGCGCCCGGTTCGGACGAGGACGTGAGGACAGGCCTTTCGGAGCAGGCGGCGTCTCAGCTGAGACCCTTTAGACGGGGAAAGCTTGGGGAGCGAGTTCCAGGCAGCTGGGACGGCACGTGCAATGGTCCTGGGGTGGGGCCGAGCCTGGAGCTCTGTGGCGCAGGGAGGCCGGCATGGCTGGGCGTGGAGGCGAGAGGCGGAGGAGCAGCGGGGTTGGGGATCAGGGCCATGGTGGGGACAGGGGGTTTTGCTCTCATCCGGTAGAAATCCTCAGAGACGTGGGGGCATCTGCCTTTACGTAAGCGCGCGGCTGCTGTGGGACAGTGCGGCGCAGGGCGCACGTGGAGCTCGGGGGACAGCCTCCGCCCGTGGCCGTCGCAGCAAGGGAGCCCGGGGTGGCAGCGGCGCTCTTGGAGAGAGGAGACCCTCGTCTCCCTCCCAGCAGCGCTCTTGTCCCCGCCGTCTCTTTCCTATGGCCGTCACCCCGCTCTGGTCCTCCCCACCCCGTCTCTCCTCAGTCACCGGAATCTCCTCGGGGCCGGGTTCCAGCCTCGGGGACCCCGCCCGCGTGTGAGCCTCAGGACGCGCCCTGCACGGCGGGCGCAGTGCACCGCTTTGGGGCGCGACTCCCACGAGGTGCCGAGCACCCTGGCGGAGGGCGACCCGCCGGGACCCCGGGGCCAAGGCCCCGGCAACAGCCTCCCCCGCGGGGATGGGGCCCGGCTTCGTGTGGTCGTTTAATCCATCGCCCACCAGCGTCAGGCGCGCGTCCGTCACCGGCGGTCGCCGTGTCGCCCCTCCCCGCTCACACAACCTGTTCTCGTCTGCAAGGCCGCGGGGGTCTTCTTCCCCCCCAGCAACCCACCTCCCTCCCTCTCTCTCCAGCTGCTCTTGACTTATCATCAAACACGCAACGCGTGCATTTTTAATGGGTCCTCGGCTGCTGCTCGTCACTGGGAAACTCGCGGTGTCACGGAGTCCCTTTAAATAACGTTTATTCATCACAACATTCCTCCTCGCGGTGCCGGGCGGGTCTGCTCGCCTTGGAGAGGGTGGGGGCCGGGTGGGGGCCGGGCTGGGCCGGCTCGGGTGGCAGAGGAGGCCCCCCGGGAGGCAGGCCGTTTCCCGCCCTTAGGGCAGTTGGGTAAATAGCATTTCCCCCTGGTGCTTCCCCGGGGCCAGCCTCTGTCCCGAGCTGCTTCTCCGGGCTTTTGTCACTCCCTGCTCCGGCCTGTGCTGCGCCCTGCCCTGGCGGCGGCGACTTCCCCCACTTGGGCCTGACCGGGAGCCGGATGTCTGGGCCGAGCATAAAAGCCGCCGCCTCCACGAAGCCCTCCTCGCCCAGCTGCCTTCCTGTGCAGACCCGTCTTCTCCCACAGGGCACGTGTAGCCCCTTCCGCTGTCACCGCAAAGCTGCACGTGAGCCCCGCGCCAGCGTCCCGGCCGAGGCGGGGGCAGTGTTTGAGCGGGTGGAGCCTCCAGACCCCCTGCCCGGCTGCGGGGCGCTGTGGGGGCGTGGGGGGCTGGCCTTATTGGGGTGGCGCGGCCAGCGCACTGATGACGACTTGCAGGACACGATGAAATCCGGTTCCTGCCGCGAGGGTTCCGAGCACCCCGTGCCCCGCCGTGTCTGGAGGGACACATGCTTCTGAGACGCCATCCTCAAGCCCGCAAGGCACCAGCGGCCGCTGGAAACGCAGACAATCCTGGCTCCCCGTTTGCCTGGAACCGGCACGCGACCCGCTGACCGCGAAGACCACGCGGGCGGTCCCCGGAGTCCCGCGTGCGTTTGCGAAGTTACTGGGGGCTCCGAGGAGCGTCGTGGAAGCGATGCTCGCGGCCACGGTTGGCTGCGTTGGTGCAGCTGCAGCCGCCGAGGCTGCGACGGGCTCTGTGCGTGCCGGCCGGGGCGGCGGGAGCAGGAACGGGGGGCCTGGGAGGGAGGGAGGCGCTGGGCATCCAGGCCCGGCCTCCTGAGAGCGCAGGTGAGCACCTGGCAGGGTGAGCGTCGGGCCTCGCGTCGCCCTGTGCCCTGGGCTTTGGCCTCCACATCTGCGAAGCGGACGCCGTGGCAGCACCCGCCGGGCACAGCTGTCTGAGGGTGCGGGGGGTCCGGGGGGCTCGGCAGGGCACTCGGCAGGGTCACCGCTGTGGCCACTCCTGGTGGCAGTGACCGCTGGTCAGCCGGGAGGGGGAGGACGGGGCCAGCGTGGGGCGCGGTCAGACCCGGACCACGAGGAACCTCGTCGTTGCCGACTGTCCGGGCGGGACACCTGGCCCCAGCAGCGGCAGGTGGGACAGCGCTTCTGTGTCCTCCTTATCGGCCGACACGGGCCCGGCCTGCTCCGGTCACAGAGGCCGAGGGAAGCCGCTCCGTGTGTCCCCTCTGGGGGGTGGCCGGGCAGCGGGCACTCCCGGGATCCCCAGGCGGACAGGGAGGGGCGCGCCGCCGGCCTCCCGTGGTGCCCTGGCCCGGCGCTGGGCGCTCGCGGGGTGGCGGGTGGCCCCACTGTCCCCTCCCCGGCCTTCTCCCGCCTGCCCCAGAAACGCAGCGCGTGACACACGTGCAAGAGGCGGCAGGGCGGCAGCCGCCAGCGCCGGACGACGGCTTACGGGGCTTATCCACCTTTTACTGTAATTGTGAGATGAGGAGCTGAGGGTTGACTGCTTCTGGGCGAGCCAGGGCCAAATCCAATCACACGGAAGCGCCCATTTCCTCCGAGTGTAGCTGACGCCTGCCCAGGCTCCGGTGCCCGGGGAGGGCCTGCAGCCGAGCCCTGGGCAGCCCGAGAAGGCGCAGGGCCGGGCCTCGGGGTGGGACAGGCGTCCCGCTGTCCTGCTCGGCCCCCTCCCGCGGGTCACGCCTCGTGCCTCGTGCAGGTCTCCGCCTGGAGCCTCCTGCTCTGTCTCCCGCAGCCGGACCTGCACACCGCAAGCTCGCGCGGCGTGGCCCGGCCTCCGACGGGGCCCACGCCCGGGCCCCCCGCCCCCTGTGCCCTCTGTGGGGGCGGAGCCTGCGGCCACAGAATCTGAAGGCGCCAGAATTCAGGATGTCGGTCCTGTCCGGGCCCCTCGCGGGGTGGGTGAGGAGGACGGGGTGAGCGCCCGCGGCCTGCGTCCCGGTCCGGGGCGTGGGGTCTGCCCGACACAGTGGGGGTCGGGCCAGATGGTTGCTGAGAGGCGCTTTGTCTGTGACCCACTTAGGTTCATAAAAAAAAAAATTTTTTTTTAAAGAGAAGGAGATAGGGTAAAGCCTGTCGGTCGTCATTTTCCATTTCTTCCCTGTGCTTTCTCCTGAGAAGACTCGATGTGATCGACCGTACGTGGGGCTAATGTTCCCCAGGCGGAACAGAAACATTTCAGCGTGAAGGGAGGGGAGCAAAGTGAGGGGGACAGTGCGGAGCGAGGTGCCTCCGGGGGCTTCGGGTGCGGCGGGTGCTGCCCAGGGAGCACCGTGTCCCCCGGGGTCTGGGTGTGAGAGAGGCTGAGGCTCATCCATCCTAGAGATGGGAGGGGAGAGTTCAGCCCAGCGGGGTGCGGGGGACACCGTGGGCAGGGGGTGGCCAAGGTCCCGCCAGGCTCCCGGGCCAGCTGGGGGACAGGCAGGATGCGAGGGGCTTGCTCTGGGAGGCGATCAGCATCGTGCCGAAGGGGGCTCTTCTGCCCCTCTCTGCTGTGTCACCGAGGCAGCGGCCCCGGGCCCACGGCTGCCGTGAGAGACGAGTCTGGAACTGTCACTAGACGACGGGTTCCGAGGTCCTCGGCGAGTCAGTTCCTCGCGGCCTTCTAATCGGAGCGCGTCAGCGAGGGGAGCGCGAGGGAGGCCTTGGGAAGACCCCAGGCTCTTCGCTCAGGGGTCCTGGGCGTCCCAGCTCAAGGGTCCTGGAGGCCGGGAGCCCCGGACCGTGGGGGCTGAGCTGGGCTCTCGGGGGCAGGAGAAGGCGTGCGTGGGGGAGGGGAGGGAGGAAGCCCCGGCTCGTCGCCCACAGCCAGCCGGCTCACAGACCAGGGCCTGCGCGGAGGGGACCCGGCCACGCGCGGGGGACTCGGCCGCCCCGCCTGGCCCAGCCGCTCCGCGTGGCGGCCCTCGCCAGTGGCCCCGGCCGTCCTGCGGGGGGCAGGGGCGTGCGGGTGTGTGCGTCCAGCACCCAGCGGGCGGGTCAGGACTTACACCCACCTCGATCGGTCCTGTTGGTGGCTTTATCCTACATTTCTGCCCGGATCCTCGCCAAACTGCACCTCAGGGCGGCTTCTCGCGTCCATCCGGGACCGTGGCATGCACACCGCCGACGCGACACGCCGGTGGGCCGAGCGCGGGGACAATAAGGGTCTCGCAGGCCAGCGTGGGGCACGCTGCCAGGCCGGGCACCGGGCCGTCGTCCAGGGGCTGGCGGGGGCCCCCTGACCGGCACGCGTGCCGCCCACCGAGACGCCGGAGGGAGGCAGCCAGGTGCGCTGGCTCCGATGCGGGCTCGCGGCGCCCGGGGCCTGGGGTAACTGGCCGCCCCCCCGCGTGTCCCACCCCAGGGCACACATTCACTCCCTGTTCTCTGCCCTTCGGACCCCAGCGAGCGAACGGCACGCGTCCGGTCGGAGCACAGACGCTCTGTGCTTCTCCTCGCCGCTGTCCCTCCTCTCTGGGTCCGAGGGCGCCTGCGGAAGGTACAGTCCGTCCTTGCTGGAGGGGTCCGCAGAGCTTCCGCACGTTCCCTCTGACCTGCGGCCCTGGCGGCTTAGGGAGTGACCCCCGCTGGTCGCGCCTCCGGCCAGGGGGGCCGGTGGCCACGAGTAAGGCCCCGTCCCCCCGTCCCCCGTCCCCCCCCCGTCCCCCCGAAGCCCCGGGGCGGGTCCCGGCTTTGAAGTCGCTGACGCGGCTCCTCAGCTCACGACGAGTTTTGAAATCCGCCGTTTGGGTGCGCGGCTCGGGATGATCCCGGCGTTTCCCTTTCTCCGGGTTTTAAAGCTTCCGCTCAAGGCGGTGAAGGGAGCGGGATCCCGGAGCTAATGGTCGCACGGCCCGTGTTCCAGGCGGCGGTGGTGCCCGCACCGCGTGCAGACGCCCGGCACGTACCCGCCGTGTCCCCGCGCCGGGCATGGAGACGCTGGTGGAGGAGGAGCGGCCCTGGGCCGGAGGAGCTGGCGGCCACCTGTGGGGGGAGAGGGACGGCCACACCGCGTGGCACGCGTGAAGCGAGGAGCAGAGGCCGGGGCTCAGGGTGCGAGCAGGGAGGGCCAGTCTGGGTCTCAAGGGCGTGGCCTCCCGCCCTACCAGGAAAACCACCAAAAATCAAATTATTTCAAAAGGTAAAGGTGAAGCCCAAGCCGCACACCCCCAAGGCCTGTGCTAAGCTGCGAACACGCAGCCACGGGGCCGCGAGGGCGCGTGGTGCCAGGGCTCCCGGGCGCCGTCTGGACACTGAGCCCCGGCGGGCGGGTGGCCTTCTGCCCTGCAGCCCCCGCCGGGCGTCCCCTGACCTGTCGGGAGGAGGGGCCGCCCCCTCCTGGGCCCTGAGTGGACGCAGCCCACGCTCCCCTCACGGGGGGGGGGGGCGGGAGCGTGGGACGGGGAGGGGACAGCAGTGGGGGGGGGGAGGGGTTCTGCCGAGGCTCCAGGCAGCGTGGGCAGGCCCCGGGCACCCGGAGGCCCCTCACGCCCCCTCTCTCGGGGCGGGGGGAGCCCTGGCCGAGCACACGGTGGCTCCTGCGTCTGAAGCTTCGTGTTTTCCACACGGAGCGAGGTCTCAGCACAGACCGAAGGGCGGGCTCGGGCGGCCCCAAGGAGGCGGAATCTATTCCCAAGTCTGCTGGAGGCTCCAAACGTCCTGTCGACAGCAATTTCCACCTCCTGGGAGGACGTTAGCACCTAAGGGCCCGGCCGTGTAAGACGTAACTCCCCGGGGCTGGGCTCAGCCTTGTCCCTGTGCCCACCCCGTGTCACCGGGAAGGGACTCGCACCCACCGCGTCCCAGAGGGGCAGGGCGGGGCTGGCCCCTGGGACCCTCTCCGCCTCCGCGGCAAACACAACCAGACCGGATGCGGGACGGGCCGCCACCTGGTGACTTAACCTGACTCCTCTTTGGTCCCTAACCCTGCCAACACGTCAGGCCGCAGGTGGTCACAACGGGCGTCAGGGGCAGGAGGTGTCACCGCACGCCTCACGGGGAAAGTCATCTGGGAACTGGGGCCCGGCGGGACCTGGGGCTGGGCAGGGGTCTGGGGGGGCGGTCACGTGACTGGAAGTAGCCGCCTAGGAGATGGGTCGTGCTCGAGCATTTTGTTTATTTATTTTACGATTATTTTTTAAAGACGAGGCCTCCTTGTGGGCAGAAGGACAATCAGAGGAGACCAGAGGTCTGCAGGCGTCGGGCCGGGGCCGGGCCACCCGCCACGGCAGGACGGGTCACGCCCGGGTGTAAAGCTTCGTTTACGAGGGACGGACCTTCCTTCCAAGATGGGGCTGTGGTGGAGAGTGGTAATGACCGCCTTTGGTCAGCGGGCAGACGTCTGGGGGGACCTGGACCTGCGCGGCCCGGGAAGTGGCGTTCTGAGGGGACGGACGGCAGGAGCAGGACCCGGAGAGGGCCTCGGGGCGAAGCTTCCCTGCGTTTGCCAGGAGCCGGGCGCGGGGGCGGGGGCTGGCGTGGGCAGGGACGTTCCACGGGGTCGTGCGGACAGAGCCCGCAGCCTGTGGTGGGGGCAGCTGGGCCCAGACACTCGCCTGCTCCGCTCTCCTTCCCGCCACCCTGGCCCCCGGGCCGTGCCTCCTTCCCTTCCTGCGGTTCCAGGAGTCTGAGCCCTGGAGCCCGGCAGCTCGAGGCCCCTGGGTGTCCTGAAAACGCCCTTTCTGAAGAATAGACAGGAACACGGGGGAATAATGTCGAGGGAAACACTGGGATAAAATGATAAAATGGGAACAGCATGTACAACTCTAAAGTCCTCCTCCAACACAGGGAGAAGCTGACCGGGACCAGGTACGACGGTCGCAGCGGTGGTACCTGCCGGTGCGAGGAGGCGCCTTTTCCTTCTCCACCTGCGCACCCCCCACTTCCCGCGCCGACCGGACCTGCTCTCGTTTGGAAGCCGCTTTCCTGTGTTCCTGGCGTGTGGGGGGGTGCGGGGGAGTGGCCGGACCAGGACCCTGGGTTCTGGGGCCCTGGCGGGCGGGGGTCCCGCCGATCTCGCCTGTAGATGCGGGAGGCGGCTGCGCCAGCCCCCCTCGCCCCGCTGCCCTGCCGCAGGCTCGTTCTCCTGCCTCCCCCGTTTTCGTCCTCCCTTGGCTCCCTCTCCCCTCCTGTCTGTGCAGTGGCGAAGCCCGGAGCGGGAGAAAGCCCAGGCAGGCCGATCCGGGGTCTCCGATCCCACGAGAGACCGGCTGCCGGGCGGGCTGGGTGCGGGTGCCCCCGTGACGGACTCGCTGGGGCGTAGGGGCGTTTGGGCTGAGGGGGTCCTGCGAAGGCCCACGTCCAGGCCCTAAAGCTGCCCACGCAGACGGGGTCCCTGCGCGCTCCCTCCCCTCCCCGTCCCCGCACCGACTGAGTTCTTCATAAAACATCCACATTTCCCCGCTGAGGCTTTGCTTAATGAAGTATTTTATCGTGTTCTCTCTCTTAAAAAGAATGAGCTGGAGTGTTTATTAAACTCATTTTTGCTTTAATGTATTATTTCCCGCCGTATTTCACGCTGGGGACACTACTGTTTCTGCAAATGACTTTTTCCGAGGTGCCCGGTTTAGCTGTCATTGCCTCTGTCCTCCGGTCTGGTTCCGAGCCACGCTCGTTCCTTCTGTTTGTCCAGCAGCCGCAGCCTGGAGGGGGAGTCTCCTCCCTGTGGCGAGGCCGCGGCTCTAAAGGTGGGGACGCGGTCGTCCTGAACGGGGCACGCGGCGCAGGGCACCTTCCTGGGGTTCCTGCAGCCGAAATACGAACACCTGTTTGGAGGCACCCACAGTCCTGACGCCTGTCGACGGGCTCGACCCCACAGTGAGGTCCCCCCACAGCTTACGGGGTCATGACGTGGGCGTTGTCCCCAAGTTTAAGGCCAAGGGAAGAAACGGTTGCCCGGTGTTTCGCGCCGGCGGGGACACCTGCGGACTAGGCATTTCTGACCCAAAGGGAGGCGACTTTCCCCGACAGGTAGAAAGCCCGCCCCTAAGTATTCAGTCCCAGACACGTGTGCTCTCTAAGAAACCTGCTCCGGTCGCGCCAGGCTCACTCACAGGCAGGGCCGCTAGAGGCGGGCGCTCTGAGCTGCCGATGCTGCTTCGCCAGCGTCAGGAGCAGGGACCCACCTGGTCCCGGCAAGACGCGAGCGGAGGAGGTGCCCGCTGGGGGGTGGAGGGAAGGCAGCCGGACGGACGAGCCGTCCCCCGTTTGTAAATCCGTAAATCCCAGGTGACAAGGACGAGGACTTCGCGGCCTTTACACAAGGGACCGTAAGCCTTTCTTGGATAATTAACCTTTCAGAAGCGCGCGTGTTCGGCACTTACTGTCCGGAAAGGGGGACCATAGCCAGACTGAGCCACAAGCGCGAGCGTCGGGGAGCGCGGCCGCGTCGCCGATCCGTTCCGCGGGCCGCGGCTGATGAATCCACCCGCCTCTGCGCCGCTGCCGCCGTGCGAGTGGCGTTCCTGCAAGTTACCACTTGATTCACATTAGAGGACGGACGCGGGGAGCAGGCTGAACTTCGGAAAAAGCAGACCCGGTCGGGGGCTGGTCTGCTGAAGGTCCTGCGGCGGCACCTCCACCCACCTCTCTCTGCCACACGACGACCCAGCTGCAGGAAGCAGGGTCCGCTGGCTCTGCCTTCGTCTCCGGGTGTCCCTTGACGAGGATTACTTTTCTCCGTGTTTAAACATCGCTTTACTTAATACGTTAATTAGCTTAAGAAAACGGTTTTCTCCGCCGCGGTGGGCCAGGCCGTGGCCGGAGGTGGGTGCCCTCTGAGCTGGCTGTCGCGGGCACCTCCTGGGGGCTTCTTCCTGCGGCCATACCCCGGCCGTTGCTTTCACCTGGCCTCGTGGTCGTGGCCGTTTGTCCTCCTTCCCTTCCCTGCCACCCCCACCCCAGGCCACCCCAGGGGCCCCTCCCCGCCAGGGGCCCCTCCCCCCACCAGGGCCAGGTTCCATTCCCACCGGCCTAATCCCTTCTGCGCTCCCACGTGTCCCGAGCACCGGATTCCACGTAAGCGTCCGCCGACTTGCCCGCGGCCAGCCCGCCTTTCTTGGCCTCCATCTGCGTCCATAAAGTGCATCACAGATTGAATGGAAGGAATCCGGCCATTCCGCCCCAGCCGTAGACAGAGCAGTGCTTCTGTGGGGGACACAGAAGAGGGCACGACTGTCCCCCTCGTGAGGGTTTGCTTAGTGGAGACACAGCGGGGAGCGTGGGGGGCTGCCCTGGACCCCCATGAGGCCATCAGCCGTGCATCCTGCAGGCGTTCAGACACTGATGGCGACGACAGCGTGGGCAACGTGCTCGTCAGCGCGGTCCCCACCGCCAGAGACACGCCTTGTGGGTGTCACCCCGTCTTCCCGTGAAATGCACCCTCTTCGTCCCCCGCCTGCCGTGAGGAAACAGGCAGGAGACGCGAAACGAGAGGCAGAAGCTGGACACGTTGCAGGTCTGCCGAGTGCTCCTGGGCACAGGGGGCCCGTGCGGGACCTCGTCGCGGAGGGATGAGGGAAAAGGGGGCGCCCCACCCGGGTGCCAGTGCCCTGGAAGCCGAGCAGCCTGGGCCTCGTGCGGCCGCCTGCTCCTGGCCTCAGCCTTCGTCCTGCATCCTTCCCGTCCTCCCGGCTCTACCATGAATAGGACACGTCATCCGTTATTCGGACTCAAATCTGACAAATTAAATTGCAGAAAATTAAAGAAGTTGTAGATCAATGTTATCAGAACGATCGATTAATTATTCCTTCTAATTAAAACGACCAGCGCCTAATACCTTTCACTTATATTTTATGGCCCAATTTCTAATTCGGAGCTTTTAGGCGATGGCACGACCGCAGGTCCACGTACAGCTTGGAACCACATAATTTATTAATCCTCATTACGGAGGGTCTGGTTTAATGGCCGCCACCTGGATGCAGGAGGAGGGTTTAATTCGGCCTGGGCTCTTCTCAGGAAGCCGGAGGGTTGTCATTTCACTCTGTTTCGTGGTTCTGCCTGCCACACGAGGTTCCTTCTGTCAAAAAGAATCATAAAAAAAAAGAAAAAAAATAGGCGCGTGTACCTGTGAAACAGGTCAACGGCCCAACTCAAGTGGTTCTTCGAAACGATGTTTTCCCTTTCATCTTTTCTCACGGAGGGTTTGTGGCCTAATGTATCGCCGGTGTGCCGGGAAAAGCGCTCGAGATTCGGGGACGAAAAGGCTTTTGGACTTTGGAACGGGTGCCACCTTCGTGGTGACCCCGGGATACAAATTAAAATAGCCAGCACTTCACACGCTGCTTCCCTGCCTCCGTCAGCTCTGAACTGCGTACAAACAAGATTTCTCATCCCACTGGCGAGGCTGGGCAACTGGCCGGGGTCCGAGGAGGAGACCGGAGCTCAGGGAGGTTCCGCAACTTGCCCCAGTGACTGGGGCAGTGAGCGGAGGAGTTGGGACCGAGCCTGGCAGCCGGCTTGGGAGCCCAGGCTCTTAGCAGCTGCTCTATGCGAACGAGTTCAATTAACTCGACACGGTTTTCAGGGGGCACCGAGTACAATACAAGTGTGAAAAAGTGGGCGGTTTCGGGGCCACGGCTGGCAGCTTACTTGGCAGAGATGGATGTGTGGCTGATAGGGAAACTGATACGGCTTTCAACAAAGCCTGCAAATCAATCACACTTAATGAATGTGACTCACGTGTGAAAGGAACGAGCGATTAAAGCATTAGCATTCCGAACTCCTCCCGCCTGGCTAATTTCTTCTCCTCCCGAGGGTCACCGGCTTTCAAAGAGGTAGGGACGCGGAATTACTGATATGGATTTTATGGAACAGAAATGCATTTTAAATGGCTTAAACTGGGGACAGTCTGTGCAGTTCTCAAGGGGCTGTCAGTCTTCGCGTCTCGCTGCTCCCGCAAGGGGTGTGGGCTGAGGGGGAGGCTGACACTGTCACGGAGACGGGAACGGGAAACGGGAGGCCAGGCGTTTCCCGGGGGGATGGCTAGGAAACAGGAGACAGGCGTGGGGGGCCCCTCTGCGGGGAGGCGAACTGCCTTTCTGGTTAAGCACAAGGAGGCAGGAAAGTGGCTGAGGAGGCATGGCCCCCGAGGGGCCGCGCTGGCTTGTGCTTTACCCAGGATCACGCGCGGGACTGCTGTGTCATTGATGCATTTTGAGGACGATCTTGGGAGAATCCCGGCACGGTCTCCCCAGAGCACACTCTGCTTCCTGACACTGTACACAACCCATTGCTGGATGGGAGCACCAGGTCCTGGGCAGGGGTCCCCAAGCCCAGGCCCACAGACCACCTAGGAACCGGGCCGCACAGCAGGAGGCGAACGGTGGGCCAGTGAGCGAAGCTTCCTCTGTGTCTGCAACCGCTCCCCAGCGCCGGCATCACCGCCTCAGCTCCACCTCAGATCATCAGGCGTACTGGGCCCTGGTGCCAGAAAGCTTGGGGACCACTGCACTGGGGAGCAAGGAGTGTCTCGGAATGCAACTCACAGACTCGGGGCCGGGAGGTGCCACTGCCGGTGGCATTCCACAGCTTTTGGCAACTGCTCAGGTTTGTTCACGGTGTCGTGTAAACCAGGGGTCCCACACTCAGAGACCTCAGAAGACAGGTGGGTAATGTGACCAAAGTGAGCAAGACGGGAACGAACCCAGACCAGGAAGCGAGTACTCACCCCAGTCTTGTTCCACGTGACGACCCAGGACGAATGGCGCTAGATCTCCCAGTTTGGGGAACAAGACGTGTACGTGTACGTGCATGAGCATTTCTTTTGCTGCTGTGATGAATTACCATGAATTGACTGGCTTAAAACAACATTAGTTGATTATTTTACGATTCTGGAGATCAGAAGTCTCCAGTGGGTGGGGACCTTGACTATGGAGGAGGAGTGAGGGTGAAGCACAAAACCCGACACGCACAGTGAATGCTGCGACATCAGCCGTCACCGCCGTCACCCTCGCTGCGCCGCGCACTCGGGTCCCGACAGGAAGGGCTGAGCACAGGGCAGCCACGCGCACCGGCCTCCGCGAGGCTTCGCACTCAGACCCCGCGTTGCCGCCCCGGGACAGCCGGGTTAGGACTGGGGTGCGCACCAGCGTCCCCGCGCGCGTTAGGACTGCTCCCCGCCACCGCTGTGTGAGCTGCGCCCCTTTGTCCCATCCCGAGGCCCCTGCACACGGGGCTTTGCCCGGCGGGGCCGCAGGGTGGGCCCGCGGACGGTCCTGGCGTCCTTGGCGGCCTTCTCCGGGCAGGTGCCCGGCGCCGACCAGGGCCGCCAGCGCTGATGGACGGCCCCGCCCCTCCCGCCAGGCCCCGCCCACCGCATCAGGCCCCGCCCCTCAAGGTCCCGCCCACGAGCGTGGGCACGTAGCCCCCGCCCCACGCACGCCTCGGCGGCCGGAGCTGCGGGCGCGCGCTGACGTCATCGGCCCGCGCCGCGTCGCGCCCGCGCGCCCCGGGGAAGGTCGTCCTGAGGCGCCGGCGGCGGCAGCGGCGTCGCCATGTTGTCGGTCGCCGCCCGCTCGGGCCCGTTCGCGCCCGCCCTGTCGGCCACGTCGCGCGCGGTGGTCGGCCCGCTGCGGCCCCTGCTGCAGGCCGCGGCGCCCGCCGCGTCGGGGCCGCCGGCGCTGGACGCGAAGCGGCCCGCCCTGTGCCGCGAGTCGCTGAGCGGCCGGGCCGCCCGCCGGCCCCTGGCGGCCGTCGTGGGCCTCAACGGTGAGCGGGGGCGGCGGGGCCGGCGTGGGAGCGGTCGGGTCGCCGGGCCGGGCGCGCCCCCGCGGGCTTCGGCCTCAGGGAGAACGGGCCGAGGCCGGCGGCCCCAGGGGACAGACGAGCAGACGCGCTGCAGGAGGCGGGGACCGGCCGCCGTCGCCCCAGTTCCGTGTCCTTCGCGGCTGCGGCGGAGACGCTGGGCTGGCCGCCCCCCCCCGCGGTTCCACGGGGCTCGGAGCACCTGGCGTCTCCTGGGGCGCCGGGGGCTGGCGGTCCGGGCTGCAGCTCCCTCCCCCCCCCCCCCGGGCAGGGCAGGGCGCGGCCCCTTCCCCGCCGTCCCGGGGCTCCCGGCCCGCGTGCCGCGCCCCCTGCCCTCCTGCCCCCACCCCGCGGCCTCTGCTCCCCGAGACTCTCCGCTCCGCTCCCACGTCTACGCGACTTGCTCGTCCTTTCAGCCTCCGTTCGGGCCGGGGCCACCTCACACCTGCCGATTCCTCCGTGTATGTCCTAGGGCACGGAGCACCGAGCACCACCGAGCACCGGTGCGCTTGCTCCGACCCTGAGCGGGAGGGCCTGGAGAAGGGCGCCTTCACTCTGCTCCCGCAGCGCTGGAGTCTGCATCCAGTGCTGTAGGTAGAATAATGGGTGGCGGTTTTGTTAGGGGGCCCCCTTGGGCTTTGGAGAAACTGTTCGAGGTGAGAACAGAACCGCCCAAGCCTGTCCGGACCCGGAGGTTAGAGGAGACAGCAGGGGAGGAGGCCGTTTAAGCAGCAAAGGCTAAAGGCACCTTTGGCGTTTGTCGCATCGGCTGAAGGGTTTCTTCTAAGACCTGGAGGCTGACCTGTTTCACCTGTTTCTTCCAAGAACTGGTAAACAATGCAGGACTGTAAGGCAGACCTCGTCCGTAATCGTGGCGGGGCACTAGCGTAAGTCCACGTTAAAACCACCTGCCTAGGTGTTTTGTTGAAAGGTGGTCAGAGCAGGGTGTGGGGTGGGCCGCGTTGGGTCAGGAGAAGACCCCTGGGTTGGGAAGGACGATTCCCACGGCACAGCAGTGCTCGCCTTAAAAAAATAAAAACAAAAGACTTGTTATGACGCCTTAAGCTTTCTCTGTTTAGATGATGTTTCTACAGGTGTTTTGCTTTAGTGTGGAACTAAGTCTAGCCAGCATCTTTGCGGTGAAGTCACACCTAGTGCAGTTCACGCACATCGTCGAGACGGTTTTGCAGTGTCATTTCCCAGGGCGTCCTCCATGCTGTAGCGCAGCATCAAGGGTAACCTGCAGGGTAGAATGGGAGTGGGCGGCTGGACTCCCTCTGCCCAGTCTCAGGTGAAGGTGGAGGCCATTCTGTCGAGTGTCCTGTGCATTTCCTGTGCATTTCCTGTGCGTTTCCTGTAGCCCCTTCAGCGGTTCCTGCTGAGGGAAAGTCATTCATTCACGCGTGATCCCAGCCCCAGTCTGCACTGACAGGTCAGCATCAGGTGGAAGTCGGGTAGGCCGTAATGCAGTGTCACTTTGCCGTAGTCGGGAATCTCAGGCAGTCACTCCCTGTGTCCTGGTTCCCTCCAAAAGATGCTGTGTTTGCCCGGAAAGCAGGTTCGCCACTGTTCGTGCACACTGCGGCTGCGTAGAGTTGGTGACCTTGTGTGTGTGTGTCGGGGGGCGGGGGGCGGTGTTCTTTAATGCTCAGCGGCTCAAGGAAGCATCTTAGGATGGGACAGCCTGGTGGCCTGAGGAGAGTTGCACTTGTATGAAAATGTGTTTTGTAAGTACCTATTTCTTTCGGAAACGACATGTTTTCTAAAAGCGAGGCATTTTCAGCATCCCCCTTCTAAAAAGGAGAGTGTCTAGCAACTGTCCTAAAATGAATACACAGAGATGTTTGCTTCCTGAAACATACTTAAAAGTGAGACCAGTAAGTTAATTTTTTTGTCAGACATTTAAAAATGGTATGGGAAGGAGGACAAAATCTTTTTTTTGAACTATTTTCCCCTAAAGTATCACATAAACAGTCATTTTTTAAAATTTACCATTCATTTGGGACAAATATCAGGCCTATTTTGTGCCAACGGAGCAGTGAAAAGAAAGACAAAGCCCCTACTCTGTGGAAGCTGTCACCCCTCGCTGGAGGGGTTTGTGTGTGAAAGTTGGCTCTTTGTCCGTAGGAAAGTGAAATAATTCATTCTTTTGGAGGTTTTATTTGCTTACTGCTTATTCTGATGAGGATGCTCTTCTCTGCCCATTAAGAGTTTTAGCTGAAGTTAAGGCAATCCTAATTTGTCCCCCGAAGTATAAAATAGAAATCTCTCAATTTTCTGCTAACAGTTCCTAGAACGTTTATTGTCTCATAATTAGTATTTCAGGAATTTCTGGTAGTTCCCTCAGAGAGCGGGTAGGTAGGAATATGAAGTTAGACATTTGGTTAATCAGATGGTCACACGCATCACTTGTGGGGGGGACTGGATTCATCGTAGGGTCCCTTCTAATCAGAACAAGGGCAGTATTTCACGTCACGTAAGTATGTCTTGGGCACGTTGAATTCTGGGGGACTTCAGCGTGTTGCTGTTCACAGTGCGACGTGGCTTTCAGGATCGAGGCACTGGCCTGTCACGGATCCTGAATCGGTGGGGAGGAACCGGGTTTGCACGTGGCACCTTGTGCTTTCGCGCCGGTGTGATGGTGGGGTTGGCTTCCTCTTGCTTTTAGTACTTAAGTGTTGGCGCTGCCAGTGTGGCCGTTTCTGAGACCAGTGGGTGCCGCCTCTCGCAGTTTTAACACTTGATTCTTGTCCACATCCTCCCGTCTGTCTTGCAGTCCCTGCCTCCATCCGCTGCTCCCACACCGATGTCAAGGTGCCCGACTTCTCCGACTACCGTCGCGCCGAAGTGTCCGACAGCACGAAGTCTTCCAGGGAGAGCACCGAGGCCAGAAAGGGCTTCTCCTACCTGATAACCGCCACATCAACCGTGGCCGTCGCCTATGCCGCCAAGAATGTCGTCTCGCAGTTTGTCTCCAGCATGAGCGCCTCGGCCGACGTGTTGGCCATGTCAAAAATCGAGATCAAGTTGTCCGACATCCCGGAAGGCAAGAACATGGCTTTCAAGTGGAGGGGCAAACCCCTGTTCGTGCGCCACAGAACCAAGAAGGAGATCGACCAGGAGGCCGCCGTGGAGGTGTCCCAGCTGAGGGACCCGCAGCACGACCTGGAGCGAGTCAAGAAGCCCGAGTGGGTCATCCTGATCGGCGTCTGCACCCACCTGGGCTGCGTGCCCATCGCAAATGCGGGAGACTTCGGCGGCTACTACTGCCCCTGCCACGGGTCGCACTACGACGCGTCCGGCAGGATCAGGAAGGGGCCCGCCCCTCTCAACCTGGAAGTCCCCACGTACGAGTTCACCGGTGACGACCTGGTGATTGTCGGCTAGACCCCCGGCCCCGAGGAGTCTTCGTGCCACTGGAAGACCTATTCGGGAGCAGGCCCTCTGTGCTTCAGGTTCGCGTTGGTGATTGAGAAGGTGTAAGAATGGCTGCTGACGTGCCTGCGAACATCGGTGTGGAGTGGAGTCGAACGCGGGGTGCTCTCAGGCAGTCACCTGGTCAGGGCACCGTTGACGTTGGGCTCAGCGACTGAAAGCTGCAGTGTCTTTGATGGTTGATTCTAATTAAAAATCACAGGCTGGCGTACAAGTCTCGTGAAATCTGTAACCGGCTCATTCACGTCTCCTCTTTGTGTGGGGGACACACACTGGGGAGCTCATGGTCAGGGCGAGGTTGACATCGGCGTCATCTCCCAGTGCTGCGGGGGCAGGGGCTCCCCGCACACACACACTAACCCCGAGGCGATGCTGAGTGTGGTGGATGGGGGACGTCCTGGGACCCGTGTCAGGGCTGTGACGGTCAGCCCAGCCCCAACCCCCGGTTTCCTACCTGTGTGACAGGCCGGAGGTTTTATTCGTCACCTCCGGAGTAAGTAAGAATCCTTCACTTTTAAGAGGTCATGATGGGATATCATCCGAGAGAAGCGTCCAGAATGGGAGCGCACCCTGCCCTGTCCTTCCTCTGGCGTGGCCGTCCCTCTGCTCCTGCTGTCCGCCTGTCAAGGGGACTAGGGCCCGTGACCCCGGTGGTTTCGTCTCCGTGCCTACGGATTGTCATGTGTCTTCGGTTGGCGTTGCAGTAGCTTTCACCCTGCACTGGGGGTGGGCACAGGGAGACTCCGAACTGAGCGCTCTCCCTGCCTCACACCTGCAGGCCAGGGCTGAGGCACACTGGGCCTGATCTCCGGGCCCTGCTGACCGCCTCAGCTGCTTTGATGCGCCATTGTCTCGGCCGTTGTCCCCATAGGGGACAGCACTTCGCTGGGTCCACCTGTGCCCTCAGGTGCATTTATTCTGCAGCAAGCTAGGGCGAGTGGCCAGATGGTCAGGAGGAAGCTGGACCCCAGGCGAATCCACACGCAGGTCATTAAACGGTTCATTATCCCAGTAACGAGGTTCATCCGTCGTGCCAAGAAGTGCGTGGGTGTCAGGAAGCTCAGAAATGTCCCGTCTGAAGCCGCGAGGCCCCCCCTGCCCCCGCCCCCCGCGACAGACGAGCAGGAGGAGAGGGAGCGGTCAGTGGGACACGGAGGCCAGAGGGAAGGCCCGGCAGGTGGCAGCCCCCTCCCCGGCAGTCCTGACCTCCCGCTGGGAAGAGGAGGTCCAACGACACCCACCAGGCAGCCTCCTGCGCCCCCATCCTTTTCTCGCTCACGTGCTCAGAAGGCAGGGAGGCCGATGGCGGGCGGGCGCCCCGCAGAGAATTAACCCCCAGGCACACTCGGCTGGGCCGCCGCAGCGGGGAGGGAGAGGATGGAGTCCCAGAGCGGCAGGTCCCGCCGTCGGTGCGGAGCTCTGGGTGCCTCACGGGAAACCCCACCCTCTGGCTTCATCCCCCGTCGCACGAGCACTGAATCTCCGCGCTCCCCACGCCTCTCTGCTTCCGAGGGGCCACGATTCTGGGGCGTCGGCGGACGAGAGAGGAGGGGCACCTCGGAGCTCGGGGAGTGGAGGCTCGAACACACCTGCGGCGCGGAATTAAGCTAAAAGCCTCTCCCCAGTCGACGCCGGCTGTTTCCAGGCGCGGTCAGGTCTCCCCTGCCCAGGGTATGCTGATCCCACCGGCTGTGACCCTTTTCAGGGAAAGAAGGAAACCCCGATGGGACTGGCATGCGCCCGAGGACGTGGATCTGTGCGCACGCACACTGGGCCGTGTCTGAGGGTCTGGTCTGGCTCGGCCGCGCCCCCAGGAATGTGACGAGGGCATCTTCGTAGGTGGAAAAGGATGCGGTGGCGTTCGGCCGTGTGCGTGACAGGACGCCTCTGGGCAGCGAGCTCGCTTGAAGTGGAAGGCGAACGAAAGGCGTTCACTTTAGACACGACAGCAAAGGTCCCAGCGAATGGCGAAGGGTAGGCATCCTCAGGAAGGTCGTGCTCGACACAAAGGCGTCAGGCGTCCCCGTCTGAGTCGCTACGTGATTCGTCAGGTTTCCCCGCCGGGGCCCCCTGGCCTGATCTCAGGGAACCTGGAACCTGGAGCAGAAGCGAGGATGGAGGGACAGGGCCCCCAAAGGGCCCTGTGGTTCAGGATCAGCGAGGGGGGAAGGCGTCTCCCAGACACGCAGGTGACTGGACCCCAGGGAGAGGAGACCCTGCCCCCCAGACGAGGGGTGCGGTCCACCCCACGGAGTGGGGCAAAGCCCTCTACCCTCCCCCGCCCGACCCGGTGGACCCTGCCCGCAGTGTAAGGAAACAAGTACGTGAGGCCGATGACACTCCAGATTTGGGGCTGGAGGAGTAGAGGCTTCCCCACCCCACCCCCGGAGAACCATAACGACTGGGGGACTGAAGAGCCGCAGGAGTTTCGGGGCGCCCACTCAGCTGTTCGTGACCTCCGGGCATCCCCCCGGCTGCGTGTGTTTGATCCTGCCCCCACCGCAGCCCGCACGTGTGACACGCGAGCCGGCCTGCGAAGGCTTCGAAAGTGGAACGAGCACCGGGACCACGTCCTGGAGGGTTTGCCGCCCAGGCCCGCCGTCGGGTCGGCCGCCCGCTGGGACAAAGCTGTGGGTATCCCCACAAGGTTTCAGCAAGGCCTAGTGCCGTGTGACACGACGTGCAGGGAAGAGGCAGGGGACCCGGCCACGGAGGGTGGGGACGTCCCAGTGGGAGGATGCTCGGCCCGCCCGCCCGCCCGCGGCGACCTCAGAACCGCCCAGGTCGGGGCTGTGTCCTACCTGCAGGGACACCGCGCAGAGCGACACCCCATGATGCTGGGAGCCCCGGCCTCTGTGCGCAGCGGGCGGGAGCGGGCGCCGGAAGTGCCCGTCAGCACCCGGGTGCCCCCGGAAGTGCCCGTCAGCGCCCCAGAAGTGCCCCTCGTGCCCGCTCAGGCCTCAGGGCTGGAGGTGCCCGCCCGGGTCCAAGCGGGTCCCCGACTCCCCGGCCGCACGTGTTGTGGCGCGATCAGTTCTAAGACCCACGGAGCCAACTGAGACCAACGCGGGGAGGATCATGGGACCGTCCCCCGCCTGTTCTGTGACGAGCACGTGCGTCTGGCCGTGTCCTTCCGGCCCAGCAGCCACCCCCTTCTTCTGCTGAGAGCCTCCCCCCGCCCCCCCTCCGCCTCCCCCCTCGCTGTCTTCTCAGCTGAAGGTGCCGAAAGGCCTCCCGACGGCTCCCTCCGTTCCACACGCGATGGCACCGTCCTCTCACCTAAGGGCCGCCGCTGGGGGACAACGGTCACACACACGGGGGACGCTCGTTGACGCAAAGCCAGGTGAGGACAGAACGGCTCAGCCGGAAAGGACCCTGATTCCGGCCTGGCCCTCCGCTCCGGGGCTTGTGTTTATCAAAACAGGACGCTGGGCGAGCGAGAAGCGCGTGGAGCCGCACCTCGGGTCGGGTGCGGCATCCTTCTCTGCTCCTGGAACCCTGATGGGGACTTAAGATCCCCTTTGTATGGAAATGAGCTCAGCTCTGGGTTACCTCCCCGCGTGGGGGCCGCGCGAACCCCTCTCTGGTCAAACGGGATCTCGGGCTTCGGCGTGTCGCTCAGAGGCACCACGGGTCGCGACAACATCGAATGAGCGAAGAGGCGTGACCCAGGCGCAGGTCACGCATCTGGGAGGCGGCCAGATCCCGGAGCGTCCCATGTGGTCATAAGACCGCCGACTTCACGTCGCCGCCGAGAACACGAGGGGCCCTTGGGGACGTCGGGGGCACCCAGCAAGCCGCCCCTGGGGGGCGAGGTGACAACGCTGCGCGTCCACCCCATTGCACGCGCCCATCTGCCGCTGCGTGGGAACCCACCGCGGACACGGCATTCCCCGGGGGCCACGAAAACGCACACAGGTGCCTCCCGCGGGGGGCGCCAGGCCCCAGGTGACGGCCACGGCCCTGTGCCCCGAGCTCATGCAGCTCCGCCAGAGCCCGCCCCCCGCACACCCGGTCTCACCTCCTCAAAGCTGCCCCGCTGGGGCCAGGAAGGGTCCGCCTGGGCCACCACCCGCCACCGGCCGGAGAAATTACTCTTTCCCCCAGAAATGTCTCCACTGAAATGTTCACCCCGAGGGAACGGGTAAGGCAGGTCCCTGATCAGTACCAAGTGTCCATGTGAAGAGACCCACGCGGCCACTGAGCGCCACGGAGCAGAGAGCACGCCGAAGGCAAGGTGACACGGGGCCGGCCGCGGGTGAGCAAGGGACCGTCCGACCGGCCCCTTTAGCTCTTCAGGCGTTTGGTCAACCGTCCCAGCTGCCGCCCCCGCCCCCGGCGGTGTCTCCACAGTCACTGCAACGATCGATCGTGACAAACGGGGAAGGCACAGAGGACGGACGTGAGGCCGAGGGCTGAAGACGCGGCAGGTGACAGGCCGCAGCCCTCGGGCACCAGGAGGAGCTGGGGTGGCCCCAGGGCCAGCCCGGCCTGCAGCCACAGCCCACCAGGGAGGGAGGGGAGGTGACCAAGGACAGGGATGAGTCCAGCCCCAAGCCGGGTCAGCCCTGAGGTCCAGCCAGGCCTCACTGTGCCACCCGCAGGGGCTCGCCCCCCGCCCCAGCCTCGGGGAGCCGGCCGCCACCCGCCTGGCCTTCGGGATGCGCCTTCTCCCCAGCACCCACCTTCCAGAGTCTCTCATCTCGCGAGTCCCCAGGTGCGGGCAGAGCCTGGTGTGTCGTCCGCACGAAACGATCCCCAGAAGTAAAAACGACGGCCACCCAAGTGCCCGGGTCCCCCAGGGGGATGGGCCTCTGGGCCCGGGTCTTCCTCTGCATCTCGAGTCCGTCCGTGGTCCCTGCCTCTCCACGTCCCCAGCGTCCCCCTCCCCGGGGAAGAGCCCCGCTCACCCCCCATCTTCAGAGAGACCCCCTGCGCCCCGCTGCCCGGTCAGACACCCCACTGCGTCCCCCGGTTTCTCCTTTCCTTCGTTTAGAGCCGACTCCTCGGGACCAGCACAGTCAGGACAGAGGGCCCTGGCCCGTCGGGGTTTGCTGCCATCCTGGGGGCG
Source organism: Cynopterus sphinx (assembly GCA_030015415.1). Lineage (NCBI taxonomy): Eukaryota > Metazoa > Chordata > Mammalia > Chiroptera > Pteropodidae > Cynopterus > Cynopterus sphinx. Next base: position 1,268,959 of record CM057386.1, read on the forward strand.
GGGGGCGGGGTACCACTGCCGTCACGCACACGTCTTACGTTCACACGCGAAAAGCCCGGGTGCGGGCCCTGGGAGTAAACACCCCACACAGGTGCACGCACGCTCTGCCCCCAGCCTCAGTCCCTCCGACGGTCAACACTTCCGTGACCGGGACCCCGTGCCCGCAGGTCGCCCCTGGGGTGGGGGCGAGGCCCAGCGGTGGGGGGCCCAGTGAGGGCCGGCCCTGCCGCCCCACGGCCTCCTTGACGGCTGAAGGGACCTGGGGACCTTGGCTCTCTCTTCCCATCCTCCCCGCCCGCTCCCTCATTCCTCTCATAATTAATCCCTTTGACAAGTGAGAAAACTATTTTCCAAGTAAACAAAATAAATCAAAGCGGTGCCACCTCCTCTAGCTAATGTCCTCCATCCATCACGGCCCCGCGTCCCACACCGAGGGGCGGGGAGCAGACAGCGCGGACCCCGCTCAGCGGCGCGCCCGAATCTGTGACGTTGAGGGGTTGGGACTGACTCGTCATTAAGGCGAGCGCTACGGGGGCTTTCTATGCCTCGGGGCGGGCAGGGGGATCGATGGGGAGAGGGGCCCGTGGGTGGCAGGGGCGAGTTCCTCATCGATTCAGGAAAGAGGAGCCAGGCCTCGTTTGATGCCCCACTCAGCACTGCACAGGGCGGGGGGCGGCAGGGGTCAGGCGGGGTCAAGTCCCCCGGCCCCAGGGAAGCGGGGCCGGTGCGGGGGGCCTGCTGGTGCCTCCCCACGGGTCTCTAAAGGCTGCATCTGGGTCGGGGCTGCAAACCCAAAGGTGACAGAGGAAAAGCGGGAAACGGCCGCCAGGTGCCCGGTCCCGTACGTTCCCACGAGCACAGCTTTCCTCGCACGCGGGAGGCAGGGGCGGGCTCACCAGGCCGACTGGACGGCGCAGCTCGGCCTAAGCCACCCCTGAGCCTCTCCTCCTCCCTGTCATTGCAGAGAAGGCAGATCGGGTCCGCCAGGGCCCGCGGGGGAGGGACCGACAGCAGAGACCACGAGGACGTCCACAGGGGATAGACACGCGCCCCCTCCCGGCCGCGCGGCGGCCACACGGCCGGGCACGTTGGTCAAGGCTCCGGGAGAGGCGTCCCTGGACTTGTAAACTGAAGGTGTGACTTTGCACGGAACAAGCCCCGTCAGCCACCACCAGGGAAAGCGCTGGAAGCGGCCCCCCGGTCCCATCTGAGTCGGGGGCTGGTGACTGACACCCCTCCTCGGAGCGGATGGGGCTGGAGCTCACCCCCATCCAGCCCCATCCCTGCCCCCGGGGTCGGCGTCCGCCAGCCGGGAACCCAGGGGAGTCCCTGGGCGTGGGGACGGACGGCGGGTCAGTGGACGGCGTTCACCACGCGGAGGACTTCCACCCCCCACCCCCCAAACCAGGACCAACGGTGAGACGTGAGAAGTCAAGCAAGGTCGCGCGTCCCAGAAGGCAACGTAAACCCTTTTACTGTCCCGTCGGAGGCGCGCCCGACGTGAGCGAGTGACAAGGCCCAGGAGAGCAGGTCTGAGGTTAAAACTTAACGAAACACAGGGGCGAAGCTCAGACCGCCCGGGAGAACGTCCCGTGCGCGTGGCGACACGTGTTCCTCCCTGTGCACTGCTAACAGCAAACGGCTGAAAGCCACACCGCGCGCCCCTAAAACGGCAAAGTCGAGCCACCTGACGGAACAGGCGAAAGACACGAACCAGCAATTCGGGGAAAACGTAAGCGAAAGTATAGTTAACGGTGAGATGTCAAACCGAGTCGCAGTGACCCAGCCAACACAACTCGAACGCTCTCCCAGCCGTCACGGGCGCGCTGTTTTAGGTTAGAAACGGCTGGTGTCATCGGACGAGGGCGACCGTCCGCCCACGCCAGGGACCAGGCTCCTGGCCTCAGCAGCGCCCGGCGACGGCGTCGAATTCAAACCCACGGCCCCCGACCCGAAAGTCTTCGTGTCACGATCCGACCCCAGAAGGCCTCAGAGGAGCCGCAGACTGGCCCGAGCATCCTCACGTGCGCGGCGATGCGGAGCGGTGGACACCCACAGCGCAGGGGACAGAGAGGCAGGGCTGGCCCGTCCCCAGCGGGCGCGTTCTGTGACAGAGTCCCCTTCCCCCTGCCGACACCGCAAGCCACGGGCCCCGCCCCTCCCGGGGGACAGAAATGCGACCCCAGACAACGGGTGACAGGACTCCCAGGGAGACAGTGACCGCTCGACGGATGAGCACGAAACGCAGGCCGAGCGGCCAGAGGCTGCAGTCTCTCCTGCTTCCGGTGCACAAGGCCGAGGGCCACTTTCGCCACCGCGTGGAAGACGCCAGGCGGAGGACGAGCCGACACTGGGAGCGGCAGCAGGAAGGGGAGGGACCCACCCGCCCGCACTCTCGCGACACTCGGCAGTCGTGAGAGGACGTGCAGAGCCTGAAGGCCACGATGAAGTGCGTGCGGTTCCACCGGAAAGCCCATCTGAGGTTTCAAGCTCCGATAAACGGCTTCTAAGACAGCCTCTGGCTCAAGGTGAAGCAGGGTTAACTAGCATCACCTCGGAAACGGGAGCTTAAAAGACTCAGGAGGTCATCACGCGGCGGGAAGCAAGTCACACAGAGAAAGAGAAACGCCACGTGCGGAATCGAAGGAACAAAAAGAACAAACGAGTCAAAAACGGACCACAAACATGGAGGACAGCGCGGCGACGGCCGAGGGGAGGGAGGCCGGGGGCTGGGAGGCCGGGGGAAGGGCTAACGAAGCACAGACCAGGAGTTTACAGATGGTCACGGGACGGCGAGCCCGGCTGGCTAGGCGGAAGGAGGGAGGGTCGGGGGGGGGGGGGCAGTCAGGAGGACCATCTCATAAGCCGCACGAACGCCGCAGCGGCGCGCTGCGCGCCTGAAACCAGCACAGCCGCATCAGAAGGTAAACACGACGATGAGGAGCCCAGGAAAAGTGCCTCTCAGCGGCCAGGGCCGCTGGCACGAGTGCTTCCGCACCTGGTAGCCTCTGGAAAGTAAAACGACAACTTATTCGACTATAAAAACGTCGCAGAGGGAAACCTCACACCTGAAGCCCTGCACAGCCACCACGAGCCGCCCGACACCGGCGCAGGGGGCGTCCGGAGGGAAGCACGCGGCGTGGGCGCTGCGTCACCAGCGGGACTTGAATCGGCGGGCGTGTTAGCGCGACGCGCGCGCTCGACGTAAGCGCTGTAAAAGCTGTGCTTCGTACAGGATGCGCAGCTGGCGCAGTTAATGCAGGCTGCCACCGTCAACGCGAGAAACCGACCGGCTCCTGTCGCGGAGAAGCGAGCGCCTCCCTCCCAATCGTTCACGCGCGGCCGCGGCGCGCACGCTGGCTCCGAGCGACCCACTGCACCGGTTTCGAACCCGCTGTGCCCCCGCCACCGTGTGGACGGCTACACAGCCCAACGAGAAAGTGCACGGCTCGGATTCTGGATGGGGACAGGCAGGTAGCGCCCCCGTGATGAGGCTTTTATTCTAAGGCAGGGATTAGGCCGGTGCAGCGCGGAACTCGGACCTGCACAAAGGGGACACGGGACGAGAAGCGCAGGGCCCTGAGACCCGTGCGACTCCGGCTCTCTCGTTCTGCACCCCCACCCCCACCCCCACCCCCCTCAGAAGTGCTCGGTCAAAGTGCATGTGCCCCCGAGAGCCAGTGATCGGCTTATCGTGCGAGAACTGCGTGTCTAAAAAGCAGACTTTCCAGGTAAGAAATCCCCGCATCTTCGACTTCACGGGTTTGATCCCCGTTTCATACAGAGGGAGTGTCCCGTCTGCACAGAGCCACTGTGCTCAAACCGGACTGATTGCACATACAAACACAAGCCAGGGACGGGACGCGGGCCGTGACCGCCGCGGTGACCGGCGGTCCTTGCTGTCTGACCACGCCGCGGCGGTCAGAAGAGAAACGTGCCGAAGCTCCCCTTCCCGTTCCACCTGAACTGGTTCCCCACGATCGAAACGAACATCTCCTGCGACATGAGGTTGTCGTCCGCCTGCGTGATGCCCAGCTCACTCAGCCTCTTCCTCCTGAGCTGGCCTTTCTGCGTGGAGGCCGCCACCAGCTCGTTCACGATCTCGCAGTTGCCTTCGACCTGCTCGGCGAGGCCCGAGCCCACGTGGGGTGCCACCTGCCGGGCCGCACAGTCGATCAGCTCCTCCAGGTCCACCCTGGTGTCCGCGTCGCCCTTGCCGCTGGTCTGACGCTCGGGGGCTGTAGTTTCTGGAGGAACAAACAGGGTTACACGGACAAACCGGCCCAGCTCCCTGGGTGTCCTGCGGGGGCTCCCGCCGCCACGTCCCCAGATGTCGGGCTCTCGCAGGGCGCGAGCAGCTCTGAGTCCTTCTCTCTCCCCACCTCCGAGCCTCACCGCTCAGCAGACCTCTCCTGACGGCCGCCGTGCGCTGAGCACTGAGCTGGGAGCTGGGGGCCGCCAGGACGCTGCTACTGCCCCTAAGGGGCTCCCCAGGGGCTGCCCAGTGCTCCTTTCACCGCTGCTGGACAGCAGGGGGTTCTCAGGTGCGATCAGGGCGACTAACCAGGTGACCTTAGGGACACGGTTCGAGTGTAGAGGACCTCGCCACAAGCCCTTTGAGAGCGGGGTTTTCTTGGCTAGGTGAAGGATGGGAACGCATGGGGAGATTCAGAGCATGTGACACATCCCGAGCACGAGGAACGTGCCCCGAGGGAGCTTCTGCTGCTGTGATGAGGGGGTGACAGCGAGGACCCGAGAGCGGCTTCGGACCCTGACCAGCAGCCAGCGAGGCAACAGGGGCTCCAGTCCGACAGCGTCCAGGGAACAGACCTGCCCACACCACGGGCGGCTGGGACGACCCTCCCCAGAACTCCCAGGTGAGGGCCCTGTTGGCCGACACCCGAGGACCCCGCCACGCCCCGCGGGGCTCCTGACCTCCTGCCTGGGAGGAGAGCTGGCCGAGGCGGAGCTGGGGCAGAGCCTGGAAGGGGACGAGGACTGCGCCGTGCCAATGCTCGGCCCTTCTCTGCGGCTGGGGGTCACAGCGCCCGGGGTGGGGCCGGGAATTCATGAATTCCCGAGCTGGCTCAGCTGACAGGGAGGCGTTCACTTGTGCCAATAAAACATGGAGGCGAACTCCACGACCCCCACCAGGGACCGTGACCTTCAGCCCCGGAACTCATTCCTCTGCCCCCATCCGTAACGGACGCCGGCTGGAACCACCACTCGGCCATATGTCCAGCCCGACTCCGGAAATTCATGGACGCCAGGCGCGCTAAGCAGGGGACTGCAGGGCCACGGGAAACACACGCCACGGTCTGGGAGGAGCGGCTAGCCGACCTTGACGGCTGCTTTCGCCCTGAGAGACTACGATGTCACAGCTTCCCCAAGCTTCTTGGTCCCCACGGCCAGGCACGGGCCGGTCACCTTTTGCACACGAGGAAGGAGACTCGGCCCCTTCAGCAGCGTTTAAAGCTGAGGCAGATGAAGTCAGATCTGCCGCTTCATCTTAAAGCTACTTTTTAGAGACAGCTCACCTGCGGCTCCGTCCGGGGCGTTCTCCTGCAGGTCAGAGAAAATCGTAGGTTTCACCAAGACGACACCATAGCCCTCGTTGTTGTGTATGACGTTGTTCACCATGGATATTTTGGGAATGTCATAATGCTCGTCCAAGAAGTCCTGTGATGTCGAACACAGACGCTTTAAGAAACTGTCACATTCGACACCGCCGGCTTTAGAAATCTGACTTTTTTAGGCTGTTCCAAAAATAAAGCAGAAAGCTCTGCTCACTCCTAGGTGGCAGCAGGCTGAGCTGTGACACAGCAGAGCATTCTCACAGGGGACTTTCCACCACCAGCTATTAACCCTGTTAAAATCCACGCACCGTTTCGTGGGGACTGAATCAAACGTGACTGCTTCTCAGGGGAACTGTCCGGGCTGGACAGGGGGCGTGTCAGCCGTGCTCACCTTGATGAGGATCCCTTCCTTGCAGTGGTGGATCCCGTTGTCGCTCAGGGTGCACTTACTCCCAGGATAGATCTCTATGCCAGCTCCCTGCAAGTGACAGCGCAAGGCAACGACTGTCAGGTGTGAACGGGCGGGACGACAAGAGGCTGGTCACGGCCGCTTCTTAGACTTTACCACACGCGGAAAGGGTCCTACAGGGCGTTTTACGGGGATTCCCAATGGACAGCGTGGCCAGCTCCACGTCCAGCAAGTTGTGGGTCATTTACCACTTTCAGAACCTCCCCCCCTGCCACACACACACACACACCCCCGGCTAAGAGCTTCGACACCTGATTCCTGTTCCACTTTCGCTCTGGACAGATCAGTTTTCTGATGCTATCAATCAATCGCACACATGTCATGTGATCGTATCAAACGACGCAGAAAAAACACCTGACAGAAGTCAACACGCATCCAGCTACTATCTAAGGGCGGCGCACCAAGCACGGCCCCGACCCGTGTCCCCCACAAGCCCAGGTGTCCCCCCACACTCGCCCTGTCCCGCTAGAAGTGCTGGTCGGAGCCGAGAGGCGAGAAAAGGAAACCAAAGCACACGGATCAGAAAGGCACAAAACTGTCCCCACCGGCAGATAATAAACACAGTTTGTCTAAAATGCCCACGAATCTACAAACACACTCCTAGAAGCCGGAAGAAGATATGCAAGGTCACGCGGAGCAAGGCAAACACACAAAGAACACTGAACAATAAACACACAGAAACCGAAATTAGAAATACAAAATCACAACCACTCCAAAAAGCGAATCGTTTAAGTACAATCTAACAAAACACACGAGACTTGTACGCTGAAAACTATGTGATAAAAAAAATCAAAGCCTGAAATAAGTGGCGAGAAGACCACGAGATGGGCCTCAACATAAAGAGACGCCCGTTCTCCCCAGACTGATCCAGAGCCTGAGCGGAACGCCCAGCAAAACCGCGGCGAGACTTTCTGTAGAAAGAGACAAGGCTTTTTTCTAAAATTTATACTGAAAGGCAAAGATCGAGAATAGCTGAAGTGATACCGAAAAAGATGAATCAAGACGGAGGGGTCCCTGCACCAGACTTCAAGACTTCCCACACGGCTGCAGGTACGGACGGAGGGGACAGAACGGGGACCCAGAAACCGACCCGGAGACCCGGACGACTTTCCGCAAGGCACAGCCAGGCTGTGACAGAGAACAGCCTTTTCGAGACAAGAGCAGTCAGAACGGGACGTCTGCAGACCCATAAATGAAAACCTTAACCGAAGACCACAGTCTACGCCAAAATCAACTCAAAAATGAATCATGGCCTTAAAGGCAAAATGCAAACTACACCATTTTGGGGGGAGAAACAGAAAACGCTTGCGTTCTAGGCCTAGGCAAGGAGTTCTTAAACTTAACACCAAAAGCACAATTAACTCAGAACGGGAATTAACAAACTGGACTTCATCAAACTTAAAACGTCACAGACGAGACCAGCTACGGACCCGCACAAAGTGTCTGTAAACCACACACAGCCCCGATGGAGGGCCGGAACCGCGCACGCACGAAGAGCCCTCGAGCTTCTACAGCAGAAAGAACATTCCAGTTAGAACCCGGGCACAAGTCACGGACAGGACACGTCACCGCAGAGCAGGTGCGGACGGCGAATGAGACATCCAGGTGACGTGAAAGATGCCCCCCGGCCCTGACCAACAGGGCAACGCAAAGGCGAGCCACGCGCCTTCCAAAACGAGCAGGACTGAAAAACCGGTGGGAGCGCCGAAGCGCTGGCGAGCACGTGGCGAAGCTGGGTTACCCGGCCGTGGCTGGTGGGAACGGGAAGCCCGCGAAGCCGCCTGGAGAAGAGTCTGGCGACGTCTAATGGAAGCGAGAGCCATGCCACGAAGAATCTACGGGGACCACTTCCAGGGCCTGCGTCCCCCATCAGGAGGAGCGGCAGGATCCCTCATCTTCCTTCCTCCCCTCTGCTTTGAAAATGCCAGGGGAGAGGAGCCTGGGCGGCTGGGCCTGGCCAACTCCGCACCCGAAGTGCCCGGACGTCTCTGGACAGAGGACCGGAGCGTGCACGACCATCGTGGTGCCGCCTTTCATCCACTTACCTGGAGCTTCGACCTAAACCAGCCCCTGAAAGGACAAGAGAGCAGCGTACCTTGGCCCCGTACAAATCCGAGGTCTTCATCAGGAACTCCGCCGAGGTCCGCACGGTGACCCCGGTCGTCTCGCACTGCAGGACGCAGTTCTCCAGCGTTGTCTTGCCACGGTGGATGACTGCGGGGACAAGGGCCACGTGCAGTGGAGTCAGTCGCGGGTCTTCTCCCCCAAGAGGAGTGGCCCCGCGCTAACGTCAGCTCATCAAACACCTCAGCAGCGACCACCTACACGTGGCTATCGGAACGGCAAGGGCACGACATCTAAAACGACCAGTCCGCGTCATCCTGTGAATCCACATGCAACGGACCCACGTCCGAGAACAGGCTGGACTGGTTTGCACTCTGGGGTCAGCTTCCTGAGTGGCCAGGCTGTGCGCCTGAGGAGCCGATCGGCCTCCGGACACCCTGGAGTGGCGTTTTCTTCGCCGTACCTTCCCGGGAGAGTAAAGCTGCCCTTCAAGCCCGGGACAGACAGACACGGAACGGCCGGGCACTTACTCAAGATGCCCTCCACGGCGTCGTGCTGGATGAACTTTATGCTCGAGATCTTAACGTCCGCGCCCGTACAGTCCACGAAGGTGTCTCCCTTGCCGCACTTCTCTATCACCACGTCGTCGGGCAGCCCGTACCCTGGGGCGGGGGAGGGGGAGGAGAACACTCAGGACGGCGAGGGCAGCGTCCAAACGGGGCTGCGACCCGAGGCGGCAGGAAACCCGCCAACCCTGTTGCGTCGAAATAAAATCTGTTTGTCTCGGGCACGCAGTGTACCCCCCGTGACGGTGGCTGCTGGAGGCCAGGCCAGCTGGGGGACAGGTGCTGACCGCCCCCAGGAACCAGCAGCGGCAGGCACCCCGCGACCCACACAGACCGACCGCCCGGCTCCGCGGTCCCGGGGATGCCCCGTGGGCAAAGCTGCATCTGGGATGCTAACGGTCACTGACGCCGCCCGGGCAGCTACGCTACGACCTCCCCAACCCGCCACACAGTCTGTAACGTCGACGCTGCTTCCACGGCGTCAAAGAGCAAAGTGATTCTACTGCAGCGATTTGTCCTGCGCATGCGTTATCTACACGCTCACCTGTTATACGTCAAACGTCGGAGAGGAGAGGGACAGAAGTGACACACGTAAAACGGAAGAGGGGGCGGGGCGGTGTGCCAGGGGCAGCGGGACACGCACTCCCGGCCTCGCCCCCACTAAGGAAGCCCGACACGGTGAAGATGGAGCGCACAGTGCAGTCTGCGGACAGCGGCACGAGCCCCAGAATGACACGCGACTTCGGCACGACGAGCTTCGTGCCGGCTCCGAGAGCGTTTGGTAAATAGATGAACAGGTGCATCCGAATTTGACACATTGTGGAAAAACACGGGACCAAGATGGATGCCTGGAAAGTAACCTAAACCTAGGAGTCACTCTAAAGCAGCGGTCCCCAACCTTCGTGGCACCGGGGACCGGGGCTCCGATGAACATCTAGGGCCCGAGGACCTGAGGCGGGGCTGAGGCGGTGATGCCGGCGCCGGGGGGCGGCTGCAGACGCAGACGGAGCCTGGCTCACTGCCCCCCGCCCCCCCGCTCACCTCCTGCTGTGCGGCCCGGGTCCTGACAGGCCGCAGACCAGTACCGGTCCGCAGCCCAGGGGTGGGGACCCCTGCTCTAAATGCACAAGGAGATTCTGACCGCTAAAAAGTTGTTTTTAATAGAATCTTTCAACCTTAACGTTCTCAAAAGGATACTCTCGTCAAGACTCAACATTTCTTGTGACCATCAGCGAGCTTTTAGGAAAATGAAGGTAAGATTTTTGGTCCAGTTTCAAGTTGGACCTACACCTCTCCCAAAGATAATTCAAATTCAGAACAAGAAACCACGCACCAACACACCTGCAAGCCTTGAGACAAGAGTAAGCAACAGACGTTGCTGGGAGTATTTCTTATTCTAGAAATGAGGTTTTCCTTCCAGGAACCACCTACGACCTGGATGGGGTGCTTCTTCCTAATGCTCTTTGTCCCTGGGTGCTCGTCTGCCCAGCACGCACGATGCCACAGAGAGCCGCCCCTCACAGTCGCGCGATCCCTGAGCCCGTGCCCCAGATGGGTGGTCTGGCGTTTTCTGACGCGCGTCACGCATGAGAGTTCGGGTCTGTGACCCCCCACACTCACCTTCCAGCTCAATGGAGTCAGCAATGGAGAACGTGCCGGGGACCATGTAGCGGCCAGGACAAACGAGAACCGTGTCGCCTTCGTAGCAGGCATTGATGGCAGACAGTGGGTCGCTATGGAACTAGAAAACACCACCACACGGAGAACACAATGCACCCCCAAGGGCAACCTGGGGTTCCTCCAGGTGCCCCCCGGCTCGCAGTCGGGAGTGAGCATCTCCTGTGCTCCAAAGGCAGGGCCGGCTCTGCTCCCACGTCGCGGAAAACCCGCCCTGGGGCGCCCTGTGAGCCCCTGCAGCATTCAGGAAGCCCTGGGGTCAACGAGGAGGAGAAGAGCCACGCGGAGCAGGAAACTCCTCCCACCTGAATTTCGGTGTCTTCCTTGCACGGCTCCCGACAGAGCCTGTCCCTGAGCAGACACTGCAGCAGGCTGGTGGTCATGGCGGCGGAGACCACGTGGGTGACCTTCTGGCCGTTTGCTCGGACGCCCTTGGCTTGGATGTTGGAATTCTTCTGATAACCAAACACGTACCTTAAAGACACCAACAGGCCGACCGGCTCTCAGCAAGACGGCGGGTCAGAGGGGCCGCCGACCGGCTCGGGACGGGGCCGCACAGACCTCAGCAACGGGTTCTCGATGAGCTTCAGCTTTTGCTTCAGCTGCTCGATCTCGGAGTAGAGCTTCAGGCCCTCCACCATGGAGATGTTCTCCTGCTCCGTGTCCGCGTGGCAGGTGGACAAGCTGCTCCTCAGGCTCGAAAACGTCCGGTAGCTCTCCTCGCACTGCGACAGCAGGCTGCGGTAGTCGGCCACGAGGCCCGACGGCACGCGGTCCTCGAGGATGTCGTAGTGCCTGCGAGGAGGAAGGCGGCTGAGGCCCCGCCCGCCTCCAGGCCCCGGCAGCCGACCCGGCCGTGCCGGGCGCGCTGCTCCAGGTCGGGCTGCTGGGGGTTGCGGGCACCACCGCGTGAAGGACACGGGCTTTGCTTCTGAGAAGTCGCTATTTTTTCCCTTAGACCCGAGCATTTGCGCCGTAGAAACTCTGAACGCTCGCACTGCAGTCTGTGATCATTCTTTAATAGGAATTATTTCCCCGCGTACGAGGTCCGAAATCTTAAGTGGGCCGCGGGGGCAGCCGGGGGACGGGGGGAGCTTCATTAGAGTGTAAAGACTCCAGCGTCTACGGAGAACCCACAGCAGAAGCGGTTCGCGTGACCCAGTCCCTTCTCACACTGAACCGCTCGGGAAGAGCAGGAGAGCATTTCAAAAACGCAAGCCTTTGGGGATGCTGAGAGAAAACCAAGGCGCAATTAAGACAAAGTAACCTGCACTGGACCACCTTTTTGGCACTTGGAATCGGCTGCTGATTCATACACCTTCCCGGGCTCAGACAGAACAAAAGCGTTTCCAGATGCAATAACCTGAGCGTACGCCCAGTTTCCGGAGGCAGAGTCAACTGCAAGGCGCCTGCCATGAGCCGAGGTTTAAAATGACCGCTTCCTCCCCCAGTTTCAAGTCTATCGTCGCACGTGTGCCTCTGGCCAGAGCGCCTCGACCTTGGCCGCATGAGAACGCGGGGGACTTTCGGAAGTACTGACGCTCGGGTGCCCACCCCCCACCAACGAAACCTGTCCCCGGGGACTCTAACAACAGCCGGGGCTGAGAGCTACGGCCTCAGACGATGTGTTTAAACTTGGCCACGCTCTAAATAAGATGAGGGGGAGAAAAAACAGAGCCACATCCTAGACCAGCTGACGACGAATTTCAGCGAACATTCGAACAGTATTTAGAACAAATAAAAAATACGCTTTTTCCTGCTGGTTAAGCAAATGAATTAAGCGAAGCCTGAAAAGCAGGGATGCTGTCGCTTTGGGCTCCTCCACAGCCATTTAAAGATATTCTAGAAATCTACTGTGCAAACGGGAAATCACGGTCCGAGGCACTGACTGCCGGATCGAGCCCATGACGTGAAGATCAAGACTCAAATCTTAAAATGAGTGTCCTGGCGCCCCCCACGCCCTGCCAATCAGCTGATTTCTTCTCCTGACGGCAACACCCCGCGGTCTGGAGGCTGTGAACCGACCTGTGTGTCCAGGGCCACGAGCCTCGAAGCCGAGGGCTTTCGTCAGGAAGGAAGGACGTCCCCCGCGCAGGGTGGCATCACCCCAGCACCGGCTGCCTCCCCGGGGGCCCCGCCTGCTGACAGCTCTACCCCGCCTCGGCGCAAAGGTCAAACCTGCCAGACACACGCGGTGTCCAGCTACCACCGCATCTCGCTTCCGCCGCAGCCAGTCACTGCCCCTAAGCGCAGCTGCATCGGAGCTGGACGACACGCAGGCTCACGGCGATCCCGGCCCACCGCTGACGGGCGGCGGGAACGCGGAAAGGCATGGCGGGAAACCGAACCACGGCCACCAAGAAGGGCTGAAACCGCACACACGGGTTCCGAACAGGCGGAACCGCGAACCGGCCTTTTCACCCGCTTTGCACGGATTCCTCACTGCCTGAGCCGGGAGAAATGCACTAAGTCACACGGCGCCACGAAAGCGTTCAGGGTCGCTCCCTGTCGCACAGGACATTGTCTTTGGCTCAGGGGGCACGGCCTTCCACCAACGCCCCTCTGCTTGCGGGGGCAGGCTCCACTGTCCTCTCGGGGGCGGAGGGGGTGGGGGCGCAGGCTCCACTGTACTCTGGGGTGGGGGTGCGGGCTCCACTGTCCTCTCGGGGGGGTAGGGGGTGGGGGCGCGGGCTCCACTGTACTCTGGGGGGGAGGGGGTGGGGGCTCGGGTTCCACTGTACTCTCGGGTGGAGGGGGTGGGGGTGGGGGGTGGGGGGGCCGTGACAGCCCCGTGGGAAACCGCCTGGCGCTGGAGCGCCACCTGCTGGACCGAGGGCCCCGGCGCACGGCGCGGGGAACAACTGTTCGGGAGGAAGGGCTGGGAGGGGAATTTCTGCAGGGAAGGGTCTTTCCTACCCGAACACGATAAATTAGAAGAAGAAGGTGTTTAGGTGACTTGGAAATCTTTGTTCACCACCACTAACCTTTCAGTATTTTCATCGATCTGTCAAACGTTGTTTGAGGACAGGAACTTGACAGAACCCCCCGAGGTCAATCTTAGTTTAGTCTGGTGCTTTACTGTAGGAACGAGCTTAAAGCCACGTACTCTTTAAAAAACTAAAGCAGAAGAAGTCTTCTGTCATTCAACTGGTGTCACTGTTTTTTCAACTTTGAATCTAACAAAGCGTGTTTTTTTTAAACATTAGCTCAAGTTTTATTCAGATTTACAAAACACTGAGCTGTCAGATGTTCTTGAACTCTGCTTTTAGGCCCAGTTACAAGCACAGAAAGGAGGTTTCTCTGCACGAGTTTGGCGTATCCGCTCCCGCCTGCGGGCCCTGGAGGGCACCCACAAACCGCACGCCCACGGGTGGGCTAAGGCGCAGACAACCGCCCTCTCACACGCCAGGGTCACTGGTGACACTCACAGTCTCAGTCGAGGTTCCACACATCTGACAAAGTAGTCGTCCTCGTCCTCCTCCTCTTCGTCCCAACTCCTCCAAATGTTTTGGTAGAAAAACCTGGAATGGAAATGAGCACCGCTCAGACTCTACCACCGGCTCAAATCGTGAGGGCTTTGGAGGGGTGAGCGCGCGAGACTAAGGCGAAGCGGTTCCACCAGCTGTGGCTGCAGACGCCGGGCTCCGCTGCTCTCGACAGTCACGGTGGCACGAGGCCTTTCTGCCCTGGCCGCAGAACTTTCCCTACAGCACTGGTTCTGCTGGGACCTCTTTATTAGAGCTACTTACTGACTACCTGTGAGTGCGTGGGTGGCAGGGCCATTTGCTGAGACAGAAAAGACCGGGAGAGAATCAGGTGTGGGGTTAAAAACAGAGAGCTCTGTTCTCGCCATGCCAGGGCTGGGACGGCCACCTGGCCTCCGGGTGGGTGGTGTCGAGTGCAGATGGTCTGCGAGCTCAGGGAAGGGGCAGGGCAGAGGCAAAGGTGGGACCGGTCGGGGTACTGTGGCGTCACAGCAACAGAGAGCATCTGGGGACATCCGAGAACGCGGTTCTCAGCCCCAGCTGTACGTCAGACTCCCCCAGACGCTTCTAACAACTATCCCCGCCCTCGGCCAGTTTAATAAATCAGAACCTCCAGAGGAGAGGGGTGCAGGATTCAGATCTGTCAAAGCTCTCCGTGTGATTTAACATTTTTTTTTAATTATTATGGAACACTTCCAGCCTGTGCAGGAGCGAACAGTACCGTGTGTGCCACAAACCCGCGCGTCGTGCAGCCCAGAACTGCTGCGACGCTCCGCTTCTGGCCTCGGGGGTGTCCGCACCCACTTCTCCTACCTGACGTGCTCGATGGCCAGCGCCGTCTGGTCGAAGGCTCCCGAGTCGTCGAACACCACCCACAGCTCCTGCAGCGGCAGCTGGTGTCCCTTCAGGGCCAGGAGCTCGCTCACGCACTCCACGGTGAACGTGCTCACGCGGGACTCGCACAGGTGCGGGTGGGCGAGCCGCACCACGGCCTTCAAGGCCACGAAGTCCACGTCCGTGACCTGGAGGGTAAACGAGCGCGATCGGCAGGCTGAAATCAAGAGCCACCTGCACAGGCGAGCCCCGCGGACAGCCAGGTCGTTTCGAGCGTGACCTGGGGCGGGGAGCCCCCTTCCATGAGGCAAAGGCCAACGCGTCGGGCCTGGCTTTTACCTAACAAGACGGTGACAAGGGCGTGTGAGAGAACAGCTAGCAGGTGGTCAGCACAAGTCACTTCAGGGCCCGGATGGGAAGGGTGAGCAGGAAGCAGCCGCCCCGGGGCAGGAAAGTGCGCAGGGCCGGGGTGCAGGGGGCGGCCAAGCAGAAAGGCAAGTTTCCTGCCAGAATCAAGGGAAGGAAATGGAGGGGGCAGGGACAGGATGAGGAGCCAGAGCGCCGACACCGGCCCTGGTAAACACGCCGGAGGCTGTAAGCAACAGGACGGCAGGTCCTCTGTGGAAACCGAGTTTGGCGGCTCCTGGAGACCCGACTCAGGGGTCGGGGGGGTCACTATCTTCGCCGGGGGGCCTGAGCCACAGTGAAGATGCGAAGATGGGGCCGGTGCCAGCGGCCCCGCAGGGCTCGGCGGAGGCCGGCACGTTCCCAGGGGGCAGAGCGAGGAGCAGACGCTCCCGGCTCAACATTTCAGTTGGACAGGGTTGGCGGGGTCCGGGAACCAGCACGGAGAAGCACTCACGGCTGTGACCAGAGCAGACTGAACGGAAAAGGCCCAGCCAGCGGCCGGCGGCGGCGCTTTCCCTGTCTGCACCGGACGCGCCGTGGAGGGATCCGCCCCGCGGCTACAGGCTGTCGGGCGAAGCACGGCCGCTCTTAGCAGGCCTCTAAGGCCCAACTGGGCCGTGACTACGGTGAAAACCTGACCGAGGCTCCGCTGACTTCACGATCAGGCCTGTTTCTCAGACGGCTTAGAACCCACCTCCCTCCTCGGAGAACGCCTATGCCCGGACCCCCTCCTCCCCCTCGGCGGACTCTACAGTCCCCCGAGGGCTCCATTCGCCGCGGCGACTACAGGTGAAGAGCGCGCTGCTTCCAACCAGCCCGTCAAGCCTAATCAGAAGCACTTGGGCTGCATCGGTTAGAAGGAGAGCTGCAGCTAGAGACAAAGGTCTTAACGAGAGGATTCCATTTACCTCGACCAGCACCTCGAACACGTTGGTGTGCCAGACCGCCCGCCAGCCCGACGGTTCGAGGACCTTCTCCAAGAACTCGGCCGTGAACTCCCTCACCTCGGAGGCCTTGCAGTCAGCTACGAACAACGAGACACGACGAGAGGTGGGACTATTGCTGCTGAAGCAGACGAGTGAACAAACCCTCTCACACCTACCTGCCCGGAGCCCAGAACGGGCACCCTGGGGCGACGCGAAATCTCCTCGTGGACTGAAAAGATGGAGGAAGCGAAAGGCGGAAACTACGCACCTAGAATGTAGTCCTGATAGGCTCTGAACCGCTCGTAGAACAAAAGATGACTCGTTTGGAACATTTCTGGGAAATTCGTTTTTCCTTCCAGCACGAAGCTGGGTAGACTGGACCCTGGCCTGTCACAGTCACCAAGGTCACTGCACGAATCTTCATCCTGGAACACACCTGAAAGAACCGCCGAAGTGAGCAGGCCCAGGTGCCCGGCTGCCCGGCCTCGCGGGCTGCTGCCCCGAAGTCCGAGCAGAACACAGCGAGGACCTGGGTGTGATGCCCGACCTAGCTCCACCGTCGTCAGAAGGAACCGCTGTTCCTTCAAACATCTCCCAATCCAAGTTCGACTTCAAAACCCTAAGAACAGCGAGCCTGTCGCAGGTTAGGCCTGTGCTGTCCTGTGAGGGCTCTCGCGAGACAGACGAGGGGGGCCACGACTTAATCCGGTGAAAACCATCCAAGCTCTGCCTGGTCCAATATCTCAGTCATTTTTTCCCCCCAAAAAACAGTCCCATAAAGCTGCATTAAAATACACTCCTTCCCAAAGGAATGAGGCTTGCTCCTGCCAGTGGCCCCGCAAACAGAGAGGAGGACCCCTTGATAACGTATGGCTTTGTGCCCCAAAGCTATAGGTTCCTCCTCGCTAATCCTAACGACTGTGTCTGCGGAAAAGACCAGAAAACGCCGATCACGCGGGCTTGGCTGCATGTGCTTAAGCTTCATCAGGTGGGATCTGGCCAGAGGCACATCCCATTCTGTGCAACACGACGAGTCTAATGGACAGAACGACCACTGAACAACGCTGAGGACAGCACCTGGACTGGCACAGTCGCCCCCGGGGTTCCCGGGGGGTCTGAGGCTGTTCCTAGCAGCGGTCCGCGGTCTTTTCCTCCTTCCTTCCACTTCCCTGCGCCTGTTCCGGCCACCAGAATGAGCTGACCCCACACACGACCAAAACGAGCCCTGCTCACAGACACCGATGCACCCGCGGACACCCATACCTCACTAGCTGTGCCACCATCTCCCGGTGCGCCCTCGCCGACAAGCGGAAGGGGAAACTAGGACGCCTACCTCAATTAAATGCAGAGTCCAGTAATCTGTCAAGGACAACGGCACCCATCTCTTAGCGCACATAAATGTTGGTTAAAGAAATCTACCTTCACCTCACGCACCTGAGGCGGCTACCATCGGGGGGAAAACTATCAAGAAAACAAGACCTGGCAAGGATGGGGGGGCGCCCTCGGGCATGTGGACGCGTGCAGCCGCCCCTGTGGGACAGCAGGGAGGCTCCTCAGGACATCAAAAGCAGAATTCCCTCCGACCCGGCCAGCCCACTTCTGGGGAGACCAGGCCTGAACGCGGGTCTCGGGAGACGCGCGCACCCGTGCCCACGGCAGCGGGAGCGTGGAGCCAGCGAGCGGCCCGAGGGGAGGCGCGGACGAGAAAGATGCGGCTCATTCCCACAGCGGACAGCGCAGCGGGAAAGGGGGGGCTCTGCAGCCGCTCCCGCCGGCGCGGGGAGCCCGAGGCCGTCAGCGGAGGGAGCCAGGCCGGCCCCGGGGGGAGGCGCCGCGCTCCCAGCGGCGGGTCCGGCGGCGAGAGGCTCAGCAGTGAACCCCGCAGCGGCGGCGGGGCCGGGCCCCGCCGGGGAGGAGGAGGAGGACACCGGGAGGGCGGGGCCGGCTCGGCGGGGCCGGCTGAGGGCGGGGCCCGCGACCGCGGGGAGTGTCCGAGGCGGCGGACCCCGACGCGCCGACCCGGGGGATCCCCCGAGGGCAGAGCCATCCCAGGCGCGCCCGTCCCCCCAGACCGGCCCGTCCGGGGCCCGGCCCCGAGCCCGGCGGTCAGCGCACGGACGGAGTGGAGGGAGCCGCGGGGGGCCGGCCGGGCGCCTCCCACCCGCTTCCGCCCCGCTCCGCGCGGCCCCGGGAGGCGCGCCCCCCCGCCCCGGCCCCCCCACCGCGGGGCCCCGGCCACCGCCCCCGCTGACCCCGGCCCCGGGCGCGCGCGCGGACGGACACGGCCGGGACCTCGGCGCCGCCCAGCCCGGCCCAGCGCCCTCGGACCCAGGCCGCCGGGGCCACCCCCCCCGCCGCGGCCCCCCCAGGACCCCCGCGCCCGGCCGGCCCGGCGGGCACCCACCTGCGTCCTCGTCCGCGCCGCCCCGGGCCCCCGGGCCCCCCGGGCCCCCAGGGCCGCCGCCCGCCGGCGCCGCGTCCGCCATTTCAAACCCGCGCGGGCGCCGTCGGCCGCTACGTGCCGCCGCGCGCGCCCCTGATTGGACGGCGGCCGCGGCGCTCAGCCAATCGCAGGAGAGCAGCGCGGCGCCCGCGCGCAGGCCCCGCCCCCGGCGCCCCCTGCCGGCCGGGCGGACCCCCCCCCCCCCCCGCGGCTCGCGGCCTCCCGTGCGTGCGGGCCCCGGGGGCCCCGGGGCGGGCCGGTGCGGGCCGGGCCGGGCCGGGCCGGGCCGGGCGGAGATCTGGGACGACCCACCACACCCACGAGCCACGCCCGGAGGCGGAGCGGAGCGGGAGAGGCCCTGCGGCCAGCGCCGCAGCGTGCGGGCTCCCCCGGACACCACGGGTGGGACCCCAGTCGTGCCCCGTCCGGTGGCTCCCCACCTTGCATCACAAGTTCCCCCCTCCCCCCATGCCGGCACCGGCACGCACGGTGCTTCAAAGAACGTCCGACGTAATGAGCGGCGTGCTTTGCCCATGTTTATTCAGAGCCACCTGTGCCCTCCAATAGTAGCAGCTAACATTTATCCAGTACGTGGTGCAAGGCACCCTCCTGCGCGCTTTACACGCTCGACCTTATCCAAGCTTCAAACGCCATCCTGAGGCCAGAAATGCTATTATCCCCATCTCACAGACGGGAAATGCAGGCAGTAAGAAGTTAAGGGGCAGCCAGTTTAACCCAGCACAGCCAGGGGTAGAAACCAGCCAGACCCCAGAGGCTGCCCTTGACGGCCTGGACTCCAGCTGAGGCAGGCAGGACAGCAGAGGTGAGCGGAACACCAGGGGGGACGAGAGCCTGGCAGATGCGGCTACGCAGCTTCCTCACAGGGAGAGCATCCACTCCACCCACACTGCGCTAGTTCCTCTTACGAATCAAGTATGAAAGGGAGAAAGTCCAAAATTGTTAATAGCAACTTTATTCTCACTGGTGCAAAAAAAAAAATCATAATTGTATGATGCATTTCCCCCTAAATTTACAATAATGAAGGTTGTACATAAATTATATAGATCACAAATTTTCTATTTTATACTATTTAGAACGAAATTATTTTGATAAATATGTCAGAGGACAACATAGGTTTAATGGATGGCCGAGTCCAAATATGCAAAATATAGCTTCTGGTTTTGACCATAGCGCTTTAAAATCCTCAAACATGCATTAATATAGTCTAGTTGTAGGGAAAATATTATACATGGCCTCATCTTGCATTTAGGGAAAAGCCCAAGCTGAATTTCACATACAGTATCCCTTTCCTCTAAATTAACCTCGAATTGGACTAGAGAACAAAGAGACAGACGCTTTCGGGTTAGTACCCCAAGTAATGAAGAGAATTACACAATCAACAATGAAACAAAACAGAAAAGGAAGGAGAGTTTCATTAGTAGCCGAGAGAAGTGGTTTTTAAGTATTTTTGTTTTGTTTTGTTTACAGATCATAGGAATTTTAAATCGCAAATCAATCATGCTACTTGGGAAGATCAGACAGGCCTGAACACTTATGACGTGGATAACTCTGTTAAGGTCTTGAAGGTGAGCGTCCGGAGGTGCTGGGTAAAACACATCGCAGGTAAGAAACGGGAAACCTACCTCAGCATTTCTGAAAGGCACAATCTATGGAAGGAAAACCTAGGATAGCAGAACCCTCACTGGATGTACACAGAAAGGAGTGTGGTGAGCCCGCCTCCTTCAAAGGACGAGACCTTCGTAGATGGGCCCCTCAGATTCTGGTGATTCCCGCCGCAGGCGCAGATGCTCCAGCGTGTTATGAAAATGTTTGTTAATCTGCTCGGTTTCTTCACTGGACTCAAGATTTGGGAGGTCTTCTCGAATCTTTTGGATAAGCTGGTTCAAAACCTGAATCGTGACCTACAAAAAAATATGCACAATTTCATGGTCGAGCGCGTAATACGAAAAATAAATGGCAATTTAATAAAAATGTTCTGAGGAGCTTGCACTACCCTCATCAATTCCCAGAATAATTATGAAAAAAAAAAAACAATGAGAACATGATTTCTGGTTTAACCAATGACTTCTGGCTATTTACCAAGAACAAAAAAAGTTAATAAAAATACAGAGCGTCATGAACCAGAAGATCAAAAGCAAAACTGTATTTAACCCACAAATCTTGACCAACTCTTCTGCTAAAGGGATGATTGTTGTTTATTTAGGAATTATTCTAAATCTGTATGTGATGACAATTTGGTCCACTGTTCAGCATTTGTACATTATTTCGTCTCATAAACAGAGACTATTTTTAGAAACTATTTCTACACAAAAGGAATGAGAATTTCCTTACACACAAAGAGTACTTCCATTAGAGATGCATCTATACAGACAGAAGGATTTGGGAGAAATAGAGACCAGTGGGTGGGTTCTCTCAACTCTGACCCTTGTAAACAAAAAAGAAATGTCAGGCCTAAGGCCATGCCACCCTGAACAAGCCGGATCCCATCTGATTGCGGACGCTAAGCCGGGTCGGGCCTGGTTAGTACTTGGATGGGAGACCACCTAGGAAAACCAGGTGCTGTAGGCATTAACAAAAAAAATCATAAAAAAAAAAGTCAGAATGCTAAACTTTTCTATGTGTCAAATCTAAGAGCAGGAAAGGAAAATATAGTTCCCCAGCAACACTTTGTTAGTTCACTTACCGCATCATTCTCCTTCTCATAAAAATAGATATATCTGTTCAGAATTTCTATAAAAAGCTGCACTTGTAGAGAGGGGTCCATGCATTGATTTGCTATTTTTAGGGCTTTCTTTAGGCATTCCATTACTCTCTTGCCTCCGTGAAGCTGGAATAAAGAGGGAGGGGGTTGAAGAGATTAATGAATCACGTGTCTCTTCGCACACAAGGGACTAAACACAACGCTATGGTGGTTCTTTCATATTTTAAAGGGACACGACAAATTTAAATCCTCATTTTTTAAGTACATAGCTATAATTTAAAATAAATGTTCTGTTTTGTATACTTTTATGCTAAATGTTTTATTTTTACATACAGCCGTACCTAAGAGATAGTGCAGGTTTGGGTCCAAACCACGACAATAAAGTAAATACCACAACAGAGCAAGGCACACCGATTTTTTGGTTTTTCAGCACATGTGAAAGTCAGGTTTACATGTAGCCTAGGAAATGTGCAATAGAAGTATATCTTAAAAAACCCAACACGCACACCTTAATTTGATATGCTTCCTCGCTAAAAAACGCCACCCACTGCCGGAGCTTCAGCGCGCCACGCCTGTTCCGCTGGTACGGGTCAGGCCCCGCTGCCGCCGGCTGCCGCCTGGCCAGGGCATCTGCCCCAAGTCCCTAAAATACGGCGGTGGTGGAGGGGGCCTCGCCGACTGACCTCTCCTTCCTCCGGCGACGTACTTCTCCGCAGCACGCGACGACGTCCGACGGCATTCTGCCCACAGAGCTACTTTCAGAACCGGGGACAGCGCCCCCGAGCCCCGCCCCTGCCTCATCAACTACCGACACCGTGACACCCCAAGGCCCCGTTGGCACTTCCATGGTCTTTGCCAGGCGCAGGTTCCATCGCAAGAGACCACGTTGCTGGCCCACCCGTGAGCAGAGGCTCCTCAACGCTCAGGCTCTGCCACGAGGTCGCAGCACAGTGGTCACACCTGCTGGCCCCGCAACCTGTTCCTGTTCCAGCTCCCCCGTGGCTCCCGCATCGCGGTGACGTCCTGCGCTGAAGTCTGGGGCCCTCACGGTCATCCACGAGGGCTGGAATCAGCGTCTCCCACACTCCTGTTAGTGGTGACATGCTGACCTCTTCCCGTGACTCACGCGTGTTCTTCGTGGCTTCTGGAATGGGGAGTCCTTTCCGGGGTTTCAGCTGACTTTGGCCAGATCCATCAGAGGAACCACCGTCTGTGGCAGCGGCAGCCTTACGGACGTGCTTCTCAAATAATAAGACTCAAAAGCTGAAGCTACTCCTTGGTCCGTGGGCTGTGAGATGGAGGCTGTGTCCACAGGTACGA
This sequence comes from Cynopterus sphinx, assembly GCA_030015415.1. Taxonomy (NCBI): domain Eukaryota; kingdom Metazoa; phylum Chordata; class Mammalia; order Chiroptera; family Pteropodidae; genus Cynopterus; species Cynopterus sphinx. The sequence goes on from CM057386.1 coordinate 1,291,449, forward strand.
GGACGAAATCAGTCTTGTATCCATCGCCATCGGAGCTCGTGGTGACCAGGTGACTGTCAGTGAGCAGCAGGTGTCGACAGTGGGCGGGTTTAAAATACTCAAACAGACGTGCTGTCACCCAGGCTGCATGGTTCCATTACAGAGCCCAGGCAGAGCACAGTTAGCAGGATTCTCAGGGACCCGAGGACTTTCAGAATGGCAAATGAGCACCGGCTTCAACTGAAAGTCACCCGCTGCTGCACGAGCCCCTGCCGGGAGAGGCAGCCTGTCCTCTGAAGCTTTGGAGCCAGGCACGGACTTCTCTCTGGCTACAAATGTCCTGGACGGCGTCTTCTTCCAGCGTGAGGCTGCGTCATCTGCATGGGAAATCTGTCACCTGGTGGGGCCGCCCTCAACTCACGGCCTCAGCCAGACCTTCTAGAACACCTGCCACTCCCCTGCACTTCCGTTACAGAGCCGGCTTCTCTTTGACTCAGCCGGGTGACCTGGCCACTGCCCACTTCAGACTCGTCCTCCACAGTGTCCTCGCCCTTTTTCTTCTCGGAACTGAAGAGAGCCGGGGCCTCACTCTGGACGAGGCTGTGGCTTATGGGACAGTTATGACTGGCTCCATCTTCTGTCTGGGCACTGGAACCTTCTCTGCATCAGCAGTCAGCTGTCTCGTGTCCTCATTACCCGTGCAATCACCGAGAAGTGCTTTTCACTTCCTCCGGGAACTTCTCTGCGGTCACCGCGTGGCTGTGGGCGTGCCAGGCCTTGTTGCCGGCCCGTCTCGGCTCCCATGGCTGCACTGAACTTGGTCACGCCTGGCTTTTGAGTCCAGATGAAAGACAGCAACTCTTCCTGTCACTCAAACACCTGGAGACTACCGCAGTGTTATTCTCTGGCCTGATTTCAGTGCTGTCATTGTCCCAGGGACCAGGGAGGACCCAGGAGAGGGAGACGGGGAACAGTCATTCGGTAGAGCAGCCAGAACACACACAGCACTGAGTAGGTGCATGCTACACGGGCGTGCTCTGCGGCACCCCAAGACAATTACAACGGTGACGTCACAGATCACTGATCGCAGACCGTGACCGGCACAACCATAACAGAAAAGCTGGAAATACTGCGAGGATCACCAAAATGTGAGACACGTGAAGTGGGCAAATGCTACTGGAAGAACAGAGCCAACGGATTTGCTTGGTGCAGCTGCCACAAACCTTCAATCTGTAAAACACGCAGCGTCCGCGAAGCGCGAAAACCGCGGTGTGCCCGGGCCACGTGTATCTATCTTTAAGGCGGAGGTGTAGACTCGTTACGTCAGACACCCTCAGAGCAGAGGCGTCACTGCAGGACGTAACTATGCGCCACTTTCCTTTTCATTTAACAAAACCAAGAACCAAGCAATCTTCCCCGTCCGGTCTCCCAGGACCCCATGCTTTGCCTCCAGGGCACAAGCCCCAGCGGCCACCCCTGCCCGGACCCCCGGGCCACCTACCTCCTCGCCGTTCCTGTCCGTGTTCCTGGCGGGCCAGAAGAGGTGGGCGCAGGTGCTCACGGCCCGGCCCTGGTCCGGCTTCTTCAGCAGCTTGGACGCGGCCAGGGCGCACTGCGTGCGCAGCGGCTCGTGGTTCTCCTCGCTGAAGCACTTCATCCTCTCGAACGTGCCGATGATCAGCGTGATGGCCGCCAGCTGCGCCTTGGAGTCGCTGATCTCGTCTTCGTACAGAGAGAACGCCTGGCAGGCACGGAGCAGACGGGGCCTCTGGGTGACAAGCACCAACTCGGGCGTTTCCCCAAGTCCCCACCAGAGCCCGCCCCGTGGGGCACCCTGCAGGGCAGAACGTGCGCCCTCCTGGAGGTGCCGGACACCGCTGACAGTGACAATGATGACCAGCTGCCACGAGGACACCTGTCCCACCTGTCCTACCCCTAACCCAGGGTCCCTGAACAGAACCACTCCGTGACAGTTTTACCGTAATCCCCCCAAAATCTTCAATCCCATTACCACCCCGGCAGTGATGGCTTTTCCTGCTTGAAAGCAGGCAACGTGACTAGTTCTAAGAAGTTCCAGGACAGTGGGGAGGGGGAGTTAGGGAGCCAGTGACAGTAAGCCCGTGCGCACTGCCACCGTGGCACGGACAGGGGACCGAACACGGCAAAGCGGATTACACAACCAGGAAGGGAATGGGTCCTCACCTGGGACATAAATTCATAGGCTACTGTTTCGTGATTCTCAAAGCCGATCTCTCCAGCAGCGAGGGCCCCCTGAAGGAAGAGCCTCAGGGGCAACTCCGCCAGCTCTGCCTTGATCAAAGCGCTGATGGTCTGGTGAGCAAACGAGAAAATCTTCTGGCATTTCTTCTCCCATTTGTCATCCTGGAACCAAAAAAATTGTCTAATTACCCTAAGTTCAAGATGAACTTGCTCACACATACTTATTTCATATAAAACTTCTACAGGACAATCACAGAGCGATCAAGTTGAGCTCCCGGGTTCCTGTTTTCTTCGCTGGCTCACTTATGAAGCACACAAGTAAACCAGAAGATGTTTTCTCGAAACATCCATTTGAGGTCACGGCTCTGCAATCTTTAAATATTAGGAATTTGTTTCTTTTATCAGAAAAGTGACACAAAAATGTTAATAATAATTACTGTTATATTGGTTATATGTTAGTATTTCAGACATATTGTTAAATACAGTTTTAAAAATTTTTTTTAGGAAAAAAAGAAAAGCAACACATTCCCAAATTGGACAAAATGAAAATACACACAAACATTTTTTTCAATTAAAATCTATCTCCACCAGGCAATAATCACTGATTACATTCAGGTATTCGCGTCTTCCTGTCTTTCCTTTGCAAAAGTGATGTGGCTGCGATGTCTGTGCACAGGTGCGCTCTGTTTTAAGGTCGTTACACTGGCTCATGCTGATGCAATTTGTATCCAACTTCTCTACTTTGTCACAATTTTCCTCACGATGCTAACGGTATTTGAAGTCATTTTAATCACCAGAAAAAATTCCACAAACTGGATGGAGCGTAAGTTACTTGGCTCTTTCCTTTAGGAAAAGCTCTGTAATTCCATAACGAACGATCTATATACACAAAGCTTTACTGAATCCCTAGCTACTTCCTTAGTGTAAATTCTCAGCAGTGCAATTACTGGACCTTTTATGGCTCTACTTATGTCTTGCCAGAACTTTCAAGACTAGTAATTCACGTTCCCACTAGACTGAGAATAGATTCTCAACATGCCACTGCCATCGCTTCTCCTTAGCTGTCCAACTTCTCAAAAGGTTCGCTGCTGTACTTACTGGTGAGGTTTAAATGTTGCACCCACGTCTGACCATCCCAATATCTTACTAAAGCGATCGGCTCTCTTCCTTTTTAAGAGAGAACAGTCAGACTGGCCTTGAGCAACGACCCGGGAACACAGTCCGTGGTGCAGGCCACGGCACCTACCAGTAAGTGCTGGTTATGTTTCCAGGGCTGTGTTCACAAACGTCTACTCATATGATGTCAGAAATGGGCAGAACGAAAGGCTGACCTAAAGCTGCTATGCCCAGCTGTTAGGTCCCCTGAATAAACCCTGTGTCGGCTTTAGTTGAAAATCAGGTTTACTGAGGTTCGTACCTTAGCGTGCACCTGACCAGCTGACTCTCTGGCAGTCAAGACTGAGGGGTTTTCTACAAAGCCACACCACTCAAGACTGAAGCCATTATTCAGTTGGGAAAAGGAATAAGCTCAGAAAAATGCATTCAACTGAAAAAGTGACTCCATCATAGGCTCTTGGAGAGAAGCGATGCGCCCTGCGGGACTGTCACCGGGCGGAGGGAGGGGACCTGCTCTCGCCCGGTGCGTACTGCAGCCTCCACGTGGGGGCCTGCACCAAGCCCCGCAGGCTGGACCACAAGGACCCCGAGAACCACAATCGTCCTTTAAAAACTAAAGCCTTCTCAGCCAATTGTGTAATAACCTGGCCAACGGCTCACAACGGACCTCTAAAGGCGGGAAAAGCTCTTGGCATAAATTCAAACTGTTCGAACCTTTCATTTCCCCGCGTTCTCATGTGACCCCGCAGCCAGCACGTGACCCACCCACGTGGCCCTGAGGACGCGTAACGCAGGGCGAGCAATGGTCACGTTACTGAAACTGGGGTTTGTGACCCCGCTGCTTTTGCATGTTTGAAACTTTACATAACGAGAAACTAAACTGCACACACAGAGGGAGGAAAGGGAGAAAAAAGAAGTGACATACTTAAGAGCAAACCCACCACTTTCGCGTTCTCCTTGTAGCGAAACGCCAGCTGGTAGGCCGCGAACACCAAGGGCGGCAGCGTGAAGCGGATGCGCTGGTTCCCGCCGGCTCCGAAGTGTTTCCGTGCCGTGTTCAGGATCTGACGGGCAGGAAGGGAAACCGGGGCAATTCGTCTTTCCTGCGCCGTGAACTTAAATGGGGGCTCTGATCACACAGCTTCGGGACACAGACAACCTGGAGGCTGTATGCTGGGTGCTCTGCCTTCTTACCTTGCGAAGTCGCTACAGTCACCCAGGGGACAGAGGCCTGCGGATCAGAGAGGCTGTATAGCCTGCCCGCGGTTACGCAGCCAGTCAGGGACGGAGACATTTTCCCAGACACAGGTACAAAGCACACCGTTTTGCCAAAGATCTCTACAGACTGACATTTAAAAGGAGATTCTAACACTCACCACTAGTGTGATCACGGGCAAATTACTTCCCTGCTAGCAGGTTTCATCTGAAAAGGGGGATGTGTACTTTCCCCCAGGCTTGTTGGAAAGATCTAATGACACATGCGACGTGCTACTTGACACGAGGGACATGCTTGGAAATGCTGGCTGGCTATTATGCTACAAAAACAGCTATGTGCAAAATTAAAAATTTCAAAGCAAACAGCCATGTGCATGTTGCTGGTAGAGCGAACCTTTGAATTCAGAAAAAAGGTTAAGGCCATTTAAGTAACAGAAAAAGCTATACACTTTTAAAAAGCCGTTGGGAAACCCATGATGAGCTGTTTCAGAAAAACTACAAGAACTCGTGAACTACTTTTTACATATGTGACCCAACGTGCCACAGTCTGGTTTTGAGAACTTCTGTGATACGGCAGACAGAGGAGAGGCCGTTCTCTCCCGTGGGAAGGCAGCATGAATAAGTGGTGCCTTTAAGGTCCCTGTACGCAGGTGACCACTGGCTGCAGGTGGAAGGCACACCTGCTAACCACTGCATCCATCACCCGACAAGCATGTGTGTGGCACAGACACACAAGGGAATCAGTTAAAAAGAGGAACGATCAGCCAGTCACTATGCACACATGACATGCAGTGCAGAGAGGCTGCAGCGCCCAGAAAGTGTCACTAAGGCAGGTCAAAGTCTCCCACAGCGCCACCAGAGATCGGCTGCTTTTCACACTGCTTGTGAAGCAGCACAAGAGTGTCAGCTGTGACAGGGAGGGACCCAGGTGTCCGTCACAGCGCCTGACACTCAGCCTCGTGGGCCCAACAACAGTTGGACCACTTCGCCCCAGCAAGAACGAGGCAGCCATGGGCGCCTCCTTTTATTAAATTCCCCGCTAGCCACTGCTGACGCTCAGGCAATAGGTTCGGTTCGCACCAGAGGTTCTGGGGACCGTGGTAAAGGGAGGGAGGGCCGCATCTGACTGTTCTGCGCCAGGAAACGGGGTTAAGAAAAAGGCAACCTGACTTTTCAAGTCTTTTCACACATCTTCAATGTGGCAACCACAGAGCACCTACATGTGCAAGCCTCGGACACGCAAACTCAGTTGAATATAAGGAAGGCTGCTGATTCCTTAAAAACAACACAGTTTAGGATGTGGCTCCACAGCGCAGCGGTCAGCACGTCTGCTTTACACGCCCCAGCGGAGCCACAGTCCATGGTCTACAGTCTACGGCCAGGCCACCCTGATCTCGGAAGCTAAGCAGGGCCATGCCTGGTTAGTGCTTAAATAGAAACCACCTAGGGAGACCACATGCTGTAGGCGTAAATAATAATAAAGAGTAAAAATTAAATTAAGTAAACAAAAGCAACACAGTTTTTTAAAAATGAGCATGGAAATGACTGCTGGCCACCCAACCAAAAGATGACAGGCTTTCCTGCGGCCTCAAAGAAGTCTTCCAAAGAAACCAGAGCGACCAGCTTGTTCCTCCTAAGCTCCAGAAGTTCACACTTATGGATTTGTAGATACAGTCAAAGCCATGATGCCACCGAATCTCTCATTCAGTTGAGATTCTTTCAAACCCTTCTAAGACCACAAGCCACGTGAGACCACTGGAGCCCCAGCAAACGGGTCTGGTAAGAGCGAACTCGTACCAAGTACTGCTGGTCAGGGTCCTCGGACCGCAGAAGATGGATGGCTCGGCCCACGAGGCCCTGCTCGTCGGCGAAGTCCTCGGGATCAGGGTCCTCTACGGGTTGGTCTGGCTGGTCCTGAATCAGCGTGGACACCAGATTCATTATGGAATCCACCTGTGACACGGGGGACAGAAACCCGCTGGGGTGAAACCATCGGTGTGTGAAGCCACTGTCAAAAGTGTTTCTAGTTACATGAAGTTACAAGACAGTCTCAGCATCAACAATGTAATTCCTCTCTTTATAAAGCAGTATATGCGTATTGATACACAGACAGACACCTGGAAAGAGACGCAGCAAATGTCCAACAGGGGTTATCCTCTTTCTGTGGGATTACAGTTGTCCTACAACCCCTTCCTCACACACCTCCGGTTCTGTGGTTTATCTAGTGAATAAGCCACTCGCAACAGTACCGCGTGCTGCTCTCCTCTCACCTGGTCTTGAGAGACGATTTCTGTGTTGTAGTCCAGAACGTTACTAAGCACGTAACAACTCATGCTCTTTCTAGACTCGTAGTCAAAGTACTCAAAGAGGGGGTGAAAATGTTTCAGTTTCAAGACAGTCAGAACATTGTTGTACGTGTCAACAGGTATCTTCAAAAGTCTGGTGAGCTCCTTCGAAACTGCACTGCTGGTGGCAATGCTACAGAAAGAAAAACAGGCAGCGCTTTAATGAATCACATTAACGTTCTATACATTTGTCCCGTAAAAATTTGGAAATTTTCATTTATACATTGAAGGAAATGGGTCAAGTGAGTCACATCATCCCAAAATACTCCAATGGCCTCCCCCAAGATGCCTATCTTAAATGCATTTACTCATCTAGCAATGCCCTAGTGATCCAAAATGAGGTATAGTAGACTCCAACTCACGCAAAGCCCACGTTAAAGCGACTGTCTGGAGCTAGATGTGTCTAAGGAAAGTATTTAAGTACAGCTAGATTCCTAGGGTGGCCAAGAAGTACTGTATACTCATGATAAAAGTGGGGGGAAACCCATGCAAAACTAGCACGTCAACACAATAGGAAAAAGCATGAAAGGTTCCTTCTGCACTGCATGTTGGTGACAAGGAACAGCAGGCTAAATTAGGGTGGGGCGTCTTCCTAGGAGCATTCTGTGGATGCCGAGGGCTGTCCCGCGTTTATGACAACTTGAGAGGTCGGGATTTCCAATTCTTTATTTGGCCTAGTTTTACTTTAAAACGAATTTAATGGGGGAAGCTACAGACACATCGTTGTTATCCTTCAAGGTCTGGGATGTCTTTTAGTTCACCAAAGAACTGGGAGACCGAAAGAAAAAAGGGGATGAAAAGAGGTAAGAGAAGCAGCAAGCTTCCCGACGCCCCTGCACGGCTGGAAGAGCTGTGGAAAGGAGAAAGACGACGCGGGGTGAAACTAGGAACAGCGCAGTGCAAAGGGCCTGGCTCCAGCCCTGTTCAGAGCAGGGACGGTGGGACAGAGAGGGGAAGAGAGAACGGGAGTGGGACTGCCACAGTGGCCACTGGAGGGTGCCACAAGCCTAGGGAAGCACAGCTCAGGGCGCTCTGAGTAGGCATCTGAGCATTTTCATAGTTTCCTTGATGGTATCAAAATCAAACAAAAAGTATTTTAAACCAATGTCATTTTCATGCTTTAAATACGTACATGCCCCTAATTTTTCACAACTTACTCATCAGTTGTAAATCACTTCTTATGGAAATACTGCTTGACGTGAACGGTTTTCCTGCTTAAAAACACATTCATGTATACAAAGGGGTCAGAACGGGGACACTGGCCCCTGAAGACTGCTTATGGTCCACAAGTCCCACTACTTGATCAATGTAACTGGCTGGCACTCTGTCCCAATTAGCACCAAGTATGTGAACCCAAGAAATGCTTAAAATAAGATAAATGCTAACATTTTAGAAAGAAAATGAAGAAGAAAAACCAATCTGAGACAAAAAAAAGTGCCTTATGAGGGTTTTTACCAAAATGCGACTTTGACTTACTGTTCAAGGTTGAGCTTATTAAATATCTCCACTGTTGTTTCTAGAACTTTGTCGACATAGTCCACGCGGTCCGGGTAGCACTTCATGGCGAGATTGATGAGAGACACCTGTAAGGACACGACGTCCTCCGAAGGCATGTCTTGTCTGGACTACAAAGTTTAGAAAACCGCAGAGTTTATTTTAAACAGTTACGAAACGACGTACCAGCTGAAAAGTTTCAAAGTTTTGAGAACTCAGGAGGAAAGCCATATGTACCTGTATTACGGTAGCCACCTGCTGTGAAAATATATCAAAAAGCTTAATATCTGCTGGGATTCCAGGTCCATCTTCACGGTGAGCAAATAAAGCTAATCTGGAAAACAAAACAATCCTTACTTAAAGAGATACAGAGCAGCGGGACGACAGGTGACATTTCTTCGTCCTGCCTCTCCATTTCCTACAATTGTGCTGCTCCTAGAACGTTAAACAAGGTTTTTAAAAAGGACACGGAAGGTAGCTGATTCCCACAATTCCTTCTGAACTAGTTGTGCAATGATGCCACCGCATTCTCACTCTACCACACGTAAATAGATTGTCGACAGGCTGAATTTGCCAAATTTTTTGAAGCCGAGTTATGTAGATATGGACAGAAATGCACTTAAGTGACAAATGTATTCGACAGCCCTGATTACAAAAATAATCTTTAAGAGCTAAAAAGTACACAGACTACGACCGCAATTTCACTACCGTAGAGTTTAAGACACAACTGATTCCAAAAGTAGTGAAGTTGACTTGTTTTTCTTAAAACTATCACCTTAAATTGTTCTAAACAATGTCTCTTCCGTCATCATTCCCTTTGTCACGGTTCCAAGTGGGTCCACTCGGCCTTGCTCAGAAGAAATGCTACTGATGGCCTAGCTGGTTGACATCGCACCCAACAAAGGAAGTTACGGGCTCGCACTGGGCACGGCTGCCAAGCAGGCGCCCAGGAATGCCACGTCGAAGGCCCACTTTCACACTTCTACACAAGACCAAGGGCTACGGAAATAAAACGTAAAACCAAAGAGAGTTTACGAACACACTGGTGCCTAAAAAAATGTGATGACAGCGATTACTAAACGTTCTTATTCACCTGCATCTTACAGCTTCCTGATAAGGAAGCCTCCAAATCAAACTGGTGCCCACTGAAAGGTAACTTTCATCTTGGGGAAAAACAAATTCTGTTCTTTAGTGATCTCTGGATTTGTAAGGTTTAAATGATGGGACCGTATAACGATGTCTGTAGATGATCATCAAATGCCTAGATTGAAACTAACCATATTTCCACGCCTTCCGCACCGTCCAGTGCTAAACTCCTTCATGCCTAAGCTAGGCAAGCACCTGGCAGATACTCACATTTACAGAACTGAGGTGTAATTACACTAAAATTATCAGTAGTTTAAAGATGTAACAGAAACGAGTAATTCGTGAAAATGTTGTTTTTTTTTAAATCCATTCTTCTGAAGTCAGGTTGTGTGCCCTCCAGTGCTGGAAGCTCTTACCTATCGATTAAAGCAATGATGATGTTTTTCACATTTACATTTTGGTGTAACTCAGCACAGGCCCGAAGAAAAGGATTCAGAGTTTGAAGGTGGAATTCGTCAGGAAAAACCTGAAAGTCAAATAATAATTGACTGATACAAGGAAAAGCACTTCACATTACGTTCTGGACTTACTTATGGTACTTAAAGTTCATATTTGTGAAAACAGTCATTTTAATCTCATACAAATAAATTAAAATACGGTACTTTTAAGCCTCTCTAAACACAAGTCCAGAAAGAAATATTCCACTAACCAATGTCCACTTACAATTATACTAAAACTAATGAGACCTAGAAAACTTGCAGGCCATGCTTTCCTACATTTGGGGGAGAAAAACACATCAATACAAAGATCAAGCTATTCGTGAGAAAAAGGAATTCTTTATTCAGGAAAGCTTATTTTCTACTCTATCAAGATTTTTCTCAGAACAATGAAAATTAAAATGAGTCAATTAAAAAAAAATGAATGTTCTCAGCAACCTGAATGATACACTCCATGAGATATTCTTGAGCCAAGGCATCCCTACAATTCACGACTTGCTCCAGTATGCCCGTCAAAACAATCTGAGGGAGAAAAAAAGAGGTAAAACATTATTTCCAAAATTTCACGTCGTTTTCCTAATAGTCCATTTGAACTATTGTTCTAAAAATTGTATTTTGAAGTTTTCTTACCCATACTTCATTTCTAGATTAAATTTTAAATTTTTACAGAAGCCCTTTTAAATAAAAATTTCCGGCTTTCTATCTAGTAAAGGTCATTTAGGATGAGGTCCATTTCATTAATTTCCTATCTTTTATGGTTTGTGCTTTTTGTGTCCTAAGCAATCTCTGTCTAATCCAAGGTTTTAAAGGTTTCCTCTGAGTTTTCTTCTAAAAGTTTTATAGTTTTAGATTTTATATTTAGGTCTCTGATCCTTTATTTTTTTTTCCAGTTTTTCTACAGTATGACGATGGGTCACAGTTTAGGGGTTTCATTCACATACAGATGTCCAACAATTCCAGAACCATTTGAAGAGGCTGCTTTTGCACCTTTATCAAAAATGATTGATTATAGATATACGTGGGTGTATTCCAGATTGTCTATTACAGAAGTCAGTGAACTGGCTCAGGGCCCAGTGTATAAATCGCTTCCACATCACCTGACTGCACTGGCACACCTGCAATGTTTGGCAGCTGCGGACCACATGGCTTGTAAAACCAAGAAATATTCACTATCTGATTCTTTACAAAAAAGTCTGCTGACCCTACTTTATTCTCCTCCACAAATCTATGTGTTTATCCTTTTCACCGATACCACGTTATCTTTTGTAGTTTCAGAGTAACTTTATTGCAACATACAGCAACTCTCAATTTCAGGAAAATTGGTAATATTCAATCTTCTAATCCACAAACACAAACTCAAAATATCTTTCAGTTTATTTAAGTTTTCTTTGATTGCTAACGGTTTCCAACACAATATCATTTAACAAAAATATTTCTATTTTAAAACTCAGACTTCGATTTACAGCTTATGACGTAGAAAAAGGCAACAAGTAAAAGCAGCAAACCTGTTTGTAACGCTCCACATTGACACCTTCCAGCTGACTAAGGCGCACCAAATTGGTTCCCACCAAAATCCTCAGCTCTTGTCTTTCCCGTTCTCTTTTTTCCCTGTCTCGGCTATGTCCTTGATGTTGCATTCGCACCCAGAGCTTATTCATTTCTGCGAAGTTGAGTAGTACGAAATCCATGGAGTCACTGATGTCGCCAGTTGTTTCTTCACTGCAATGAAACGATTAGAAAAATCTTTATACATAGTATTTACATTCCAGGACCAACTCACCACGATCCCTCGACTTTGGGCATTTATCTCTTTAATACACCAATACTCTGTAAAAGACACTTTCAACTTCACTGGCTTGGTGTTCAGTTTCCAGGGGAACAAACTCGAGAGAAAAAAAACACCAGGAAGAAGACACTACACATGTCTACAGGGAAAAATACTTCCCCCACTCCCTTCCCTGGGCCAACCACACACGTATAAGAACTCCATTAATTCAAGAAGCCTACAACATTTGACATAATATATTGGTAACTACAACATTTTATTAAGTTTTCATGTTTTCAATTAAAATGTAAGCTTGGTGAGGGAGGGGAGAAACCATGTATTTCCTGCTTATTTTATATCTCCGAAGATGGAGAACTTAAAGTTTTCAAAAACTTTTACCGATTGCCTAATTAAATGCTCAAAACTGAGTCAAATCATAATAGAGCAAAAAACCTCACAGCATTCTCTACACTGCTTAACGTATACCTTTTCAATACCAGTTAAATCTTTTTGTCATATGCATGGTCAAATTTCATTTTTTTTTTTTCTAAAAAAGAAACTGATGCAGATATACTAAAAACCATTGAACTGTACATGTTAGAAATAAACGAATACGTAATCTCAAAAAGAAAAAAATTAAGGTCTTCACGTAATAGGGAAGCTGTCACATGAATACAGTTCACCCAGTTGGCTGAAGACCCACGTGGCTGATCATCTGCCATTTTCGTGGGATAAAAGCACAATTAACTTGGATGCCTGAAGGCTAGTCACAGAGAAGACAGGGGTCTTTCTGAATGGCTTTCGTTTTTTTCTGTTTGGGAATTAATATCTACTATGTGTGCCCAGGTCATCAAAATCACTTAAGTTCTAAGGTAACTAGCAGTCCATAAATTTTAAAAACCGATGGACAGTCAAGAATCAACCTGAAAACCGGACAGCTCATGGAAAAAGTTAAGCACACTTCATTATTTCACTGTGAACAAAGTTTCAAAAAGTAACTCATTTAAAAGTCCCATTTCCGAAGAATGGTTAATGGAATGGAAAAATGCTCTCAACGAGATTACACGAAAACAGCAGGTGCTAATAATCCAGAGGCATCACTCTTGTGAGGGTACACGTGCATCACACCACGTACCCCGAGTTCACATCACAGGGGAAATCGGAAAGCGAAACACCACCAGTAGCTGACGTGGGCAGAAGACACTGATTCGCAGATGTTTATTTTTTTCGATATACTTTTCCACACTCATTATGTGTTTTACGACAAAAGCATAGGACAGCTCAGCCAAGAGAGGGAGTGCTTACTCTGTGGGCTCGCCTTCATCGGGCAGAATGTTTCTGGTACACTGCAGAAGGTAGTTCCGCAGAAAGAGACCTCGCAGGGGATGCTGAACACCCCGGCACATCTCCACCAAGTCCTTCAGAATATCTTTCCTGGACTGAGGGAATGACTTGACATACACAACGCCGACCGTGATCAACAGGTAGCTAGGAGAATCATGAGGAAACGCCCATTAGAAATAAACTATTCAAGTCAAGAAGGTGATCGTGTCCAAACACAGTGAATGCAAACGTATTAAATAAACGAGATAGGGACAGAGTTCTCTCCCGCACAGTTAAGTAAGTACCATCTAATTTCACATAGAAGCACTCAAGGCACCCCCAATTTATGTGAACGCATACAAGTATCCATTACGTCCACATACATGTAAAATCATCCCTTTTAAGCCCATTATTGGGAAGAGAACTGTCATTATCTACTTTGAAAGTAGTCAAGACATTACACACACTATGTCCACCTGCTTCAATTTCCAAAATGCCTCAATAATCTACATAAAAAGTACAATTACTCTAATAAAACTTTTTAAAAAATCAATTCTCTCCCAAAACAGTCATCTCCGTTTATTCAGAAATGACCTAAAAACTGGTTTTCGGAAGCTGCTGGCTTTAAAGGACACGGCACGACACGAGGCGCGGGCCGCGGGGACTCACAGCCTGGGGATGATGTTCCCCGCGTACTGCACCAGCTCGTAGAGATCCGCCACCTTTCTTCCCTTGGCAAACTCGTCCGTCAGGTAGACCTCCAGGTAGTGCAGCTCGTCAGAAATAGCCATATCTGTTCAGTGTGATTAAGGACTCAAACGAAGGATGGGCCCGAGCGACACTTGGGGCCCGTCAGTCATCGACCTAGCAGAGGGCTCGTTTAGATGCAGCCAGATTGCAGCTGGCCGTTCCATACTTCAGGGGCTTTAAAGGACATCTGGTGACACAGAGCAATAAACAAGGACCGCGTGACGTCGGTCCACGAAAGGGTTTGGGAACAGGTCACCGAAAGCCCTTCCGCTTCAGGGTCCCACACGACAGAATCTAAGCATAAAGAACCAAATGCCTGACGGCCTCGATGGCCTTCATGAAGGGTCTGAAAACCGAGATATGACGACCCACTTCAAGAAGCTTAAGCACAGAAAAAGCGGGTTTCTCATACTCAGGTTGTCTGTTTCTCACTTAGCACCTTTGCATGGAAAAGGGATACTATTCTGTTAAGACAATAGAGAATAATCTAACTCTGGAAAAACTTAATAATGAACCAACAAAATATGGCCTTATCGAGAAAAAAGTCGCAAAGCTCATTCTTCAACGTTCAAAAGATACACAGCTCATAGTAGCTCTTTGGCGACAACATGGAAGTCCGGAGCTCACCGAGCATGTTGGAGGCGTGCTTCAGGGCGTCCATGAGCTTGTTTTTGTCCTACAGGAATACAACAGAGGTGATGAGAACGCTCATTTTAAAGGAACACTTCACTCGGTTATACGAACTCTTCCATCACCGAAGACCGGTGGCTACAGTGCTTTAGAAGGATACGGCACTCCAACTATTTCAATCACAGGAAAGTCAAGTTTAGTTTCACCTTGTCTTCTCTCTACGGAACAGAAAGAGGGGCCTGCCTCACGGCCAGGGCCGCAGAGCTCAGCGAGTCTCACGCGTCTAGGGCCACGAACCTCCTGGGGCATCTCTGATCGTCACAGCACCCAGAGGCTGCGAGACTAGCTGAGCCAACCCGTGTTCTACCATCAGGCAAGCTGCCAGCCACACTGCCGTTCTGAAGCAAGATACTATCCCGACAATGGCTGCCACAGGTTAAGTCTTCAGAGATGTCTGGAATGGCGACTCCTTTAGATGCAGGAAACATTCTTCATTCACAGAGACAGAAGCAGCTCCATGCCCACCTGTTCCCTCCATCCTAAGACTTTTCCTTTTTTGCAAATTTGTTCGCAAGGAAAGCGATATAGTAACCACAGGTGGTTAGAAGAGCATCTCACTAAGCTTCAGACCGAAAGACACCTTACAGAGGTAGGATACGCTCATCACCATCACTACAGCAAACTGTACTCTAAGTACCAGCCTATTTAGTTCCATTTCTTAAATTTTAATCCTAACATCTCTAGTTTCTACACAGATTACCTCCTACCCTAGCTTTTAAGATGTGAAAATATGTAAATGGGTGTAAGTACCATTTTTAGGCTAGTTTCTACAAAAAAAAAAAAAAACATTTATTCAGGACTGAAAAAAGGCTTCAAGACAGAAAGAAAGCTAAATAATTCAAAATGAAAGCATTTAAACCCATTCACTGAACGAATATTTATTAAGCACCCACACACGTTAAGTACCCCTCGGGCTGGAGATAGCGAGCCAACTGGGCCAGTAATTCGGGTCGGATGTTGGTAGGGAAATAGTACTGCTAAGCAGAGGCAGGGCCCCTTGTCCTGGCACTTAAGTTCCGATGTGGCAGACGGACAACCCCAAACCACAAGAATACACCTAGGTACACGGGCTGGAAGTGCTCCACGCAGCGCTGAGGGAGGTGGCACACAGACAGGCGCTGGGGACACCGGGATGCCACGCGCCTCTGGGGAACACTGCGGGCGCGACCTCAGGACTCGCGCCGTGCCCCCCTCACGCCACCTTACCAGGCATCTCTTCATCTGGAACGACTGGACCTTCACGGCCTGTATGGCTTCATCCAAGAGCTTCTCCTGCTCATCCTGAGGCGACTGCTGTGTTGTCGGCTGGAAAACAAAAACACTGCCACTGACGTCCCCGAGCAGCTGTGACCCGTCCGCGCTGTCGGCCTCGTCCTTTCCCACGGCTCCTCCGGTTCTGCCATCACACCCATCTATCCATTTCTGACAACCGCGGGGGACAGCAACGCCCGGCACAGCCACCAGCCTGTGAGCGCTGACAGGTGGGACCCAACACACTGCTGGCGAGCACAGGGCACCTACGCTCAGGAGCTGACTCTCAGGTGTTCTGCCAACACCTGGCCCCGAAGAAACGCGAGGTGGTGGTCTGTGGCCACCTGTTCTGCTGGTACCTGCTGGATCCACCCCGAACGCAGCCATCGGCCAATCTGTCTTGTGATACGTAGTCTACCCAAGTCTCTAAAAGGCTCTTTTTCTCTAGACTGCTTTTCGTCTGCATTTTAGTCTAGTCTTAGACCGAAGAACTAGCTCAGGACAATGGTGGCCCCTTAGGTAACAGGTAACGAGGGACCAAAGTCTGGAATTATCACTCCTGGCTTGCAGTGGAAGACCACAAGGGCACTCTTACGTACCCAGGCCATCATTTCAAATTCAGAGATCTACATCAGATACCCTTCCCTTTGCCATCTGCAAAAATCTGCTTTCGAAGTGAATCGGATCTACCCGTGAGGCAGAAGGAACCACTCTGTCCTTTACATCTGTATGAACACCGTGTTGACACCTCCACAATAGCAGCGTCGCCTGACAATCGTGGCCATTTTTACATCCTTGGGACCCAACACACTGCCTGACACGTAATGGATACTTTGTAAATGTTCAATGAACGAATGAATGAGTGTTTAGGTTATGTATTTAATAAAAAGTGACTAAAGAATCAAGAGATAAATGGGTAAACAAATGGTGGTATATACAAATAATGGAATATTATGCAGTCATAAAAAGGAAAAAATACTGACACATGCTATGTGAATGAACCTAGAAAACACACGCTAAGTGAAAGAAGCCCAGACACACACGGCCACACACTGTGCGAACCCACTTCCACATGGCGTCGGGCCCAGGCAAGTCATCCCAGGAAACGGAGCAGAGAGGTGGTCACCAGGAGGGCGCATGGCAGGTAACTGCTTAGTGAGCATGACAGGGTCTGCTGTCGGGGTGACAAAAACATTCTGGAACTAGACAGTGGCTGCACCACACTGTCAACGTACCAAATGGAACTGTTTACTTTAAAGTGGTGAATTTTGCATTATATAAATGACACTTCATTAAAAAAATGACTAAAGACGTGACTTACACATAAACACGAAAGTGAAATCTAGTCTGTTCCATTATTGAAGAAAATCAAAACCACGCTGAATTTTAAGATTAACAAAAACCCATAAAACCACTTCTGAACTAGAGTAGTTTATGAAAACGGAAAACTTTCTTGGCCTAATTTTGGAAAGAGAAAAAAGTTAACTGAACTATAACCAAAGTCAAGCATCTTTATCCCACAGCAAACTGGAGTGAAATGAGTTTCCTGACGACCACACTTCTTCAGAAGCTACCAAATTTCAAAGGAAAAGTTTTGTCTTTTAACCACACTTAGAGGAGACATTAATACAGCAGAGCTACCAGCATCAGACGCCGGCTCCAGAGGCCAGGACCATCCCGTGGCATTAAGCACATTCACAGTTTACAGCCGTCCCCACCATCCGTCTCCAGGACTGTTTCATCTTCCCAAAAGGAAACTGTGTCCTTTAAACAATGACACCCCCCACCCCCGCCTACCCCAGGAAGCCACCATTTTACTTTCTGTCTGTACGAGTCTGACTTCTCTAAGTAACCCATACAAGAGGAATCACACGAAATTTCTCCTTTTGTGTCTGGTTCATTTCACTTAAAATAACTTCTTGGTTTATCCACGGCACATGTGTCCGGATTTCCTTCCTTTTAAAGGCTGAATAGTGTTCCACCATACGTATATACCATATTTTGTTCATTCATTCATTTCTCCCACCTTTTGGCTGTTCTGTATGATTATCTTTACACGGCAAATAAAACTGTGGCTATAAAAAAATTACAAATAATTCCAAAAACAATTCCATAGAACTGACTAGATCCAGTGTCTATAAACAAAGAAAATTTCAGCAAAATATTTCTATTTTTGTATCAACTGGCTTTAAAATTAGAAGAAACAAATACGAACTGTAGAAAATTACACTTATTATGAAGTAGGCTACAAATAAAAAGATAGAGCTATAATAAATGTTTTTTTTACATGTTACTCGTAAGACAGTGTAGTTATTATGCAAATGGCTGTTCTAAGGGACTGTGTTGATGGCCTTCCTGGGGACTGGAGCACAGAGCAAGAGTGACAACATGGACATCTTATTAAACAAGCCAGGTAAGCAATGCCTCCCCACCTGTGAAGCTGGCTCTCCACTTACAAAAGGCTGCACTTAGCAGCTACGTGAATCAGAGATCAAATCACCGTTTGGGATGAGGCTCATTTTAGCTTGAGACCCAAGCCAAACATCCCTCCCAAGTCTACGAGGTACAGAGAACAGCGGAAGTCATCATGAACTTAACACTTATAAAACTACTCTCCGTTCATACAATGTGCTTTCATTTCCTCCTCTGGCAAACAGGGAAAATAAGAGTCCTTATGTCACTTATGAAGAATAAATGAAACGACACTGATAAAGCTCCAAACCTGCCGAGCACTGGGCCATTATCTCCACTCCTCCCAGCAACTGACCTGTTGGTCAGTCTCACGCTGCAGATGCGACCTAACAACACAACGCAAATCAGCTGTTAAATAAAATTGACCAATCTCACCAAATTGCAGCATTTCATCGTGTTGACGAAAGCGCTATTTAAAATATGACAAGGCACAAAGTAACAACTGAAGTAGAGGAAACTCAGAATGAGGAGGGGCGGGAACTGCACGAGGGGAAGACATAACCTGAACACCAACTCGTCTCCAACTTCACTCACCAACGCACTTCCTTCCCGAGGAGCCCATTGCTTCTCCCAGCTTCATCCACACTCCACACCCCTGCTTCTCCACGTGGAGAATCTCTGCTCGGTTCCCATGTCACTTCCTCCACGAGGCAGACCCCTCCCTCCATGGACACACAGCGCTGGGCTGAGAAAACAAGCCTCCGCCCGCCTAGTGCTAAGTTCCCTGTGCACGTCTCCCCTCAAGACTCCTAAGCTCTGTGAAGAGCAAGGGCCACATCTGTCTCCAGTGCCCAGTGCAGTCCGCAGCACAGAAGGCACACAAGATGCCTCCTGAACTGGACTGGATCCTAGAACTTTAGTGATCGGAAGAGCCAAAGAGTCCAACATTCGCCTTCAAGTGTGAGAGTGAGATTCAAGTAAGACCACGCGTGTTGCCCAGGTAGAGACAGCGGCCGTGACAAGACCGATACTCATGTTTTCCCTCCCAATGAAGTTCACGAGGACCGGCCCCTGCGTCTGGCTGGCTGCTCCGACCCGGTCACCCAGCACAGGCCTGGGGTACACAGCAGATCCTGAATTAAGTCCTTCCGTTACAAAACACTATAAAGGTCAATCTGCAGATATTGAGAAATAGACAAAACTGCGTTAAAATTTTTGCAATGTTCTTACGGCAATTCCCCACTGCGAAAATTCTGAGAGTATAGTGTGTCACAGGAAAGTGGTCTATGTCAAACATTCAATCCTGCTTTCTGGCACCAACACATTTCAGGCGAAGCCCCTTCCAGAAGCCTGTGCACACGCCGAGATCGCCAGATGTGAACCCTGACCCTCGGCACCCCGACGGCAGCACCTGAACGCTGCAGACTGTCAAACGCTGATGAGAGGCCAGTGGCAACTACTAGACACGAGGATTCACGGTCTGAGGAAGTTCCAGGGTCTGCACGGGCCGACACCCCACACCGCGGCCGGCGGAGGGGCGCTAGGAGCGCGCCCGCTCCCGGGAACGAAACACGGGGCTCCGGCGACGGCGAGCCCGGCAGGGAGCCCGGCTGTGCAGGGGCCCCGCCATCTGTCAGCGTCGAGCGGTATCGGGTGGCACGGGTCCTTCCAGGAAATTCACGAGAGCGAATCCCTAGAAATCGCTGAAAAGGACGGCAGCGCCCGGGGCCAGAGGCCGGGCGCAGCCAGGGCGCCCCTGCGGCCCCTCCGGAGGGCATTTCCCACGCGACACAAGGCGCGGGGCCGGCCGAGCGGCGCCCGGTACAAAGGTGGGGACGCGGCGGTGGGGGGTCCCGAGGCCGCCGGGCCTCCGGGCGTCCGGGCCCGCACGCCCCCGGCCCGGCGCTCGCCGGCCCCCGGGCCCCGTCAGGGCGGGGGGGGGCGGCTTCCTCGGGGGCGTCCGCAGGCCCTCACGGCCCCCAGAGCCACGGGCCGAGGCACCCCCGGGAGGCCGCCCGCCCAAAGCCACGGCGCGGCCCGGAGCCACCGCCCACCGCGGCCGCGGCAGGACCGCCCGCGCGCGGCCTTCCCGGCCCGGCCCTCTCCCCGCAGGCCGAGCCCGGCCGCTGCGCGCCGCGCCCCGGCTGCGGGGCCGCGGCTCGGGCCCGGGGCGGCCGGGGGGCGCGCGGGGGCGGGGAGGGGGCCGCCCGGGGCCCGCCGGCCCTGCGCACTCACCATGGCGACTCCCCGAGCCTGCGGCAGTCAGCGCCCCCCGCGCGCGGAGCCGCCCGCGGTCAGGTGACTCGACGGCGCCCCGGGCCCCGCCCCCAGGCCCCGCCCCCGGGCCGCAGGCGGCTCCCCGATTGGCCCGCGTCGAGGACTCCGAGTCTCGCGCATCCATTGGTCCCCGCCGCCTCTCGCGGACTGACGGACGTAGGCGCCAGCCAGTCCCTCTCCACGCTGTGCGGGAGGGCGGGGCGGCGCCGAGGAAGCGAGGCTCGCCCGGCGTCGGCGAGGGGACGCGGGAGGGGACGGCGGCGTGAACCGAAGGGCTCAGGACGGAGACACGGCAAGAGGGGGAGCCGCTCGTCCACGATCCCGCTCGGCCCGGGCGCGTGCCCGCGCACTGCGCACGCGCGGAAGGAAGGCGGGCCCGGGTGTGCGGTGGGTAGGCCTACGTTCCCGTCCCGACCAATCCGGGTGCGTCAGGGGGTGGGCCCACGCTCCCTCCTCGACCAATCCAGATGCAGCAGGGGGCGGACCCACGTTCCCGTCCCGACCATTCCGGGTGCCGCACGGGGGCGGGGCCCGGCCCTGATTGGCCTGCGCGGCGTCGGCGCGCGGGTTTCGTCCCGGCCCGTGCGCGCGCCTGTCCCGGGCTGCGCCATGGACTCGGGGCTGCTGCGGCCCCTCGCGTCGCGCCTGGGCCTCGCCGAGCCCGCCGTGCTGAGGTGGGCCCGGCCCGGGGAGGCAGGAGGCGGCGGCCGTGACGCCCCTCGGAACCGCCGGGGTGCGGGGGCCTCGCCCGTCCGACGCGGCGCGGACCCCGGGGGGGCCTCCGCCTGGGAGGGTCGCGCGGCCCCCGGGGTGCCGTAGGCCTGGGTGGAAGGTGCCCGGCCGAGGCGCGGCCTTTGCGAAAGCCCCGGGGCGGGGGGGGCGCCGTACGGCCGGACGCCTGCCGCGGGGGGGGGACCCCGGCCCCGTTCTCACCCGCCCCGAGGCCGCGGCCTCGGACGGTCCGGCCCGCGGACGGCCGGGGTGGGGGCGGGGGAGGGGCGGGAGCCCCCGCGGCAGGGCTCGCTGGGGCCCCGGTGGGAGGAGGGGCGCGGCGCCGCTTTGGGGGGCTCGAGGGGCCGGCTGTCCCCGGGAAGGCCCGTGCCCAGAGCGCTGCCTGGGGCCGGGGGCCCTCCCGGCCGGGCCCGCCGCCGTGCCCGGGGCTGGGCTCGGGAAGAAGCCGCCCGGCTGCGTGTGCCGCTGCCCGAGGCGCTGGGCCGGCGTCCGGGACGGGCTTTCACGCCGGGCTTGTCCCCCTCTGCACCAGGAAAGCGGAGGAGTACCTGCGGCTGTCCCAGGTGAGGTGCGCCCGCCTGGCCGCGCGCGCCACGGGGACCGGCGGGGCCGTCGTGTGCCTGGACCTCGCCGCCTCCTGCGCGAAGTGCCCCGTGGACCGGGTGAGTGGGCGCCGGGTCGGCCACACTCCAGCCTGACTGGGACTCCCCGTCAGAACCCTCGTGTTTTAAACTCCTCGTGGCTGTCATCGTGGTGGTTTGTTTGTTTGTTTTGTTTTTTTGGTGCCGAAACCTGGGAGCGAACACGATCATGTTACTTTCCTAGATAAACTTTAAAACTTTCGTCGAGTTGGAGGGAAAAAAGTCTTCGCAGCGTTCTCTTCCCCGATTTCCCTGGCCACGTGTTTCTTTACCCACCCGAGGCCGTCGTCCCCACCACTGCTAGCATCCTCCTCCTCAGACACACTTCAGATCCCACGAGTGTTTTCCTTCCAGTGTCACAGTGGTTGAGCTCGGGCTGTGGGCTCCGGAAGCGTCGGCGTGGAGAACAAATCTCAGCACCACCACTCGTTAGCTCTGGGAGCCTCCGGATTCCTCATCCGTAAATGGGATGAGCGTGACCACTTGCGGGGTCATTGTGAGGATCGGACACGACGGTGCATGTAACACGCTTAGCACAGTGCCTGTCCCAGAACGACACTGTCATTAAGTGGTGGCATTAAAATCGCCCTTGGCTCCCAGAAGGCCACCATCAAACTCCGGCTTCTCCTGAACTCTGACCGCAAGCTACAGTCTCCCCGTAACAGGCCATGTGTTTTAATGGCTTTGTAAGTGCAGCAGCAGCTTTTCCAGTCTGGAATGTTCTGTGGCGAGCTGTGTCACACGTGACTCTGCCTCACTCCGTCCTTTAGGGAGAGTGCTCCCATTTCTCCCCCAGTTTCTGTCTTCTCTGTCTTCCCCCTTCCACCCACCACACCCCCAGCCCACTCGCCCTCCTGCAGTCCCTCAGTGAATTGCACGTTGCCCCTTTGAGGAAACGTGGTGACTCTGTATGCGTCTCCTAAGCTTTTTACCCACAGCCAGGCTGTGGAACTCTGTTGTTTTCTAAATCGTCTGCGCCCCGGCCAGGCTGCCTTTCTAAACTGTGAGCTCGCTGAGAGCAGTCCTTTACCTGACGTGACTGCTGCTCTTTGACTCAACGAAGCAAAACCTTCAGGAAGAGCGACTTGCCACAAAATGAATTTTGCAGAGTTGCACTAATATGTAAAACTTAGGTTTTTTATGATTCGCGTGTGTATTTCTTTTCAAAGGCTTATTTAATTAAACTTTCTGGTTTGAACAAGAAGACGTACCTGAGCTGCCTTAAATCCTTCGAGTGTCTGCTGGGCCTGAATTCAAACATCGGAATAAGAGACCTCGCCGTGCAGTTCAGCTGTACCGAAGCCGTGAGCACGGCTGCGACGTTACTGCAAAGGTGGGAGGCGTAGGGACCCACGACCGAAATCTTATACTGATGCATGAAACACAACATCCAGTGTCGTGTTAATTAACGGACATGCTAAAGCGACAGAATGTGTATCTCACACCTTTAAATAGCTTTGAAGTTCTGACGTGCCTTTTCAGTCTCTGAAAGAACATCTTCTAACAAGTAATTCTGCAAACGCTGCCTCCCCCCAGCTACGAGTCCAGTCTCCCGCAGACACAGCAGGAGGGTCTTGACTTATCCAGGCCGCTTTTCACCAGCGCCGCGCTGCTGGCAGCATGCAAGTAAGTGTGTCTTCTCACACTCAGAAGCCCCGTTTACTCATGGTTTGCTCAGTCCCAGGTAGCACTTCTGGTTTAGTTTGTTGCAATTTATCTTATTTTCCCACATAAATAACATTAAGAACAGTGGCCAAGTTACCTCATTCTCATTTTACCCCACGATGCAGCTTGGAACTAGTGTCGCCGCAAGTCCCTTGGCAAGTGGCAGCTCTGCGTATAAGCCGAGTGCTCTGAGGTCAGGGTCCGCCTTCTATAACGGATGGAGTCTGTCGCCGAAACAGTGGCCGTTTGTGATTTTCCAGTAATTTGAAACAAAAACTGCTGTACTGGTCTTCCAAAGAGTCTTTTATCAAATTCTTTTGTAGGATTTTAAAGCTGAAGGTGGATAAAAATAAAATGGTAGCCATAGCTGGAGTAAAAAAAGCCATATTTGATCGACTGTGCAAGCAACTAGAGAAGTTCGGGCAGCAGATCAACAGTGAGTATCCATTCCACAGTTCATCGACGTGCGTTCAAGTACGTAAACCCATCGGTAAAAGTCCAGTCTTTGCAAACCTGCAAAATGGCCCTTTCTGAACTCCGTTTTAATGTGGACCAGATAAGTTTTTAGTGAGAAAACGTTGTTTTCTACTTTTCAATTAAAGTAGCTGAAGAGCTTTTCACACCTGTGATTCTGTGAATCCGTGCCTGGGAAATAGATTCCGAGTTAACACGGCAGTGTCGAGTGCCAGCCTCCGTCTGCATAAGCTAGAGCAGAGGTGGTTCTCGAGTCTGACAGGAAGAGCCAGAGACAACAGAGGGTCAAGGCCATTTGCCTTCTCATCCTAGTCCTAGTGTTTGCTCAGTCGAGGTATCCAGTTCTTGTCATCCAAAATAGACCCAAAGACTAAAATTGAGAACAATTAACCCGATGACACTTTTTTCTTAAAGGCGAGTCTCAGGATTCAGCTGCTCCGCCACGGAAGAGAAAGAAGGCCGCGGCTGAGCCTCCAGCAAAGGGTGAGATGAGCTCAGGCTGGCCGAGCACCGGGCTTGGGGCAGTGGGCCGGTGCAGGGAGAGGCCTGTGTGCTTCACTCCCAGAGGCCCACAGAGGTTCTGTGGAATTAAGAACACGTGTGAAGCCAGACCTAGGTCCAGATCCCGCTTCCCCACTTAACGCAGACACTTTAAACAAGCCGTGTCCTTCACGTGTGAGCGTGAGGATTTTGAAACGCTTGAAAATTTTCTCACAGAAAGAGAGAAGGCAGTAGAGACCCCGCATGAACCGCAGAGCGATGAAGACCCGACTCAGGAGTATGAAGAGTGGAAGAGGAAAATTTTGGAAAATGCCGCCAAAGCACAGGCGGCTCCTGCAGAGTGACTGCGGCTCCCAGACTGCCGTGTGCCACACGCCGACAGTGCGTCTGCCCCCAGCTTTGCGTTTGAACTTCATAGCAAGGACCCTGAAACTGCTGTCTTAAGAGCAGGGAAGCCAGCACTGGGACCAAGGCCATTCGGTCAGCCACAGTGCCTGGCTGGCATCGCCTAGGCACCACGGGTCTGCGTTCCTTCAGAACGGACTTGGAGCCATTTTATTCTTTTGTTTTCTTACTTTTTTTTTTTACTTTAGTTACTCTTGTTTTAAGTGAATGTCAAGTCTCCTGTCCTGTCCAGGCCATTCTGTCCTGTGGCGTTCAGGCTGGATGGAGCCTTACCGATTTAATGAAGTTTCCGTGTAAATGTTTTGGTTTGACTAACACCGACACGTGGTACAACTGAAGTTAATAAATGTTCTTTGGACACGTGCTCACAGTGCCGTCACCATCAGTGGGGTTGGGCTTAGGGACGCGGTCTGCTCCGGCAGGAAGGAGGCCCGGGTGGCAGAGCCTGGCCCACTGCTCGGCCCCTCACACCTGTGAAACCTGCGCAAATTCATCGGCCCCTTCGTGCCTCTTCCACACGTGGGACTGAAAATGGTGCCTGCTCGTTCGGAGTTCTGAGCTAATTTCAGGCAAGCATTTAGCACGGAGCCGGTGTGGGTCTTCAGTAAACACGGAGACAAAAACACACGTGGGCGTCCCACGTGATGCATCACTTGTACCATATCAGAAAGTCACGTGGCCCAAGGGTCAGTTTTTTGACGTCCACCTGCTGAAAAATGTGGCCTAACTAAACACTGCTTATTTTAAAGCCCCGGGAAAGGGTCTCCCCAAGCACCTGGCACCCGCCCCTACTCCTGTCTCTGCATTGGACATTCTCCGTACGTTTTCTCAGCGGAATCAGTGTTTGTCTTTGCAACGCGCTCATTGCACTCGGCATAACGTCCTCGGGGTGCATCCGTGGTGTCGCAGGTGTCAGGGTCAGCTTCCTTTTGGGGGCTGAGAGCCCACTGTGTGGACGGACCGTGTTTTATTTACCCGTCACCAGTCAGTACTGGGCTGCTTCGTCCTCGTGGCTGCTGTGCGTGATGCCGCTGTGAACGTGGGTGTCCAGATGCCTCTGGGACTTTCCGGTTCCTCTGGACAGATGCCAGAAGCGGCAGGGGTGGATCTTACCCTGATTCTGCTTTTACATTTTTAAGGAACCACCACATTTCCACAACAGCTGCACCCTATTCCAGTCCCCCCAGCAGTACACAGGGTTCCAGCGTCCCCACGTCCTGGACACATATTTCCTGGGTTTTGACAGCAGCCACCCTGATGGGTACGAGGCGCGGTCTCACCAGCTCGGACTTATGTTTCTCCAGTGACCACTGAGCATTTTCACGTGCTCTCAGCCATCTGTACACCTTCTGTGGAAAAATGTCTGTTCGAATCTTTTTTACGTTGGGTTGTTTGGCGTTTTTGTTGAGTTATAGGAGTCCTCGAGATAGTCTAGATATTACCCTCTTATCAGATCCTTGATTTGCAAATGCTTTGTCCCGTTCTCAGGTTGCCTTTGCACTGTCGATTCCATGAGAGTAGCTGCAAGGACTCTTTGTCCCCTCTGTACCTTAAAGTAGGTGGTAGTAATTATATTGATGATCTGGAACGTAGCAGGTAACTGGTTATTTCTGAAATTAGTTGGGGGTAGGGAAATTGCCTTCATCTTGTCCGAATGTCCTCCTAGGGCAGGAATTCTTTCTACAGCGATTTCCAGCACATTCCCACTCCCGGCGTTGGAAGCTTACCGCTCGCTGCATCCAGCTGTTCCAGGACTGTTGTAGAGACTTTCCGGAAGCTCAGGTCTCTAACAGCTCCTCGTGGTTGAACTGACGTTTAAAAACTTTAGTCACGAGAGTTTTAAAATAAACAGTAAAGAGGACAGTATAATGAAGCCACATACCATCACCCGCCCCCACAGTTAACAAGGACTCACCATAGTCGTTTTACTTGTTTCCTCGAATCAGGGTCAAAACAAGGTCCACACTTGAGAGTTGGGTTGCTAATTTTTAATTATAAAAGCAACACATGCTCATTATATAAAAAATTCAAACAATTCAGAAAGACAAAGTGAAAAGTGGAATTCCCCTCGCTTCATCGCCCACTTTCCACGCCCCACTGTGAAGATTCGTGCACGCCCTAGAGAGTCAGTGCACACAGAAGCACGTGTCGCTCCAGCGGGGATGGTGCTGTCTGTACACGTGCGGCAGTGATAACTCGGGACATCCACATCTGTCTTCAGCAGCAGCAAGGCCTTCCCCAGTGAGGACCTGGCAAAATTTAGTAACTAACCCCAGCCAACAGGTGTCTGTGTGCTGCTTTACCGAACCATTCGCAATAGTGTTTGTTAGAATGAACATTTTGCATCGATTCTGTCCACCTGTTCAAGTGTTGCTGGGGAATAAACCTTAGAAATGGAATTGCTGGATGAAAAGGGCGTGACCTTTATCTGGATACAGACCCATCGAAAGTGGGCATTTTCCATTCCCCCATGCTCTCACCAACCCGACAGGTGCAGAAAGTGGGTCCTGACCACCTTGTGTGGGTTCCCTGCCCAGCAAGCTGTTCCTATGACTTCATTCAAAGGGAAAAGGCCCGTTAGAAATAGTTGCAATCTCGTGAAAACTGTTTGAGCTAAGTACACACCAGCAAATTAGAGAACTAAGAACATCCGGAAAATTAAAGCTTCATAAAAGTTCCCTCGGATTTCAGATAAGGGAGGCTAAAACCCATACTGCCTCTGGCCTGTGTGAGCCTGGCCTAACCAAACCCCTCAGGGGGACTTTGTGGAGAACACGTGTTTCCAGGTGAAGAACAACATGCCGGGGGAAGGGAGGGTTAAAATTGGACAGGTAAAGGATTTGTCACATCTGCCCTGTGTGACACGGCAGCCACTAACCACCGCATGTGCCTACTAAGCACTTAAAACGCGGACGACACAGCTACAGAACCGGATTTCGAATTCAATGTTAACTGAATGTAAAGAGGGGCACTTAATTCAATCATTGGCAAATGTGTAAGATGTTCTGAAAAACTTGAGTACGTAGTCTCTTCCACAGTAAATTTATGAAATCTCAACACAAATTCAACATGTCTAATGAAATCCTAGCATCTGAATTGAAACGTATTTTCCGTGTAAGATATACCAGATTTCGGAGACTGAGTATGAAAAATGTGTGTAAAGTATCTCAGTAATTTCCATGCTGATGACGTGTGGAACTGATTTGACTCGTTATGCTAAATTTTTAAAATCGGCTTCACCGGGTTTTGGTTGGGGCAGGGGCCTGAGCAGTTTCTGATGACGTCTCTGGCTCACACCTGCCTCTGTCACACGGTGGTGCTGCACATCTGGGTTAAAAGGTGCTCTCCTTGTTAACACTAAGGAACTCCTTGTTAATCACTCTGAAAGTCAGATGACAGCGGCAGCCTGCGGCGTCCCTCCCTTATCCTGAGGTGTCGTCTGCGTTAGGACAGAATCACATCCTCACATGCTCCTCCCTTCCCCACGTGCGTATGGGCTGCCAGACTTCCTCGGCTGTCGGTCTGTCCCTGAGGCAGGGGCATCCGAGGGGTCTGCCCCTGCTGGGCCAGGGCGCGCCAGGGCGGGCCTGGGAGAGGCGCAGGTGGGTACAGGTTTTAAAGGCACATCCAAAACGGACATTGTCCTGACGTGGCCGGGACGGTGGCATATTCGGAAATTTCAAAGACCGTTCAAGGATGCACGTTTTGAGTCTCAAAAGCGAGCGCAAGTTAAAACGAGGGTCGCTGCCCTGCACCCTGCAATGAAAGGTCACCCGCACCTGAGCGGGTCCGAACTCTAGGAGCCCCTGGACCGAAGGCGGTAACAGCAGGTGACCTGTCCCCACCGAACAGTCTGTCGCGTCCCTTAGTCAGGGTGTGTTTCGGAGTTGACACGTGCAGAGCAGAGCAGCCTCCTACCTACCTACGCTTGCCACCTAAGGCAGGTGAAAAGCCAGCACAGCATCTCAAACGCGGTGACCCGAAAGGGCAGGAACGAACTTCCCAAGTCGCCGTCTTCACGGACACTTGGCGTCCCCAACGAAGGCAACGCCACCGCCTTTTCTCGGAAATGAGTGGCCTCGAGCTCGGTGGAAGGCCCAGGTACTTAAACCCTCGCGTCATCACGTCCCCACCGGTCTCGGTCGGCCCGCGGCCCCCGGCGGCGGCAGGGCTGACGGTCACGGGCAGGCCGGAAACTTCCGTAGCCGGTTGGCAGCCGTCACCACGTAGAAATGTTTCTTGAGATGAGAGAGAAAAAGGGGGAGAAGCAGATTCTTAGACTGATCGTTTAAATAAACACAATAAAAGGATTTAAGCAAGTGAGGCACTTGGGTTTGGTTAAAACTGATAAAGGGAAAGAAGATTCTAGCAAAATAGCAGTGGAACGGGCACACGCCCTTCAGGGGCCTGTCGGGAGCAAGTACGAAGTGAGGAAAAACATCGTCCTTTTCACAAGAAAAACGGAGCGCCCTAGCAGGGGGTTTTCAAAGGGTGAGTCGCAGCCCGCCGGGGCCGTGGAACCAGGTCGGTGGGTCATGACCAGGGCTTTTTGTGACGAAACCAAGTCCCTTAGACCAGAACACACCAGGTGCGTCACGCGCTGGGAGGCGCGTGTGCACCGGGACACTGCGCTGGTTCTCCAGGTAAAGCACTTTGTCTCTTTATTAACAAGGATCTGAGTCAACATCAAAATGTCGCAAAGCTACAGGGGGGCCGATAGTTTTAGGACAGATTTTGTGTCCTCGGAACCAAAGAGCTGCTGTAGGAGACAAAAGGATTCGGCTCTTACAGGGACTGACCCGGCCCGTCTCCCCGAACCCGGCAGGAATCAGGCCTCGAGCTACTCCCCCGTTAGCTCCCCCGCACGTGGCCACTACTGTCACCGAGAACAAATGCTCTGACTTCATTCTGTCACTCCAAGTGTCAGCTAAGTACACACTAAATGCCACTTTTATGGCGGTCGTTTTTGGTCTGTAGCTTTTTTTTTACTCGAGCTAACACTTTGACATAAGAAAAGGGGTTTTTTCCCCTTAATTTAGAATCAAAATGTAGGAACTTGGTGACAGTTCTTCCGGAGGACACGCTAGGAGACAGAGATACCTTCCATTTCCTCTGAGCCATGTACTTCTGCAGCAAGAGCTGCGATCTGAGGCAGACTTTGGACCTCGAGGCCTTGGCGGGCAGGTCGCTCAGCCACTCGTGTTTCAGGCACTGTGTGGCGCTCATCCTGCAGCTGCGAGAGCGAACACAGTGGACACGTGCCCTGGGAGCCACCAGTAAACGTCAGCTGTCCGAGTCCGTCCAGAGGGGCGGGAAGCCTGAGTCAGTGCAACGGGGGTGGGGGGACCCGCCGGGCAGACCCCTGCCACTGCCCGGGAGGGGCGCTCCTGGCGTCCGAAACGCCCCTCCTGAGGAGTGCAAGGGAGTCGTCAGCAAAGCGTCCCTGTCCCCTCGCACTAGAGAAGGACGGCATCCCAGTGCTGGGTCGCTCCTGGGGGCGGGGACCCAGGCAGGGCCGGAGGAGGCCGCCTGCCTGGAGTCGCCCCGAGGAGTGAAAACATGAGCCTGGAAGGAAGCTCAGCTCTCCCCCCAGGGAAGAGAGTCGGCTCGTGCACCCGAATTTGAAACACTTTTCCTCCCCGACTGTCACAGCCAGAAAGGGCCGAGGGAAGGCCAGCGAGGCAGGAGCTCTCGGGGCCCAGACCTGGGGCCTCAGTCCCGGGTCGTGCACAGCTGTCCCCAGAGTGCGGATCGGACCCGTGGGTGGCTCCACCACGACCGACGTGGCTGCTGAACCCCAAGCGGCCTCCTCTCCGAGAAAGGGGGTTCCTGGCCTCTGTTCTCGAAAGTGACACTGCACGGCCCAACGTTTTCTTCAACATCGACCTGTTCAAAGTGATAACCTGGAAATGGGACTAATTCGTAAATATCGTCCTTTCCAAAACGGTCTAGATTGTGTGCTCCTCGTTGTTTGTTTGTTTGTTTGTTTTTAATTACTTCCTCTGTCACTGTGCCTGCTACATTTTCCCCACAAAGGAGCAGCCGGGTAAGAAATCCTGGACAGAAAGAAGCGACCCACGGGAAGGACCTGCCCGGCCCACCTGCTCTCCACGGTCACCAGTCAGCGGTCACCATCGGGATGGCACACGAGTGACAGGCGACAAGGCTACCTCTTCTCTTTGACCAGCAGCCGGGAAACGAAGTCCTTGGCCTCCTCCGACAGCCCTTCGAAGGTGTCGGCGTCGAAGTCCCAGCTACAGTTCACAATGAAATTCATGGTCTCGGCATCTGTCTCCCCGAGAAACGGGGACAACCCGCTGAGCCTACAGAGGACAGGAAGGACCGTCAACGTGCGGGGGCCACGCCGCCAGCACGCGTCCAAGGCCAGGGAGGAATCCACGTGTCCAAGCAGAACCCCCGGATCCTGCGGTTTCCAGAGAACAGTGGCCCCGGTCCCTCTGGGGAAAAGAGGAAGGGGGAGGGATGAAGAGCCCCTGTCTCGTGCACCTCTGTCCCCTCCCCTGGAGCGAACAGTACCGGGGTCCCACCAGCAGGCCCCGTGTCAGGTGCATGGTGGTTGAGCAGCGTGTCTCTGGGACGGCCAGGTGGGCGCAGACGCGCCCGGGCCCCGGGGGACACAGGAAAGCTGGCTTTAGTACGCTCCTCCAGGGCAGCGGTCCCCATCCTCTGTGGCCCCAGGGACCGGTGCTCCTGTGGGAACCTAGCGCCCGAGGACCCGAGGCGGAGCTGAGGCGGTGAGGCCGGCGCTGGGAGCGGCGGCAGGTGCAGAGGGAGCTTGGCTGGCTGGCCCGCCGCTCACCTGCCCTGTGGCCCAGTCCTGACAGACCACGGGCCGGCACCGGTGCCAGTCTGCAGCCTGGAGGTTGGGGACCCCTGCTCTGGAGTGCGGGTGGACAGGCAGGACTCCCTGAGCGCCTGGCCTGGGGCCTCAAACTTCCCCGCGTGGCGCGGCCCGGAACACAAAGCGTGGGGATGCGGGGTGGCTGTGATGCCTTAGTGACAGGAGGGGAGTAAAGCGTGGCCTTGCTGGGTCGCTGAGGAAACAGCCAAGGGATGGCCCCACGCCCTCACCCCTGGAACCCTGGAACGGAATGGATCCCAGAGCTCCTTGGGGACCCAACTCCAGTTGCCCGGGTGGGTACCGGCTGGACGCACACTCCCCACTGGCGGCCTCCCTTCCCGCCCATCCCCCCGGTGTCGCCTGGCACGCCTCCCACTAGGTGACTCGCACTTGACCGCTGCTTCTAGGCTTCTAGGACGGTCAGACAGAGACGGGGGCCGATCCCCACGGGGACCAGGCCGGGCACTCACAGCATGTAGGTGATGACCCCCACGCTCCACATGTCCGTGGGGAACGACACGAACTCGTAGTTGACGACCTCTGGGGCCAGGAACTCGGCGGTCCCGAAGTTCACCTTCAGCTTCTCCCGGGGCTTGTACCTGGGGCGGGTGGGGACCACGGCGGTGAGCCCTGGGACACCGGGAGACTGCCCGTCTCTGTGCCGTCTGGACCTCAGGAGCCACCACACTCCTGTCTGGCTGGAAACTGTCACCTCCCCAGGCTGTCCCACGTGACCAGGGAGAATCAGGAGCCACAGCCCTCCTGCTGTGGCGCTCGCAGTCTGAAGAGGGGCCCACACCCCACGAGCACGCGGCCGTGCACAGGTCTGCTCTGTGGCCGGACCTGGGTGCTTAGGACGGGCCGTGTGGGTTCTTCGATGTTGACAACGGGGACTTCGTGTATGTGGGGGAGGGGACGTGGGCATCTGTGTCTTCTCTCAATTTTTGGAATGGAAGATGCTGCAAGGCTCATAAAGCGACAAAACCTTCCTTGTGGAAAGTGACCACCAGGACGAGAGGTCGCTTTAAGACTAGACGTGAGGCGAAGAGTCGCCCAGAAAACAGGCGGTTTCCAGAGAAGCGTCGCTCTTGGTGGAAATGTATTCGTCAGGAAGCCTGGACGATGGGCACGCAACTCTTGCCATGTTCATAGACTGTGGGGGGCTGAAGGTGTGGGTCACCACTGTGGGGGCCTGAGTGAAGGGGAAGCACTGTGGGGTACCATGGCCAAGAGAGGCAGAGAGAGTCTACGCCGCGCCACCCTGAACGTGCCCGATCCCGTCTGACCTCGGAAGCTAAGCAGGGTCGGGCCTGGTTAGTACTCGGATGGGAGACCCCTAGGAAGACCAGGTGCTGTAGGCGTAAAAAGTTAAAAAATAAGGGACGGTAAGCTGACAAGGTCCTTGCAATCTGTGGGGTCAACCACGGGTTGCGTCGCCTAAAAATAAAAATAAGAATAAAAAAGAGAGAGAGAGAGAGTCCCCAAGCAGTTCCATCAGTGCCGAGATGCAGCCCTTACCTTCTGGCCAGGCCGAAGTCAATGATCTTTATCTGGTGTCCCGTCTGCGTGACGCACAGTATGTTCTCCGGCTGGGGAAGGAAGAGGAGTCCGCTTAGGCTCAGTCGAAAGGTCTAGAGCTCCCAGGCCTCACTGACAAGAGGCCTCAGTTTCCCAGCCCCCAAGGGAGATGGACGGCTCTGGGGGGCCTACAGGGACAGGTGGGTGGGGGTGGAATCCGGGCTTTTCAACGTGGACAGCTAGACCCTCGCCGAACTGGTTACGAGTTCGGGTAGTTCGCCCGGGCCCCGACAAGCCCGTGCCATCTGGGAACGGTTCTCCTTTGGGACGTGTGACCCTGCTGTGCGTCGCGGTATGCATTAGCCAGCGTTTGACGGAGAAGTTTTGTGTGTCCAGTCGAAGAGGGCCACGTCTCTGCGGCTCCCTTTCCTTGCGAGGGCCTTGCCTGGCTGTGGTGCTGAGACACGACGGTCTCATAAAACGAGTCGGGGAGCACTCCCTCCCCTTCCGTCTTTCGGAAGTTTATAAAGCTTTGGTGTTATTCTTGAGACATTTGGCAGATTTCGCCAGGGAAGCCACATTGGTCCAGGCTTTTCTACGCGCGTAGAATTTTTTTTTTAAACCAGTCCAATTGCTTTACTTGTCATAGGTCTATTCAGTTTCCTATTTCTTCCTGAGTCCGTTCTCAGGAGTCTGTGTCTCTTAGGAATCTGTCCGTTGTATCTAGATTATCTAACTGACACACGATTGTCCATGTTATTCTCTTATAATTCTTATTTCAGTAAGGCTGGTTGGTGATGTCCCCTCCGTCATTCCTGGTTTTAAAAATTTGAGTTTTCTTTCTTTTTCTCTTGTTCAACACAGCGTAAGTCTTGTCAGTTTATTGATCTTTTCAAAGGACGAAATTTTGGTTTCTTGATTTTCTCTACTGCTCTTCTGTTCTCTGTTTCATTTATTTCTGCTCTAACCTTTACGATTTTCTTCCTTCTGCTTGCTTTGTGTTTAACTTCCTTTTCTGGTTTCCTGAGATGGAATATTAGATTATTGATTTGCAATCTTTCTTCTTTTTTAATATAAGTGTTTATAGCTACAAATTTTATTCCTGGTTTAGATGCATCCAATAAGTTTTGGTGTGTTGTGTTCTCGTTTTCATTCTAAAATTTAATTTTAATGATATATTTTATTTAATCCAATGTGTACAAAATATTATAATTCCGGTAGGTTATCGATATAAAATATATAAAATATTATTGAAATATTTTCCATTCTTTTTGGATATTAAGTCTCTGAAGTCCAATGTGTATTTCACATTTATAGTACATCTCGATTCAGACACAAAATTTTCATCAGAAATAGTTTAGATGTACTTAGATTTCACGAAATTTATACAGTTGCCACCTTTCGTCTAGGGGGGACATGTCCCAAGACCTGCAGCAGATGCCTGCAACCAAGGACAGCACCTAAACCTACACGTACTGTTTTTCCTGTCCGTACCACCAGCAACAAAGTGTGATTTATAAATTAGGTGCAGTAAGAGATGAACAAAAATAACTAATGATAAAAAAGAACAACCATGACTATAAACTGTAATGAAAGTCAGGTGGATGGGCGCTCACCTATGCCCTCGCTCTGACGGTCCACCTGATGACCCAGACGACTACCGAGTGACTCGTGGGCGGATGGCAGAGTGCGTCACGCTACGCAGAACAGCTCGCGATTTAAAACTCAGCAACGGTTTGTTTATTTCTGGATTTCCCATTTACTATTTTGGGACCATGGTAGGACATGGATCACAAAAATACAGAAAACGAAACCACCGATACGGGGGACTACTGCAGCCGAAGAGCGAACTGACACATTGAGACGGTTCCAAATATATTTAAAAGTTTTCCGATAACTGAATCCAGCATCCATTTTTAAATCTAAGTTAATTAAAATTAATGACATTTAAAACTCAGTCCCAATCACTGTGCTGTGTTGGACAGAGCAGCCCTGGAACTCTGTCCCTAAATCCACACAGCCTCCCTGAGAGGTATTGTCACCCCCCATTTTGCAATCGACGAGCTTATGCAAGATCAATTAATGAGCTCCAGGAACTTATGCAAGATCTCACGGCTAGGACAGGCCCTGCTCTTGGCTGGGGAATGGACCGTGGCAACGACCGCCTCCTCTTGCAGAGTCACTGGGGTTGCCCAAAAGGCTGTCCTTGACCCAAAACCACAGAGCGGGGTCCTGAGCTTCCCCCGACTGCCCGCCCCACAAGCAGCAGATCCGGAAGCCCTGGAATGCGCCGTAGTGAGCAGGGAAAGCTAGCGGCCAATTCTCCCCATCTCCGCCATTTTCCTGAGCACCCCAACCCTACAGCCAGTTGTCAATCGAGAAAGATGATCACAAGCAGCAACGCGCACAGGCAGAGGTCCAGCCAACCTGCTTCCCATCTTCTGCAGGGGCCGCTGAAAGTCCTAAAACCAGACAAGGACACCACAAGAAAAAAAACTGCAGACCAATACCCCTGATGAACACTGGTGTGGGAATCCTCAACGAAGTATTAGTAAACCAGTTTCAACAGTACGCTAAAGGCCCATTCACCGTGACCAAAGGGGATTCATTCCAGAGAAGCAAAGATGGTTCAATATATATAAATCATACCAAATGGACAAAATAAAGGATAAAATCATGTGATCTTCTCAATAGATGCAGAAAAAGCCTTAACAAAATCCAACATCCATTTCAGGACGATGGGGACAGAGGGACAGACCTCACCATCGGAAAGGCCCCACGTAACATGCTACGTACCATACCCAAAGGCAAAAGGCTGGAAGCTCCCCCTCTAAGCTCAGGAACAAGGCAAGGATGCCCGCCCCCACCACATCCATTCAACACAGTACTGGAAGTCCCAGCCAGAGCAATCAGTCAAAAAAAGAAAAAAAAAAGAGGCATCCAAACAGAAAAGGTTGGAAATCACCTGATATCACATACGTGGGATGTAAACCTAAAAGTAGCAAATGAACAGGACGAACAAACGGAGACTCATGGACGTGGACTATAGACTAGTGGTTAGCAGGGGGTAGGAAGGAAGGGGGGGCGGGAGGTAGATGGTTAAAGGGGGTCTAGTATAGGGGGGAGGGGGAGGGTGAAGTGGGTAAAGGGGATCAAATATATGGTGGCTGAAGGAGACGACTTGGGGTGGTAAACACACAACAGAATATACTGATGTCAAATTGCAATGAACACCCGAAAACTACATCGTTGTATTATCCAACGTTTCCCCAATACACTTACAAAGGGAAAAACTCTACACACTAAGGAGAAAGCCACAGAGAAATTAGAAAACAACCCCATTTACAATTGTATCCAAAAGCAGAAAGTGCTCAGGACGAATTTAACCAGGTCAGTGGAAGGTCTGTGCACTAAAAACCGGAGGACGTGGAGGAAAGAAAGTGAAGAAGCAAAGATAAATGAAAAGACGTTTCGTGTTCACGCGGCGGAAGGCGTAACCCTGTTAAACCGCCCATACTGCCTAGAGCGACCTACAGGTCCCAAATCCCAATGGCATTTTCCACGGAAATGGACAAACAACTCTAAAACGTCTGTGGAACCACAGAAGACCCCAAACAGCCAAAGCTTTCTCGAGAAGGAACGAAGCTGGAGGCCCGCACGTCCTGAGACCATCTTACGCGGCTGTGGTGATCAACACAGGACGGTGTTGACCGGAAATCCGACACGTCGATTGATGCGACGGAAAAGAGGGCCAAGAGACCATAAATAAAAAAGGAAAAGCTGCCACGTATCAAGGGCTCCCGTTTCGTCAAGAAGACGAGAAGGTGGACGCGCTCGTTCGGTGGAGCGTCACCCCACAGGCCTTGAAGGAGCGACGGCCAAACGCGCTGTTTACAGCGAAGAGGTCCGTGGCCGGAGGAGGTGCCCAGCTGGCCCCCTCCGGGCGCTCACGGGCCTTGTCACAGGGACTGGGGCGGGGGCCTGCACTGTCTGTTTCACGCGTCTGCGCGTTGTCTCGATTTGCTACCACCGGCACAGGTTTCTGCTGCAGTGTTTTAAAAACTAGCCTTTCAGACGAAAAACGCTGTCTCCTTTAAGCTTCGAAGAACACCTGAAGTGGTACGCGATGCCCATTTGACAGGTGGAGGAATGAGGCTCAGAAAGGCGACGTGACTGCCGGACCACGAGGTGGCAGGGAGCCAGGAACGGGGGCCGGGCTGACTGCCGAGCGGCTGAGCTCGAAGCCAGGAGGGCGCAGGGACTCCGCCACCTGGGGCCCACCCCCCCCACCTGCCCGCGGGGCCCGACCTTGAGGTCCAGGTGCAGGATGTAGTGCTGGTGGAGGTAGTGCACGCCCTCGCAGATCTGCTTGGTGAACAGCACCACATCCAGTTCGGTCAGGTGGTACTTCTCATCCGTGATCCTGTCGAAGAGCTCGCCCCCGTCCACGCTGCCGAGGCAAAGGGCGGGCCGGGCCGGGAGTCAAAACTGGGCCAACCCAGGGGAGCCCGCTGTTGGCCGGGCCCTCACGGGGACCTCTGCTCCGGCCCACTCCCAGCCCAACAGCAAGCGGCGGGCCGAAGGGGAGGCCGACGGTCACCAGTGTCGATGATCCAGGCTCACCGGGCCGAGTGTGTAAACTCATTTTCCTACACGGAAATGTTGGTACCTACGTGACCCTGAGTGGGCACAGTCGACCCATTTCCAGCTGGAAACACGGGTCCAGTGTGACAGATCGTTTACGTCTGTGGGAAAAGCCAGAAGCTGGGTTTTAATGTGGAATTTCCCAATTTCCAGCCACCAAGAGGCAAATGAAAATGACTAAAAACTGTCGGCCCAACCGACATCCGTGTGCAGGTCAAGTCAGGCTCACCGGCCGGCCGTGTGTGGCACATGGCTTTGTCCTCCGTGCCGCGTGCTGGGGGTGGAGCGGAGGGGTGGTGACATCCCTGGGGGTCCCAGCGAGGGGAGGGGAGCCGCCGCCCGCCGCCCAGACACTCACTACTCCAGGACCAGGGTGAAGCTGCTCTTGCCCTCGAAGGCGTCGTACAGCTGGATGAGGTTCGCGTGGCTCAGCTGGTTCATGATGTTGATCTCGTTCATCACGTCCTCCTTCCGGGGCCAGAGCGGGGACAAGTTTCCAAGGAACGGGTCAGGGGGAAGCGCCGCCGCGCCTCCCAGGACGCACGTGTGTGCACACACGCGTGCCCGCCTCACGCCCGTTCCCTGCTCACACCGGGTCCCCTCCACCCACCGCCCAGCCCAGAGGGGACCCGCCCACGTCACGGGGGGAGGCCCGGGAGGGCCCTGTGGCCCAGGGTGCGGGGTGTGGGAGTCTGGAGGAGAGGCCGGAAAAGCGGCCGGGTCTCCTGCCCAGCCTGGGGCGGGGAATGTGGGGCCCTGGGGGGCCGAGAAAGACGCGCAGGAGGCCTGAGCTCGGCCAGGGCCTTCGGGGGCCTGGGGCGGACGCCTCACCCGGTCCTTGGTGCTCTTCACTTTGATGACCTTGGCTGCCAGCGAGAGGCCTGTGGACTTCTCCGTGCACCTGTGGACCTGACCAAAGCGGCCCCTGCAGACACGACGACACAGCAGGCTGAGAGCCCACGGGGCTCGCCCCGACGTGGCGGGCCGGCCTGTCCCCTGGGCTTTCTGGTCCCGGCCCTCCTCCTTACACAGCAGAGTGCCCACGCCATCACCCCACTCCACGCAGGCCACCTAAAACCTAGGGGAGACCCGCGTCACCCCACACCGCGTGGGCTACCCCGCACCCCGGGGACATCCCACACCGCACGCTGCCTGGTCGCGCTTCACCCCGGGGGACGTCCTCGCCCCGCCACGCTGGCCCCCTGCCACCTCCAGTGCACGGCCCCATCTCCATGCCCCCTCTCCCACCCCTCACCAGAGCGCAAAGCCCACCTACCCTCCCAAGACTTCGTGCTGGCACACGGTGTAGCCCGCTGAGGCCGACGTCTCCTTGACACTCACCACCCGGTGCTCGAAAGGGGCTGGCGGCGCCGGGCTGTCATCTGTGCAGGAGACGGAGCCCCTGAGCCTCCGGTGTGCAGCCCCCGCCTCCGCCGCCCACCCCAGACCCGCCTGGTTCAGGAGACAAGCCCGCTACCCTTCGCAGAGACCGTCTCGTCCGAGTCACCCATAGCAGAGGGGGGAGCTGAGTCCCAGAGAGGGGAGGCGACTGGCCCGAGGTCACACAGTGAGTCAGTGACAGATGGGATCGGAGCTGGGTCTCCCGGAACCCACGACAGGGCTCGCTGAGAGCCGAGCCGGAGGAGAGGTCACGCCCAGGCTGGAAGTGAGAAGGGGCCGGCGGGGATGGGGAGGAGATGGGCAGGGCGCCCGGCCAGCGCGGCCGCGGGAAGTGGAAGGCCCCCGGCGAGGACGGGCCATTTCAAGGGGACGGGCCGGGCTGCGGAGCCAGCAGGGGTGGCGTGCCAGGGAGGCAGCTGGAGAAACAAACACCCACCCGCCTCCCCTCTCGCCCTTGGGTGTCCGGACAGGGCACAGAGCCTGCCACGCAGCCCCTGGCGGGGGCGGGGCGGGCAGCGGCCGGAATGGAGGGGGCTGGAGGACACCAGCACTGGGAACGGTAAAAACAACTTGGGCTTGTTCCGTTTTCATAAAAACAAAAACCAAAGCTTGTCCCAGAGCGGTGATGGGAACCCCGAAACGTCGCATGAAACGGGGGAGAGGGACGATGCAACCAAGTCCAGTCCACGCGCCAAACACGACGACGCGAGCCGGCGAGAGCAGCTGGGCCGGGGGACGCCCTGCGGGAAGGGCGAGGCTTGGGCCGACCTGGCACGGGAGACTCGGCATTCCAGGAGCAGTTCCCACACCCCGGGACCGAGGAAACACCGGGTTCGCTCCGTGTGTCCACGCGAACAGCTCTCTGCTCCCCGGAGACGAGGCCCGAGGTTGCCCCGGAGCACCCCGCTCCTTCTCTCCTGCCCCTGCAGAGCCCAGCCCTGGACTCCGGGGCTGATGCTGTGCGATCTGGCTGGCTTTTCTTTTTTATGGGATCCCAGTGGGTTGGGAGAACCTGGGTTCAGGCGTGTGCAGCACATTCCACACCTGGAACATTCCAGGCTAAAGTCTGCGGCGTCTGCTCTGGGCGGTGGGGAGGCCATGACAAGCGCGTGGGGGTCAGGCCCCGGCCCCCCGGCACTGACCCTGTGGCCTCAGCGTGTTTCTCAGCCTCCCCCGTGTGTCCACGTATCCCCTCGCACACACACACACACGCACGCACGCCCGGGTGGCAGGGGCCAGCACGGACGCGTACGGCCCGGCACACTGCGTCCTCAGTCGGCGCGGGCTTTGTCCCTGTCCCGGGCTCAGAAAAGCCTCCCCAGTCACGGCCGCCCTCAGCTGTGCTGTAGGAATTAGGGGAGGCCCACGCCACGTTTGAGCCAAGCCACACCAGGGGAGCGGCGGCAGCTGGGACGCCAACGTGGCAGGATGACCGCGGAGCCCGGGCGGCAGGACACAGGACGCCTCCCTCACCACGGGGGCAGGAAGCAGGGCAGCACCTGACCACCCGTCCCCACCCCGATGAGAGCTGCCTCACCGGGTGCGAGTGGCTGGCGGCGGCCCTCGCAGCCCTCCCTGCCCCGTGCAGGACGACGGCAGCGGTGGCGACTCTGGCGCTTTGAGGATGCCCCGGGGGGACCCATGGGTCCCCTCTGCTCGGCAGCTGCATCTCCAGCCCGTCTTGCACCCCCAGACCTGCGTCAGCTCTCCCTGGGAGCTGCAGGGAGGCCCCCAGGAGCAGACCCTCCAACCCCGCTCGCCGTGGGCACAGGGCAGCGGCCACACTCACCCAGAACCAGGCTGGCAGCCTCGGCTCCCGGGGACGCCCTCCTCACCGCCTCAGCTCCGCCCGGGCCCTCGGGGGGGCAGTCCTCGCCGGCCTCAGGGCCCCCTGCTCCTGGGCCTGTGTCCGGGTGTGGGCCCAGGGCCCCAACGTCGTCTCCCGGGTCCGTCCTGGCCTCGCTTGGTCCCGGGGCGGCATCCGCCGCAGGCCCGTGCGTCTCCTTGGCCTCTGCGCCCGCGTCGCTGCCCTGCTCGCTCAGTGGGCTGGTCTCGCTGGCTCCTTTTGGGATCTGTTTCCCCGACTCGTTCCCCGGCGTCTGGGGGCAGCCCCTGGGCCCAGGCAGGTCTGGCCCATCTGGCTGGGCAGCTGCTGGAGCCTCTGCAGGGGGCCTGGGCCTGGGGCCGTCCTCCTGTGTCGCGAGCAGCTCCCCGGGCGTACCCGTCTCCCGCACGGGGATGGAGATCCTGGGGCGGAGGGAAACACGACCCTGAGCTTAGAAGCAAAGTCTCTGGGGTCAGAGCAGACGGGTTCAAACTCCTGCTGCCGCCACTCACGGCCCGAGGGCTCTGGGCCTCGGTTTTCCCATCTGCGGAAAGGGCCGGCTCACGGTTGGAGCCAGCAGACTCCAACCCCTGCCCCTCTGGCCCCCGCCCACCTCTGCCCACACAGGACAGAGGCGAGAGGTGGCCTCGGTGACCGGCGGGGCCACCAGCTCTGCCGACTCCCCAGGATGAGCATCCAGAGAAGCCTGAGCAACCTGTGCTGCCGGGCGAGGGGACACCGCGGGGGCCTGGGGAACTGCGTCCACGCAGGAGGCCCGGCCCGCCCGCCCCGGCCCCGGGCCTCAGTTTCCCTCTCAGTTAAACGGAGAGGAGAGCGAACCAAGCCCAGCAGGAAGGCGGAAGCCGCGGGTCCGGCGCATTTGATTAAAACTGGGCATCGCTCTTCAGGGTCTGGACTCTGTTTCCCTCTGGCTGGGCTGGGGTCGGGAAGGAGCCTGACCCCGGGGACTGTGACCCCCAGGGACTCAGACCCTCCCTCTCAGAGCAGCTCCTGCTCCGACTGGCCCTCACGCCCCGCTGCCGGGGCCTGTGCGTGTGGGGCAGGGGTGGGGGGTGAGCGTCTGGCACGGACTGAGTCCCAGGAGGGAGCCTGGGGCCCTCCATCCCGGTCTCGGCTCTGCCACCGGGCTCCCTCCTCTGTCACAGATGGAAACGCCTCACGTGTGCTGAGGGAGCCACAAAGAGAAGGAGGCACGTGGGGCCTGACAGTATGGCCGTCCCTCAGACGCTAAAAATAGGACCAACGGATGATCCGGCCACCCCACTCCCGGGAGCGGAGCCAGCGGGGCCGGGGGCAGGGTCCCCCAGGGACACGTGCGCGCCACGTCCACGCCGCGTCATTCACAAAGCCACAGGATGGAGGCAGCCCCGTGTCCGCGGACAGGCGACCTGGCACCCGCCACACCACGACGAACCCCGAGGACACGGGTGCCCAGTGAGACGGGCCCGTC
The DNA here is from genome assembly GCA_030015415.1 of Cynopterus sphinx. Classification (NCBI taxonomy): domain Eukaryota; kingdom Metazoa; phylum Chordata; class Mammalia; order Chiroptera; family Pteropodidae; genus Cynopterus; species Cynopterus sphinx. The sequence goes on from CM057386.1 coordinate 1,334,008, forward strand.
ACAAAGACACGTGCTGTGAGGCTCCACCCGCAGAGTTCGTGGACCAGACTCTAGGGCAGAAAGCAGATGGTGGGGGCCGGGGGCCGGGGGCAGGAGGTGGGGGTGTTCGATGGGCGCAGAGGGCACTGGCGATGACAGGGAAGGCCGGGACGGCTGGCTCCCGAGTCTAGCGCAGGCCTCGTCTTGACTAAGGGACACAGGAAACGGCAGGAAGCCAGTGGCTCGACGACCACGCAGGTGGCCAGCCGACAAGGCCAACGCCCACGGCTGTCCCTCTCGTCTGCGTGGCTCTCCCGCCCCCTGCGGGCACCACCGGCCGATACCGCTAACCAGGGACAGTGCTCCGCCCGCCCCCACGTCGATCAGGCCTCGGGGGCCCCCACAGGCCGCCACCACCACCAGAGTGACGCGTGAGTTGCAGCGTCTGTTGCCCAAGGTACACCCGCGTCACCCGCCGTTCCGCGGCTGCGGCAGGCCCGGTGTCCCTGAAATCCTGCGCAGGCTCAAGCCTCTCCCCCTCACTCAGAACCTCCCGGGGCCACTTCCACGTCCGTGGAAATCCCCCTCCCGATTCCACACGTAGACCCCGGCCAGGATGCGGGATGCCTGGCCGGGACCCTCCCCTCTGGCTGGTTAGGTCTCCTGGGGGGCCCCGCTTCCTCCCAGACAAATGATCTGGGCTTCTGTGCCGGTCGCCACAGCACGCCGACGCCAGGTCCTCTGCCCATCGGGTCCCCTCCCGGAGCCCGGCCTCAGAGGAAAGGCGCAGTCCCGGGGCAGCCCAGGGAAGGCCTGAGAGGGCCCCAGCCCGGGAGAGCAACCGGGGGTGCCCTGGGCTGGATGCGCCGCCCCCGGGGCCGGAGGAGCTCGGGAGCCAGCGGGTTCTGGCTCATTCTCCAGCACTGCCTCTGCCAAAGGCGGGTCCGGAGGCCACGTCCCGAAGGTCAAGTCACCCCCAGGACCAGACAGACCAATGCCAGGGCCTCACTCCAGACGGAAAGAGCCAGAAGCTCCGGGCATCCGTACATAAGACATCCTCCCAGGGGATTCTCGCGGGCGCCACGTGAGCAGCAGGGTCTGGGCCTTCCGTGGTCCCCTCGTGAGGCCACACAACCATGAGGCTGGGCCATCGGCCACGCCACAGCCGGGGGCTCGCTCGCCGCTCCCTGCCCCGCTCGCACCTACCTCGAATGCACTTCGCTGGCATCCCGAGCTGCCTTGGCCTGAGCTGGTGGCCCTGGTGTCGACTTCGTGGCCTCCTCTGAGGGCTGAGGGTCAGGCCCGCTGGACAGTGCGCCTTGTCCCTCAGCCGGTGCAGCCTCCTGGCTGGGGGGGACCTCACAGACCCCGCTGGGTGCCGCAGGCAGTTCCAGGCCCGTCTCGGGGTTCCCGCCAGATGCCCCAGCAGCTTCGGCTTCTGCCTCTCTGGGTGGCAGCAGGTGGCCAGGGGACACCTGGTCTGGGCCGGGCACTCTGTCCTCCTGGCCTGGCAAGGCCTCCGGCGGGGTGAGGGTGTCAGATCCCATCCCCGAAGCACAGGCCGGGGACAGCCTCTCCACGGTCCCCTCCGGGCCGGCCTTCTGGCTCTCTGCGGGAAAACGGGCGGGATGAACACGCACCGCCACGTGGAGGAGGGGTCTATCCCAAAGACACGACACAGGACAGGCCCGGGGCCACCCGACGTGGCACGTCTGCAACAGGCAGAGCCGCCCCAGCTGCGACGAGCAGGGCGCTGGTGGCCGTGGCACAGCCACCCGGCCGGCCCTGTGCGAGAGGAAAGAAAACCTCCTCGGGCAGCTGCGGGGTGACCGCAGGGTACACGGGGAGTGAGAAGACGCAGAGGGAGAAGGGTGTGCGCTGAGCTTGTTCGAGCAGGGACGTGTGTGTGCACGCGCACGCGCACGCGCATGACCCCTCCCGACATGGTCTGCAGACACTGGGCCGCGAAGGACAAGGGAAAACTTGGTAAACAGTTTCACACGGCGGGAGGGAGGAAACGGGACGCGGGGACAAGGGCGGATGCTCCACCTCATACCTCGTACCGGCTTCGGGATCACGTGACTGGGCGGGGGCATAGAAAAATGAAACCTTTTAAAGAAGGGAGCGTAAAACGGTACACAGAGTGGAAAACTATCTGCGATCGAGGTGGTGGCCCGGGCTCCACGGGGGGAGCTGCTCCAGGTGACTTCAAAGCAGCAGTCACGGTGCACGTCTGGTGGGATGGACACACACAGAGGACACAAGGGACCGGGGTGGGAGACTTCAGCAGGTTTTCAGGGATCAGGCTGCTGGTGGTGCCGGTGGCGTTTCCGTCCTGAGCCCCTAGGCGCGCGACGTCGGGCGAGGCAGACGGGGCGCACTCACCTTCCCCGGGGCCCCCGGCTCTGCTGCTCAGCGCACGCTGCGGTCTGGCCCCCTCCTCGTCCAGGCGCTCTCTGCTCTGAAAGGACCACGGGGAAACGGTCACCGCCACCGCCCACAGCGCCGATGGGCCGCAGGCACGGGCTGCGGGCCCGCCCCGGAGTCCTCAGGGTGTGTCGCACAGTCACACGCACGCCGGAGCGTGGCTACTGCTGTTGTCACTCTAGAACCAAGGCCGCCGAGGCCTTCCCGGGGCCGCCCCTCTAAAGTGTCGCCGCGTTGCTGGTGAGGACAGGCCCGGGCCTCAGCGGGCCGGGCGTCCACGTACTCAACCAGGGATGGGAAGCAGAGTGAGCCTTAAAGTGTCAGCCCAGGTCACCCTCAGGACCACGAGGGCATAGGTTTGCTTTGGAATCCGAGTCCAAGGGGTGCAGGCTTGCAGGAGGCACAGCGATCAGTCAACAACGGGGCAGGGGCCGGGCGGGGGCCCCAGTGTCGCAGTGTGGCCGGGAGCAGACTCCGGGGCTCCCCGGCCACACTCGTGTGCTCTGACCCCACCTTCACCACTCGGCCAGGACCCTCACTCCTCACTTTCCTCTCTGCAGGGGGGGAGCATGAGGTCATCCTCCCACAGAGGCCACCCCAGGCTCGGCCCTCGGCCCCTGAGCCAGGCGGCCGTCTGTCCAGCGGGCCATCGCGGAAGGGTACCTGGAGCCGGCCCTCGGCCTGGCGGCCACGTGCCTCTGCTCCCGAGCAGGCCCCGGATCGCTCGGCACTTCCCAGTCTCTTCAGATGGCCTGACCCCTTGCTGGGTCCCTCAGGGCTTCCGGGGCTTCCGAGCCTTTGGGGAAGAATCCCCGAAAACCCCTCCTGGCACCTGTCACGGCTGAGCCCCTGGTCCCAGGGCCCTTCCCCAAAGGCCCTTTCCCCACGAGGCCCCCGGAAGCCCAGAGGCCGAAGAGAGCCCGGGTGCACCTTGCCCGGCTTGCCCGGCATTCACGGCTTTTCCACATGGACGTTTTAATCCTGGATTTTTATGCTGAAATCCTAAGCTCCCTTTCGGGGAGGCAGATGGTTCAATGTTTTGGTCGTGACGGTCGTTCTTGGGGTGCATACACTTGTAGAACTGACTATGTACTTAAAATGTGCATGTTTTGGGGGGGGGGAGCGTTTATCGTGTCATTTACACCTTAACAAGACCGGTCAGGTAAAGTTGTGATTTTCCCGCTTCCCCTGAAAAAAACGTCTGAGCGCCTGGCAACTCTAGGCCCACGCTCGGCGGGAGGGGCCCCTGTGAGTGGGGCGTCGCGGGGCTCGGCTCTCGCGAATGTCTCCCTGCCACCAAGGACGAGGCCTGGTTCCACCGCGGTCCCGACCCTGGGCCCTTCTCTCTATCCCGTCACCTGCTTGTGTCTCTGGGATCCCAGGACACCGAGCTTTGCCCCCGTCATGGGGCGGCACGACACGTCAGAACACACAGCATGTGCCGGGCACTTAATAAACGCTGGCGCTGCCATCGTGACGGTCACCGGCATCACCAAGGTGACCCGGGCCCCCGCTCAGCCCAGACCTCCCCCTCGGCCTCCTTCTGCGGACTCCGTCCTGCCACCCCCGTAGCTGGGGCAACAGGCCGCCCCCTGCCCCCCACCGCCGGCAGAGAGGGAGCCGAACACGCTGTCCTTTGGCAGACCTTGTTGGGCTCACACTGTCCTCTCCTCCGCCTCCGGGGACAGGTGCGCACGCACCAGACACACACGCAGATAGGTTTTGTCGTCAGCGACAGCTCTGTGGTCCCCGCCCTGCGTGGTGCATCCAGAGAAAGGAGAAGCCGCCCCCAAACGCCACCCGAGGGGCCTGACGTCTCCCGCCGAGCGGCTGGACCGTGACCTGGGCCCGCCCCTGGCTGGGCCTGAACCGGACCCCGCTGAGCACGCCTGGCGTCTAGTAACACCCTAATTCGTTTTTACAACCGAACGAAGTGTCACGGGGTGTTTTGGGCCAACGGGCGCCCTCACCGAGTCCCGGCACAATTTTAAAATGCGACCCTAAGATTTAATTCAGTTCCACAAACGAATGCTATGCCCCAGTCTCGGGAAACACAGCCTTCGGCACCGCCAGAGACAGGTCGCCGGGGCTGTGTCTCCATCCACCACCCGACCTCGGACCCGTCCAGGGGGCCAGCCCGGGCCGCAGTGCACAGAGGGACGTCGAGGCCTCCTGCCCGGGCCTGACCGGGAGATGGGACCCAAATCCACAGACAGTCACCGAAATGTGTGCTCAACCCAAAGACCAGGAGTCAGGTCAGTCCGGGCGAGAAAGTCCGACGACTTCCCCCATCCGGATACGCCTGACCACCTGTCACCCGCGCCGGCTAATTTCACTAAGCCCTTACGAATTCATACGAAAAAGGCAAAAACTGACACAGAAAGAGGGGCAAGGACACAGGCAGGCAGTCCCCACAACAACCCACAGTTTTAAATGTGAGACTCGAACGTCCAGCAAAAGGAGCACAAGTGAGAACGGCGACGAGACAGGTAATCCTGTCTGTTCCGGGAGCTGCGCGAAGTTCCCCGTGAGGAAGCTTTCGGCGTTCCCGAGTGACAGGAAGACGCGAGCTTTGAGAAGCGTCTGACCCATCAGTCGCCTTACTGGGAGCTTGACCCAAACTGTAAGGAAAACAACAGGGAAGATGGTTCGGGAAAATGTGAGCCTTGACCTTGGTAACACGCCGTTTCTGTTTGCTTTTCAGGTATGACAATGGCTCGAGAGCCTTTACCTTTCAGGGATACCTGCTGAGACGTTTGCGGAAGAAACGACCCGATATCTCAGGTTTTTCCAAAAAGAACCTGGAGACGGGGAAGTGGACGGGGAAACTGGCCCCCAGCTACGGGGCTCACAGGGTTCACTTGCTAATCTCAGGAGGAAGGTTGCTAGGGGCTGGCGGGTGGCGGGGGAGGGAGACCGAGCCCTCTTTGTCCCCACAGGCGGGCAGATCCGAGGTGAATTCCCTTTTCAGAGGCTGAGGGGGGTTATCCAGGCAAGACCCTTAGGCCCCACGTCCCTCGCAGGCCGACTCACAGGGAGCTGCAGGGCAGGGAGGGGACGGGGTCAGCCAGGGAGCCGGCCAGGGGAGGGGTGCGGGGTGGCGGCCTGCACAGCCGAGGACAAGCTCCCCCCGAGGACCCCGGCTTTTCTCCCGCACAGGCGGGAGGTAACAGGGGTCCACCCAGCCAGTGACCTCAGGCCTCCTGCGTGTTGCTAAGTGGCTGACCCCTAGCTGTTCCCAAACAGAGTGCTGTCTCTACACACCTCACACACACACACGCAAACACCCCCACCCCAGCCACACGTCCATCACCCGGCGGGTTTGGTTATGCAACCCTTGGGAACAGCGGCTCCCAGAAATGTCACACCCCACCCCCGGGCTCCGGCTCCTCCGGCCTGGCCTGCGTCCCCCTGGGGCACTGTCAACACTAGTCCCACAGGCAGCTGCACAGTCCACCCACTCCGGGACGGGGCACAAGGCTGGGGACAGGAGGCGGGGGGCCGGGTTTCTGAAGGGGGCTCTGTCAGGATAAACTGTCCCCACCTGGGTCCCACCCGAGATGTGGAGGGACAGAGGGGAGTAAAGGGAAGTCGCTGGTGTCCAGGAAGCTCCACGGTCTCCCTCTCCCCCAGGGCCTGCTTGTCCCCCACTTCCAGGTGCCCTGGAGCCGCCCAAGGCCACACGGTCCCCAGGACACTGCCTCCTCGCCCTGAAAGACAGTGCCCTGTCTGGAAAGCCACCTGTGACCTTCAGGCTCTGTCTCCTTTTCCCCATCAACAGGTCACACAGGAGGAGCAGGAGGGGACGACAGCCCCAAACCCTCCTGGGACAGGCCGCCCGGCTGGCCTCCCCACCCAGACGGGCACCGGGCAGGGCGGCGGGAACCAACCTCCGCGGGGCCCTCGGCGTCGGCCAGGCCTCCCCTCCTCCAGGGGCTCCCTTGCATGATGAAGTCCGCCACCTTGGAGTTCTGGAACACGGCCCCCACCAACGCCAGGGCCTTGTCCACGGCCACCACCATCCTGAGGAGGGCCTCGAGCCTGGCGCCGTGCTGGGCGGCATCCTGCCGCACGGCCGTCACCAGCTCCAGGACCTCCGGCCACCCGGCCCGAGCGTCGCCGGGGGGAGGGCGGGCGGCCTCCAGCCGGTGCAGCCCCCGCTCCAGGTCGCCCATGCCCCGGCACACGCACTGCAGCTTCTCCGCGACGTCCTCCTGGAAATGCAGGAGTCTGTCCACCTTCTCGCTCAGCACGTTAAGCTTCTTGTCCATGGAGGTGAGGCAGGCCTTGCCCGACACCGACAGTGCCCGGGCCCCCGCGCCGTCCTTGGCGGCTCCTGACATCCTGGTGCGGCCGGGACAAGGGCGAGGGGTCGGAAGAGCCGCCGAGGCCTGGTTCTCACTTGGGCCGTGGCGTCTGCAAGTTCATTGCCCCCGGTGGCTCACGGCGTCGCCCCCAGTGCCCTCCGCGGGGACGGCCGGGTCGCTCGGGGAGCGCGGGGCACCAGGCAGGCTCTCTCTGGGCCTCTGCCTCTGCTTATCTCCCACCCTGCCGTGCGCCATGAGTGACAGGCTGGGTCTGGCCCAGGCCCTTCTCCCTGGGGCCCCTTTGACATCACGGCAGCATGGGACATTCCTCTCTGAGAGGGTGCTGATGGGCAAATATTTCAAGAATTCACCCAGGGCAGGCAGGGTTGGTGCAGCTGAAACTAAAGGGTAGAAGAAAGGGGTCTTTTATGGGAAGTGCCTGAAGGCCGGACCCCACAAATGGCCTCAGGAGTCCCTGGGCAGGACGAGACCTTAGGAGGCACAACGCACCAAGCAGCAGCTGGTGTTCCACCTGCCACCGACACAGCGGATTCTCCAGAAAAGGCAAGACCAGAAACAAACGGGAGGCCGCGCCGGCCTGGGCCGGCGTGAAAAACGTGACGCTGCTGCAAGTGAAAAACACATCGGAGGGGCTCCTCCTCTGCCGGTGCCCCAACTCGCGTGCAGGCCGCCGTGGGGCGAGCGTGCAGGCCCCTCCCCCTCCGGGTCCTCAGTCACTCGTCACCCGCACCTAAAAATAGGAGTGAGAAACAATGGCCCAGGCGACGCGCCAAGAGCCACCCCGCAGGCCGTGTTCCTCGCTAATCCCTCTGGGGCTCATTTGCCGGTGGCCCCCAGCCCCAGTGGTGACCGCACAGGTACTGGGCTCCGACCCTCTGACCCGAAGCAGACCCAGGCCGGCCTGGGGAGCAGGGGGCCCGCGCTCCCACGCCCACTCGCGGTCCGCACAGGACGTCCACAGAGGTGACATCAAACACAGCAGACACAGGGCGATGCTCAAGCGGACGCTGAGGGGGGCGCCAGGGCGTGCCACAGGGTCCCGGGCTGCCGGGGCGCTGCCGGCGGCCACCGTTCTCGTCCAGGCCCTCCTAGAAAGCCAGCAAGGCCGGCGCGGGACTCTGCCCAAGGCCACCGGGCCCATGGCCTCCCGAGGAGGCCCCGGCTGCAGTCGATGCTGCATCACGGAGGGGGACGTCGTGTCCCTCTGAACGGGAGCGTTTATGAAAATAAACTTTGATAATCCGACATCCTGAAGCCCCTTCAGATGCTTTTGCTATTTGTTCTAACCTCCAGGTGACCCCTAAGCGCGGTGTGCCTGCTACGCCACGCAGCTGGACCGCAGCCCCTCGCTGCGACCCGTCTGGGGACAGCTGCCTGGGACGGCCCACGTCCGGGCGCACGGTCCTGGGTGTCACTGGTGGAACGGCCCAGGGCCTGCTCACAAGGGGGTGCTATCCTCGCTGCCAGACGTCGTCACTCGCTGTGATTTAAGACACACACACGCACGCACTCCGGCCCCTCGGGGGTGCGCGGGCACCGCGGCTGGACCTCCCCTGCCACTGGCACCCGCTGCTCTCCCCGCACCTCCGTGCAACGCTTCCCTGCGGAACGGGGGTCCCTGGATCGAACCCCAGAGAAACCCCGGACAGGCTAATACTCAACCCGGTGTCTGTCCCACAGACGACGTGAAGTCCCCGCCAGTCGAGAGAGAGACGCAGGCCCTGGGGGGGAGTTTCCAGGGGGCACCTCTGCTAACAGAGGAGGGTGTCGGAAGGCCGTTGGATGAGATTTGGATTAGAAAGGACGCCGAAGGCCCTGCTCCGTCCTCAGGGGACAGGATGGAGAGTCAAGCCGTGTGGGGGTGTGAAAACCGCACCCTCCTTCCTAAGGAAGCTGTTTTGGGGATACACTCGGGGAAATGAGGGACGACACAGATAAAAATCTCAGCTCCAGGTTCGGCGCAGGCCCACATGGGGAACGGGAGGAGGAAGAGTCCCGAAGGGGAGGACCCGGGGGCAGGGCCCAGGGTGCAGCACCACGTCACTAAGGTGTAATGAAAGGCCGGGAGCCAGCGGCCCGGCGTCGGGCCGTCTGGACTCTGCTTCTGCCGCCACCTGTCGCCGGAGGCGGCGCCGTGGCCGCTGCACTCGGCCTCCACGAGCCCGCACTCCCGGGCCGCCCCGGGAGGGGAACGACGCGACACTCCTGGGGCTGTCGGGGGGCGGCTGAGGTTGACAAGGCACCAAGCAGCGTACGTGGCCCCCGGCACGTGCTCAGATGCAGCCGCCAGCCTGACGCTGGCGCTCAGGGCAGAAGGGAACCGAAGGGATTAGAAACGCCGAGAAAATCACGGTTCTTCCAGGCAAGGAGGAGGCCGAAGCTCGTGACTGACGTCAGCGACCAGCGTCCACGCGACGGTGGCCACACGGTGAGGACCCGCTTCACGGGGTTAGAACCGCGAGCTTGTGCTGTGAGGATGGGGGGGGACGGGGTGGGAGGGGGCTAAACCTTCATTTCTCCTAACAGGGAGTCCAAGGACAACGTCAGGTCTGAGGAGACCGGAGGGGAACGCGGAGAAACAGCGAAGAGACCGCGGGGAACGGGGCAGGGTCTGCAGAGGCCAAGGGCGCGGCATCTTGGCGGGCGCCACCACTGACCAGGCCTGAAGGCTCCTGTCCCAACGACATCGAATCTGGTGACAACCTTCTGGGCGGTGGAGGTCAGGCGTGTTGGGGACAGGAACTTCCCCACCTCCACGAAGCGCGTGTGCCCGGCGCACGCCTGGCACGTCCCCAGCCTCTCTGAACCCCGCTCCCGCCCGTGCGAAGGGCTCGCGGGCCTGGGTGTCGCCCCCGTGCGTGCGCTGTTCCCTGCAGGGCCTGGCACGTGGCGCGTGCACGCCAGCAGGGGTCAGCGCGCACCGGCCACCCGGGATGGCCGGCCAGCAGGGTGGCATGCGCCGGGCCCCCTCAGCGTGGCTGGGGCAGGGGGCGGCGGCGGGGGCATCTCCCCAGTCCAGCTGCAGGCCCCGCTAGCTGGTGTGCGCTCAGAAGGTGCAGACGTGTCCTCCCTGAAGCTGAGCTTCCTCGGGAAAGGAAGCCAGAGACGACACAGAAGCCCCGGGCGCGTCGCAGGGGTCCCCACCAGCCCCCTGGGCCTGCGCGCACAGCGCCCCGCGCCGCGGGAAGGCTGACCGACCACCCCGGGGCTGCACCGGCCACCCACAGCTCCCACGGAGCGAGCTCCTGGTCCGAGAGGGCCCGGGCCTGGGGACGGACGATCGTCACCCAGGCTCCCTTGGGCTGCGACTTCAAAGGCGACCGCCAGGCACTGTCCTTACCGCATCTCTCCGGGCGCCACCCGACGACGCCCGCTGCTGGCCTCTGGCGCCCGGGCCGCGCGGCGCCCTCATCCTGCGGCCGTGCCAGCCCGAGTCCGCCCCGCCTGGAGTCGCCCGAGCGCCGGGGAGGAGGGGGCGGGCGGCCGGGGTGATTTCTCCCGGGCTCAGGCAGCCGATAAGCCCGGCATGTCCCTTATCTCCGCCCCCGCCCGCCGGCCCCAGAGGCTCCCAGAGCCTCCCCGGTTATCTGCCCCCGGGGGCCCACTTCCTGCATCACTTAGCAGGGCAGCCGGTTGTGAAACAAACACCGTGTGGTCCAGGGAGGGGGAGGGGGCCCGAGGGCAGAGCTGACCAGTCCCAGACCCGAGGCCTGCCCCTGGGAGCCCTGGCCTGAGGCCACCCACCTCACGGGCAGCGCAGGGCCTCAGGGGGTCTGCGTGTCCTCACGGGGGCTGGCCGGGCGGTGTCCCGGCTGGGAGGGGGCTGGCTAGTGCCTCTTCAGGCCAAACTAGTCAGGGAGCACGAGGACAGTCAGCGCCCCAAAGACCGGGATGTGGAGCAGTTAGTTAGGGACGGGGGGTGGGGTGACCCTCGGCTTCTGCTGAGCGAGACGCCAGCCCCAACTCTGCGCTTGTCATCAGGGGGACAAGACCTCCCCAGGGCACCCTGAGGAGGCTAAGGCCTCCGTGCGCACCCCCCCCCCCACACACACACGCACGCGCACACAGTCCCGCCAGGCGTGGGACTCGGGAAGGGGCTGCAAACAGGACTGCGGAGACCTAGGCAGGCGCCAGCGTTTTGTGGATGGAGAACCTGAAGCCCAGAGCATGGAAGGGACTTTGTGAAGGTCACGCAGCGTGTGCACAGCAAAGATGGGACCGGAGAGAACTGTCATGTCAGACTGGCGTCTGGCCGGGGAACCCTCTGCCCTGCCCTGCGGGCCTGAGAGGGGGATGGGGTCAACTGGGAGGCCGGCCTCTGCCCCACAGGCCTGGCCCTGACGGCCGTCTGAAATGAGGGGGCGAAAGCCAGGGACCCGCAGATGCAACGTCACTCGTTCCGTCACAGAAAAATGTCTCAGTTGTCGCATCCAGCCACAGCCCTGCCCGGACGAAGCCAGGCACTGTGCCTGAGAATCACACCGACGTCAAGCTGGCCTTTCTGAAGGAGCCGACGGAAACGGGAGCCCGGCCTGGGCTCGGGGGAAGTCCCCTGCTGGCCCACCTTACACTCCATTTTGGGACCCCGACTCACCTGGCCGGACTGAGGGGACTGGGAGAAGGGGCTGGGGGCTGTGATGGCAGCCCCTCTCCTGGGCCGACAGTGGGCAGACCCCGCGCGAAGCCCTCGGCGGCCAGATCTCATTTAAACCCCTCGACTGTGCCGACTCTTGGGAGCTCAGGACGCACCTGTGCCGCGGGGAGCCCAGACGTCTCTAGGGAGCAAGGCGAAAACCCACCGGGACAGCAGAGAGAGCGGACGGTCACCGGCTGCAGGCACGAAGGCCGTGGGAGGGAGGGGGCAGTCGCGTGGCACAGCGAGCGGCCCTTCCGGCCCTCCCGAGTCTGACGAATCCCATCCTCACTGCCGCAGTCCTCGCCCCCGAATGAACCCGCCCTCTGAGGGGAGCCTGGTCCCAGGGCACTTTGCTGTCAAGTCTGAACAGGTAGCAAGGGGGGACCTGAGGCCTGCGGGAGAGGGTTTGGCTGAGTGGGGTGGCTAAGAGCTGAGAGCAGGGAAGGAGAGGGCGCCGAAGGGGCACGAGGGGGCCTGGGGTTGGAGAGTGGCAGACCTGGGGTAGCCCCAAAACGCAAGAGTGGGGGGAAAGTAAGGGTTTGGAAAAGAGCTCCTGCAGATACAGTGGTCTCCTGGGGGCAGAAGGAGGAGCAGCACAGTGGCTGGGCTCCGAGGACCGAGTCTCTGCAGAAACACAGTCACCTGGTGTCAACTAAGTCAGGGTGTTAAGAGGGAGGCGAAGAAACTTGAAAAACTTTTGGCAAAGCGGGAGGACTTCTTGGAGGAGATGGGCCTTGAGCAGAGCCCTGAAGGATGGATGCGATTTGGGGAAGCCGAGGCAAGGCAGTTCTGCGAGGACACGGGGTGGAGAGAGCCCTGGAAGGAGCCTGACAGTGCAGACGGGCCTCGGGCCAGGAGGTGCTGACAGAGCCCAAGAGGTTCCGCAGGCGGGACCCTGATGAGAGAGGACCGGGAGGTTCAGGCAGGGCATTTCGGCCCAAAGCCTCAGGAGACAGGGACGACCCCACAGAACGTCTTTCGGTGGGAGTAACACGGTGAGATGAATCAGCTGTGAGGATGGATGACACGACCACCCAGGGGAAGGGGCAGTGGCTCGGGGGGACGCAGAGCCACCCCCGGACGGTGCAGACGTGTTCTGTTCAGGGTGGGGTCACATCTGCGCACAGGGTGTGCAGCTAGACTCGTGCACCGCACGGGGCTAAGGTATGCCTCAGTCAGGGGGTGTCTGCAGGAACAAACGGGGGCGAAGGACCGAAAGAGCAGACAGCAGGGTGCCAAGGGGCTGGGACACAGGCTCGCTGTCCGAGATGCACGCCGCGCCAAAACACGGGAGCGCTAGGAGCCGAGGAAGCGGTGTGACAGCTGAGAGGAGTCCTGGGGAGCTCTTACACGTGGGCCCTCTCCCGCCCACACAGAAGGACCCCCCGCTGCAGGCCAGGGACCCTGAGGGTCCGTGATGCTCTTTCCAGACCCACAGGGGAAGACCTCACCCCCGAAGCAAGTCACAAAGCATCAAGCACACACACGAGAACCCCATTTTTGCTTAAAATGAGCCAGCGTGGCACCTTCTGCAGGAGACCTGCAGAGGACCGTGACCTTCTGCATTTCCTTTCTGATACTGTTCTCGTCGCCGAATGGGTGTCATTTGTGCCCCGACGCACAGCAATGACTCTCCCCTGACACGTACCAGAGAGCCAGAGGTTCCATCAACCCGGACCAGAGCGACAGAATCCCCAGGACTCCCGGTGACAGAAAACAACGTTTCATAACCTTCTAGGGAGGGCCAAGGCCAACGGCCTGGCCCGAAATGGACAGAACACAGGTACGAGCCACAGGCTCGGGGCTCCTGGGAAACAGCAAACCCCAGGGGAACGAGAGGGTCCTCTTCACGCTTTGTTTTTAAACAGGTTTCTACCCCTCGCGCTGGGAACAACTGCCCCCCTTGGCAGCTACGCGCTGGAATTCGTTGGGGAGTTTCGGGAAACGCTGGCACACGGCTGGGAACAGTCCCCAGCTAGGCGGCCGCCAACGGTTTGAGCACCTGTTAGGTCTTACGAATCACAGCAGCGAAGTCCAAAGCCGGTTCCGAGTCAGAATCACTCACGCGGCCCCCCAAACCGACGCCAAACCGAAGCCGGACCCCGGCGCTCGGCGTTGGTGTCTATCGGTTTCTGATCAGACTCTGACAGGGTTCTCCGGAGGCTCCGCGCCCCTGAGCACCTGCTGGAGACACGCACACGCACGCACACGCACACGCACGCAGTTACCGTGTGCACTTACATACCACCCTCCATCCATGGGTCCCGAGCGGCCTGTCACGAGTGCTGTCTTCGTGAATCCCCGGCGAGCTGCGTGAAGAGCGTCACCGCCATCTCACTCACTCACAGGGCAACTGGAACATGGGGGCAGGTTGGTGGCGCTGGACAGTTATACCCCCCCGCCCCCGCGGACGTCCCCTCGCACTCACTCCCCCTGGCCCCGGCTTCAATCACGCAGGCGGCCCATCGTGGCCCGCCCGCGGTGGAGGTGGCCTTCTATTTCCTGCCCCGAACCTGGCCCGGGGCCCTGGCGACACTGCATTTAGTCGCCCGTGCCATGGGCCCTGCGTGAGCAAGGACGGCTCGGCGCCTTGGAAACCCGAGCGGTGGGTGTCAGCTGGCCCTGCCACCGAGAGCCACTCTGGGCCGAGCTGCTAACTCCTCCATCACCGGAGCAACCCCCGGGGGCGATGACGTCTCTCCCTCTAAGCTGGTGACAAATGGAAACAGCTCAGACACTGTCTGGCCCCACTCCAGTCGGGCGGCGCGGAGACGACTCAATTCCGCCCCCTCCCAGGCAGTGACCGCTGCAGACGACGGGAGGGGACCCCACCACTGCTAGCAGGTTTGCTGATCTGCGTCCGCCCGTCCGTCTGGGGATCAGGCTGCTTCTCTTTCTGATTCAGAGAGGACTGCGTTTCGGGGGTTGCCCTGTGAACCTGAACTTGGCCACACTCCTGGGATAACTTTACACGACAGTAGATGTGTCATCCTCCCCTCTACCGGCTGACATTTCAGTGGACAGGTTTTCTTCTTTCTAAAAAGGCAAAATCTACTGCTTTCCTGTTTCACTGACCCTTGGCACGCTTTCCACCCAGGAGTCCGCGCCGCGCCTATCGAGTCCCAGTGGGTTAAACCTAAAGACCGAATTAGATGAAATACAGCCGGTCTGATGAGAAAAGCCAACTTCCTCACGGTCCGTAGGCTTTCAGTTTTCTAAGGAGCAGGTTTTTAGACATCGTTTGCATACTTTTTAGGCAGTAAAAGTTCGTTTTAATGGCAACGTGACATTAACTTGCAGTTCTTCTGCTCTTACCTGTGGATCAGAACCCGTAAACGAGTGGCTTTTGTAACCTTTAATAACGAACCAGACATGCGGCCTGCGCCGTGGCTCTGTGTTAAGGGAGCAGAAGTGCACACAGAATAAGCCGGGCCTGAAGGAGAACAGGGCAGGGGTGCCAGGCAGCGAGAGCGCTGACACGCATGTGGACGCCAGGAGGCTCACGGGAGAAAGTGAACAGAGAAAGGACGCCTTAGAGGGTCCGGGACCAGGCACGAGGAGAGCGGGCAAGACGAGGGGCCGGTCCACTCAGGAAGGGTTGAGGGTGGCCAGAAAATGACCACCGACTGCCCCTTTCTTGATGTGGCCTGACGGCGCTGAGAAGCCAGGCCCCATCCCTCCGGAGGGTGGAACACGGGGAGTCTGTGGGAGTGGAGCTTACGGGTGGGGGTCCTGGGGAAGTGAGAAAGGGACCTACCAGTTTGGTCGGCTGAACCGCTGGCTCAAAGGGCTCGACGACACAACGCGAAGCTGCCGCTGGCCTTGGTATAATGAAGGCGTCCCCAGGCGCGGGGGCCTTCCTCCCTCTCGTGCCTCCTCATCATCTAACATAAGATGTGCTGACGGTAGTGACCTTTCCGTCACCGAACCTAAGTTCCAGGACCAGAGGAGAAAAGGGACGTCGCCCGAGGCCTCTGCTGGCCCTTCGGGGTACGGTGAGGGCACCTCGGATGCCTGAAGGGCGGGCAGCCGGGTCATTCATGTTCATGGACGAGTGGCTTCGCTAGTGCCTTCATCTGAAAGTAAGCACAGCTCGAGGAGAAGGGTACAAGACAAGGAGACTGTGCTCCGTGTGTCACCTGACTAGGCTACGGTCCCCAGTGATTCAAACATTAATCAGGCATTGCTGGAAGGTTTCCTGCAGCTGTGACAGTCCATAACCAGGCTGCTGGTTTCAGCTCTGACACGTAAGGAGCTTAGAAGTCTTCACTTCCATCCTCCCTGCTGAAGAAACTGAAAAATCCATGACTTTCCTCGGAACTGTCGGAGGACTGAGGCCGTGGGCCTAACTGGCACCCTGAAATCTGGAGATGCAGGGAGCCACCGTGAAGACCTGCTTCCTTGGGGCAGAAACCTCAGAAACCACAGGCCTACGGGAGCACTTACGTGGCGATCCTGACGGCTGGATGCTGGCGGCCGCATGGGCTAGTCTGAGCCAGAGGCTCCCGGGCTGCCGTCTGGGTGGGGAGGGCAGGGGCGCCCTTTCGTGGGCACTCCCAGCATCCTACCAGCTCTCAACGTTAAGAACCACGAAAAGAAATGCCCGCACGGCTCTGGCAATGACCAGCGTGAAATCCACCCAGATCTTTCTCCACAAGAAAAGCCTTTTCCAAAAGCCTTAGCCACCTGGAGGGAAAGAAACCGGTTAAACAGGTGACATCGCCAGCAGGGGGCACGAACTTGTCCCCCTGCCAAAGAACTTTTAAATTAACGCCACTGAGTTAACATGATGGGCATCCGAAATGAATTCCTTCTTTGCACGGCAAGCTCCGGCCTAGTCGCCAGGCTCCTCCCTTATCCAATGGCTATTTCAACACGACGTCCCTCCAAGGGTCTTCAGTTGTAAAGGGACAAACTCGGGCACCAATAATTCTGAGAGAGATGCCGGCTCAGTAAGCGGGTCTTGCTTTCTCCGAGGATGTACCTATGCCCACAAGCATTTTTAGATATTAAGCGTGTTTGTTTTTCTCAAAATGAAATAATCTCCTGTTCTGTTTCAAAGATAACATCACAGAAGCAGGAGTGAACCTTATTACTAGGCTTTAAAATGCGTATAAGGAAGTTGTAGTAGTACCTGCACGTAAATATGGGGACTGAAGGAATGGGAATTCTTAGGAAAATTCCGTCCTCCCTAGAGCATCTCTTAAGCTCCCTCTGCTGGCTACCCCATTTAAATAAAGTAGAAAAAAATATAAACCTTTTCTTCTCTTCCAGGAGGGGACAGTAGTGAGGACGCTGACAAGGCCACTGCTGAAAGCGAACAGGAAACTGTCTCCAGGCAAGTCTAACAGATCACTGCTCCCCATCCCCCACGGAGGCTTCAGGACTTCCTAACAGATTTGGGGGGCGGGGGTAAATAAGGGAAGTTCTGGTCAAGTCTGAACGTTGATCATTGAGTCAACATGCAAAAATACTAAAGCATTTAGTATAAAAGCAACTATAAAGAGCTATCATTCAACACTAAAAAATCAAAAATTTAAATATATTTCACAAATGTCACTAGAACAAAAAGCTTATACCACACTAATTAATGATTAGTTTCAATATCAAGGTTTATTTTTTTTCCAGAGTGAGGTTAAGTAACAATTTAAATAATTACCAGGATGTATAAATAAACATCCGTTCAGATAAAACATTACTGCTTAAAAGTGGCTATCTAAGAAATATTTTGCACATAATAAATATATTTTATGTTTAGGTTTACAGGCACCATCTTGAGAGCGAAAAGTGTTTTTTTTTTAACCAATAAATAAATTACATTCAAGAAAACAAGGTGTTTATATCTGAAGTATCATATATCCTTAAATGTTTTTATTCATATAGCACCCAAACTTCCAATCCATCTAGAAAGTATCTCCCAAAATATAACTCATACCTTCAGTCATAAAAATAAAGGCCAAGAAAAAATCAATTTAAGACAAAACTTATAATTTATATTCTTAATTCCCCGTTCAATAAAATATCACTTGCCAATTTATTAAAAGTAAATGAACTGTATATATGTGATCCGTTAGTGCTGAAAATCTGAAATATATATTTTTAAAAGTCTTTCTCAAAGTATTTAAAATATTGCATCTCTGGTGGCAAACCTGAAAAATTACCCCCTTTTTATGTCCCTAGTGTTCATCCTTCCATTCCCATCCCTACCCCTTGACGCTTTAACAGCCATCAGCTTTTCTTCCTTTTTGCTTTTTGTAAATACACTTACTTATGTCTCAAACACAAAACACTGACAACACCCCTTGGTTAACAAGGAGATCCCAGAACAGTCCGAGCCTACAGCTTTGCTCTCAAAGTGTGGCACAGGCTAAATGACAGGAAAAAGCAGTCACTGGCCCCCCGTGACGAGGCGGAGTGCTCCTGAGAGTCCACAGCTGTCTGAGAATTTGCTGCTGTAATCCTGAAGAAAGTCCCAGCACATTCTGCAGACAAATGTCAGAGAATAAGTCTTTGATTGATAATTTTTCTATTTATTTCTGCCAAGGCGACTGAAAACACGAAAGCCTTTTCATCAGAGAGGTTAGCATAGATGTCAATTTCCTTTTCCTGTTTCTCTGTTAAAAGAAAAAGGGAAAGCTTAGTATACAGGTGGCAGATGCAGTAATTTGGCTAAAAATTTTAAAGCTTTTGAGTATTCAAATGAGAATATTATATATGATACAACGTACATTAAATGTCATAAAATATGCTACTGAACTGAATTTTTAAAAATTATACAAAGAAGTTATTGAAATGTCATGAACTCAATTCGAAAACTAAACAGAGACTCCATATTTCTATACAGTCTAACATCATATCCGTAAGAATCTCAAACATTTTTCTCCCCACTCCTATGAGCCAGCTGTTTCAATCGAAATGCATTTTCTCACCCTCACGATGGTCCCTTCTGAACATTACTGGTGCCTTTATGAATATATTAACTTCTTCACCTTAGCCCTGCTCCCGAAAATTAGAATAACCAACATTTGTCCCCTTCTGATTACAAATGCAATCTAAGTTCTTGGTAGAAAAAACTTTAAATACAGAAAAATAAGAGGTCACCTATCTCGTAAGTCAGCTAAAAGCATAACTAGCATCTTTGTGTACCTTCTTTCAAATTCTTTGTTCAGGCTCTACTATGATCTACTTTTGCCCATCTTTTTTGTTTTGCTTTGACTTTTTAATCAAATTTAAACATGCACATAGCTGAGTCATTTTTACAAAACTTATCACCAAAACCCCCCTGCACATTTCCTACACTCCAGTTGCAAGGCCTTTGTTTGTCAGTTGTTCCTTTTTGTTTTTACCTATCTCTAAAATAATACTTTTACATGATGATGCCACTTCTAGTGTTTTGCTTTTAGGCACTGTCAACTGACTTTCCACCAGGGAGCATTAGGATTTCACCCCCATCACACTCTTCCCTCGCATCTTCCCATTATAGTTGTGTCGCAATCCTGCTGATATTAATATTTAAATGTTTATATTATTCTACGTAAATGATTTCACTTTCTTTTTTCATCTGCTTGGTTCCATTACTAATTAAACCCAAATTCTCTCCTAGTTGTACAAATCTTTCCGAATGTTTCTGCATATTATTCTATCCACTCTGCCTGAAGGACTCTCTCCTGGTCTGGTCCACTCCCATCCAGAACGGCTGGAGAGTCTCCTCATGTCCCAGCCCTGTGTCCCAGATCCCAGGACACCTTCTGGGTTTACATCTTCATTCTGATGGCATGTAACTTGCAGTAGCCAATTTTTGAGGCCCTGAATGTCAAAAAGTCCACCTTCACACTACTCACAGTATGACTGGCTAAAGACACGCAGATTCCCTCTTAGCATCGTATAGGCAAAAACTGTCTTCCGACAACTGGTGCTACTTTTAAGAAAATCCAATACCCTTTTTTGTAGTCATTTTTTAAATTATTGCTAAATTCACAGAAAGTGAAATACAAAGATCTGAAATGTACAACTGGAGGCGTTATGACATACACCCACGTGACTCACAGCAATCGGCACACAGAAAAGTCCCCGAGCTCCTTTCCAGGTGATCCCTCCCCACCACGCCAATGATGACTGTTCTGCTCCTGTCACCGCAGATTCATTCTGCCTGTTCAACTTCGCATAAATGGCATCACACAGTATGAGCTGTTTTGTGTCCAGCTTTTGTTCAACACGTGTTTTGAAATTCACTGGCGCTGTGCGTGCATCACTAGTTTGTTCTTCGCTGGGTGGGATTCCACCGGATTAATTCTAACACCATCCTGATTCCTTTCTCTGTCTTTATCCGAACACTTGAAGGACTGCTCTTTAACCAGAGAGACATAATTTATGATAATGCGCTTTGGTGTAACTGCTACTTTTAACCATCCGCTGGGCTGGGAATTTAGCAGACCATTTCAACCGAGAAACTCAATGTCCTTCAGGTTTGAGAAAATTTCTTGAATATTTTCACTGATGACTTCCTTCTCCTCCATCTTTGTTCTTTTTCTGCAATGTCATCTATTTATAGATGTTGACCTCAAACTGGTCCTCTAAATTTCTTACATTTCTCAGTCTATTTTTTCAACTCTTCCTATTGCTCTATGTTCTGTACATCTCTTCATTTTTGTCTATAAGACTTCTGCTATAATTTTTCCTTTCTGAAAATCTTCCAGGTACTTTTTGACATCTGCAATTTCCTTTTAAATATCATCTTGTTCTTATTCCGTGACGACAATATCTTCTCTAAGAATATTTATAATAGTCTTAATTTTTTCTTCTCCCTGCAGAAACTTGTTTTGTCCAACTTTTTTCCTTCCCTGTCGATCTGGCCTCAGCCTTCCATACTAGACGCTTTCTTCTATATATCTGGGTGATACTCAGTAGCATGCTCACAGAGTGGAGCCAGAAGAGTGCACTGGCTCCTGCACGTATGTGAGCTTGACCGGGTGATGTGATGGGGCCGTTTCTTTCTGAAATCTTTAATGAATGAAAGCTTTACTTTAGGCCTTTTCTCTCGGGCTCTTCAGAGTCCATAGAGAAGATGCTTCTACTCTTATCTGGAGAACTCAGGATTTACCATCCGATTTTCACCTAAGCTCCCTGACCTTAACAGAGTCCCCAGCCAGCAGGGCGGCCTGAAGTCCCCTAGCCCAGAGGCTGTTTTGTCTTACCTTTTTCAAAGGATAAACTTGGAGAGGAGGAGGCAGTAAACAGCCTTAATGAGCTATTAAAACACACTTTCAACTCATCTTATTTTTAGCCTGACCTACACCACCACACTTCCAGACATAACTGATGTTGTATAATAAAGCAGCTTCTTTCTTAGCTTTCCCCCAAAAAACTTACAGTTTTGTGAGTGTGCTAAAAGTTATCACTTTCCAGAATTTTGCTGCTTCTCTCCTTTCTTGTCCCTGTGGGATTTTGCCATTTTAAAAAATATCCTTTTACTAGGATCTGGGGAGGGTGCAGAGCTAAATGTATTTATTCAATCCACCATCTTTAACTTTAATTCTATAGGTTCATTAATAGTATACTCAGAATTGCCCAACATATTTTAATCAGTTAAAATGTCACTACATTATTAATATCCAGAATAATAATATATTCTTCCCACAGATTAAAATACTTATCTTAAACCAACCAAAAATTGTTAAGTTTAATGGTTTGTTTTTATGATTTTATAAAGATATGTTGTTATCTAAATATCTAACAGCTTTCCTTTTCCATTCTTTCTTCTTCCTATTCTTTTGCAAACTCCAGAAAATAATAAAGTCAATTAAATATGTGTCAAATTATCTTTATTAAAATAAAGGGAAAGCCTGCTTCAGATTTTAAGTGACTTATAAGCAGGGAATCGATAAAAGCTGAACTGAACTTAATTCCTAGTTAGAGTAAGCAACATATCAAATAAGTCTATTCTAAAACATACAGACACTTCAAAAGTCGTATTTCCTCTCCATATCATATTTAGAGAACACGGTCTGCCTCAAGGGTTAGTAACACACGCCACCTGTTTTTATGAAGTCTAACTGGATCGTGGCCATGCCCACTCATTTACATATTGCTTATGGCTGCTCTCCAGCTACCATGACAGAGCAGAGTAGCTGTGACACTGACTATATGGCCCGTGAAGCTGAAAATACTTATCTGGCTCTTTAGGGAAAAAGTCTGCCGACCATCTCCCCAAACCACTGCCCCCCAGTATACGTCAAAATATTTATTCTACAAAAACTGCTTGGAGCACTTCCCTGTTTGTACTAAAAGCAAATAAATTAAAAGCATAATTCACTCTAAGAAGAGCTTTCTTAAAACTTTTTTATAACATACTGCTTATACCTGAATTATAGCCAAATAAATGCTTATATTTTCAGGTTAACATGCATGAAATAAAATCTCAAACCTGCTTATGTGGAGTCCTAGCACAACTAACCAGAATTCGCCCTGGACTAAAAGTCTGTCGTCATCTGCCTCCCCACCTCCCTCACCCTGGACCAGCGGCATTCCTTCTCCCTTCTCTGGGTTATGTTCCCTTGACTTCAACTGAAAAGAATGTTGTCTTCTGGGCCAAGCAGTATTTTCCTTTCTTCTTTTTTCTCTGCTGACTTTTCTTTACCCAGTTTCCTTTCTGAAACAGTTTCTAGCATAGATTTTGCTGATCATCCCGCTGTTAAAGCAGCACATAAAAAATGAGAAAATAACTCAAATTCTCTAGAAGAGCATAGCGACAAAAAGAAAGAGAAAAAGCAGTAAAATATCCCAAGGAATTAAGGAGTATCTAAGTGCAGTCTTCACAGAATACAAACACAATGTACACCGTATTCCTTTACCCATGCGATATGAAGACATCTTTACCTTGATAAAAGGTAGAAACAGCTACACCAGTGAAGTCATTTTCCCTAACAGTAGTAACTTTATTCAAAGAAAAGCACACAGAGCAGAGAGAAGCGAACAGGTAAAACATGCCCAACGTCTAAAAACGAGAAATTCATAATTTATGTTGAATACCTGGATACCTAAGACTGAATACCTGAAAAAGCAAAATATGACTCACATATAAAAATTATAAATGCATTTCACTGAAGATGAATTATTTTGATAAAGGTTTTTAAAAATTATAAAGAGCAACCAGGCCCTTTTTTCATTAATTACTGGCTTGAAAGCCTCATTTCAAAAAAGATATTTATGAGCATGTGGGGATTCATTATACTATTCTCTGTACTCTCATGTAATCTTTGATATTTTCCACGATAAAAGTTTTTTTTTTAAAGACGTATAAATCAAAGGAAAAGAGGAGCTTAAGTTTTAGTTAATGATTAAAAACAAATTACTGATAGACACACTAAGTATCAGAGGAAAAGAGGTCTGTAAAGAGAATCATAAACATATTTTGGGACGGGAAGAACTCACCTATCCAAAAGGTGCCTCAAAGCAAGGCGCATACAATAAGCAATTAAAAAATTCACACTGAAAAATATTTCCAGGAGTAAATTTTTAAAACTCATAGAATAACAGTTTGAAATAAGTCTTAACAGAACTCAGATTTATCTTAAAAAAAAAAAAAAAAAAAGCACAACCATTTTATCAGGCTCCTCCAGGATGTCATATATCAATTATTATCTCTGAATTCTACTATGGTCAGTTTACAGTAAGGTGAATTTTACCTAACTTAAGACTTTAGTTTTCCAATAAGAATTAAATTTCTGTTTGTTTGTTCATTTAACAAGCACTACCATAGAGGAAATGCTTTCAAACTAAAACATAAGTGGTCACTTTAAGTCCAGTAGTTCAATGCCTGCCAAATACTTTCTTCACTAATATCTAATTAAGATCTCAGAGAAACTTAAGACTTGGAAAAAAACTGCTTGGATTTATTCATACCTCTTTCTTCCTCATGTTTTTTGGCAGACGCACTTTTAGGTCTTCCTCTTCCTCGTCTGATATGATCTGAATGGCTGTTACTTCGAGACCTCTTTCTGTTTTCTAAATCTTTATTTACTGTAGAATTTATCTTCTCTCTCCTAACTCTCTCTGTTCGCCTCCTCTTGGCCTCATGCTTGTTTTCTGTATGGATGAATAAAAGTGATATATTTTAGGGCTTAGCAAGAACTGTTTGCCCAAGTTCTCACTGTCTTCTTTTTTCTTTCTGAATAGCACTAGAGTTTGCTGCCTGGCAAGTTTTATAAAACTACAAGCATAATAGCTATGCCCCTCATATCCACACAGGAAAAAAAGAAATTCAACAGAATTCAAATGATCCACATTAGCACATGAGGTAGAAGGAATCTTGTAACAGAAGACATTTATTTACTTGGCACCTTTAATGTCAGCCCTACATGTTTGCACAACTCCACAGCAAACTTTCTGCCTTTTTCTGTTTCCAAGCTAAAAATGGTGAAGTATCAGAAAAGGAAAATAATATTCCATTCCTGTTTGCCCCTACCCAAATTATGGATTGACATATGTCAAATATTCAGACGCAAAACTGACCTTAGCCATAATAAACTAAGGTCATCAATTAAAAGCAAACAGAAAGCATCTGTAGAAAACAAAAAAACACTAGGAAGTTAGGAAGCAGTTTCCACTTGAGCCACCAGATGAAGTCATTCCTGACATTCTAAGAGCATGCTGATCCCTAAACGAAATAGCAATAGCTAAACTTTACTCAATATGGGGATTTAATTACACAAGAAGCCAGCTCTCTCACTCCAAACAAATCAAAATGTTGAATAAGTTTTTTAAAAAAGTAAAAAAAAAAAAAAAAAAAAAATCTTGCTTTAATACATACCTGAACTCAAAAGCAAGATAGAGAATACCCCCCATGCTTCAAATCACAGTGGCAGAGAGGCAAAATAAATAAGAAAATTCACATCCCCGAAACTAAAGAGAATGATTTAGTGACACTAATGTTAGTAAGTTCTGATAACCCACGACCATTGGATCAGCCTAAAGAAAACAATTTAAAAGATTGTAAATAAATGTTTGATAGGCTACTGTAAAATTTTTAAGTAAAACAGTAATAGTTCTTTCCAAATACCATATCTTTAGAGAATGAATTAATTCCAGGTCTCAGGTTAGACACATACGAGATGATACAAGAACATTTAAGTATTCCAGATTGCAAGAGTTATCAAAGACAACCAGGCCTTATTAAAAGACTCAAGGACTGACTTAAAGAGGCTGACCACTATAGGATAATCTGAACATGGATAATGACTATAATAGATTGAAATCCAGAAAATACACTTAGAGCCACAAGCATGACATTAAATACAAAAGCAAAAACTACTTGGCCACCATAGGAAGACACTAAAGAAACAACTCACTATTTTTAAAACTTAAATAAAGAGAAATAATACAGCATTTACTCTGCCTTTTTTATTCTAACTGTACCACTCACTGGATAACCAAAGACCAGATGAAGAGAAGTTTCTCATTTTAGAATTACTGCAGCTAAAAAATGAAGGAATGATAAAATCAGAGTATCACCATTTTCAATCTGAAATAAACTAAGTTATATAAGTGCTTAATATCACATACAAAATACCATATACAAAAATTAACTCACAATGGATTGAAAACCTAAATGTAACAGCTAAAACTATAAAATACTTAGGAAAAAAAAAAAAACGAGAAAAGCTTCATGATATTGGAGTTGGCAATGATTACTTGGATATGAGACCAACAATACTGGCAACAAAAGAAAAATTAAAAACTTTTGTATACCAAAGGACACTATCAACAGAGTAAAGTAAAAAGGCAGCTCTTGAAATCCAAGAAAATATTTGTAAAAATGTATCAGATAAGGGATTAATATCCAGAATAAAAAGAATTTCCACATCCGAACAACAATAAACAACCCAATTCAAAAGTGGGCAAAGAACCTGAATAGGCATTTCTCCAAACAAGATACACAGATGGCCAATAAACACATCACAAGATGTTCAGCATCCTTAATCGTCAGGAAAATGCAAATATAAATCACAAAATACCACTTCATACCCATGAGGCTATTATCAAAAGCACGTAAAATCAGCAGTGCTGGTGAGACAGGAAGAAATCAGAACCTCTGTGCATTGCTGTTGGGAAGGTAAAATGGTGCAGCCGCTGTGGAGAACGATAAGGCAATTCCTCAAAAAATTAATCATGGCATTACCACATGATCCCACAATTCCATTTCTGGGCATATAAGCAAAAGAACTGAAAACAGGGAATCGAACAGATACCTGCACAGCCATGTTCACGCAGCATTACCCTCGAAGCCAAAAGGAGGAAGTGACTCAAGTGTCCATCAATGTGCGAATAAATAAAATGTGGTAGAAACGTACAACAGACTTGTTCAGGAAGGAAATTCTGACCCATGCTACAACACAGATGAGCTCTGAAGACATCATGCTAACTGAAATAAGCCAGACACAAACGGTCAAATGCTGTACGGTTCCGCTTACAGGAGGCGACCGCAGCAGTCAAGTTCACAGGCACAGAAAGAGAAGGCGTTTGCCTAGCACAGCGGGGGAGAAGGAAGAGTACTGCT
Organism: Cynopterus sphinx; assembly: GCA_030015415.1. NCBI lineage: Eukaryota > Metazoa > Chordata > Mammalia > Chiroptera > Pteropodidae > Cynopterus > Cynopterus sphinx. The sequence goes on from CM057386.1 coordinate 1,359,932, forward strand.
GGATGGGTACAGAGTTTCAGTTTGGGATGATGAAGAGAGTTCTGGAGATGGATGGCAGTGATGGCTAAGTGCGCAACATGAAGGTACTTCATGCCACTGAACTACATACTTAAAATTATTAAAATTACTAAATTTTTGTCACGTAAACTTTACAAGAAGAGAAAAAGGATTCAATAAAAAATGAAATTAGAAAACAAGATGAACTGCTAAAAAGTAAAGTGCAAGAGACTAATGGACATGTCTGAAGACAGAATTATACCTCGAGAAAGGGAAATTAGCCAAAGTCCCTGGAGCAAAGCACAAAGACAAAAAGATTTTTAAAATGTGACAGCTAAGTGAAAAGATCCAAGAAAACTCGTACTACTCATTTATGACATAACTGCTAATTACCCACCCCCCATCCATTCTCCCCTCTTCGCTGAGTTCAGAACCCTGTTCTGTTCGAGAAGGCAGGGTGCTCAGGCTAAAATAAAACCCACGCGCCAAGACTCCTGCCGGGGAAGCCACCCTGAAATTTAGTTCTGGCCAATCGCCTGTAAGTGCAAAGGGGTAAGGCTTCCAGAAAGACTGTTAAGGGGATAGCTGGGCCGGCAAGGCCCTCTGATGCTCTGCCCCTCCCCGTTCCTGCCCGCAGGGATAACTGCTGCCTGGCGACAGCAAGGAAGAGCGCCCATCTTCTGAGGGAAGAGAACTCAGCGGCTGGGTGATACCACGGAACCACCAGTCTGCAGGGCTGACTTCACCTTTCTTGACTAAACAGGCAAAGGAAACTATCTGTCTGAACCTGTGTCAGGTTTTCTGTGGGCGGTGATCCTCATGTATCACCCAGTAAGCACCCAGAAGGAAATAGAGAGAATGGGGAAAAAGAAATCACAGGCAATACTGCCCGGAGCCGAAAACTTGAGCCTTCAGTTGGAAAGGACTGAGTGCCAAGGAAGACTGGGAACTTTTAAGTGTGCGTGCAAAGTGAAGGCATTCTCCACAGTGCGAGAGGAAATAGTCCAGCGTATGCCCTGCAAGAAAATAACCCATGGGTTTCAAAAGTGGCATAGAAGAAAAAATGGGGTTACCCCTAGGACACAATGGAAAGAAAGCCCAGTAGGATGGCTGTGCAGCAACCCAAACTCAGTCGCAGTCCGAAGTCAGGGGTTCTGTAAAAAAGGGTCTTAGAGGTGAAGAGCCATAAAAAAGAAGGAAATTTTGCCATGTGTGACAATGTGGATGGACCTTGATGGCATTATGGTAAGTGAATTAAGTCAGACAGAGAAAGATAAACATCACATGAGCTCACGTATATGTGGATTCTTAAACACACAAACCCTAAGCTCACAGAGACAGAGAAAAGATTGGTGGCTGCCAGAGCGGGGCTGGGGACTGGGTAAAATGGGTGAATGGGGCCCAAAAGGTCCAAACTTCCAGTTATAAGTCGCGGGAGTGCAATGTATACCGTGGTGATAATACCCTATTACACATTTGAAAGTTGCTAAAAAAAAACTGTAAAAAGCAAACGAGTTCATCCAAGTATTGCTTTGCACTTTTTTCTGAAAAGTGTTTTAGAGACTTTTCCATGTCTGTACCTAAAAATCTGCATCCTTCTTTCTGATTAGCACACACTGCTGTTCTCTAAAAGACAGACCCTACTTAATTAACCATTCCCCTGAAGGTGTCGGGCTTAGAAACTTTTTGCTATTATAAACAGCACTGCCTGAAAATCCTCGTGAATGCTGTGCATTATAAACAATCATACCTTTAGGCTACGGATCTACTGATAAAGAAGTCTAGATTCTAGGTTATGTGCGTTTAAAACCTTTAACTACTACTGTCAGATCGCCCTCCAAAATGGCTGTGCCAACTTACACTCTCACCACTAGCACGAGTGCTCACTGTGCCAAACTCATAAAAGCGCATAGGAAGCCTTTACACTTGTGCCAGACTTGGGCAAAGAGAAGGGTATTTTATTTTAACTACATTTCCCGGATCGTTGGTGACGGTGCTTATCTTTCCAGATACTCTGTATTATCGATTTTCTTTCTTCTATAAATTCTCTGCTCGCTCAGACTGAAATGTCCTCGATCCCACTGACAACATTCTTCAAACACTTGACAAACTGAAGAGATTTTTCAAATTCTACTCTTCCCAATTCCATACATACTGTGGATTACCCAGGGCCGATCCTAAGAAATTTAACTGTTAAAATGAATACTTTACTGAGTCCATAAGATACCGAGCCTTGCGTCAGACGTTTTCATAAGCACTTCACCTACCCTTGGTCCTCTACGGGCTGGTCCTACACGCCCCCGACACACAAGCTGCCCGCAGAGGTTACCTGCCGTGTGAGAGCGGGAAGAAGCTGGGACCCCGGGGGTCCTCCAGCGAGCTGCTCACCCTTTCCCCCTCTGGCTTCCATGGGACAGTCTACCCCTGATGCTCCTCCGTCCCTCCTAACCATTCTCAGTTTCTGTTGCTACCGCCTCTTCCTCCCCCCTGGGATTTCTAGGTTCAATGTTTCATCTTCACCTCAAGGGCACGAGGCCGCTCTTATTAAACAACAGAACCTTAGGAAACTCCAAGTGTAAAATAATAACGAACGGCTTCCCACTCATCGCCGTGACTGACAGGCCCCCACTCGCCACTGCCTGCCATTTCTTCGTGGACCTGGCGTCCCTACCCACCGCAACCCTTTAAGACTGGAGCTGACGGAGTTCAGTTCTTGAACTCCTTCCTCTTCGTCCCTTACCGACTCCCTCACCCAAGTTCAGCCATTGCCATGTCGACTACCATCCCGCTGCTGATGGCTTTACCTCCGGCTGAGGCTACTCCCTGGGCTTCAGACTACATGTCCGACTGGGGGAAAATCCACATGGATTTCATTCCACAACTACGTCCAAAACTAAACGCTCCATCTTACTCTTGAAACTCGTCTTCCCTTTGATATTCCCTTTCTAACCGATAAGCCAAGTCAGAAATCTGGGAAATCCTCCTAAATTCCTCCTTCTGATTCAAGTGATTCTGACTTTCCACTTGTAGCACCTGTCGCTTCTCTCTTCTGTTTCTTCCTTACCTCACTGCTTGCCTGAATCACTGGTATATAAAAGGGCTCAAAAAAGTTGTTGAATAAAAAGAATAGACACACTTGTCCTACTAAGGGCACGGAGCATGTCTTATTCACGTTGGAGGCTCAGAACCGAGCTGACGTGCCACTCCAGCATACCTACTAAATGAATCATTTCAGGGTTCCCATACTTGAACCAAACTCTTAGGAAACAGGATCCAGGAGTCCATTTTTTCCCCTTCTTATAAGACTTTTATTAATGCCAGAAATGGACTGGTAAAAACAATTTTAAAGATCAGTATGACTGTGAGTGCAATGATGGTATAAGCAGGGACTGAGGCGGCCTTGGGAGGAAGGAATCCATTTTTAACAAGCTCTCTAGATGACTCCTATATAAACAAACCAGCGACAGCTTTTAAGAACCAATTAATTAAGTCCATTCTCACGATGAAAGGAAGCAACTTCAAAGGGGCAGAAATGAGACTAAACAATGTTCTTGCCACCTTTACATAGCTGTAGAATAGAGATATTCAGACATAAATATAAATAACTCCTGAATCATCCACTAGCACAGCACCACCTTGTCCAACTCGACCATCTCACTCAGTTAACATGCTGCAGCGCCCACTGCCACCTTGTGCTCCCACGAACTATTCTCTAGTCACCAACCAGAATCTGTTTAAAAGGCAAATCGGAACATGCCACCTTCCCTCACCCTACCCCACATTCTAGCAATAGTTTCTCGTGACATTTGAAGAACAAAATCCAAACTTCTTACTCTGGTCTCATCTCCCACGCTCCCCTGCTCTGTCTACACTGCAACCACACTGGCCTTTTTGTTCCTAAAATATACCAATCTTTTTCTAGTCGTAGAATTTTTGCATTTGCTATTTCATCTCAAGAATGTTCTCCCTGATCTGATCATGACTAAGCCCTTGTTCCTATTCAGCCTCACCTTAAATGTCACTTCTCAGAGAGGCCCTCTCCTACCACTCAATGAAAAGTAGCCTTTTAGTCACACACTAGGACAGCACTCTATTTTAATTTCCTACGAGGCATTTATCATGAGCTGATATCCTCTCCTCTGCCTGTCATCTGCCCACAGGGATGTAAGCTCCATGACAGCAGTGAACCTGCCCTGACAGCACAGTTGTTATTTTATGCCCGAGGCTTTAGAACAGTGCCTAGCACCTAGAGGATGCTCAACATACATTCGTGATCGATCTCTTCTTATTTGAGGTTCATCACTGTACAAAGTTCGGACTTTATGAAAGAATAACAAAATCTCATCTTTTAATAGTCATTGAATAAATCCAACTTGTCTAATTAATGGGAAAGTAAAACTAAAATAAAATTATTTAGATATTCTAAATCAAAAAATTGTAAACAATAACCAGTATGTCTAAAAATTATAGTCACATCAAAACCAAGTTACGTTTTTCCAAGTCTCTAGCTTCAAAAAACTTTAAAGTTGCTACAAATTTTATCAGCACAATGAAAGTAAAAACCCAAATTCTGCCAACCAGAACACAGATAAATTGTGGCATATCCATACAAAGAATACTAAGCAATAAAAAGGGATTAATTCTTCATTTACATATAGAACAACACAGATGAATCTTAAACTACGCTCAGTGAGAGAAGCCAGGTAAACGAGTAGGCATATGCTTCCATTTAGATAAACGTCCAGAACAGTGACAGAAAGATCGGTGGCTATCTGGGAGCAAGGGTAACAAAGAGAGACCACAAAGGGGAACTAGAAAACTTGGGAATGACAGACATGTTCATTATCTTGATGGTAGTGATTATTTGATTGGTGTAAACATATGACAGAACTTACCAAACTGTATACTTTAAATATGTGTGACTTGCTGAATGTCACACATAAGTTTTTAGACCTTAAACTTTTTTTACTTTTAAAAATCAGATAAGGTGCACTCCCTTACTTAAAACCCTTCGATGGCTCTCCATCCTCCAAAAATACAGAAAATGTGTTAGACTTTACTATCGTTATAAAGGAGTTAACATCTAAATGGAATGAACAGCAAACTAATTTCATCATCTCATTTTCAATAGCTAATAAAAACCAGACATACTTCAAAAGATATCAATTTTTAACTTCAACAAAAATGTAAACAGTAAATTCACAAAAATTAACTTTAAATTTCTACATCAAAAAGCTAAAAATGTGGTAAACTTTCACAGTTACCTGCAGAAGGTGCTGATTTCTCTGGGTGCCTTGCATTTAAAAGTTTTCTGCTAATAAATATGTAACCACAGGGACATGATTTACATGCAACAGGAACCTGTAGGAAAAACATATATACATGTGAATTATTACTATTTTTCCATTGTTAAACATCTTGATGTCTATGTAGTCTCCTGAACAAAATAAGTCACTTCAAGTAGGAATCACAGACACCACCTTCTTACAACAAATTCTTTAAGATAAGTATTGTGTCCTATATATCTTCACATTCTGATGCTTTACAATACCATCAACACAGTAAATGAATGAAAAACGTGCTGATGTGAGTGACCAATAGAAAAGCATAATATAGTCGGAGCCAGGGAAAATATGTGGGGGGAAACGGCAGTATTTCCTAAAATATTAGTTTGATTAGCAGCTTATATAAAACAAATTGGAAAAGGGCACGTGGCTGGGAAGTCATTAAAGCAATCCCAGGATAAGATTATGAGGGCCCAACTGGAATGAACAGTGAGAATGGAAATGGAGAAAAGGCGGGTCTGGCAGACATTTCAAAAGGGAAAAACAACTCTAAATGACTCAGGTTCTAACATGACAAGGTAAGATGCCAATTACCACTGATAAAAAAGGAGAATTTACAACAACTAGTTTGTTATACAACAGAAGTATGATACAAACAATGGAGAACGCAGGAGAAAGGAGGAGGTGAGATCTGGGGTTGTACAGTCTCAGCTCCAGAAAGGACACTGGATAAAATACTACAAACCTTGAGAAAGAAGATACCTACTAAGAAGGGCTCCTGATGGCTAACTGGGCTCAAATATAAACACAGAGCCTAGTGGCCATTTCGACACAGGGGCCTCTCACCGCAAACTGCACTTCAGGGAGGAGCCCGCACTGGACCGCCTGCGGGCCCTGAGTTCCTGCGGCTGAGCCAGCTCTCAGAAAGGAGCTCCTGGAACTGCAGGTCCACCAACAGGACTGAGACTTTCCCCATCCAACTGGACCTACAGAACTGTATCACCATCAGCATCTCCACAGACTAGAGTGGCTCCCCTCCTACCAGTCAGGACGGTGCTGCTTGGACTCATCAGGCTGTGAGGATTTGGAGTCCAATAAGGGACCAGGGATGAGCTCATGCCCTTTCTCTGTATGTCAGCTCCCCTGCTGCTCAGAGACCACCACCAGGTCCCTTTCCACTGATGAGTGAAGACTAGTTACTCTGGCTGGAGCTGAAACACCAAAGACATCTTGCCAGATCAGAGTGGAGAACAAGTGGAGCAGAGCTGTCAAGCCCGAGAGGGGCTTTGCCCCAGGGCCACTGACTAAAGTGTCTTTCTTCAGAGCACCCCAAATTGGGGATTCCTGGTGGCAATGAACTGGCATCAGTGACCATCAGCTGACCACACTTAAGCTCTTCAGGCTTCTGTTTATAAATCTGTGTAATACAAGTGGCTCCGTTCTCCCTTTCAAGTCTAAAATATTTTTTAAAGCCAAAAGTTATTGAAAATCGAAGAAATTTTTACATTTCCCCCAATAATTGTTTCATTAATATTAACCTTAATGATCCTTGGAATCAAGACATGTTAAACAAAAACCAGAAATTAATCTCAACATAAAGTACTTAGTCAGAAAACTGCAATTTCCTCTGTAAGATAAATTCCATTTGCCCATCCTTCTACTTATGTAATAGGTTAGTTACAATTAAAAAGCTTTTTATCCGTGTATGAACAGGATGCTTCATAGTCTACATTATAAATGCTTGATAATTAAGCTAAATTAAAATTTTGGCAGAATTCTTTTTCTTTGCTAAAAATACTGAACAAAGGATCTCGTTTGTATTTAAGATAACAACAAATCCTACAAAAATAATCAAACTCTAGATATGACTAACAGCTTGCTTTGTTAAAAATGTGATGAGATTCTTTCCAATCATGACAGAGAATGTAACATTTCATTCTTCTATAGCATAAAATCTGCCCAAAATAGATGTTTGCCCTTTTTTAAATTCCACATCTTTACAGAAACCAAGTTCAAAGGTACTGACTCATTTCCTTTATACTTAAACACAGCATTAAGAACATTTACAATATCAATTGTTGTGAACTAAAGCTATTCAAAAAACATAAAAAACATGGTCTTATTCAATAGATCCTTTGCTGCTTAGCAAGCATTTTCTTCCGGCTACTGAACCTCAACAAATATAAATTTAGGTCTCTGATGATAAGAAGAAAATTACATCAATCCATATCCAGAATTAACAGAGAGTGCTGCAGTTTGATGAGAAATGCACATTTGGCTTTGGGATGAAGAATACACAAACAATGACTAATTGATAGGTTGACTTTCACCCCTTAATGCAAGTGTTTAATGCTCAAGGAACATTCAATGTGCCTGAGCTAAGTCATCTCAAAGGCCTTTTAAAAATGGAACGTTCCTTCCCTCCATCCCAACTCTGAAAACAAAAGTCAACCCAACCAACTACCACAGCCCAACTGCTATGAAAAGAGTTATCAAAGAGGGTGGACAGATGGGGAGGGGAGAGGAAAAAATAAAAGAGGGTGGACAACTTCGAGATTTGTCTCTTTAAATTACAGTATAATCTGGATTTTAAACAAACAACCTAGACTTCCTTCAATTTCGGTGGTAATGCCAAAGATAACAGTAATGAAATTTCTAATGTTCCACTTTCAGGAATTCAAAATTTAAAAAAAACAAAAGTTTTGTTTACGGATGGCTTGTGCATCAATATATTTCTTGAAAAATGTATTTACGTTGTATGTTTTATAAGTAAAACAAGTTAAAAAAAAACATTGCAAAAAGTAAAATCCTGGTTTTTGTTTCATTTATGTAAAAAAGCTCAAAAATAACCACACTGTAGAGAACTCATTTATATTCTGAGCTGTTAAGAAAATCAGTTAGTTACAGTGGACATGTTCACTATGTGTTACATAAAATTTTCTATAAATAAAAATAAAATAGCTGCTCTATTTTAAAAAGGGCAAAACCAGAAACATACACGAAAGATACCAGACACTCACAGGAATCGTGAATACTTCTTCACACAAAATGGCTCAGTAATATGGGTTAGTGGATGTGAAACCTCCTTGAAAATGAAAAATGTTGCACTTTAGATGTTTCAGAACATCTATTTTAAATCGAGGCATGTAAAGGGGATGTTATAAAGCAACTAAAAATCTAGGTCTTTCTTGTTTCCTGCTCTCTGTACCTAATTTTAAACTTACGCACAAAATACGGGGCAGTCTCATATATGTAAAGATTTTACATTTATAAAGTAAATTCTAATATTTGTCAGGCGACTTAGCCTACATTAGCACTATCATGATATTTAAAAAATGGTTTTCTCAATTATAAGTTTGCATTTTCAAGTAATTAGAATGTTAAAACTAATCTATTTTTTTTAATGCAGTTGCTATTAATAAAAGGTAACTCACTTTTAAGAATCGCTAGAAGTTTTCATTAGTCCTCATGTATGTTACATTCTCCTGGGCATTTAAGGACAAAGCAAACCAACATGCAGTGGCTTGCTACTGACTGAATTAAGGCCCCACCGCACCCCAAATTCATATACTGAAACCCTAATCCCCAGTGTGATGGCATCTGGAGAAAAGATAATGAGGTTTAGGTGAGGTCACGGTGTGGGGCCCTCAGGGCGGGATTAGTGCCACTGCAGGGGACACCAGGGAGCTCCGTCTCTGCCAAGATCTTGCACATCAGCCTCCAGGCCGTGAGGAAATAAACTACTGCTGTTTGGGCCGACAGCGCTGTGGTACTTTGTCACGGCAGCTAAAGGGGTGGGGGATTGTGTAAAAATTATGGTGATTTTCCCAATAAAACGCTGGCCACGTTTTGTCCGGCGGTTCCAGGGACTCCGACAGGTTTCCGACCCTCGCCTCTTGCCTTACGCAGGATACGAAGAGCAGGTTGGTCTGCCCAGAGGGTCACTGGCGCCGGGGAAAACAAGGTCGGGCTCTGCAGCCACTCGCGTCCTCCAGACCCTGCCCGGGACGCAGAACGACCTGGGACGCACGGCGGCGACGCAGGGACCGCAAGGCCCCTCCAGAGACTCGGACGGCACAGCCCGTGGGGCCAGACGGAGCGGGCCTCGCCCGCGCGCGAGCCGGGAAGCCCCCCCCTTCGGAAACACGAGCGCCCACGAGGCAAGCGCCAGGCCCGAAGTGGGCCACGCGCGCCGGGCCAGCCGGGAGGGGGGCGCTGGAGGCCGCGCGGGGCGTCTCCGGCCGTCGAGCGAGTCCCGACGCGGACAACAAAGACGGAAACAACAGGCCGGGGCGGGCAGGGGTCGTTCTGGAAAGGGCTCTCTCGGCGGCGGCGGCAGACACGCACCCCGGCGGCCGGCCGCTGGGCCGGGAGGCGGCGCCGCGGTCCTGGGGTCCGGGGGAGGCGCCCACTCAGGACGGGGGGGTCCGTGAGGCGCGGCCGACGCCGCGGACCCCCGAGGCCCCACGCGGGCGCGTCTTCCGGCCCCGCCGACCCCGCGCGGCCCTCACGGGCCCTAAACCTCCAGGTCCGCCGGCACGCGCCCCCGCGGTCCCGCCGGGCCCCGCGCGCGTCCGGGGGGGACAAAGCCGCCCCGGGCCCGGGGCCGCTGTCACCGCGGGGCCCGGCGCCCCGGCCCACGCCCCCCCGCGCCGCGCGGACCCCGCCGGCGCCGCCCCCGCCCGCGGCCCCCGAGCCCCGGCCCAGCCCCCGGGCCCCGGCGCCGCCGCGCGCGCCCGGCCGCCGCCCACCTGTTGGTCGCACTCGGGGCACGACTTGGTGGCCATCTTCACTTTCTTGGCCCGAGTCGCGGACATGCTCCTCTCTCCCGCGGCGGCGGCACCCGCACCCGCACCGGCGGCCCGGGCTCCGCCCCTCGCTCCTCAGCCGCCGGCTCCGCCCGCCCGCCCGGCCGCGCGGGCCACGCCGAGGCGCCGGCGGCGACGCGCGCGCGCGAGAGAGAGCCTGGGCGTGCGCGTGCACGAGCCTGCGGCGTGCGAGGGGCGGGGCTGCGCGCGCGAGCTCGCGGCATGCGAGGAGCGCTCGTGCGCGTGCGCGAGCCTGCGAGGGGCGGGGCGTGCGCGAGCCTGAGGCCTGCGCGGGGGGCGCGTGCGCAAGCTCGCGGCGTGCGAGGGGCGTGGCGTGCGCGTGCGTTGGCTCGCGGCGTGCCGAGGGGAGGGGCGGGGCGCGCCGGCGCCGGGGGACCGTGGAGCGCGCGGCCACGCACGCGGCGCCGGGCCTCGCGCGCGTCCCGATTCTCACGAGACCCGAGGCCGGGCCCCTCCAGAGGGGCCCTGGCCACGCCCTCTCCCGGCCGGGCTGACGGCGTGGGCGTGGCGTGGGCGGGACCTGGGAGCGACGGGCGTCGGGCTCGACCAACGAGCGCACAGGACGCGGGGCGGGGCACGCCCCCTCCCGGGAGGAAGGACAACGAAGCGGGTGGAGCCCGGAGCGCCTGCTCGGGTCCTGGCGTTGGGCTCCCCGCGGCGGGAGGAGGCACGTCCCGTCGCTGAGGGGTTGGCCCCGAGGCTGACCCCGAGGCGTACGTTTATCTAATAAGCAGTTGCCTGAGTCCCACTGGCAGGCAGACACGAGTCAAGTGCGGCGGCCGCCCCCCCAGGAGCTCAGTGCGACTCACGGTCCCCACGGAAGGACCGGGTTCTGACCCCCCGCCGGTCGCTGACAGTAAATTCAGATAAAAATAAGTTACCACTGACACGAAGCGAGACACTGTACAGATGCAAGTTCACCTCTCAAAGGCGGACTTGCACTGACAACTGCACTCGGCAACGATAGGAGCAGGCGCGACGGGAGGCGACTGAAGAGACCGCACCTCGCCCAGGGAAAGCCTGCCGGGCGGCGTCGACCGCAGACCGCGGCCAGGGCACTGGTGACGGGCGTTCCCCGTTGCAGCTGGTCTGCGCGAAACGTCTATCCGCATGGGAAGTGTCTGTGAGCAGCGCCCGCGGGGATGCAACGTCTGTAAATGTCCGCAGTTTTCACTGTGGCGAATGGGTCGTCTCTTCTTCGGTCCTGCGTCGGGTGGACCGACGAAAGCGCTGCTGGCTGGGAAAGCTCTCCGTCTCCACTAGCGCTGAGTTACCCTTGTTGACGAAAGAATGGCCAAACCTAGAGAAAAGTTTTGTGAGTTTTCATTTGAGCCAAATCTTTGAGGACGTGCCTGGAGGCAAAATCTCAACAGATTGGGAAAATGTTCCAGAGCCAGGATTCCCGACCCCCGGACCACGGACTGGTACCCGTCTGTGGCCTGTTAGCATCCAGGCTGCTCAGAAGGAGGTGAGCGGCAGCTGAGCCAGCGAGCCCCATCTGTATTTGCAGCTGCTCCTCAGCACTAGCATCACCCCTCACCTCCACCTCAGATCATCGCGTGGTGGATTCTCACTGGAGCACCGATCCCTGGTGACATAAAGGTTGGGGACCGCTGCTCTAGAGAATGACAGTTTTGCACTTCTCTGTACATACTTAGAATCAAAGGAGAAAAAAAGAAGGAAGACACATGAAATCCATTGGTGGGAGATTAAGGAGGCGGGAGAAAGCAAAACAGGGAAATCTCTAGATAAAAAGCAAATGGAGAAACACCTCTTCAGTGGGGACAGGATAGCTAATATTTACGGCACGCAGAGATGGTATTCGGGCCATCAGGTTCCAGTGAGGGGTCTGTGGTCATGCTCTGCTGCTGCAGGCTGTGCCTCCCAGGGCTCTGGAGAAGACAATGACTGACATTTCTAGGGCCTGTTATCCCAGGTGCACAAGAACAGTGGATGGGCTCGCTTGAGGTAAAGGCTGACATTTGCTAAGGGATTGACTCTCTGCTGTGACCTGCCCAGTTAGGAATTTGTGATCAGACCAACCTGTGGTTACTTTTAGTCACTGAGCTTATCGGGTCTGCCATGTGGCCTGCGCCCTGCCCCCCACAACACCGCAGCTTGTCAGATTTATTTTACGGCCCCTTTATTGCTCACATCATGGCAGGTATGTTAAAGGGAATGGAAGGAAAGATTCTGAAGCAATGTCAATAACTTCATGGTTCATTCCCAAGCTTTATCCCAAATGAAATGATGATGTATTTTCAAAATTCTTATTCAATCGTCATAAGTGGCTAGATCCAACAATTTATCCCATAGAGTAAATATTAAAATTTTAAATATTTTTCAATGAAATAAATGGTTTTCAGATCCATCATTTTCCTAGGCAGGGATCTTTTTTTCAGGGGATGTATAATTCAAACAGTTCTATTACATTTGTAAAATATTGCATTAGAATTTTTCACAGATGTGCAATGTCAAGTTCATTGTCTCTCATTATTATTCAAATATGAAGCATAACAATATGCAAAATCTCTGTTCTTCTAACTTTCTGACTTCGATTTTTGTTCTCCAGTCATAGCTGCCATGTGTTGCATTCTTTCCTTCCATTAGAATATCAAGTTCCAAAGAGCCTCCATAAAATACTAGCAAACCAAATTCAGCGACATATTAGAGGTTTATACATCATGACCAAGTGAGATTTATTCCCAGATTTCAGGATGGTTCAACATAGAGAAGCCGTTCAACGTGAGTAATAAAACCACAGGAGCGACAGCAGAGAGTTGGTGGGACAGGCGTTCTCTACCATCTGCCCCTCAAAGGAAACTGATTTTGACAACACCCACGAATGAGAGTACCTTTGTGGGAGTTCAGTGCAGCAGTTCTGGCACAGCCTTTTGGGGGAAAAAAAATCCGGGAGATCGGATGTGTTGAAGAGAGGAAGAGGAAGGGTTTCACTGTGCCTGTGTCTCCCTCTTACAGGACAGCGCAGCCCAGTGCCAGGAGAGTCCCCCTCGGCCTACGGCTTCTCCCGCAGCAGAAAGGGGGGCGTGTAAATGAGAGTCCAGCTTCCCCAGCTATGTGGGACACTGCCAAAGAGGCCTATCTCTTTCCCACCCCATCCTGAAGCCCATGGGTGGGTCGGGGTAGGGTGGGAGGGGTGGGGCGGGGCCCTTGGAATGCATGGAAGGCCGTGAGTCCTACTAACTGCTTTCTGGACTCCATCAGGAGGCCACCCACAAACCGCTGAAAAGGCCTTGCCTACAGAGCCCTCCACCTGGCCCACAGGGACCCCCACGCCACCCACCGGCACCCCAGTGCTGCCCACACCTCACCCCCACAAAACCCCCTGCTGTGGCCAGTGCGTGTGCCCCTGAGGGTGGCAAGTGCAAGCGATGGCAGAGAACTTGTGAGCTGGCAGAGAAAACTGGCTCGGCTCTGTAAGGTGGTGAGGAAGACTGTGAGAACTTGCCATTTAGCTGCAGAGTCTCCTGCTGTCCCACCCTTAGGAGACACAGCGAGGGATTCTAGGGCCTGGTCACCCGGGCCTAGATGGGCAGCCTGCTCCAGTGCTCCCGCGGGACAAGGCCAGTCCTGGCTGTGCTCCCGGGCTCCCCCTTTCCCTTTCCCTGGCGTCACCCAGCCCCTAAGAACCTCTTCTACTCCAAGCTCCATCTAGCGTCTTCCTCGGTCAGCAGTCAACTGACAGCCGCATCCCGTTTCCCTGGCTGCCATCCCCACGCGAGGCAGGTGTCCTTATGGCACCAAATTCGTTTGGATCCCTTTACACGGATTTTTTGGGGTGCTCTTCTAACAAACGCCCAGCACCTTCGGCTGTGCTCAGGCCGTGATCCCAGGGCCTGGCGTCAGCGCGTGGCCCTACCCGGGCAGTGCAAGGTCCAGAGGGCTTAGTTAGTCCCCTCCTTCAGCCCCTTCCCCCACCTGAGCAGGGACTCAACGCCAGACCTTGCAAAAGGGAGTCCACCTCCTCCAAGGCTGTCCTTTGGGATCAGACTGCAGCTTCCCTCCGGGGCTCTGCCCCCCACCACAGCTCTCCTGGCATCCTGGCCCTCTCGGCCCTGCTTCACCCACTCCGCTTTCCACCTGCCCTGCGGGCGCTTCCCTAGTGAGTCTCCGACACCTGATTCCTCTTCCCACGTGCTGCTCAGGACCCAACCAAGAGCCAGCAGCTGGGGCCACGCACCTGTCGGGGGCCCTCTCCCACGCAGCCATCAGGCCCGGGGGTGGCAGCTGCTTCCTCCTGTCGCTAACTCCGGCACCTCCCCCGTCCTGGGTTGTGTAGCAGGGTTCCTTTCCTTTGGGAGGGGCCCTGTCATTAACCTCTCCCCACTCACCCCTTTGGGGTGTGCTACCTGTTTTCTACCAGAATCCTGACCATAAATATGACTATTACAGAATTTAAGAATGTTCTATTATCTACTATCTGTCCTATTTACCTATCATCTATCTATCCATCCATCCATCCATCATCTACCTATCATCTATCTATCATTCATCTATCGATCTAATTCACAGCACCTAGAGGTTTGGAATGAGACACAAGGTTAAGGTTGTAGAATGACTCCCCCTTTCCCCCCATCCAGTCAGTTTGGCTCTGGGGCCGTTTGAATAATAAGCTCAATGAGAGATCATGTCACAAGCCTGGTTCTGAGGTTCTTGCCAACGTGAAGGCAGAGGCAACGACCTCCTCCAACAGCCCTCAAAAGGCCTTCCAGCTGCAAACAGCTCGTAAACAACTTGCCAGCGGTGGCCTCTGACACTAGATGGCAGCCGTGACCGCCGGAGCTGTTACTCGGGGGCGCCACTCACAGTCTCAGCCTGCCTCCCTGCAGGGCCAAGTTTCCCAGTTCGGAAAAGCCCGCTCTCCACTCCTCCCACACCAGGCCTGCCGCACGGCCTCCAGCACGAAGCGGCGTGCGGTTTTCCAGGACGTGGGCTACGTGGGCCTCCCTGCCCCGCCAGGGCTGGGAAGGTTCCTCTTTGACTCTCCCGCGACTGGCCATCCCTCAGGGCATCCGTTGCCAGGCAGTCAGACACGAATGCACCACGGGTCTGGGGCTCTGGGGAAGAGGCCCAGAGTACGGAGGCTTAGGGGAACTGCCTCCTGTGCAGGAAATACTGGTGTTTACACTGGGCTTCCCCTTGCTAGATGCTTGAGCCCGTCTCCCTCACCCCCTTGAGATTTAGCAAATGAGTGACATTGGTTAAAATCAATGTATGAATAGAGACACTTGGTTTAAAGCAACTGAAGCCCCGTGAAAATGAGCTTAAATCGCATAAAAAAAATGAGAGAACCGTTTGTCAATGACTTTAAAAGCCACGTACGCGAATGTAGACAGTTATGGCCACATGGGCTTCGGGCACGGCTGGATCTAGGTGCTGAAAACATATCATCAGGCTTCTATTTGTCTCTATCCAGTCTCCCCTTCTCTCCCGGGCACAGACTCCCAAATGCTAAAAGAAATACACGTCTTTCTGCGTGATTCCGCCAAGACTTTCAGATTCGATTTGGGCCCAAATTCGCCCCTAGACTAACACGTGGGAGGAGGCCCGAGAGATGACATACCCAATTAGGCTAGGTTGAGTGCCCATTCCTAGAAAGAAATGTGGGTCAGGGTGAGACTAAGGAAGGCTTGGCTTCCCCAGGAAAAGAAATCAGGGCACTGCCACCTGCAGAAGGGCCACAGGACCAGCCCAGTAAGCAGATGCCCATGGCGGCCAGGCGGCTGGCCCCCCTTCCCTTCTGCTCGCCTATCCCGGGACTCATTCAGCCCACCTGAGGACCACCCACCTGAACCCACGTCCAGCTCTGCCTCTCCTCTCCTTCCTGTGGAGGGAGACAGCTGCACAATGGCACCTCTGTCCCAGGAGCTGGACCCAGGCCCACAGGGAGGCCGCTTTCTGCAAACTGCCCCTAGCGACTGTCTGACGGTAACTGCCGTTCATCCTGACGACAATCCACACCCCCGCCCTGCCTCCTGCCCTGTGCGTCGTCCCCCAGGCCGTCGTCCCGCCTGGGGGAGCGTGCACATGCCCTGCGTCTGGTGGCACTCACGCACCGGTACCCGTGGCCGTCCCTTATGCTGTATGATTCTTCGCCCCTGCCAAGTGGCACGGTGACCTGTTTCGTCTTGCACTTGCCCAGACCTGCCTCCTATATGGTTTTCTATTAATAAAGTTTATAAATCACCAGACCAGAGCGGCCAGCCTCTTTCTCTGGCCTTTCCCTGCCCTCCGCTTACGGAGGTAGATTTCAGTCTCCGGGCTGCTCCCTGGGTCCCGTGTACTAACTCTGCCCAGGTAAGAGTCCTGCCTGCCCGACCCCTGGGTCCTCCCATCACACAGTCTTCCAACGTCCTATGCACGGCTCAGTCCGAGATGGCACAGGGACATGTGATCGTATCTTTCCACTAGATTATGACCGTCAAGGAGACTAGATGTTGGTGTCCCTGGAGCTTCATACAGTGACTGGCACATAGTAGGTACGCAGTGAATATGTGTCACTCATTCATTCGATGCTTATCTCTCAGACACTGGGGATGGTGAGTCCAATCAGACAAGGCTCCTGCCTCGCTTCTCCCCTCGTGACAGAGACAAGCAAGTAAGTGAACGAGCACGGTCCAGCTGCGGGCTTTCTCCAGGAAGAGTAAACTCAAAGAATTACCTAAACCACGGGGACCCGGGAAAGAGTCCCCGAAGCCCACAGTGTTGGCCTAACTTTAGAAAAATGAGAAGGCAGAAGCCAGACGAGGGAGAGGAGAAGGATGCCCTCAGGAACGTGTTGGAAAATGAAGAAGTTGATATAACCTGCTGCATTCTGGGGGACCCGAAGGCTGCAGTCTCCCCGCAGAAACCCTGCAGGTCAGGGGGAGCCACGCAGAAAGTAGGTCTTTCCCCTAAATCGATGCCTTTCTAGAGAGAGAGAGAAAGATGGGAGGGGGCGGGCAGAGGAGGAGGAGGAGGAGGGGGAGGAATCCGAAGTAGAGTTTTTTGGACAGAAAAACTAGCCGAAGAGGATATGGGGAAGCCGTCTGACTACATCAGCACTTGAGGGCGGCCGCCACCTAGTAGGTCCTCGATAAACGTGTGAATGCCTGGATAGAAGTCAATGGAATCGACAGATTTTCCTTCAAAACAGAGTAAAGCCAGCCCGGGATTTGGCTCATTAGGAACCAAGCAGACTCCTAAATCCACACAAAAGAAATAAAGAGCGGAGGAGATTACTTTACAATGGGAAGATTTACGTAATCCTGCCTGAGTGGGATAAAGTGTGCTCGGCCAGGATCTGAGACTGGTACTAAGAAAGGGGCGGGGGAGGCTGCGAGGGCCGTCAGGTGCCAGGCCAGCGCACGGGCGGGGGTCCAACGTGCGGGGTTCGCACGGGAGGCCTGGAAGGAACACAAGCCTCTCCTGTGCTTCAGGCTTCTCTTCACTCCCACGTGTGAGACCTGGGATGCATTCAGACAGCTCTGTATAAGGGCAGTTTACACTTCAGTAGGAGGAAAGTTCCATCGCAGCCCCCGGGTTCTCTAGCTGCACCTGGGTCGTTTGCGGGCGGCCGCGGCAGGCGGACAGGACAGCTATAGATGGTTTGTAACTAAATCAGCGCGCTGTGTCACGGATGGAAGCAGCTGCTGCTCCCCAGGCCGGCGGTGAAACCCTGAATCAGAGTCTAAAGTCCCAGAACGATGTGAATCGAGTCTCACGACGGGTCGTCTGTCCCTCGTGGCCTTCCACAGGCGTGTCCCGATGCCCGCACACGGATGCCTGGAACCCAAAAGCTCCCTGTCCCTTACAAGGAAGGATGAGCCGATGAGCTGGTGAACGCGTCACCCCAGGTCACTGTACCGCACAGCCTTAGGCCGCAGGACCCCTGCCTCTCGCTCACTTCGACAACGACAAAGGCTCTCACCCGGACCTCGACCCACGCCAACTACTGTTCTAAGTGCCTTACGCATGTTTAGTCAGTCACATGTCACAGCAACCTCATGGGGTGTGCTTTCATCCCCCACTTTTCAGATGGGGACACCAAGGCCCAAAGAGGCGTGGTAAGGGCCCAAGGTCAGACAGACAGACAGCCCTGACACGGTAAAGCCTATATGAGACTAAGGTCTCTCGACCACTGTGACATGCTGCCTCAGAAGAGGGGGTGCCATCCGTGCCAGGTGGCTGTGCAAGAGCCCGTGGGCACGTCCGTGTTCCCGCGATCCCAGCGATCAGCTCCAGGCTGGGTCTGTGACCCAGTCAGACCAGGGAGTCAAGACGGGGCTTTTCCTGGTGCTTCCAAGAGAAAGATTCCCTATTTTCTCCTGGTTTTGGTGACCGAGAAGGTGGCGAGATGAGCCGCCACAGCCCATCACTGTGGGAAGGGAGACTGCCAAGCAGAAGTGAACAGAGGAGGAGGAACAGAGGGGCCCACAGCCCAGGACGGGGGCAGCGCCAGCATGTGCGGTGTTGGGGCCCCCCCCATGCAATGTAACCGGAGCCCCTGGAGCTGGCAAGAGGTCGGCCTGATTGCCACGGCCCAGTGTGAGCCCCGAAGTGCCAAATGTCACCGTCCGTGCTTGGTTCCGGGAGCCCACACGTCCTTTTTAAAGAGTGAACGCGAGTCGCGTTTTCTGCCACTTGAATCATAACGTCTCCTAATTAAAACGATCCCAGTAAAGCTGGTGACAGCTGAGCCGAAAAGCCCATCAGCTACCAAAGCTGCGAGGGAACAATCAGCCCAGTGTTCCCAACGGAGCCATGACTGGGGCCCTCAACCCACAGAACAGGCCAAGAGCCACGTGTCCGAACTCTCAGCCGTTCCCCGGGTTTTACACTTTTGTGTGGAAGGACAGCGACACAGGTCACCCCCCAAAAAGGCTAATTAGCGGATTCGGCGTGGTAATTACATGTAACTCGGGTTAGTGTGACAATTCCTGTAAGTGTCCTGGCGGCAGGGAAGAGGGGCAGGGACCAGGAGTTAGCTGGGGACAGGAGGAGGCAGCCGGGCGGCAGAAACCAGCCCGGGGACCTGGCTCGGCGAGGAGGGGGCCAAGAGGACGTAGCCTCCCTGCGTGCTCATCTCTCATAAAGGAGCACGCGCGCGAGTTATTCCTGAAACCAGCCAGAAGGAACCCAGAGGCGAACGCAGACTGCGGGACTGCCTGGTGGGAAGCAGAAGGTGGAAACAAAACGTTTTACAGTGAAAAGTAAGGAGAAAAGGAAACAGGTTGTTATAATGTCAGGCTGTTATGCGGAATCCCCATGGGCGAGGTGACTACGGTTAGCGACACGGTACCGTGTACCTGAAAGTCGCTGAGACACACTGTGAGAGGTGACGATGTCATTTGCTGCATCAGATCACACACACGATGTCATATGGCAATGATATCTCAAGAACCCCCGGCCAAAAAAGGCTATAGAACATTCCAGAAAACAAGTAACAAAGTGGCAACAGAGATTCTTTTCCGATCAGCAATTACTCTAAATGTAAATGGATTTGAAAAGCAGGTCCAGCTCCAGGCTGTTGAGGTATAAGGAAAGGTGGTTTGGTCTTTGTCCCCAGTTCCAGGCACAAAGCTCCTCAAACCCTGGGAATTTCCTGAGGGACGGGAGTGCCTTCTGTTATCTGTGGCAAGTCCCTTTAGCCCTATCTGAGTTCCTGCTGACAAGGTGGCTCAAAGGAGTCCTTAGATACTTTCAAGGGAGGGGCTGGCCCTGCTGAGAGAGGGGTTTGGAAATTTTCGGCCTCACCCTCCAAACTCCCAGGAGGTCGATGAGTCCAAACTCCCAGGAGGTCGATGAGTCCAAACTCCCAGGAGGTCGATGAGTCGAGAGACTGCGCAGAAAGACCCGTGGCCAGTGACAGAACGGGTCCTGTCTGTGTAGCGACGTCTTGAGAAAAACTGGGACGAGGCGGCTGAGGGCGCTGGTGGGTGGGTGGACATGGCACGCCCAGAGAGGGCCTGGAAACCCTGTGTCCCCGGCCCCCACTGTTCCTTGCCCTGTGTGTCTCTGCCTTTTGGCCGTGCCTGAGTCGTATCCCTTATAGCAAAGTGTCATCTCGTAAAGGTAGCAATTTCCCAAGGTCTGTGAGTCGTTCTAGAGAATTACTGAGCCTGAGCCAGGGCACACGGGAACCCTCAGGTTTGGAGTGGTCTGGGCAGAAGGGCGGGTCGCTTGGGCACTCCACTGTGGCTGGCATTGGAAGTGGGGGAGCTTCTGTGGGACTGAGCCTTGAATACCCTTCGGGATCCTAAGCTCATGTCTCAGCTCTGCCACTGACCAGCTACGTGACCTCGACGAGTACCCCAAGCTCTCCGAACCTCAGTTTTCCTATCTGCGTGATGGGGCTCACAGCAGCAAGGACATGGCAGGGCCGATCTGAGGTAATGCAGCACCGCGCTCAGCACAGTGCCAACACTTAATGAATATTCTGAATAAATATTCACTATAATTTCAATAAGATTACTCCGGGTGATACTGGAAAAAGCCGGGGCCAAGCGGCTGGACACGTTGAGTTGAGCCTTGCTTACCATTTTGTCGGGGCTGCGACCACTGAGTGGGCTGCCGAGGCCTTTCTGCTAGTGGCCTGGGCCGTTTCTGAACTCTTTCCCAGATGTCCTGGATGACAGAACTCGTGTCAGAGTCCTCACGGCCTGCTAGACGGGGAAGTGAGAAATCCAAATGGAGGAAGAGGCTGTACCCGCCCCCGAAGGTGGACACGTGCTTGCTCCCCCCACCCCCACTCTCCAGAACTCCCTGCACTTTGTCAGGTCGGCTGCCAAGGCCACAGTGTGCCTGCTGGTGCTTTGAAATGTCACCATGCGATGCCAACCTACAAATACCGCTTTGTTCAGTTTCAATCTCCGCAAATCACACTTAGGCCGAGTGTGCCAGCTGCCTGTGTCTGGCCTGGCTCTGGATCATGGGGTTATCTTTAACTCACTTTGCAAGTCATCTTGAAAGCTCCCCGGACACGTCCCCTAATATTTGAACGTGATGCATTTGCTTTCAAGAGACTCAGAGCACGTGACGTTTCCGTGAAACCCCCTTAACTTGACCCTAAAAACTCAAGCCTGACTTTTGAAAAAATGACACCCTTATGTAGAAAGGGAAAATGAGGGGCAAGGATGGGAGCTGATGGGTGGAGGAGGGAGGAAGGGGGGGAGAGATGGAGAGACACAGAGAGACAGGGACAGGGACAGAGACACACAGAACAGGAGAGCAAATGCCTCCCTATCCCCCCAAATCAGCTCGGTAGCCACCTCTGAAACAAAGCCATGAGTATTCTACAATGTACATGGTTTCCCTTTTAAAAATTTTCTTGGTTACGCAGGAAATCTTTATTATTTTTCTTATTATGGGAAAATATACATAACATGGAATGGACCGTTTCGAGCAGCTTCAAGTGCACAGTTCGGCTGCATCAAGTCCATTTCCACTGTTGTGCAACCATCACCCTCCCCCATGCCCAGAACTTTCTCGTCATCCCAAACTCTGCCCCCCATTCATTAAATACTCTCCATCCCGCCTGTCCCCTAGCCCTTGGTGACCGAGCCGCATGTCTGTCCGTACATTCGCCTCTTCTGCGTACCTTTCATAGAAGTGAAATCATGCAACCTCTGTCCTTTTCTCTTAGCATCAGGTCTTGAAGTTTCATCTGGCCTGTGGCACGTGTCACAATTCCCTGACTTCTGCAGGCTGGGTAATGGGCCATTACACTTGGCTTCTCCACACCGCGTTTATCCACTCATCTGTCGACGCACGGCTGGGTCGTTTCTACCCGTGGGCTCTGGGAATGACGCTGCTGCGACCTGAGTGCACAAGTGCGGTCAATTCCGCCGTGTGCGTGCCCAGAAGCGGAATTGCTTGTATTTTTACAGCTGATTTTCTTTTTTATCATTCTTTTTCAAGACCCCGATCCCAGATTAGGCAAAAGAACAGCGAGTCATCAAAATTCCCCCCACTCCGAGATCCCCACCGCTAAAAATGATCAGACCTTTTAATCCACCCAAATACCCAGCAGGAAAACACATTTCTAGAACACCATTCTAATTGTCAGCACCCCTCCGAGGCGGACACTGTCCTCACCTCGCCGACAGGGAAGGGAACCAGGGCGCGGTGAGCAGAGGCGGCAGCTGTGACTGGGGGACCCAGGGGGCTGGAAGCACGGGACAGGACGTCTTTAAGCTCTCGAAAGAGCTAGAAACTCAGAAATCAGGTGGAAATGCAGGTAGTTCTCAGGTCACACGTCAGGTCACACACACATCAGACGAGCGACACATTTGGAGCCAGAATTCAGACCCCTCAGATCTGGATCCCCCGCCCCCCAGCCTCACCCCACGCCTGTGGTTCCCCAAGTTCACTGCCCCTGAGTTCTGATGAAAGAGAAGCCCCGGGCCAAGCCAACCCCGCAGCTCCGGAACCAGCAGGTCTGGAGGCGAACACTCGGGGGGCCCTTGCACACCTCCCAGCTCCCTGTCCCTTCTGGTCACGGATAGAGGTGGCAGGAAGTGCACTGACCCTTGGGTGAACGGTGAGGGACTGTGCTTACGTCATAAGCAGGTCAAGGATAAGTGTGTTTAGAGGTGGGGGGAGGGTAGTGGGAGGCTGTGTGTCTCCCCAACTGGGCAGAGCGGTGAGAACATGACGGTGAAGGCAGCAGAGTCCTTAGAGAGACTCAGCCCCCAGGGGAGAATCTTTCACTGAGCAGGTGGCCACTGAGACAGAGGCTGGGAGCGAGATGGTGTGGACACAGGTGCTGGGGGCGGAGCCAGCGGTGACAGCACAGATAACTGTCCAGGCCTCTGGCCGCACAGCTCGCCAGCGCAGGAATACTCAGATCTTCAGCCTTGCTGGTCTCTCACCCCCGTCCCCCTTTACGGGTAATCAGTTTATTTCATCGGAGTTGATGACACTCTCTTGACAAGGGGGAATGACAGCCACCCACTAGGTTCCAAACCCCTGGCTTTTACAGAGTTAACTCAATGAACTTTCCCCTCAGCCCCATGAGGCAAGGGTGTCACCCCACTTTCCAGGTAGGAAAACTAGGCGTACAAAGGCTAAGCGATGTGCTCATAGCCAGCCAAGCGGGAAGTGGCCACATACGCCCGTATCGGAATCTAGATTTTTCTAGTACCTTCGCCCCTACGCTGCTGTGTTTTTGAGGGCCCTTCTGCCCCCTACATTCACAAACCGAACGTGGGTGAGTGTGTGTTGGGGTGAGGGAGCTCTGGGATGTTTTCTGCCTGGAAACACCTAGACACAGAGCTTCCAAGAAGGGGAGGGACCTTAGAAGTCGTTTGATGCAATGAATCTTGCAGATGGAGGCTGCGAGGCTCAGGGCGGAGAGTGACTTATGTCCCAAGGACGTCAGGGTCTCAGACCAGGCGTCCCCAGGCCCTGTCTTGCTCCGCTCTGTCCGGTGGAGCCAGGAAGCCTTCGCCAGGAGATGCCTTGGCCGCAGGCGACAGCGCCCCCGCGCCGAGAAACATTCGTTGAGGGCCTACTGTGTGCCGGGAACCCTGGCGGGGCCGTGCGCACCACGCGCGAGAAAAACCCCTGCCCCTCTGGGCTCGCGGGCTTGGGACGGAGGTTTGCCCTGGGCCACGCAGGGGACCCGACGAGACGGCGGCGGGGGCGGGCTTCAGACTGCGGGGTCGGGACGGCCACCTGCTCGAGGCCCCGGGGCGGGACCCTCCCTCTCTCGGCGACCCTCGGGGGCCGTGGGCAGGTCTGCGTCGGCCAGCGAGGCAGCCCAGGCCCAGCAGGGGTGAGATCGGCGGTCCAGGCCCGGACCCCGACCCCACACCCTACCCGCCCCCTCCCCCGGACGCCGCCGGGCCCCGGATGATGAAATCGGGGCGAGGACTGCGCCATCCGCCCGCCCGCGCCCGTGCAGGTGCCGGGGTGGGGGTGAGAGGGGGAGGGGGAAGCCGCAAACAGCTCGGGGCTCCGGCCGGCCCATAGGACGGGCGCTGCCCGGCCCCCGGCCGGCCCCGGGGCGGACCCTGGCCGCCGCGCGCGCCAATGCGGGGACGAAGGCCCCGCCCCTAGGGGCGTGGTCATACTCCGACCCCGCCTCCGCCTGCCCCCGCCCCCGCCAGCCAGGCGCGCGGCACAATGGGACTTGTAGTCCGCCGGCCGCCCGCGCCCGCGCCGGCGACGCGAGGGAAGACTACAAGGCCCAGCAGCCAGCGCGCGGCGCGGGGCGGGCTCGCGGGCGGTGGGTGTGCGGCGCCGGGGACCTGGCGGTGCAGGCGCCGCGCGCCGCGATGCGGGAGAAGGCGCCGGGGCCGGAGGGCTGCTCCGCGGAGGGCTGCTCCCCGCGTGCGCGCTAGCGGGGCCGGCGCGGGCGGCCGGGCGGGACAGGCAGGCCGCGGCGGTGCGTCAGGCGCAGCCCCTGCGGGGTCCCCGGCGGGCGGGCGGTCCGGGCGGCCGGGGACCAGGTGGCCAGGGGCTCGGGGACGGGGCTCGGGGGCGCGGGGACGGGGATCGGGGGCGCGGGGACGGGGATCGGGGGCGCGGGCCCGGGGATCGGGGGCAAGGGGTCGGGGGCGGGTGGTCGGGGCCGGGGATCGGGGGCCGGGGGGCCGGGTCCGGGCGCCCCGGGGCGCGCGCGACGCGCCCCCGCCCACCCCCCTCTGTCCGCAGGCGGCGGCGGCGGGCGCGCCATGCGGCGGGCGGCGGCGCTGGTCCGGCGCGGCTGCGGCCCGCACGTCCCCGGGGCCCCGCGCCGCGGGCGCAGCAGCGCGGCCGCCGAGGCGCGGCCGGCGCGGGCCCGGCGCGAGCGCGTGCTGACGCCCGAGACCATGAACCCGCGCGTGAAGGCGCTGGAGTACGCGGTGCGCGGGCCCATCGTGCTCAAGGCCGGCGAGCTGGAGCGCGAGCTGCAGCGGGTGAGCGGGTGGCGCCGGGGCCGCGGGGCGGGGGGTGCGGGGCCTGCGGGGCGGGGGGGGGGCGGCGGGACACGGGGCACTGTCGCGGGGCGCCCGAGCGTCCGGGAGAAGGCAGCGGGGGCCGGGTGCGGGACGGGGCCGGGGGGCGGCGGGCGGGAGGGGCCTCGACGTGCTCCCGGAGCCTTTTCCTTCTGTGTCGGGAGCGTGGGGGTCCCAGCCCCCCGCGCAGAGCGGGGCGCCAGGAGGGCCCGCACGCGCGCGTCCTTCCCCGGGGCCTCCCTGCAGCCCTGGCTGGTGGCCGCACGTGTCTGTCCCAGGACCCGGCCACCCGCCCGCCCAGGGCGGCCCCGCAGCCTCTGCACCCGCGGTGGCTTCTTCGTGCTGGCGGCCAGCTGGCGGGGTCGCGGCTTGGGCTCACGGCTGTGTGCAGAGTGACGCGCACCCGGGAGTGATTTCTGCCTCCCTGCACCCAGGGTGGCCGCGGCGGGGGTCAGGGACACCCTCGGAGGACACCAGAGTTCCAGTCTGGGTGGCCTTCTGGAGGTGGAGTCAAGAGGGCAACGTCAAGAAAGAGTTCAGGGTAGCTACCTGAAGGTCTTGCTCAAGATGGTCCCCGCGCTGAATTGGGGTGGGGTAGGGACAGGGGTCCTTGCTCTCAGCGGCCCCAGAACCCGATGTCTCAGTGAGTTGCTCACATGAACGCAGGGGAGGAAGCCGTGGCGGCACCACGACACTTGATCCACATTCACATGGGGGCTTTGATGAGCTCGTGGCCTGCCGAGACCTTTGTGGGGACACCCAGTTCTGCTGACTCAAAAGCAGTGAGCTGGACGAGTCGGAGTCCAGGGTCCGCTTCGGACTCCTTCCCGAGCTAAGTTTAAAGCTTGGCCCGGACGGCTGGCTCAGCTTCTGACCCTGCCCGGCCTGGAGGGGGGCCCGGGGCAGAGGACGCGGAGGTTTGCTGCCCGGCTCCTTGGTGACGTCTGGCAGGCTGCAGCGAGCCCTCCTGGAGACAACGGTCTCTCTGTTAGAACAAAGCCGAGATTGACTTGTTCCCGGTTTGTCACTTTCCAGCCGCTTCCCCTGGTTCCAGAGCTGGCTGGGGTTCAGGCCAAATACCCGCCTGAATGTGGACTCCGTGAAGTACGTGGATGGCCAGGGCACAAAGGGGTGCCGTGTGCTGCCGGGGCGGTGACCGCGCCTGTCCTGGCCCTGAGCCTGGCCTCTGGTCTTTAAGGATCGGTGGGACTTTCTTGGCAGGCAGGGCTGCGGGCGAGGATAGACGGGCATTTGGGGAAGGGGATCGGCGCTGCCGGGTGGAGGCAGGTGGAGGGTAAGTGAGACTTGTGTCCGGGGCTCAGGATTTTGAGGGGCCAAGTTTGGGCGTGATGTCCCAAGGAATTCCGGCGGGGATGGCTCAGTGACCGCAGGAAACAAATGTCTTGGTCATTTGGGCCAGAAACACCCTGTGATGTCTGGGCTGGGTGCCCCGCAGTCCCTGTCCTACTCCTGAGTCATTCGTGATGTTCCTTCTGTCCACCTACGGTCTCGGGTGCTGTCACTCGAGCTCATCCCTTCTCGTTCACTTGTCCCTTTGCTGGATCTCAGTCTCCTGCTGTCGGTGCCGGAGACCTGGGCCCCGGGCCGAGTCCACACAGCCTCGCTCGAGCGTCCCGTTCAGGGGACAGCCTCTGGCCTGTGCTGGCCTGAACAGCGCCCTTCTGAGAAGGCCACCCCCTTCTCCCCAGTCTTCTCGGGGGGAGGGCGGGGGACCTGGCTGGGCTTAGCTTTGGGTTTTCGACCTCCGTTTTGAACCGCAGTGATCGACACTGGACCGATGTCAGAAGGGGTTCCCTGATCTGACTGTCGCGCCTCCTGGGCCACCTGGAGGGTGCTGGAGAAGCTGCCCGGCGGCGGTCCCCGTCCCCTACCCTGCCACGTGGACGCGTTCCCCAGGTGCTCTGCAAACAGCGCGGGCTCTGAGGCTGGACACGTGGCCCTGATGTTTGACTTTGGGGCGGCTGGCGGGGCTAGCCCTCGCCCTCTCCTTTCTGTGACAAGTGGACAATGCCCAGCCGAGGCTGAAGGAGGCGGGGCGGTCGGCCAGCCAGGTGGCCGGGAAAGCTCCGGCCACTTGTCCTCGACAGTAGCCCCAGGGAGGGAAAGGAGCCATCAGCCTTTCAGAGGCTCGTGGTCGCAGGGAGTTTTGAGATCTGTCCTTCCAAGCCCACTCGCCCCCAGGCTCCGCTGGGGGAGGGGAGGCCCCGGCACAGGGGGCGGGACTTCGATTCTTTGTGAAAGCGCACCCGGTGGGGAAAGGTGGGGAACACGGGGCGCTGCCCTTCACATCGGGGCACACGGGGCTGCCGTGTGGACCCTGTGGTCACCGTAAGCTGGGGACTAAGCTGGGGACCCCGGGCGTGCCAGGCGCAGGGGCCGAGGCCTCACTTTTCTTTAGAGTTTAGACGCTGCTGCGATGGAGGCTTCCAGACGGAGCCCTCCACCTGCCCACCCCTGGGGCACCCACCTGGTCATGGGTGGACGTGGCCTCAGCTCCGTGCCCTCTAGCTTTGCTTGTCTTTCCATAATGGTCAGGGGTGGACCCGGGGCCAAGACTCCGTGCCTCAGCTGTGAAGTGTGCCTGTTTCCAGGAACCGCGGGGACTCGCTGGGGTTTGTCGCTGGGGCCTCCTCCTGGAGCTCTCCAGTGCTTCCTGCCTGCCCCCCTCCCGGCCATCACCTCCGGTCTTTGTCCCTGGCCTGGGGCCCGCCATGCCCCCTCTCCCTTCCCCTGCCCGCTTCTCAGCCTTCACCAGCCTGCGCTCTGAGGGCGGTGGCCTCTCCTGTCGCTCTTACTCATCCCGGGGCATGGGGGATCCTAAGTATTTGTTGAATGAGAGGGAGGCTTTCTGGGGAGGAACCTTAGTAAGGCTTCCCGCCCACATGTCACATGAAATGATGACAAGAGCCCTCCCTGGCTCTAGGACACGTCATGCACGTTCCTGGTAAAATCATCCGTCATCCCCTCGACTCTCAGTGTGAGCTGGGGGGGGGACAGTGGTAACGCTTTCCTCTTCCCCACTCATAACGTTCCGAATCCCGCCACCCCTGGAGCCCCCCTGGGTCAGAACTCACCTCAGTGCCCCACAGGGAGGCGGCTCTGGGTGGGACACGTGCAGGTGGATTAGACGCTGGGATGCTCCGTGCCGACCTGCAGGCTCCTGGGGGCAAGGCCGAGGCGAGGTCACCAGTAGCTGTGCCTGCCGGGCCCGGAAGAGTGGCTGTGGGCTCCCTGGCAGGCCGCAGTGCCCAGAGCGGGCTCCTCTGCGTGGTGGTCCTTGCCCTGTCATTCGAGCCAGGGCCCTGTCCCAGCTTAATTCTCTTCCTGCGCTGGGCCGGCCGGGGACCGCAGCTGTGTGCTGGCTCCTGGCCCTCGGCTCTGACAGATTCACTCCCCACCGAAGAATGGCCCGTGTCCACACCGGGGAAGCCACCTGCCTGGCCCGGTGGCCGGGGCTCGGGCTGTGGCGATTCAGGCAGGCTGGCGAGCGTGTGCCAGGCCCCTGCCCCTCGGCACACGGTGGCCTGGGTCACTCCCCCACCTGCCTTCGCGGCTCCCTCTGGTGGGGCGAGCCCGGGTTGCCTCCTCTCCCCGTGGCCTGGGCCCGGCACCGTGGGCGGCACCGCCCCTCCCCTGTCCTCATCCTCAGGACATGTTGGCGCCTTCTCTGTGCCCCGGGGACGTCTTTCCACACTGAAGAACTGGGCAGAAGGGCATGGGGGATCACAGGGCCAACCCCTCGCCCAGAAACTGTGGGGAGACATCAGAGCCTGTTTGTGGGGATCCAGGGCTGATTCTGGGGCACCCTCCTCGGCCCCCACGTCTGCTCGCCGTAGAAGGAGCTAGAGAATTCCCGCAGGGCAGGGGCCTGGGGGCGGCAAACAAGGAAGGGCCAGGAGGACCTGGTGAGTGGCCGCTGCGTCCTTCCCTTACGCCCTGGTTTCCGAAAGTCGCTCTTGTTCACACGTGGTGTGAAGTGGAGGGAAAGGGCGGTGGTGAAGGTTGGATCGTGTCTTCACGTCTGCATTTAGGGCGTCGCGGGGATGGGCAGCGGGGCTGGAGGGTGGCCCGGCTCTCACCCAGGCCGCCCCTTGGCACTGCCCCGCCGCCCCGCCCCACCTGGCCTCCTCCCTCCCTGCCGACCCTCGTGACCTCGTCCCTGGTCCCTGGTCCGGCTTTGTAAGATGAAGGTGTTTGCTCTCTAGTGAGCCCAAGCGCTTCCGAGCCGTTGTCGCCTGTAACCCTTTCAGCCCCCCGGGAGGCCCCTGCGGTTGCTTCTGCCTCTTCCAGTGGCTACGTTTGGGTTTATCGGGGAGCCGTGGGGCATTCCCCCGTTTCCAGACTCCACAGTCCGCCATCCAAGCCACGTTTTCTCCGCAACAGCCGAGGGTCCTCGTCACCTCCCCCCGATGTCATCGCCGGGGTCTCTGGGTTCCTTTGCTCTCTGGGGTCTTTTCTGTGGCTTCAGGTTTGCTCTTGTCAGTCGGTCTCTTCTTCCCTGGGGCTTTTTTTTTAATGTGAAAATCAGCTCCCATTCTTCACCCTAAAAGCCAGGGTTGCAAGGGAGTGACCGGGATGGGTCCCTGCTGATGGGTGTCTTCTGGGAGGGGTGTCCGCAGTGCCCCTGGCCATTTATCTAGGTCTGTAGGGGTGGAGTGGCACTTGGGGCCGGGGGGCCGGGGGTCATCGGAGCCTCTCGCTGACTGTCGTCGCCTGCTGCTGCTGACCCCGCCCCCCGAACGCCACATTTGTCCCAAGGCCCTCTTCTGGACACCTCGTGGGATACCTGGAAGGGCCCAAAACGGCTGCTTCGGCATCCCCTGGGGGTTCACTGCTCGGCCTCCAGTGTTCGGGTCTGAGGGTGTCTTCAGTAACCAGCTGTCGCCTCCTCTCTGCTCAGGGTATCAAAAAGCCGTTCACCGAGGTCATCCGGGCCAACATCGGGGACGCCCAGGCTATGGGCCAGCAGCCCATCACCTTCCTCCGACAGGTGAGCGGGCCGTCGGGAGCAGAGGCTGCTGGGAGAGCAGGGGCCCCAGATGTCCCAGAAGCACGCAGCATCGGAGGGACGAGGAGGCCCCAGGGGCCTTTCTCAGAAGGTCCCCACCCCGCGGGGCCCGGGTGTGAAATGCCCGTTGCCGCAGCCTTTTCTGGCCGCTGGGCACATCCCCAGGTCCAGCCCTGCCACCAGCCCCGGCAGGCCCGGCCTCCCCCTCTTGGCACTGGCCCCCTCCAGCCTCCACAGGTGTCCCTGGCGGGGAGGGCAGGCCGGGTCGCTGGCCTTTGGATAAAGGGGGAAAAGCCGGGCTCCGGGAAGCTGGCCCTCACCTGAGGTCACCCGGCTGGTGACGGAGCCGCGCGCCCCGGCCCCCTCAGTGCCCCGGCGCAGCCGAGCCGGGGTTTCCCAGCACCGCGGCCAGCGTCTCCTCGCCTAGCCCTCTGGCCCTGTGAGACGGGGGTGCCTTTCTGTCACAGAGGTGAGAAAGCCGGCCCCATCGGCACTCCTGGCCGGGAGAGGGGCGATGGCGAGTGGGGAGAGGGGCCGGGGAGGAAGGGGGGCCGTGGCTGTGAGCCGGGAGGGGGTCCAGCCAGGGTGCACCTGCCTGCTTGGTCCCAGCCCCCGCTCAGGAGTCCCCTGGCTCTTGTGGCCTTGGGGTGTCAGCCGCTGCCTTCTGTGGAAGACCTGGGGCCCGGGGCTGAGTAGCAGCCTCCTGTTCCCCAGCTCCGCTCGTGGTCCCCCCGCCCACCCCAAGCTCCCCTGGGCCCAAGCCGAGTGGGCCGGCCCGCCAGCTGCGGAGGCGCCTCATGCCGTGTCCTCCCCAGGGTCTCGGGCGCGTCCCGGAGCCCAGCCTGCGCCCCTGTCCCCGCAGGTGATCGCCCTGTGCACCTACCCCACCCTGCTGGACAGCCCCAGCTTCCCAGAGGACGCCAAGGCGCGCGCCCGGCGGATCCTGCAGGCCTGCGGCGGGAGCAGCCTGGGTGAGGCCCGGCCTGGCAGGCCCCGGCGGCGGGGAACAAGCGTGGGACCCCGGTCGTGCATGTGCATGAGTGCGAGTCGGCTGTGTGGGTGGCAGAGCGAAGGGAAGCTCGTGTGGCCCCCTCGTCCCCGCTCGGATGGCCTCCCGGGTGCCCAGCCGAGGGGTCACGGCGCGTCTGGAGGCGCAGTGCCTGCCTCGGGCTGGGTTTGGGCTCTGCCCTGGGAGCCCCCGTCAGAGCGGCTGCCACCCCGACCGGCCTCGTGCAGCCGCGTCGCCTGTCCGGGAGCTGAGGAAGGGAGGTGCTGCGAGATGCCTCTGGCCCCCCTTTCGTGGCTTCCTTCGCTCTGACGGGGCCACCCCATCCCCATCATTGTGTCCCTTCCTGTCACCCGGCCTCTGGGCCCCCTTATCGGGCGTCCACGCCCAGCCTCGGTCTCCCTGGGGGGGGGCCCGGAGCTTGGCCCCCGTCGACGTGAACGTGATGTCCCCCCATCTCCTGCGCTGGCATCTTCTTCCTGTTTGTTTTTGCCCCGGCCCTCGCCCAGCGCCTGCGTGGGGATCCGGTTTCCCTCGCCTGGGGAGACAGTTGTTCTAGGGCTTTCTTAGGACACGTTCCTGAACGTTCCGGAAACTGGGACAGGAATTCCTGTGGCCTCCTCAGCAGGGCATCGGCCGCCCCTGGCATCTCTGCCATCTCCCTGCCACTCCCTTCCCTTTTTCTGCTCTGTGCGTCCACAAAGAGCCCTGTGTCCACCCTCGCGCGTGTGGCCACCCACCGGCCCTCTGTCCTGAGACCTGCCCCTCTCAGGCACGGCCCAGCGCCCCTTGCTTTTCTGCCTGCCAGCCTGGGTGGGGAGCAGGCCAGCACCTCGGTGGCGAGTCCTGAGCCACACGCTGGCAGCGAGTGCTCCGGGCCCTTCCCTCCCGCGCACTCTGCCCAGGTAGAGGGACAAAGGTGCTTCTCAGGACGGGGCCCGGTGGCCGTGGGCCCGAGACTCCTGGCAGCTGTAGTGGAGAGGTGGGCGGGCGAGCTCAGAGCCTTTGCCTTCTGCTTGTCTGATGGGACTGTCTGGGGCAGGGAGAGGGGACCTTCGTTCCCCGTACCAAGCTGTCACCAGGGCTGGGGGAGTGAGGTCGGGAGGCCACGTCCCCCTGAGTCCCCTCTTGGGCTGCTGGAGCGAGAGGACAGCAGCCTTTGGGGTTTGGGGTGGGCAGGTGGGTGAACGGGGGGCGGGCTGGCTGAGTGTGGGGATGGCTGGGTCGGGGGATGGATGGGGGGATGTGTGGATGCGTGGACGAGGGGCGGGGAGAGGAAGCCCGGATGGGTGGCTGAGCTGCCGGCCACAGTCCCAGAGCCCAGGGTGGTGGGAGTCAGGACCCATGGAGACCCCTCCCCCAGGGAACCACACGTCCGGTACCACCAATCCCGGAGCCAGACCTCCTGCCCCTGGTCACTGTCGCGCTTGGTCCTACAGGGTCTTACAGTGCCAGCCAGGGTGTCAAGTGCATCCTTGAGGACGTGGCTGCCTACATCACCAGGAGGGATGGCGGCGTGCCCGCGGACCCAGACAACATCTACCTGACCACGGGCGCCAGCGACGGCATCACCGTACGTGTGAGGGCGGCTCCTGACACCGCGGGTCGCCCACGTGGGGGACAGCCTCGCGTGCTAGGGCCGAGCCTGTGAGCCTGCGGCAGAGGGGGACAGCCAGGGGTCGGCTGGGCCGCCCTTGGACACCTCTGCGGCCGCGGCCCCCTCCAGCGTGCACACCAGCAAGGCCAGCGGCAGGGGGCCCCGGGGCGCTCGGGGGCGCCCGTCTTTCTGGTGGCCTTGGCCTCGGCAAGCGCCGGCGGACCTGCTGGGCCGGCCGTGGGGCACCAGACGCACGCGTTTGGGCTCCGCTTACACGCTGGAGCCGGATCAGACCGGCTTTCATGTCCTAACCCCACGTCGCGTCTTCGGTGAAGAGGACGGAGCGTTGGGGACTCTGACCTGGGGGCGGGGGGCAGGGAGGTTTCTCCGAGGGAGGCTGAGCAGACGGCCACGTGGAGGCCACGCGGGCCGTGAGCTGGAAGGAGGCTGCGTGTCCGGAGATGGAGTCGGGGCGGGCAGGCACGTGGTGAGGGCCGGGCTGGGGAGGGAGGTGGGGCCGGAGTCCCGCTGGGCCTTGTCCTGAGAGCCACAGGAAGCCACGGGGCGGGGGTCTGCAGCTGGGCCGGGACACAGATTTGCCTTCTTAGGCTTTCACTCGGCGGGGAGGGGTCGCAGGTGCGAGGGGGTGCTGAGGGGAGAAGAGGTGGCTTGGCCTGGGGGTCCACCTCGGACCAGGTGCAGGGGCGGGTGCCGCGGTCACTTGGCAGATGGGACCTGCGGCCTTTCCGTCCCTTTCCACGCGCCCCGCCCACTGCCCGGTCGGTGTGGGGCGCCATGCACTGCCCCCGCTCAGGACCCCTTCCTTCGGTGGGGTCCTCTTCTGGCCCCGGGACTCTGCTTTTCGATGTTAGTTGAATGCTTCGGTCCCTCCCCAAAGCCTTCCAAGTGCATCAAACTCGTAGGCCGTGGGGAAACCGAGGCCCAGAGGGCCGCTCGCTTTGAGCCAGCCTGTGTGGCGTGTGGGGTTCCAGCACTGGGGCTCTGGGCTGCCTTCTGCCGTCGGGGCCCCTCTCCACTCCGCTGGGGTGCGGGCTCGGGTCCTGGAGGAGGGGAGGGAGGCGTCCTCAAGGTTTAGTCCGGTCGAATCCTCGTCCTTTTCCCTCTGGTGACTGACGTCCCTGCAGCAAGAACTGGGCCTGAGAAAGGCCCTAACAAGCCTGTGTGAGGTGGCGACTCGCGCAGAGGCCGGTTTGGGCTTGTCGATTCAACGAGTTGTGGCCACCGCCACGGCCACGGCCACCAGCCCCGCCGGGGTCCCCACGCGGCTTCGGGGCCGGCTTGACGCGCCACCTGGTGGCTGCTGATGGGCATTTTACCCCGCGTCCTCCGGGCTGTCCGGCCTTGGCACTGACAGTCAGTGACACCGTAGGCTCCTGGGCCCAGATGTCCCGACGGAGCTTCAGGGAGGTCGCACTAGCTCTGCGACGGGGCCGGCTGCAGACACCTGCTGTCGCAGTCAGTCCTCACGAAACACAGGTGTCGTGGCTTCACGTGCCACCGCCATGACTTCAGAGCTTTTCCTTTTGCTCCTGCCTCCCAGCAGACCTCACTCTACAGATGAGGACAGTGAGGCTCAGGGACGTTAGGCGACTCCCCGGGGGTGGCCGGTAAAAGGCGGGGGTGGGGCGTTCCTTCTTGTCTGCCCCCCAGCCTGAGGCCCGGGGAGTGACAGTGGCCCCTGTAAGATGCGACTCCTCCGTTGCAGACCATCCTGAAGATCCTGGTCTCCGGGGCTGGCAAGTCCCGGACAGGGGTGATGATCCCCATCCCGCAGTACCCTCTCTACTCGGCGGTCATCTCTGAGCTCGGTGCCATCCAGGTGAACTATTACCTGGACGAGGAGAACTGCTGGGCCCTGAACGTGAACGAGCTCCGGCGGGCCTTGCGGGAGGCCAAGGACCACTGTGACCCCAAGGTGCTGTGCATCATCAACCCCGGGAACCCCACAGGTGCGTGCTTCCCTTCCTCGCCAGTTCCTCGCGGGGCGGGGGCCCGGGCGGCTGGTGTACTAGGCGTCTGGGCACTGAAGAGTTAAGAAATCACGCCCTGGCCCCCTGGCTCCAGTTCCCCAGTCCGATTCCAGACCTGCTAAGGAGAAAGCCCTGAAATTCACCCCAGGGGTGAGCCCGTCCAGGCCTTTTCTTAGGGTTGCGTTGTTTCAGAAGGATCGTGTTTTCCCTCTTGCGTGTGCGGCGGCCTCCGCGAGGTCACCCTGCGTGACTGTCACTCCTCCTCCTTCCTCGGAACGGTTTCCAGCATGCCGGTGTGCGCGTTTCTGCTTTCCTTGGCACAGCTCTGCCACGGACCTGGAGGCCCGAAAAGAAAACGCTGTATTAGACACAAAAGCAAAAAACACACACTCCAGAACCCTGTTTCCAGGAGCCGAAGATCGCTCCTAACTTCGCATTTTTTCTTTAAAGTACAGCCTTGCCTGTTCTGGGCTTTCTGGGCCGCTGGCTTCGCGGGCCCAGCTGGCTGGAACTGAGAACAAGGGCCCCTCTCTCTCTCCTCCTTTGTGAGCTGAATTGGGTCAGAGCCAAACGCCTCGGGGCTGATTGTGGAATCCGCTTCCTAGGGACATGAAGTGATGCTTCTGTCGCCGAAAGCACCACTTGAATTGCTGAGTGCAGACCGTGGGTGCAGCTGCTGGAACTGGGGTGCCCGCTCCGGCTCCTGGGGGGAGGCAGCAGGAAAATGGCACCGCGCCGGCTTCTCCAGCCCGGCTGTGCGTTAGCATCACAAAGGGAGCTCTGACGAATGCCAGGGGCCAGGCTGCACCCCGCAACCTCTGGGGAGGGGCCTGGCATCTCTGTGTGCAGCTGAGGAGGAGCAGGGGGCCAGCTAGAGGAGCCAGCTGCGGGGCCGCCCTGGTTCTCCGATGCGGTTGGCGAGGCCGGGGCTTGAGAATTCGTGTTTCTAAGAGCCCCCGGGTGACGCGGCTCGCCCCCACCCCCCGCTCTGCACCCCGTTTCTGTTAGAGGGCCCTGGCTTCTCGGCCAGCTGCTTCTGTAGCTCTGCATCCAGCGGGCCGTCTGGGAAGGAATCACTGCTTCTTACTGAAGCAGGAGACGCTTCCCTGCGTGGGGACGGGGTCATGTGAGCCTGAGTTAAATAAGCAGTTTCTAGAAAGGGTAACTTTGAGAGGGCAGAGGCTGGTCTTCAGGGGTGGAGATCAGTCAGCTGTGGGAGGGGGGCAGGGAACACAGGAACCCACGTGCTGAGCGTGTGTGTGTCTCTGTCGGGGCTGCACGCTGAGACCACTCGGCTAGAAGGGGTCAGGACGGGTGGGGACAGCAAGGCGGAGCCCTTTGGGTTTTGACACGGAAAACCCAGCTCAGGGTGGACCGTGGAAGGTGAGGGCCAGGGCTGGAGCCCCCACTTGGATCAGCCTCGTGTCCTGGGCACCTCGGCCCGGTTCTTGGCTCTGCTGTGCTCTGGGCTGGAGTCCTCCCCGGGAAGGACCTGGCCTGCCTGTGAGGGAGCGGTGGCGGGTTCCCTGGATTAACCAGAGCCGCTGCCGCCCGGAACCCCAGAGCCCCGGGCTTCAGAGGGGGCTTCGTCGGCGGGAGACCCGTGGGCCCGTCCCCGTGACCATCTACCGCCGACTAATCTGTGCTGCTTTAGCCCCCACCGCTTCCTCCCGGCCCCGACCTCCCCCCCCCGGGGGGGGCTGTCATCAGGTTGTCCCCCATTTGTGAGTCTGTTTTCTATCAGTCTGCGCTTTTCGTTCCTTAGATTCCACGTATAAGTGAAATCATAAGGTAATTGTCTTTCTCTGACTTATTTCATCATAACCTCCAGGTCCATCCACGTCGTTGCAACGCGTCCTTATTTCTGACGAAAACGTCACAGTTCCCATACTGCTCTGCATCAGACGTGTGTGTGTGTGTGTGTGTGTGAGCAGATACCACGTGCGTGTGCACACGCGCACACACGTAGATCTGCACCTGGATCCAGATACACCTGCGTGTGCCGTCAAGAAATGGCCTTTTTAGGGCAGTCAGGCTTGATTTCTCTCCTTCAGCGCTCTGTCCTGCTCTTGATGACACTCCCTGCCTTCCTGGCACCTAGCACGCACAGACAGACAGACAGACAGACAGAACGCCCAACCACGCACGCCCCTCCACCCACCTGGTTTTCCTGCGGTGGAGGGCTGGGGCGGACTCTCGGGGCATCGCTGGAGGTGACCACATCCCCTCGGGCACAGCAGCTAGGGAGGGCAGTCCCTCAGGGTCGCCGAGTGCTTCTGGGTGGGCTTCTTAACCGAGGGACGACGTAAGAAGCATTACGACCGACGTCCGGGTTTGGTTGGGGCTCTTCTAGGTCAGGTGCAGAGCAGGAAGTGCATAGAAGACGTGATTCACTTTGCGTGGGAAGAGAAGGTCTTCCTCCTGGCTGACGAGGTAAGACCCGTGCCGGCGTCCCCTCACGTCCCCTCACGTCCTGGGCGCAGGCCCGATCAAACGTCCTCGGTGCTGGAGGCGAGATCCGCCCCGAGGAGGAGGAGGCCCAGTGTTACGGCCTGTGAGACTGGCCTAACCATCCTTGCCCTGCTCTGGACTCTTGGCTATAAATTTCAGAAATCTAACCCAAACCACTTAAACTTCAGAAAAAAAAAGAAAGGGCTGCAGGCGTGGGGCTGGATCCGGGGGCTCAAACCCCATCTTGCAGATTCCCTCTCATTCCGTCCTGCGCGTGGGCCCCACGCACGGCCTGTCTTCCCGCCTGGAAAGAGTGTTTGTTCCCGGTGGCCCCAGCCCACGCGGCACCGAGCCTCCCCCACTGCCGAACCAGGCACTGTGGTCCTGTGGTTGCAAAGTGCGAACTGGCCAGGCCCCTGAGCAAGGGCTGGGGCTCTGCCTTGTCCCCCCAAAACCTCCCAGTGAGAGCGGGGGAGGGAGGGGTCCTCTGCCTGGCCCTCCCACCGGCCCCAGAGAGCCCGGGGCGCCCTGCTCTCCCCAGTGGGCAGGGTGGGGGGTGAGGCTGGACGTGCAGGACGGGGCAGGTGTGGGCGCTGGCCGCGGGGTGCCTGGTGGTGACCGTGGATGGACAAGGACGCAGCCTGCATAGGGGCCACCTGGGGCTGAGAGCGGTGTGGTCAGGCCTCGGGTCGGGCAGGTCCGGGCATCCTTAGCTCAGGGGCTCACAGGGTCACGGGGTCACGGGCGGAGGGAAGGGGGCGGCCATCTGGGAGGGAAGCCAGAGCCGCAGGGCAGGCAGGAGGCGTCCGCAGACAGGGCCAGTGCCACCTGCCCGTGGCCTGGCCTCCTCCTTGTGCTGGAAGGTTCCTTTGGGGCACAGGCTGGGGTCTCCCTGGAAGTAGCCCTACAGGGTGACCCCGAGCGCCCCCTGCCCCCCGCAGGTGTACCAGGACAACGTGTACTGCCCCGGCAGCCGCTTCCACTCCTTCAAGAAGGTGCTGGCGGAGATGGGCCCCGAGTACTCCAGCGGCGTGGAGCTCGCCTCCTTCCACTCCACCTCCAAGGGCTACATGGGCGAGTACGTGCCCCCCGCCCCCCTCCGGGATCTGGGTCCCCCCACCCCCACGGGAGCCGGGTGCGCGGTGCTGCCCCCGACAGCGCCCCCAGGAGCCGGGTTTCCTCCCCTGGATTCTCTGCTCGTGGGCAGACGACTAAGCGGGATGTTCTTTCGTCTTTTGTCATGGGAAACGGTTCTGAGGTGCCAGGACTGGTCCTCTCGCCTTGGGAAGTCAGTCGAGGCGTCGGACGGGGACCCGTCTTTGCCAGTTGGGTCCTGCAGCCTGATTGCAAGAGCGCCTGGCTGAGTGCACCCTTGCTGCCCGGGCTCTGGGGTTTCGGGGTGGGGGTGCAGGGTGGGGAGACCACGGCCCCGCCTCGGGGGCCTGCGTCTGCGCGGTCGTTGGTGCGAACTTGACGGACCGCAGCCGAGAGGACGAGGCAGAGCCCGCCCAGCCAGGGTGGCTGAGGGAGCCCACTGGGCTCTGAAGGGCGTTTCTGTCTGTAACTCGCTGCCCGTCGGCCTTTTTGCGTGCGACTCGACTCCGTCCGTAGCATAAGAGACACTCGGCCTGGGCTGGCCTGCGCCGAGGGCTCTGAGAGAGATCCCTGTTCAGTAAGAAGTGCAGGAGTGGAGTCGAACCGGGCGAGGCGACGTCGGGGCTCC
Source organism: Cynopterus sphinx (assembly GCA_030015415.1). Lineage (NCBI taxonomy): Eukaryota > Metazoa > Chordata > Mammalia > Chiroptera > Pteropodidae > Cynopterus > Cynopterus sphinx. The sequence continues at coordinate 1,398,782 of CM057386.1, forward strand.
GTTACTGCCCTTTTGCTTCGTCTCGTTTCTTCCTTGGGTTGAGTCTGTCTTCAGGCAGCAAAGTTCCAGTGACGTCCCACTGACACTCGCTGGCACCGGCGCGCCCCTGCCCACCCCTGGAGCCTGCGTGGGGGCTGCAGGGCCTGAGTCACGGACCCCTTTAGAGCGGGGCCAGGCGTAGCCGGAATAACAGGCCCCCGAATGCGGTGGCTCCAACGGGGTGCAGGTGCGCCTCTCTGAGCTCCAGCCCCGAGGGAGGGGGCCCAGAGCTCCCCCACCAGGGCGTCAGGGACGGGCTGGTGGCGTGGCCTGCCTCCTCCCCGCGTGGGGCCCACCTCCAGCACCGAGGCTGCCGGCCAGTGGGGAGAGGAAGGAGCGGAGGGAGCGCGCCTCTCCCTCGGGCGAAGTAATGTGGGATTTGCTCGTTCCACCCCCGTTCACCTCGGCGAGAACTCGGCCACACCTGGCCACTCAGTGTTGGCCGTGGGGGTGGTTCCGGAAGCTTCCGGCTGGCCGGATTGCGCTCAGCTGAGGTCTCTCGTCCCCGCTTCAACCCTCCAGGTGTGGCTACCGGGGAGGCTACATGGAGGTGGTCAACCTGCACCCCGAGATCAGAGGCCAGCTGGTGAAGCTGCTCTCCGTGCGCCTGTGCCCGCCAGTGCCTGGGCAGGCCGCCATGGACGTCGTCGTGAACCCCCCGGGGCCGGGAGAGGAGTCCTTCGAGCAGTTCATGAGGGTAGGTCGGCTGTGTCCTGGGCCTCGCCCGCGTCCCCGGGTCACAAGCGCTCTCTCCACGTGCCCAGTCGCCACGGCCGGCCTCTCTCCCGGGGGCCCCCAGGGGGTGCCCGTGGTTCCCCTTGGAGCCGGACGCACCCCCAGGACGTCAGGCTGGAGGATGGAGCCGGGGCATGTCTTAGGTGGGAGGACCGTGCATGCAAGTGGACGTGGGGACCCCTTCCTCACCGTGGGCACCCCGGCGGCCAGGCCCCCGGAGCGAAGGGCCTCGTGTGCTGAGAACATGCCCGGACTCCTTACCAGACTGGAGTGTTCCACGGCTTCTCCAGACGTCATCGCAGCCCGAAGCCGTCCAGTCAGGCCCTTCCAGCTGCAAACGACAAAAGCCCAGCTCTAACCAGTCTGAGCACAAAAGGAACGTGTGGGCCGTTCCAGGCTCATGTCTTTTATTATTATTATTATTCTTTACTGTGGAGAAATCCACAACACAAAATTTACCGTTTTAGTAATTTTACACTGAACAGTTTGCAGCCTACAGTACCTTCCCGTCATTGTGCAAGCATCCCACAGTGAAACTCCGTCCGCGTCTCTTCCCACTCCTCACCCTGCCGCCCCTGGCCACCTCTGTCCTCCCCGTCTCTGAACCTGACCACGCTCGGTCCCTCACAGAGTGGGATCGTCCCACGTTTGTCCTCATTTCCCTTCCCTTAGCATGACGTCTCCTGGGCTCTTCCCTGGTGTAGCCACCATCAGGATGTGCTTCCTTTTCACGGCTGCGTAATACTCCACTGTGCGGACGGCCCACGCTTGTTTACCTGTCACCTGAGGGCCACCCCTTCGCATCTTCTGCTCCAGCTTCGGGCAAACGTCCAGCTCAGAGCCCCGGGCACAGCACATGGCGTGGGAGTGGGGAAGGGTGGCCCCCAGAAACAAGGTGGCGAGGCCATCTACTAGCAGCGTGGCCTAGGACGGTCCATCCAGAGCCAAGTCCGGTCAGACCACGGGGCAGGGCCTGGTGGTTCTAGTCTTCAGGAACGACGTCCTGGCAGGAGAACAGAACCCCTGACCCTGGCTGCCCTAGACCTGCCTGTGGCCTGGGACCCCTGTCCTCGTGTGCCCTGTGCTCCAGGGCACGTGGCAGCCTCGAGGGCTGAGCGCACGCGAGAAGCTCCTGCAGAGGGGCCTGTTTTGTCCCCGTCCGTGGACACACGCGCTCACCTGTCCCGTCTGCCTTGCTCCCCCGGTGTGAAGGGATGTTGCCGGGGGCCAGAGCCGGTCCATGGAGTCCGGAGAGGCTGACTCCTTTGCTCCCTGTCCTGTCAGGAGAAAGAGTCTGTCCTGGGCAGTCTGGCCAAGAAAGCGAAGCTGACGGAAGACATGTTCAACCAGGTCCCGGGAATTCGCTGCAACCCCGTGCAGGGGGCCATGTACGCCTTTCCCCGGATCTTCATCCCGCCCAAAGCCGTGGAGGCAGCTCAGGTCAGAGGCCGTGGGCCCGGCCGCTCCCCCCTGGGGGGCACGGGGCCGCCATGGGGAGCAACAGCGCCGGCCACAGAGGCTCTGAACCTTGTGGACCCCTCGGCCGATGACGTGGGTAAAGATGACAGCCCAAGGCCGGGCGCCCGCGTGCTGTGTCACGCAGTGGGGAAAGGGTGGCCCCAGGTGCGTGGTGCTGCCCTGTGCCCTGGCGAGGCAGGTGCCAGGTGCGACTTGACGCCTTTAAAACCGAAGGCTGGCTGGGGAAGCAACGACAGCACGTCTAGGCCCCCGCCCCGCACCTTAGAGCGTCACTTCTCAGACTGGTTAAAATTCAGGGTGCCCGGAGGGTCCCAGATTCTGCTTCCGACGAGTCAGGCGATGCCAGCGACCCTCCTTCCAGGGTCAAGGGCCAGAGCGGTGTGTCCCAGCGCTGTCCTCACCCCGCACGGCTCAGGACCTCATTAGACGCTCAGCGTGTCCGGCCTTCGCCCCGTGGGCGGGGGAGGGGAGGCGGGAACCTGGTGTCCCCATCGTCTGCCGTTTGTGCAGAGCCGGAGCGAACCCGAAGTTCTGCCTGTCCCCGCAGGCCCATGACATGGTCCCCGACATGTTCTACTGCATGAAGCTGCTGGAGGAGACCGGCATCTGCGTCGTGCCCGGCAGCGGCTTCGGGCAGCGGGAGGGCACCTACCACTTCAGGTACTGAGTCCCCTGGGCCCTGGGGGGCGGGCCGGGCCACCGCCTGGTGGAAACGTACCCGCCTGTCCAGCAGGAGCGAGTCCTTGTGGGAAACGGGGTTGCGCCCCGGATGAGTGCAGGGGCCTCCGCAGTGACGCGGGCTCTTCTCGGCCCGCGCGCTGCCCCCCGCATCGTTGCTTCAGTTCACGTGTGGGGCTGGGGTGGACGGTTTTGAACGGGGGAGGACACTGTCCCCACGCGGCTGGCCCGCACACCTCGTCCCCACGAGTGGGCGAAGGCCCAGGCCGCCGCATCCACCCCGCCCCCCGGCCCGAGCAGCCGGCGTCCAGGCCAACGACGCTGTCCTCCCCCCCGGCAGGATCACCATCCTCCCTCCGGTGGAGAAGCTGCAGACGGTTCTGCAGAAGGTGCGGGACTTCCACGTCGCGTTCCTGGAGAAGTACGCGTGAGCCGCTCTGCCTCGGGCCTCGCGGCGGCCACCGGTCGCTGTCACTTGACCCAGGACACTTCTTTCTCTGTGCCTTGATGTTGGGGACACGTCCCTTCCGAGCAAATGTGAATCGGGGATGTCTGAGAAGCCGTTTCCTTCTGATGCTACCAAAGTCCGGGGGACCGGCCGAGCGCGTGTGGCGGCGTCTCTGCCTCCGGTGCTGCCGCTGCTGTGTCGTCCGGGGTGGGACACAGCCGGGCGTGCCGGGCGGGGTGTTTCGGATCTGGAGAAACACAGGGTGTTGGGAAATCCGCGGCTCCCACGGCGAGGCCCCCACGTCCCCAGGTCACCACCGAGACCTGTGAAATAAGCCCTCGGCGGTCTGGAGACCTGGTCCCTCCCCGGAGCCTGGGGGTCCCCTGCGGGCTCAGAGGGCCCGTCCGTCTCTCAGGCAAGAATTTCGAGGCCAGGGGCACCCGGGGCTGCACTGGGGGCCACAGCCCATGCTCAGACGTCCTCCGCCGTGTGAGCCAGGCTTCGGGGCGAAGGGTCGTTGCTGAGGCTGGGACCCCCTCTGAGAGGTCGCCCTGGGCTTCAGGGACACAGGCACCGCCCAGCGATCCCGCAGGCGCGCGGAGGGCTCCGCCTGGTGGCGGTCGCCTGTCCGGCTGCGGTCCTCCCCCACGGGCCTCCCGGAGCTGGCGCGCCCCGCCCTCTGCTGGTGGCAGCGGGGACGCAGGGAGCCTCGCCCATGGGACCCTGCCCCTCCGCCGGGCTGTTTCCCACGGAGTCTTCTCCGTTCTTAGCCCGTAACTGGCCCAAGTGCCTGGCGGCTCGGCCCCCGTGGACGGGGCGTGTGGCCCATTCGACGTGGGCAGAGGGGCTTTGGCCCGACGCCGCGTTTCGCCTCCACGTTTGCTGCTGGCCCCCTCGCCCACCCTGCAGCGGTGTCCCGTGACGTCAGTCATCCCTCCGGGCCAGGGGGCTGTCGTCCACCAGGCGTCCCTGGCCCAGCAGACCCGCGTGGGGGCCCGGCCCACACCCCCCAGAGTGGGCGCCAGGGCCAGCAGCAGACGTGGCTCCTCCACCGCGACCCCCTGCCCTGGGCAGTCAGGGAACCCAAGGCCAGCTCGGGGGGTGGAGACCCAGCGAGCCCAGGACGGCGTGGAAGGAGCTGGAGGGGGTGGAAGGGGCGCGAGCTCTGACCTGGCCTCCTGTGCCTCGAGTCTCCGTGCCGGGTCCACGCAGGGGCCGGGACCGAACACTTCACACCGTCACAGCCACTCACGCTTGAGCCCCGTGGAGAAAGCAGCCGCCACGCTCTCCAGTAGCAAAGGGAACATTCGGGATCTTTCCTCCCTTAGAAGAGCCGCGGGGAATCCAACGTGCGCCGTGGCGTGTGAACCAGGACGCGCCTCAGCTGTGGGGTTTCTGGAGGAGGGGTCGAAGAGAAGCCCGTCTATTTTTTCTATTTTTGTAGCGACTGCTTTTTTCACGGGGCGGGGCTAGTATTTACAGTCCTAACGAGGCCGGTAGTTTTTTATGAATCTCTTCAGACGATGCAGAATCCCTAAAAACGTTTACATGATTTTTAAAAAGATCCGTATGCTCTTGGTTTGCTTTTTAAAATAAATGGACAAAAAACAAACATGATAAGGGGCACTGGCTTAGGACGTGAACGCCCTTTCGACAGAAACGCTGATCGTGACAGATTTCGTTTTCTGCAGATTCTGTCCCCGTGTCTCGTGTGGGCACCACCAGGGGAAGTCATTTGTCGTTTGGGGTCACACTTTAACTCTGCGCCTGTGACGGTTCCTGTCCATCTAGGTCCACGGGTGGGGGATGCTGGGCTGTGCCTTGGGAGACTGTCAGCTACCTCAAGGCCCGGCTGGTGGTTGTCCCAGGGTGCAAATATGCAAGGAGGTAGCTCTGCTGGAAATTTCTCAATAAAATAAACACGTCAAAACTGGTGCGCGTGGTTAACTTTGCTTATAGTTTAAGTACGAAAATCGGATGGACGTCACTACTCGTGCGTCTTCACTCTGCGGTATTTGGGAGGAAAATGCTCATGACAGACTTCAGCCACGGCTTCTCAGCTTCCGTTTCTTTTTAGGACCCCAAGGTGTCTTTTGTTGCTCGAGGTGGAAAAACGTCATGATTCTTCAAAACAGAACGTTGCTGATAGGGATCCGAAGCGTGACTTCCCAGTGGAGGTGAAGTAAGAGCTAGGAGCCTCTCCACAGGGAGATGGGGGGCCGGCAGAGGGACGGGGCACCCCGAGGCCGTGGGGGCGGGAGTCGTCGTCCACATGGGCCCTCCCAGGGCCCTGTCAGTGTCGACACGTGGTTTTGGAGTTCAGAAAGCATTTTCAGAACATAAGTCTCATCGAAGACTTGTATCAAGTCTAAAGAACTTCAGAAGCAGGTTAGTACTTGGATGGGAGACCACCTAGGAATTAAAAAAAAAGACAATTACTCAACAGCTGGAAAAACAGATACTCCACTAAAGAAGGTACACGAAGGCCAATAAGCACATGGAAAAATGCTCGACAGCATCAGCGACCGAAGGAAATGCCAATTAAAACCACCAGAATGACTGTGGCAGGCCTCGGCCCTGGGCCTCTCATCGTGCCCCATGCCAGTCAGCCGTGGCCCTGAACCGTGGCCTGGCCTCTGTGCCCGTAGGCTGCAGGCACTGAAGCGGGTTACACGTTGGGGATAAAAAAGCGAACACCTCAGTTGAGAAAGATTGATGACACCGAATGTCAAAAACGGGAAACACGCAAAGTCTTGGTGGCAGGAATGAGAAATGGCACGATCGCTCTGGGAAACCGGTGGCTCCCTGCAGTTAGACTTCTGTCCTGTGACCCAGCGGTCCCGCTCCTGGCCAGGTGTTAATGCCAGAAACGAAATCAGGGCCCGAAGGCCGTGCGTGAGCAGGCTCTGGGTCCCCCGCCCGCCCTGCGCTGTGACCTAGGGACCTGCTGGGCAGAGGGCTCGCTTACGTGATCCCCACCTCAGGAAACCCCAGTGTCTGAAAACTACTGTTTCGCAGGTTTTCTAGCTTTTTCGTTTTTTAAGGCGGTCAGTCTGTCCCCTTTCTGTTAACCCCTCACGGCCAGGAGCCAAGGCCCCTTCGGTCTGCATCCCGCTGTGGGCTACGCTGGCCCGTTTGCCAAAACGTACAGAACCCACCACTTATGACGATTTGTGCATTTCCCTGTATGTAAATTACAACTCAACAGAGTTAATTGAGGCGGGGGGGGGGATATATTTTCATAATGAAACCTCTGATCTAGAAACCCCCTCTAGGAATTTATCCTAGAACGTTTTCCCACACGTGAAAGATACGTGGACAAGGACTTTCTCAGCAGCATTGTTGGCCATGGCAAATGGGGGGTGGACCTTAAGCATTCATAGAGAACTGGGGTGTCCCTTCAAAGGAATCCCTTGCAATTGTCAACCCAGGTGAGGGCATCCATCTGACCGAAGTCGCAACAGCAGTGGCCACACTAGTGTGGGGGTGGAATCCTGCAGGTCAGTCTGATTGGACTCGCCTTGTCCATCTCCTGGGATGTTCTTCCCTCCCCCAAGTCGGGGGGCTGCCTTTCTCTTAGGCGCATCTGCACCCCGGTGGGTGACTGAGGGGGCCCTGTACCCAAACAGCCGCACTTGGTTACAGAAATCAGTCTCTTTCACTTTCTCTCTCCCTGTCTGTCTCTTCCTCTTTCTCTACAGGACAAAGGATCCCGCCTCCCAATGTTGCTCTGCCCTAAAAGACGTAAGCTGCCAAATTCTTAAGAACTCTTTTAAGAATCGTTGAGCCTCTCAAACGCTGCAAACCCGTATTTATCTTCAGAGCACTGATGGCAGGATCCATCAGATACAGCATTTAATTGCTTAATGTAATCAGCATGTTCCTGGGGGAAATGTGTAAATCAAACGATTTTTAATTTTTTAATTGGTGCTTTTTAATAATAGATGTTACGTTGTAAAAAAAAAAAAAATAGAAAACATAGATAAGGAAAACAAAGGGAAAATCACCCATGGCGATGTGAATGTAATCTGGGTAGTGCAGAATACAAAGGTCTCTTGTTAGTTTTGTCCGTGTGATAATGGCCTTGCAAACACGTAAACGTCGTTTTTAATGTGCGTGTTGAAGTGTGTAGGGAAAAACTTCATATTTCCTTTAAAATACTTTAGGAGAGCGGTCAGTTTTTTCTGAGAGAATAGGTGAAGCAAATGAACGATGTTGATAATGAACTGGGGCAATGGATGTAGAGAGGTTCGTTATATTAGTCTACTTTTGTGTGTATTTTCATAATGAAAACTTTTTAAACATCCACAAAGCTCGAACACAAAGAAAATCGTTTGCTAATTAGTGTACATCCTGTCGGAACAGGTAAATAGGCACATATTTTAAAAATAGCATCACATCGAACGCACTTTCTATTATGTGTCTGACATGCTATAAAACACGGCAACATTTTTACAGAAATACATACTATGCTTTGAATGGATGTGACAATTTAATGGGGGATGTCTGCAGCCGCGCCACCCTGAACAAGCCCGATCCCGTCTGATCTCAGCAGCTCAGCAGGGTCGGGCCTGGTGAGTACTTGGATGGGAGACCCCCTAGGAGGACCAGGTGCTGTATTCATATTTAAAAATAAAAAAATAAGGGATTGTAAACTGACAAGGTCCTTGCAATCTGTGAGGCCAAGCAAGGGCTGCCTCGCCTAAAAAATAAAAATACTAAGAAATGAGAACTGAGCTCGTTTCCGATTCTTCGCAGTCACAAACCACCTTTCAACAAGCATGCTCGCATGGGATCTGGGTGCACAGCCGTCCTTTCCCGAGACCAAGGCCTAGGAAGGCGATTCCGGGTGAGAAGGTGTTTCAGCACCAGGGGGCGCTGGGCACCTGGGATGCCCACCCGGGGTGCTCTAACGAGCAAGCACACGCCCTGCCCCTGTCAGAGTTCAGCTGTGTGGTGACGAACGACAGTGCAGACACCTGAGCACGCAGCTCCTGAACAATGCCTGGGACCCAGCCCGTCTTACCAGCATGGACGGTGGTGGATTAAATGACACTTACGGACGTGTGCCAATTTCGTGACTGAGGGTCTGTGCGAGAGGGTGGGCTGGGCTGGGCGGGGTGGCCACACGTACCCCTCGGGGGAGACGTCTTTAACTCTTCACTGGGCAGGTTTTGGCGGTCAGAGGCTTCTTTCTGGTACATTCTTGTTCTATACACAGCCTTGTGGCCGCGTCGACCCTTTGACCAGCTTTGAGGGCCCTGCCAGGCTCTCACCAGGCCGCAAGGAGGGACATCGAGATGGGAACAGTTGACCTGCTTCTGTCAGAGGTCGTCACGGTCCTTATTCAGGGCTCCTCGGACCCCAGTGCTGCCTGAGAGACATATTTGTTCGTTAGGAAGGGTGTGGCAGGGTTGATCTCCCGACCTTCCGGCTGGTCACAGGTGATGAGGGAAGGGACAGACACACCAAGGCCATGAGCAGCGTGGCACCAACTCCCTGCCCCCAGGTGAACAGGTTTCTCATTTCCCATCCAGAGCCATGTCTAGATGGACACATTGCCCCCTCCCCCGGTCGTGTCACTTAGGTGACAATGGCCCCAGCTCTGGCTCCTGGTTGGGCATATGGCCCAGGCCCGGGGACCCTGGCCCCAGGGATAGGCTCGAGGATGGCACATGACCAGCACTAGGCCGAGTCCCATGCAGGTGTTGGCTGGAAGCGTGGAAAAGCAGGAGCGCTGTCACAGGGGCTGCGACCCTCACATAGCATCGCCATAGACAGCGTGGGCCTTGGCTTTGGACTTGAACTGAAATCCTCTCTTCATCACTTATTGGCCATGTGACTCTGAAATTCTTAGCATCGCTATTTGGCTTCCTGGCCTGTAAACTGGGCCAAGAATAACTTCTACCTTACGGGGTCATTGTGGGTTTCACGTGACGTGACACATTGACGCACCAGGCACGGAGCCTGGCATGTCCGTCATTCCATGACGTTGGTTGGCTGGAACTGTCCACACCCTGAGGTGTGGAGGCAGCGAGCTGGCATCTTGCTAAGCCTGTTGGTCGGCAGCATCACTCCTCTCCACGAGTGACTTGGGACGAAACACACAGGTCCTCATCAGGTTGGGTGTCGGTCACTGCACGTGGGCTTCTGATTGGAGTAGGGCCTGATGACTCATTTGTGAAAAAATAACTCCTACACCACAGTGAACACCAAAGGTCCTCTCCAGTGTCACGCATTTCATTCTTTGCCACCTAAAGCACAAGGAACAACAACAAAAAAATAACAGGTGAACTGGCTGGAGGATGGAACGGCGGGTAAATGCTCATGGGTTTGGGGTTTCTTTTGCGATGAAAATGTCTTCAGGTAGTTGTGATTGCAAAACTGAATATACTAAGCCTCCCCCCCCCACCCCCAAATTGCTCACCTTTTGAATAAGGTACATTTAATGGGGTAGAAATCACATGACAATAAGGCCGTTCTAAGATTCTTTGTGCCGGTGACACCGTATCTGCTTTTTCTCCAGACAGGTTCTCTGCAAAGCAGAACAAGCAGGCTGAGTGAAACAGACGCCAACAAGGTCTGACCCACCCGTTCCATATGGTTTTCTTGGCTGTAATCAAGAAACCCAGGTAGAATTCAAAGAAAGACTACACTGAACGACTGTTTTAGAAACCTTTATTGGAAAGGCTACAAACTGTGTATTGCCACTGCATTTCTTACGCTTCAGGTGGTTGTGGGGGAGTGACCTTGCATACAAAACTACCATGCTGTTGCATCTCGCCCAGGCTGGCTGTAAAACAGTTTTTGTACAACGGAGGTAGAGTGGACAGGACAATAATTTAAACCTCACGGGCCTTGATTAATGCCACGACACTTTTTTTTCCCATTCAGGTTCTAACAGACCTAGAAATAACCTACAAGTATTATATTCAGGCTCAGGGATGGCATAGTACATTTAAAATGTTTAGTTTTCAGTTTCCCCCGTTTTCGTACAAATGTACAATGTACGACTGATGTCTCTTTTCCCCCAAATTAAAGTCTGTTCTAAAAATATCTATTCTGGGAATGAAAAGAAGGCAATAGAAGATGGATAGAGCAACACAACATCCTTTTCACAGTAGTTTCACCTGATTTTTCTCATTTCAGTCTGAGTCTTACGTTTCCATAAAACATTAGTAATAACCAGTGCTTCCTCCAATCTCGAATATTCAATTTAATGGAGACAGAATCTTCAACTATAACATTGAATGAAAACAGAGTGTTTAACAGGTTCTATGCAGACATGGTTTTAATATCGATTTGCTGTTACCTTATTTTAAAAGAGGGTGGCTGGGGGCGGATGCAGGCTGGGTCGCCCTGGCCCAGTGCTCAAGGATTGTGACTTATGAGTTACAGGACTTGGAGGTCCTTGACCCTACAAAGCATCCATTGAAGCCAAAAAGCCTGTTTCCACCAACATATTAAACTTTCTTTTGCTTTTTTAACACTATGGAACGGGCACGTGCCTGAAGCATTAGCTGCAGGCCAATGGGTTTCTAAGAGCCGTTTAAGAATCAGAACTAAGGGTACAATCTCCAGTTTAAGGTTACATTTACAGTTCAAAATGTGTTTTTCCTTCTAAAAATGTGACACAAAGAAATAATTTACACCACTGCTTTTTATTATCAAGTTTCAAAAACCTTTCACAAGATGGTAAAAAAAAAAAAAAGAAAAAAAAAAGAAAAAAAACTTTACAACCACAGCTAATGTACTTTTTTCCATTGTTCCCGGTCAGCTCCAAACCCATTGTGTGCAAAGCCCATTTTTTTTTTCCATGCACCTAAATGATAGATACAGGCTATGAAATTCTTTAATTCTATTTGTAGCAGCTTATGCAGGTGCAGCCAAACACAAAGCTTCAGGACAAATTGTACACAAACTTTACAATGTGGGATTTGAATTTAAAATATGAAACAAAAAAAAAAATCTACACGAAACCGATAAAAATCAAGCACAGATACCAGGACTGAAACTTAAAACCCATGTGTGAAAGGGAGTCTTATTTCCTTTCAAGTGCTTTATTCTGCTACAGAACAGTCAAAATGAAGATGTAAAGCTCTGTGGTTAGTTTAAATTATACACTCTGTAGATATTATACCAATTTTAAAAGTTACACATAGACCAACAGATGTCCATCAGCTCATCTGGACTGACCAGACCCTCCCACGGGGTCGCTGACAACAAACCAGGCAGACGTGGAAAGAAAATCCACTTGTGCAATTGGTCTGCAGAGTTTACTGATGGGCACATTGCACTCCGGGCCCGTGATGACCGCTGCTCTCCTCGTCGGAGCTATCGTTATAGGCTTCGCGCCGCTGGCCACCTCCCGAGCCCCGAGTGCTGTCAAATTCCTGAAGCTCTACCTCCTCCGTGTCTCCAATTATGTTTGCAACTTCCGGTCTAGAGGGCAGAAGATCTTCTAGTTCCTTCATTAAAAGGAACAAAAACAGGGTTAGTGGTAAGGTATCTTCATTCGCCTCCCTCTGACACCATCCGAGGTGTAGGCCTCTTTGAGAGTTAAAAAAGATGTTTGTACTTTAAACCAGATCACAAACTGATGACCCAGAGGCCAAATCTGCAGGCATCTTTTGTGCAACCCATCTATTGCTCAGGAAAAAACAAAAACAAAATTAGTTTCCAACGTCTGAACACTGGAACACTTTACACCAGGCACGCCTTTAATCCCGCATGGAACTGCCAGCAGATGCTAAGCTGGAGGGCGGCCGTCTCCAGGTGAGAATGCTGCTCTCCAGGGAGCCCCCCCGCCCCCGCATCACACCCAGGCCACTTTACCCTGCTAGTCCCTGGCTGGCCCCAGAAAGGCTTAACCAGCAACTCTCATTCTGATACCAGGACAGCCCAATAATCGCTCAAATATTTAAAAAGCATATTATAAATTGTGTGATCTTAAAATCTTAGCACCAAAACCAAATGGAAAATGACAAACACAATTATTATTAAACCTTAAGCCATCAGTTGTTTAAATTTAGAGAACACTTACAGAAAGCTTGTCTGGGTTGATCCAGTTGTTTTCAGGAAACTGTACATCGAACTTTATGTAAAGGTCCCCTTTTTCAAAGGGGTTACGATACTGTGGCATCCCTTCGCCTCGAACTACACGGACACATCCTGTTATTTGAGTAAGTAACAGGGAAAGTATTAAGAATTTCATCCAGGAAGAAAGGTGCTCAATAATATTCTTTTATGAGTCACCTACTGTAACAAAATTACAAATTGTGAAAAAGCACATGGAATCCCAGATCAGAGAGAAATTAAGATTTACCCGGTTCGATTACTTTGCCAGGAGGGTATTTCACCACAATCTGACGTCCATCAAGGTGCTTGAATGTGAACTGAAATCCACACAGAGCTTCGACGAGTCCAATCTTATATGTCATGTGCAAATCATTCCCATCTCTCTGGAACACCTACAAATAAAACACACAAGAAACATTTTTTAAAAAAAGTACAGAGCCGTACTCTTGTGCTGTGTTCTTTGAATTCCACCATTCACTGCAAAAGCCAAAGTGCCACTGTCCCTAATTTCCTAAATTAGCTGAGGCTCCAAAAACAGAACCAGGTAGGTTCTGCCAGCCCATTTCCTGACCCTGCTTCCGAAGGCCCAGTGGGATTCTGTAGAACAGGTTCACCTGGAGTGCTCCCCAGACATGATTCTAACAAGGGAACGGGAGGGTCCCAGTTCAACATCAAAAGTTCAATCAGTAATGCTCAGCCAGTAAAGGGGCTTAAATCCCATGCTCTACACACGTACAAACAATCTGTATCTCAAATAAAATTCAAAACTTCCTTAGATAAATGTAGATCAAACAGAATAGGTAACGACAAAGGTTATTCAGTACACACAGAATGTTTCCGCTCCAATGTGTAGGAAAAAATACATCTAATTTCACACATGCCCAGATTGTAACTTTTGCTTATCAGAATTTACAAATATCTATATACATAACTTGTGAAATTTAAGATGAAACAAAATTAACAGCAGTGAGAGGTCACCTGGTTTCTCAATACAGCTCTCTCTTCCAAAGAATGCCGGATGCTTCATGTAGAAAAGAGAACCCGAAAGACACCCTCTTTTCTTAAATCATCCCTAAATTTACCAACGAAGGGAAGTTCAACTCAAACCATGACCATGTCCGGTGGTCCCGGCCAGCAGCCGAGCTCGGCAGCACCAGGAGACCCAAGTCACCAGGTGTCCCCGGGGCAAAGCTGTGTGAGCAGCAGGGGCAGAGGAATACGCCGTTCTTGGACCGGAGAGCTCGACTTTGAGTGGCTCCAACAACAAATGGTATCCAGGTTGTTTTGGGGCTGGGGGGTGGTTAGGCTAGTCAATTTGATGCTAAAATTCAGAAAATAAACAAGCAGGAACAAAGAGGGAATTTTTGAAAAACAAACCAACCCCCCCAACAAAAAAAAACACAAAAACCCACAAGATTAATGAAGAGGTGCTATCAAGAACCAGATAAACACTTTAAAGCTATCGTAATTGCTGAGAAATTTAGGTACAGAGTACAAAAGAGGGACTAGCATCACCAGACACTGTGATTCTCTGCTACACTAACGCACCGTGGTAGCCAGCGTGAACCAACACACGTGCGCACACGCCCGTACTGAACACATGAACGCACATGACATACAGCGCTCCCAAAGTCGAATGTTTTCTGATCGGAAGAGTTATACCGTCTCAGACGTAGTACCCCTCCCAATCTCATGGCCTCACAATTACTTTAGCACAGTTTTGGGAGGAGCGGGGAGCCCAAACAAAATAACTACAAGCTTTTCCATGAACTAGCTCACACCAGCCACGTCTTCTTCAGAAGGTTCGGAACACTTTCAGTGGTATAAACCACCGCCTAAATCTCATCTAGGGCTCCAGTTTACTTTACTGGTCATAATAAAGCCAGGAAGGAACAACCATTGTCCTCTTCCTGCATGAACTTCCCTTCTAACCTTTACCAGTTCCTACTTTCCACCTCAAATAACCAGTCACATCTGCTGTCTGCTGGAAATTCCATGCGACTCCACCACTGCCAACGATCTGAAGGGACTTACTTCCCAGCCCCAAGAAAGCTGGCTGGTTTCCTTACTTGATTCTACAACGGCCATCTGGGAGAAGACAAACCTGGTTTTCAGTTAAGCAAGCCAAGCCCAGGGACCCAAAGCTAGTCAATACGAATCAGAACAAGTCCCGTGTCTCCAAATCCAGGGATCTCTATTTTTAAAACCCCCATTTCATTATATGGCAACACTGAAGACTGAACTGTGTACAAAGATTTCGCATCGGTCTGACATGCCAAAACACCAAAAACGTCATTTCTATTCTCCTCCAAATAAGCGTTACTTTTTAACTTCCTCGCTGCCCTCTCACCGCTGCACTGCCAGTCATCCTGTGACGACTGCCCTTGCACTGCCCGTGACGTGGCAATGAGAACACTCTCACAGTTTGTGTCTCTTACATTACGGCATACCCTACACACCCAAGTGGGCCGTATCAATTTCTGGGCTGTCTATCTTTCTGCCTCGTACACTGCTGTGCGTGGAAGGCAAGACCGAACACACGAGAAAGTGGCTAAAATGCCAGTGAACAGAGAACCTTAAGAAGAGTTACAAACATTCCAACATATAAGACTTTTAAGGGCCAGGATACGTATCGTAAGTGCTACCCCTGCAGAGGTTGAGAAATCTGACCAGGATACCCTGAGAAAGCCCGGTGCGCAAGAGCCACACACAGCCTCGTGAGGGAATGAGTCTCATCAAATTCCCAGACTCTGCATCTCCATGTGGCGTTAATTCTCTACTGGATGCCTGAAGTGATTTAAAAATTTCACTAATAGAAATCACCATCAAACGGAAAACAAATTTAGTGTATACGGAAAAGGTGGCTGACCTGTGATGTTCCTTTCAGAGGAACTTGAGCCAATGTGATCAAGTACAGAGCCAGAACCCTCTTGAATTCTTCTCTGGTCAAGAACGTGGGTGCTCACTCCAGGGACGTTTCCCGGAGAGCTCGATGATCATCATGAACAGGGGCCTACACTCCCCGCCACAGCGCATTAAACGCCGGCACGGCGGGGTACCGAAAACACTCACCTGACCGCATCAGCAGAGCAGCTCACTCTGCCCTGTGCGTAACAGATACAGTACACACCCAATCAGAAGTTTAAAAATAAAAACCCCGCAGAACCTTCTCTTTCAAGAAAAGCGCACTTGGACACCCAGTATGCAAAACAAATCAAAAGAGCAGCACTGAGGAGAGAAGCCTTGTCCACCCGCCACCCACCAGCAGTTTCACCATGAGGCACAAGCTGCCTTAGATCACCTGGTCCAGTGCCCTTATCTTCATACACGAGGAAATGGGGGTACAGAGACAACGGCACTACGAAGGTTACAGAGCTGGGCAATGGCCACGCTGGGACCAAATGCGACTCCCCCAGGGCTGCTGACCGCACGTGCCATGGTATACGGAACAAGGCAGCTTGCATGAACTTGGCCTGACCACTGAGCAATGCTGCTCCAGGAAACCCAAACAGATCTAACCTGTATCTTGCACGCAAGACACATTGCTGAATAAAACAAGAAAAAGCCAACAAAAGGGAAATTACCTCATGTTCTTTCTCCTGTAGCAAAAGAACGATGTCTCCTGGTTCCACGCCCGGGGCCTGGTCGGCTTCCCCAGTGAACGTAATTCTCTGCCCGTGTTTCATGCCTTTGTCTACGTGGACTTCCAGAATCTTGACTTCTTTGATCACCTTCTTCCCTTCACACTTTTTACAGCGGTCCTTCTCATTAATCACCTCCCCTGTAAAGAGAGGACGTTGACTTCCATGATGCTCCTAAGTCAGCCAGGTCTCCGTGATGCCCTTATTCATTCACTACATTTTCTGGACTTCCTTCGATAGCCGCCTAGTTTGTTTAAAGCCTCATTCGCAACAAAAGCTCCCACCTCGCTGCAGGTTACCTGAAGGGCCCAGCCGCTCAGTCTCCTCTCTTTGAGCAAAATGTATCCTAAAATCCTGACTCTACTTCCTAAAGTTAAAGAGAACCTACGGGTCAGGAAACAATGGGTGGTCAGATGCTGGAGCTCCTACAAACAAACATCTTCATTTTCTGTTTTCGGTCTTAGTTTCCTGTAAGTTTGACAACGGATGGAGAACACAAAGAAAACTTCAAATGCCCTTTATGGCTCATTATGACACTGCACAGTCGGTGCCGGATGTCATTCATTTCATGGCCTGAAAGCTGCCCAGGCGTCCGGTACGGCTCTCGCCTTTACTCAGGTTCGCTATGGCAGAGAACTCCCGACAGCAACCGGAGACGGCTGAGTTTAAGTGGCGCGAGTGCCTCCATAGCATGTTTACGGCAGCACGGCTTCTTCTTCACGTACTCCTCTGAAAAGTCTGATTAGTGTATAACAGTAAAAGTAAACTGGTACACGACAGATTATGAAAAAAACGGCGTCGATTTCTAATGGCAGATTACAGGCACACTTTGATGCTGAGATGTTTAATTAACGACTCCAGGGGCTGTTTCTAGAATGCTTACTCTGTAATGTATGTTCTAAAAAACACCAGTTCCTCAAAATAGTAATGGTGCATGGGAAGATTTCAGTCAACTCTGGTCTGACAGCATGGACTGTAAGCAACTATAAGGAGGTCAAATGGCCCAAGACTCCCTAGGATGGTAGCTAAAGAAAATGCACCTTCTCCCAATTATCTCGTCACTTCCAGAAGCAATCTGGAAAAGAATGTTCTAAAACTGTGCTGTCCAATATGGCAGGCATTAACCATCTGTGGCAATTTATTTTATTAAAATAAAAAAAAAATTAGTTCCTCAGTCACACCAGCCACATTTCAAGTACTAAGAATTAGTGGCTACTGTCCTAGACGTTGCATATACAGAACATTTCCAACATCACAGAAAAATTCTTTTGGATACCACTGCCTTAGGACAAGGGTTGGCAAACTAAGGCCCGCAGGCCCAGGAGGACATGCCTCTGTCTGTGCTGGTAGTATGTAACGGGAAGACAGTCAGGCCTGCTTGTTTCTGTCCTGTCTGTGGCCACCAAGCCCTGGAAGGCAGAGGTGAGCAGCAGTCTCAGGAGCCATTCCGCCTGCCAAGCTTAGAACAGTCACTTCTGTAAGAAAAGCTTCAATCTCAGAATCTAGCCTCAAAAGCTAACTAAAGCTTAGAGCAAAATCCTCCACTGATTTGGATGGTAACAAACAATGTGTTGTTTCCCTCTTTATCAAATATCACATTTTAATTATAAAAGGACAGAACACTGCCCCTTTTGGAATTGAAAAGGAAGAACATAATACAAAGTTACTGTTTATCTGTGTTCGCAGGGCCTGTGCATGATAAAATAATTATTTTCACATTTTTCTTTTAGAACTCTAGCTTTTAACAATCAGACGGATATGAACACGCTGAAAGAGAAAGATCGGGGAGCCTCTCCGATTCCTGCACTCCCAGCCCCTCCCACCCTCAAAGCAGGGCGCTGGCGCCCGTACCTTCGCCGTTGCAGTCGGCGCACACGGACTGCATCTGCTGCACCATGCCCGGAGCCAGCTGTCGGATCATGATGCGCACGCCTCGACCCCGGCAAGCACTGCACTTCTGAACAGCTCCAGACTTTCCGCCTTGGCTAGAGCGAGCAAAAGTACCCATGAGATTTCTGCACACAGACCATTCCAATGGGCCACGACAAAGAGGACTCACTCTCCATCTTTGACTGAGTTCTTCAACCCCATGACTGGTCATTTAAATGAGTTTCAGATGTGTCAGAAAATGTTCTGGGTTGGGTAGTTAAGTTTTGAGTCATGAACAATTTTTATCTGGTAGACTCAGTGTGCCACCTAAAGCACAGAAGATTCATTCCGTAAACCAGAACACGCACTTACCCACTGCATGCACTACAGAGTACATTCTTGCTAAGTTGTAGTTTGGTTGTCTTGCCATTATACAGGTCTTCTAAAGATACTCTAGGGAGAAAAGAATTCGGTTCACTCAAGTTCTCTTAAGTACAAAATATAAAAAACAGCTATTAGAGAGAGTTCCACCATAAGCTTTTAAAACATTCAAAAACACATTAAGTCAACCGACTGAGGTTTTATTTTGTGGATCAAATTAGCAAAAAGATTTTAGGACTATGAACGGTACGTGTGGTGCTCAGAGCCAGAATCTACAGCATCAGGGCTGCATTTTCTGACAAAGCCGATGACTGCACAAACCCCAAACATCACAACCTTATTCTGGCCTCAGGCAGGAGCCATCTACCTATTCCAACCCTCTGAAGGAGGTGCAATTACTATCCCTATCTGACAAGACAAAACTGAGGCACAGAGAGGTTAAGTAACTTGCCCAAGATCCCACAGGTAGTCTAGCTCCAGAGTCCATGCTGTTATAAGGCTCTGCTCCAAGGACAATTTAGAAAAGCAACAAAGTCATACTACAACTTTGAGACATACGCACTCAGATGGCGCATGTCTCAAAAAAAAAAAAAAAAAAAAGAAAGAAAGAAGAAAAAGCCTTATCTACAGCGTGATAAAAAGAAAAAAAAAAAAAACAAGTTTTCAACAGTCAACAAGTTTTAGAGCTCTGAAGAACCCAGTGAGTTATAAGCAACTGTGTATTTGAACTATTTCCCCCAAATTTTCAAAGAGGTCTATGATCCGAAGAGGTTGAGTTTAAAAAGTCCACTAAAAAAATACAACTGATAAAACCCAACTCACCTTTACTCATATAGCATTATAAGAATTATAGGACCATTCACTGCCAAATTAACCTCAAAAAAAAAAGTACATGTCAAAAGTCTCAAAAACTACTCTTCACTTAGGATATGGGTGCAATGCATTCAGTTTGGTCTTACACTTCTCATTGTTTTTCACATTTACCTTAGTAGTACAGATTTACTTTTCAAAAGAGAGGAACAAAAAAATAGTTGAAGATATTTTGCAAAAAACCTATACTATTTTGTGGTATTCTAACTTTCTCAAAATTGTTCTCTTAAGCCCTTAAGCTAAAACTTTTTACATTCTAGGCAGTATGAAATACTTATGAATGAAACATTATCAGCACTTCCAAATACTGAAATATCTAGAACCTAACCTTAGACAAAAGTACTTGGTTGCACCTGTCTTTTACACGTCATAAGAACTTTTAACTAAACCGTCTACAGAAAACAAACAGGTAGATCTTTCCCCCTGACATATTAAATTACGATCAGTATGCAAAACCACTACACGAGGCCAGAAAAATCCTCTCATTTCGACAAACGTGGACAAGGAAGGGGAAATGTGGATAATGGTCCGGCGAAGGTGGCACACCAGCCTCACACTAGTGGGATTAAACTGGCAGAAGCCTTTACAAGACAACTTACTTGTATTTAACAGCCTCAAAACATTAACATCTGCCTGTGAATCTGTGCCAAGGAGCAACAAAGCTATATATAGAGATACTCACAACAGCACTACTATAGAAAAAAACCGGCAACACCCTATAGAAAAGGTGGATGATTAAATAAATCATGGAATGGAATATTATAAAGCCACCCAAATGAAATGTTGTCATAACAAGGACATTTTAAATAATGTTAAAAGAAACAGCAGGAAATACAAACTGCATTTACTGTATAGCATAAAAATTTTTTTAAAAGAATATGAAGAACCATAAGGTACAACAAACACTCTCGATCCTATTTACTTTGTAAATAATTTCCATTTCCAAGAAAACTGTAAGAACTCATACTGCCCGAGCATTATTCTTGGAATGATATCCAAATGATCATTTTTGAGGGTAAATTCTTTTATAACACAAATCTAAGAATAAGACTCAAACAGGTAACAAGATCACACTTTACTTCCTCTAATGCATACACCAGATCACATGATTTATAAGTAAATACTTGAAATTCAGTCTCTGGATTTGCTAATAAATTCATTATTAGCTAATAAATAAATTAACAGGATAAAAGACATCACACATTTGCAAAGTAAAATAGCTATTTTCATGTTGCTCAGGAGCTCGCAATCTAAGATCAAGGTCAGACATCACTCATATGCTGGCAGGTTAATGTCAGGCTCGAAGCCAGCAAGCTCCATGGAAACCACTTCAGGAGAGTTCACACAGAGGATCAAGTAATGAGTGACTATTCCATGTAAACAAACTAGGCTGACAGGCAGTCACTTTTTTTAAGTTTTTTAAAAAAAGTAACTTGGAAGATTTCAGTACATCAAAGAGAATATTCATTATTAAAATTTTAAATCATATAGTAACAAGCAGCTTCAGAAGCATGTAACAGAACCACTTTCCTACTCAGTAAAAACACCATCTTTAGCAAAATGCAAATGCCCAGGTTATCAAATTCAAATGAGGACAGTAAGCAAATGGAAGATGTTGTTTTCTGATGAAGAGTGGAATATTTTTTGATACTTTTTCTCTTCTACTATTACTATTTGAAAAAGAAGTACTTAAGTATTTTTAAAAAGGAAAGATATTCACTTGAGTGGATGCATCATGTCTTCTCCTCTTCTTCTGCCATTTCGACTTCTACTCTGATTGCCCATGAAGCCGAACAATCCCCCACCAAAAATGTGAGAGAAAATATCATCCATGCCACCACCTCCGCCGCTACCTTCCCGAAGACCTTGTTCTCCATATCTGTCATATAACTCGCGTTTCTCGGGATTTGATAGTACTTCATATGCAAAACTTATTTCTTTGAACTAAAAAAAAAAAAGTAAAAAGGAAAACAATTGGATTTTCAAATAGAAGAGTGGGGGAATCCAGAATTCACTTAATTCTAAAATGTGCAAGTTGCCTTTGGTTTAATTATGGCCCTATTTATCACCTACCCCTGCCCAGGTTAGTATTCCTATGACAAAACAAATGCTCTTAACAGAAAAATTTGGCTCTGTGGGCTTACAACATTCCTCTTTTCAAGGAGGGCAATGTGACTTTAAAAAGGGGGAAGAGTCTCAAATAACTTACTTTGTCACCAGCATTTGGATTCTTATCAGGATGGTATTCCTTGGCTAACTTTCTGTATGCCTTCAATAAAGGATAAAAAAAAAAAAAGGTTACATACAAAGTCCGGTTTAAAGATTTGTAAGAACTTAATATGCACTTTCCTGAGAAGCACGGTTCTGAAGTCATAACCTTCCAAAACTACCTTTCATTCACCGGGAGGATTTGGCATTTTCGCTAACTTAAAGTAACACAGCAGATGGTAGCTCCACCTGCAAACCGGCTATCCTGAAGGCACATGGGAACAATGAAACACCACCGCGGAGAAACCCAAACTATTGGGGAAAAAAATCCGTATGTGCACTATTGTCAAACGTCTTTGATGGCCAGTACCCAGATGGAGAGACTCCAAAACTCCGAAAGTCAATGCTGGTGGAGCCTTACGACCCGCAAGCACGGGGAGCAGCCCCACTCACAGTGACTGTCTCATCAGGAGAAGGCCCGGCAGCCCCGGGGCCACGTTTCCTTCCCACAGGGGGCCGCACCGGGGGTCGCGGCGCCCGGGGTGACCTCGGCCCGGGCGCAGTTACGTAAACGGGCGGCTGCGCTGGGCCTCACGGCCCGGGCCCGGGCCCCGCGGACCCACGCGTTACATAACCGGGGCCGCGCTTCCGGCGACGGGACAGGAAGTCGCCCTCGCTCCCGGCCGCCGCGTCCCGCCGCCGCGGGCCGGCTCGCTGGCCCGGGCTCGGCCCCCGGGGAGCCGCGGCGCCGCGAAGCCGCTGCGGGGCGCCGAGGCCCGGAGCCCGGGGTGACGCGCCCCGGGGCCGCCTCTGCCGGGGGCCGGCGCGCGCCCGGGATCTGGCCGGGCCCCGCGGCCCGTCCCGCAGCGGCTCCGGCCCCGAGGGTCGCCCCTGCCCGCGGGACAGCGCACCCGGGCGCCGGCCGGCCCGGGACGGGGCGGGGGGGAGGCGAGGGGGCGGTGCCGGGCGCCCCGGAAACAGCCCCGCGGCCCCGGGCGCCGGCGGGGGCGGCGCCGACCCGGCCCGGGCCGCGTCCGACCAGTCCGTCCGGGGCGGCGGCCTCGCCGGGGGGGCGGGGGGGGGCGGCCGGGACGCCGTGTGGGGGGAGGAAGGAAGCGCCGCGGCCGCGCGCGGGGCCGGGTTCGCGTGCGGCGTCGGCGCGGGCGGGCGGGGCCGGCGCCAAGGTCAGGCGAGGCCGGGAGCGCGCCCCGCCGCGGCCCGGGCCGCCCCCCCCGCCGCCGCCCGGGCCCCGCCGCCCGGGCCCCGCCGCGCACGCCCGCGCCCCTCGCGCCCTCACACCCCTCGGGCCCGCCCGCCCGGCCCGGCCGGCGCGCTCCCCGCTACCTTCTTCAGCTCGTTCTCGCTGGCGCCCGGCGGGACGCCCAGGATGTCGTACAGCTTCGTGTCGGCCACGTTCGCCATGGCGGCCGGGCCGGGCGCGGGGCGGGCGGCGGCGGCGGGGCGGGCGGGCGGCGCTCTCGGGCCCTCGGCGGCGGCGGCGGCGCAGGCCGAGGAGACAGCGAGCGGGAGGCGGGGCGGGGCTCACCTTTGACCCGGCGCACGGCGCGCCGTGACGTCAGCGCGCGCCCGCCCCCTGGCGTCGGCGTCGCGCGCGCGGCCGGCGGCGGCCACGGGGGGGCCGGGGAGGTGGACGCGGCGGGCCCCGCCCTCTCGGGCGCGCGCCTGGGGCCTCGAGGTCCCGGACGCTGCCGCCCGGCGACCCCCCGGGTCCGGCGCCGTCGGGCGTGCGTGTGCGTCGTGGGTGCGTGTCACGTCAGGGGCCCCCGCGGTCCGGCAGAGGCCTGAGCGGCACCCGGGGCCGCGGCGGTCACGTGCCGCCCGCCCGGTCCCCCCCGCGCCCGGCGGTGTCGGGGGCCCGGCCCTCGCAGACGCCCCCCGTGCGTGCGCCTCGCCGACGGCCTCGTAGGCGCGGGGGCCTCGGTGTGGTGGGACGGAGGCCCCCGCCCCCGTCCGTCCCGGCCGCCCCAGGACCCTTCACACCTGGGTGCGGCCTCCAGGGCCGGCCGAGGCCCCGTGGACTCTGGAGTCTGTGTTTCCGTCTCTCGCTCCAGAGACGTGACCTGAGCCGACCCCGCGGTCCGGACGCCACAAGGCTGGGCGCAGGGCTGCCTGGTAACTGGCGCCCTGGGGAGGTCCGCCGTCACCTGTCCCCGGTCACCTGCCCCCTGGTCACTACCACCTGGTCACCTGCCCCCTGGTCACCTACCGCCTGGTCACTACCACCTGGTCACCTGCCCCCTGGTCACCTGTCCCTGGTCACCTGCCCCCTGGTCACTACCACCTGGTCACCTGCCCCCTGGTCACCTGTCCCCTGGTCACCTGCCCCCTGGTCACCTGGCCCCGGTCACCTGCCCCCTGGTCACTACCACCTGGTCACCTGCCCTCTGGTCACCTACCGCCTGGTCACCACCACCTGGTCACCTGCCCCCTGGTCACTACCACCTGGTCACCTGCCCCCTGGTCACCTGTCCCCTGGTCACCTGCCCCCGGTCACCTGCCCCCTGGTCACCACCACCTGGTCACCTGCCCCCTGGTCACTACCACCTGGTCACCTGCCCCCTGGTCACCTGCCCCCTGGTCACCTGTCCCCTGGTCACCTGCCCCCTGGTCACCTGCCCCCTGGTCACTACCACCTGCTCGGGTGTGCAGGGAGGCCTTGCCTGGGGCAGGGGAGCGCCGGGAGTGTCAGAAAGCATAAGTCTGCCTTTAACCCACTCATAATTTAGGGACAGAAAAAACAGATGTTTTGGTCCTGTGGAGCCGGAACCAGGGAGGACTCCAGCCCAAGCGTCTCAGGACAATCTCTCTCCTCCTTGGCATTTCCTAAGACCTGGCTGTGGAGGGCCTCGGGCACCACGCCAGGGGACGGGGGATGGATCCTGAAAACGCTGGGGGATAACCGATGTGAAATCCTGCTCCTGCCCCCTGACTCTTCCCCTTTTCCTCAGACCCTACCCGAAATGCCACCCTTCCAGTGCCGTCTTCCTGGATCTCACAACCTGGCGACTGCCCTTGGCTTGTGCCTCGATCGTGTGACGTGATGGGCGCTTTGGTTGCGCCTGAACTAACTCCATCACTAGGCCGCAGGTTTCTCAGGGGAAATTCTGTGCCCCACGAGGTCTGGTTTCGAATGCACTAAAGGCCTCGATCGTCTCAACTTCCCTACTTCCTTTTTACATTTCGAGACAGAAGAGGCAGTGTGAAGGGTGGTAGAGTCCACCGCGTGGTTTGGTAACGTGCCTCGGCCGCTCGTTAACAACGTGACTTTGAGCAAGTTACTTTTCTGAGGCCGTTTCATCACGTGTAAAATGGGATTTAATAGTGTTTATGTCATTGGCTTGTTTTGATGGTTAAGATTAATACGTACGGAACCCTTAGAATCGGAGGAAAACTAAGAGCAATTGTCGTGTGCCCATTTGTCCACGGGCTGTCTCCAGGTCTCTGTTCATTGTCTTCATTCATGTAAATTCCTGGCTTCGCTAGTGGGGCTCCCCACTTTTCTCAGTCACCTGTGTGGACTGCCCAGCAGGTCTTTTCCATGATCTCACCTCTCCCTGTCTTCCTGCTTGACATTTACCGTTTTCTCTTCCTCCATCACTTCCTGCTCGAGGGGAGTACATGAACCGAAAACTTGTCGTTTTTTAAAAAAAACTTGTCTTTATTGCGAACTTCATATGGTTTATTTTTTTCTGCCCATGAAGAGTCACAAAGGGCTGGACTTTTCTATTTGTTTCAGTTTTACTCAATTTTTCTTTCTTCTTCTTCCTCCTCCTCCTCTTCTTTCTGCAAGGTGTGGGGGAAAACCCTCACATGGTTCAGTTTCAGTCTGATATTCTAGTGAAGAATAGCTGCACAAGTTCTCTCCCTAGCTTATTTTTTACCTCACTCTAAGCCAGTCAACCACGGTTCATTCTTTTGTTTTCATTGATTTACGACGTTTTCTCCATTTCTGAGTGTTGATCACAGTCAGCATTGTTACTTGCTAATTTTATAAGTCAACAAGTTATTTCAGAACCTTCCGTGTGCTTCAGCTGACACACGCCCCTCCTGTCATCACATGCTGAGTCAAAGCTGTGTCAGGGTCAGCGCTGTACCATTTCAGTCCCTGACTGTGTTTTTGAGGTAGCTCACTTATTTCAGCTCCAGATTTAGCTAATGCCACGAAGGGAACAAGCTCTTTATCTCATTTCATGGTTCAGGCACCAAAATGCTGAGTCACAGTGCATCTGAGGGCTGCTCTCCCAAGGCCAATGATTTGAAAGTTCGAGGCTGGAGTGACTTCCGATTTCTGCCGAGCTTTGGGCTCATGTTTATGTTCAATTCCTTTTAAAAAAATTTGGTGTACTTGTGCCATCGTGTGGGGTCGAGGTGGGGAGGAGGTGGATAAGGACTAGGGAGGGAGTGTGTGAACTGCAGTATTTTTAAGGACGTTCACACTGTTCACAACTAACTGAATTCGTTATTTAGACAGCCTTGTGTCTGCGGTTCCCGCAGGCAGCCATCACTTTGTGACCAGTAACTGGTTTTGGGCGTCCAGAGCAGGTGATTCCATTTGAAGTATTTTTCAGGGGCTACAGAAGAAGGCGCGAATGATTCTTGTCCCGAGAGTATTACCGCCATAGAACTGATGATTGTTGGTACTACGCTGGGAAGGAAAACTTGTGGGGTTCAGATCACGGGGTCATCTGCAAATTCCTTGCAGTTCCTGAACTCAGTTGTTCAGGGATGGGGCAGCATGGTTGCACGTGGTGCATACGTAGACATGCAGGTGCATGTGTGATGCACACACATGTACATGCGTGCACACAGGCATATGGCACCTGTGGCAGATACATACGCGTGTACAGGTACACACACATGTATTCGTGGACATACACATGCATTTAAGTATGTCCCTCTGGTGGCTGCGTTGAGACGTTTTTGCAATAAAGCCCAGGAGAGGCATGACTAGGGCCAAGCCAGTCGAGGTGGAGCAGAGGTGGAGCAGGGGAGGAACGGCTGGATTTGGATGGAGCGTGAGCTTGGTGATGATAGAAATAATTGGTGGGTGGGGATGGGAGTGGTGTAACAACAAAGGAGCTCGCCTCGAACTAGACGCGCTTATTATGCACCCCAGGAGGAGCGCTGAGTGAGCAGCTGAGCTTAGAAGAATGGAGTTGGCAGGAGGGCGGTCCAAGCTGGACAAGGACCTTTCGGACCCCCTCAGCACACTGCAGGCGTGTAGGGTGATAAGGCTGGGTGAACCCACCGAAGGGAGTTGGTTTGATAGCTGCAGGTGAGGGCCCTCGGGGGGACCTTCCCTCCCAGAGGGCCTGGCCCCTGGGATCAGGAGTGGGGTTGGGTGTTTTAGGTTTAAAACAGTCTAGGGTGATTCTGTCTGAACACTCGGAGTCTTTACACATTGGAAAAACGCTGTGGACAGTGCTTCTAGGAACAGCCTTAGAGTCGATTTGCTTTCTGTGGTTTTTCAGTTGCTTCCACAGGATACGTTTCTAGAATATCGTTAGTATTTTCATGTCGTCGATCTCACACGTGAGGAGGACTTGGTTTTGTTCCGGTATCTAACCCTTAAAATGTTCTGAGGTTATGAATTTACTTCGTAAAATATTCCGCCCTAAGTATTGGAACGATTGTTCGACAATTGATCATATAGAATAGGAAAGCCATCCAGAATCCAAAGTGGCTTTTAAGTGTCGAGTCCTGTCCTCAGACATAGTGCTAAGAGGCCTCGATGTTGTTTAATCGGAAAAAGAGGAAATCAGGGCCAAGAAAGCGCAAAGAAAAAAGACTGCCCGCCGCAGCTCATCGGTTCCCACTGAGGCAGGCAGGCAGTCTGGACTGGCCGCCTTCTCTCTGAGCGGTGCGTCGCTTTCAAGCATGTCACAGCATCGGAGACACAACACAGGTAAAGAAGGGCGAAGGGGACCCAGCAGGAAGCCCAGGTGCAGGGGTCTGGGAGGGAGGGAAGTAAAGGAGGACAGTGCCGACCAGCATGGCAGCGGAGAAAGGACAGTGACGGAGGAAAGCCTGGGGTGACGTGGAGAGGGATGAAGGCTTCTGTCCGAACACGAAGGCAAAGGGAAGGACTGCGGGAATTGGGAGGGACGCTGAATTTCAGAAGGCACAGAATTTCAGGCTTGTGATCAT
Source organism: Cynopterus sphinx (assembly GCA_030015415.1). Classification (NCBI taxonomy): domain Eukaryota; kingdom Metazoa; phylum Chordata; class Mammalia; order Chiroptera; family Pteropodidae; genus Cynopterus; species Cynopterus sphinx. Next base: position 1,426,376 of record CM057386.1, read on the forward strand.
TTTAACCCAGCTCACGGGAGTGTGAACGTCTAGCACCAGCCAGTCTCAAATCTGCCGCGACCTGGCTGGCTGCACGCGCCCTCGGCGAGTTTATTGCAGAATTTTATCTTCAGAGATACCAGCCATTTTTCTAATTCTCGCCTAGTCGAGTGTCCGAATGCTTTCTCTCTCAGTTTCTGAATCTGAAGGACTGGCCAGTTTCTTAAATGAAGAAGGAAACAAGTGACTTGATTGGAACCTCCCTGAGAAACATGTCACTAAATGACTTTCAGAATCATTTTGGTTTTCAGTTTTATCTATCGCGAATTGAATGTTTCTTACAACTACGAGTCTTTGAATATGGACACCTGGCTTATAAGGAAGATGATAACTTGTTAATTTATGTAATTCAAAAGGCTAAACTTTATAAAAATTATACAAAGAAATCTTGCTTCCACCCCTGCCCTCTCCCTGTTTACTTCGTCCCCACTGCCCATATTTCTTCCTTATCTTTTTTTTTTATATATATTTAGGTCAAGCAACTACAAATCTGTAGTCTGATCTCCAGTTTTTGTTCATCTAAAAAGTGGGATACTAAAGTAGGGAGGAGGCAGAGAATTCAAATGCTAATCAAGCCACATTCAGAGACTGCAGTCTGCTGATCAGCCGGCAGCCAGGCCGGAGGACGCCTGCAGGACGGACACAGGAAGAGTCCCGCTGGGGTGCGAGCAGCCACTCCCCACACCTGTGGAGGGGAACCGGTCATTCTCGAAGGCTAAGTCCAAGGGGAACCCGAGGATTAGAGGCTGGGAACTGCCCGCAGGCTTTTCACTCTACAGATTCTGGCCTGTTCCAGACTCTTCCTCACTGTCTGGCCACATCAAAGGAAATGGGAACTGCAGGCTGACAGATTCCGTTCCCTGAACCCCAGGGTCCCTCTCTGCCTCTGAGAGGAGCCCACGCTCTGTGTGGGGTGCGACCCCTTTTCTAATAAACTTCCCTTTGATCGAACTTTGCGCGTGTGTTGAATTCTTTCTGCTCCCTGCCAGAGGACCGTCTTCTCCGTGCCGGCCTGGCCCCTGCACCCGCTCGGGCACCCGTCCTGCCTGCATCGGTACTGTCTGCACCGCTCTGCTCTGCCTCTGGCCATCTAGGAACCCTGGAAATCTGCATCAGCCCACAGGGTTTCCTGTCCTTTTTCAGAGCAGCGCGAGGGTGTGCACCCGCGATTCATTTGCTTCTTTCTCCGTGAACATCTGGCCTGTTGTCTGGTGCCTACGAACACATCTATGCCAACGACCAGGTCCTTGCGGTCGGTCTGTGAGGTCAACCAAGCGTTGCGTCGCCTAAAAACCATTTAAAAGTGTCCACCTACTTTGGAGCAGCGGGCACTCATTCTAAACACCCCGGAGTTAGAGAGCTCCCTGGGGCTGTCTAAAGCCAGCCACGCTCAGCAGCGGCACTTGCCATTTGCCGTTTCGACTCAAAGCCATGAGCTTTCTCCTCCGACGCAGGGAGAGATATGGCGAAGTGGTAAGGGCAGCGGCTTGGCATCAGTTTCTAGGCCAGCGTAAGGGAGACTTCACTTCCGTGGAGGCGCAGCTGTGAGCCTGGCTGGCCCGTGCTCCCGACGGAAGGAGCGAGCTGCTCAGGTCCAGGTGGAAAAACAGAAAGCCTTGGGGTGGAGGCCCTCTCTTCTTCTAAAATGAGAGACAAACTCACTGAAATGATTACGGCCCAACTCCCCGTCTCCTGGAAAGAGGATCCCATCCTGGAATTTTCTTTCAGCAAACCACAGATAAGCCACTTAAATCCTTCCTTCCTGACAGACGAGTGGGCTGGCCGGATGAGGAGAGTCCCGAGTGAATGGCCCTCCTTATCTAGAGCCACCACTCCAGTGGTGACCTGGGGCGAAGTGCCACGCCTCTCAGCTCCGGCAGGAATTTCTGAAGAGTTCTTTCCTCTCTGCTCAGCGGGATCGATGAAGTTCTCCTTGCTAGTTGCAGCCACTCCCCTAAAGGTCAGGTGGCTCTGGGGGAGGCCACCTGTCCTGGCCGCTCTCCTTGGCTGAGGTAGCGATTCCAGCGTGCTCCCTCTCGCCAGCCCCTGTAAGGTGGCATGGCCTCGAGACCGTGCCCCAGACAGATGCCCCCACGCCCGTGTTTTCCAGCAGCTGGATTCCAGGACTGGATGTCCGTGGAGACGTGGCTGTGGTTTACCAGGAACATAATCGGTGTCATTGCTTTCCGGAGGTGGGAGAGGAAAACATTACAGTCGAGGGGGAAGGACGCGGTGCTGGTGGCCTGCTGTGCAGTAAGTTCCCTGGGTGGGAACAGAGTTGGGAGGGTCCGACCGCTTTTCTGTACGTTTCACGGCTGTAGGAGCTGCCTCCCTCCTCTCTCTCTCTCCCTCACTTTTTATTTCCTCTAGAAAGCGCTTTAAACGTAGCGTTAAAGAAAAAAGCATCAAGTGATACTCGTTAGAGCTCGGGAAGGAGGCTTCACACAAGGGAGGCCCATTACAATAGGTGTGGGGACCGCAGGGGTGACATCTGCAACCGGGGAGAGGGACTGGGCTCCACTCCACATCCTGCCCAGGCGGGTGAGTGGGAATTTGTAGCCAGGAAACAGGGCGGGGTCAGTGGATGGAAAATTCCTAGGAGGAAACACCAGGGGTATGGAGAGGTAGGATTCTTGCCGCGGGCGGGCCAGGCCAGCAGGTATCCGTCCCCTGGGGGTGGGGGTGGGGGATAGAGGGCCTGATTAGATAAGGAGGATCTGATTTGGATCTCTGCAGTTCTCTGTTGCTCCGGAATAAACCCATTTTGCCGGAGAAATATCTGTTTGTTTCAGGTCCTTGAGCGGCCGCCTCCTTGCCTACCTGGTGCTTGAGATTAAGTCTCTCTCCAGGTCCGAGGTTACTTTCTGTGTTTCGAAGCTCCCGGGCTCTCCTGGGATCTGGCTTCAGGCTTCTTCCTTTTCCGGTCACGGCCTGGACCATACTTGTCTGGCACTTAGGCCAGACCCTTCCAGGGCCAGCCGTGCCACGGAGGCTGGTGTTTGGCCTGCAGGCTGTTGAGCCTCTAAGAAGTGGGTCCCAATTTCCCAAATATTCTGAGCGTGCCACCATCCCCCAGGACTCGGGCTGATTTTACCCTTAAAAACCGCGGTCCCTCCTCCTGCACATCTCTAACTGAACAGACCAATGGGACCAAAAGCAACTCGGGTGCCAACTGCCAGCACAGGGAGCTTTGGCCATCGGGAGGTCCCCGCAGAGGGCGACGGCGGGTCCGGCTCCGGCCGCCAGAGGGCACGCAGGCCCGCGAGGTGCTCTGCGGCGCCACCACGGGCAGGCGGGCTGCATGTCACAGGTGCAGAGGGTCCCCGTCTCCCCGCAGGGCGGAGGGCGCACCGCGGCGCATCCCCGCTCGGCGACAGCGGAGGGACGAGGATGGGTGCGGTCCCCGTGCGGGGCACGGGGGTGGGGGGCGGGACGGAGGGAGGACAGGCGACCCGCTGGGGGCGACAGCGGCTCCTCTTCCATCCTCTCCGGCCGGGAATGCAGGAAGGACAGCGAGTGCCCCGTCCCTCCTCCCTCGAGGGCGCCAGGAGAAGCAGCCCGGCCTGCAGCGGGGTGGGCTGGTGGGAGGGGTGGGGGGTCTGCGCTGAGGACCGGCTCTTGCACAATTTAGAGTCGCATCAGCCCGTCAAGGCTGCCCGGGGTCCTGCCTGGGGAAACAGGCCGGGACCTCGGCGGGCTCGGGGGCGACGGCTCCCAACAACGAGGAACCCTAAGACGCCTTCCCGCGTCCACGCACGTGTCTGTCACAGGGGAAAGCAGGTCTGGGCCGGTGTCCCGTCCACCGGACCGTGACACTGCGACCCCGGGAGGGGGGGCCCCGCGCTGCCCCGGTCTTCCCACCGCGACACGCGCCCCAGATCAGACCGGACTCTAGACAAGGCCAGCTGTGAGAATCCAGGGGTGCCAGGGGGTGCGCTCTCCCTCAGGACGCGCTGCCGACTGCGGAGCGGCCAGCAGGTGGCCACCTCGTCCCAGGTATCAGCGCCAGGGTCTCCGCGGAGGTGGCCAACAAACATCATGCGCCCCAGGCTCCTGGGAGCCCAACCTGCCGCCCCACCCGTCAGGGACGGTGCCGGGCCATCCGGGAACGTCGGTGCTGCCTGAGCAGCCCCCCATGTCCCGCCCGGACGCAGGCACAGACACCGCGTCCGGAGACAGATGTACGGAAACCCGTAAACGGGGACAGAGAGACAAGACCAACGACGGTGCCCGTTCACGAACCCCGGTGACCCGCCCACAGGTGCCCGTTGGGCTCTTTCTTCCACTTACTGGGCTGGAAATCCTTCAGGCGGGGTCAGCGACCAGCGTGTGACCTCGGGGGGAGGGGCCTGCCGGTCCTTCTCGGGACTGATTCTGCCTTGGGGACGGGGACGAAGGTGGCGCAGGGTGCAGACATGTCCTCGCCCGGTGACGGGGGCCTGCCCCCCACTAGAGGTGGCCCGCGTGGGGACAGCTGGGGCGCGGGGTCCCGCCCCGGGAGCCCTGGTGCCCTCGGAACTCCGACGACGCGCGTTGCCCGGTGTCCCGGCCACGTGAACGTCACACGCGTCCCCGTTTTGCTTCACCGACGTGTCAGGCCCAAGACCAGCGCTTCGGGCGTAAAGGTGACGAGGCGGCGGTGTAACCCTTCAGTTTTGTTTTTTGACCTGTCTGGGCGGGTGGGACATCCCCAGGGGAGGCCTGTGCTGTCCCCCATCCCCTCCCGGTGGAGGTGCAGGGAGGGGGCTGGTCAACAGGCTCCCGGATCCCCCCCGAGTCTTCCCGCCGCTCAGGCCCGCCGCCCTCGCGTCCCAGCCGTCCCTGTCCTTTGGAAATGGGGTCCCCACGCCCCAGGCCTCTAGCTCCGTCCCCCCAGAGCCAGCCAACCCAGCGTGTGTCGTTTCTTGCGCGCGCCCTGTTCCTCGAGCCCTCGGTGCCCTGCTCGGGGGTGAGGACGGGGGCCCAGGGCGGTTTATTGGGCGTGAGGCACGGCCCGTGTTCCGCCGTCCAGGCGGGAGACAGCGGGGGGACCGCGTTTCATGGGACGCACTTTCCCCGGTGGAGAGAGCTGCGCCCAGTTCAGGGTTTTCAGTTTCACTAAATTCGTGAGAAGGAAGATGTTCCCCCTGCTCGTGGGTCTCTGCTCTGACCTGTTACCTGCCCCACGCTGCCCGCTGCGACCTTCACTTCCTCCTTTCCTAGCCCTGTCAGCCTCAGCTGGCCAGTCGGCTCGTACACGTTTTTGGTTTTTAATTATTCTTTAGGGCGCTGTGCCACGAGGCGGCTGCCTGTCGTCATCACTGCAACCGACGGCTGTCACGCTGGCGGACGATTCGTCCCGTTTTCTCAGCGGCCTCGAAGGGGACAGGTGTCGGGTACGACGACGAGCGCTCCGCCCGTGGGAACGCCGTTCTCCTCTCGCCCCGGGGTGCACCCTGGGGTGCACCGCCAAGGGCCTGGCTGAGACGTGAGGGAGGCCGAATGCCCGTCTCCAGGTCCCGGAGGGCGTCTGGGACGTGGCGTCTGGTCTGGCATGCGGGGGGCCCCCGGGGGGGCTGGGCTCCTGCGGGCAGCCTGGGGGCACCGTGTCCCCGGGTCCGTGGAGGGGAGCCTTCGCCGGGTTAACGTTCACCGTCACGACCTCTCTCTGCCTTTTGCCTCTTTTTAAAAATTCTGAGAAACCGTCGTCCTGTGTAAAGACTCTCTAGGTTAAGAGAAGACTGGCCTCCGCAGCCGATCGGGTTCCTACCGTGAAAACCAGACGCCACCCGCCTGCTCCGGCGGCGGCAGAACCAGGACCAGCTCCGACTCCCGAGCTTCGCCTGCTGAGCGGCCCGAGGGCACGCGCTCCCGCACGGCTGCCCGTGTTTTATGGGCCTTCGTGCCCTTTTATGAGAACACGGGAGATAAAGTTCAAAAACTAGAACGTGACAGTGCCCACGGGTCGTGTGCTTACGCCGCGTGACCTCCTCGCAGGCGCGCAGGAGACGCAGCAGCGGCCGTGACGGTGGACGTGGCGACCAGACGCTCGTCTTCCCTCCAGCACGCAGGACGAGGTCAGTGACTGCTGCGCCGGGCATCGGCCACGGCCTCCGCACGGGGCCGGCGGGTCACCTGTTACTGCGCCCGTTGACACAGCGACGGGGAGGACTGAGCTCTCCGCTCGGGCTCCGCGTCGAAGCTCACCGAGCGCTTCACTCACCGAGCCTTTCGACCTCCCCGATTACGTCTTTAAAACAAGAAATTGTGCGGACTTACAATCACTAAATCGTGGAAACACTGTGCGCAGGTTTTCCTATCGCCTGGATGTCACGTGCTTCCTAAAAACGGCGACGGGAGAACCGTTCTGAGGCAGAGTCGCGGGTCTATCGTTTGCGGGCAGGTTCCACTACCCCGAGAAAACACCGATGCGACACTTAGAAGAATCAACAAAGTCCAGCGGAACTTAAAAGTTCCCACCTCACCGAGCATTTACCACAAAAATACAGAAAATGAGATCCCTCCCGCCTGAGCGGCACGTGGGAGTTGTAGCTCGTGAAGGCATCCCCCTTCCACACACGCGTTAGACCCGAAACCTCAGTGCCAGAGGCGGCACGCGCGAAGGGTCGCGGAGCGATGCGGGTTAACATGAGATCTTCCTGATTCAGGACAAGCAACGTCACACAGTGAAAAAGTTTATTGTGAGCCAAACGCAACGACAGAGGGAAACCGAAAGCCAGGGGCACGCTACCAGGGTCTTCACAGCAAGGGGCGGTGGGCGCTCCAGCGGAGCGGCCAGTGCGGACACGGAGAGAAAGCTGTCGCGTCGGTCTTTGATCGCGGTTTCGTGAGGTTCGTACAGTATCAAATAATATCAAAAGTCTAAAAAAACACAATGAGTTTCGCGCCGTCTATAAATTACCGTTCGCACGCCATAAAAAAACAAGGGCAAGAGTGCAGCTTAAAAAAAGCGGGAGTCGCTCTTCTTGGAGGGAACTAGAAAAACGCGGTGTCCCCGGTGGGGGGCCACCCGCGGGCCCGCGCGGTTGCGAGGTCTCCCTGCAGCCCTCGCGACCCCGGCGGCCACGCGCTGCGCGGTGAGCCGACACGGGGCGGCCCGGTGACCTTCTGGCAAAGGTTACAGGAGACACGGCGGCGAGGAGAAGCGCCGGGAACAAACACCACGACGGGCCCCCCCCAGGGGACTGGACGACCCCGCTCGCAGAAGGGGAAGGTGCGCGGTCGTCGGACGGCACCGGACTGGGGAGGTGTCAAAGCCTTTCCAGAAGTTTTCATCTCTTGCACGTGTTTAGTCAGACTGGCCATGGCAGAGACGTCCCAGAGTCAGGGAACTTTCTAGCGTGATGGGACTCAGACGAAACAGACCTCACGGTGGTGGAGCGTCTACTTCTCACGGGGAGTACGGACGGAGCATTCAGCGACGCGGAGGCGACAGGATGGAGACCGTCAGGAAGCAGCGGGGGGACGGGCCGCAGCCCTGGGCCTCCGCTGGCACTGACCGCAGTGACTGTGACGCTCCGGCGGGTTCCAGAACCCTCGCCCACTGTGGACTGCGTGTGGCCCGTGACCCCGTGTGGTAATGCAGGCGACGGCAGAACGGCGGGCCCTCAGAACGGATGAGACTTGGAGGAAAAAGCAGAGGAGACGCGAAGGACGGCCTGACCCTTAAACTTACTGTGGGATGCAGAGGCCGACGGGGCCGTGTCTGTCGTGAGCGGTTCCCGTTGCGGAGAGGACAGGTGGCCCAAGCCCGGCTCAGCACCTCCGCCTCCCACCTCAGACGCAGAAGCCGGTGCTTCATTCCCCGGACACCGGGCCAAGACGCTCGCCGGGGACGCGGTGACAGGGTGGGGGGGCGAGTTCCCTGGAGGCTGCAACAGAAATGGACGGCCCGAGGCCGCACGGCCGCGGTCACGGCAGGTGGCCGGAGATGACGGCCGCGCTCGGACGGGAGGGAGGAGGGCCGGCTGCAGGCGACGGCAGGGGTGGGTGCTCTGTGGGCCGCGCAGTGGCTGGGGTCCCCGGCAGGGACCGTCAGAAATCGATGGAGATGGAGGCCTGCGCGGGCTCGCCGCGGGCCCGGGCGTACATCTCGCAGGGCATCTCCTCCATGACCCTGTCCTCCAGCGCCGGCTCGGGGCCGTCGGGCGCCTGCTTGAACGTGTAGCTGCTCTTCTTGAAGGTGCTGTTGAAGGTCTTCATCGGCTGCGGCGGGGCGAAGTCGTTCCGGAACGGGAGGTCCACGGAGCTGAGGTTGGGCCGGCCCGGCTTGGCGCCGGCGGCCTGCGAGCCGCAGTGGTGGTCGTGCACGCAGCGCGAGGTGGCGGACGCGCGGCGCATCTGCTGGTAGCTGTCCAGCTCCTCCGACAGGTCGGCCAGGTCGGCGGACACCTCCTTGTCCCGCAGCGAGAAGAGCTCGTAGTGCGGCGGGTCGAACACCTCCTGGAACCCGGTCTTGTTGAAGGCCGCCTTGCAGGCCACCACCTTCTTCCGCGGCTGCTTCACCTGCACCAGGACGGACACGACGAGGAGGACCAGCACGACCCCCGAGGTGATGCCGATGACCGTGCCGTGCGTCTTGGTGATCTGTTCGAACAGGCCCGCCTTCTTCTTCTCTGCAGAGAGAGAGGGGAGGGGGGGCGTGAGGCTCTGGGAAGTCAGCAGCGAGTCCCGCTGTTCTGGGGTGAAACGCACCACACACAGCACGATTTAAATCGAGGTTTTAGAATGAAAAGTACGATGATCCCATTATGATTTCTGGTTACACCAGCCGATCCTCCCCAGCTAGACAGGTTGCGAGACAGAAGGGGACTCGGTCCTTTGCGCAGGAGGCGCTCGAGGGCCGAGCGCGTGCAGTTGGCCAATCACCCAACTTCAGGGCGTGGACACAGAAGACGCCGAAACGAGCGCTCCTGTCCCCGCACCCCACGATGGGCCCTGCTCCGCGGCGGGTCTGAGTCTAGCCCACGGCATTTCTGCTGGCGGCACCGCTCGGAGGCCCGTGCACGCGTGGGCGCGCCGTCAGGGCCGCCCGGCCGTGGACTGACGACCTGAAGACACTTCACGGCGAGCACTTAGGCCAGCCGCACCAGGTGACCCCGCGGAGCGCCAGCGGCGGGCGCACCCCAGTGCCAAGACGACGACCTGACGACGGGCGCGCAGACAGCTGACCGTCAGCACAGCCTCGTCTATCTTTGCGGGAGAACGCACCGGAAGGGGAACGCGGGGCATTCCGCGGAGTGAAAAGCGAAGCAATCTCACACGGAGCACGCTTTCTGTGGTCAGGCGGGACCCACCAGCTGATTTTCACTCAACAGTGTGTCCACGTGATTGAAAAACGGAATCCCAGGTCACTTTCCAGATTATTCTGAGAATAAGGTATCCTCGTTACACCGACGACTACGGAAATAAGGGCAGGAAATACTACAACACACTTCTGAGCCGCTCAAGATAAAAAACACAAAAAAACGGGGGAAACACGTTCTTCCTGCCTTCGCCACGTCCAGAGGGCTCTGACCCCGTCGGGGACGTTTCTGTTCCGTTCCCCACGTCTGCCGAAGCAGCCGCGTGAGGCACGGGCGCGGCGAGGGGGTCCTTAGCGAAAGGCGACGGCCAGGCGGCCCTCGCCGGGGACCCACCTCTGCAGTGGTTCTCGTCCCACGGGTACGCGCAGTTTTGGACGCCGTTGCAGACCAGGGAGCTGTTGATGCACATGTTGCTGTGGCAGAAGAAGGTGCCGCCCGTGCAGGGAGCTGCGGGAAAAGAGGAGGCTTCGTTGCTAAGGACGGAAACGCGGACGACGAGTGCACCCCGCTGATTTTGCAGTCCCTGTCACGAGGTCAACGGCTGACCTCAGAGGCGCCCCCGCCCCCGGGAACACACTGGACGAGCCACGCAAACGCCAAGCCGGAGGCGGCTTCGTGACGCGGGCCCCGGGGCGTTTCCCCCAGCACCGCGTACCCACAGTAACTGCCACAGATTTAGTGTTCCTTTCCTCCCCCCGAAACCCGCCGACACCCCCCATGTCAAGAAGGAAACCCCAGTGGGGTCTCCGCCTGCCGGCCCCTGCGGGTCTCCCAGCCCTGAAGACGGGCTGGAACACGGGTGTTAGTTTTGGGGTCCCCGGAAAACCCCCAAAAGCAATCTGACAGGTGCCGGTCACAGAGGACACCTGCTTTGCTGTTGAAGAGCAAGCACGGTCCCCCCAGCCCGAGGCAGAAGCCCCCAGGGCAGGGCCCCCCAGGCTGCGCTGCAGCGGGGGCGCGGCCCACAGCGAAGCACGGGGGCCCGCGTGTGCTCCCCCCACTGCGATCACGACTGCAGATTCTAGAATGGCCAAGAACGGGGAAGAACGGGGGAAGGAGCGCCGCCAGGCAGGAGGGAGGCACCTCCACGTGAGGGGGATGCTGCAGGTGTCTCGGGCTCCCGGTTCTGACCTGGGCCTCCCAGCCACGCCGGAACCGCCGCTCCCGACCTGAGGGCAACACAGGGGTCTCATGGCTAAGAGGGCCCAGGGCCAGCGCCACAGACAATGGCAGCGCTGTGGAATGACAGAATTTACACGAACAAGCGTGGTGGCGGATAGGACAGGCGGCCACGAGCTCGTGTTGGTACAGATGGCCGAGTAAACAGCGAGGGACACAGGACGAGCCATGCTTCGCGGAGCGACAAGACGCGCGGAAGGAAAGGTGGCAACGGTACGCCCTTCGGACAAGGGCCCCGGGGACAACCGTCACGGGCACGAGCCACTAACGGACGCGAAAACCAGTGAGCAAAAGGACAGCTGCACAGCCTCGAAGGGACCTGTCATCGGAAAGGAACACAGGAGCGGGGGTGACTTCACGGTGGAGGCCCCTGGCGACGGCACGGCCAGCGCCTGAGGGCGCGGCCCAGGAGGCCCCGTGTGCCCTCCTCCTGCGCGGGGCACCGAGGGGCTCCGGCCGAGGTTGCGTGTTCCACACAGAAACACGCAGCCCCAGTGACGTCCGTGAGGACACGCCACACCGGCCTCAACCGACGGACCTCCTACCAAATGACCGCCAGCTGGCCCTGCGGCCCTGCCCCACGGAGGACGCGTCACAGGAGGAGGAGGCGTGACAAGCGGATGCAGCGCGTGGCCCGGGGTCAGACGGGGATGCCCCTGGGAAAACCAGTGACACGTGGCGTGTAAGTGAGGTCTCCAGGTTGGACTAAGACCTGGTCATCTCACACCCTGCGGCCGGCAGCCTCGTCACAAGCAAGCGCCCGGCGACTGTGCTCTGCGGGGACGTCGCGCGGGGGTGTCGCGCGCGAGCCCGGGGTGCGGCAGGGAGGGGTGGGCGGGCTTACGCTCCACGAAGGACGTGAAGAGCATCCGGAACCTGCTCAGCCGGCTGCCCTCGTCGGCCCACATGCGGATGACGCCCACCCCGGTCTTCAGCGTCACGTCGTTGGCCACCGTGCTGCAGAACTTGGCCTTCAGGTTCTCGATCGAACTGCTCCCGTCGTACACGGCGACGAAGTTCCTCTTGCACTCGTTGGAGTGCTCCATCTGGTAGTCCAGGAACCGCAGGTAGATCTGCAGCATCGGGACCAAGACAGACACGGCCGTGAGAGGGGCCCGGGACGAGCCGCTTCCAGCTCTGTCGTCCGGCACGCGGCAGGCCGCACCGAGGCACGACAGCTGACAGCCAGACGACAGCCAGGAGGCCGGCCGATGCCCACGGAGGAAAAACACCGGGGCCGGGGGTGGGATTCTCTGGTTGTCCCCCCACTAAGGGACATCCACGAAGGGGCTAAGTGTGCGTCTCGTCTCTAAAGAGAAGAAACTTCCGGCCCCAGGAGGCGCAGCCATCGTTTGTGTTTTCCTCATAAAAGCGACCTCCTGGGCCCGACGCAGCGGGCAAATAAAATGGTCACGATTGCATTATTCCCCGAGTCCCCGGTGTTAACTGGGGAGCCCCTTTTCCATTCTTCTTCGCCTTTCCAGACCTGAGACGACCTGTCAGACGCGCGCGCCCGCTGTGGCCTTGCAGGTCCAGCTGTCTTCCTCTCGCACGTGGCTCTTCATCCCCAAGATGCCCTGCCGCCTGTGCACCCACGGTCCTCCCCCCGCACGCCCGCGCGGTTCCAGATCGGACCCCGGCGATCACGTTAGCCGGCTCGAGACCGCCCCACGGGCCCCCGAGGCCCGTCTGTTTTCAACCTCGTTTTCTCGCGCTTCGTTCGGCCTGAGCTTCCGCGCGTCGCCCTCCTGTCGCCTGCTTTCCCTCGGCCTCTCTGCTCTCCCACTGGGCCCTCGCGGGGAATGTTTTCCTCAAATGTTCAGATATTGTGTTTAGTTCTAGATGCCTTTTCACAGGCGTTACTGCTCCGCCGGGACCTCTGTCTACCTCTCCTGCACGGAGCCCGGACGACCTGCTGCCTTAAATCTGATCATCCCCGGGCCCTTCCGTGGCTGGGATCCATGGCCTGCCTCATTCCCCTTTCGGAATGAATCTCATTTCCTCCGTTCGTTCTACATAACGTGTTATGTAACGTCCTGGACACTCTGGACCCAACACTGCGGGACCCCGGGTCAACCCTGTCATCGGTGTGTTCTGTCTGAGCCCGCGGCCCGCCCAGGTAGGTGCACACGGAGCGACACCCGTGTGGGCAGTGGAGGCGATGCCAGCGCGGGGTGGGCTTGCCCAGGGTGGCCCCCCTCAGGGACGCGGGCGGCAGTTTCTCCTGTCGTTTGGGTCTCGGAGCCTTCGCTGTATGCAGCTCAGGACTAAGCCCGATCCCGTGCTCCCCCTTCTCCACGACTTCCATCTGGTCCCCTGGGTGACACGGATTCCTCTTCCCTGCCCCTCTGGTGCCCCAAAAGGTCAATTCTAATCTAGCCTCCTAATCTGCTCGGCGTTCGGAGTGACTGAGAGAGGGGAATAACGGGGGTCCCCTAAAAACTCTCCAGCCAGCAGCCTCTCCTCTCCCCAGGTCCACGATTCAAAACCGGGGATCCTCCTGGGGCCTCAGTGCTGACTGCCGCACCGAGTCTGCGACCGCGGCTGACTCTGGCCGAGCTGGTGGGCGGGGGAAGCAAGTCCGGGGACCCCCTCCGTCTGGAGGGGTCCTTTTGTCAGCGCTCTGCTTTCTCTGAGCTCCTGCTACCTGTTCCGGATGTGAGCTCCAGAGATCAGCCCAGGAGACAAAGAATAAACCAAACTTCACCACACTCTTCATCGGTCGTTACTCAGGTTTCGATTTCCTTTCCAGAATTCTCTCTGACTGCTTTTAGTAGTCTCCCCAGAACTTTCCGTTGCCATACACTGAGAGAAATAAGCCGTAGTGGGTTACTCCAGCTTGGCTGACTCTGGAGGCTGAGTCGACTTTAATACAGTAAAAGTGATAAATGTCCCATCTGTGACTGACGCTTCGTGCTGTCTGCGTCTGCTTTTGATAAAACGGGTTCCTAACCGAGGTCACAGGACTGCACTGTGTTTTCTTACGCCGGTTTTAGGTTTAACATCTGAGAACCGGGCGCACGTCACGTGTGAGACAGGGTCTGACGTCACTAGCCCACTGTTGTGCCGATGCTTGGGCGTCTCCTTCCCACCTGCAACGCGCTGCGTGTTAGATGCCGGGCTCCCGTTCGTGTGCGCTTGTACGAGCTCCACGGGTTTGTACATCGAGTGACACCCGCAGGCTGCCCAACGACCACCTTTTCGCTTTGTTTGTATTCGAAGTCGTCAGGTTGTCCCGGGCCCTGCATCGCCCATGTGAATTTTGGAGTTAGCCTGCCGAGCTCCCCAGAAAGGGTCCCAGGCCCCTGCCCACAATGCTGAGAGCCGGGGGCGGCTGCCATGGATGCAGAGAGAGAAACTTAACGAGTTGTGACAGCAGCTTACATAAGCAGTAAGGACGGGCGTACACCAAGACGACACGAGGGACTCGACACGGAGGTACTCGTACCTTAGCTTTCGGAGTGGCTTTGATTGTCCATATGCAATCGACGGCCTGGCCGGGCTTCGTCTTTTCTTCTTGTTCCACCTGACTGGAGCGTACTATCCCGTCGGCTCCCGAGAGCTCAAACTGGCAATCTGGAAGGAACGGATGACATACGGTCAGAGGCAGAGAAGAGCGATCAACACCGCCACGAGGAAAACAGGTAGTATACTAAACCTGGGATGGGATTTAAAATACCTCCTAGGTACGTAAAGTCTGGATCTGCAACAGAAAAAAGAAGAGAGTCACTGGCATTCTGCGACACCCCGGAGCTCCTCTGCGACTCAACGTCACGTCTGATGCTACGTTTGACAACTACGCAGGCACGCGTCCGCGGGCGGGGCCTACAGACCCCGGCTGCTGACGGGCACACGCAGGGGCTCACTTACAGATCAGAGGTTTTAAGACGAAGGCGTTTATGCTACGGATCCCACCCGCATTCATCACTTACGTCTGCTGCCCGACAACTCAGGGTTCTGTCAACCGGGGGCTGGTCCCCTGGTGGACAGGGGGGTCAACAAAATGCGGTTTACACGGCACAGAGGGGCCTCGTTCAGCCTTAACAGGGAATGACATCCTAACATACGCTACAGCACGGATGGACCTGGAACACGCTGAGTGAAACAAGCCAGACACCGAGGACAGAAACCGTAGGATCCCCCTCGTGTGAAACGGCTAGAACAGGCAATTCAGGGACAGCGAGGACCAGGGCTGGAGGGGTGGGAACCTGGAGCCAGAGCTTCCAGCCTGACAGCCAAGCCCCTCCGGAGGTGGGAGGTGCTGATGGTCGCACCACCCTGTGAACGTACTTAATGCCACTTAAAAGGGTGAAAACGATGAGTTTTATGTCGTAGAAAATGCACCCCCCGCACGCAAACACAGAAGCAGCTAGTGAGGTGTTTTCCACAGCGGCAGGGGACGACGACCAGGGGGTTCCCAGACGCTTCCGCCCTGTGAGGTTAGTTCGCGGAAGACTGAGAACCAAACGTTTGCATCAAAATCACCGATCTAATCAAACTGGGCGCTGTTTGGTTTTCCTGAACTAAATGAATTAACGGGAGCAAAAGGTCCTTGACTGTCAAAGGGACACGTTACAAAATCTTATACGTGAATCGGATCTTTGCAAAGGAGTTTAGATTGCCTGGAAGAAAAAACAGACGTTAAAAACGAGGCTCTCAATCATTTGAATTTTTTTTAAATATTAGAAAACAAAGTCAGGCAACTTTGTATGTGAAGGTTCTCGTTCTGAGCAGAATGAGCATCAGCTCTGTTAGCTGTGCCGCGAAAGCAACCTGACGTGGCTTGTAGTCAAGCTGCAGACAAATTACAGTGAAATGCTCAGGACGCTCGACCGGATTACCTTGCACCTGCATTTTACACAGCTTCAGAGCTGGTGTGCAGCGTGTCCAATGTTATTCCAGGAGGGTGACACGACGCTCCAGTTTATAAATGAGGTAACTGAGTCGGAGAGAGAGCATTTTCCTAGGTGACATAACGGCAAAGCCAGGGCTGGACTTTGATTCTTAGACAGTTTTCCTTACTCTCCCATGTTGTCCTTATCACGCAGGTGCGGATCCCACAATTTCAGCACGAAAAGAAATGTCAGACAGGCCATGCCACGTTAGCTAACTCACGGCTGTGCTTCGTTATTCGAGATCATATTTATGAATTGCTGAGGAACTGGTCAGTCTGGAAGAAGCCTAATAACGGCGATGAGAAATTAGTACTTTTTTAAATGAAATTCTCTCCGCTCCCTGGCGATACCGGTCGAGGCGGAGGCGCTCAATGGCTTGCTACTTCCTGTGAGTGACAGATAATTCTGGGCGTCTGAATGCGGGGATGGCGCAGTCCTAGAGTTCGTGCCTGCCTGCATGTGAAGAAATTCTGACTCATCTGTCAGAGGCTGCTGTGACTTTTACTCCAAATCGTTTCAGAGTTAAATTTCTCCACAAAAGATCTCAAGTGTAATGAACTGCCCCTCTAGCTGGGTTAAGTTCACTAAGTTAAAAGATTGCCTCTGAGATGTTTTCTAGATTAAGCTAAAAATCACCCCCCTACTTTTTTCAATGCGTAATTTAATAAGCATAATAAAATGTCTGGAGTTGAAAACCGTTTTAACAAGAATTGAGCACCCAATTAGAGACAACAAACGGCATCAAAATAGATTTTAGTCTGAGACATTGTAGACTAGCGACTCCTTTTCCTTTTGGCAATCTGGTATACATAGGTCCAGTTTGGACTTTCCAATTAAGGTTTTTTTAAGCACCTGCTTGCAACTTTTTACAATTGATTTTTATTGGAGTAAAACACGTATAACACGTTACCCTTTTAAACATTCCTCAGTGCACAATTCAGTGGCATTGAGTACATTCCACAATGCTGTGCGACCACCACCACCATCCGTTCAGGCAGAAACTACAAATAAACTTCAGTAGGATCCACCCGCTGTGCTCCTCGGTTGTTCACCCAAAGGAGTTCAAAACTTCCCCACACAGAAACGTGCACAGGGATGCTCATGGCAGCTTCATTCACAACGAACCCCAACGCGCACTGCGGACTCTGGGTGATGGTGATGTTCGACAGAGATTCACCCACAGGCACGAATGGGCCACCGGGCGGGGGCGTTGATTTGGAGGTGGCTGTGTGTGTGGGGCGCGTGAGGGGTACGCAGGGACTGTACGTGCTGCTCGGTTTTACTGTGAACCTAAAACTATTCTAAAAAATGGTCTACCAGGTAAGCTTCACTTTCTGAAAATGTCACCCTTTTGGCCTTGAGAAGATAAATACTGAAGCGACACTTAGAAATTCCTATAACATGTTTAGTAATAGGGGAGAAAAGGCGACTTTTTTCAGGTAAAAAGTAGGTAATAAAGCCGGAATAGACCTGTTTGTACAAGACGCTCTCAGGTCAAACAAACCAACAAACAAAACACAGAAAAACATCCGAGGGGGAAATGCCACGTTCTCCATGATGGTTTTTTATACAAAGGGTGGTAAGATCATGGATGTTTTTCATTTAGGTCTGTTTTCGTTCTTCTCAGCTAATAAATTTCTTGCAAGAAAAGATAAATAAAGGCAAGAGGACTGTAAACCGTTACACTAAGTTGCTTTTTCATCTTGCCGGTTTGTAGCTCTCTAAAGACGGGAATGAGACCGTGTGTGGCTCGTGTTTCCATTTCTTAAAAGGGTGACGTGACCGACTTCTCTCTTTCCCAGCCTTAGGGCTCTACAATCAGAGGGGGGCCCACCACCGAATAAGGCAGTTTCGTTACCTGGAATAAATGAATATTTCGCTCGAAATCCCAGTCCTTCAAGCTCTTCATCAGAACTGAACTTCACCCACATGAACCTCCCCGTCGATCTAATCAGCGGGGGGCTCTTCAGGCCGCAGAAGCGCTCTATGAGCGGAGAGAAGCCAAACGGCCCGTCCCGAACTTCCAGGTGGTCAAAGCGACATTCGAACGACGGTTCTATATAAAAGTGTTCATCGAAGGTCAACTCTACTCTCTGACGTGGAGCAGCTAGGAGGTGAGAGTAAGCAAATGAGGGCGACACCGAGACAAGGTCTGACGCTCCGCAATGAGCGCCGCAGCGAGCGTTTAGGTCAAGTTCATGGTGAAGGTCACAGGTCACACGAATAACAACGAGGCTGCTCTGTGGGCCCAGCGTGATCTTTCCCTCCCGCCCAGGCCACTTATCAAATCAGTTCAATGGGTTTGCTGGATTACTGAGCGTCCCGAAGCTAAAGCTTGGTTCGCGACGAAGAGAAAAATAAAAGCCACGAAAGGAACAAGCGGAGCAGCTACGGACACGCACTCTCGTACAGCCAGCTAGTCTGAGTGTCACCAGAGAAATTTCTCACACCTCCTGGTGCCTCCCGCTGGATGACGTCGTAGGATTCAGAATCCCTACGGTATTTCAACTATTACATTTTGCTAACGCGTTCAGTCTTCAAAGATATTTATAGTTACCAGAGTTTAATCCAAATACACGTTTAACTCCGTTCAAATGGGTTAAAGCAGGAAACTTTACCGATGCACTTAGTTCTGTAAATAAGTAAAAATTCACGGTAGGAGACAGGAATCGGTCAAATACCTTCCAAAATGTAGATACACTCCTTGTTCGGCGGGTAGGAGTCAGGGTAGTTAGGCGAAGCGAAATGTCCCCCGTTGCTGGTTCGAACCCAGATGCCACACTGGGTCGTAGGAACGTGCTTGATTCCAATGCTTTGTCCATCTGAGGGGCAAGCAGCATTTCAAACGTCCATCACGACAACAGAGAACGGCATTCTCTCTCCCAGCTCCCCAGGGAACTGCCCTCCCCCCGCTACACACGCACACACACACGCACTCGTGAGAACCACTGCCAGATGCAGCGTGACAAACTGAACCCGGAAGTGAAAGGAAGTGACAGTGGAGGCCGCGATCTGGGGGGACACTGTCTCCGGGGGACAAGCCCGCCACACGCCGGAGAGCAGGGACAGAGATGCTCGGCTTTCACGGGGGCCGAACCGAGGGGGAGAACCAGATATGTCAGGAGAACTCCATGGAACTCAGTCGTGACAGCAAATGAAAAGGGTCCCAGCAGTCTGTCCCGGCCTGGCGCCCCTCTGACTTAGTTCAAGACGAAAGTCAAGTTGAGATCCACAGATCACCCAGGGGGCCTTTACTGAACGACCGTACAGTCCACACAGGCGTCCCCTGTGCTCCTCCACTGCCGTCCACTTAACAATAGTAGAGGAGTTTTCCAAAGGACAGAAGCCCCTGAGGACGAAGAGGAGATGGGAACACCCCGGAGGCGGGGTAAGGTGACACTGGGGTTATGCAGAGGCGAGTCTTGCTTAAAAACCTATTTAGAATCGATTTCAGTCCCAAGACCCTCCCTACCCCACAGATTCTTGCAGCTGCTGCTCTGTCACTGTGGGAAACGGGATTCTTCCCTTGGAGGAGAGAAAGCGGGTCACTGGGCTCAGCTGAGGGGGCGGACACCGACCTGAGAACAGGGAGACTGGGTGACACGGACCAACCCCACGACGACCCTGTCCCCGCACCTCCCCGGAGGTCTCCTGGTCAGATGGGGGGGGGTCTAGGCAGAAAACGAAAAGCTTCTCTGGGGAATCTAGTGAGCCCAAGAGAAAGACCCAACAATGCAGACAGAGGGGTTCGCCTGCGTCGGGCCCCTCCGCAGCGGGGCCACAGCCAACAGCACCCACCGCAGACGGTGAGTGGTCAGAGCTGCATGTCCCCCTTCTAAACAAAGCGGACATCCAAAGGTCACCAGACATCTGAGGAAAGCCTCTGCTACGAAAAAAAGATTAAAAACGATTCAAAAAGAGCAAATGAAGAAATAGATGTAAGGAAAGCATTTTTTAAAATAAAAACACCAGTAACGGCAACGACACTGAACAAAGCGACCGCTTCATCCCAGAGAAAGCGAGTCGATCCACAAGGTAAGAACACGGCACGAGGATACGCAAGCAGCACGCCGAGGAAACGGAAAGCTGCTGAACACAGAAGTGGAAAACCGAGCGGACCGCTGAGCGCAGAGGTTTGCAACCCGGGGCCCGAGCACAGGCTGAGTGGCCTGCGGCCTGGCACGCGTGAATCTGCAGGACACCCGGGGCAGTCGCCCACGCCGCCCGGCACTGCCCTCGCACCCAGCAGCGGGGAGGAAGGGGAAAAGGGAGAGAAGAATTTCTCGAGCTGAAAGACGAGCTTTTCGTACTGAAAAGGCTCAGCGTAAGCCCTAACGTGCATCCGGATATGGATGGAGCCGGAATCAGGACGCCACTGTCCCAACGGGGTGGCGCACATGGCAGGTAAAGGGACAGCCGTACGCGGCTGGGGGGTGGGGGGAGAGTGCACGAGCCGAATCCTCACCTCCCACGGTGGGGACGCCTCGGGGACACTCAGATCGGAAGTGACTAAGGGTGACAGAGCAGGCTAGTTAGAGCCACGCGGGGACCAAACACCAAGCGGTCAGCTGGGAGCGGGCATCCCCGAGGGGCAGGACGCGGCCCGAGTTTTCCTGACTTCTCAGAGCGTCGGGCCTTCTGTCACGTGGATGCGTATCGCAGGTGGAAGTGGAGGACGGACCAGGTCGTTTAAGAAACGCGCCCGAGCCCGACACGGAAACCTGGTTCAGAAACCACACGGGCTGATCTTCCGTCGCGAACAGGGACACCAGGACAGGTCCAGGGGGAGCGGAACGAGAGGCTGATGGAAACGCTTCATTCGTCTACACTGGAGAAGTGGATTTTTATTTTTGCTTCGTGACAGGGCACAGATCTCATTTAACTTCTGGACAAAGGCCATAGTGTGTGTGTGTGCGTGAGTGTGAGGAGCCACCAGTGCTGCCAACTTTTAAAATTCCTTGGGGCAGGACTTTATGTCGACAATTGACTCGCGTTAACTGCAGCTGGACCCAGTTCTGTCGAGGCTGACAGGGAGCCTTGGGTCCCTGGAACGCCCCAGAGGGACTCCGGAAACAGTCCCCGGAGCTGTCACCCTTTCAGAGAAGCCAGCCTCGCCCTGCACACGTGGCGGGACTCACCTTGGGTCTTCTGGGCCACGGCGATCCCTTCCACGACCAGCACCGTCACCAGCAGCACTAGAGACGCGACAGAGAAGAGACGTTACAACGCTGCTCCCCCGTTTTATAGGGTCACCAGGGGCAGCAGGTGACCAGAGGAGGTGAATCGAGCCGCTCTGCGTGGCTCACAGTCGCTCTACAGACCTCGAAGGGTTAAATGTTGCATTCGGATGAGCTACCTGACACCTGGGACGACGGAGAAAACAAACTGATCACATGCAGGTAGACGAGCCCCAACAAACGGCACGTGGCACCTGAAGCATTTTTCCACTTCAAGATGGACTCAAGGACCTTTCTTTGCGACACGTTCTGCTGACCCCGGTCAGGCCTAGGTGTCCTGTGGTCCATCTCAGAGAGCGGACGGGCGAGCGGCGAGCCCCGCCAAGCCCGTGTCAGTACAAATCCAGGCACGTGCTCGACTCCCGGGAGCACCGGTGACCAGGATGGCAGTCAGGGGGCAGCAGCGGCCCACGAACCGGGCCGGGCGCCTCCCGGCCGCGGAGGCGGCTCCGTTAGAAAGGGAAGCTCCCCCCAGCCGAGCCCAAGCTGGACGTTCCTAAGCCCCGATCGACACACTGAGTCGCTCTGCGTCTCCCCTAAGCCTCTCATTTTTACGACGGCGCATGGTGTCTTCTGCTCTCCCGCTGCCCCAGAGCCCTGGGGAGAACCGGTGTCCGGCGCCCACCGGGTCGGCAGGTGTGGACAGAGGGCCTGGCCGAGGGCGGCCCGTGGACACACGAACGGGGGCAGCAACGCAGAGCGGCACTCGGGAGTCGGGCCTCGCGGCACTGGCCGGGTCCAGGCCGGGCGCGTGGTCTGCCGTGTGCCATCGTGGGGCGTCTCGGCTCAGTTTAAGAGGGCAGAACGGGGTGTGGCAAATGGCACCGACCGCATGCGGCTGTCGTCGGGATTCAGTGCTGCGACGCGCAGGGCGCTTTGAAAGTGCTGGCACGCTGCTACACCAATGACAGACGTGAGGACAGGCCACCCCCCCAAGGGATCAGTCTGCCGTCAAAGGGGCCGCTGTCCGGCACGAGGTGAAGAGGCACGAGGGTCACACACAACACACAAGGAGGCTGAGACGGGACCACGCTCTCCGCCGCGGCCAAGAGGAACAGGGCAAGGACACAGTCAGAAAGTGCCACCTGCTTGGACCTCAGAGGCCCCCGGCCCGGGAGGGGGAAAGCAGCGGCTCACGCAGGACGTGGCCTGAGCACCCGCCCGTGGGGCGACGGTCCGGGGGGCGGGGACGGGGCCACACTGCAGTGGAAATTGGAGACGTGCGTGAAGCCTCCAACGGCACGCTAAGGATGTCACGGGAAACCCCTGGCGGGGTCTAAACCAGTGACGTCAGCACGTCCTTGTTCCAGACCAGCCGTCCTGACACCTGCGGGCGCCTACGCTTTTAGGACGAGAAGGCCCTTTAGGAAGAAGCATGACGAGGCCTCGAAGCGGAGGGCCGGCGGGGGACGGGACCTTTACGGCGAGGTTCAGACGCAGGGTCATCTGTGACCGCTGACCGATGGGGAGGGGACATGGAGGCGTGGAGGTGGCGGCCGGTAGGCGGCCACGCCATGATTCACGTGGCCTGTGCTGAGCATCTGCCACCCGGGCACCAGGGCACGCACACAGCGGCTCTCGGCCTGTCATCTGGTCCTCCGACCTCTCCACCTTCGGTGTCCTGGGCCCTGGCCGACCTGTCTCCCGTCCACAGCTCCCCCTCCCTCCCACTGGCTGCGGGCACCGCGGACGAGCCACCTTACACAAGGACAACCCCTTCTGCAGAGTCTTTGCGTCTTTGCACTGGGTCCGAGTTAGAGGGATTAAAAAAAAAAAAGAAAACCCAGAAGATTTATGACGACAAAGAACACCCGGGGCTGTTAGGTACCTGACAATCGTCTGGGGGGAGGGCACTGTCCACCGAGGCCGCACTCAGCCGACGCGCGGTGGTCAGCGCCGTGCGCAGGGCACCCTTTCCGCTGGGTCACAGCCGCCACGGTTGCCAGTTTGGGCATTTACAACCCTCGGCGTCTACACCAGCAACACGGCCAGGTAGACGCGGCAAGAACCCGCAAACGGAAAGCAGGAGAAGCACAGCACAGTCATGGCAGAAAGGTGAACTTCCTGCCAGGAAAACAACACACACGGCGACCGATAGAGCTCGAGTCGTGTGAGACGCTCTGAGTCTTAAAATCCGCGCCGAAGACGCGAGTGAGGGGGAGGCATCACCGTAAGGACAAAGCGACAGGACCACAGAACCTGTTGCTCTTTCCTCCGTGTCTGACGGGCCGCTCCTGACCTCCTCTCCCCCACGTCTAAAAAACTGTTCGCCACCTGATCGACGGCCAAACGGACACACGGAGGGCGGGCCCGTCAGGGCTGCCGTCGCCCGATCGTCCTAAATTCCGTGTCGTGAGCACAGCCCCCTCCGGGCTGTGCAACGGGGTCTCTGTACGTCACTGTCGCAGGCGGGCCGAGATCGGGAAACGAACTCCTTGAATGCCGAACGCTGGGCCTATTTCGTGCTGCGGTGCTGTCCTGTCCTCAGGCCCAGCCCAGCGCTGGCCGGGACACAGGGGGCTGTCGGACACCGCCCCTGGAGGGTCATCCACTGCAGGGTCATCCACTGCAGGGTCATCGGCTAAAAACGGACACGCCCCTCCCTGCAGGCCTCGGCCAGGTGTGGCGCCGTGTCACCAGACGGAAGCTCCCAGGCGCGGTGTGTGTCACCATCACTGGGGTCCTTCCCCAGATCGGAGCGTGCGGGCCGCGGCCTGAGAACCTGCATTTGAGAGGTCCCCAGGGACCCGAAGCTGCTGGCCCTGGGACCTGCCTGGCAGACGACAGCAGCGGGAGAGTGACAGGGCACGGAAGGACAGACACGGCGGCCACCCGGCTCTCCTCCAGGGATGCGATGGGTGCGTCTGGGCCCGGGTGGATGGCCGGGCAGAGGGCGGGCAGGAGGGGGGGGCGAGCGGGTTCTGGGAGAGCTGGCGACGCCCTCCTGCCTGTCCTCACTCCACCCTACACATCCTCCCCTCCGCACACCTGCGCTTGCCGTGAACGCCCCCGCACTCCTGCAAACCCCCTCACTCCGTGGAAAGCCGGCTTTTCCTAGGAACCCGCTCCGGGTCAGTTCTACCCGACAGCATCCAGGCTTTTCCGGCCGTGACTACCCAACAGCTGCGTCGGGCTGCGTTTCTTTCGCTGACCTCGCTCCCTCCTAGGATTAACCCGGGGTTTGGTGGGACAAACAGGACACCTCGACCAGCGGTTTCGACAAGACAGAACACGTTTCTCTGTCAGGTGCAGCTCGGGGGTAAGTCGTCAGGGACGAGAGCGAATGCATCATTGTCACCAGGGCCCGAACCTCCTTCTAGCTGACGGGTCAGTTGTGTGTGACTTTCACTTCCAAGGTCGGCTTCTGGTCCAATGTGGATGCCGGGGCGCCAGCCATCACATCCGCATCCTGGGAGGCAGCAGGAAAGAAGGACCTGGGGCATTCCTGCTTCCTTAAAAACGCGCGCCCAGATAAAGTTTAACCAAACAAAAACATCGCCACTTCCCCAAAGCGGCGCACGAATCCGAGGGGCCCGACTCAGAGAGCTCCTGGAGGTGGAAAGGGGGACTGGGGCCGAATGACTCCCCACCACGGTCGCCTACAGGCTGCCCTGAGCCCGGCAGCCAGCAGTCCTCTCCCAACGAACCTTCCAGTGGACTCAGTGCGTTTGGGACAGGTCCAAGCCCCCTGCCCCGACTTCAGTGGTCCTGCGAGGTGGGGCCTGAGCATCCCGCTGACCATCCGACTGTCCCCTCGGGCTCGGCAGGCCCCCTCTCCCGCCAAGCTGGCTGCCGCCTACGGGACCGGCCACTGTTTCCGCCTACATCTCCGCGTGGCTGGCTCCCGCTGTCATTCAGGTCACGCGAGGCCCCCGCCACACACCCCTAGAGAAGCCGGACACGCTCTCCTCCGGCCTGCTGTACCGTTCAAACAGCATTTTAGCCGTCACCTGTATTCCCTGGCGTTTTCTGGCCTGCTGACCCGTCTCTGCCCGGGAGAAACAGGGGCCTGGTCTGCGTGACGCGTGTCCAGTGACCAGAGGCTCGCCCAGCCCACAGCCACGCTCGGTCCGCACTGCGTGACCCCGGCAGTGACCGAGCACCGCCCGGCACACCCCTGCTGCGGCCGAGGCACCCGGAGCGGGGGCCCGGCCCTGACAGGTGACCCAGCTCCTTTTCATTTGAGCCTGCATCAGGGGACAGGACGAGAACGGACTCTGCTCCTTGCAGATGCTCGGCCGCTAGGACCTGGCTCGAGGTGCCTTTGCCGGCAGCGGATGCGCCATCGAAGTCCTCCTGTTTGAGCACCTCAGCGTGGACACGGGGTGCGCTAAGCTCTCAGGGGACACCAGCACGTGGCCATGCCCAGGTGGCCTCCCTGCTCCTTCCTGGTCTCTGACCGGAAGCTGGGTGGAGTCCCATTCGAGCCCATGCTCTACTCCAGGTCACGGTAACTTCGTTTTCGATGAACTACGTGCCCGAGAATAACAAAGTCCCCAAAGTTAATCAAACTTGATTTTAATTTGAGAAAGAAGGTGGGTCTTGGTGAACTCGGGGCCCCTCCAGCGACAAACGCTGGTCCCACTGCCGGTCCCTTGGTGAGGGACAGTGGCTGCAGCTGAGGTGCCCTGTGTCTCCGGTGGCACGTGATGGCCTCCTTGTGGGTGATGTCCCTCACAGGGCCGTCTCGTGGGCTCTAATCATACGGGAGTGTCCCTTAGACAGCCACAGCCGCGCCCGTCCCCTTTAACCCGGCCAGGTCACCCAGGTCACGTTCCGAAGAGCCTGACGCCTCCTCACCCCCCGTGCTGTGAGCTCCCACGCAGCACTCCAGGCACGTTTGAGCCGACACGCTTTAGTGCCATTTCAGACAGGAAGCCTTGAACTTCCAGATTAGCAACTGCAGCTGTTCCCCCAGCGATGCAGCACACACGCTGCAGCTTCGGTTTCCCGGGGCCCTTCCGAGGAGCCACGGAGAGGGCGAGGGGGCCCCGAGCTGTCAGCACGACCTCGCTCCCCCTGCCAGTTTGTGCTCCAGTGTCCATCACTGGACCCCTCTGAGGCACTTCCCCTGACGAATCTGGAAACCACTGGGTTGGGTCACCCCTTAAGAGTCCCTTTCCAGCTCAGAGACCATAGACACCGGGGTCACACCGTGTCTCAGGGACACGTTTTTGTTTTAAATCAACAATCACTCTGCGGGAGCATAAATTTAAGGATGAGAGGAGGTTCTGCTGAATGGGTAGGTACCAAGAGCAGAACCTGGATTACCGTTTTCAAATCTTAGATGGGAACTTTACCTACAGCCTTTTTTCTCTTATGCCACAACGGACTGCAAGTGGCTTTACCGGGACTTCCTCCTGCGATAAGGCACCGGAGTGCATGTTACAGCACCGGAGGAGTCTGGATCTTTAAAACGCACACTGGGTTCTACGCAAGCACTGTTTCGTCAGACTTTTCAGCCGTCGGTATTTAAACATTTTCTCCAACCCCTGGGGGGTGGGGCGGAAGCTGAAAGTAAGTTTTAACACGGCTGGGTTCAAACCTCACTAGTCGTGAGATGACTCCTCGCTACTACAGGTCTCTGTGTGGCTTACCTTCCTGGGTGAGGCTTTAGAATACAGGACAGGAGTGAGAACTTGTCACAGTCTCAGGTATGATTTTTCCACTACAGTGCCAGGGATGTTTAGGCTCCAGCACACAGTGTGTGCAGACTGAAACGTAACCGAGTCAGACAGGGTCCCCCTGCAGCCAGTGCGTGGAAGGAGCAGAAACACGACGAGTTCACAAGCCTCGTGGAGCAGTTCGAGCGACGTGCTGCTTACCTAACTTTGACAGAAGGTGAGTCAGATTTAAGGCCTGCAGTGACCACTGACTACCCAAAGTGAAGTACTGGGTTTCAGCAACCGAAGGCCACACAAGGAAGGGTTAAAAAGCCTGGCGGAGCCGCCTTTTGTTCTCATGGCTGGAAGGAAAAGGGAAAGAATCGCGGCGTCCTGCAGAGAACCACCTTCCCCCTGAGAGCTCCGCACGCATGATGGCGACTCGGTTCGCAGAAGCTGACTGACCATGCCATTCCAACGGCTCTGGGTGGAAGAACGCGCGACTCCGCGCGTGTGAGAGGAACTGCCTCCCACAAGGAGCCTCCTTCTGTGCCGAAGCGGCGTCACCTCACCGGGGCCGGGGCCACGCTCTGGCGCTCGCAAGGACCGCAGCACCGGACGAGGCCAGCTCGTCTGAAAAGGTCATCTTTCCAACTTGAACACATGAGTTCTGTCTAGGTGCCACACACGTTTGGTTAAAAAACCCCAAACACCAAACGGTGCCAACGGGCTCTGTCTGTCTGCAGCTTCCCTTCTGGGGAGCGACTTCTGCTCCTTTCCCGGCGCTGTCCACCCGGCGTTTCCATCCCGGCCAGCGCTTCAGTGAGGAGTGGCCGGCGCCCTGACCAGGGAGCCTACCGCGGCCGGAACCCCGCGACGGCGGCGTGGCCCGAGCCTTAGAGACCCTCCAGCTGGAGAGAGGGAGCGCAGCGTGGGGACCAGCGGGGAGGGGAGCCGGGGACCCGCTGCTGTCCCCGCGGCCGGGGCTGCGCCGTGACCTTGGGCTCCGGCCCCGCTCCCTGCTCCGGGCCCCGGCTGTCCCCGCGGGGGGTGCCCCGCGGGCTGCCCCCACGGCGGGACAAAGCGGCCGCGGCCCGGACACGGAGGAGCCCCGGGGCGCGCGGCCCGCACCTGCGGGGCTCGTTTCGCTCCAAAGAGTCGAAGGGAACCTCGTCCCGGCGCCGGGCGCGCGGGTGCGGGGCGGGGGGCCGGGGGGGGTGGTCCCAGCGTCCGGCGTCCCACACGCGCGGGACGGTCAGGCGAGGCCGCCCGGGCCCCCGGCCCCGGCCTTACCGCCTGGACGGAGCCGAAGTCCGACCCGGGCTGGGGCGCACGGCCGCGCCGCGTCCCCGGCGGAGCGGGTTGGGGGCGCGAGCGCGCAGGGCGGGGGAGGAGGGCTCCGCCCGGCCCCGGGTCCGGGTCCTGCCCCTGCCCGGGGGCCCGGGGGCTCGAGTGGGTGCGAACCCCGGGGCGGGGAGGGCCGGTCCGGCGGCGCCGCGAGTCTCCGGAGCAACTTTGCCCCGCGGCCCGGTCCCCGGCCGCCGGCCCCGCCGCGGTCCACGCCGCCCCCGGCCGGGAGGGAGGGAGGCGCCGCGGGGCGTCCCGGGCTCGGCGCTGCCGGGCGGCGGGTGCGGGGGCTGCGCGGGGCGGGGGTCCCGGGCGGCGCCCCGACTCCGCCCCGCGTGGGGGCCCCGCAGGCCCGCCGGGCGGCGCGCGGGGTCGCGGGCGAGGGGGGAGTCCGGGCGGGTCCGGGGGCCCCGCGCGGGCGGGGGGCGGCGCCGGGCGCGGGCTCCGCGCAGACAAAGGCGGCGGCGGCGGGAAGGGGCGCGGGGCGCGGGCGTGGGGGGTGAGGGGGGGAGACGGGGGCGGGGGGCAGGGGGCGCCTACCTTGCAGCGCCCGGCACAGCTGCGCCAGCGCCATGGTCCCGGCGGGCGGGCGGGCGGGCGCGGGGCCCCGGGCGGCGGCGCTCACGGCCCCATGGCGGCCCCCGCGCTGCGGCCCTCAGGCCCCGGGGCGCGACCCTCCCGGGCCCCCCGACGGCCGCCGCCTGCGGCTCCGCGGCCCATGGGCCGGACGCGGCCGGGCGGGCGGGCGCGGGGAGGCGGCGGCGCGGGCCCCGCTCGAGTGGCGGCCGCGGGCGCCGCGGCTCATTTAAGCGCAGGACGCGCGCCGCCGCCGGGCCCGCTGGCCCCGCCCC
This sequence comes from Cynopterus sphinx, assembly GCA_030015415.1. Taxonomy (NCBI): domain Eukaryota; kingdom Metazoa; phylum Chordata; class Mammalia; order Chiroptera; family Pteropodidae; genus Cynopterus; species Cynopterus sphinx. The sequence continues at coordinate 1,454,832 of CM057386.1, forward strand.
TCGCCCCGCCCCCGCGGCTGGCCCCGCCCCCGCGCACCACGTCCCGCCCGCTGCGGGCCTAGCCCCGCCCCCGCCCCTCTCGCCCCCTGCCTGGCCCCGCCCCCAACGCGCCCTCCCCTCTCCCCGCCCCCGCGCGCCCCCCTCCGGGCCCACCTCGTGCCCGCGGCCTCGCGCCCTGGGGCGGGGCGCGGCGGGGCGGGGCCCAGAGCCCGTGGGGGGCGCCCCTCGTGCCCGCGGCTGCTCTCGGCCGCGTCCGCCCCTGGGGAGCCGGGCGCCCCCCGAGTCCGCCCCCGACCCCCGCGGAGAGCGGTCCGAGGCCTCGCGGCCCCCCCGGGAGGGCGGGTCCCGGCGCCGCAGCCCGTCCCCGCCCGTCCCCCCGCGCACGGGCGCGGGGACCCCGAGGCCTCGGCCTCCGAGGACCTTGGTTCCAGGTCCGGGCGGCCCAGCTCGGCCCTGCGGCCCCGCCCGCCTCGGGCCTGGGGCCTGGACCTGGCCGGGGGCGCAGGGACGCGGGGACCGAGGTGTCCCCTGCCCCTTAGTGCCAGGTGAGTCACCTGAGCCAAGGGAAGGGGCGAGCACTCCGCGGGCGCCGCCCGGTACCGCACGCCCCGCTCGCTGCTCCTCCCGACCCTCGGACGCACCTGCACCTGCCGGGCGCACCTGCCGGGGAGCTGACGTGGCTCGTCCGGAGCCGCTCCGCGGGGAGGCAGGGGTCGGGGAGGCAGGGGGCGGGGAGGCAGGTGACCCGGACGGCCCCCCCAGGCCTGCGCCCTGAACCGCTAAGCCACGCTCCTGGGGTCGCGGACTCCGCGGTGAAAACCTCCGGGTCTGCGAACTGCTGCGTCGCGTGCGCTGTTAGGTGTCCCCGTTCACGGTCCCCGTAGTGGTGCGGTCACACCCCAGTCACCTGGCTCACCTGCTGTTCGTTCATTACCTGCATCCCGCTCCCCCCCTCCCGTGTTAAAATCCAAGCCGCCCGAGGGCAGGAAGGCCCACATGTGGGTGCACCCCGTGTCCTTAACCCGAGGCACAGGGCAGGGGAGGCGCCGGGGTGCACCCGTGATTAAGGCCTGACCAGGGGACACAGAAGGTTCACCTGGATCGGACCCACGGGAGGAGTTCCCTAAGTGTTTGTCCTAGACTGACAGTTAAGGACAGCGTCAGGCCACCTAAGCCAGGGAGGCCAAGGTCTTCTCTTTCCTTCTCCCTCTCCGAGAGAGGCCTGGGAGTCAGCATTCACGGGTTTTACAAGGGCAAACGCGCTTGACACCGACACCTTTCGAGGTCCCTCGCCCCTGACCATGTGCTGTGGGAGCCGTCAAAGGCGCGTGTGCTTGGATTCCAAGGACAAGTCACCCACAGGTATGGAGACTGCACACGGGAACCAACGAGCACGTAACACATGGAAGAGCCTTTCCCGCAAACATAACAAAGTGACACACTGGGAGACGAGGACGGTGGTAACTAAGTGACAGAAGATGGAGGGAAAGAGGCGAGAGGCGGGAGCGCTCCGGCCTCTGGAACGGGCTGGGTTCATAGTGCACAGTCGTGGATGGAAGGAAGAATCCGCGTGTGTGATGTCATCGAGCGAGCGCTTCGTGGGGGAGGTGACACATGGACAACGGAAAGGCTGTGGGTGACGAGAGGAGGCCGAAGGGGTGAGCGTCGTGTGGGGGCAAGTGTAGTGTGTGGGGGTGGTTCAAGGTCAAGCTGCCCGGCAGGCTTTGATGATGGACACCCCCCTTGAACGCTCGGCAGAGGACTTGGTTCAGGAGGCCAGAGGCTCCGTTTTTCGCAGGAGCACTGGGTCCTGGAGGACTGATCTGGCGGGGGAGTTGGGGACAGCCATGGGGGGAGGCTGGAGCGACCGTAGGAGTCGGGAAGGTATCCGTAGAGCTTTCTGTCATTCCGCCTAGGGACGCTGGTAGCACCATTTCCATGAAACCCGAAGCCTTTTCTCCTCTAGCATCTTGGCTGGGCAGCGGATTCCCAAGGAATGGCTTGGAAACGTTCCTTTCGTGGCTCCCTTTCAAGTCGTGTCACTGTCGCCGGTTTTTCCAAGGCCCGTGGTACAGCACAGCGCGGAGCCGAGACCACTGTGTGGCCATATGTTAACTCAGGCGAGGGGAACGCGTTGGCACGGCTCTCAGCTGGGGGTTCCGCCTCTGAATCCTTGCCCTCCCGGAAGAGCACCCGGGGGCACCGGCCTGTCCCCGGGTGCCCGAGGCCCCTGCCTTCCTCGCATCCTGCCCGCTGTTCCTGGCATGGGTGTCGCCTCTCCCTCCCCCTGCCCAGTCGTTCCCGCGGGGGCAGTGCGGCGTGCCCTGCCCAGGTGTCCTGCGGCTCTGCGGTGTTGTGTCGCATCGACTCACTCTTAGAATGCACCGTGACAGAAAGCAGCCTTTTATCTCGGTGTTTATGTACCGAGCAGATTTGTTTCTCTTTCTCTCTCTCTCTTTTTTTTTTTTTCGCTCGAGTTCGGGGACTCCGGCGGTTTATTAAATGACAGCCCGGGGAGGCAGGCCGGTGCACGTGGAGATCGCTGTGGACACGGGGACGTCCCAGCCCCCAGCGCGACTGCGTGTGGGAGGCGGGGCCTCTGAGGGTGATGAGATCCTGGGGGGGCCCTGGTGGGACAGGGTTGGTAACCTCAGACGAGACAGCAGCGGGCACAGCACGGGGACCGGGCCGCGTCGGCCCGCAGAGAGCAGGTGGCAGTCTGCAGGCCGGGCAGAGGGGCCTCACCAGACACCGAAAAGCCATGGCCTTGACCCAGGCCGTCCGGCCTCCAGAACCGTGGAGAACCGCCGTGCCTAAGCCCCCGGCCTGGGCTGCTTCGTCGCGCGGCCCGCGTGGCCTGCGGCGGACGTCCCTGGGGAAGGCAGTTTACCTGAAACCGAAAGGCGGTGCGGAAAACCCGCTTGTGAAGCCGGAGCGTCGCCCTGCCTTTCTCAGTGCGCAGGTGCGCCTACAGGGATGGTGAACTTGAGCGAAAAACAAAATCACTTCGGTCTCGGTGTGTGGAGACTCACGGTTATGCAACCCTCGGGGTTGTTTTTAGGGAAGAAAAGTCTTGACTTTTTAACTCGCTGCATCCGTCTGGTTTGGCGGCTGCGACCGAATGCCAGGCTGGGGGGCTTAGGCCGCAGACGTCGGCTTTCCCGTGGGGCTGGAGGCTGGAGGCGCAGGGTCAGTGTCGGGAGGGGTGGCTCCTTTCTGGCGAGACCCCCCCGTCCCCGCCTGCCGACTGCGCACCTCCTGCCGTCGTGCTGCGGCCCTTCCTCTGCGTGTCACCACCTCCTCCTGCGACTTCCTTTTCTCACGAGGACACCCATCAGAGTGCGTCCAGGTCCCACCCTCATGCCCTCACTCACCGAATTACAGACTTGAAGGTCCTGGCTGCAAACGCGGGCGCTCCGGGGCTGAGAGGAATTGGGGGGGACACAGTTGCCCCCACGCACTCACGGACCCAATCATTCCGCGGCCTTGGTCTCAGACAGAGCTGCCCGCAGGGAGTCAGAACCGGTTCTGGAAGCAACACGGCCACCTACACCGGGTTCTGCCCAGCACAGTTCCAAAGGGACGACGTTTTCAAGGAATGCTGCCCACCGCCAGAGCTGGGGTGTGCCGGCTTGGTCTGGAAAATTCCCGGTCACCCTTACTTGCATCCGAACGTTCCTAATTATATCTTTTACAGGAGCAGTGCTAACGCACGTGGTGTCTGAAGTGCTAAACTCCTCGTTTTTAGCATTTTATTATTAGTTTCGAGGATGCAGTCCGTTGGTTGGACGTTCACAGTCCCATTTTGAAAGACGTTTATGAGGAAACCTGTTTTCTACGAGCGGAAACGCATGCAGGTTCCTGGGTCCAGCGCGAAGCCACGATACTGAAGTGTGAAACTCTCGGCAATTTGTGCCGCGTGCCAGGTCGTGGGCCTCCCTTCGACACTCGAGGGCTTGCCGGGCCGTGCGTGTCTGGGCTGCGTGATGCCCCCTGCTGTGACCCAAGGGTCGGTGCTTTCTACTCTCCTATTTGTCAAGAAGCTACATCTGAGTTGTTGTGACCATTAGCACCGAGTCTCAAACTCTGGGCTGCAAAATACACAATCTGAGGTGTGTCAGACTTACAAAGGGGTCTTTGGGAACCTTTTATGAGATTTACAACGTTGTCCACTGGATGCGTTTTCGGAAAAAAGGCCCGAAACAAGTGTCTGGACAGTGGCATTACGAAGCTAAGAGCCGCGTAAACAGCCCCCGGATCCACCTAAAACGTCCCCTGTGCCCCGAAGCCCCGTGTGCTTGTGCCCGATCCCGGCTCCCACGAGCCGTTCGCGGTCCTGACTTTATCGTGTCTGGCCCTCGTGCTGGGCCTCGGGCACCGACCTCCCGCCTTGCTGGAAATGTGTGTGAAGCTACAGCGGTTCTTCCCGCTTTGGGGCTCTGTGGCTGGCATCGTGCTGTTTCTCTGTGTCGCCTCTCCTGCCTAAGTGCGCGAGGTCGCCTGGTGGCCTGTGCCGAGGCGTAGCTGCCCTGCATCAGCTGTCACGCTGCAGAGCACGCCACGGCACGCGCACCCACGCGGGTGGCACGTCGCCCCCCGTGCACGCGGCCCCCGCATTCATCCAAGCGCGAGGGCGATTCTTTGGAAAATGGGGGGTCGGCTCTGCATCCAGACCTGTCTGCCCGCAGCGCCTCGTGCTCTTTCTGAGATTTAAAGCCCCCAGGGACCAAGGCTACGACAAAGGGTTTGTGCCCGATTCTCGGTGTCGCGACTCGTTGGCCCTAACACAGGACACCGACATCGCGTTTGGCGTTTCGTGTGGAGATTCGCAGACACCGCAGAAGGTCGCCGACTGCACTTTAGGTTGTCACCCACGCTTCGTTTGTGGCGTGGACCCCACCCCAGGTGAGTGCTGAGATTCGTGCCACATTCATCCATCACTGGCCACTGAGGCTGTCTGGTCTGTCTGCCCAGTGCCTCGGGCCGGTGACCGGCTTGGCGACCTTCCCCGGGGACTGCGGGCGGGAGGTGCCCGGTGCTCGTCCGCCCGGCCTCGGCCTCGCCGTCCCAGCAGCGATGCAGACCTCACGACCTCTGAAGCCGGTCACGCCCCGAGACGGCCCTTCACAAACGCCGACACAGGCTGCTCCAACACAGAGTGTTTATTAGGACGACACACGACATGCGGGACACGCGGAGCCCATCGCTGCACACACGTGCGCCTCAGCGGACCGCGCAGCAGCAGCAAGGCGGACGGCAGAGCGGCTCGGGTGGGGGTTACACTGTGCGGCTCGGGTGGGGGTTACACTGTGACACGGTCACTCGCACCTCAGGAAGCTACCAGAGCTGCCACGCGAACCCCTTGCCCGATCGTAGCTGGAGTCTCAGTGACTTTCTGGGGAGATGACGTCCACAAGACGTCGCGCTGACGTCTGCCCGCAAGACAGAGCCGCCTGGCAGCTTTTGGGGACAGCAGGGAGCGGGCGTCTGCGCCCCCGGTGCCACCTGCAGCCGTGCCCCTCCCAGGAACCAGGTGCTCTCCGTCGCCACGTGACACGGGTCAGTGCTCAGACGACGAGTTTTAGGGCACGGTCACTCGGTGGTGGGACAGCATCATCTTTAGTTAACACGAGCCAGCACGCGACCTTTACACAGGTGTCAACCCCCTCAAGAATTTAGGTTTTCCCAAGAATACGACGTCCTCCCGCCCGAAAGGAAATGCTGTCGCGTCCTTTCTGATGACGATCGAAGCGCAGGGGCCACGGCCACGCCCGCTCGCTGGGCACAGGCAGTGCCGGACGCTCAGCTGAGCACGTCACGGCGTCATCCGCTTGTCACGTTCACAGGACAGCAGCCGAGCGGCAGGGGCAGCGCAGCTTAGACACAAGGAGGCCGAGGCTCAGGAGACGCCAGGCCCCGGGGTCCGCCGGCTTAAGAAGGCCCAGCACCCGGTCCCTGTCGCGGGCTGCTGGTCGCTGAGACCCTGGCCCGCTGTGGCCAGGCGAGGGGTTCACGACGGCCTGGGCTGCACGCACGGGCGCGTCACTGGCAGGGTCGGGATGAGGAGCAAGGCCAGCTCAGGGGGAGCGTGAAAACCCCGCGCCCTTAAATGCTTTATTTACACGTGGCTTTCCCCGTCGCCATCACGCGTCACACACACGGACACCGCGCGCACGCAGCACGTGTGACGGGGACAGAAGCGCGCAGCACGGTGGACGAAGAGCCCGACACTGCGCACAGAGGACTTAAGCAAGACCCGGGCACACTAGACCACGTTTATTGGAACATTTTCCGATAATCTGTCACCGCGAGGGGCTTCGTTTATAAATAACATCCCAAACCTCCCATTGTCTTCTTCCGTCGGCCGATTCTGCGTCTCCGTGGCTCCAGGGAGGGCGGCTGCGCGGGGAACAGAGACGCGTCACATGGCGTCGAAATGAAACCGGTGGGCTTCCTGTCGTTTCTCTCTGTCGTCCGCTTTCTGCAAAGGAATCGCAGACCCGTTTACAAAGGACACCGCGGCCAGAAACGGCCGGTTTCTGAAACACAGTGCTTGACTTAGAAACGCGCGCAGCGGCTGGCCAAAGGTGTGATTTTATGCAAATGTGAACTTAAAACCGACAAGAAGCGTCCCTAAATGCCTGGTCTGTGGCTGGTACTTATTTGCACATCAGACTCTGCACGGGGCATCGGTGTCGCCGCCGGCAGCCAACGGGCCTAATTTACTTACCTGGAAGGACACGAATGATCTGGGGTTAACGTACCGATTCGGCACAGTCATTTTGACCCTCTGGTCCCAGCAAAGTACTGTGCTGGGGGAATAGAAGACCCGCGTTTTCGTCTTGTTCCCGAGGAGTTTGAAGTCTAGACGGGAAGCAGCCCCCAACGCTGGGTAACTGATTTCAGGGTGAAACGCGACAAACGTCACCAGCCTCCTGAGGGGTCACTGCTAGCGGAGGCGAGGACAGGGAAGTCCTGGAAGGATGGTGTTTGGGGACACAGGGTGGCGGGAGAGGGACCCTGGGGAGCGCCCGGGGAGCGGCGGGTGGGCCAGGTGAGCGCTGGTGTCCCCTGGAGTGACGTGGTTTAGGCGGTGGGGACAGTCACCGGAGGTTTCTGAGCAGAGGGGCGGCAGGGTGGAGGCTCAGCCTCTGCGGAGGAACCCGGGAAGGGGCGGGGACAGCAGGTGGGCTGGCGGCAGAGCAGAGCGGGTGTGGGAGGCAGCAGTGGGCGGGCCGCTGGCTGAATCCTGTGCGTGAGTGTGAGGGGACACCCAGCTTTGGACGCCGTTTTCGGGTGCCCCGCGTGGTCTGGAACGGGGAAGGGACCCCCGCAGAGACACGGGCCAGGTGGGCGGCAGCTAAGTGGGCGAGGTCGTGGGCAGGACCCCGCACACGGGAGGCCCCCAGATCCGGGGTGACACCCGAGGTGACACCCGATTTCAGCCGCCGCGCCAGTGTCGTGGCGAGTTCCCAGTGCGTCTGCGCGTTCAGAGCTGCCGAGACGTCACCCGAAGTCACGCCCTGTCCGTCACAGGGCCAGGGCTACGCAACGGTTCAGACTCAGACTCGGAGCTGACACTTCGGGACAAGCGCGTCCTCGTCCGGGACACCACCTCTGAGGCTGCGGTCTTACCCTGAGTGTGAAACTACCGCGTCTGAGAGGAAAGGGGCGACTTTTGGGAGAGACGAGCCTAGGACCATCGATCGGAACAGTAACACGTCCCCCTTTTTACAAGTTAAAGCGGCTGAGCTAAAACGATGGCGACTTTGTTAAAAAAGATGAGGGTGGGCAGGACGGTCCGGAGAGTAAAAAAGGACAGCGCGTCTGCGACGGGCGGGAGTGCTCTTTGGGGACCATGGCTGGGGCCTGACAGCTGGGACGACGTGTCCAGGTGCCAGGAGAGATCAGCGTTTCAATTTCTGTCTAACGCCTACCATAGCCACGTGACAGCCTCTTTTTCCCTCCTCGTGCACGTTCTTGGAGTTTGGTTTTTAATCATTCCTTAGGGCGCCATGCGAACGAGCAGAATCGGCTTGGGGCAGCACTAAGGATACGGGACAGTTGGAAAAGGTGTCTCCTCCTTCAGCTGTCACCGCCCCCAAACCCCGAGAAACGCTTAGGCCTCCCCACGCGCTCGTTCCTTCGTAAAGGGACAGGTGTCATCCCAGCAGATGACGACACAGACTCGTTACAATGTGACTAGTTTTCAGGCCGTCACGAAAGTGTTTCTAATTGTTTCTCCTTCTACCCGGTGATTGGGGTGGTGACTATGTCGCTTGCAGGCATCCAACTTTTAAGTCTCCTCCTGTGATCTGGACGGATTGCCACGAAACAGAACGTAAAGGTCTAAAAGGAATTGTTACCGATAGGATGGCAAGATGTCAGGACCTGAGACATCAGAGAGTCAGTCACGTCAAAGAAGTTTAAAAAAAATACACGACAGGGCGTTTGGGACGTCGACAGAGCAGCACGGGGCTACTGTCCTGTTCCAGTAAAACGCACAAACCTTCTCCTGCCAGTGTAACACGCCGATTATCGCCAGGATGAAGACACAGACGCCGACGAGGGCCACGGCGGTGAGCAGGACGATGTTGCTCGGTGTGAGGTACAGTTTGGCACTCCAGCTGCGGGTGGAAACGGAAGGAGTGAAATTTCAGAGTTTTAGCTGAGACCACAAGGCCACGCAGCTCACTGATGAGTGAACCCACCCATCATCCATCCATCATCCGCCCACCCACCCATCCTCCCATCCATCCACCATCCGTCCGTCCGTCCATCCTCCCACCCACCCATCCTCGCATCCATCCATCCATTCACCCGTCTGTCCGTTCATTAGGGTCCTGCCGAGGTCACGCTTTACTCTGAGCTGAAACCGGATCATTGACGTGGTGCGATGTTGTCCTTGAGCCCGTGAGAACTGTTCTCAGGTCGACACATCAAGGGCACTCGGACAGCCTCAGCCATTCTTTCTACGTCTCGACTGACTCAATTGGAACCTTGACCTCAGGGCTCAGGCAGCCACGCGCCTTCGGCAGGATTTCTGTCCCATCCTTGGCTTTGGCCCCTGTCCCCCTCTGCCCTGTGACCGACGAGAACACAACCACATGTCCAGGCGGGTGGAGACAGGCGGTTTGTGCAAAGCCGGCACCATCTGTGTCACGCTGGAGGGTCCACGCCGCGAGGTGACGCTGGGACTTCCTACGGAGTCAGTGCTGGTCTCAGTGGCGACGCAGACTGAAGCACAACTGGCCCTTTCTTCTGCGACAGCCCGCGCCACAGCCCCGTACACCCCGGGGAGCCTACGCCCGAGTTTACGTCGGCATCAGTGCAGGCGGCTACGCGGGTAACCGTCTGTCCTGCCTGAAAACAGGGAGTGGCTGTCTCCGCATTTACAAGTTTCACGAAAGAGCATCCTGACGAATAGCAAGTAGCGATGGACTTATTCTGGGACAATTAAAATGTACTGATCCGTAAGCAGACTCGGCTCAATAAATCATCTCAAAACACACCTCAGACTCAAACCTATCTAGCTGTTACGTACGTGAAGTCGAGAAGATCGTTTCTTCAGAAAGAGCGAGGGACACGTGAAAAACGTGAGGATCACGGAAGAACGCTCTCAGGGGACTTTCCAGAAAGTCAGGAGTGAGAAAAAGACTGAGGTTAGCTCTGCTCAGCACCTGACCTCACCCTTAAAAACGGTTCTTTCGTGAGAGTTTTTGGGGTGCTCGACTTTTTGAGTGGGTTAAACAATACCCACAAATACAGGAAACTTGGTAAGAAAGTCAGGTGAAAGGCAAAGCCTCGCCTTCCTGCTCAGGAGCAGGCGTTCTTACGGTTTCTTGCGTGTGCTCCGGGGATAAGCTCTCCACAAACGGGCACAGGTACCGTCTTTTAAAAATCACGAGCGGCCGCTTGTTTTCCAGTCTGCGTGCTTCTCCTTTGATCACCTTTCGATGTGCACCGCGGACGGGTTCCAGAGTTTACAGTTTTCTTCTCACGGCGCAGCTTTCCCGGTTCGAGCATGAGCTTCCCGCAGAGAAAGCTTCGCAACCCGGACTCATTTCAGAAAAGGTGAATTCGGACCGTTTCCGTACACGTTCTCTCATTTCTAGGACGAGGCCGTCATAGCGTTGTTTTCTCAGGCAGTCGGTTTCCGAGCCCATAAATCCGTCACAGAGCATGTCCGTCCTGCTGGTAAACTGGTGTCTGGGGGAAAAGCGACCCTGCGCGGCCCCGGCCATTTCCGTGGCAAACACGCCCATCCTAGCTGCTTTTAACGTGACCGCGGCGACGCGGTCAGCTCTGGGGTGGCGGGATGCTTCCGGCAAAGCGCCGAGTGGATCCCGCCTGAAAACTGAATAATGGACACCACGGCCCGTACTTGGAGGAGGACTGAGACGAGGACCCGGTGCTCACGGATCCACGGACACGCTCCGTCGCGCCTCTCTGGTCTAGCCTTAGGGACGTGGTCTCTACACTCTTCGCAAGGAAACCTGATGCTAGTGAATACCTCTGCCATCTACTTTTTCAAAAAGATGGAATCAAAGAAAAACGAACAGAGATACACTAAGGATTTAGAGGAAACGTATATTGTGGAAGGGACGTATTTTGCTAAAAGGATAAAAAGACCCATACGGTTTGCTGAAAACCTTGTGCCGGGCACCGAGTTAAGCATAGTTCGCCCCTGCCCCTGGGGCAGACCGGCCCCCCGTCGACAGATGCAGACAGAGGACCGGTGCCCGGGCTCGGTGAGTCTGAGCTGCTCTCTAGGCCTGCCTGCCTCCGCCCCCGTGAGGCACATGCCACCGGCCAAAGCTTCTGTCAGGAAGACCCATGGCCACGCAACGATTCCGCGTCCCGAAATCCTAGAACTTCCAGCCAGCACGCTGAAGACCGGTTTGAGCAGAACATGCTTCACCCCCTAATTAGCCAACCTGCTGTCTCTCTAATCAGGTCTAATTTGCTCTTCACGGCAAGTGTCAGGGCTCTCGTCTCGTCGTTTAAGCTGCCGTCAGGAAAGGAGGCGACGGCACTCGCGGGACCGCGGCGGGGCCGCGGGGAGTTCGAACCAGATGTAACCGTCTGCGACGCGGAGCCGACGCTGTCTTTACCAGGCGCAGTTCAATCAAGGCCATTACCTTCGCGGAACGTCGTGAGGGTAGGGAATGACGATCAGCTGCGAATTGGGAATGATTGCGGTCCACTCCTGCTTCCGCGGAGACTGCAAGAGGCACGGAGAACATTTACCAGCAGCACACTCGCAACCACGTAAATAAGTGAGTGAACAAGTAAACACATCATTTAATTAACTGAGGTCCCGGGAGGGGATTAAGCTCCACCTACATAGGTTACGCCCCAAGAAGGGCTCCTGTGCCCTGGCGGCCAACAGCTTTTGATCTGAAAGGGTCAGACTGCAAAGACTACATCTGTCTCGTGGACTCGTTAGTTCGACAAATATTTACTGACGACTCCTCTGCAGCAGTCACTGCTCACAGTGCTACGGGCAAACGCCGCCTGGACCTAAAATCAAAGTCGAGGTGGGGTCTGAGGTGAGCGAAACAAGCAGGATGCACAGGACGTCACAGCATGTGCTCGGGGCAGGCCAGCCGAGATGGGTCACTACGGCCAGCTGTGAACTTCAGAAGGGACACAGCCATCGCCGACTTCACGTGTCTGAGGCGTCGACGCGAACGTTGGGAGCAGCTGTCAACAAAGGGATTTGTGCTCACCTTCTCTCCAGACGGGCGGGGAATGCCGACGTACAGGTGGTCGAGGAAGTTGGCGCTGCGGCCCAGGCCGAGCACGCTGTAGGGCAGCTGGAGGGCCAGGTGAGCCGACTGGCTGAGCTGTCCGGCTGCGGGCGTTAAGAGAGAAGAGACATGTTTGGCACCAGCTCTCGTCCAATACTAACACAGTCAAGCTCGGGTGCTCGAACTCGTTCCTGGACACAGACTTGAAATGCCTGGATTCCCGATGGTGACACTTAAGTGCTGAGATGTGACCCCCACCCACCCAACAGCACCCGCTCCCAGTTCGAGGCAGAGCTGAAGAGCGGCCATCCCTGCCGTCCTGATCTGGGGGGTGGGGGGCTCCCAGTCTCCCCCCTCGAGGAGGACGTCAGCTGCGGGTCCCTCCTAAGTGTCCCTCGTCACACAACAAGCTCCTTTGTTCCTCGTCGGCTGAGTGTTTATGAGGAGAAGGCGTTGAATTGTCATATCTTCCCTTCATGCGACCACCGTGGTTTGTGACACGGATTCAGTTTCTGACGCTGAAGGACCTGGGGACAGACCCCCCGCCCCCCCCCGCGTGCTGCTGGCCGGCAGATCTGGTTGTCAGCGTCTGGCGGCGGATTTCTACGTCTGCCCGTAAGGGGTATGGTCTGCAGACTTTTGTCCTCTTGTGGGGCGTCGTTTGGCTTCGGTACGGGTAACGCTGGCCTCACGGAAGGGGTGAGGAAGGCTCCCTTTGCTACTTCTCGGGAGAGGAAGTGGGCCTGATGTTACTTCTTCTTCGATGGCTCGTAGAGTTCCCCAGCGGAGCCCTCTGGTCCTTGGTTTCTCTCTGTTGGAGGCTTCTGACTCCTGAGTCAGTCTCCTGTGATAGGTCCGGGGAGATTTTCTATTCTTTTTGAGTCGATTCTGGTTTGTGCGTGTTCTGAGGAATCTGTCCACTTCACCCACGTTAACGTGCTGCCGTGCAGCTGTTCACAGTGTTCTCTTCGCTGCTTCCTGGAAATCCCAGGAATGCCTACGAGGGCCTTTGCTTTGCCTTCTCCGCTGCCTGGAACCTTCTTCAAAGGTAACTGAGTGCTTAACCCCCTCACCGCCTTCGAGTCTTTGTCCAAATGACATCTTCTCAGAGAGGCCTTCTGACCCCCTTTATGTAAAACTGATGACTCCTCCTCCATCCTTCCCCCCAGTACCTAAATGCCGATACAGGAGGCGGGAAGAGCAAAAAGGGAGATTCCCTGGCGGAAGCAGAAAACAGCACTGACATCGTGTGTGAACGTGTGTGTGAACACGTGTGTGTGAATGTGCGTGTGAACGTGTGTGTGAACACATGTGTGTGTGTGTTCTCTCCGCGAAGGGCTTTAAGCCACAGGAATTCCCATCTAAGAACCATGTGCAGCTGCCTCGGCTAAGGAAAAGCAGCATCTCTGTAAAAATGAGACAAAAACGAGATAAAAGGACCATGCAAGCCGCCAGTGTTTTATGTAACTTTAGAGAAAAACAAGCCTCTCCTTGGGAGAGAAAGCTGTTCCGAGAAGCCCTCGCTGTCCTCAGGCTGACAGCTCGGAGACCACGCTCCCCAGGCTGAGTCAGCCACACTGGGGCGGACACCGGACGAGGGCACCGGATGCGTCCGACGGGCCAGGAACCTGGGGCACGCGCTTCTCGCGTGGCATTTCGGTCACTGGTGCCAGGAACTGTGCGTGGGTGGGTGGGGGCTGCCGCTGTCGCCTCTGCCTCAGCGTGAGAAACACCAAGAGGCGAAGCGCCGGGCCCCAAGCACGCGGCCACTAACCGGTGGAGCTGGGGCTCACTTCTGGCCGCCTGACTTCAAATCCCACACCTCCGTCCCCACCTGACGTCCCCTATTCAGTTGAAAAAAGAAGTGTGACATCCGTCCGGCCGCTTCATAAAAAGGGCTCCTGCTGGCCCCGAATGACGCCCTCCGGTGCTCCTTCCCTGCTTAGGTCTCCGCATCTGTGGGCTCCTGGGAAACGACCGGGGGGTCTGTGCGCTTTTATCTGTAGTCCTTCTGGTTGACATGGCTGTTTGGGGATTTTTGTGAAGCCACAGGCCGCAGGGCCCCATTTCCCGGCTGTGGCGCTTGGGCCCACCGAGCCTGTCTTGCTGATGTCCCCTCCTGTAGGTGAAGCTCGAGCTAAGTGAGCAGGTCCTCGGGGAGATGAGGCCGGTTGACGCTGTTCACCTTCGATCTTTAATCCAATTACACCCAGGCAAGACGTGCTTACAGAGACGGCGCTCTGGCCGCGGGCTCAGGGCCTCAGCTCACTCCGCCTGGCTAAGGGGTGGCACCTGGCAGGGTGCGCATTTCCGGCCTCTTCTCCACCTGAGAGCGGTGGGGGCTACGAGAAACGCCGGCACCATGCGTTCCACGCGGTGCGAGCAGTCCCCACTCCGTTTTCCTAGAGGAAAACGACGGGAGAGCGTGGGGTCAAGGACAGCGTTTGCTGCTCTGTGCGGGCGTTTCGGTCTGGAGAACGGTGAGCTGGGGGACCACACGGATGGCAAGCCTCCGGAAGCAGCAGGTCTGCAACACCGGACTCGGTGGCGACCGGTTCACTGACGGGGGCTGCTGGGGAGGTGACCCGGCCAGCAGTGTCTCCTCCCGCCGACCAGAACATGCTCCTCAGCGGCTGCTTCCACCTGCCCCAGCGCCTCAGGGAGGGGTCGTGCGTCTGGCATCCTGCCACGTCCGCCTTGGCTCTCCCCACCGAGGTGCGAGGGTCCCTCAGTCAGTCTGTTCCTTGCTCACGAGGTGGCTGATGCACGTTTTCCTCCTAAAAAGCTTTCAGGAGTGGTCAGGGTTCTATTCAAGTCAGCAGACTGGGAAGGTCGTGAGAAATGATAAAAGTAAAACACGTGGAGGACACGGTCTCTCGCTTTCCCTTGCGGCCAGTCTATTTTGACAAAGTTCCTGACCCAGTTAATGAAATCCTCCCGGCTGGGCCAGCGACCACGGCCCGCGTAAGCAAATGCGGCTCTTCGCTAACGTTCATCAATCGGATGTTCTAGCCAGCAGCGTCTACACTTAAACTGGTGTTTCCGGTCCACTCTGCGAATACAGTCCTTTCCCTGGTATTTTTAAATAAAGTCAAGTATTCAAAGTTCCAAGCACCTTGCCCGCCACCTTGACGGAAGAGGATCCGGGAGTCAGAGGCTACACCCCTGCATTCTAACTGCGGGAAGGTAATTTAAACAAATCTAAGGGGACCTCAGTGGAGTCTTGTCAAAACCGTCCGATTTGATCCGAGGCCCGAAGCCCTGCATATTCTGGATGACATAGAGCATGTTCGCTGTCACTGGGGGAGGACTGCCGGCAGTAAACCAGCGACCACTTTTTAAACAATAAATTATCAACTACGATAGAACAGTAACCAAAGACGAGTCACACGACGCACTCACAGCGACCGTTTCAACATTTACATTCGCTGCTGAAGCATTTAGCGGGCCGGAGGGAGCAGCTGCAGAGAGGCCGTCCGTGCCAGCAGGCCGAACGTACCTGTGCTTCCCAACAGCACCCTGTCGCCCCACCCCAGGATTCAGATTTGGAAGTGAGGAAAAGCCAAAAGAAATTTGACTGAGAATAATAAAATTATTGGTATTTAATCTTTAAATCTGGATACTTTCCAGGCTAGAGTCTTGACATTTAAAATACTGGATCGTAGCTGCTTATCTTATTTTTTTCTGCTTAAAATTCACTGATTTTATAATTAAATGGATGGCCACCCACACAGAAAGAGAGAAAGCAGTTGCTGTCTGCTCGATGGTGCACGCTGCTACAGGCCGTGTGCTGGGGCCTATGATTTTGCTCGGACCCTGGAAGATCTGCCCCCAGCGTCAGCGGCGTCTCACTAATCGCTGCGTCTGGGATTCATTCGCTTTATCCTACAGGTGTGAGCACCTGCGGAGTATCAGGCACCCTGCTGACTGGAGGAACGTTTTAACCAACCTGCGACCAGTTACACGCCTGAGACGTGTGTTAATGTCGCTAAATAATAAAATAGTGGTTTTTGCAGCACCACTGAGTCACCAGCTGAAAACCCAGAAATCGGCTGTCGTGGCAGAGGCGTAATCCCCGTGGAGGACGTGGCTGACACGTGTGAGGTGCTACGAGGCGCCCTGGGATGTGGGTCCAGAAGGAAGACCCTGGATCACCCCAAGGGAACAGTGTCTGGGGACTTCGCGAGGCTACGTGTGCGCTTCCTGGGTTTCGGAAAGCAGGATTGTGGCTGTTTACGGGGAAAATGTCTTAACACGACAGTTGGTTCTTTTCTTGGCAGTTGATGGGCGGCCTAAGACGGAGCATACAGGATCCGCTGACATCT
The DNA here is from genome assembly GCA_030015415.1 of Cynopterus sphinx. NCBI lineage: Eukaryota > Metazoa > Chordata > Mammalia > Chiroptera > Pteropodidae > Cynopterus > Cynopterus sphinx. The sequence goes on from CM057386.1 coordinate 1,470,910, forward strand.
GACTGTCACTCCTCTGGAGACTTCTGAGCACCCGGCAAGGACACAGCGAGGAGGCACGCGGGGGACAGCATTACCCTAGAATGGCCCAGGACCAGGTGCCTGGGTGCTTCCGGCCTGGTGTCGTGTTCGCTTTCATGCCCGCTGCGGGGGCACGGAGGAGGGGCTGACGCCGACTTGCCGTCGCGACGTTTGACACAGACGGGATCGTGTGACGTGCGGCCCGGGTGTCTGCTTCTTTCCCTCGGAATGTTCCACAGGGCGCGTCCATGGCACAGCATGCTTCCGGAGTCCGTGCCCGACGACCCTCCATTGTGCCGGCCCGTGACAGCTTGTTTCTCCATCCGTCGCTGGTGGACATTTGTTTTGTTCACACCTTTTAGCTGTCACGGATGCTGCCGCTGTGGACATTCGCGCACAAGTTTTGTGCGACGTGGTTTCCATTCTCCGGGGAAAAGCCTTGGAGTGAGATTAAGGTTCATGTGGCAATTCTTTTAGTTTCTGGGGAACTGAGGAGTCGATTTTGAGAACTGCTTTTCTGTGGCTTAACGTACAGAAGCACCTGATGAAGGAATGACAACAGCCACTGGCCGTGCGTGTAAAAAAACGACGGGGACACACTAAGACGGATCCCACTGTCGCAGAAAGCCAGTCGCGCTGGGTGTCGCTGCCTGTGGAGTCTGACTTAATGGCCAGTGCCCCTCTGCGAGCCGCGGGGGGAGGATGCGGCGGAGGTTGCAGTTACACGCAATTACGTTTCAGGTGTCACTCTCTGGATTAAAAGATAAACCGGTTCCCAAAGGGAGTGGACGTCGGGAGGGACAGCCCGGCTCAGGCTTCGGCTGCGTTTGCTGAAGCTCAGGTCGCAGAGCAAGCAGAGAAGCGTCTGGAAGCAGATGGGAGATGCGCGTCCAGGTCACAAACCAACGGCGACAGGCTTTTTCGGTCCCCGACTGTAAAGCAGGCTATTTGTACAAAAACACGTGATGTTAAAGTGAATGTTCCCGAGAGAAGCAGCTGTCACCGCTTAGTGGGAGACACGGAGGCGATCGCATAGAGCACGGAAACGCCTGGTAACTCTTCCCGGTCAAGGTCACTTCCTAGGCAAGCGCCCTCCTCCTGGGGGGCGTGGCCAGGTGGGACCGTGGACAGGCGCGTTCTCACACGCTCCCCCTCCTCGCCTTCTGCTTCTCGGCGCTTCTGTGCCTGTCCTGTCACACTGGCCCTGCGCCCCCTCGGCACGGTTTGGTTCACGCTGACGGGTCCGTCTCTGCAAATCCTTTCGTATTTGGCTCTTAAAGCAGACATGTCCCTTTCAGCAATCACGAGCTGTCGTGTAACAAACCAAGCCGAAGCTGGGTGTCCCCAACACGTACTTGTTAAAAGGAGAGTCTCTCATCCACCCATCCATCCACCCACCCACCCATCCATCCACCCATCCACCCATCCATCACCTAATCTACCCACCCACCCACCTCCTCTCCCTCTTCATCACAAACTGAGCTTCACTTCTTCCTTTCCACTTCGGATGCCGTCTCTTCCTTCTCTCGTCTGGCTGCTGTGGCAGCTTCGAGCACACCCTGAACGACGGTGCTGAGAGTGGGCATCCTTGTCCTGACCCTGAGCTTGGAGAAAACGCCTGCAGGACGTCAGCTGTGGGCCTGTCATATCGGGCCTTTATCAAGGTGATGTAAGTTCCTTCACACCCACTTTGTTGAGAGTTTTGCCATAAATAGATACTGAATTTTGTCAAATACTTTTTCGGCAGCTTCGAGATGACCCCGATTTTATCCCTGGTTTTGCTGACGCGAGGAATCGTGAATTCTTTAGTGGGTGCTGAATCGCCCTCGCATGCCTGCTTTAACTCCCACTTAATCAGGTGTGTAATCCTTTCAAGGTAGTGCCGAATTCGGTTTGCTAGTTATTTTTTTTGAGAATTTTGGCCAGAAACAGGTGACCAGACCTATTTTAGATTGTTTCTTGATTTTTAAAAATATAAGATCCTGAAATAAATTAAGTAGGATTTATAGTCTCAATTACTATTTCTCGTGAATATACATAATTAAACAAAATATATCATGGTTAGTGAGTAAATTTAAAAATAACAAGTATTTTGTGTGAAGAAGAATGACTATTCTAAGTTCCAGGCCATTTGCCAAATGATGCAAAAATACGAGCGCAAGTAGATGACACGGATGGGGACATCTGTGTAGGACACCGGAGTTTCCCCCCGTGCACTTAAGAAAATGAGGACAGGCACAGAGCTAACAGAGGATGCAGGGTTCTCAGGGATCTTTTAACGCTCCCGGCTTGGTGGTGGTGACATCTTGCCTCCCGGGCACGGTTGGCTTTTAAGAATTTGGCCCAAGACTGGTGGATTTTATGATACGGTTCTCTCTGTCATGGAAACTGCTCCACCGCAGTTGCAGTCCTGACGCTGAAAACCAACAGAAGCTGAGTTATAATTTATACATTCGTAATCCGCCTTCCGGTCAGAGCCACTTTATTTCAGTTTTTAAAAATACGGCTAACGAGAAAACTAGTTCAGGGGATCAGAGGAAGAAAAGACTTTTCTGCTTGCGACGAGCGTGACAATAAAACCGCGCGCACTTTCCCTCGGTGTTTTCTTCCACGTAGACAAATTCTAGCTTCTGTCGTGGGTCAGTGTTCTCTCATCTTCCCACAGTTGAGGGCTTTGTGGGAGCAGCGTGGGGAGCTGTTGAGTGGGCACGATCCTAACTATGGGTCTGTTCCACACATTCGCTTCTTGTGGACTCTTCCTGTTCTCCTGGTCTAGAAAGTCCAGATTAATAATGGACAAAAGCACACGTGAGGACGCGAGTTTAGAATTTACTTCAGGGTAGAGCTGGCCCGAAACAGCAAACACCTAGGAATAAGTTGCTAAAAATACAATTTGTAATTAAGTCAGCGTCTCTCCTCGTTAAACGGACTCTTTCTGAAACTGCATTCTCGTGCGTTTAAGAGGGAGTAGTGGAAAATGAATCCAGGGGATGCAGGATCTAGTTGTTTTTCTTTCAAACACTATTCTACTTTGACTTTAGACTCAACGCACACCAAACAAGTCCTTGTTTCGGCAATGTTTCATCTGAGCATGCATGAGAAAACATCTTACGAGTTGTGGTTCATCCGCACACGTTCAGTGTGCGCTGGGTGCTGCCTACGGTACGGGCGCAGAGCGCGTGGCGCATCTGTGAACGTGTCTTTGCGGCAGCACCTAGCTTCCTGCGGGTTGTGCGGTACAGAACTGGAGTGAGGGGACAACCGGGGACTGAAACAGTTCAGTCCTGAAGCAAGATAAGGGAGGGAGGAGGAACCCCTCGACGGTGTCACTGAGTGATGCATGAGGTTTTAATGAAATCCCTTTGTACCAAATACACTCGCGCAGTAGACGGGGCTGCTGAACTATTTATGACGACCGTAGGATGGCGAAACATTTGCTAGCAAGACCGCGGAATACACAGACGAGATTCTTCCCCTCACGTTGCCAGAGCTGCTGCGCGGCGGTTTTCCCCTCAGTCCCAGGGTCTGCGTTGACTGTCGCATTCTATCAGGGACCAGCTTGTGAACAGGACCTCACGAAGCCAGCCGTTCGCTTCTGTGGTTGGCTCTACGGTTTCTAATTTTCTTCTTTGGATTTTCAAGAACATGCCTGACTCATCTGCATCTGTGCAGATGGGGTTTCTAACTGCTGAACAGCTGAATAATCTGCCAACCTTCTCACAGTCGCGCAGGCTTTCTGTCTGTCTTGTAATTTATTCATTCCTCCAATCATTCACTTTTGTAATTATATCAAGACGATAGATCGGCTACTGCTCAGAGCTACTCGGTCTTCCCTCCCTTTCTCTCCTTCACTTCAGGGAGAAAGCATCACCAGCACCAGCCAGCCCTTCGCCCCCATCTCTGTTGACTTGGCTGGTCCTGTCAGATCTTTAGCTGATGTGAGCTTAAAGGAATGGTTCCTCTTGTAAGAATTCATTCTTTCAGAGAAAGAGAACGTCAAGGACATTCCAGAAGGGCATAAGAACTCTTTTCCCTTTCTTTTGTTAACAATTTATGACACAAAAGGAGGCCTGATTAGTCATTACTCCAGCTACGATTTGGGGCGAACTATGACTACGCCAATTTAAAATGCGATGGGTAGTTAAACTGATTCAGAACTAAAAAATTCTTTTATGGATAAATACGTGTGGCTAAATGGGACATGACTGTGCTTTGAAGGTAATTTTAGAAAATGCGAATGTGAGAAATGAACAGAAAGAATCAAATGTCTGACACTGGAGGGGGTGATGGACAATTACTGATTAAAATGGAGGACTCTGAAAAGTTCTGCTTAAAATTACAGAAATGCTGCGTTACCACAAGTCATTTTCCTCCATAATTGGATGTTTGCTCACAACACGAGTTGTGTCACACCGTAATCCACGCGCTCTCAGCTGCCGCACGCCGTGACTGCTCCTAATGGAGGCCTGTGATGGAGGGCGCGTGGAGGGGAAGGGTCACCTGTTTTTCTCAGACACGTTAACAAAAAAGGACACAAGGGAAATCATTGTTTTTTTGATCTCTCCCAGGAACTATCAGTTATTTAAGAAATTAATGACTCTCCGTGACGTGACTCTCGACTAACAACCGGCTCTTTCAGGCTTCGCTAGGGAGTGGCGTAAGACCCCAAGAGTGCCCGCTCCCAACGACAAGATCCGCCCAGAAGCGAAAGGGTAATCAGGCCTCTTATGGGTGCTTCCTTATTTTTGGGTCCATAAAACTGGAGGAGAAATGCAACTTGTCTACACTTCTTCACGGTCAGGGCTCTAAAAGTCTCAGATGTTAACATACTAATACGTTAGGGTTTCTCATTCCGAGAACTGATCACAGTTTTATTGCTGTGATTTGGGCCTCATCCTCAGTCGTCCGTCCGTCTTTCGAAAGCAGACACGCCTTGCTTAGGACTCTTTCCTTTCTGTCTTTGTGTTTCCATTTATTATTTATTCAAATGTATAACTGGATTTTTCTCTATAACAACAACCCACAACAACCCCTATATAAGATTCCGGCTTCTGGTCGACATATGAAAAAGTAGGATTATTTAAGTCGGACACTGGCTTCCTAATTTTTACTTCTAAGATGAGCTTTGCTAATTTATTTCCACTTCACACTTAGATCAAGTAACTCCAGTAACTTCTCCCAGTCTCTCTGTTACTTCCATTGAAAGATGAGGCTAATGGAGACTGAAGAGAGATGAGGCTGCATCCCCACAGGGACATATAAAAAATCAACGTTAACATGTGTGTCACGAGGACCTTCTGTAACCTACTGCCGTAGGCCTGCAGAAAGACTGCGTACGAGAGACAGAGTGAAGAGGTGATAAAGGATGTGAAAACCCGTAATTTCGGCCGTCTCGCTGACCGCACCGTCTGCCCGTCTGAGGCGTGTCAGGCGCGTGGACGCTGTAGCTGGTCTTACCTGAGCCGTTCTTCAGATAGCCGTTCGCATCGACGGTTGTGTACATGATGTAGGGCCCGGGCTGGTTCACTCCAAAGGGCTGCACGAAAAGAGGAATAGTTACGCTCGGACCATCTGAAGTGAACCATCTGACGTGTTCGGCAAATCTACTGAAAATCAAGTGAAACCATCTTACATGGATGGCAGTCGCGTAGAGGAGACTTCCACAGACAGACAACCGTGCTATCTATTCGAAAGAACGGCAGAAAATCCTGCATATTTCCAATGCCCTGGTAGTCGCATTTATGAGGTATGAATCCTGTGGGGTACTTCTAAGACCTAATATTGTCCGCTACGCAGTTCCCTCCGGAGAGCTGTCGGGCAGCTCCGCCCCCAGGGTGTCCTGCAGACGGAGCTCAGTGTGAATGGCCCTGCCTAGCCGGGTCTATGCTGCAGCTGCCTGATGCTTTTTAAGTCTCTTCTTAAAGACTAACAAGGGTTGGGTCGGGACCTACGGCAACTGTTGTGTGTGTCTCGTTAGGACGCAGAGCATTTCTGCAGGGACATTCACGGCTGCGCTAAGTCTACTTACTGTTATCTTGCGAGGGCAGTCGTTAGAGCAGAGGCCACTGAGCACTGTGGACAAGTAAAGAAAAGGCCGTTATCACCACTGCAACGTACGCTAACGTTTAAGGTAAACTTTAGTCGTTTCACCTAAATCTATTGACACGCTCTCCTGGTTCGTGCTCACAAGCAGGAACCAGGTCCGTTTCCTCATCTCGGAGTAAATTCGGTTTCTGTTGTTCTCTTTTATACCGATATTTCAAAAGGCTGTACTGAGCAGTCGAGATGCTGCCCTCTGGTGAAGTATCTAGCCGAGATGATTAATTATGGTTTACTCAAGCTACACCCACTGTTGGTTTTATTTTCCGACTGGTAAGCGAAATCCCAAGGATGACTGAGAACCGGACGAGAGTGCCCAATGCAAACCAATTAAGATGGACACCGAGAAAAACAAACGGAGCAGTCAGGCTTTTCTATCCCGAGCGAGACTCCTCCCGTTCATCCCGTCAAGGCTTCTGGGCCCAAGACGCTAGGCCTGCTTGGGAACCGCTGCGGAGAACGTAGCTTTGCAGTAACTGGTGGGTCTACGACTGAGGCACGAAAACGCTTCCGTGACACGATTATTCCACAGTCACCCAACAGTCTCTGCAGAAGTGACGCGACCGGAAACACGGCTGCACTGGCGCCACCGCTGCGTCCTCACAGGCGGACATCCCGTGCCCTTGGCCACTCCGCGTGTCACAGATGGGAGGAGCTGACGCCTCTGCTCAGCGCGCACGGATCACTTCGGAAGTCGTCACGAGTACAGCTCGAACACGTCCACGGGAAATGGGTTCTGGTCGTTACTTACGTGAACACACGATGACAACTGTCCCGACAGACGCGTACCGAGGCGGGGCACACCGGGTGCGAAGGCACGGAGAGGGGAGCGTGACGTCTTCGGCCACAAAAGGCTCGTGTTCATCCGGGCTGGATGCCCTGCTTGCTGTTCACGTTAGACAGAGACAGGAAGGCCTCGCACTTGCAAAAAGCTCCCAGCGTTGAATTTCTGACCCCAGCACAGTGCCTGTTTCCCTGTTACTGTCACGTTTTTTTTCGTTCCTCTTCCCTCACCTCTGGGCAGACACTTCTTTTCCGCTTCTACCAAAACGGTTTCCACACACCTTCACGTGAACCCCGATTCCGCTGAACGGCGATCATTGAGTCACAAGTTGTCTGCAGCAGCAGGTAAACCCACCGTTTTATCATTTTCCCAGGGCCTGACGCGACATGCTTACTCAATAAATACTTGCTAAAGCAGAGAAAAGATGAATTATTCAGTAAATGGCGCTGGAAAACTGGCTCCTCGGAGGAAAGAGAAATTAGACTTTAACTCGTAACAGGAAAATGACGTTTGGCAACGACCCAAATAACAACGGACTCTTACACGTCAGTAATGAAAAGGCAATCCATTAAAAAATGGGCAAAAGACGTGAACAGGCATTTCTCCGAAGCAGACAGACAAGCTCCTGAAACGACGAGTGACCGGGAAACTCAGACCAGAGCCACAAGGAAGCGCACACGGCCATGACACCCAAGAGGAGGGAGAGGCTCCCAGGGATGCCCTCGGAGGATGAACGGTTCAAGGAAACACCGTCTACCGTACGACGGGAGCGTTCATTCGACATGTTCCCTCCAACGGGAAGGCGCCCCGTCACCCGCTGCGGCGTGGGTGACCCCTGAGGGCCGATGCTGAGATAAGCCAGACGCAAAGATACACGCGACGGGTTCCACCTGGCGCCGCATCCGACCTGGCCACATTCGCAGCAAGCGGAGTGGCGGTCACCAGGGGTAAAGCCACAGGAACAGACGATTTCTGGGTTTCGTCTTCAGCGTCTTCGGCATGTCTAGTGGAATCACCTCCAGGAAGGTCACCCGGCAGCTCTTCAGCAAACAGTGGCTCACGGATCTCCCGCCGAGTGCCAGACTGGACGTGGCCTTGCTGCCGACGCGCCTGCTCCATCCCCGCTGTGAGGCTGGGCCAGGCCTGCCGGCCCCGCTTTTCCCAGAAGCAACCGACGTTTGGGCCAGAACACGACTCGAGGTCACAAAGCAAATGGAATTCTTTCTTAAAACCACGTGGCCAGAGACATTAACTCATTTAAAAAACACATTATCCCACTTTTGTGGAAGATGGGAAATCGATGAACCATTGGATCACTTTACTTTCTGTACCAGAGACAATGTCTGCGCCTTGTTTGGCTTAGTCGACAGTATTCACGCAAAATCACATAACAGTCCCTTCCGTTTTGTACAGAGCAAGCCAGAAACGGCTTTGTGTCCCGTGTCCATTTCTGTTTTCTACGCGACCTCCTCTGTCGCATCTGAGGCTTCACGTAGCAGGAGCGACGGGATGAAAACAGTAAGATAGACGCATCGCACGTACGCGAGTCACACGAGTCACACACGTCACACACTCATGCCTTCGGAAAGGGGCGTCTACAAAACACAGACGAGTGCGCGTTCCTTGGGTTCTGCCACCACGGTTGCAGGAGGAAGCAGGCTAGTCCCTGAACCTGATACTCTGCTCGACGAGGCTGTGTGAGTGGGAATTCGGGGCTCCCAACGCTGTTAGGAAGGCCGCCCTGTGCGTGGCCTCGGATCGTGACTCCACCTATAGCCGCCTGCCTCCTCCCCGGCCACAGGTGCTCGGCCAGGCGGCAGGTGAGGCAGACAGACCGCGCGCCTCGGGGCCCACTGGTGACGTGTGTTCCACACGAGGCAGAAAAAAGCCGTTAGCTCATTTCGGCACTTACGCTGCCGTTCTTCAGGAAGACGGGAGAAAAGTGGAACTGTACTTTTAGATTTGTCTTTGTCGCCGAATCCCTCTGCGATCCATCCACCCCTCAGATTTCCCATCAGAAAAGGGAGACGCTTCTACCCCCTTCCCCTCTCGGCTTAATAAAACAAATGTCTGGGAAGCACCAGCTCTCTTCAGATGTGCAGCTACAGGAGGAACATTTTTATTCTCACTTCGTATTCTTCAGCACATTAATGTGACAGGTTCGTCGGTACGGTTTAAACACGGATTAAAATTAGATGTAAGGTCCTCAGAAAGGAAGGACGGGGTGAGACGCCACCGGGAATCATAAATGCGTCAGTCGTTTGTCCTGTCGTTAGCAGTGTTTTGATAGTTCTGTGCGTGTGAGGTCACTCACACTAAACCTACGGGCCGTGCGTGTCCACCAGGAACACACCCCACGGTGGCCCCCGGCTGCCACCGGCTGCCACCGCGAGCCCAGCTCCTTCGAGGCCACCTGTCCCCGCAGAGCAGGATGTGGCATGGAGCCGGGCCGTGGCTGGGGGAGCCGGGGCAGATGGTGGCACAGGCGGGGCCTGGCACCTGTGTCACAGGTTTAGGAAGATCTCTAAAATAAGGGGTGGGTGGCGCAACTTCTGAAGTGTGCAGACTCCGCAAAGCGACGACTCCTAAAGGGTGAAGGCGGCCACCGGGCAGTCTCGGGGGCTTTACGTGGCTGGCACAGAGGGAAGCGGTGTGCTGTTGTGGGCTCCCGTGGGATGGCTCCCGGGTGACAGAGGGAGCCTGGAGAGGCGGCTCTGCCGGACGCGGCCGGATGGCCAGGGACCAGGGACCAGGCTCTGAGCGGGCTCTGGGCTCAGGCTGTGAGCGGGGCCTGGAGAACACCGGGGTTCCTGGCAAGCCGACGCTCTGCCATCTTTCTCCTTACGTGACCTGTTAGGGTGACAGCCCTTTTAATAAAAGTTCGACACCCCATGTCTTTTCATTTAAAAATGTTCACAGGGGGGTGCTCTCGTGTCAGACGAGCCGTGGAGAACACGCGGCAGGGGCCCTGCCTGTGAGGGCCAGCGGCGGCCTCGACTGTTCTGAAGGCGTCCCGGGTTCTGGGACTCCGCATTCCAGGGTCTGGGGCACCGGCTCTCCTGGCTGGCCTCCTCTGGTGTGGTCCAGATGTCAGGGGCCAGCAGAGGAGGCGGGGGACGCCCAGGGCCCACGGAGTCGTCAGTGGCGGTGTTAAAAAATGCGTCTCCAGACTTCCCAAAGGTTTTGCGACCAGGCTGCCTCATTTTTGCAACCGGAAACAAGACACGTTCCAAACGGCCACTTCACCAGTGAAAAAGGGAACCATGCCTAAACGGAGAAGCCAAAGGACAGGCTCCTATGGCATTTTTACAAATGTCGCCCTGGAATGACGACTTTAAGACTCCACGGAGTCAGACTCAGGAGCAAGTGCAGAGCAGCAGGAGCCCAGGACGCGAGTGCAGTCACGCAGCTTCTCCAGTGACGTCAGCACGAACACGGCCTCCCCTGTGGTTCAGGCAGGAAGAACCCTCGCTGCGCGAGGCTCCGGGGCGCGTGTGTCACACCTGCTGCGGCAGACGCACGCCCCCCAGGTGTGGGGCGCTGACACCTTTTACATGAAGCGAACATCTCCCTTCAGCGACCGTGAGAAGCCGGCCCGAGAAGGGAGTGCTGCCGGGAGGGGCTCTGCCGCGACTCCAGGCCTCTCCCACCTCACAGGCGAGGGCTGTGTGTGCTGGCTTTACCGTCTCCCTCTCTCTCTGACTCATCTCACGCGTCACTGTTTTCCTGCCTACGAGCTGATCTCGGCTGGACCACGTTCTAATTCCTAGAAGGATCTGTAACCGTTTCGAAAATGTTCACAAATTACTGGTATCGATAACCGCATCGCAGGATGCTATCAAGGCCCATTACAGTGCTTGACCACACCCCGTTAGGCACACAGTTCTGAAGGGTAATCAACACTCCCAGACTTTTAAAACCAAACTCGCTCTGGAAAGACTGAGGAAATACAGCTACTCGCAGAGTTGGACGAAAAGCTGTGATTAAAATACTTAACGAGCTCTGTGAATTACGGGCTATCAGATTAGCTTAAAACTTGACTAACGGGCTGTATAATTCGCAGGTTTTCTTAAAAACGACGAGGCTTAAGACCTTAACGCTTCACGTTAAAACTCTGGTACAGCCCACACGTCTTTGAAGATGTCGGAAGTGTGAGACCTTGTGGTTCCAGCTTTGTGATTCAGTTCACACAAAGCCAAACCAGAAAACGGCACCAATCAGGCACGGACACCGTGACACCAAACCAACGGGCAGGTGAGAAGGACGGACAGAAAAGAGACAGCTATAAAGGCCGGCACTGCATAAACCGGTTCAGCAGCCTTAGAAATGAAGACTCACACCCCGTGCTGGGAGCACGGGTGACGTCCCCTTCATCCTCGAAAGTGTCTCTAGTTTTGGTGTGGGACACGTGGACGAAGCAGAGGCCATGCTGGAATATCACGTGCGAATGAAGGCCACCTCCCAGCTGGCCTCGCCGCTTAGACACCATTTTACAGGCCACACAGAAACCCTCTGTGTCTGTTTTCATGACCTACCTTTTTGGTTAAAAAATCACTGTAAGAAGGAAATCCCTGTAAGAAACTTAAACATGGGAAATGAATGGGTGGTGAGGCCCCTTTCAAGTAACTGGGAGCCTGTTCGCACACGGGCAAACGTTTAAGCATTAAACGTGCAGGTGGGCGTTTTGCACACGTGTGACTTTTTGTGACGTTAAGCAGGGCAGCGAGATCGCGGAAGGAGCTCGGCCTCCCGTGACTGCTGTCCTCCCCCCACTGGACAGCACGGCTCTGCTCAGACTGAGTCTGACCACCCTCCCGGGCTGAGGCCACAGGAGTGTCGCTCGGCGGGGACCCGCAGAGGGGGGCATCGCGTCTGTTGTTATCTGAGAACCCGAAGCCACCATCCTGCTCGAATCCGTCCCCCCCCCCTGGTGGGCTCCCGGCTTGCGGGCCCCAAGGAGCCCTGCACGAGGCGGGGCAGGGGGACAGGGGCCGCCGTCTGCTGTGCAGAACCGGGTGACACGGTGCTTTTGCCTCCCCCGTTATCTCCCGACGCTGACTCTACTTAGAAAGAGAAGCAGCGTAAAAGCCTCAGAAAAAACAGATTAAAAAGAAGACCGAAGAGAGCATCCTATGAGAGGTCTCCATCGAACGTGCGGGAAAAGGGGAGAGTCGCACAGACGCCCAGGCCGTGTGCAAGAGGAAAAGGGAGCGATGCTCAGAAAATTCTCTGCTGGCGAAACCAGTGTTGACACGGAAGGGCCAGAGGGAGCTATTTTAAGGCGCGCAGCACTCAGAGGCTATATTCAGCTCCGCACAACTTTCTGGAAATAACCCGAGTGCTCCAGCGAAAGAACTGGGAATGAAGACGAGAGAGACGTGGCCATCCGTGAAACGGTGGCAAAGAGCTGATCAAGGTCGTCAAGTCCTAACAATCGCGGACAAAACGGTCATGAATGGTTTGCAGCAGGCACAGAAGGTAAAACCGCCACCGTCCAGAAGTAAGCTGCCACGTTACTGCACCAAAATCGGGGGGCAGGACGCGGGGCCCCCGACTTCACGCAAGGGCCTGGGGCGTGTCGTGCGGGTCTCCGGGGTCGCGGGAACGGGCAGAAAGCGTCTGCTTTTCCCCAGCCACGTGTGAAGCTTACGCCCCGGATCTCCTTAACCGAAGGAAGCGACGGTTAGCACCGGCCGGTTGGCGTGCGAGAGGGACATCATTTCAGAGCGAACTCCACCCTGGACGCCGCCGATGGCCCCGAGGGCGTAACTGCACTGCGTCGCCGGCTGACTTCAGGCAAACGACTAATCACCAGAGCGGAGAGTGGGAGGGCATCTCGGGACAACGAGCAGGTGTTTTCCCCAAATGACTGCTTCGAATTGGTAGCTCGTCTCCATGACCTGTCTGTGAAGTACGGTGTGAACACTTATGCTAACACCTTTAACGCGAAGGCACCTTCTTTTCCAGAACCGGGAGCTCCTGCCTGGCATGAGCGCGGGGCAGCTCGCCGGGCCTGCTCCTCAGGTGGCGGTGCTGCCCGGCCGTGCCCATGCCGATTCAGTCCCCAGGTCCCAGGAGACGGAGCGTGTAAAACCTCTTACAGCTCAGAACGGTATGAGGGAGCCCACGCACACGCCACACCCCTGCAGCTGTAACAACGCGCGGCCAGCCTTGTTCGTCACGCTCCGTTAAAGGAAAACCTGGGACGTGCCGTGTCACTGTCGTCGCGTGACTCCCTCCTTACAGTAGTTCCCCTTTCCTGCGCGGGACCACGATGTGCTCGGAGGTACTCTGCTCCCGGGGTTGTAAGTGACGGTCTGCCCGAAGCATGCACACTGCACTAATGAGACTGGGACTAACTGGTTGCGTACGCGACAGATGTCATCGAGGGCCCACTACACGCGAACAGTATCAGCGGGCCGGCCAGACCGCGAGTGCCCATCGTGACCTGACGCAGAATGAGGTCTCTCACCACGCAGTGGCAGGTGGCACAGGTGCGGGCGCTCGAGCAAGGCCGGCCGAGGTGCTGCGTGAGGCTGGGCGTGGGCCAGACGGCTTTCGAGGCCTTGCCCATCTCCAAGGTGCCCTGCGCTTTCTGGAATTTTTAAAAAGGTCAGTGAATCGATACCGAGGAAGGACTGAGGATCCTACATTGTGCAAATGCATTTTTCCGTGTGGACAGTTTCCAAATGATCAATATATTAAAAAAAAGAAGAAAGCGGGACTGGCCTCGGCCTCACACCGGGAAGAACCTTCCCTCATTAGCACTTTCGTCACTGCCCCCACTGGGAGTCAGACTCTCTCCTCACCGCTAGGGAAGCCCGGGCTCTGGGCCACTGCTGTGTCACACGACGAAAGGGCCCCCCCCACGGGCATGGAAGGCAGCGGCGTCACGGGCCTGTATCTGGAACAAATGACATCTACTCTGGGGGACCTGCCCAGCGTATTGGGGAGGTAATGAGACAACCCCTTACTGCGCGCTACGCCGCCCGTGCCTCCCTGGTGCCTCCAGTCACACGGGGCCTGGGAACGTGGGGACGCCCGAGAACTTAAACTAGGACATCGGTGCCTCTGACCCCACGTTCTGTCCCTAGGGAGCGGTCCACCAAAACACGACACACGCCGATCCAAGGACACGTCCCCGCACTCGCCGCGTGCCGACCTCAGGGACGCGGCTAGTCAGCAGCTCGTTTACTGAAAAGAGAAGTTCGAGCCTGAGTGAGTGGCCGCGTCCTGAACGTTGGAAGAAGTGATATTGTTTACGGATAAAATTCAAATGCACAGAACCACACGGAGACATCTTCCTCCCGGCACGATGCCAACTACAGAGACCCCAGCGATGCTGGAAACGGGCCCGTCTCTGCCGACCACGACGCAGGTGGGATGCGTGGACGGCCCTGGGGGTGCGGGGAGGGTCTGACCAGCCAAAGGCTCCACGGACGCCACGGTTACGGCGGGGAAGGGGAGCTTAAGGGAGATCCATGGCAGCGGCGGGTGCCCACGCCACCGTGAGGAATGAATGGCCTGAGTGGGGGTCGGGGGAACAGGGTGGCAAGGCCCGTGTCCTTTAAAACGGACAAGGAGGACATGAAGAGGAGCTGGCCCAGGTGCGGGAAGGCTGCAAACACGAAGGTCACACGTGCTGGTACTCCTGCACGGACCCCGGGCAGAACGCGGTCGCTGCCGGTGCCTCTGGGGACACGGGGACAGCATCTGCTACGGGCGGGCGGTGGCGCGCAGACGTCGACCTCCTGATTAGGAGGGTAGGAGTGTGTCCTTCCTCGTTGAGACGGAGAAAGGATACAAAATTAAATGTTAACACTTAACAAAAAACCACGTAGATCAAAAACTCACCAATGACTTTAACGAAATAAGCATCTGCTTCGAAGTTGTTTTTTAGCGCGTGGATGGCGAAGTCGTTCTTCGTGTAGCCTTTACTCAGCACCACGATGTCCAAGATGCCCTGGAACACGCAAACAAGCAGGTGGTGAGGACGAGCGGCCAGACCCCCCGAAAACAACGAAGGTGTGTGGCGTGTGCGCCGTGTAGACGCGGACCTTATTTATTCAACCCGTTGCTAAAAACAATTCTATCAACAACGTACAAAACCTTGACTAGTAAAGCACGAAGGAAGCCTCTGGAGAGAGCAGCACGTTGCTGTGTTCCCTCTGCTCACACCTGCACTAATTTTTAAAGGCCTGTGACACGGACTACCAAGTCACGCCCAGATGAGAAAAGGAGAGCAGCTTTACCTGCCCGGGCCACCACTGCGTCTCACCTTTTCTCTTCCCCGAGAAAGGGGAAGCTTCGCTAATTTTATTGGAGGAGAAAAGAGGTGAAGGTCATTTCAGTTTCCGTGCCGCTCGCTTACCCTTAGACGATGAGGTTGCTCATTTGCTATGTTTTCCATAAGTTAGCCACTTGGGGTTTTTCTGTAAACTGATTACGTTTTGTTTCTTGAGAGTTTCTGATGACACATCAGTTTGTATAAACCCTTTTTATGTTAAGAATATTAATCATTTGATTCTTTCACAGCAAATTTATTTCCCAGCTTTAAAAACAATTTTGAATTTTATTCATTTAAATTTCACTTAAGATGGTTTTTATGCGCAGAAATTAAAAATTGATTTGAAATCATTTCCTTTGTGATATTTTTGCCGATTACTTTCTGCTTGAAAACTGCTAATAAAAAGTGAAATAACATGAGATTTGGTAGCAAAGCGACAAGAAAACCAAGACCTCGATAATCCTAGAGTTGAGAATCAGCCTCTTATAAAAAAGCAACAGGACAAGCAAACAGGGCTGGCGAGACGTTTAACGTTTTAAAAGAAGTTATTTTGCAGGACAGACTGTGTCATAGTAACTCTGGGATTTGACGCATTTTTATCAGAACTTATTATTTTTCCGAGTGGTAAAAGGCTCTTCACATTAGAAAGGAAGAAACCAGGGCCCTGAGCGCCCTTCACAAGGTCACCCGGCCACTGAAGGCAGAGTCACGAGGATCTGCGGCGACAGACGCCACCCCGAGTTCATGAGGTTGGAGGCGAGCAGTGACCGCACCCCCCCGAGGTCCCGTGAGGGGCCAGGATCTGCCACCCGCGGGCTGTGCTTCTGCCTGCTGGTGCCCGGCCAGTCCAGTGATTCCACCTCAGCCAGCGCGGACCGATGGACCACGGTGTCAGTGAGGTGTCCCTTCCGCCACGCGGCATTAGAAGGGCTCCCTTTAACGAACTCGTCTGCTTCCGAGATCTCATCTACATTTTCTGGTCAAACAGGGCGAAGCGGACGTGAGCCGGGGCGCACAGCGGTGAGACCCCGACACACAGGACGCCTCTGAACTCACGTCTTCGTAAATGTCAAAGAAGGTGGCGACCACGGCGTCTCTGATCTGGTTGAGGTCGCTCAGCTCCCAGTAGACTTTGAACATCCGGTGCGCCCCCTCGCAGCTGGCGTTATTGCAAGGGACGTTCTCCAGCAAGAAGGCCTGCTGATTGCTGCAAGACAGAGGGGGGCAGTTACTGATGCTCCTGTCCCATGTCAATCGTATGTCACGAAACTGGCAAATACATACACGAGAAATCCCCAAATATCTGGAAATTAGATGAAATGCCGCTAAGTAACCTCCGAGTAAAAGGACTCAAAAGGGAAATTGCAAAGTACCCGGAACTGAAAGGCAATGAAGACCCAGCACAGCAAGGCGGGGGTGCGTCGCCGAACGCGTATGTAGAGGGCAATTTCTAACACTGAGCACTTTACTAAAAAAGAAAGGTCTTTAATCGATGACCCCGGTTTCTTCCTTAGGAAACTGGAAAGAAAAGAGCAAATGAAATGCGAAACGAGCAGAAGAAGAGAAACAACAGCACACAGGAAAGCAGTGAGGTAGAGTCAGTGAGACCGGAGCTGGTTCTTCGCGGGGATTAACTATAAAACATAAACCTTCAAGCCAGACTGGCCGCTTGAGAGCATTACGAAGGGAAGACACGAGGCAGAAATGTCAGGAGCGAGAGGCACACCGTCACTACAGAGTTCACTGACAGTAAAGGAGGGAACACCACGGACAATTCTGGGCCAACAGTTACCCAGTGACACGACACGGACGTGCTCCTTGGAAGTCGCGGACTACCGGAGCTCACGCAGGAGCACAGACTGAAGCTGTTCTTCTAAACCCTCTTAGAAAACCCCGAAAACTCCACGTCCAGATGGCTTCACCGACGCGTCCTCCCTAACCACACTCATCTATCTTCCATCCCTGCGTGCGCTCTCTCTCAGGCGTGGCTCCAGAGAAACGAGGACGTGCCCGCACGAACACGTGTCACTCACAGCAGCATCACGAACACTGTCACGGACCATCGCCGCAGTCTGTGCAGTGTTATTTCCGACAGCCGAAAAGTGGAAACCCCACACGTCCATCAACTGACGAATGAAGGAGTGCGCCACGTCCGCACGGCGGGATGCTATTCGACGACGAAGTCCTGACGGCACAGAGCGCCGCACGGACGAACCCAGAAACGCGGCGCCGAGGCAGGCAGGCCCGCCATGGAGCAGCGCCGTGTGCCGGGTCGCTGCGTGCAGGCGACACGTCCAGGACAGGAAAATGATACACACGTCGAGAGAGAGAGGTTTCCTAGGGCTGGCGAGATGGAGGTGGCCGGGGGACCGGGCCTTCTCTCTAGGGCCGGGAACACGTCCCACGTGAACCGTGGTGCCCGATGCCGCCGGAAAGCTGTTAGCAGAGACGTAAGCAGCCGCAGGGGACGCGAACCCATGAGCAAAAGCCATGGGAGACGTTCGCGTGACAGCACGGAAAACGCACGGTCGGGTGGCTCCCCCCGAAAGGGGGGAGGTTCACACAACCGGTGGCGACCTTCGGGGGCCGGTGTGCATTCCTCTGCGGAGGCTCCTGCAATCCGTGTTCTGCCTCGCCACGCGAGCCCCTGGCGCAGTCGTCTGGGTGGCTCCGGGTCGTGAAGACGTCCGTGCGCCTGTCTCGGTCCTCGTCAGAGAGGGAGCCGGCGGGTCGCTGGGCCGG
Source organism: Cynopterus sphinx (assembly GCA_030015415.1). Lineage (NCBI taxonomy): Eukaryota > Metazoa > Chordata > Mammalia > Chiroptera > Pteropodidae > Cynopterus > Cynopterus sphinx. Next base: position 1,488,840 of record CM057386.1, read on the forward strand.
AGTTTGATTTCCTGCCTGGCTGCGCCAGAGCATGTGTGTGTCCTCGTCAGTCGTTTCCGCCCCCCGTGAGTTCTGCTCGTCTAGACTGTCACTGTCCTCATCGCTCTCCCCCTGTAATTCCCCAATGTCGTCATCAGCCGGGCTCCCTGGAGGAAGCGAGCTTCTAGGGGGGAGACGTCTGTCACTCTGCACAAACCCCAGGGAGGCAGTTCTACGCACAGAAAACGAATTGAGGAGGAACACAAAGAAGCCCATGAGGAATTGTCTGGAAACAAGACAAAATCGGTTTTTTGAACTGCTGCGCAGAAACCTCGGCCGCCAGCTACCGGTCAGTGCAAAGCCCTCAGCTAACGCAACGTGACAAACTAAAACACACACTTGGAAATACGAGAAGTGACCGAGACGCTTCTGTGATACAGAGCGCGGATGAGGAACACTCAGAAGGGACACACGCCATCCAGGACGAGGTCCGCGGGCGCTCTGGGCAGAGCCGACACGTGCACCCTCCGGACGGCGTCTCCGAGGGGCACCCAGTGGGCGGACAGCACGCGTGTCTGGGACGGGAGGAGGAAGCAGCACCTTCTGTCGACAAGGCCAAGGGCAAGGCGGAACTCGTCGGGGCGCCCGCTGAACGCTGACGGCTCCCGTCAAGCCAGAAGCCGGAAAAGGTGTTTTTCAGGTTTGACCTTCACTCGTAGGGGCTCCTGATTCAGCTGGCTCACTTGGCGGCCCCCGCGTTTTCTTTCCGGGTATTCTAGTGTCCGTGTTCATTACGTAAACCGAAATGCAACGGTCGTTCACGTGCTGGCGGGTGACGGCATCAGGGGACAGCCAGACTTTGAGTGAGACACCGTGGACGCACGCCTTCCACAGTGCTCGTGCGGAGGCACGAGGACCGGTCAGCAGCTCACCTGCTCCTGTCTGGTTAGTCCTGGCAGCTGCTCTGGTGACCCGGGGGAGAGGAAAGGCAGACAGGACGTGATGAAAGAGACGGGGAAACGAAGCCTGACTTCCGTGTTTCCGGCGACTGGCTGGGTGAGCCACGGCACCACCCCGGGACACATGGCACCCTAAGGACCGGCGTGGGGAGAGGAGGCACTTTTGGGGTTGGGTGCCATAGGCAGGGCGTCCAGGGAAGGCCCACCAGGCAGGCGAATCCCTGACACAGGATTTGAAAGTCCTCGGCCTGTAAGTGGCACTTAAAGTGGCCAGAGCAGATGAGAGTGGGACCCTGAGACGCGCCCATCCCTGCTATGGCCAGACGAAAAGGCGTCCCCAGAGGAGGAGTGCAGGAAGGTTAGAGGGACACAGAGGACAGGAGAGTCTTAGGGCTGAGTCAGCCGCAGCCAAAGGCGGGAGAGGACCTGGCGACCGGAATACCGAGGGCGTCCACCGGGTCTGCCATCAGTCACTGACCGTGGGCTGCAGCCAGGCTGTGGCAGCGTGGGGGTGAAGTGGAGGTGATAAAGTGGAGACGGCTGTCCAGGGTCGTGAAAACACGGTTTTTCACTTGCACAAACCGTCTTTCTGTAACGACTGGGAGAAAAGAGGGTGGAATGGGCAGATTCTGACGGCAAAGGAGAGGGGGGCCCTGATGCAGCAAGACCCCGTACTGAGCGGAGGAGTGGAGATGAGGGGGTGTCGAAGAGAGAAGTCGGTGGGGACACTGGTAGCACGATCCCGGGGCAGGAGACCCGATGTGAACTGGGAGGTGGCAGCGGTGACGGAAAAGAGCAGCCTGCGGCGCGCACCATGAGAGAGGCTGGTAAAGGCGAGTCTGAGGAGGTGGATGGGCAGCCACAGGGCAGGGCAGCCGGGTCAGAGGGGGAATCGGGGGTTAGTTCTTCCCCTGGGGGTGAAGACACCTCGTGCTGTGGATCTGGGTGGGAGAGCTGGAGGAAGAAATACAGGAAAACGGCAACAGCTGACCGTTCTACCTTGTGGAGGATCCTCGGGTGACAGACAGAAGAGCAAACCCCTGCGAACAACAGCCTGAAAGTGAGAAAATACGCATCTCACGGGGATGGAGCGAAGCGGTGCCATTCGACACTGGACGCGAATCCTGCCCTTGGACATGCGGAGGTCAGCGAAAAGGGCATCCGATGTGGCGTTTCTTCTTCTGAGTCAGGCAGTTCCTGCAGAACTCCTAACGGGTTTTAAATGTTACCGAAGGAACGTCTGCTCTCCCAGGTGGGTCCTCCGGACAACCGGCTCATCTGTAGACGCCATTTTTAGATAAATGTGTCATCCTCACCTACGGCTGGGGACACCAGCGACCTTCCATCGAGAAATACAAGCGGCTCTGTCAGCAGCTATGTTTTCTTTCTGCCATATTCTAAGAAACCACAGCTTCCACCTCACGGAAGAACAAAACCAAAGCAAAACCAGCTTCTGTGAAATCGTCCTTCGTTCACGAAGGGTAAGGGATCTTTTGTGTTCGATACCTGCGAGGCAAAAGAGCCACATTTAAGTTTCAATTTCATCTCCCCAGGAAAAGCCTGACGACCGCTGAGCTGAGATAATTACACACTTTAGGAAAAGGGCATTATCCCATCAGCGGAAATGCATTAAAAAAGATTAAACCAGGAACTACACACAACCACCTACTAAACCCTTTATTAAGCAGAGGACAAAACATTTGGATAATTAACTACACCTCCGAAGGAAAAGGCAGATCTAACAGAATTAGTGCTTCTGGAAAACCTAAAACTTTTTCCTTCAGGTCTTTCTTGGCCTTGAGTGACCCCCAAGTGCCCCAAATTAAGATCTAAGACGATCGAGCATCCACGGCTCCTTTTGACTGCTACTTGAAAGGGAGACAAAATTCCCAGTTCTCGGGATGATGACGGCCTGAAAACTGAAGTGGTGGCATGCCCGCGATCGTGAAAATGGACGGAAGTATCGCTAATAAGCTGTGGCTCCGGGGTTAGGACGTCCTCGCTAACAGCGAGTGGCTGAAGGTACAGAGATGAGGTCGCAGTGGAAGATGACAGCGCCGTGCCGCGGTCACGCCCGTATTCCCGGTCACGCCCGTATTCCCGTATCCGCTCGGTTCCCACCTTCACTTATTCGGATGGGGGGGTGAACGGCAGCCCTGGAGAGGCTTGGCTGAAGCGGACTTCAGGCCTCAGGGTTCGGCTTTTTTACCCGCTTCTCTTCATGTTCAAAACCCACTTGCTAACCCCCCACATGTATCCTGCTGTGTTCAGCTGCCTCCGGCTGTCTCCTTCCCGAAGACTCAGAATGAATGATACATGGGGTTCTTGGAAGGCGAGCATCCCGGGCCTCCCTTGGTATCGCAATTCTTCAACTGCGTTTCTGTACGACAAAGGGCACCATTTTTGAAACGCCAATTATGGGACTAAAGGAAAATGCTAGCAAGAAAACACACAATCGTAAGTATTTTCAGATTATGGTACATTTTTGAGCATCTTACATAAGCACAGGAGCACGGGTGATTTAATGGATTTTTAAGAGTCATTTTGCCACTTTTAGTCTGATTTTAAAACCTGAATTGCATCCTGGCGTATACCAAAATGCAGAGATCATCTCTGGGTGATGGGATCATAGATGACTTTAGTGGACTGTTTTACTTGGACTTTATAAATTTCTATATTCGTTTGTTAGAAAAACATAAATTCTAGTAAATCCACAGTGCCATATTCGTATTCTATTAAGTCGTGACAGCTTCTGTCACGTGTTAAAAAACAGACGACTCATCTGAACAGGAACATGCATGCTCACAGTCAACGACACCAGAGAGCTCCTCTCCCACCCACCGCTGCCACGGAGGCACCGCTTATGCGACGAGACCAGAAAAGGAGAGGAGAGGGGGGCAGTTGTTCCACGAGAGCCCTGACTATCCTCCTTTTCAAGTGAAGTGACGGTACGCACAGGGACAGTCAAGAGACTATACAAACTGTGATGAGAGTGAAACTACTGGCGAACACAAGACCCACGTGCCAAAACGTCGATGCTCATCCTGCATACCAATAAGAATCCTGAGAAATTAATTTAAAAAGTCTCATTCACAGTGACAATGAAATATCCAAGTCATCGAGGAGTAATCCAGTGAAAGACGTGTAGGAGTTTTATGAGGATCATGACAAAACACCACTAAAGAGTGTTTTATAAACACGAGTAAGTGTTATGGGCTGGAAGGTTCGACAACACAAATAAGCCAGCTTCTCATCAATACGAAGTAATCAGATCAATCAGAGGCCCAACAGAGATTGTTTTGGTCACATAAGGAAAATTAATTCTACAGTTTATGTGGATGAACAGAGGGACAGAAATAGTCAGGAGGATTCTAAAGGAGAAAACGACGCAGGAAGGTTTTTCTCATATCAACACTCGTGCTAGAACTACAGTAATTAACGCAGTGTAGAATTAGGAGAGAGGCTGACGAACAAGGTGAGACGTCAGAACAGAAGGCACAGAAGCAGAACCGTGTACATAAACCTGGTACATGACAAAGCGGCACTAAATCAGCAGGGAAAAACTACTCAGTAAGGGAACAGTCTATTATCCAAGACAAAAAGAATGCAATTAGGTCCCTTTGATGCGATACACAAAAATAAGCTTTAGGTAGACTAAAAGGCTGCATGGGAAATGGAAAAAGGTTAAACTTTAATAATAAATTGCAGAAAAATATTTTTATTCCCCGAGGACATAGCAGTATACTGAAATGAGGTCAAGGAAGCTCATGCTGCCTATAAAATAACCTGTATGTAGTCTATTATGCATCTGTAATATTGAAATGCATATAATTATGCCTATTCCCTGTATTTCTCTGTCACATGAGAAGGGCTGACTGGGTGCCAGTGGTTACCATTACACTGCGGTAGCTTACACACGATCACATAGAGAACGTTCTAGATTCTGTATTCAATCGAGCTACACAGGCCGTAAGTGACTCAAAATTATGTTAGAACCAGGTGCTCATTTTATCAGAAATACATAAAATCCAGCATTGCTATTTCCCAATTATAAACAGTAAATAGAGAAACACACTCACATGCGCACGATACCTGGAAACGCAACGGGAAAATCAGACAGGGCCGTTTTAGCCTGTCGTTTTGGGTGGTGATAACCAAGACAGTCGGACTGAGACCCAGGAATTCGAATTTCCAGTCTGTGGAGACTGAGACGTGGTGCAAAGCCGCGCCGTCTAGGGCCGTGGACGCGGGCCACCCGGGGCTCGTGAGCCGCTGACCCGTGGCCGCCCAAAGCGCCCCGCGGAGTCGGCAGCACCCGAGCGAGCACGCCACGCTCGCCCCGGTAACGAGGCGGGCTGCAGGGCGTGTTGTCCGAATTTCTCCCGCTGTTAGGAGAAGGCTGTGGGGGTGCAAGCGTGCTTGTTAGTTCAGGCTTGCATGGGAACGCAGGCTCCCAGCTCAAGCTCGGAGCTGCCCGTGACCAGTGAGGTCATCTGAGGCAAACAGGTGTCCTTTAAAGGATGTCACAAAACCACACTCACGGCAGAGGCGTTCGTCTCAACTCCACAGCACGCACTTATTCACGCACCTTCCTCTCCTCCTTTCCTGACATTCCTGCTGTCTTGTTGGTTCCACAGAATTTTGGGACGATCTGTCCTGATTTTGTGAGAACGCCACTGGCGTCTGATAGGGCTCGTGCGGACCCTGCAGACGACATCCCAACGGTGTTAATGCCCCGGCCGCGAGAATGGCGCACGCTTCCACTTGCTCACGCCTTCCTCGCTTTCCTGCGACGACGTCTGGCAGGTTGTAACCTTCTTGGCTACATTCGTTCCCAGGTATTGTACTCGCATCGAGGCAATTAGAAACGGACTGTTTCCTCAATTTCTTTTCGACGGTCATCACCAGTGCACAGGAGCGTGCAGACTGCTGCACACCGATGCTGCATCCTGCAACGTTATCCGTTTCCTGCCCCAGCTTTTCGGTGGGCTCCTTAGGGCTTTCTACGTATAGTTACCGTTCCACCTGCACACGTGGGAACGTTACTCGCTCCTATCCAATGTGGACACCTGCATTTCTTTCTCTTGTGACTGTCGAGGCGAGGGCTTCTAATGCTACGCCGAGCAGCAGCGGTGGGAGCGGGCATCCTTGTCCTGGTCCTGCACTTAGAGAAAAAGCTTCCCGCTTTCCACCAGGGAGTGCCACGTTAGCTGTGGGGTTGTCGTATACGAGGTACGTTCCTTCTACACTGACGCTGCTGAGTTTTTATCACAGACAGATGCTGAATTTTTCTAACGCCTTCTCTGTGTCAGGTGAGATGATCTCATGGTCTGTCCTGGTTACGTGGTGCATCCTGCTGTTTGGTCTGCGGGTATTAAACCGTCCTTGCATCGCTGGAATAAATCCCACAGGGTCGTAATGTATGATCCTTTAGATGTTCTGCTGAATTCGTTCTGCAAATATATTTTAGAGAATTTCTGCATCTGTGTTCATGTGGGATATTGGCCTGTAAATTTTTTTTTGTAGCGTCTTTCTCTGGTTTTAGTATTAGGGTAATACTGGCCCTGAAGGGTGAACTGGAAGCTTTCCCATCTCTTCAGTTTTGTGGACTAGTCTGAGGACAGGTATTAATTCTCCTTTGAAGGTTCGGTGGAACTCACCCGGGAGGTGTCTGGACTTTGGTTTTGGGGGAGTTTTTTTGATGACTGATTCAATTTTGTTTCCTGTAACAGGTCTATTCAGATTTTCTGTTTTTCCCTGATGCAGTCTTAGAAGATTTTATGTTTTTAGAAATTTATCCATTTCTTCTAGGTTGCTGGTGTCTAATTATTCGAAGTTCTCTACCATCTTCTGTATTTCTGTGGCATCGCTTCTCCATTTCTGATTTTATTTATTTAGGCTTGCTCTTTCTTTCTTGATGAGTGTGGCTAAAGGTTTATCTATTTTGTTTATCTTTTCAAAGGACAAGCTCTTCGTTTCATTGACTTTTTCTATTTTTTTTTTTTTTAAGTCTCTGTCTCATTTATTTCTGCTCTAATCTTATTTCTTCTACCCATTTTGGGCTTTGCTTGTTCTTTTTCTACTTCCTTTAGCAACATGACTGCTTCATTTATTTGTACTTCATTTAATCTTCACTACAGCTCCACCAGCTCCTCTCATTTTACGATGAGGAGTTTAAGCCATCTGCTCGAGGTCGCACAGGTCGTAGGTGCCTTGGACTGAGACAGTGGCCTACGCTCAGCTCCTACCCTATGGTCTTCGGTCTCAAAACACAACTGGGTCACTTACTCATCAAATATGTTGACCTTACAAAGATCAAGTTTTGTTAAATGAAAAACATGCTTATTACTTTATACTAGACGGTCACTTCTGTTCTTTAGAAAATAAATGTGCGAAACAAAAACCACAGGCGGCCTAAGCATTTGGGAGAAGTTCGGGAACCACGTAAGAAAGAATCTGAGCTCACTGCATTCCCTGTGTAAGGCAGACTGTGCTACGTTTAGATGCTGTTCAGTTAAAAGGTGACGCAGTGACGACATCTGACAAATACTTCCCACCTAAGCGCCATACCTTCCAGAAGTATTCTTCAGTATGGCCAGGGCATCTGGGTAGCCGTCCATGTTGTAGTCTCCAATACGAAGGGTGATTGGAATCGGCATTTCAGTTGGTCGCTGTTCATGCACGAATGGCACAAAGCCCCAGAGTGTGCCCTTATTGCTGAAATCCTGCAGGACTGGAACCCACTATGAATTAAGAAGGAAAAGATGAGATTTTACAGTTATTTTAGAAAACAAAAATTCACCATTTGCAAAACAAGTGAGTGATCCATGACAGTCTTCAAGATAAGCATCATCTTAGGTTCTTTACCTCTAGAATTAAGGCAGGGTATTAGAATTTACTCTGATAAATAGGTGACCAATACACTGGAGAAAAAACGTTTATCATTAGTTACCTCTCATTAAATTGGCACATAGGGCCTTAGAAGGGTTTCCAGAGACTCACAAAATCTTAGATTAAAACAATGTTAATGATGACAGAGAACTGCCCGTTTAAAAACTTGTGTTGCGTGCAAAAATAACCTGGAGTCAATATTTTTAAAAATCAGAGCAAACTGTGATATCTAATACCGATGTCCTTTCAAGAAGATCAGCTTAGGAAGAAAGTGAGACCATGCCAGACTCCTGCCGTGCCTGACACGTAATGATGACTTCGGCCACTGTCCTCGGTCTCTCTGGACAAGACCGGCCCTGCCTGCCTGCGATTATGAGCTTGGTCACCAAAAGAGCTGGAAGGCATGTCTTTAAAAAATCTTTATTTCTACATTATAACGAGTAGAGGGAATAGGTTGGTTTCACAATAAGCTTTTGGGAATCTGTCTCTTCTGAATGCCCAGATCTTCCCTTCTAATAATCTAAGGCAAACTGAAAATCTAAAAGTGGAAATCACACCATTAAAATTATAGATGTGCCCGTAATGAGCTAGGAGTATATACTGGCACATCCCTTGGGGACATCCAGGCAGAAGCAGGCAAGGCTGGCTTGAAATGGCAGGAGGCCAAATATACCTAAGATGTTTTTTCCTTATGAGCAAGAGACTCATTTCTGTGGATGCATGACAAGCTGCATGAAAAATGGCTTCTTGAAAAGGATTTAGTAACAGGGTATCCTGAACATTTTCTAGGTTATCCAAAGAAAGCATAATTTGCCAGGGAAAAAAAGAAAAACAGAAATAGCTGAATGATAAAGACAAATTTACAGAAGACGAGCTGTTCGAAAGGACTTGTCTGCATCCTTATAATCAACTTTCCAATCCTTTGTAAAGCAAAAAAAAAAAAAATCATCAAAATGCTTCACTTGCCTTTGGAAAAAAACAGTTGGTTTTGTTTTGGAAGATGAGAAATTTCACAAAATGCCAAGTTATCACCAATTTCTGAGGAGGCTGACAGTTTATTAATGAGGATAAAGTATGCCTGCTAAGGTAAATGTATTAGGGTCTGAACTGTGAAAAGACTTTTTATTAATGTGACAACCTTAACAGTCACCAAAAAACTGTGATACACATCTTCTCCGAGAGAGATGACTGTGTAATCTGAAAATACTCTTACAGGAGTCCGTCACTTAAGGACAGGCTATAATCCCCATGGTCACTTACACCCATGAACCAATAAGGAGGTGTTACTTGACTTAATGTTTCCGGTGACTCGGAGTCAAGAAAAGTTCAAGATAATAAAACTTATAAGCGTCATAGTTGAATATTTGTAGGATGCTGACTGCATAAAGACTTGTTTTCAGTCTCTCAGTATAAAATGTGACGTTTCCGACCCATGAGGGCTATAAAAGTCAATGTGTTACTCTAACATTCATTACTCCCAAACAGAAAATAAAGCCGAGTGACTGAACTGCTATATTGCTGGTTTCCTTTTGGTGCTACCGACACGGAGAAATTCTCAGTGTCATAAGCTATCATTCCCACGTTAATCTTCGGCCATGACTATCAGATACTAAACTGCTTACCTACAAGCTGCAGGGAAAGAGTCCGCATGAGAGAATGAAATAGCTCTAGATGCCACAAATAAAAACAAGATTAGCCTGGAAAACAGGTGCTCTACATAACCCTTTATTGTAGGTATTGTGTCCTGCCACATTCCCAGCAGATCAAGCAAACAGATCATTCAATTACAGGATCAAGAACGGGTTTTCTTCACCGGAAATGATTAGAACAGCACTTTCTCCCTTAATAAACCAAGAAAAAATTGATTTAAATGCAGTTCACTAAGTTAAAGTGAGAAAGCCAAAAATGTGTTTCTGGTTTCTCTCTGCTCTGATTCTCTGGATATTTTTTCTGCTCCTGGAAGATTTCCTTCAAGAACATAATTCTCTTTACACTGAAAAAAACGAGCTGGTGTACCTGCTTTGTTCCGGATCCCGCTAAGTAGATGGTGCTTCTCTGGCAGTTTTTATCTTCACAGCCTGGGAGTAAGTGATCCATGTGTCCATCTCCATCTGCCAAAAACAAAAACAAAAACAAAACAAGACCTCCAAGCGTCTATCGACAACCACAAAATAAAGTGTTCTAGTACGGCAGGTTAAATTTCCTGTTTGCTCAAAGTCTACGTCAGCCTGGATAAAATGAAAATTTTGATGGGACTTTGAATAAACGCGATTCAATTAAAAAATTACTCTGGTGCTTGTGGTTCCTGTTACTTGGACTGTGTCTTCTTTAAAGTTGCTCACTTTTCTGTGGTTAACTGTTTATCCAATGCTGGAACAAGACCCCATTTCATGCCAGTTAATGTTTAAAATACTCAATTAACAAAATGTGAATTCTGAGTTATTTACATAATTATTGCTGCCACGGGAGACAGATGAGCATGTCAGCAGTAACCCATTACGACATGGCATATTTTAAATGTGTCTTTACACATAACTTATCTTTACACATACCCTTTATAAGTGCCTTTTATACAGCATGAACTTCAAGAGTTATAAAGCTTTCAGCCGATAAATTTTTATCAATAAAAAAAGCGAACGAAGGGAATACAGATGTCATTTCCAACTGACGGGGTTTTAAAACGCCGCAGTGTCTAGGGAGACGGCTCCAGATGAGGCTGTGAGGGCCTGGAACCAGTCCCTCCTACCTGCCGGCCCCACGCCTGGTGGGCTTTACAGACTCTGATGTCCTAGAGCTAAATCGACAAGGACACTCACAGTGGAGTGGTCCTTTAGCTTTTGAATGCAGGACCTGAATCTGAGTTGCTTCCATCGCTGATTTATTTGCTACGGTTTAATGTTTCACCTCACGTGTGCCCACCGTAGAGCCTTGGCTTAGGAGGATATAGGATGACAAATGACGGCCTCTGGTGTAGGCTTACCTCCTGAGAGATGTATAACTATAACACGCCCACCGAGTCTCCAATAATGTATTCAAGAGGAAAAAAGAAACTTCAGGCTGAGTGGGACGAAAGCCTAGTGGAGGGAGCTGACCTCAGCAAGGCCAAGGCCAAGGCAGGGCACGGACTCTGTGCTGGCCGCCTCTCACGACAGCAGCAAAACTACAGCTAAGCCACGCAACGACCTGTACGGGGACCACTGAGGTCTGGCTGAGAAGTCCTACAGCTGGGGACGTATCGAAGAGGCCGCCTTGAGGATGTAAGGGAATCGCTGGAAATTAAATCAGAACAAAAAAATATCTTGGGGGAAAAAAGGGGCATGGCCGAGTGAAAAATGAAATTTCTTTCATTTAATTTCATGGTTTAATTACTTAAGAGTCTCATGATTGATGTTTGGGATAACATTAAACAGAATTGTTGGAATAATAATGGAAAGTGGATTACGGAGACAGGAGGGAGAGAGATGGAACTCGAGGCAGGAATACTTGGAAAAGAGAAGGCTTTCTGAGGCCATGAACATTTATCACGGTTAAAAAAGTAAAATAAAAAAGAGCTAGTCAAGTAAGAATTAAATGCAAAAATGTGATTTATAAGCTGGCTCTACTAATAGCACAGATTTCATTAAAAACCAAACCATTTTATTACAAATTAATGGAGAACCAATTAGAGAAACGTCACGAAGTCTCTGTCCTTCATTTTTTCCCCAATGGCAACAGATTAGATCATGATTTACACTTTTCTTTCCCCCCGTTTCTCTTTCTTCCAAGAAGTTTCCTATTTCCCATGGGTATTTTCGCCATGACTCAGCTGATATTTAATGCTGGCAAAAACCCATCTAATAACCACACAACTCACTCACCTGATAACAGCATAGCCCCGCCTTTCAGCATAAATCACCAGCAACATTTTACAGGTGTGGCCGCAGAAATCTAGCACTCGGTCAGGGACCATGTTTCTTGCGCTCCCTCTACGTGCTATTTTTTGATATTTAGGGGAAGCGAGAGAAAAGCTTTGAGACTCTATAACCCCCCGAATTTCTCTCTTAAAAAAACTTTTAAATCTTACATGTTTCACCTTTCTGCATGTCTTTTTTAAAAAATTTTTATTTGAAAATATTTACACTTAAAATGACAATAATAAAAACAGTACAAGAGATGCCTATCAACTCCCAACATTTCCCCGCATTTGTGTCATTTGTGTGGCCTACGACACCCATCTCCCTCCTGAACCAGGTATGGAATCGCATACCTTGTGGCCCTTCACCCCTGAACGTGTGAGTGTTTCCTGGGCACGGGCATGGTCTGCGACGTAGCCACAGCACACTTCACTGACTCGTGCAGATGAACACTTTCATCTGATGTGCCATCTGCGTTCCGACTTTGCCCAGCGACCTAATGACGCCCTAGTGTTTCTGTCCCCGCAACACGGGGCCCAGCAGAGGGGCAGGAACTGCGTTTAGCTGTTATTCACCTTCCGCATCCTTTAATCTAGAATGGTTCCAGTCTTTGCCTTTCATCATCTGCATTTCTTTTTTTTTTTTTTAAATCTCACACAAAGGAATCTTTTTCTTTTAAAGAAGTTATTACGCTTAAGAAAAAAAGTAGTTTCAGGAAAATGAGTTTCACATGAATCAGCGGCACAAGGCTAGGGACTGGAATTGGTTCACGCACATTCTCTGCGAAGACTCTGTGAGCAGACTGGGAGGGGGCCCAGCGATGGAGGCCCCGACTGAGCCAGGCCCCATGTGTGACGAAGTCGCAGGAACCACGACCCCAGATTGCCTTCCTCCCGGGACCTCAGGAAGGCGCCTGGCAAGTTCTCCTGAAGGCTACGTTCCTTCCCGAAGACTCGACAGGCATGAGGACAGAAGAAATGACATTTTGATGAACTCACTTTATGACCTGCAGTGTGAACACCGGCCCCCGGAACGGCTCGTCACCCGAGACTGACACGCACATGAGCCGTGTGATCTAAGGTTTCACATAAACGCCAGGTTTCACATAAAACTCTTCGCTAAAGCAGCTAATTTTCCTGAAATAGATTTAATGATTCAAACTGCTTTTCTGAAAAATTTTAATTTTAAGACCAAGAGGACACTAAAAGTTATTGTTCTCATAAAAACGGATCACGGTGAGTTTCTGCACAATAATTTTTCTGTGTTTAATTAAGCAGGAGACAAAGGACACACAGAAGGATGGGTCACACGCCTATTACTCAGCCTCTGGAACGTTCGTAATCCTTTCGGTCTCATGAAGTAGCTGATCTGTGGCGTCGTTCAAGTAAATTACAGCTCACTGATCCGGCCCCGACTCCCGAGCCGACCTGGCGAACCAGTGTCTCTGACGCAGGGATTTGGTCCCCCGTGCCCCGGCCTCAGCATCACCAGGAGCTTGTAAGAAAGTGAAGCCTGGGGTCCCTGTCCAGATCCGATGAGTCAGGTGGGGCCTCTGGGGGCAGCACGCAGTCTGGCCTCCATGAGGCCTCTTATGAAAACGCACACACGCGTGGTGAGGTGTGGGGCCTCCCGCCGGTGCTGGGGAGCCACTACGCACCCCTGCTTGCCCTGATCATGCTCCTCTGTTCAGAAATTAAGACCAGGAGATATTTCAACACGTATGAAGTTAAAAAGAACAACCACGAGCCTATTAAACGTGAACACAAACAACATCTTCATGAATGTTTTCACTATTTTCTAAAACAAAAACGTTTTGCAAGACGAGGGGTCTATCTGGCTTAACAGGGAAAGCGGTTTCCACACTGCTTTGCATCTCGTCCGTAGTTTTGGTGGAAAATAGTTGGCAGGATCTCAACGGCCTTTCAGATGACACTCGCGTCCTCCCCACCGCCACCCTGTGGAGCGAGCGATTGCGTCCGGGGCTAGTTGAGGTGAAGGACGTAGGGCCTCGTCAATGACCTCTTCCTGCTCTGTGAGTTAGAACCCCCCGTCTAGTTGACACTGTGAATGTTTTAGGGATGTTCCAGCAGGGCCTGGCTTGTAACAACCACACATCGAACATTTGGCAAATACGGGTTCACTTAGTTATGCGGATCTTTCAAATGTTGAAACATTTTATTATACAACATCACAAATTCACAAGTTAAGGTCGCCACCGATCTCACCAAAAAAATCTTTAGGTGCCAGGGAGCTGTTAGCTCATGGAGCAGATAAAAGTTTCCAAAATTTCATTTTTTTTGCTTGAAGGATCAAATGTGTAAAAAAATGTTTTTAACCTTAATTAAAAAAAAATCAAATTTATCGGGGTAACACTGTTTAATGACATCACGTGAACCTCGCATGTACAGTTCTAGAAAACAATTCTATGAGAATCACATTTTACCCCTGGCATCTTCCCGTCAGTGGCTTTCTTGAAGTGACAAGCTCACTTTGTTCATTTTAGAGAAAATGTCTCCCAAATTCCCAAGTCTGAATAATCAGTGTGTCAGCTGTTCTTTCAAGTAAAAAACGGTGTGTTACGTTAACAGAAAGAGGAGTCGGTTCGGCTGCTACTCAGCCGCACAGACGCTTTTCACGAAGGCGACAGCCTCACCGTGCGCGGGGGGTTTGTGCACTCTTCTCACTTCCAGACGCAGAGGGTTAAGAAGGAACGTGACTCAAGCGTCCAGGTTTAGTTAAATTATTCTTTCTGCTGCCTCATCAAAAACATCCTCAAGTGAAACGCTTTTTCTTATTTCCTTCCCCCTCCTTCTTTATCCTGTGAGTGCAGAACGCGACACACGCTGACCATGTTTGGCGTCGCTGCTCCACCCGCCCCGGCTGCTGCATCCTCGGAATGACGACGTCAACACTAAAAAGGGGAAATGGAGCCTTAGGATTCCCGTGAAGATGGTTCTGACCCTGTGGTCCCCTGAAGAGCCGCAGGAAGTCCCTGCCCCTGCCCCTGCCCCAGGGGTCCACTTTTGGACCACGCTTTGAGAATCCCTGCCAGAGAGGGACAGTAAGAAACAGGTGCTGGGTCAATTAAAAAAACGGAAAAAGAAGAATGTATTATCATGTGGAGGGTATAAACTTAATTTCTTCAAGATATGCGTCTGAAATGGCAGAATTATGAGCACGGGCATCAGTTCCTTTTTTTGCCCTGGGTGCTCAACAGCTCACAGGGCGACTTCTAAGCTGTGTTTCTGTGACGCAGTTTACACCGAGAGTTCACTTTCCCCAAGGCCACGGCCTGGTTTAAGACCAGGGGCTCAGGTGTCACCAGCCCCTGGTTCCCACGGCAGCCGTCGCTCGCCAGCCGTGTGACTGGAGGCAGGTTGCCATTTCCCGGCCTTCGTCTCTTTATCTGTAAAATGCACACAGTACCCCACACTTCCTTATACCTTTTAGAAGGTGACCACGATGAAACTGGCACTCGTTCACCCCTGGGTACCCCTGTCCTCGCTCTCACCCCAACTTGACAGAGGCAGGACAGGGGCACCCGGGGGTAAGGCACTGGCCTGCGACCAGCTACGGAGAGGCGGGCAGCCTGACTCGCAGCTGTGCTCTCAGCCACCGCACCGTGCCTGGCACGTGCAAGTACAGTAAACGCCAGTCCCTGCGAGGATGGCGACCCCTCAGCGGTGTCAAACGTCAGTGCCACAAGGATCAACGACGGTCGCTTTCACGGTCGCTTTCACGTAAGTCAAGAGCCGCCGCCCCAAAAACGCAGGGAAAGGCTACGGCCATTCGGTTTCCTCTGGAGAGCTGGAAGGATGGCATCACCTCCGGAGAGGAAATCGGCTCATGAGCCCAGACGATGACAAGGGCCACGAGCTGGGGCCCGTGTCACTGAAACACGTGCCCTTGGGAATGCACCTTTGAGATCCCTCTAGAACATTTTAAACAAACAGGGCTAGTTTAAAAGCACACAAAAGGGACAGATTTCAGAAACACACACTAATTTGAAACATTCTTTTGCAAAAGAAGTGCTTTACAGTCATGCTAATTTTGAAATTTCCATGAGAAAAGTGTCTCAGAAGTTTTTCCTCATTTGATTGTACAATGAGCTAATTAGCACTTTTTTCCTCAGAAGATAAACATCTTTAATTCCCTTCCCAACGTAGAGGAGTAGTTATCCTTTCCGCTGAGGGTGACTGAGGCTGATGAACATGCAGCCTTTACAACACCCAACACGTCCCCAAGACCTCCAGCTCCGGGGCTCAGCCCTCGCCTTCGAGAAGACCCCGCACCCCGACCGTGTTAATAAAAGGTCCTTCAGTCTGAAATGTCTGGAGCGGAGGGGACTCTTCCAGCTCAGGCTGCATTGTGTCTTCTCTAGGAGGCTGTGAACTGGCTGTCAGAAGGGTGGGGACGGGGGAGACGAATAACTGGCAGCAGTGACAACGCCATCACTCTCACGAGAGATTCACGTCCCAAATTAGAATCTTCATTATGCAACCTTTCCAGGGGAGAAGCAGGGGCGCGAACTTCACGAAGTCGCTGAGGTCCTCAGCAAAGTGAACAAATCCTGCGTCAGCCAGATCTCTTCAGGTGTTTCACGTGCGTTAATCACAAGCAAATCGTTTGACGTCAGAGGTCTGAAGGTCCCCCTAACCTCGGTGTTCCGTTCACACAGCCCCCTAACCACTCATCCCTTTACTTTAAACAATCGGCCAACAGAATTAACAAGTGACTTTGAGTAACCTCTAAATGGATGTTAGGAACACAAAGGGCCACGGACACCATGTCCGTTACCGCCGCCCATTTTACAGGCGGGGACATTGAGGCCCAGAAGGTGAAACTGCTCGTCCGGGGTCACGTGCAGAGGGAGAGGCAAGCCCTGCCTCCAGGCACGTGTCCCTTCGGCCACGCGTGCTCTGTTTGGGAACGATCCTGATGTAAGAATGGCCAGGCCCAGGTAATGACCTGGGCGTACGTCGCGGCACAGCACCAGAACGCTGATGCCAGGCTTTCTAAGTGCCTTCTGCAGTTCATGCAGAGGTACCGGAGCGATTTAAGGGGTCACTCATCTGTGAAATACCTGAAACATCACCTGCTATCGCGCTTGTAAACTTCTCAGTTGTGCCTGGAAACACTGACAACATCACCGAAGAAGACAAAGGGGAGAGAAGCATCCAGACACGCGGTTGTCTCGCTTTTCATCAACATCCCATGCCTAAAGTTGGCTCTCAGTTTCCCCCGTCTCTGATACGCCGGAGGGGTGTGCTGGGTGCAGGCGGAGGACAGGTAAGCCCTGACATCTGCTGACCCCCAGCAGGGCTTCCTTCGTGCACACTCCCACCCTTCATTCTGACCAAAAGCGTGAACTAAGCAGTCGTATGCCCATTTTAGAGACGAGGACACTGGCGCTTGGTGACAGTAACCGTCCAGGCGGGAGGCTGGGTGATTGAGTGGCCGGCAAGTATGAGATCTGAATTTCAAGTCTGCGTTTATCGTCCAAGGCCACCCCTTACTGAAAGTGATGCGCGTGTCTGAAGGGTCTGACCGGGATCGGCGCCCTAGCAGAGGGCTGGACTCGAAGGCAGTGGCCTGCCGTGGAGAGAGCGTCCTCAAATAGGACCCCATCTTCCGAGTTTACCGGCTCAGGTAAAGAAAGGTGAGCCTCCTTCTAGATGTGTTCATTCGGCAAAACATATTAACACCGTGTCAGCCGCAGTATGAGACGGTCAATAACCTTCCTAAGGCCGGGCGGCAGGAGGGGGAGGGCTGGGAGTCACACCAGCAGCCTCCTGGCTTCAGAACCGCAGGCAGGTCCCTGTCGTCCCCGCGCCCCGTTCCTCATTCACGACAGGAGCAGAGAGGACACGAGGCTCCCTGCGGCTTTCGGGGCTCCGCGCCCTTCCCCTTGCTCTTCAAACGGGAGAACAGACGGACTCTTCGCCACTGACTCTCGAGAAGCACGACGGCCCAGGTCTAGATTTCAAAAGTTACCAGCTGTGACGTCCCCGTGCGCGTGGCTTTGCCGTACAGTGAACAGCGTCCTATGAATTTACACGTCCACAGTGACACGGGAGACACGCCATCGCCGTCCTGCTACACTGGCCCGCCGGCGGGTGTTGGGCAATGACTGTGTCAGCACGTGCCAGAGCTCCCCTCGTGCTCCCCCCGCCACCGGGCTGACCGCTGCCTTTGCGGAGGATGGTGAGACCCGCCGTCACTCCCATCAAGACCCCGTCCGCAGCACCGGGGCACAGTTTTCCTTCGTTCCCTGATAGAGGAGGTCGTTGTCCTGTAGGATGAGCTATGGCTGCAGAACATACATTCCGCTCTCCATTAAGCACTCGACCCTAGGTGCCATACAGCTTAAAAAACCCCCGAGCAGGCAATTTCAGAGTATTTCCCCCACGAGTCATTTCTCGAAACCTTGTTTCTAGGCAAATGACACATCTTCATGTGGGTGAAGAACTGTCAGCCAGGTTCTAAGGCTGGCGCCTGGGTCTCCGTAACTTCAGCGCCGACAGCCAGGAAGCCCTGCGGCCTCGCCCTCACTCCGAGCTACGGTGCATCACCCTCACTCGACATTAGTACCACTTCTCAAGCGCGTTCCACTCCATGCTGTTATTCTCCCCAAACACAAGGACTGTGATTAGGAAATAATCTAAATAACACAGTACTCTGAGCTGAGGAAAAACACAACTGTTTTCAAGAACTCATTTAAAATGAACTTGAAATGGATCATGGACCTAAACATAAGAGGCAGAATATGACAACTCACAGAAGAAAACACAGAAGACTGGCAAACCCTACCCCTGATACCAGACTTTGTATCCAGAGCACACAAAAGAGTCTTACAACAATAAGACCTACAGCCAATTAAAAAACAGACGATGATGTAGAACAGACATGTCACAAGCGAAAACATACACGTGGCAAACACGCATGAAACGATGCTCAGCATCGCGAGTCACAAGGGAAATGGAAGGAAACGGCAGAGTGAGACGCCTCTCCACGCTCGACAGGACGGTGACGAGGAGACAGACGACACTAGAGTGACAGGCACGCGGAGGAACTGGAACCTCACACGCAGGGGCACGTGCACTTGGAGAACAGGCTGGAAACTCGGAACCACCTGGTGATTTCACTCCGGCTGTCACCAGGGGCCAACGAAACTGTCTACACAGTCTTTTCGGCAAACGCTCACGGCACCTCATTCGGAAGAGCTCCAGCTGGGAACAGATTGAAAGGCTCTTCGGTGGGTGACAGGGCTCTGGCGAGGGGGCACCAGGCGGCTGCAGGAAGGAACATGGTACGCGTACCCTCGGTGCGAGTAAACCTCAGCAGCGTGGTGCCCACCGAAAGACGTCGGAAACGTCAGAGGGCTCTCTTTATGTGAAATGGCCAAAACGGGCAAAAAGCAGACCACGTGACCCCAGCAAGCGGCAGACTCGATGGCTTCGGACACATGAGAAGGCCGAGCAGAAGCGGACAGAGGAAGGAAAACGGTCAAAGGCTGAGGGCGGAACTGAAAACAAAAGGAGTTGGAAACGGTGGGCAACCTCGGCCCTGGCCCCGTGGGGTGTGATGGCAGGGCCGAGGCTGTGACAGCTTGCGTCCCCGGGGGGACCCCAGGTCCGAGGCAGTGGAGCAGACCGTGTCTGCACACTACTGCGCACACCTGTCCCGACGTGCCTAGGGGCTGCCGAGCCAGGTGCGAGGTGCTGCCTTCTTTCGTCGAACTCGAAACGCAGGCCAGGGCCCCAGTGGGCACTGCTCCAAAACGGCTCCAGGCCCGCAGGTGCTGGGGCTGAAGGTCGTTGGTCAAGGTCTACGACTGGCTGCCTAAAGCACGGGGGCGGGGGGAGCCAGGGGAGAACGTCTGGAAAATTCGGACATTTAAAAGCACCTGTGTGTGGGCAGGGCGCGGGGTTAATTTAGAAAGCCACACGCGTGCCCAGGGCAAGACGTGCTCAGAGAAGACGGGGGAGACCCTAAGTTTTCACCCCGGGTTGCTCCCAGGACTCAGCCGAAGACCGGCTAAGTCCTGAGGGGGTGATCCGGCACAGAGCCAGGGTGCGAAGGCCGGGAGAAGGGGTCCCCCCGTGCCTTCAAGCACCTGCCTGCCAAGGAGACCTCTGCCACGCGAGGGCGGAGCACGAGCCACAGGAACGGGCTTCGGGGAGCGCACATGGGACGCATGGCCTGTGCGACAGCGACTGGAAAAATAGCCAAGCGAATGGACGCCCCAGCCTGGACCCCGGGCGGGGTGGGGGGCCGGCTTCCAGAGTGAGCCCTTCGCGGTGCTCAAGTGGCCAGTCCACGACAGAGAAGTCAGGGCGCTCGAAGGAACAGGGAGGACGGCCACTCAGAAGGACAAAACGCACCACAGGACCGTCCCGGAGGCCCAGGCGTCCAAGTACTTCACAGTGACCGTCCCGGGACTAACTGCGCATCCGCGACACCATGCGCCGTTAGAACGTCAAAATCACGGTGTGGCTGGAGGACACAACGCGCCAGAGACGGCTGTACCCAATGAGCCTCCCCGGAAAGGCGCAGACCCTCACACACACGCCACGAGCGTCCCAGTCCCCCCAGCTCGTCTGCCGGAGGAGAAACGAGCGCAGCCTCAAGCGCCTGCCGGGTCTGCAGAAGACCGAGCCTCGGCAGGAGCAGTCCCACCATCACTGGTGCACGAATTACCATTGCCAATCAGAAAGCATTCAAAGTATTTATCAGGCTTGCACCTGGCATCTGTGACTCACAGGAGAGATGCCGCAGCCTCGGCCGGGAAGCACGAACCGGGGACTAATCGCCTTTGCTATGGAAACCGCCGCGCGCAATCGCCACGGCGACACGCCAGGAAAGGGGAGTGCGACGGGGCTGGGCCTGCACGAGGGGCCTGCACGAGGCGCACACACTCAGCCTAAGGGACGGGCCGCACGGCCGTGTGTGCACAGGACCCGACCTGTGCGTGGCACGAGAGCGTGTCGTGGTCGGGCGGAGGGACGAAGGTCCAGCGGGTTGCAGGGGGGCCGTTTAGAACGAAACTGGCGCTGGGAAGCGCTCTGGTTTACAAGGACCCAGGCGTCTCCTCCTGAGAGCGGTGCCTATCGATTTCGGAGATTCAGAACCATTTTCAGTTCAATCACTTAACTTTCATCAAAGTGGGCAAAGGCCACGTGACGTCAGTCCTCATCGCGGGAACAGCACTCAGAAGTCTCGGTTTGGGATTCTGCTTGAGGGTGCTTAAGAGGCGGCCTGGATCTGGGCTCGATTCTTAAAAACGAATTAGTTCAACCAACTGAAGTGCTTCGTTTACTCCTGCAGTGTTCACGGTGTGGCTGCTGCTGTTCCAGCGCGAGACAGAGAGAGGACAACACACGCCCACGGGGTATCTTCCAGCGAGAGCCATGAGCAAAACAGACAGCTCGCCAGACGGTGACAAACGCGAGGGAGGAAAGCAAAGACGGAGAGGGGTCGGGAGTGCTGGGGGAGGGCGCACGATTTTACAGAGGGGTCAGGGAAGGCTTCCCGGAGGAGGTGACGTTTCAGGACAAGAGGTCGTGGGGGGATCTCCTGGACCAAGTGCATTGGGAGGGAGACAGGGCCACGGCCCTCAGGGGGACTGTGCCCAAGAGGCTGTGCGGCATCCACCCTACGTCCCTCCAGGGCCTGCGGCTGCCACTCGCCATCCTGGTTCAGGGTCCAACAGACGCCTCCAACTGAACGCGTCCGCGGCGGAACCACTGTGAACAGGACCCAAAAGGGCCCCTCCCGCTCCTCTCCAGGTCAGTGGGCGGAGCTGCATGCGGACCCTCTAGTCCTTGTCCTCTTCCACCCAACGTCCGATGCCCCAGCGAGTCCTGTCACCGCTGCGTCCAGCGTTCCCGGGATGTAACCACTTCTCTCCTAGTGACGGCCCCAGTCCACGCCCTCTTAGCCGCTGCCTGGTGACCTGCGTGTCCTAACAAGTCTCCCTGGAGCTTCCGGTTACGGCTAGAGCGAAACCCAGACTCCCGACCCTGGCCCGCGAGGCCCCAACGGCCTGGGCAAGGCCCTTTCTGTCCCTGAACACCCTCGGAGGTGGCCCTGTCTGCACGGGATGCTCTCCCGGGCCCTCCTGCGACAGACGCCACTCAAGTCTCGGGTCAAGCTGCTCCCATCGGCTGCGGAAGGGCCCTTCTCGTCTCTGGGGATGGCCCCTTATTCCCGCCGAGCTTTCACCGCCTTCTGAAAACAAGCTACTGAGTCCCTCTGTGTCTCCTCCCTCGACGGAATGTGAACTCGGTGAGAGCAGGGTTCCTGCGTGCACTATGCATGGCCACGTGCCCAGCTTCCAGGACAGAGAAGTCCAAGTGGCAGGCACTCGGGAACGGAGGTCCTGAATCCATCAACGCCTTGTCCTTCTTCAGCACAAACTGAGTGGAAGGAAAACTGATCGCTTCGCCATTTTCAAGAACAGATTAAACCGACTGAACTGATCAGCGGAACCAAGGAGAGACAGGAATTATGGTTCAAACTCCTTGAATCCCTGGAGCACTTACTGCAACTGGTGCTTATCCTATGTATTAAAGTGTTCTGCATTTAAGGAAGAAAGAAATAAGGCTACTCAACGCAAGGACAGCCGATTTGAGAAACAAACGGACGAACGAAAGCACACTAACTCGTACGTCTTTGGGGCGGAAGGCAGCCCTGAATAACTCACGTCATGAGACCAAGCCCAGAAAGCGCAACATCTAGAACTTTCCGCTACACACCCCCTTTTACAATACACGTATCTACCTGAAGGCATTTGATTTCTAAAATTCTTTGTAAAAGAGAAGATAAACATTCGACTATTCACAGACGTATTTTCATGTTTCATGTTGGGAGCTCAGGAACGTCACCGGCTGGAAAACCGTGTGTTCCCGGGCGTCCTGCACGACTGGGAGCCAGTCAAACACTCCTCCCTGGAGCAGGACCCTTCCTGTGCGCCGAGTCATTCGCTCGAGTGTGCACTGTTCTTTTTTTTAACCAAATCGATGGTGAATTTCTGAAATCACGCCGACTGCCTGTCAGTCACTTTCCTCGACTCGGTTCACAGGCAGCGGGCGGGGTGGAGGACGGCGGGCAGGATGCGAGTCACACATCCAAACGTACAGGAAAATGCATGTTTTGCACATATTAATATTCATAGGCTTATTCGATGCCATCTGCTTCTCTGGACTCATTAGCAGTCTTGTTTTTTGATAACACCAGCTAAGAAGACACGGGCTTTTAAACAGACGTGAGACATTTAGTCAGAGTTGACTGATACGTCAGAAACTCACGGATATGCGACCTAAAGTTACTGAGAATAGGGGAGAAACAGTGCTTCTTAACCGACTGTTTCCTATTCTGCATATTTACATTTAAATGTAAAAGTCTGTGTTTGTGGTTAGTGCAATTTTAAAAAAATTCCAAGAAAGCTATTTTCGTTAAAAGCAATGAACCGAATCATGCGAAACGCACAATCATAAAGCACACCTTTGATTCGAGGGTGCTTTACCAAGGATTCGGGGAGGTCTGCGAGCCCCCTGGGAATTACGGAACGCACACACTTTCGCCCTGCGGAGACCTGCAAAGGGATCTAACCCAGCTAATCAGGTCAGTCGCCAAACTGAAAAAACGATGCCGTGCATTCCATCACGTGACTTTTCCATTAAAGACTATAAACCGGGCACCAGGAATTTATTTGCTCAAGATCAAAGTAATAAACTAAAACAAGGTGCGATACAGAGGTTCATGTGGAAACTTCCATCCAATGACACCGCCAAACCCCGTCCCAGCCGTGTTGGATACACCCCGGACAGCGCGCGACGGGCTCCCTTAGTAACCGAGGAAAGAGCAGCAACGACAACAGGACCAGGTAGGGCCAACGAAGGACAAACTGCACGTGCCTGACACGGAGCCTTACCCCCTCCACGTCACTCACGATGGCCTTTTGAGAGGGACACAATCGTCCTCCTTGTTTTGCAAAAGAGAAACTGAGGCCTCTGGATGTGGTGACAGGCCACCTGCAATGTGAGGTGTTTGGGAGCAGAACGACAGGAAAGCAGGAAGGGAGGGCGCTTTCAACTTTAGGTGGTGGCCGCCTAAACCACGTTCCCACCTGATACCAAAGTCCTTCTCATCACGACCCTGACAGACCATCGAAGGGCCACAGACGTTCTGGGAGTTCCTAACCAATGTGAACCCGACCTGCTGTACGGGATCTATAGACAACAGAGACACGTACGTCCCCTCGTGGCAAATCCGTAGCAGATGCTACTCCTTCACTATTAGGATGTAAATACAAGCATTTTCAGTTCTCGAGTTTTAGGAGGTCACGTTAACTCCTTCATTTACTTTGGTTCCAAAGCCTGGATATGAGAAGACTTCCTCACAAACAGGGGCTCCTTGGGTTCAGACCATAATTTAAACACACGTGTCTAAATCGCTCCTTACTGCGTTGAGGAATGACCACACGCCACGTGTAACCCCAGAACAGTTCTGAGGACACTAGCTATTTTCTGGTGTGGGGATTGACATGACCAGGTCAGAGACGCGGAGGATTTGAAAGATGAAAGCAGTCTTACCGAAGTCTGCAAACGCCGACTGTCCAACCACCATCATATTCGGAGGTTTTGCAAACGTTGCACTGACAGAGAAATTTCCATCCTGGTAAAGGCAGAACATTTTGGATTAGGCCACCATAGTGCGTCCAGGTGTGAAACAAAGCATTTTCCCTAAAGCCGGGAAATGAAGGCTTCTGCTGTGCCGCACAGGATGCCTCTCTCATGACAGAGGGAGGCACCGCGAGCTGATGGAGGGCTCTCAGCTCCGGTCTGGCGTCCTGGACTACACCGTCCCCATGATTCCAGACCCACTGGGTGTCTCCTACTTCGAGCACCATGCTGGGTCCAGAATACACAGAGCTGCAAAAGCGCAGCTCCCACCTCCGGGGAACTCAAGGAGCTCAAGGTCCAGTTGGGGGAGAAGAGTCAACTCAGGAGAAAGGAGTTTCCAGGAGGGTTAGGAGATAACCCGAACCTGGTGCTTGCCCCCAGGCCACGGCAGCCACCAGCAGAAGGGACGGCGGGGGCGATGGCACCTTTGGAGTGAGGCCACTGTTCCTGCCACCGCACGGGCACCAGCAGCGCCGTGGCCGACCCACGGCCACTGACGGACCAGGGCCACTGCCGTGCTCTGCCCGCGCTGTGCCAAGCATCTTCCCGTGATGGCGGCCCAGGCCTCGGCCTGCACGATTTAACATTTAACGCTACGGCGGCCACACTTACAGGGCCAGAGACATCCGATGTGTCCACATCTTCGTTCACGTAAAGCAGTGGTTCGCAGCTGAGGGTGATTTTGCCCTCCAGGGGACACTGGGCAATGTCTGGAGACGTCTGAACGTCCCAGCTGGGGGCCGCTGTGAGCAGGGAGCGAGCAGAGCCCAGGGATACTGCCTGACAGTCTACGACAGGCAGGACACGCCCCGCCATGCAGGATGACCTGGCCGAGGACGGCCATGATGCTCAGACTGAGCAGCCGGGACAGAGAGGGTGGCGGGCGTCGTCCAAGGGTCCGGCTTTGCCTTTTGTCCCTTCATGCTCTCCCCTCGTGACAGGATCTCCTCCCTCTCTTGAGTTCTAGACCGACATTTCTAACCACTTTCTGGATATGTGTCTTATCTGAAATACTCTTACTTTCCTGCCCCAAATGAGCTACTCCTTTTTGTCTTTGCTGTGACTGGTCACTAGCATAAAACACGAGTCACCTCTGCACTAACGGCCCCCTCCAGGTTTTGAGGTTTTTGGTCAATTAATACGTTACTGCTAATTGCATGTGCCATCTCTACTGAAGAATATGACCCTCCACGTTACAAAACCCACACTTCACCTGAACCCGTTCGTTTCAAGTCTACACTGGCCTCGACCTGTACTAATGGGTACCTGCGTGACCCAGCGGTTTCACAGCGAGAACAACCCTTGTAGCTCTATTGTCTAACAGCCTGCTGATTCATTTTCTTTAAAGAAAACAGTAATAGAGGGAAAAAGGTCCCAAACGAAATGGAGTCTGTTCGAGCAGAGGCTCCTCCTCCTGAGTTGCTTCACTTTATCGCCGTCAAATCGGCCTGGGCTGAGGCTGCAGCACACACTTAGAAGAGCTTCGTAACTTTACACACGCGTTACATCCATTTGTACTGAGGCCCCCCCCGCCCCCGCGGATCAAGTTAATCGATCAAAATGGCTGATTTTCTCGTTTTCTAAGACCGTGAGATTCGCTTGAGGCGTTATTTTCAAGGCCACCCGACAACGGCGGGAGATTTAATTCACCGTGATCGTCAGAACGTAACAACCGGATTTTGATCGTCAGAGAAACGAGCATGACGGCTTTTCAACGAAAGCAGCACGTTAAACAGTTCGTCTTTCTGCTCTAGGAGCTGCTCTTCCTTTTCTACGCCCCATTAAAGAAAAGGATCCCGCTGCCTGGTTTAGAAGGTGGCAGCAGCCAGAAGCCCTGATCTCGTCTAAACAAAGCTGCTCTCCTCGTGCCTGTCCACAAACAAGGCTGAGTCCCGACCACCAGCGACGGCGAGGCTACGAGAGGCAGCCGACGGCGAATCTTCTTCCACAGGCTTGCATCTTACACTTTTTTCCACATCTGCTTATTTCTCATCAGTGTTTTAATAAAAAATCTTATAGATTTTATAGGATTTGGGTTCTCTCCTCCAATCCTGTCCTCTACGTGCAGCCTGAAATCCAGATTTCGCGTGGCTTATTCTTCATTAATCAATCTTTCACACAGTCTACATCAAGCTAAAAATTAAATAAAATTATGACATCAGTCTGGGGACCTTCTATTTGCAATTAAAAAAATATACTGGGAAAAACCACTTAATCCTTTCAACTTGGCAGTAAGTTTAGTGTCTGTTTTCTTATTTTTTATATAAGCCTGAAGGCGAGGAGGAAAAACTAATCTTTTGAAAAAAAGGTTTTCTTCAATAAACCATCACGCTGACAAATTAAATGACAGTGCCCTCTCTCGACAGCTGGCAGCCTGGCGGGGGCCCTGTTAACTCGCACATTAGGGCAGACTGATGGGTTTAATTGGCAGGCACGCCCGCAGACCTGCAGAGGAACTGATGCTGAATGGACCATTTCCTTCGGCAACGCTGAGCGGCTTGAATGCAGCAATGCAACCAAAGGCTCTTAAAGTTGTTCTATTTATTGTTGAAACCAACCGACCACGCGATTACTTCCATTTCACTTTCTAAAATTGTATGCTTTTACTGAACGCCATCATTTGAAAATGCTTCAAAGAAAAGATTCCTTACCAGATTTTCCCATATCTCAAACTGGGAGGCACCAGAGGCCGACAGCGCCGTGAGGAATAAATCTGGAAGAGAAAGAACAGAATTGCATGTTTTGTTACTGATGTGGATGTTTAAAAACGGGAAGAAATGCAAACACGAGAAGGTATTAATACACCTGCACTTACAACACGTACTTTGAACTGGACCTCACCGAGCTCGATCCCATCAGAGAAAAGCAAGCAGGTGACCCTGCACTGCTAAAGCTAAGCAAAATGTTGACGGGGAGCCTGTGGGGTCAGTCCCTCGTTCAGTCCCCTGTGATGCAACGCCACGCGGGGCCCCTCCACCTCCCGCAGACGGAAGCGGTCCCCTGCGACCACCAGCACTTTCCTCTCCTCTTCCCCCAACGTGGTCCAGGCCCCCACACAACCCTTTCTCTTCCTCTGCTAATAGCTCCACGGCCCCATGTGTCTTCCGAGCAAATCCTTCCATTTCTTACAACTCCTCGGAGCTTCCTTCTGGCTGCTAAGTGGGATGCGCCCGATTCATGAATCACTTAACAGCATCAATTAGATCTTCGAATTGCCTCTCGGTTGAATTTTGTTTTTTAATATGAGGTCGACTGTATGATGAAAAAGACATTCTGCCTCACCCTGAAGGCAGCATGTACCCAGGCATCGTAGTCAGGTCTGAGTATTTTCTAAATCGCGGCATTACAGGATCCCAAATCTTGAGCATTCGTGTGAAATGAGCGTGAGTTCTATTTCAAATTGTGAATAGAAGAATTACACGCTCTAACTAAAGAAAGTTTGTTTTGTTGAAAAGGTACAAAAGTTCTAATGAAATTAAAAAAAACAATCAGTTGACAGTTAAACACCCTATTTGTGCAAAGGCCAGGTGAACCGCAAATCTCTTCCAGAAGCTGCATTCATTGTGTCTGCATGACGGCAATTTTACTCAGCGAATACAGAAAGTTTTAAAATGATGAGCTGACTCACAGGACTATTAAAACAACATTATTCTTTTGTGCTTTAAAAAATGGAAATTTTCAGAGTAATGGGGAGGCCATGACTATTTTAAAGAAAAGTTTTTTTCCTCTTATTAAATATGTTTAGAAAACTGTCATTCACATTTTAATGTGTTTTCTGTAAAGATTGCGTATGAATTTAATGAAGCTAATTTATGGAATAATTATAATAAAGATTTCCCTAGAATCCCTGGGAAGCTAAGTAATTTGTTCACTTTTATTATTAGTTGAACTCAAAACTCCTGACCCCGAGGATGTCTCAACTACCCGCATTTATTCTCACCCCTGCTGGTCCCTCACGAGACACTTCCTCTCTGCAGCAGCTTCTACCTCACAGCCACCTGGTGGGCTAATTCTTCACAATGGGCTCCAACGTCCCTGTCCCTGCGAAGGCCCCTCCCCTTCTGAGGCTCAGCCCCTGAGTTGTTACTGGGCTACGGACTCACCGTCGTCGTCCTGGTCATCACCACCCGCCTGGCATCTGGTCTCATATCGGTCCCCCCTGAGCTATTGGAGGGGACGCGTCACGTCTGCTAATTTTCACACCTCGAGGGCTCCTACGGGCTTGGGACCAGTATGTGTTCAAGTGACTGCTGGCCCACGAAGCGACATCACACAGCCCGGGGGCCTTGGAAATCTGCTGGGACTGTCTAAAAATCGCTACTCGGCTGCCCCTCCGAATGGGAGGCCTTGGGGAAAGAAGGGTCTTACGATAAAGCGTTTCATTAAAGGTAAGTGCTGTTATTTATGATTTCACTCATCGCAGTGATTACGGAGCTAAGGATGTCTAAAAGCCGCTCCGTTTTTATGTTCTCGGAAAATGCAAATAATCAGCATAGGAAGTGATTAGGGACGAAGAGCCACAGAAATTCCAGAATCACCGAGAGCCATGTCAAATGTAAGCTCTCAGCTACGCGAAAGAAGCAGAATCTAGAGAGGGGCAAGCCAATCTGTTCAAACCGAAAGCACGACACTGTTCAAGCCCTCAGCCCACGTGAGGATAAGTGAGGAGGCATCTCTGTGACGCGGGAGTAGAGGCTCGTCATCAGTCAGCCTCGATGCACCAGTCGGCGTCCCTATTCGAACCGGACCGGCTACCCTGTCACTGCCACTGGCCAAGCAGGAGCAGAGGGAGTGGGGGACGGCCACCAGCCGCCCATCTCCATTCTGGGAAAGACAATGCAAATGTTCTTTTCTAGTGATTCTGTAACAATCCCAAAATATTTGCATAACAGATGATAAATTATGAGCTTCCTGTTGTCCCATTTGCATTTACAATTTTAAGAACTATAAGCCCATGCTTGCTGATTGTATTTTCATAGTTTCTCTAGCTCTTTGTCAAGACTTTGAAAACCAGTAACGTGAGATAAGTACCTTGTAGAATAGATTTACAATTTTCATTCTACTATTCAATTATGTGCAGAGGTTACAGAAAAAATAAATGACTTATTATGTGGAGAAATAAAAATAGAGACAATTAATTAACAATTCAATACGAAGAATCGCGCCTCTGACTCGGAATGAGATGAGAATGAAATAGGAGCAGATAAAAATTGTGATCAACAAAATAACGTCCTCACCCTCCCACGGGGTTAAGAGTAATCGACACGATACGACGACGGGAAACGCACTTAACGGAACTGGAGTGGATGCTGGGACAGGCCACCCCGGTCCTAACTGGAGTGGATGCTGGGACAGGCCACCGCGATCCTAACTGGAGTGGATGCTGGGACAGGCCACCCCGGTCCTAACTGGAGTGGATGCTGGGACAGGCCACCCCGATCCTAACTGGAGTGGATGCTGGGACAGGCCACCCCGATCCTAACTGGAGTGGATGCTGGGACAGGCCACGGCGATCCCTCTGAGGAACGAAGGCCGTGCTCCCTCAGCTGGCGGCAGGGCTGCTGACAGCCTCTGGCCGTGGGCCCTTCTGGAACAGCTTTGGCTGAAAAGAGCTCCCTTGCCAAAGGTGGTGTCCCTTTCCGGGCCAGTGTGCATTCAGTGACTGGTCAGTTCAGAGAAATAAGCTCATGGCCAGCCCCTCAGAGCAAGCCCGCAGGGCTGTTCCACACGCAGGGGTCCCGGGTCAGGGAGGCGCGGACTGAGGACCGAGGCGGGGACTTCACGGTGCGAGTGGACAGGAGCAGACCAGGCCCTTCCCCAGGAGGCTGGGCGCTCACCCTCAGCAGGGCTGCTACGGTCAGGGCCCGAGCTGGGGCAGGGTAACATGGGACCCAGAAGACAGAAACGTTTGAGGGATGACCCCCAAACCGCGACTCCCCAGATTCACGCACACGTGCACCTTCGGCGCCTGCAGGAGTGGCCCACTTTTCACGGTTGAAGGCGCGTTAGCTCCTGTTTGAAGAGGATGGAGACGCTTCTGTCCCCAGCAGGCGACACGCTCCCCGCTTCCCACCCTGCCTTGTCTCCTGGCCAGCGGCCCGGAGGTGCGGGTAGGTTACAAGATCACCTGGCGGGGAACGGGACGGGCACGTAGAGGGGACCACAGCCCGCACGGAGTCCAGGGCCCGGCGAGCCAGGCGAGCACGCGTGAGGCTGTGTCCTAGAGTGCGTGACCAGGCCAGGGGGCGGGGGCAAGGTGGCCAGACAGCGGAGTTGGGGGCGAGGTCCTTACGTGGGGTCCCTTAGCCACAGGAGCGGCGGCAACGCGTTTTATAGGAGTCGCCACGTGCTCTGCGTGCGGGTTTCCTTTCCTGTCTCGAAACTGATTTCTAAATGTTGGTGGGAACGAGGCGATCACAGCTAACTTCACCGTGTTCACCTGAAGAAACAATCCCTGACGAAAGGGTCACGTCACGAGTCAGCGAAAAGTTCAGAATAAACCCCAATGCCATCACACCGTTTTCATGAGGTTCGTCTAACGAGAATCGCGAAAATATTCAATGCACGTGTCGTTTCTTGCCCAGAAAACACAGGAACGTGGTCACCATTTACAGTGCCTGCGTTAGGGATTTTCCCTGAATGATAAAAATCCTATTTCCCAAGGCGTCACACTACGGTTCACTTCGGAAGCATGCACTCAATACGATATGTGTAGTATTTTCTGGAAGCTTCGGACAGTTCCACAGAGAATGGTTCCGAGCGGTATGGTAACGGGTGCCGTTTCTACGCTGGAGCCAACACCTGTTCTGCAGGGCCGTCCCGTTTCCTCAGGCCTGGTTACGGTAGCGACAAGGCAGCATGAGGGAGAGGACAGGACAAAAAGCTCTTCCGCCCGCCTCCACTGCTCGTAAAGAGAGTGCACGGGGGTCACGTGACGCTGGATTTAAGATACAGTGGGGAACGCCAGCACCCCCGCCCCCGGGCAGCAGCAGTTCAACGTAGCCCAGGGGACACCGACTCAATTGAGGAAAGCAATCCGTTTCTTAGGGGCACGATTCCATCAAGGCGACGAATTTACGAGGAGAAGCGGTCAGTCCCCGTGGTAACCGCCACGTGAGGATAAACTGCCAAGCAGCACATATGGTCACCGGTTTAGCGGATAATTCCTCTGGTGAGTCCAGGGCAGGAGAGTCACACACACGACACGAGGCACGTCACAGTCACGCAGGCAGGGATGCCCCTCCCGTCTAGAAACTCTTGTTTACGTCCCGCCTCGTCTTCTCAACCGGCCCCAGTCTCCCTCCTAAGCTCCAGGGAGGAACTTTCTGCAGAGCCTTAGGCGAGGCCTTCACGAGAGACGCCTCCATGCGGTTCTACGCGTGAATCCCGGGCAGGGCAGTGGTAAAATACTTGAAGGGTAACACATTCCAGTGAGAAAGCAAATCGTTAACCTCCCTGTCCACAGGGCGAGGTGCTCAGATGAAGTGATCTGAAGGGCCCCTCCTCCCTCCCATGTCCTCCCGCTCGTCCTCCTGCTCGTCCGAGGTCTTCTCAGCGCCCCACGAGCCTGGCACTCAGCTGGGGAGTGCCCCTGGCCTTCAGGAGGGGACCGACGTGGACGTGAACACGACGTGCGGCGGCTCTGCTGGAGTTATGCACCTGCACAGTGAGGCCGTGGGGCCTGGGCAGGCAGACGAGCTCGCCACTTGGGGCCATCTGGGGGGCTTCCCTGAGGAGGTGGCATTTGTGCTCATCAGGAGCTTTAAGTTAATTAGGCAGTTTTATAAGTTATGACACTGACGCCAGTGAAATGCTGACACTATCAACGCGTGGCATTCAGTAGTATAGAAAACTACGTGGAATAAATTAAAACCAAATAATCAGATGGCTAAGAAACTTCAAGTTGAGGCAACGTATTGAGACATACTCATGGCCTCTAACTCACTCAAAACAAATATTAGGTACAACTTACTTATTAATGTCACGTACACACTAAGTACACTTGACAATTAGAAAAACTGCTCAAAAATGATTATTCTGAGAAGTAGATAATTGCCTCAAGATTATGGACTTTGATTAAAGCAGTCCCTAAACTTCACGCACGAAATTATAAATATATTTCTGTTGAAGTGGAAATAAGTACAATAGTGATTAAACATGAAAGTGAAGTGTATATTAAATGCATTAAAGCTTCTTTTCAGAGAGCCACATGAAATGATTTAAGAAACTTAATGGTAACTCCAAAAGTACACCTTTAGTGATAGGGAAAGTAGACAGTTGTAGTGCAACTAGCAAACCTTATAGTGACTAATAAGCCTGTAATTAACCTTCTTTTAACTGTCCTCTCTGCCTTGAAAAAACAGAATGTAAAAGCAGAACAAGCCTCGTAACAGGAGAATGCTATTTATAGGCCATGTTCAGAGTGCTCACTTCGGCAGGGAGAGATCCTGTTTTAATGTCAAAGGGCCTGACTACATGAGAGTCGGAACTCCAGCTTCTAAAGTGAAAAACTAGCTAAAACCCTGTTCCAAAAATACGAATGAAATGGCTGGTTGAGCCAGACTGGAAAGTTCTACTGACGCTTTGTAGATCTGTCATCGTTTACTCACAGAATAATACTCAACACGGCAGAATAATCCCAACCCAACAGTCACGTGGGACGTCAAGGAACCCTCAACAGCCAAAACCACCCTGAAAAGGAACCAGGTTGGAGGACTCACACTTCCTGATTTCAAAACCAACTACGAAGCTGCGCTAGTCAAAACAGGGTAACACGAGCATGAGAAGAGACAGCCGGGTCAGTGGAATAAAACGGAGACCCCAGAAAGGAACCCTTGAACGTGTATGGTCACACGGTTTCTGACATGAATGCCGCGACCATTCAATGGGGAAACGACAAGTCTTTTCCACAAATGGTGCTGAGACAGCTGAATACCCACAAGCAAAAGGAGGAAGCTGGGCCGTCACCTGACAGCATGTCCGAAATGGGCTCAGAGCCAGGGGCATCAAACTCTTCTAAGAAGACCCAGGGCAAAGGCTTCACCACACCGGATCTGGCGACACGACGTCGAAGGCCCACGCAACAAAGGAAACGGCAGATAAACCGGATCCCGTGAAAATTTAAAAAACTGCATCAAAAGACAGCATCAGCAGAGGACAAAGGTGTGTGTGCGCCACAGCGACGGTCACCGTTAAACTGACGGGCAAACACTACACGTCTTCGCGTCGGTGAGAGCTCACAGAGTCTAGAATCAGCACGTACCCTCCACCGCGGCTTGCTCTGCCCTCCTGAGCTCTGCTCCATCGCCCGTCATGGCTCACGGGGACAGGCTAATTCCACATTATAGTTTATTCCAGAAACAAAATCCTATTTCACTTTAGGTAGAGGCCACAGAAATGGACAGGACACACTGGTTTTGAGAGTTTGGACAGGATGCCGTGTCCCAGGCACCGTGTTTTCCCACAGTGGAAGGGTGAATGTCCCGTTACTCGCCAAAAGCCCTGTAATGGGGGTTCCTCCTCAAATCAGATGGAAAAAAGAAAAAAAGACCTCTTAACGTGTAAAAAGTCATCCTATTTGCTTTTAGCTCATTTTACCCGCACGTGAATCACTCTGTGTTTCTGAACACGGAGAGTCAAGGCGTGCTCACACATTCTGGAAGCCCCAGCTCCCCAGAAGGACGTTTAAGCCCCCCGGCGCCACAGGCATGAAATGAGCTTGCCAGCCGCTAGAAGCTGAATTTTCTTCCTCCTCCATGATTTCAGCGACCCTTTAAAAAAAACGTGAATGAGAAATCAGTCCTCTTGGTTTCAGGGAAGAGGTAGGAATGGCGCAAGCAAACGTTCCTCAGATGCTTTGTTTGCATGCCAACTTACAGCGCGAAGAGCCCGTCCTGACTATAACTCCTACTAAGGGGAAGGTAGGCATCTCAGCCACAACATTGCTAAGCGACTTAGGTTGATGTTAAGTTTAGATTCTTCTTAACTGCACCGATGTGATGGTTTCAAGGTCCAGCACATTCAACGTTAATAGACTTCAAGCTCGTAGCGACTAACTGCAATGGACAGAAATGGACTTAGCTCACCTTAAACGTGACTGGATGATAATTCAAACGATTTACACGACTTATCGTACGTTCACCATACTGGATGTTAAAAATATGATGAACTACACAGTCATTTACGTTTATTGGCATAATTATGTGCTGCCTGGGGAAGCCGTAAACCGTCACTGAGATTAAAAAACAGCAGGTCACACACTCGATCTAATTCAGGTGGAGTGCCCAGGCCAACAAGCTGGATTTAAAAGTCTATTTTACAGTCTAAATCATCAAAAGGTAACTAGTAACGGTTTAAACATCAGCGTGATTTTGTCAATTATTGATAAAGATCGAAAGGAACCTTTAGGTGTTTAATAATCACCGTTCGGGGCATAGGAACACGTGGAAAACACCGTATATCAGAAGTAAAACACGCAATTCCATTTTCATTACTATCTAGCCAGTAAGAGCTGAGTGTCCAAGGGAACCAAACACTTTAAAAACGAAGTTTCTGGTCTAGAGTTCTATTGATTAAAGACACGTTCCACTTCAAGACGTCGTCAAAAGAGCCGAGTTTCAAAAATTCCCTTCCGTTTATTCAGAAGATCCAAGGACGTGGCCTTGCGTTTACGGTCAGCAATACCTGATCCCTGATATCAGGTCACAAGCACATCTATATTCAGAAAGGCGGGGAGGAGACATACCAGACACGTGACACGACCTCCTGCCACTAAATGCCGGCGTCGGCTGTAAAAGTCGGCCTAACGTTTTAGGTGTCTGATGGCCCAGTTTGTGTCCCCTCAGTGATCCAGACTTTTCGCTACTTCCGTCTACCTGACAGAAGCAGAACACTCAACTGTCCCTTTTATCTCCTCAGGTACACGGGGGGATGGAGGGGAAAAGGGTGAGGAAGAAGGTCCACATCTGCCTCTGCAGCTTGAAAGCCAACACGGAACGGGAACAGCGGTCCGCGTGGCTGACAGGAGTGTGCTGCTTTCCTCTCCACAGGTGGCAGGAGACAGAAAGGGGGAGGAGAGGGCCAGCTGTGAGACAGGCCGCCTGACACGCCGGAATGAGGAGGGACACTTCGATTTCAAACTGTGACAAAATGAAGGGGCTGCGAGAAGGAATAAAAGAGGGCTTGACTTTAGGACGTGTCACTGGGCTCGGGGACAGCCGCCTAACTTGGTGGTTATAACGCATTTTTCTCCTAGGTGGCTGGGTCTACCCAGGGTTAGGGTGTCTGAGCGTGAGCACCATTTGTAAGGCCGTCACGGGGACAGGGAGAGAAGGGAAGGCGGGACGGGAAGGAGAGGTGAAGTATCAGGGTCAGTCGGGGGACGGGAGGTCCCGATGAGCTCCTGGGTGTGGCAGGAAAGGCACTTGGTCAGGAGGTGGGGGACATCTGGCTAGTGACTTGGGGGATAGTACGTTTTCTGGTACCTGCAAGGCACGTGGAGTGAACTGAGGTGGCTGAGGTGGGGAGGTCATGGTGCTGGGCTGGGACTTCTCTGCGGACAAAGAAATCACGTACAATGACGGACGACTGCCCGGAAGGTGTCACGCCTCCAGCAACTAGGAGTCTGGTGTCAGCAGTGAAAAACGAAAGACGCGGGGCGAGCCAGGGGCTGGGCCTCCATGGAGCAGGTCTGCAGACACGTGGGGCAGCAGCAATTTGCCTCCTGAGGGACATCTGGTGCTGTCTGGGGACACTTCTGGTGTGACCGTTGGTCTCTGGAGGGTAGAGGCCAGGGACACTGCTGAACATGCTCCCACGACTAGAAAGGATGGCGCTCCCTGCACCTGTCACCCTGGCCACAGCGGAGAAGGCCCGAGGTGGAGGGGACAGCAGAAGCAGAGGCACCGAGGAAAAGCAGGGTTTAGTTCGATGGCAGCGTCGGATCCCAGCGGGGAACTCGGGGCCTGGTGCTGGGGGGTGGCCAGGGCCGCATGTGTGCAGGCCACAGGGCTGGAGCCCAAGTCGGAGGACACAGAGGAGCTGCCGAGCAAGAAGCCCACACCAGGCCTTGCGCTGGGGCCGTACGGGTGGCGGGGCCTCATGGGTCCCACGTCTTCTCCCTTTCCGAGCACTGTGAGTGTGGCTTCCCTCGCTCCGTGGTGCCTGGCTGACACCGCATCTTCTGAAGCTCAGACTAGGAGCGACGCTGCTCTCAGCGTCGTCACACACACCCTCCACCCACTAAAGATAGAAAAAAGCATGGAAAGCTTCCATTTCCCCTCTCTCCACCCCGCTGTCTATGCAGAGGTGCTGACGACCCGCGGGGTGGCAGGAAGCCTGTGGCAGGGGAAGGAAAAAGGGCCTGGATCCCCACGGGGATCTGAATGCTCCCTGAAAACTCGAGAGCCGGCCGGGTTGCTCCATGGGGGAACGTTCGAGAAAGCCGAAACGTGGCCACTGACCTCCTTCTGTCATTTTAACTCTCCCTCCGCAGGAAGGCTCACGAGCTCCAGCTTCCGAACCTGAGCCTTTCCTGGCCGATGCCTCGTCTGTTTTGTTTTACTTCGTATGACTTTCATCCAACTGGGAAGTCAGTTCCTTTTCCTAGCATCTTCAGGGGCTGAAGGCCACACACGCCCTGTGCCCACGGATGTTAGTTCAGCGGCCTGTCAGCGGGGCCACGTGGCCCTCTACGTGCCTGTGTGTGCTCGTACCGTCAGAGAGAGCAGAGATGATCGGGTTCGGTGCTCCCA
This sequence comes from Cynopterus sphinx, assembly GCA_030015415.1. NCBI lineage: Eukaryota > Metazoa > Chordata > Mammalia > Chiroptera > Pteropodidae > Cynopterus > Cynopterus sphinx. The sequence continues at coordinate 1,526,000 of CM057386.1, forward strand.
CTGCCTTCCGGGGAGAGACTGGGGAGGGGTGGGCACCCCCGGAGCAAGTGCAAGGTCGCTGCGGCAGCCTAAGGTCTCTGGGAAGTGTTGCATCCGAGAAGCTGCAGAATGCTTCCCCAACACACTTCCTGCCGCTTCCTCTCCCCGTGGCCTCGTCTTATCAGAAAACACAAGGTGACCTCGGAAGCACAACTGCAGCTCTTCGGAAGCAGGCCCCTTCATCTTTGCTGATAAAGATCAACTGTTACTGACAACAGAATTCGGATCCGCTCAAACGGATGCATTTAGAAGGGATCGGTAAGACAGCCTGCGCTACCTTCCGGGCTGAAACGGTTTAATTTGTATTTTTAGAAAAATGGACAGAATTCCTGAAACAAGTCTCCGTCATTTTCTACGTCTGCTTAGATCAAAGGCCCACAGCCAAAGTTCCTACGCTTTGTACGTAGTTCTGAAAAACCTCTCACGGCATTTTGAAAGATTTTTCATTCAAAAATATACGTTTGAACTTTTGCAAACAGCCATTTCCACCAAGGGCTTCCTTTGTTGGCCTTAAATCTTTAGCTGAAAGAGGCCCAGCAGTCAGGAACAGTTTGAGCTCTTCAAAATGAGCAGGCTGGCCTCGGGTTCTGCTCTGCTGCAGAACGGTGAGGACGTGCTCAGCAGATACCCATCCAGGCCCCGCTGCTGACGGACATTGTCCCAGGCGCCACAGAAAGGCCAGTGAGGAGCACGGAGACTCCTGCCCCCGCAGGGTTTAGGTTATACAATGAGGAGATACTATGAAGTGATAAGTGGACGGCCTTTTAGCCAATGCTGTACCTGCCGGGGATAGCGAGGGGCTTTGGAGGAAAAGGAAAGGACAGTGAGGGCAAAGGGGAGTGCGCGACGGCTGCCACTGTGGACGCACAGCTGGCCTCTGTGAGGGACCCGATGACATTCGGGTGATGATGTGCAGGGAGTGAGTACATTTGGGAAAATCACTTGGAGGACAATCAGCTTCTTGACCTGAGTCCTAAGACCACACAGTCTGAGGGTCAAGGTCGGTGTGGCTGGCGAGCCAGAGCACGAAGGCCCCGGGGGCCATTTCACGAGACTCACTTGTTTCTCTAACGAAATGAAGAAGCCACTGGAACACTCTGAGAAGAGAGACATGACCCGGTTTACGTTGTGAACGGACTGCAGCAGCTCGCGTGCTGAAAACCAACGCAGGGGACAAGGGCGGAAGCAGGCGACAGTGGTCAGAGCAGGTAGGGTGAGAGATGGTGACGGTGCAGGGGCTGGGAGGGGTCGGGGTGTGGCTGCCTTTGGAAAGCAGAACAGTCTATGTCCTGACAGTCGATGCTGAGTGTGACAGAAAGCGGTGGCTAAGGTGACCCCAACGTTGTGACAGAGGAACCACATGGACGGGACTGCCACTTAGTGAGACGGAAAGGCCACGGGCTGAAGGGGTTTGAAGTGAATCAGGGAAGCAGTTTAGGGAACACGGTCTGAGACGTGTCATCGCACACGGACACAGATGTAGGGACAGCTGGTAGGCAGTCGGACGCGTGGCCTGGAGAGACACAAATCTGGGGGTCACCAGCACGTGGACGACACTTAGAGCCCTGGGACCGCCGAGGGGGCACAAGGAGAGAAAGACAGGGAGCTCGTCCGCTCCGTGAAGCGCACTCGAGCCAATTCTCCTGAGCGTACGGAGCACCTGTTCGTGATGGGAAAGCAATTCCAGGGCCTGTTAACACACAAATCGAAACCCCACGAGGCACTACCTCACGCCGGTCACAATGGCTAGAACCAGTAAGACGAGAAACGACACGCATGGAGAGCAGTGGACGAAGAGGAAGCCTCGTGCACGCCGCGTAAAGGGGACTGCGACCCGGGGCAGCCGCTGCGGGACACAGCATGGAGGGTCCTCAAAACACGCCCCCCAAATCCGAAATCGCTTAGTCATAAAGATACACATACCCCTGTGCTCACAGTGGCCACGACACGGAAACAACCTAAGTGTCCTCTGACGGACATGGGGTAAAGAAGCTGTGGCACAGACACAAGGGAATACGACTCAGCCAAAGACGGGACCTGCCATCTGTGACCACGCGGATGGCTCCTGAGGGCGTCATTCCAAGTGAAAGAGGTCAGGTGGAAAAGGACGAGAACCATGGTTCATTCATGGGGGGGATGTAAAACAGAAAGCAACAAGCTCACAGGCACAGACAGCGGGACAGCGGGACGGTGTTTACCGGAGGGGACGGGGTCAAACGATGGCGATGGAAGGAGGCCGGCCTGGGCGGTGCAACACGCAGACGGCGGGCTGGAGAAACGCACACCTAAAGCTCAACTACTCATCGCCCAGCGCTACCCCGATACATTTAATTAAAAAAATTAAAAAGACATAATTAAAAATAAAAAATTCCTATCATTTAGAGATGCAGACTGAAAAATGTACAGATGAAAAGATGGGTGCCTGGGATTGCTCTGAAATTGCCTGGGGCGGGAGGGGCCCCTGGGTGGTGGCACAGATGGCGGGCCTGACCACATTCGGGTACCTTTGAAGCCGGGTGATGATTAGACACACGTGTAGCATACTATTTTGCCTATTCTTTTGGTTATTATTTTCATAATAAAGCATTTTTAAAGTCTTTGAATTTGAACACATAAGCTAAATATTTTTCTTATAATTACATTTATAACATTAGTAATTTTTAGATGGAAAGGGAAAGAAATAGGCCACATGTATCTAAATTATCATGAATTCTTGATGAGTGGGAAATTCAAACTGTGATGTGGTTCACAAACAGCTGAGGCCTTATTCTTTACATCCACTACTTTTTACAGGTTTCCAACATCACTGACTTCCTCATAACCTTTTAACATGCGGTTTTCGCATTCAATTCAAAGGAAAATGTTCACTAAGAAAACAGCAAATAAAATCTCCTAATTCTTGAGCACTTCACAAGAAATATTTTACATTATGTGCAACTCACCTGCTGTGAAATCTTCAGTCAGATCAATAAACGCATGAGAATGTGGGATTCTCATTTTACTTTTAGTGGGCAGTGCAGGATGCCATGATAAATTCCTAAAAAAAAAAATTTTTTTTCTTAACACAAACATCAAATGAGCATTGTTTTAAAACAAAAAGGTCTGTGCACGCATGCAAGACATTTGAAAAGCTTACTTATTTCAATGAGGTGTTTCGTATACCATAAAACCTACCCTTCGGGCGCACAACTCGGTGGTCTTCAGTACGTTCAGTGTGCGACCGTCACGGCGATCTAATTCCAAGACACTTCCACTTTCATCACCTCACAAAGAAGCCCTGTGTCCATGAGTCACTTCCCTCCCTCCCCTCCCTCCAGCCCCTGGTGACCACCACCCTGCTTTCCGTCTCCATGCATTTCCCCATTCTGGGCATTTCACATCAGTGGAATCCCATAACATGTGGCCTTTGGTGTCTGGGTTCGTTCACCTGAATGAGGTTTCCAGGTTCATTCATGTGAACCTACAGCACCTGGTCTTCCTAGGTCTCCCGTCCAAGGACTAACCAGGCCCGACCCTGCTTAGCTTTGAGACCAGACAGGATCGGGCTTGCTCAGGGTGGCAGGGCCGCAGACATCGCAGTCCTTCTCGTGGCCGAGTACCATGCTATGGCTGTGCTTCTTGTTTCTGTCCCTCTGTTGACAGGCATGCGGCTTGTTTCCACCCTTAGCTGTTAAAAATGTTGCTATGACTATTCCCGAACAAGTTCGCACGTGGACATGACTCTTCCGGGAGTATACCTAGGAGCGGAATTGCTGGGTCCCACGGTAAGCATGTGCTTAATTTTCTGAGAAACTATCAAACTGTTTTCCAACGTGGCTCCACCACCCTGCATTCTCACCGGCAACGTTGAGAGGTTCCAATGTCTCTGTTTCTTCATCAGCACTTACTATTGTCCGTTTGCTCTGTTTATCTATCCCAGAGGGTGTGGTATAGTAATCTCGTGGCTGCGATGTGTATTTTCCTAACGGCTAATGAAGTTGAAAGCATTTTCACGTGCTTATAGGCCATTTGGATAACTTCTTTGGAGAAACATCCACTCGAATCCTTTGCCTATTTTTAAATTGGGCTATTTACTGCTTTACTCTTTAGTTTTAACAGTTTTAATATAGACTGAATACTAGGTCTTTATCCAATGTATGCTTTGCCAATAAACATTTTCTCTTTTGTTGCTTATGGCATATATAAGACTTACTTTCCCAATTCAAGGTCACGATGATTTACCCCTAAGCTTTCTTCTAAGGTTTAGTTCCTAAATTTATATTTCATTTTTTAAGTAATTTAATTTTTATCATAAACATTTTTTCTAGACTATAGAGAATGACAATGGTCTTTTGAGTATTAATTATGAAGTTTTGAGCCATGCTGAAAGAATGAATTTATATGCTTACCTCACATTATATAACAAACATTAACTCAAAATGGATCTAAGAGCTAAAAGTATAAAATTCTTGAAAGAAAACATAGTGACAAATCTACATGACCTTGGATTTAGAAATGGATTCTTAGATCCAAAAGGACAAGCAACAAAGGAAAAAAATAGATGAACTGGATCCATCAAAATTAAAAACTTTTGTACATTTTAGGACAATATCAAGAAAATGAAAAGACAACTCCGCAGAAATCTTATCTGATAAGGGCCTGGTATCCAGGCAATGTAAAGATCTTTGACAGCTCAATAACTAAAAGACAACCGAATTTAAAAATGACAAAGGACTAGACGTTTCTCCTAAGACAGGCTCATGGCTACCAAGCACACTGAAAGATGCTCAACATCATTAGTCACTGAGGAAACGTCGATCAAACCCATTCATGGGAAACCGCTCTGAATCACTAGGATGGCAATAATCAAAAGCCAGAAAATAACAAGTGCTGGAGAGGATGTGAAGAAACAGGAACTCTCATACACTGCTGGTGGGAATATAAACAAGATGGCGCATATGGCCCTAAATTGATGTATCTGAATGCTCTTAGCAGCACGATTCACAACAGCCAACAAGTGGAATGACCCAAATGTCCACCAACAGGTGAATGGATGAAGAAAATGTCATCAGTCCGTACAGCAAAGATATCATTCGGCCGCAAAGGAGGACTGGAACACTGATCCATGGCACGCTACAGACGAAGCTTTCAAACATGACGCTATATGAAAGAGGCCAGATGCACGAGGTCACACCCCACACGATGTCGTACGTATGAACTGCCATAACAGGTAACCCAGAGGCAGAGGCAGGAGGCAGGTAACCGGGGTGCGGGGGAGCGATGGCTCACTGGCACCAGGTTTCCATGTGCAATGATGAACGGCTACTGAGTTGGGTGATGGCTGCAGAACACTGTCCATGTACTAAGTACCCCTAAATTACACACTTAATAATGGATAAATATTATGTATGTGCAGTTTATCTCACGGAAAAAATCAACGGTATTAAGTTTTTATTCATCTCTCATCCAGTTCCCTTTAACGTGAACATCTCAAATGACCTCAGTCCAAAGACCAAAACCAGGACGGTCACACTGGTAGATTCCTATAAACCACCAAAGGGAGGGCCGCTGAGGCCACCGCCACAAGCCCTCATCAGGAGAGCCCTCCAGGCTCGAAGGCATCCCACTCATCAAGGCCCTACCCAGATCGGCTCCCTGCAGAAGGCCTCTGCTCTCCTTTGTTTTCCTGTAACACTTTTCTCTACTAATAGCACTGGGGTTTGCATTAAAATCACTTGAACTATCTCCTCGAGACTAAATTCCTTCAGACGCCCAGATTATAGGTATTTGTATCCACGGTGCCTAACCAGGACCTGGCACCCAAATGCTGGCTGACCTGAATCACAGTCCTAAGTAGCCTCTCCTGTTCTTCTCTACTTATGGTTGCAATGTGCTATTATTTTTTCATAGTACTACGTTCTAGTCCATATGGAAGCATAGACATGTCATCTCAGAAGAGCAATTTAAGGCTAATTAAGTCCAACTTAATTGTCTGCACAGCACCCAATTGACTGGGCAGCAAACAAGGTTTATTTGTGAATTCAGTTTTGACATGTTTTGAAAATGGGGAGAAACAATTCACTAATTTGTTCTTGGCAGGTGGAATCTGGGAAAAAGAATAAGCATTTGCCAGAAGAATATTTTCTCTATACAGAGGGCCTTGTCTTTGACAAATAGTAATTTCTTCCTAATAACTTTCCTTTATACTTTGCCCCACAATCTAGGCCTCATCTGCACCCTAAACAAGACAGTAAAGACAAAACCAATCAGTATTCATATAACCTAATTTTATTATTTTAATCGAAATCCCATAATAGACAGTTATGGTAAAAAATAATAGAGGAAACTGTATTTAGCATCTGTTGTAAGGTAATTCATGCTACACAAGGTTAGAAATGCTTTAAATACTTCCACTTAGGTTTGACTTAATAATTGCTAGTTCACTTTTGAAGACAGTCCATTTATTTACTCATTGTTCTTTAAATTCTAGGCACTAAAGTATTTTTAATTACTAATAAAATAATCGGACTCAGGCCAGAGATTCTAGGACAAGTTTAACCCAAAGTCATTGCAGAAGAGTTTCTTAATATTCTCAACACATCTGTAATTACAGGCCAAAAGTGAATTAAAAACTAGAAGCTTTTACAGAGATGGGCTCCATGAGGTGAATCATGTGGCTGCCTTCAATTTCTACAGGAAAAGTTATTGGTTTTGTTCCCTGTAGAATTTTTTATAGATTTCCTCTAAAATAAGTTATAACTAGAATTTTGGAAAACCTCAAATAACTTGTGATATTTTGCTGGAATTATCTGACAAAAATAGACATTTCAAACGAAGAACCTAGAACAGTGATAAAACGAAAGTCACAGAGACAGACTATGGGCCAAATTCAGAATAAAGATGTGCTTTATGTGACCCATAAATTGTTTAAAATTTTTCGAATTCATTGGTAAAAGTTAAATAGAAATAAAAAATCAGTTTTCACATAAAAATCTGGACTTCCAGCTTCTTTGGAAATATCCAAAGGCCTGGCAACCAGCTGGGCCTCCTCAGACACAGCGTGTCTGGACACAGCTGAAGTCCCCACCTGCGCTGGCTTTGGTTCCTGTCTTGGCCCCTTCAGACGTGTGGCTTTGCAACTAACAAGACAGTAACTGTAATCTCGCTTTCTTGAACATTTCAAATCGGTGTTCAAGTTCATCACAGCACTAACTGTGATGCTTGCTGCCCATACTCTGATGTTACACGTGAACATCCCTTAAAAGGCAGTTTATGTTTTATGCTCAGTGTTTATCTGTTACCTAGCACAGGTGGGGTTGGGGAGGGCAAGGGCTGTACTGCAGTCAGTTTAAGATGGTTGAGAATTATACATAGGTATATACATGTAATAGCTGTCTGTCTAAGTTAGACTGTTTAAAATTTTATAGTTCAAAATAAAATCCATTTCTCCTTCTACCTTTAACGCTGCTCTTTGTACACATCACAGTTTTTCAAAAAGCAGCAGCAGATACTATATTTTTCAAGCAAGTATCCTCACAAAAGCTATAATCTTCTCATATACGTGTCAATTCCATTTGAAGGCCAAGGCCACAGATACAAACTGCTCTGATTACAAAGAAAGGAACAGCAGAGATGAAAAGAGTGGGCAGTTAGTTCTGAGCCCTGTTGAGTCTATTCGCTGACATTTCTTGACCTCTGTGGAAAATTCCAGTTATTAGCTTCCCCCCACAGGAAACATAATTATGTCAAGGTGTTCTAATTTGTGGGCATCACCCTTAATCTCAAAGAACAGCATCCATCAAAGAATAAATTTAAATCTAATTAATGTCAACTGCAGCTTTCGGTTGCCTACGGCAACTGCTCTTTCAGAAGACTGCGAATCCACCCACTCCTCAACGATCTGCCTATACCGAAGTGCCACTGCTGAAGAAATCCAGGTGAAGGCAGCTACTGGGAGATGGGTCCAGCATGCCTCTTCAAGCTGCCTAGGTCTGTAGTCCGGTGGTCTTCAAATATCTGTGCTCAGAGGCCCCCAAAAAATTTTGAAAAGCTATGTATCCCTTAAGAGATTTAAGTCCATTTCTAAGACTATCATCTGTTTTCATCAGCTTAAATAGCTCCAAAATAGGGAATCCTCAATCTTTTAGAATTATGAGAGTGTAAGATGAAATGATTACTCTCAATGATGAAACCAGTGGAATAGAAATATCACGTTGAGTTGTTACCAGGTACCATCAACCACACACACGTGAAATGCATGAACAAGCTCTTCTTTAATTGTGCCTCGCCCCCTCATCCTTGAACTTGCATTTCTATTTCATTTTCTTACAGAACATTATGATAGGAAATATTTTTATAGCGGAAGTCTTTAATGATTACTCTAGCATATGTCTCCAAAGAACTGTTTGTCCATAAACTGTAAATAAATTAAAATTGGCCTTTAATTGGTTTTATGTAGCCAAGCATTTAAAAAACCTGAGGTTATTTTAACTACTAGCGTACAACTGATAATAACACACATTATGTAGTTTGATAACTCATTAAACCAGAGGTAAAATTTTACTGGAAATGCATTTTTTGAACAGATGAACGGAGCTTTAAAATATATTATTTTATTCATCCTTATGATATTGCAAGGATGAGACAGGATCTGACAGTCTCTTCTGACTCATCTATAGATATAAATCCTAAGAAATCTTGTTAATATATTTTTATTGCAATCTCCCTGGAAATACAATATTATGAAATTATTCTTAATTTTTTCAGGTATGGTAAGTATTCTATGATTATATATATATTTTAAAAACCCTTATTTTTTAAAGAGATATATTGGAATATCTGTAGATTAAAATGTCTGGGGGGGAGGCTAGAAGAGAGAAATGAGGGAAAAGGTGTGAATGAAATAAAACCGGTCAAGAGCTGATCACTATAGCCAGAGGACAGGTGCATTATACACAATTTACTGTTCCATTCTCTTCACCTTTGCATGCTGAAAATTTTCCATAATAAAAGTAAAAAGAAAAATTTAGAGCTGCTGATTTGGCTCATTCGATTTATGGAAAATGTCTGCCATATGATCCAATTCAGAAAGGTAGTCCTCACTGTCAAAACAATCTCCAAATGAAAGTTATTTTCTGCCAGAAAGAGTATGACCTCATTTTTTCAATTCAAATTGAATATTAATGTGTTTCAAGGAACAGTATAAAAACTGTAGAGAAAAGTACAGAATATGTATTGCAGGGCAGATTACTAAAAGCAGTCAAGATGAAAATAATGAAATTCCAATGAAATTGATTTATCTATTTTTACAAAATAGGTTATAAAAGCAAGGTGGCAGAGCGACATGCTGATCGTGGGTGAACTTCCAGCAGTGCACTGTAGCACAGCTGAGATAATTCACAAGCGTGATAAAAGGCATTACAGTCCTCCAGTGAGTGTGCGTACATCTTGGACGCTGGCATCTGGTTTTTGATGTATTTAGGTAAAAACTGAGAGTAAAGAGGAGAAATAACACCCTTTCTTCTTTCTTTAGGCATGACAAATGTTTCTGAAGTCTTTAATACACAAGACAGACACAGAGTGCAGAAAACAGCACGTAAACTTATTTTCTATCAACAGAGCGAAAACAGGCCATGCTTCATAAGGAAAAACAAGATGCTTGATTTGAATGGAAGTATCTGGACGTGAGCTGATAAAGCAGGTTTCAGCTCCACCACAGAGAAGTGCCCACGAGCAGGACAGAAGGGAGCCGGCGCTGGGCCCACAGGCCCGGCGGGCTCGTCGCAGTCGCACCGCAGCGATCAGTGTCCTCGCCCCGGGCCCCGGGACAGGCAGGGTCCCTCCTGCTCGTGGGGGCGGGGAAGGACACGGCGGGGCCCATGGGCGCCCGGCCCCCCACCCCGCGACGGCGACAGCGTCCTCCCCGACGGTCAGGGGGTGGAGAGGCGGAGTCGCGGGCATGGGGACTGCGGGTCTGGCCCTTCGGGGGCTGCGCGGCCCGGGGCGCTGGCATTCTGCCTTGTTTTAAAATGGGCTTTTTCAATACAAATCCACATAGTGATGAAATGAAACAAAATGACTTCTCCTCTAAGAAAAATATGATATGTGCTGAGAGATGTGCTGAATCAGACACTTAAATATCGATATTCAGGATACAATGCCACTATCGAATTTCTTTGCACAGAAACTAGAAAACTGCTTTTCTCAAAATCTCTCTGAATGATTACTTCAGAGACTACACATAAAAATTATAAGATTTAACTAAAAGCAAAATGAATAAATTTTGAGAATATATTCTCAAATCATTCCCCTAGAAACAAACAAAGTTCACTGACATACAACACTGCCAACCAGAACCTAAAACCAGGCTGTATGATCAATCTCCAGGACTCATCCGTCGTTTAAGGGACCATCCAAAGCTCCTGGGGGGGCTCCGGGAAATAAAAACATGGATGCTTAAGTAACGTACCGCTTGAAGTAACCACAGCATCCACAATTCTAAGTCATCTGTTCTAACTTTTCACTCTTTCCGTGGCTTAATTTTGGAAAAAGAAAAAAAAAATTAGGTGAAAAACAATGGGAGAATAAATTATTTTCCAATAACAAAATTTCTTTAGGAAAAAAATCAAAGTTAAAAAACTGATGCGGTGTTTCTATGGAAATACCGCTAAAAAAATTATTTCTCAAGTTCTAATAGATTCTTTTAAACAACAGTGTTCAAAGTATAAGTGGTGTATGAGGGGAGTTGGAGAGGGGGCTGCTCAGGGAATTCTAAGAAAATCTGAATCATCTCAAAGCCACTGTTTTTGGTTAAGATTATGAATTCTAATGCTACTACAAAGTTAAAAGCTGCCTTGAGGATTTTTGGTCTCTTTTGTGTTTATAACCTCAGCATAATTTTTATATTCTTTCTGAATCACAGAGTTAAGTGACAATATCACATTATTCCATTAAGATAAATATCTGCATTACTTTCTGAAATGCATCAGTAAACAAATAAAATCAGCAATAAAAATGAAGGGTGCTTTAATAAATCAGTTGTTGGTTATGATGTGAGGAAAGACGAAAGGTTACATGGAAAATAGGGATTTATTTTTCTGGATTGAGAGCAGCTAACTATAAATACGAAATAGGGGATTTTTTTTTTTTGACGATAGAGGGGAAAAAACCACCCACATCACAGGTAAAAAATGGCTGCTTCCAACACCATTAATATTCCATTCAGAGCTTTTGGGCCGTCTCTTGTGGAGTCAACAGAGGACCATGAGGCATTGACCTGTGGCACACCTACAGCAGCACCCCATGGTCTACAACCCAGAGCGTGTCTGACCCCTGCACAGGAGTCACAGAAAACGCGAACCGATCAAAATCCCATCTGGCTTTGACGAAACGTACTGTACGGGTTATTCCCGCACCGAAAACAATACTCTGCAAGCTTAAGCGTTTACAAGAAACGCTCATCAGCGGTGACCTCGCGGCCTGCAAGAACAGGTCCAACCCTTCATAGCCAGGTGCTGCCTCTAAGGCACATGCCCGTTATTACTTTATTTCAAGCATCATAAACTAGGTGGAGGCGCAGACTGAAGTCTACCCCTGACCATTTAACAACTGCAACTCTCTCCTGCTCCGCGGGAGATCTGGCACCCTTCCTGTCCCTGTCGGTACCCCGCTGCACCACTCACGGGGAGTCTTCTGCCTGTGACCACTGCCTGCTGACGCTGACCACTGCGCCAGCCTGACCCGTGGGCGAGCACCTATCTCCATGCCTGCGCGGGCCCGGAGACAGCCAGGGCCCTCCCAGCACAGTGCCGTGGGGCATTTAGGGCTCTGAGGCCGGGCAGATTTCTCGATAAGATGGGGTGGCCCAATGGAGGCCGGGTGAACAGTCCAAAAGGTCAATGCTGCTGGCTTTTCTGCACCTACGCACCTGTCTGTGACGTACAACGTCGACATGCCTAAGTACATTTTCGTTTTAGTGATACATTGATGCTTGCCCCCGTGGGCACACTCAGCTTTCCGGGGTCTGAATCACGACATTGCCGGCCACAGTCACCCTAATAAGGCTTCTGCCAATTTATATATCTCCATTAAGCTGGCGTCAGGACAAGTCTTGGATAAAAACCTGTTACTTACAGTACAGTTAGCTACTACTGTTTAATCAGTCACTGAAGTTTAAATAAAAAATATCATAAAATACCAGAGTATTACCCCAGTATGCTGCCGTATACCAGAGTACAATGCATAAAAAAGTGAACACGTCTTTAGACTGAGTAAGTTGTGAAAGCTACTTTTGCAAACGTCATCAGAGGGAAAAAATCTAATACAGAATTCAGAACAAGTAAATAAACTATGACGCTATCACATGATATTCTAAAAAGGTTTCTTACAGATTAAGTAGAAAACCCACAAAGGTATTAGAAATTTTACTTTTTGAGTTACCAACAACAGCTGTTTCACAGGTTACAATTTCTAAAGGTCAAACTGTATCATGTTAAAGAGATCCTGGTATTTCTCCGACTACAATGGAGGTTACCAGGAAACAAACCAGGCCGGAAGTCAACATGACATTCTCAATCACAGGTCTGCCTCTGAGGATAAGGACAGGACCGGCTTCCCGAGTGGTCCCCGCCCCAGGCAAAGGAGCCCAGCTTGCCCTGGGAGGAGTGGCCTGTATGTCCCACCCCCACGCACACTCAGCTCCACCCACACGAGGCAAAGCAGGGTCTCCAGCCACTTGGCCTGTAAGGCAGGATTCTCTTCCAGATATTTTTCAAAGTTTGGGGAAAAACAGGTTTCTCACTCAGGATTCACAATAAGTCTTTCAAAAGTCACTATGAGTAACATCAAAACACCCATATTCTTTATTGAACACCTTCAGAAAGTGATAGGAAATATGAGTTTCTCCTCATAATACTTAAATTTTGACTACTTGCTTGTGTGCCTATAAATCAAAAACTAATCATAAAAATACACTACTTTTCCAAATCACGAGACAAATTCATTAGGTTTCCAAGTACCTGGGGAAGACAAACTGACAAAGATGCCTGTCTGCACTTGTTGGAAATTCAAAAAAGTAAACAAATGTGTTCTGCATTCTTGAGCTAAATTTTTGCCTTATTAGATACAAAATAAATTAACCAAGTTGCCGGCATCGTGAAGAGTGTCTTGCTATCATGAATTCTTGTTAGGACGCCAGTTCTATGCTAAATCTGGAGGAATTAAAACGGAGGAGGTCTTTGAATTGCAAGATTCCAGGTGGTTTGTATTAAGAATGAGGGGCATGCTTGGATGGAATGGTGAGAGTTCTAGCACACACACTGGTCAAGGATAAAGCATTCGGAAAAGTTTCCAGAGCTTCGAGAGGGATTGTTTACATTTACAGGCAATTAGCACTTGCTCATGAACAAATAAAAGAAAAAAGGAACAAGGCTTCTCATCAAGTCTGGGAGCTGACACAGCTAAGGTGAAGAATCCAATTAAGAGTGTGCTATTCATCCTATTTAAATTAAAATTTTCTATTCTAAAAACACCTAATAAACACCTAATAAAGGAGGACCTGTAAAGTCTGCAACTCTCATCTCCAGAGTGATCAAGAGATTCTGGCCCTCCACAGAAAGCAGCTGCAGACCCAAACTGTTTGGGAAAGCTTTAAGTTGACCAAATGCCCGTCCGAAACCCTTTTAAGAACAAGGATTTGCAATGAGCTGGGTTCTTCCCCAGCGGCTGGAGCGATCAGTTCACACAGACACAGTCCCTGCAGCAGTGACAGCAGAATAATTACATGGTTCCGATCATGTTTACTCACCCTCCTAAAAGTATCTGTGGCTGGCTGGATTCATTTGTGATACCGAACACATCGGGAATTAAATCACCGTTGAAGCTGAAAAGAAAACATTACAAACATTAAGCAGCTCTTTTATCAAATTCTCTAACTTAGCTTTAGAAGAAAAATAACCCTGGGGAGGTGTGGCAGACATTACAATGCTCATCAGTGTCTGGCGTTTTCAATGAAACGTCAGCAGAAGTGACGTGGGTCACTTCTGGGCCCAAGTGCTTACGTTTTGAAGGGGGCCCTTCAGCCCTCTTTAAGCTTGCCGTGAAAAAGACAAGAATGTGTGTTTCTGATGATTCGGCCCCCCAGAGGACAAGGCCTCCGACAGCCTGGCTCACAACTGACCCACACGGACATGTAGCTTGAGCAAGAAATAAACTATGGTTGTCACACTTTGGGGTTGCTGGTAACCTCTGCCTGATCTAGCCTATCCCTGAGTGACAAGGAGACATCACTTATTTCAGAATCAGGATCCAACTTGTTTCGTCAGGTGGACTTAGGAGAAAGAACCCACAGAAGTAATCCCCGGCTGGTATAAAAATTCAAAGTGGCCACTGAATGTCGCGACAATGAAAAAACATACAGCTGTGAAAGAGATCAAGCTAAGTGACTTTAAGATTAATTCATGGATTGACAGTTTAGACTCCCAATGGCCACTGACTTATTCATGTTATGACTGATTTTAATAATTGCAGGAAAGGCAGCTTTGGACGAGAATGTGACCATACATTGATTGCTTTAGTCTCCAAAATGATCTCTACCATATAATTAAAAATCCTGAACTCTGGATTAAATTTATCTTGGTATGAGTCTATTTTGAGGAAACGAATGAATACTAAAAGCTATAAAAATGGCCCCAAATTTCTCCTTAATACAGAATATTTCTACATAACTGGAGGAAACCCTGTACTCTTGATATCTGCCAATTAAGCACTAATAGTTTGATCCAAAAACAATTATCTTAATCCTTTGAGTAATGACATGGCTAGAATCGACACAGATCCATAACACCATAACAGACACATTCAAAGCTACCGAACAAAAACAAATCACGAATCTCTCCCTCTTTCCAAAATACTGAACTTCATTTTTTTCTTTCATCCATCATGGCAAATAAATATCATATGATCTGGAGAACAGGCTCCTATCAGCTTTAAGGGAGAGTGAATTTAGTGTTGATACTACTAAGCAAAGTGGTTTTTATGTGAAAAGTTTCATTTTACGTTTGTAAGTTTAAGATCGGTCAAAGGGAAGTGAGGAGATACTTACTCCATAATTAGTGGTTCATCCTGAAAGGTCCTATTGAGCATGGTCATATTGTTAGGATCTGTGGAGAAAGAAAATCTATAAATCAGCAGGCATTTTATATTACTTTTGGTATATACACTTAGAGAAAAATATCCTTTTAATCTTTTGAAGATTCATCTCTAATTGATTCCAACTCTAATTGAAAACACTACAAATCCAACTTAAATGGACGTGAACTTTGTGAAGACAAAGTATAGGGAGCATTCATTCTTCCAGTAGAGACCAGCGCTACACAACTTCCATCTGAGGCTTCGATGTAAAAATCACTCAGGTGAGTCTTCCTTACATACAGTTTGGCACCAGACAGTTGACGATTGAGGTTTCAGGGCAGAGAAGCCAACACACGTGAAATTACTGGACTTGTTTGCTCATAAGCAGAAGCTACTTCTTCAGATGCTCACTGAGCACATGGATTGCAGGGACTGAGGTTGCTGTCAGTATTCCCAAATGTCACAGAAAATTCAGCTACACCCCCTCCATCCGCACCCTGAAATCTGGCCCCTAAAACTAAGCTGTCCTTTTAGGTATAAACCACTGGCTTTTCAGATAAGCCTTGGGGGTTCCTGGGTAGATCCCTACTCCACTCTTGTGCTTTCCTGTACTGGGGAGATGATGAAGCAAAAATAGCCTTCTCAAATACCCTTCCACCCGAGATTGTGAAAGAAACGCAGTGTTGCCGACCAGACACGCTGCGTTTCGGAAGGCGGGCCTGTGGGGGAGCTGAGCTTCTGCCCTGTCTGTCTCAGCGTCTGATGGCTGAACTTGTGGTGAGGGGCAGGGTGCAGGGCACCCAGCTTGCTGGCGAGAATCATGACAGGTGCAGTGGCATTCTGGCTGTGGTTGTGCGATGGGCCACTTCCTAATAGTAACAAGGCAGTAGCTTCCTTGAAGGCTTTGAGAATTGTTCCAGAAAGTTCCACCTAGAGTCTGTTCTTCAGCTCTCCCAATAATTTGGCAAGCCAACAAAACCCTTTAATAAACGTCGCTTTTCCTTAAGTGAGCCACAGTGAATTTGTTCTATGGAAGTGACCCCAGATCAGTTCTGGGTTGAAAATGAAAAATCAGAAAATGGACTTTCAGAAAAGCTTTTATAGACCATTATGGACACTCAAGGACTGCATTTCTGAAATGAATCCAGAACAACACTTTTTGCAGTCACATCAGAATGCAGGCATATTTTCCCATTAATATCCAGTGATAAATATGAAAAAGTCCTAAAAAATATTCACCTAATGTTTGGTTTTGTCCCCAGAAGATAACGGCTCCTAACTCGCCGCTGGCATGATTTTGGGGAAGGTAGGTCAGAAGAACATCCATTTGTGAATCCCCATCATAATCCCCAGGGACTACACTTGTGATCAATGTACTGTGATTCCTAAAAGAAACAAGCATTTTAAGACACCCAGTTGAGTTAATAATAGACAAGGACAGACACCTTTACATTCGCACCACACGAAAATGTTTTCAATGCAAAATTTAAAATTTCGCAAAATCTTATCAGTCTTCATGTTTGTGGGCCCCTTTGGTCTACAGGAGAATTCAGGATGAATGCACAGTAGTCTTAAGAAACAAGACAAATATGAAGTTTATGAAGAGAAAGCTCAGTTTTATGCCTAAGCATCGGCTGATGTCGCCCTTTTACTTGGTTCTCCTGTCAAGGACGCCAAGACATTTGAATGGTGTTTATGACAAATGGAGGCTCCTCATCAACGTTAAAGTGGCGAGGAGTCTCACTGGCATTTTATCAGTTAAGAGATATCATTTACAAGATATTTAATTTTGGATTTTAATGCAGGTTTGAAACATACAGTGAAAACAAAATAATCATTTTATTCCTGAAAGCTATTCAAGACTCACAGTGGAAAATAAGTTCCTTTTACTAAAGCTGGCAATACACTATCCAAATATACATACCTAATTTTTTATTTTTAAATATAAAATAATTATAAAATTATTCCAATTAACCTTCACAACTTAAAACATTCTCAAGTCCTGTCATAATGTGTGTGAGTGACCCAACCAAAATATATGTCTTAAATTCAGTTTAGAGTTAATCCTACTTGGAGCAAATGGCAAGAAAACAAGTTTGCGAATAGACTATGGGTAATTATTTTCTAAATAGCAACAAGGACCTAAATACACACAGACACGTACACACACACACACATTTTATTTAAAGTGAAAATGAAGAAAATACTGAAAAGGTTTGAAGAAAAATATAATTACGGCTTTATTATAATGCATCTACTTACTCTGTCCCAGATATTACGCCAAGTGCTTAATGGCTATTATCTGATAATTTAATCTTCATTTTCTAAAATAGGTATTATTCTCATTGAACAGACTAAGACACTGATGATTAGAGGGATTAGGTTGCTTCTGGTGTTAAACAGCTAAATAGAATGGCTGGAATTCAAATTGTTGTGTTGGCACCTAAAATTGATTCTCATTACAGTAAAATATTCTTGGTAATGCCAGTTTCTTCCAAAGAATCCAATAATACTTTAAGCTTTTCATGAAAAATACCTGTCTTTAGGGATGATGACACAGCAACCACGCGTGAACCTAAGGCGTACACCTTGTACGTGTTTGTATGTGAATCTGCAGTACTGCACATGCTCAGCAGTCATACAGGTTCATCCTTTAGTAGCAAAATACCCTGAAATTGATAGGAATCTATCACAACGGATTAGATGGAAATTTAGACACAGAGATCACGATGGACACAGCACATGGAGGGATGCTGATTGACTTAGCCAGCCAGGAAACTCCTACGTGCCTGGAGAAAAAGGCTCCAAAAGTGAAGCTTTTTGCCCTGAAGAAACCCTGAGAGGCTCAGAATTTGGAGTCATCAGAAACGGTGGAAGACAAGAGTGAGGCACAAGGCTGCAAACGGGTTTAACTGCAAGTCTGTATCGTGAGTGACAGTCCTTTTTCCTTCTCGCTGAGCAAGGCAAAAACCGAGCGGTCTATTTCTGGGAAGTTTCAGGCAGCAGAGATTTAAGTTACAGCAGAACTTAGGTAAGGTCTTGGCCTTAAGTTAAAGACAGGCAGTCAGTGGACAGTCTGTAAGAGGACGAGTTTGACACCTTGCCCCGAGCTCTATGCCAGTCCCTGGAAGCCAGCCAGCCAGCCAGCCAGCCAGGAACGGAGCTCAGGGCAAGAGCTCATGCAAAGAGTCTCCAAATGAGCTCTTCAGTGCCTCACTCGTAGGTAGAAATAGACATCCCTGCCTTCTGAAGAAACCATGACTGTAAAGAGAGCCAAACAAACAGCAATAAGGAATCGGAAAAAATATAATAGAGGGGAAAGAGAACTTTACAACTATACTGGAAGACATAAGTATGTCCATCGATACAAACAAAAAGAACAGCATGCTAAGACAAAAGAACAGTGAGAGCAAAAAACAAACAAACAAACAAAAAACAAAAACCTTGGAGTTAAAAAATATGACAGCTAACATAAAAAATTCAATAGAAGGATTAAGATAAAATTGAGAAAACCCCCTGGAAAGGGAAATCAACAAAATGACAAAAACACGGATATAGTAAAGGAATACAGGATGGACCCAGGGAACCCAATAACCAACTGACCAGAATTCCTGAAAGAGGAAACGAAAAGATTATCAAAGAAATAACGTGAGAACATTTCAAAAAGCCACCAGCGACGGAAGCCTCCAACTAGAAGGGGCCCAACTAATGCCAGTGTGGTAAGTGGACAACCGTCTACACCGAGGCATGTCATCATGAACTTCACAGCAAAAGACATAAAGAAGGGACCTTAATAGCTTCCAAAATTAAAAATAAAACAAGTCACATTTGAAGGATGGGGAGCAAGAATAACACTGGGTTTTAAAACAGCAACCAACGGAGCTAGCAGACGATGGGCTAACCCAAGAGCTAAGAGTGAGCAGAAAAGTCGTTGGACCCGGCAGGGCATGACATTCCTTCAGGAATTTCCTGAACGATGCACTCCAGTGGAGCAGACGAAGACGCTAAGAGACGGATCCAGCAAAGAACAACAAAGGGCAAGTCCCTGAACAGAAACTGTGGGATGCCTAGGGAATGACTCAGGGTGGGTGGGGGCAGAGGACTCAACAGGGAAAACAAAAATGCGCGACAGGCACACGGCAGGTGTGTTCCCTCACACCTGCCAAGGAGTTAAGGATATGGATGCACAGAAAAGTATGCAATCTCCTTTGTACAAAGCAATCATTTAGTCCCGGAGGGAAAACCCTGCAGACTGGAAATACTGCGGACCACCTGGGCTGACGTACACAGCACCAGCGTGGTCAAACGTGACGAGAGTGACTGATCTAACTAAAAATGTGATGGAACAACATGGAAATGATGGAGGTTCCTTAAAGACGGCAAATCCTTACCCACGCTAAGAAAAAAATTGGAGAGATTACGATAACTCAATTACAGTGAAAAACATACTTTAAAATATGGAACTCAACACCAGAAGAAACAGCGAAAAGTTTTAAAGGTGACTGCATCTGACAGGAACAGGGGAGTGGCGGGGAAAGGGCAGTTCCTTTTACTTTGAAAAATATTCTAACTAAATAAAAACAAGTTTTTAAATGTTCAAAACGCAGTAAGTCCTCGCTTAACACCCTCGCCAGGTTCTCTGACTTTCAGCCAAACGACACGAAACAAAACCAGGTTTGCCACAGGCTGAGCGACAGAACGAGAGTTCAGTGGCCACGGCATCTCACCTTCACAGTGAAGACGCTGAACGGACCTGCTGCATGTGAGACAACGTTGCGTTAATGAGGAAAAATGGCACTGTGTTTTTAACTTAGCGGAACCCAAGGCCTCGATTTCCCATAAACTTCCTTCACTTTCAATCTTCCAAGACAAATCACTGAAGGCGGCTTACTTCTCGTACGTGATCCTGACCAGCTACTGCTCCCCGCCCCGCCCCCAAACGTGCTGACTCAGGAACATCTCTCAAGAGGGCCAAGCTCCTGTTTCTCCATTTCTAACTTTTCTCTTGATCTTCTAACTCAAAGTCACTTTTTAAAAATACCTGAGTTCAAATTAAACGTTGTAGAGTCTGAACACCCTGCCCGTATGGGGACTTAAAAAATTTAAGTTTCCTAAGTAATCTTTGATCGTCTACACACCAACTCATCCTGCACATGGTTAACAAGTAAATCCACTTAAGATACTGTTGTCATCACCTCTCCTTTAAACCAGAACCTGTAATGATCTCCCACTTCTCTCGGGGTTGAGGTCAAAGTCATTCTGATACTCACGAAGGTCCCTCGTCTGCACCGGTCGCATCTTCCTCGTCCCTAACTATCCTACACGTGCTCTTGACTTCCATCAGGCAAATCTTTCTACCTCCTCTTCGGGACGGACGTTTTTTATTTGCCATCGCTTTATACTGTGCCCCAAATGGAAAGCCCTCACCCAAATTTTACATCTAAGGGCAAGCTCAAGTTCCATGACTTTCTAGAAGCTGCCACTTTAGCCTGCACTGATTCATCTCTTCCTCCTTCAACCAGAGAGTGATCAATCCTTGCTTCTTGTAGTTTCAAAACAACTGATGGGTGCCCCTGTGTTTTACGAAATGCCAGCCATATAAAAATATAATTATCTGCTCATTTACGAAATTCATCTTGATTTGAACTCCTTCAAAGTCAAAACTCACCACCTTAAAAACTCACCACCTAACAGTTAATAAACAAAGAAAAAATGAGACGAGGTCACTGACTGACCTTGACCCCAGGGCAAAGGACTCCCCTCCCACACCTCCTACAAAATGCACTTGACCTGACAAGCCTGTGAGTGAGCTGCTCCCAAGGGTGCACTCGGGGTGAGGGACAGACAATTCTGAATGCATTCAAGAAAGCATATTAGACTGGGAAGTGAAGAATGTTTATACAGCAAACCCGGATCCACCAAAACATATTTATGTATTTTTAACGTAAATCATGTTTAAATTTTGGCACATTCACTATTTTCCCAAGCAAATTATTTGCTACTAAGACCTCATAACTAGCGGTTTTGAGTCAACACCACAGCTGAGTAAAACTGACTTCAAAGACAACCCAACTAGCTCTTGCTTCTCTGCAAGAAACAAATAATTTATACTTACTTCAAGGACACCTTTACTTTGGGTTTAAAATAGGGTGCGTTCTGGTCCGCCAAAAAGACGATTAAATCATTTCCTAAAAGAGGCAAATATATGATATTAGAATAATGTTTCTTGGCAAGACATCCAATCAGTGGTTACAAGAAGTTTCTGGGCACCGTTGTCAACAAGAACACTTTCTTTTCCTCCAATTCATCTGCCCTCTCAAGGCCGGTCGTACTGATGGAATGGGGATTCCTAAGTGTACACCACAAGTTCAATGTTCAAAGCAGCAGAGATGCAGTTAGGATGAACATGGAAATTGTAGTTGGTCAAGACAAACTGAAGTCAGTGGCTTGGCAGGAGTCAGATCGCTTGACTTAAACGAACCACATAAAGAACATTCTTCTAACAATGGTACTATAAGTCTAGGCTGGTCTTCCCCAACCGAAGGAGGCAGCCCTTTAGTGAGGCTGATTAGTTCATCAGATGCATGGCCTCAAGGGCACAGGGGCTCCTGTAGGTGTCTGTCTAGTAACAAGGACATGCCTAAGTATTTAAGCAGGAGGCTAAATCCTCCAAGCCCCCCTTGTGGCTCCATCCCACAGGGTGAGGCATTCTTGGAACTCCATGAGTACTCACTGGAACCGACTTCTGAAATTGTTTCATCAAACTTAAGCCCCTTTTAAAGTGAAAAGAAGAGTCCCTGTATCCAGTTTGGATGGAGCAGGATCTAGAGGTTTGGCAGTATGCACTGTCTTCGCAAGATATGGAGTCACACAGGAAAAACACCAAGGGTCTACCCCCTGGCTCTGGGGTCCTGGCAAAGAGCCCCAAGAAATGTGGGCCAGAACCGGTCAGTCAGGTTCTGCAGAAGCACTTCACTTCTTCCTGGGTGGCCTTGACCTTAAACAGTGCCTGGTTCTGAGGGTACTCAAGAATGCTAAGACTCCTGAATGCCCACTGTCAGCACCAAGATTTACAAAAAGAGTCTGTTTAGTGACAGTGAAAGCAAGGGACCCCCAAGAACCTCAACCTGGCAAAGAAAGGAGAGACCTGGAGGGCCAGGGCGCTGGCCAAAGCCAGGAAGGGTCAGGGGCGCAGGAAGCACTAGGCAGCGGGGAGGGAGAAGAGTCTGCGGCTGGGGGCGCCTCCCCCAGGGGGACCATGGGGTTAGCAGGGGCCCATGCGAAACGCGTGAGAGCTGTGGGGCGTTCGGGGCGCTTCAGAGAGAGCGGGGACCCTGACACAGGGCGTGGGGAATGAACCAGGCAGATGGAGGCAGGGAGAGGTCCCGGGACTGTCACGGGGCTTGTTTCAGTTCTCCGCGGGCGGCGGGCGGGCTGGACGAGGAGGCAGGAAGGGCCGGAGGGGACGGGCCCGGGGAGGCGGCTCCGAGGCCCCTGGGGATCGGGAAGGGCTCTGCAGGGCCGGAGCCTCCAGGGGCGGGCGCAGGCCGCGGGGCGCCTCTGTGGGGGGGGGGGGGACAGAACGCCTGGGGTGTTCCCGGGGCTTCCGAGGGGCGGGCGGGGACCCGGGGCTGGAGGAGACGGACTCGGGCGAGCAGTGAGGACGCCGGAGGGGGAGGGAGGGGGAGGGAGAGGGAGAGCCAGGGCTGGGGGAGGAGGGGGAGGAGGGCCGGGCGATGCACGGGACGGCCGCCCGGGCCAGGGGCCGGGACCCCGGGGCGGGGGGCGCGTGGGGGGCGGGCGGGGGCCGGACGGGGGGCGTGTGGGGGCGGGCGGGGGGCGCGCACTGACTTTCCCGCAGCACGAAGAGGTCCGTCTGCTTGTCGGAGTTGAGGTCCCCGAAGGCCGCCAGCGTGCCCCAGGCCTCGGGCCCGAAGAGTTCGGCCGTGACGTTGTGCAGCGCCCGCGCGGGGACCGGCCCGCCGCCCAGCAGCGCGAGCCCCCCGAGCAGCGGCGCCAGCAGCGCCCAGGCGCGGGGCAGCCGGCCTGCCGCCGCCGCCGCCATGGCCGCCCTCGGCCCCGCCCCCGCCGCGCCGCGCTTTACGGCGGCCGCAAAGCAGCGCGCCGCGGCCCGGAGCGGGGGCGCGCACGGGGGGCGCGGCCGGGGCGCAGCCGGGGCGCGGATGGGGCGCAGCCCGGGGCCGCGCGGGCGTGTCCTCCGCTCTCCGCTCGGGCCAGGGCTCGGGCGCTGCTGGGGGCCGCGCAGACACCGCGTCCCTTTCACTTCCGGCCGGCGCGCCGCGCGACAGTGTCGTGCTAGGGGGCGGGGCCTGCCGGCCGGAGTTGACAGGCGGTCCCGGGGCAGCCCCAGCGCGATGGCGGGGGCGGCGGGGCTCATGGCCGAAGTGAGCTGGACGGTCCTGGAGCGAAGGGCCCGGGCCAAGCGCTCAGGTTTGGCTGGTTTGGGGAACCCCCTCCCCCCTCGCTCCGCGGCCGGGGCTCCCCCCACCCCCGAGCGCCTGGGGCGGGGGGCAGGCGGGGTCCCGGGGCGAACCTGTGCCCGCGGGTGTCCCCTCAGGGAGCCGTCGGCGGACCGGCCTGCTGCCTGATGTCCCCCACTCCCCCGCCCCTGGAACTGAGGTCGCCCCGTGGCTGCCCCCACTCTCGTGTGTGTGTCCCCCGCAGAAGTAGGTGGGGGCGCCCACCTCGCCCGGGGGCCTCCTCCTCGGGGGTCAGACGGCCGCCACGCTCCTGGGGCGAGTGTCCAGCCCGAGTGCGGTCCTCCCCGGGGTCCGCGCCGCGGGGCGCGCGCCGGGCCGGACCCCCGCGGCCGCTCGTGGCCTTTCAGGGTCATCACACGTTTCAAGTCCCAGCGGGTGCTCTGTGTGGGGAAACTGGGGGGCGGGGAGGGTCAGGGGCTCAGGCCACCAAGGGGGGTCACGCCGAGTGTAGGTAGGGCCCAGGAGGAAGTGGGTGCCTCCCCGGACAGGGGGCCCGCCCCGAGGCGCCCAGAGAGTTCCCAGTTGCGGCTCCCAGACCCGAGGCCGCCGAGGTGAGGTCACACGACGCTGCGGCGCAGGCCGTTGGGACAGTTCCAGCGGCCCGAGCCGACTTGTTCCAACTGCAGAGTCAGGACTTTGTGAAGTTCCCACTTGTGGCCGATGGCGCCTCTGAGAGCCGGGATCGACACTTCCCTGCCCCGTGGCCGGCTGGGTACAGGCTCCGGCCAAGCAGGTGCCCGCAAACAGGACAGACGGCGAAATGACAAACGTTCAACTAAGAGCCTCCCTGTTAAAGGACGGATGTTGTCTCCGTCAGAGCTGGGAGGTGCCGATGTCAAGGTGGCTAGTGTAAGAACAGCCGCAGGAAGGCATGGCCCTAGGAAGAGCCACTCTGCACTTGCACTGATGTGAAGGAAGCTTTTTTCTCAGCCAGAATGTTGCCATTATATTTTGGGTTTTTCCCGTTTTTGAAGTTCTTCATTGACTGTGGGCACTCTGCCCTCCCCCCTTTTAATTCGAAGAAAATGTATAATTTTATGAATCACACAGTTTACCCAATCTTTGTTGCTGATTTCATTGTATTTTTTAAACCTTCAAAAAAGTTCTGCACTTATTTACTTAGGGTGATAGCAAAACCACCAAAAAAGTATGAGAGAAGTTTTCAAAAAGTAGTCCTTAGCACATTTTAGTGTGGTTCTTGGAATAGTCACATACAGTTTTGTTTCTCACTTTCTTTAAATGTTTGTGTTGCAGTGAAGTAAGTACTGAGCTGACTTCTAATGACATATCTCTCTGGGTTGTAAGGAATCGATGATATCCGGTCCCAGAGAGTAACCACAGCTTTTTACAGGGAGCTGAGCCCTGTCTTCAACCTATTTTAAAAGCATTTCTCTTTTCCTTAATATATATAAGGTTTATTTTCTTCTCTAGTCTTTATTTCCAAGGAAATAAAGTCATAACAGTAAACTTTGAAAATCTACCATCCCTTTCTTAACAAAAAATTGTTTAATTTTACTTAATTATTGTTTAATTTTACTTAATTATTGTTGAAATCAGCCACTTACATTCAGTTCCCTGTGCAGAATAGTTTAGTGCATAGTATAAATGTGGGGTCTACCTATACATCGTAGCAGTAAGAGATGCCATTTGAGGACTTTACTCCAAATTAGTTGAGGTTTCCCGTTCTTCTCATCACTCTGAAGTCCGGACTACAAAGTTTCTAGAATGAATCATTGACTTCCTGTGTCATTAAAAGCAATCAACCTGATTCTTGTTACTTTTAGACTGTGTAAGCTGAGCTTTGTTTGAAAGGGCACTACCCTAAGGAGGATAGAGACAGGCGCAGAGTTCTGAGCTTTGTTACATAGTAGCACAACCACTTCCTTTCTCCACAGGGGGTGCTGCTCTTAGTAATGGTTAGTAAGTGGATACTATGTATCTCCTGCCTAATCCATGTCAGCAAATGGCATTTACCAAGCAAAGAAAATCAGATTTTCAAGTCAGAAAAGAGCAAATAAAATCACAACCTCAATGATTGTCTTTGTGGCACACTGACCCATGTTATAACTGCTCACACCGCTTTCAATTAATCTAATGCTGATTGCTTCTAACCCTCACTAAACAGTTGTGGAAATGGCTGTAGTTTAGCCTGTGGCGCTTATGATTAGACTCAACAATTTGAAATGGCCAGCTCACCCGACGCAGCCGTCTCTTCTCCACCAGCTTTCTTAAGGTCTGGTAAGTGCGTAGACCCCCAAAGGGTCACTTGGTAATTTTAAATCCCTTTGTGTCTGAAGTTTGATGTCACCATATGATGATATTTTGATTTTATGCCTCTTTGGCGGGCCTGCTCCTCGGCAGTGTTCTGCTGTCGTTAGGCTCGAGTTGGCTCTGTGTGTTGAATGTGGCCTGTCGTGCTGTTTTTGTGCGGGTGTGAGGGCCTAGAGTTGGATCTTAGTTGTCAAGTGGGTCCCTAAAAAGCTTCTTAAATGATCTTCGTCTCCTTGCATGATGGAAATAACTTCTGTAAGTTAGGAATTGTTGGCCAGCGTCCCGATTGTTTACTTTTCATCAGCTCTCTGTGAAGTAGGTATTTTTATATACATTTTCATAGACAGGAAAGGGACGCTCACTTGGTGAAGAAGAGGAGCAACTTGCCCCCGGTCTTGGGACTGTTATGTGTCAAGGCCACATGTTTTGCCTTCTGTCTCATGGCTTCTTGGTGAGGGATGCGGGAGATGTTGGTGCAGTGACTCTTAGGCTGTCATACTGGTGAGACCCCCTTGCAAGCTAGATGAAAGCTGTGGAATTGTCCCCAGATGAGTGCTCAGGATATCGAAAACCACTTGGAGGAGGTTTATGCATCCCAGAAAGACTACGTGTGGGTTCCTGTTGGGAGCCCAGGCGTTAGGGGTATCCAGTCTCACTCTACAGAGAACAAAAGGGCATTTTTTTCCTCTGGCCTTGGAGCTGAAACAGGGACTGAAGTCTTTAGGGCTT
This sequence comes from Cynopterus sphinx, assembly GCA_030015415.1. Taxonomy (NCBI): domain Eukaryota; kingdom Metazoa; phylum Chordata; class Mammalia; order Chiroptera; family Pteropodidae; genus Cynopterus; species Cynopterus sphinx. The sequence goes on from CM057386.1 coordinate 1,552,648, forward strand.
TTTTCTGTAGGTTGTGACCTACCTTGGGTCATTTAAAACCTGTTAGTGTGTGAACACTCTGGAAGTAGCCTGTTGGCAAGAGGCTGCTTTATCTCTGGTGTTCTTTAAGCAGAATATTCCAGTCTTGGGACTCCTTCACGAGTAAACGTGAGGGCCAGCCTAACTAACAGTGACAGAGAAAATGTTTCTTTTTGGTTTCACGATAATCATGCAGAAACAGTTCTCCCTTTATTTCCACTTAGTTTTCAAGTCTCGTTTTGGCAAGATTAAAGAGAAAAGAAATAAGAAATAGCTTGGGGAAAAAAATGAACAGGAGATAAAAAAACTTCTACTTTAAGGGATGAAAATGATCGTTTCGTTGTCATCAACTAAATGACAAAATAGTCTGTTATATGTGACATTGCTATTTGGTGCCTGATTTGATCTTTGAACTAAGAGAACGAGAGGACGTATGACTTTGAACCGTGTTGTCTTTCTTTGAAGCACCAGGCCCTGTTTTCCGTTTTGGTTGTCCAAATAAGGGTTTGATGAGTTCTCAGCACCAGCAGTCATTTAGCTGTTATGGGAAAATAGAAAGCTAAAGATAAGCTTTATGCATCAGTAGTCCTGGAAATTTCAACACCTAGGAGCTGTGCTTCAACATTACATAGGGCTTGCGAAGGCGTTTACCAGAAGCTTTTCCAGTACTGTATTATTAAATTGAAATAGAAAGCACCAAGAAACAGAATAGACTCTTCCAAGCTCCACTGTTACAAGCCATTTTAAAGACTGATTCCTTCTAAATGACTTTCAATATTTACACTTTTTTATTGTTTCCTAAAACTTAGAGATGACTCTAAAGAAATACTTAAAACTTTTATCTGTTAAAATAAATACTCAGAGTGGTTTGTGTTTATCATTTATTTACTAATTTAGAAATATTGCATTTGTGTTGCAAGTGATTGTTTTCTCCTGTGGGATGTTATTACTGCAGAATAGTGTTTTATGGAGTCATTTCATTTAACAGTCATTTTAAAGCCTGTCCTGGATTTCCCAGCTGAGTTTTCCTGGTAGCCCAAGGTTACCAAAAACAAAAGCCGGTATCTTGCTTTTGGAAAATAGCTTCCAACATACTTAGATTATTTTATGCATTTAACCCTCTTTATTGCTCCGGGGTTCGTTTCCGATATTTTGGTTTTGTTTCTACTCTGTGGAATTTAGTGTGGTCTTCATTTCTACGTGTGCATGCTCGACTTGTGCTCCGACTACTGATGCGTCAGTATGTGCTGTGGTTGATTAAAATTTCTCTTGTCTTGACTGCTTAAATCCAGTGAGAGATCTGGATGTCCAGGTTTTTCTTTATTTCCTTGTATTCTTTAAAAAAAAAAACTTAAAAAATTTCAATTGTAGTTCTATAAAATATTAGTGTCAGGGGTACAACATAGTATCTAGTGGACATCCAGGTTTTTCTTTAAAGAACCTTGGGGGGGGGTGTGTGAAATGTACAAGGCAATGAATTTATTGGCCAAGTTTCACAACCAAAATAAATGGATTCTTAGAGAAGGAGTGTGTCATCCAGTACCTTAGGTTGCTTTGATTTCTCATGTGACTGCTCCAGTTGTATACAATATATTAGTTTAGCAGAGTCGGTCAGCTATAGTGGTCCCATCAGCATCACAGTTCAGTTATTGGGAGTAATTGTTGTAGCATTCTGTGTTCGGCTCTGCAGGAATCTCATCCTGCCTCTGTTTACTGCCCGCTCAGATTTTCATTTTATTTTATTTATTTTTATTTATTTTGTTTTATGTCTACAGCGCCTGGTCTTCCTAGGCGGTCTCCCATCCAAGTACTAACCAGGCCTGACCCTGCTTAGCTTCTAAGATCAGACAGGATCGGCCATGTTCAGGGTGGCATGGCCGTCGACTGCCCTCTTGAATTTGAGCAGGTTTCATCTTTGATACCTGCTCCTTTTCTGTAAAAATAAGGAGGGATTGATGTGAGGATTAAATAAGATGTTACATGCTAAACATTTGCTATTTAGAGCTATAGCTGCCCGATACGTTTTAGTTCTCATCTTTTCTGAAAACACATGTCTTTTGCAATCTTGCAACTGACACCAAAACAGACAGGGTTGCTTATCTTGTTCCCTCATTTGGATATCTACCCACCTTCGTTGCCATTTGATGAAGAGAATTCGTGCTAAAATGCCTCTAGCTGGAATCGGATCACTCAGAACGTGGCTCTTTCCCTCTAAGTCCATTTTGATAATCGCTGTAAGTCTAGAGCAGTTGTTTCTGACAGTTTCCGTGGGCACTCCCGTCAGACAGCAGCAGAGCAGCCATCACCTTACATAAGTCAGAAGATATTTTTTCGTCTGGTGTTGCTGTGCCCTGGGTTCCCTTTAAGTGGATGGGCGCTTCGGGAGCACCTGAAGATTTTTTCCTGCTGGGAGCTCTGCTCTCTTCCTACTGGGTCCTGCCCTGCAATCTTCTACGATTTCGGAAATAGAGGCCGCATGATACAGTTTAACTCCCTCGACGTGGATTTCATCGACCTTCGAGCTGACTCTCTCCTTCTGTGCTATTATCCTTAGCGAAGATGATGCTTCGGGGTTTCTAATGACACGGCTTCACGAGGAGTACGATGGCTTGTCTCGCTGCTTTGGATTGTTACAGACACTCACGCTGTGCATCCTAAAAGCTGTTTTCCTCTCGCTGTTGTCTCTCTTGTTGGTCTTCCGTGAAGCTAGAGAAAAAGGGCCAGAGGAATTCCCCAGAATTCCTGGTTCTGATCCAGGTGCCTACTGGACATTTCCAGACGGGTGTGTGACGGGCCTCTCAAATGTGGCCTGGCCGGAGCAGGACTCTTAACTTTCTACTCCTCTTCCAACCCCAAACATGTGCCTCCCTTCGTCTTCTCCATTTCCGTGAACTAGACCCGAATTCTTTCAGCTGTTCTAGCTAAAAATAGAGGTGGTTCTTCTTTTTTTTCACCCTTTTTATTTAGTTCACTTATAAATCCTTTCTACTTCATCTTCAGAAATGTACACCGAAATCTGTTCTCCAGGTGTACTCATACCTCCCCAGTCTAAGCCACTTCCCCCTCTGGTCAGAGGAGAGTAGCGAGAAGACAGGGAGCAGCTGATGGCAGAAGCCACGTGTATGTGTCTGTCTCAGTGTGCGACATCTCGCCCAGCCCACAGTGCCAAGCACATGCACACTCAAGCCCTGGCTGGTGATGGAGGGCCATGAAAGCACAGACATGACCTCTGTCATCAGGATTCAGGAGACGTGGCCACCTTGCGATGCGTCAGTCTGCCTCCCATCTTTACCATCTTCCACTCAACAGACTTTTAGAATGTGGCCCACTTCACACAGGGACAGTTCTTATATAAATCTGTATCTTATTCTATGTCATTACAATAATTTCTATTCATATTTTAAAGCGGCAGATTTGCCATTCTGTTGTTGAGGAATAATATGCAAATCGGCACAAGAGGCTGCCATGTCTTTTTGTGGTTCAGGCTTAAGATACATATGCACATTCGATTTATCTACTAAAAGATATTGGATTTGTGGGAGATATAAAGGGTTCTTTTTAATTGCTACGTACTTATGCAGTCAGGATAAGCCATTTATGATTTTTGGGGTTGTATTTTTAAATCCTTGAGTAGAAAACAAGTTAACAGAAAATTGTAACTGCATATGTTATATACTCGGTCTTGAAAATTTGGAAAATGCTTTTTGATGGTTCATTGTAGTTTTCTATGGTGTTTTTTTTTTTAATTTTTTTTTTTAGTCTGTGCTGCTGAAGCGAGCACTCTATGATGCATTTTTAATATATTTACAGTTCTTATTTTTATCACATTAGGCCTTGGCTGCCTTGATTACTAGTGGTTTTAAAAAAGATGAAAACATTGTTGCTGTTTTTTACTTTACTTTTCCCCCCAAAGATTTTATTAGTTTCTTCTTTTTAATTAATAATGATATGACTACATCTTAGTCTTTTAAAATGAATTACTCTTCATTTTTAATTTCTTGATTTTATAGCTTTCTTCTCTTTCAGTTCACATTTCACAAATTTCTTGAGGAAGTTGCTTTTTATAGATGAACAGATACGCTACATTAAGTAACTTCCAAAAAACCACAGCGAGACTCTTACATGTATAATTCAAATTGCCATTTTTATAGATTCTGATATGTTATTTGTCTCGTGTTCTTTGTGGTCCTTTTAAATATACATCATTAGTTTTTCTCCTGTTATGAAAAGGTTACAAAGCGTATTGTCATACTCGCTTTATCATCATTAACCTCACAACATCTCCATGGCCTTTCTTTTTGGCTATTTAAGATACAAGTCTCATCGCTCAGGACTGAATTTTTGCAAATATGTAGGCCCTGGTCTACACTCGCAGACCGAATCTTATAACTCAAGCTATGAAGGCGTTTGGTGAGGCTGGGCAGGGGTCAAGGTGAGGCCGGGAGCCTCAGACCCCGCTTCTTCACATATGTGTCTGCTTCCTGGTTGGCTCGGAAAACATACTCATGTCGGGCGAGTAACTTGTCCTCTTGATCATGTTTCCCCCTTCTTCCAGAAGTTGAACCAGTAAAGAACATTCTGTATATTTAAATTCATTTTTTATGTGGTTACATTGACTTTTTAGGCTTGGTCATAAATATCTGATGGATGATTATAGTTATAAATGATCGATATGTCAAAAAGATGACCATGGCTTACTGTTTTTTTCTGTGTTTTCAACTTATAGGGCATCTCATTGTTTGTTTGTTTGTTTGTAATTTACACCTAAACTTTAAAGAGCTCTCATTTAAGATGATTTCAATCTCATCTCTATTTTTCGATCTTCCTAATATGTTTCTGTTGTGAATTTTCATCCGTGAAACCAAATGGCAGTTGTGTAAATCTAACACTTCAAAAGTTAGGGCAGGGGACTAGACCACTAAACCTACTGTGATCCTTGATTTTAAATGTTTTGATATAAGCATTTATTGATGTATTGTGAGGAAGGAAATGTTGTCATGTCTCAAGTAGCTCTTTCGTGTGCGTGTGCACGCACGTGTGTGTAAATTGACCGCAGACCTTGCTATCATAATATAAGCATTTTTACTATATTTTCTCCCCATAAACAAAAACAGTATGATTAATACGTTTTGGGCAACAGAACCTCCTATGGCTGAGTGGTTTCAAAATGGGCAGCACTGTTGGGTTCTGACCAGCTTGGTGCTATAGATAGATTTGGTCAGGTGACTTCATCTAGAGAAGGAGAGACCTGGAGCTCGAGGGCAAATGCTCTGTGTGTCTGTCTCGTCTCGTGAGGTTTGCTCATGACTACGTATGGGAAATGGCCATTCTCCACCGGGTGACATTTCAAACTTTCCCACTGCTGACTACATTTTTAAAATGTGTCTTAATTAAAGATAATTATTTTAGAAATCTAATTTAAACAGTTTCATTTGATATTATGCTAGGTCTTGGCAGAGCATTAATTGTTTCTGTTGATATTCTTTCTGCTTTGAATGGGAATTTTTTCCGTTCAAATGGAGCCCCTTTTAAATGTGGCTCACATTAGCTAGTTGAATTTAGACCTGTACCTTTTGTTTGTGTTAAGCATCTTTTAAATGGTCTGCTGATGACAATGAAGTTTCTATGTTAACTGTTTTTAAAATAGAGGTATTTACAATACGAGCTTATTCTCTTCATTTACATATTTCTGAGGGCAATTATCTTTGCTTTGGGGAATCTTTCCATGAATTTTTATGTTGTTTCTATCAGTTCAGAGATCCTGTGTTTTGGTTATATTATTCTTGTTTTCATGGTAATACACAGTGAAGCTGAATTCATTTATTATACCCACTTAATCCCAACTCTCAATAGACTTGTAGCTTTGATAATAATCATTTGCTCAATAATTGCAAGGATAAAAAAAATCCTAGCAGGATGTAAAGTGAATAATTATAATTTAAAGGAATAAAAGCAGTTTGAGACTCTCTCTTGCTATGTTACACTCTATGACATTGGTATTTGCCCCTAAGGCCTGTACCAAATTTAAGCCTTTCCTGCCCCCTGCATCCCTGCTGTCACCATCTTAATTCGAGGCTCTGGGATGAACATTGTGACCAAAAGAGGACTCTGGTGGCTGTGCCTCTCCACTCTTCTAGCAGTCCTTCCCTTTCTAATTCTGGGTCATGTGACACCCTCACCTAAACCTCCCCAGTGGCTGTCGGCGGTCAGGAGGATAAATGCAGGCCTGGAGTGTGCTGGTGGGTGTCCCGCATGGTCAGACGTGTGCATACCTGTGCAGCGTCCTCGCCCACTGCCCCCCGTTGCAGGGCCCTTGATCTGGGGCGCCCTCCTTCCGTCCTCCTCACCTTTGTCACGGGTTAGATGGCCTTCCGTGATCTTCAACTCTGCTCCAGCGACCTTCCCTCTGCATCCCAGCTTCCAATTAACTGCTCGACTGGCTCCCGCTCCCGTGGCCCTTTGTATTCGCTTCCTTTAGCTCCGATGTCCCTGCACTCTATTAGTAAGTATACATCTGCCTCCTTTCTGGGTTATGAGGTTCTTCAGGTCAGAGACTGAATCGCTTATAGGTTTTCAATCTGTAGCCCCCCGACATAGGGCTTAGTGCTGGGGACTTCAAGTTGAATGAATGAATGAATTATGCTAAAAAGAATTAGTATGATTTTGGTACAGAATGAACTTCCTAACACTCTGTGCTGTGTAATCATCTCATCTTTTTATTTGGTGAATGAAATTTGGTGAATTTATTTCATTTTTGAATAAGGACATTTTCATGTTAAATATATTTCCCCTGCTGGTCAAGCCCAAGAGGTTCAAATTCCACTTCAAAAGTAGGTGTGATAAATGACATGAAACAGACCTCGGTGACTAGAACTTGTGACTGAGGAGGCACTCTTGGTGCCCTTGTCACTGTGGACAGTGTCCCCAGGGCCGGCCTACGTGGCTCTGACCGGCTTTGCCCCTTGCTCAAAAGCCTTGAGTGCTCTGGGTATACCAATTTTTGCTTTTCCTGAGGGAAATGGAAGAAATCACACAGATTATTCATCTACGTTGTTATCAAAATGTTTAGTTTTTTCACACACAGAGAAGGCCAATGCTGTTTAATAGGCTTTGCCTATTACAATGAAGACTTTAGTTAAGGTACCAGGAAATTTGAACTTGGCATTAAATTGCAGAACTACAGTGAGGAGCTACAGTAAGGATTATAATAAGAGTCAAATGACAGACTTTTAAAAGAAGTGGGAAGAAATTAGCTTCTGAAATCTGTCATTTACAGCCAAATCAAAATTTGTCAGAATAAGAAATGATAATTCACTATATAAAAGGCCCAAACACAATGGTAAATAATGCATGAGAGAAAATCCCTGTTTTCCCAGGAGACTTCTGCAGACCAGAGCCTCACAGTATCACAGCTGTGACTCACAGGCGACAGCACCATTCTCCTGGGCATGGCGGTGGAAGCCTGTCGTTCTCACGGCTGGCGTGGCCAGTGCAGTGAGCAGAACGAGAACTGCTTGCAAAATAGCTTAGCATCTCGGGAAGAATTGTTAATGCAACATTTCTGATTTAAACATTACCGTGGAAGCATGTGTTGTTGTGAATCTGTATTATTTTCATGTAAGTAATGAAAATTTCAAGAGAAGACCCGAAAGGATAACTATATATACTCAAGTAAACAGAAGAAAACCCCAAAACATGCTTCTTTGTTAAGTCCTAATTCCTCTACTTGCTAAGATAAGTCACTTAACTTCAGTTTTAATCTGTAACACGGGAAGAATAATAGTGCCCACAGAACAGGGTTATGAGGATTAAAGGAGATCGTGATATAAAGCTCTCAGCAAAGTCCTTTGCACGTGAGAAATGCTCAAATAGTGTTAGCTGTATTATATGCTGGTAATAACGAGGTGATTATTATATTATTCTTCACTGCTTTTTTATCTAAAAGTGGATTTACATGTGTATGGTCAGTGTGGCATGTTGCATGTTGACAGCTCCCACGAAGAGTGGTGATCTGCGAGTACTGGTAAGTGATATTAGGATTAAGCAGTGTCCTTCGGGACATAGAGGCTAAAATAATAAACGTAAATTTATAGAAAAGCATCAGATTCCTGAAGAGAGAGTCAGGAGGTCGTGTGTCTTCCATAAACTAAGGGGCTTAGCCAGACACTTTCTCCTTCAGAATATTCTGACTCTTGACCAGTGACAGTCAGGGTTCAGGGTAGAAAATTTTTAGGGTTTTGGGACCTAGGTTGGGGGATTTTAAGGCAGACCTTACCAGATGGGGACCCAGCTGGGACCGGATGGCTTTGGATTGGTCGTGAAGCAAGTCTCAGTGAGCGAGGGGTTAACCTGGGTGCTAAGCTGTTGGTTGGTTCACCGTAGTACCTTCTGCGAGCTGGTGAGCTGGACTTGCCTAAGATGACAAAGCTGCTGTTTGGTCTTGAGCCCCTCTTCTTCCCTCCCTCACCCCCATTCCTCTTGTTTTTACGAGATGGAGTCACTAGTCCCTAGAGCTCTGGATCTCCTTAAAATTCTGTGCTGGCCCAGTAGGTCCGGGCCAGGCCAGGAGTCCGTGCCTGGGCTGCCCTTTGAGGAGAAGTCTGTCTGTGGCAGCCTCTGCTGAGCTTCAGTCCTCTGTAGCGTCCTCATCTCTTCTCTGTCTTGTCCTTTAGACGCTAGATCGCGGGCTCTGATTGAGCATCCTCATGTTCCCGGCCTTTAACGTGGTCTTTGGATAAATGTCCTTATAAGTACTCCGTTTCCTTAGGCACTGCCCTGCAGATCCTGTGTGTGCCCAGGGCTGTCCTGCAGCCTTCTGTCGCGTGTGGCTCTCTGACCCCACCTGCTTGCTTATCTGCTTTAGGCATTGATCTGGCCTGGATTTACCTGCTCCAAATCCTTTTACTCTGCTGAGCCCATGCATTTGGTTGTCAATTCAGGGCTTCCATGTTGAGGCCATCGCTGTGCATTAATAAAATGAGTCAAAATTAGGGACGCGTTGGGAATGACTGGGTATCAATCACATCCCCTTCTAGTCTCTTTGCCACGCATGACTTCCATACTGGCATTTGGTCCCTCTCTCTGTGTCCAGAGGATCGTCTGGTCTCATTCCAGTGGGCACCCTGAGATGAGTAGTGGCTGCCTCCGTTTTTAGGCATCTGTTAAGTTAGTTGAATGGAGTGAGAGGCATAATCTGTCAGCACTAGCAGTAGCTGTTTCCCCCCCAGTCCAGCTTACGTTCTGGGAGTATTTCTCTGAGAAACGGAAGTGCCAATTGCTTGAAGACCTCTGTGGAGGCCCCTGATGTAAACACTGGCTTTAGAAGTCTTTTTTTCCTAGGCATCTTTGTAAGACAAGATTCTACAGTCATGGAATGACCATAAAAATGAGGGTAGGCCCTTCAAGTAATCGAATGTAATTTTGTTTGAAAAGGAAAGGAAACAGCAAGCCATCTTCAAATTAACTACAAAAAACTATCAAGTTCAAGGTTGATTCCCATTACGGTTTCATGTGACGGTAGTAAATGAGTTTTTAGTAGAATGAGCTGAACACTTTAATATCGATGGTCACGACTCCTATTTTCATTTCAATTTTTTGCTACAATAAAATCCTTATAACTAAATTATGATGCACATTTAAGTACAGCAGCATTTTAATCATCTCCGTGTTCACCCAGTTACATTTTTCCAGCTTCATATTACATAAAAAACTAATAGTCCATAAAAAATATGGTAAAATAAGCTACACTTAGAATAGACACGAAATATTTTAAGCCAAAGTAGTTTGAATAGTGTATTGCCTGATGAATACACTTGGAACCTAAAGCGTGTCCGTTGTACTATTCCCGTTCTGTAATCTTAAATGTCTGTTCTTAGAAAGTCGATGTATTTCCATTTTAATTTCTTTACTGTAGCGTGGGCGTGGCAGCCGAACACTCATCCTACACTTAATGGAAGATTCGATTCTGCTTCCCAGGACTTTGGGTTCGCTTTGTCTTCCCAGGGACAGAATGATTTTCTGGGGTGCCCGGCAGTTGGCCCTGATTGGACTTGGAGGTTGTTAGTGACTTCTCAGTGAGCTTAAGTTGAGCTCTGAATGGTCATGCTTCAGAAATAGGTGATTTTAGTTATAAAAATTGTATCGAAGACCTGTGAGCATCAGGTCCCTATTTTAGTGGGGCTTTTCTCCCTCTTCTGCCCTAAATAAAGCTCCTTCCTCTGGAGCAGTCAGAAAAGGTGGTCGTCTTGGTTTCCTGTGACTCCTGCACAGGTGCTAAACCACCTGTAGCAGCCCAAGCATACTTTACTGTCACATCTACGGCCCGAATTCCACTCAATTAACTTTTTATGTTTGTTTAAAATCACCGATTATTTAAGTTGCTGATTTAAAATCACTGCCTGGGACATCCATCCTTGGACTGATCAGGAGGATTCTGATGTGAACCCAACAAAACCACTGAATCAAGACCTCCTTGATTTCCGTGCCCAGTCCCATGCTAAGTACTGGCAGAGATTCGAAAATCCAAGAGTGGGAAGGGCAGACAGTCAGCATTTAATCCACACCGTGCCTGCTGCCTTATTTAATCTGTCATTTAAGTCTCTCAGCAACCCTGTGAGGTTGTGTAATTTCCCTCACTTTGCAGAGAGGGCCGCAGCCTCCAGCCCTGACAGCTGCGAGGTCATGTGGCTGTGGCTGTAGCTTGTAGCACAGGCCTGTGTGTTTGCAAAACCCCTGCCACGGCCCCCTAGGTGGTAAGACAGCCTCCCCATCCGGGATGTCTCCACATTCTGGAAGCCATGGGCGGCAGAGAGCAGGGACGGCGGCCTTTTATTGGCTTGACCTTGGGTTTAACCTTGTTCACCAAAAAGCGGAAGTTGGCTTGTAAAATATATGACTTGGATTCCACACGGGTTTGGTCAGTTAATGATTATATTGTAGGTGGGTCTTTAGAGAAGGCCGTTCAGTGACACAGAACCTGGGGACAGCCTTGGAGCAGAACACCCAAGTGTGAGGGTGCAGAGCAGAGGATGACAGTGTCAACTCGGCCCTGTTTTTCCCAGGCAGCGAGTTAGGCTTCACTGAACTTTGATGGGAAGAAAGTTAACCAGCTTTAACCATGTTCATCATGTACAGAGTCTACACTGTCTTTCAGAAGTATTCCTGGTTTTATTCTGGATGGGGATATTTTTATTCCTACAGTCAGCTTACTTTACCAGCTCATAGTTTATTGTGATTTCTTTTTTTCCAATTAACATGCGAGACTTCATTTACGCCTACTGGGTGAGTGTTATCTGGCAATTTTTAATTAGTGCTAATGACATTCGTATGAAATGCATCCCTGAACTTTGCCAAGACAGGAAATACAGACCAGGCTTCATCAGAGTGTACACGAGAAATGGAAACGGTTTGGTTCATTTTTCAAAACGCCGAATGGCCTGAAGGTATTGTTCTGTAGGATTTATGTAGAATAACATATAGCGCCACAAAAGACTAATGTCACATGTTGTTATGGCTGTAACATCAGGAGATATAGCAAAATTAAAGATTTCTTGTAAAGATTAGGACTTGTTAATAGTTAAGTTCTTTTCCCCCCCTCCATGTGATTCAATTAATATTGAACCAAGACTCTATCATTTAAATCTCAGAAGTTTGGAATATAAGAATTGCACTCGTGGTGTAAGTGTGAAATAATGGCTCTGGGTTCAGGTTAGTATTATCCTTTGTAAAGTGACCCCCTTGTCAGGCCAGATGCATTTATTCTAGTAACCAAATCATTTTTTAATCACATCCTTTTATGATTTCAGTCAGGGCTTCCTTTATGAGCAATAGAAGACCGGAACAGAAGAGCATAAAATAGAAGAATAGACCAAGCAGAGCTACTTTCTGGCCCCAGCTTAGGTCATGGCCTAGTGGGTCTGTCTGACTTCGTCTGCCCTGTTGAATCCCCTTTTCATCGCAGCCGATTGCAAGTAACTTTTGGCCAACCTTAGATACCAGAGGATGTTAGTTCCGTTCTTTCAGTAAATATTCATCGAGTGCTCGGTGTGAGCCAGACCCCGGTGGCATGGGGGTCATGACAGTGAAAGAAACAAACTCTGTTGAGAAAATTCAATAACTCGTGTCACTTCTGAATGCATTTTTTTCGTCACGGGTTCCAAAAACTTTTTAGAAAGATTAAAATTGTTTGAATACCTCTTTGACCTCACAGAAATCATACAGATTCATGGCACATTAATGACCAGCTACTCTCCTAGACTCTAAGCAAGGGAAATTAAATAGCTAATGGGATGACTGGTACTCATAAGGTCAGCACAGCAAACGTCGACCAGATTTCACATTCTTCACTGGCTTCCACAGGCCGTGCTCCTTCTGTAAAGGTCACAGGCGGAGCGCAACACCTTTTTATTAGACACGGCATGGGAGCAGTGGAGAGGCCTTTTCCTGTCGTGTTTGGATAAGCCGAATAGGCAAAGTTTGCTGCACTTTTATAAAGTTGTGTTATATTTACTGTTTCATAGTTTACATTTAAGTTCTGTTCCTGGAGAAACCCGTAAGCTTAAAAAGTCGAGGGTTTGCATGAACTGTGAGAATAACTTGGGCTTAAATAAGAGAAAGTATATGCGGATATGTACACGGAAACGTATAATTTTGGAGCAGTCTGTTGTGTAAGGCAGAAAACGAACCCTGAAACCTATTGATCTTAAGCCCAAGATCAGTTTTTCAACTTGTCAAATCACGGAAATCTGAGGAGGTGGCACTCGATCATTAAAGCAGGTGATGCAGATGGGGCTGCAGCAGGAGATATGGTAGCCTGTGAAAATGTAGTTGTAAACTGATCACCAAAGTTTCCAGAAGCATGTTTTTATCAGCTTCTTTCTTTTTCCTTCCTTCCTACCCAAACATTTACTGCCATCGACTGTGCACTAGATATGGTCCCTGTTGCTGAGCAGCCTCCAGGGGAGTAGAGCACATTAATCACCTGGTGAAAACAAAATGTATGGTGATAAGTGCGAACTGCCATTGAGGTATTTACTAAGCACCCTAGGAAGGCGGAAGGTGGGACAGGTGGCGATTAAGAGGAGCCCCCCCACCCCCCAAGCAAGCGGACCACCCAGTTTCATTCAGGAAACATCTGCGGAGAACCTCCCACCCAGTACCAGTGTTAGGGACACAGGGCTGAGAAAGTGTTGGGATAACGTCCCTTCTACAGCAGTGTCCTTCCTTCCGGCTTGTGGAGAGGGAAAGGGAATTGGAAGATGCAGAAATTGTCGTCTGAAGTTAATGATGTAATTTACATTTCAAAGTTGCTAGAAACTGTATCATACATAGACGACACGTAGGGTGAACATACAGGTTACTCTGGGACCCCTTGCTACCTTAGCAGCTCAAAAATTAATATATAATCCCCTACCGATAAGCCACACGCGGGGTGTGCATTCGTTCTGTGTGTTCGCACACAGGGCTGTCGCTGAGCTCCCCTGTGCCCACCTGGCTGCACCTCCCTGCCCTTCTCCCCCTCCCTGCATGCACCTGTGAGTGCGTGCAAGGCCTCTGCAAGCCTCGGGAGACCTGGGAGCGGCCTGGCCCTCTCTGCAAGGCCTTCCGAGTCTGCTTAGTTCCCGATCACCGTGTTTGAACACGTCAGCTCGGGGATTTTGGTGACTCAGTGCGGCTTTGTACTTTCTCACTGGTTTATCAGCCTCTGCACTTCACAGTCTTCAAAGCTGTACTCCTTAGGCTTTCGCAGACTTGCTCTTGGATGAAAATCACAACCTTAACACACCCTGCAGCTATAAAACCAGCTGCTCACCATCAGCTGAGGCAGGAGGTCCTGCACTCATGGTCATGGGACCTGGCGAACTTCAACTTGCTCAGTTCCTGATGGTGAAGAGTCATTTACAAAATGCCGCTGGGAGCTGCTGACTGACTGACTCTCCCCTTGGGCTAAGAGTCTGCCTTCACAGATTTTACCTATCTTTCTGCCGAACCCCAGACCGTAGAAAAATGGAAGTGTGTGGTTCATGTTTCAGCTTTGTGTCAGTATCCAGTATCGAGTGCTCCGTGAAATACTTCTTTACAAAGCAACGTATTGCTGCCCCCGGCTGTGGGGAATTTTAGGGGCCTTCCTGCAGCCACACAGAAAGCTGACGGTTATTTCAGCTGTTTGTAGGCATTATAGGTCTGTGATAGGTTTGAAATCTTGCATAAGGTCGCTGTGTCTGAGAAACTGTATGTAGGCCAAATGCTACGTTATTAGATACTAGAGTTTTAACAATAGCTGTTGAAAATCAAGTTGCAATTGTTTCAAGAGGAAATGGCCTATTTGAATCCCATAACTTGGTCCATGCATAGAATTTAGGACAAATGGATATTTCTGTTCAATATTTTGTAACCTAAAAATAAAATTAGATTAATTTGAAGTGAATGGGCAATACAAAGGCTACCCAATTTGATCTTTTTAAAAAGTATGGAATTAACTACTTTAAAAGCAGTTTAGGACACAGATTCCCTGTGGATCAAATACCTAAATGGGAAATTTTCTTTTTTTTTACATAATAAAAAACAGCAGAAAATTGAGGTGGCTATATATTGTCAAAACTTTCTTTGTCAGTGAAAAGGAAAATTAGAACCAAGTAAGGAAAGAGATATATTTTACTATTAAAAAATTTTATGTTGTAACTGGTTCACTAATGAAAGCTCAGGGGACCATATTTGAAATGGAAATGTTAAATAATAAATAAAATATGCAAAAAGCTCTTAGAAATCGATGACAAAAACACTAACAAAGCAATAGCAGATGGCAGCAGGGCATAGGCAGTTCACAAATCCAAATGGCCAATTGGAAAAGATTCTCAAACCCACTGGTGGGATGGGAAACGAAAAGCAAGGGAAGGTGAGATACAACTTCACTCCCATCAGGGGGGTTTTTTTTTAGTCTTTTTTGAAAATGCGATTTGTCATTATCTTGTAAAAAGTACGTTTGTCGTTTAATTCAGTACTACTCCTGGGAATCTAGACGAGAGATGGGCACGCTTGTTCTAGGAGGGGCCGATGGCAACCGTTTGAGGCGTTGCAGACCGTCGGGTTTGAGTCGCGACTGCTCAGTTCTGCGTGACAGCACTGAATGCAGAGCTGGGAAGAGGCGTGTCGTGGCGTTCAGGAATATGCTATGTCCAGGGTGCAGAATCCTAGGTGGAAACAAATGAAAGAGCATATTTGACAGTAAAATGTGGTAAAACAAGTGAGAAAGTATTATTTTGAGTGTTACCTTTGTTTTTAATAATTCTTTGGCTGTAAGTTTATATAATTTAATTTTACTTTTGGCTCTGCTTTATAACCCGCTCCCCAAATTTCTGAAAATTTAATGGTTGACTCTCCCCAGCCGGTACTGGCCTTCTCTGGTGTGTTATGGGCTATATCTATGTACGAGGAGGTTTTGCAGCATTGTTGATGATGGGAAGAATAGGAACGAATCGTGTACCCCCTGGGAGGGGAAGAGTTGAGTATGTGGCCCTGTACCAGCGCCCTGGGGCACAGGGCCGTTGCCTGCAGTGGTTTCCGTGTGTGCTGCTGAGCGAGAGGAGCAGGATGCAAGCCTGGGTGTATTTTATGTTCCCATTTTTATCAAACCAGCAGTGACAGACTCTCCCCTGTCTTCACGATGGGGCCATTCTGATGTCCTTGCGCAGACTCCTTTTTAGAACATCTCTTCACTGAGAGCTGAGGATTTCGTTTCACCTATTTTTATCCACAAATCATCTCTCTCTACCAGAAGGCGACGGGAGCGCTGCCTGAACGTGTAGGGCCTTTCCTTGCTTCATCATGCCGACGATCTGCCTGAACAGAAGGGCAACGCCAGTGCCTTGGCTTTAAACGGGCCTTCTGCAGCTGTGTGAACAGAAATGCTTCCATTGTTTTTCAGTGACAGGTTCTTAATGCGTGCCAACACGAGCCCCCAGCCCAGGTAAATGGCAGGCTCAGGCCTCTGCTCTGCTGTGAGGCCACGTGACGTGCAGCCCTGGACCCCGAAGGGGATTAATTGCGACCCTGAGTTTGTGATTTCTGAGTGCTTTTAAGGACAGACAGCACTTAGGCTGATGGCTGAAGGTTCAGATGTCTTCCTTTCACTCAATAATTGAGAAAGCGCCCTAGTCAAGTGAACCACTTCCTATATCCATTTTGTGGCAAATTACCATGATCGTCGTGTACTCTGTAGCTTTTGAGCAGTGTGCTCTGCTCACACTTCGGAGTAGTTTTTACGGCTGAGAAGGAGAAAAGGTTTCTGCTTTATAGTCCAGCTAAAAAGGCAAAAGGATATTATCCACGTAGGAGAAAGCGGAGGCTTCAGAATTTCAGTATGAAAACTGAATATTTGTGGAGTGGATGACTTTGGGATGGCAGTGTTATCTTTTCCTGGAGCTTTTTGGGGTATAATTGTCGGGCAGAAAATTGCCCGATGAAGCATGAACATAAGAGATAAAGTTTGCAATTCAGGGCACATTAGAAGATAGATGTCTCGAAGGGAACTGAAATTACTGAGCTGGTGGTTAGCATGTGAGTACTGGAGATGTTTGAGCTTTGGGACCAGTAGACAGAGCCAGCTGGGGTGCCTGCGGGGCTGAGGGCGAGGGTGCGCCCTAACGTTAGACCTTTCTATGCTCGTTGGGGGGTGATTTCTCCCCCCCCAAACCTTGAACAGTAGTGAAATATGGTAGTTCACGCATAAAAATGAAAATTAGATCGCTAAGTAGTACTTCTTTATTTATTTAGAAGTTTTCCTGATTTGGTAAAATGACTGAATTTGATGAGTTTTCATTTCTTTTAGGCTCCGTTTATGAACCTCTTAAAAGCATTGATCTTCCGAGACCCGATAATGAAACTCTGTGGGATAAACTGGATCATTATTACAAAATTGGTAAGCAAAATCCGAGAAAGCACGTCCTGAGGTGGCTGGGGTCACCCCTTACTGTGCCTTAGATCCGCACTAAGTGCATCATGTGACTGCGTTCCTCTCTCACTAGGATTTCGTGGTAGGTGGGTCCAGTGCTTATGTTCCAATGGCATGTTGATACCGGGACTGGAAAAGGAACCCAACAAGTCATATCTGTCCCTTGCATAATTTAAAAACTGTCCCCCGTGGCTTGTATCCTCTTGGTCTTTCTAAACATTGCTAGATTTGAGAACTACGGGCTGTTTCTTGCTCAATACTTATAAAAACGAAGTATTCCTTGCTCACTTACTCCCACCTGGCTCCTAGGCAGCCCTGAACCTTTGACGTCCATTTCTAACCCACTGAGATTCAGAAGGGCATCTCAGGTTACTGTTACTAATATCAGGTTTCCAGCTTTTTGTTTTGTTTTTGCCAAGATCAGTCTGGCAACTTTTGTTTTTTACTGTGAGTGAGTAAACAACTTTGAGATACCTGTGCTCGGGGGGCTTCCCTTTGTTCGTTGGGCCATCAGTCGGATTTGCCTAGTTTTGTCACTTTGCTTCATGTCCCATGTGCTTGGCGGAGTATGGCAAATAACCCCAAATTCGAAGTATTTATCACATCCCCTAACGTAAGGACTGTTTGTTCATGTAGAACCTTAATTCAGCTTACTTTGGTCGAAATTCCCTGTGTGTGTTTATGCTGCCCTTCTACTACCATCGCAGCCATGACGGGCTTGCGAGGAGGAGCAGTTGTTTTACAGCTTCAGGGCTTCATGCCGCAGCTCAGCTTAGAAGCAGCAAAGCTGTCAGAGGCTGCTGGGGCCCAGGAAGGGCCGGGACGGGAGGGGCCCACGGGCAGCTGTGCCATCCGCTCTCTCTCTCTCGTCTCCATCGCAGTCAAGGCGACACTGCTGGTCTACCAGAGCCCGACCACAGGCCTCTTCCCCACGAAAACCTGCGGAGGGGACCCGAAGGCCAAGATCCAGGACAGCCTGTACTGCGCCGCGGCCGCCTGGGCCTTGGCCCTGGCCTACAGGTAGCCGGGGGCGGGGCGTCCTGGCACCGGGGGGCGGGGCCCGGGCCCTGAGCACAGGTGGGGGCGGGGCCGGGGCCCTGAGCACAGGTGGGGGCGGGGCCCGGGCCCTGAGCACAGGTGGGGGACGGGGCCCGGGCTCTGAGCACAGGTGGGGGCGAGGCCTGGGCCCGGGCCCTGAGCACAGGTGTGGGGCGGGGCCTGGGCCTGGTCCTGGGCCCTGAGCACAGGTGGGGGGTGAGGCCTGGGCCCGGGCCCTGAGCACAGGTGGGGGGCGGGTCGTCCGTCCGCCCAGGCCCCGCCCTGCCCCCTCTCTGTGTGACCTGTGCCTGCCCTTATCTCCTCTTAGGTCTCAACCTTTCAGTTCTCCTAGGGGTTCAGGTGACACTGTGAATGTCTACCACCGGAATTCTCCTCCTCTAGGCCCGAAAGTCTCACCGAGCTGGTTGGTGCCATTCACAGAGCGAATGGGTGGTGACTGACTGTCCCACGTGATGAAACTGGTGCCAGAGTAGTTGAAAGATCCGCTCCAAGTCGCACAAGCAGCTAGTGACAGAGCCAGGTCCCAGACTCACCCCCACCCCCAGTTTAGTGTCTCTCACTGCACTTCATTGGGGTGTCGCACGTTAGACCTGGTTAAGTCAGTTATAAAGGAAAAGGAAAAAAAAGAAAATCCTTTCACAATACAAAATTGCTCCTTAATTTCATTGGATTCTGTATGGGGAGCACCGGGCGTGGGTCCTGACACATGGTCAGTAGTGACACATGTCAACTGTTACTGGGGTTAGGCTTCTGAACCTTCATTTTCTGAAGGTGATAAATGCCAGGACTTCTGATGTGAGAATCGTATCTTTTACATAAAAGTGAATCCTCGGTGGTTCATCATCGACGTGTTGTGTTTGTGAAGGAAAATCAAATACCAGGATACGATGAAGTAGCCGCCGGCAGCACTCTTGTTTGCTGATGTCGCTGCAGGCATTTCTTACGTGTGCCATGGAAGCACAGTGCAGCCTCACTAAACGTCGGCTGCTGTGCATCTCGGGTACGGGGAGCGCCAGGGGCACCACAGCCAGGGGGCAAGCCGGTAATGGGGTAGACTGGCCTCATGAGCGCCCCGAAGCGTTGCAGTCGTAACTGCACATGACGCATGTCGACTTCTCACCAAAATCTTTAAGTGGATGTGCCTGCGAAGAAACACTCAGACAACGCCAGCTTGTGGCCCTTTGTAATTCACCTTGCCTGGACTCTTAAAAAATGCGGCTGTCATCGGAGATCAGAAAATAGGGGTGAAGATGCGAGCTTAAGGCAGACTAAAGAAATCCGGCAGCTAGATACAACGCGTGATCATCCATTGAGTCCAATCAAGGGTCGTGCATTAAAAACACTATGAAGTATATTTTGGGGATAACTGAATAAATTTGAAATCGAGTATATATTAGATAACACAGTATCGGTACTAAATTCCTTGAGTGTGATAATGATATGGCTGTGTAGGAGAATGTTCTTGATTTTAGGTGTTTAGTGTGCAGGGGTAAGGGCGTTTGTAGTTGACTTTTGAATGGTACAGAAAATAAATTACGGAGAATGCAAGCTGATTTCAGCAGCTGGTGAATCCATGCGAAGAGTAGGAGGTTTATTAGTTTCTCTACTGGTTACGTATTTGTATGTCTACAATTTTAGCTTTTCTGTAGATTTGAAACTTTTTAGAGGAAGTGGTGAAGGAAAATTGCTTGAAAAAGTGCAAGAGCACAGACCTTTTCCAGAGGCTTTACACACCTGCAGGTACATTAACAAAATAAAGGATGAAAAACCATATGGTCATCTTAGTAGATGCAGAAAAACCATTTGACAAAATTCATCATCCTTTTATGATGAAAACTCAGTGGAGCGGATACAGAAGGAACACATCTGAGCATAGTGAAGGCCATGTGTGACCAAGCCACAGCTAATATTGAACTCACAGTTGGGGTTTTGAATGTGTGTTGTTTTAAATTATACTATTACATGATATATAATTGTATGTTATGTTATTAAATATATTTACATTTTATTTTTATAATTACAAGTATTATAGAATTTTAGTTTATAAATACTATTTCATTTATATGGTTCAGGCTAAACTTTCTGAATGTATTCAACATTACAAGATCTGTTAAAAGAAAGTCGAGCCTGTACTCTACGCCACGTTAAAAAGTATCATCTAGGGTTTTTGCATTGTTTGTTTTTGATATAACTTCTGGAAAAAACACATGACTCTAAATTAGGGTTTAAATATGGAACTTCATTTTCTTTATTTTTATACTTGAAAAGAGTAGTGAGTTTTTAAAAGGGTATCGACTTGAAAGAGTACGTTTAGACTGGGTAAATGTGAATACACTGGAAAAACTGAAACACGAGGCCAACGTGGACGCGGTCGGTACCTGGCAGCACTGGCCGAGGGGACAAAGGGTGCCTTCCTGCGAGGGAGCCCTCTGTTCCCTCCCAGCGACACGTCATCGGTTTCAGGGGCTGAGTGTCAAGGGCGGCCCTAGTCAGCGCTGGTGAACAATGAAGTCACGTGGCTGTTCCTGCCAATACTGTTCTGATGACGTTTTCCGTGACGTTCACCTGTGGTGGGATTCACGCGTCTGCTTCCTTTGCTGGTTAGGCGTTTCTGTGTGTGGCATTGTGGTTGAGAGAGAAGAAAGACTTCATATTGTGGAAATAACTGAGCAGTACCTTCAGAGGGCTCGTGATCGATCAGTGGACTAGAATTAAATTTAAAGTCGTTTTGTTTATTTTTAAAACTGGAAAGTATTCTTCAGATCATGTTAAAATTGGAAATTGCAGCCATGGAGCTTACTAAATTTAAAGAATCGTCAATTCCGGGTAGAAAATAGAAGAATTATTTTGGATCCCTGGGTTTGCTTTTTAAAGTTTTGGGAAAGGCAAGAACTATATCCTGAGGCCTAACTTTCTACTCCGGTGCAGTGGCTTTTCCCTTCTCAGTCGGAAGAGAAATACTAGGGTTACTCTTTTATTTGCAGAAGGAAGGGGAAGCGGGAGAACTTCGCTGAAATAGAAAAATCCTTTCTCACGGTTACATTATCCTAGAATGCGTTAGTCTTGGTTTGATGCTTGTTGAAATTAGGGCAGCGAGTTATATTAGACGGTTTTAGAAAACCTGAAATGTTCCCTAATCATTACTGTACTTGTTTGCACGCGGGCAGAATTGTACACGGAACGTTCCACTGAGCTCATCAGGCTTCAGCTCTGCCGCTTGCTGCACACGCCAGCGTCTGCCGCCTGTCGTCCTCCGTGCTGCAGTTTGCCCCAGTAAAACCGGGTGGCGGTGGAGCAGAGAGCAAAATCCTGCTCCCTTTGCTGCCGCGCCCACGTGCGAAAGGAGGGATGGCGTTCGCGGGACAGAAAGCTTCGCGTTTTGCTGACAGTCACCGCACCGTGTCACAGTGACCCTCATTCTCCCGGTGGAGGCGTGCGAGACGCACTTGGAAGGGGAGGTCACTAGCGCGTGCTTTGTGAGGAGGCAGGTGATGCTTTTCGTCCAGGGGGGAGATCGCCAGCTATTTTAGTTTAAGTTTCGTGGAACAACGCGTTAGCTACTCCTGCTTTTCAGTCGTGGTGACTGCCAGCCGCCTCTTGTGGATCACTCGTCTGTAACCACAGGCAAGTCAAGGACGGAAGAACATCCTAACCTAGTTTACCAGGTGGATTCTGGCCGTTCTCGCTGGTAAAAAGCGAGGGGTGTGAACCATGGTCAGCTGGTCTTAAACTCAGACCTGACACTACAGCGTGTCACGCCAGAATCCATCACGTGTCAGACAGGGTGTGTGTTCGGTGGCAGGCATCCGCGACCAGTGCCCGCCCTGGCATCATCAGACGCGTGGCAGGGCAAAGGGGACACGCGCCTGCCTTCATCCACGCTTCCTTGAATCCAAGTGGCCACTGCAGAGCCGAAAGGGATGGATGTTAAAACTCGTCTCCACCCTTTCACAGTGAATTTCGAAAATCCCTTGGTGGCTTTTACCAATCCAGAAATATCCTCCAAATTTCCGCCGCGGCGACGGAGAAAATACTGTCTGCTATTTTTAAAGCCATTGGCTTGCTTCCTTAAAAGAAGGAGAAATCTGCACACGTTTTATCATTTTTCCCTCTATCGCACCATTTCTGCGTCTGCTGAGAAAACGGAGCCGCGCCGTTCCAGAACTCATAGATGTCGCCGGCACGTGGGATTAGCCAGATAGTTAAATGCTTAATCATCAGAGCTCTGCTTCCTTTCCGAATCCCTTTCCAATTTCCCTCACGGGTTATCTCTCTCACCCAGGCGCATTGACGACGACAAAGGGAGGACCCACGAGCTGGAGCACTCGGCCATCAAGTGCATGAGAGGAGTTCTCTACTGCTACATGCGGCAGGCCGATAAGGTAAAACGCGAGCGTGGACGCTGAGGATCAGTCTCACCCCGCAGCCGCAGCGTCTCCCGAGGAGGGCGGTCCTTCCGAAGGCAGAGCCA
This sequence comes from Cynopterus sphinx, assembly GCA_030015415.1. Taxonomy (NCBI): domain Eukaryota; kingdom Metazoa; phylum Chordata; class Mammalia; order Chiroptera; family Pteropodidae; genus Cynopterus; species Cynopterus sphinx. Next base: position 1,575,144 of record CM057386.1, read on the forward strand.
CGTCCCAGGGCAGTGAGACAGGTGAAGACAGCCCCGCCTTCCCAGCCCGGGGACTTTGATTCCGAAACCCCGCAGCGGAAGCAACAGCGGCGCGAGAGGGGCCTGAGAATTGTTCCTTGGGCGTCAGTGTGTGTGGATTTGGCATCTGGTGTTTGCCTGGTAAAGATGCGAGCAAAATCCTTATTGAAATTCTTTTAAGGCGTGTGAACGCTCTGGCTTAGGAAACTTTAGTTTAAACCAGGACTTTAGTGGCCTGTAAAGAGAGCGGGAACTATAGGCAGCAAGCTTTATAGGGTTCCTGGGGAAATTACAGAAATAATACATTTAGCAAAACTTACGAAAGTGGAAAGCGCTGCACAGATATGACGTGATATTTCCCTGCTTACCCACACCTCCGTGTCCCTGGGGCGTGATATACTGTGTCCACGTGTGTCCGTCAGCGTGTCTGTCATGTGTCCCTTGGACCACCCCCAGCTTGATGAACAAAGACTCACGTCGATAACTGTACACGAATTTTGATTGTGTAATAGTTTGTATGTTTTTACCATGTGAATATTGCATTAAGTTTTAATTTATGTTTAAAAGGATCAGAAGACTGGTGGACGCTTTCTTCTCCAGGCCTACATCCGCAGTTAAACTTTAGAAAACTGGTCATTTATATTCCGCCACCAAAATGTGGCAACGCGAAAAGGTTACTTTGCAGACAAGCACGTTTTTTCGCAGGCTCCTAATAGATGTGTGACACCTGTCGTTTGCGTCCTGAGATTTGACTTTGCAAATCATTAGGAAGGTTTTTCGACGCTTGAGATAAAGCGCTGTGTCACCGGGACGTTCCCGAATGAAACTGGACCGTCCGTCCTATGTGTCGAAGGAATCGCGATTAATGTTCTTTTCCTGAGCGTGAGGAACTCGTGCTCATTTCACGTTTGTCATTTCACGGGTGCCTAACCCCTCCCTCCGGGAAAGCTGCGAGAGCCGTGCGTGCCACGTGTCTGCTGTGAACAAGCCGGCCCTAAAGCAGGAGCGTTTACCAGGGGGCAGGACGCGCTGTCGTTAGGCCAGGCGTTGGTGTCCCTTCTGAACGTCACCCGGTCTTACCGACCAGTCTTCCAGTTACGCTTCCTTTCGAATGTAACCTGTCTCCACCCCTTAGCTATGAAGGGTTATGGTTCCGTTCCTCACGCAAGTGCAGGGGACGCCACGGAAATGAGTCTGAGACGTAAGACGGTAGGGGCTACATCGGGCTCAGGCCTTGACGCGTGCACGGAACGGAGGGTTTTACAGGTTTTAAGGCATTTTCCTCGTGACAACCTTCTTGATGCCCAGACCTTTAGTGTAAGGATGGGGATGGTCACAGTAATCCACAGGAGCTGGGGGGCTGACGCGGGGACACCGGGCCCCCGCCAGCCCGCTGCCTCCCGCCCGGCCGTCGCCTCTTACGGGTGCTCCCCATTTCCTTCCTGCGTCCGTGGCAACGTCACCGTGTCCTAAAGCGTGAAATAGATGTCTCCTGGCCTTTCCTTCAGACTAAATGAAGCCCATTTGTGGTGTCCGTGTACTCTGGGTCCTTAAGGCTCGGCTTCCCTGTCTTTCCTCTCTCTGTCCTCTCTCTCTCTCTCCCAGTCCCTCTCTCCCACCTCCTTCCTTCCCACCATCCCTTCCTCCCTCCCTTTCTTTCTCTCTTTTTATTAAAATTATTCTCTCTCAAGCAAAGTCATGACCAGAAAGTCGAAGCCTTCTTACTTCTGACGATTTCGCTCTGTAAAACAGGCTTCCCGACACACTTTCTAAAACTGCTGCCTAAAAGATATTCTTAATTTATTAGGAATTTGAGTGGCTGAGTAGAGTTTACTTGATTTTCAGAATAGAACATCTGATTTCCGGCTGTCGTTGTCTTGCCACTTGTCTACGTGCGTGCTGACTCAGCGGGTCCTTTTTACCTCTGAATGCGCACACGCCTGCTCTCACTCAGGTGACTGCCTCTGCAGTTAGCAGTTCGGAGGGCAGAGGCTTGCTGTACGATATGCTGTGAACATTGCTGTCTTTACTTAAAAATTTTGTTTCAAATGCTACTAAGTTTTTATTTCATGAGACGTTAACATTTTGTAAAATTTATTCTTCCAGGATTCCTTTGTGTGATGATTTTTTTCTGCCTACGAGCGTGTTTTAAGGGTAGAAATTAAGAACAGACACAATACTCAGTTACCTTTTTCGAAATGAGATGTTTATTTTCAATGATTAAAGTTTTCAGGAAAAATCCAAATAAAATACCAGCAGGGAAAACATGATTCCCAATTTCCTTGAGTCTGGAAAATTCTGCTGCATTTTACCTGCCAGATGCAGAGTCGGAGAATACTAATTAGTGTACCCTGATTTCGACAGCTTGCAGGAGTGCTGCTTGTCTGTAATTCACATGCCACGTGCCTCGTTAAATTTCGAAGCTTATAAAGCTCGGGTCTTATTTGTCGTTTAACAGCTTGAGGACTCAAAGTATAGTCTGCAGTTTCCCATCCGAGCGTCTCAGATCGCTTCTTACTTGCCTTTCCCCTGTCGCAGTGACTGTAAATCCTCGTGCCGGGTACCTGTGTGTCGTGAAGACAGGTGACAGACCCTGCCTTGTCAGCTGCAGCAGTCGCCTCGTCTCGCTGAGGAGGCCTCATCGTTTTAGCTCCCATCACTCGGGCCTCACGGAGCCTGTTTTCATGGGAGGACTCTGTTTTTGTCCAAGAGTCCGGAGTCACGCTCCACACGTTGAGATGATAATCGTGGCGAAGTCGGGGAAGGGGCCACGGCGACTTCTTCTGCCCGTGCGGCCTGAGGCTGGGGGAGGAGGGACAGCCCCCTCACTTCTGAGTCCGCCCCGGATGGCACTGTCACTCCAGGTTGGAAGGCACGTGCCTCTCCCCTTGCCCGCGTCCTCTCGTTCCTGATGACCTGCGCCGTGTGGGCCTGTCACAGGGCAGGCCGCGTGTCTGTGCAGGGCTCTCGGGGGCAGGAGGGGCTGTTCGTGTGTCAGCCCTGCAGCACGGTGCTGCCCAGCACACTCCGTGGGGGTGGGGGGTTCTGTGTCACCGCGTTGAGCGGCACAGAAGCCACGAGGCGCATTTGGCGTTTGAGCGCTTGGGCCAGTGCGACAGGCGCTGAATTTCCACATTTCATTTACTTGTGGTCGTCGTTAAGTTCAGAGTCACACATGGCCAGTGGCTACCACACTGGTCAGTGCACCTGCTCGGAGCTTATCAGGTGGTGGGAGGTTCAGGCCCTAATACGGATAGATATAGACCGTGGAAGCAATTGAGGGGTGAGCGCCCTGATGTGGGATCCAGGGGAAGGAAGTTAGCTGAGGTTCAGAAGGGACCTTAGAAAGGAAGATTTTTCTTTTTTTGGATAGGGTTTTAAGGATGAGAAGGACTTGCAGGTGGAGAAGAGAACATGGCTCTGTGTAGTTACCTTAGCCAGGTGGAGCCAGGCCAGGCGCTGACCCCCTTGCATCGTTTCAAAGAGAGAAGAAGGCCACTGCCTTTCCCTAAGATTATGCGCCTTTGTGTCTCGTTCTGTGATCCTGTCCATCTCGTACTTCCCGGGACTAGCCCAGTGACTTGGCACCAGAACACGCTTGCCAAGTTGAACAGGCCCTAAAAGGGTAGACGGATGTTTGTTGTTGTTGTTTGTTTTTGGAGTTTGTTAGATCATTTATTTTATTTTATTATTTTTTACGCCCACAGCACCTGGTCTTCCTAGGGGGTCTCCCATCCAAGTACCGACCAGGCCCGACCCTGCTTAGCTTCCGAGATCGGACGGGATCGGGCCGTAGACTCCGCTAGATCATCTAGCAGTTACTCAGCCTTTTTAAATGGTGAAACTGTGTGTTCGACCAGCAAGCTGGGGTGTGGACCATGCTCTCCCAGAGCTGTTGCCTCAGCGAGAAGAGTGTACGTGGGGAGGGAAGTGGGAGCGAGTCGGCGGGGCCGAGGCTGCGATTGGTGGTCCTTGGCGAAAGGGAGCGCGTCGGAAGGCTCGCTGCTGCTCGGCTGGAATGTGGCCTGAAGCACTTGCCGCTGTCACCGCGGGCATTTCCGAAGAGCGGCGCGGAGGGCCACAGGCCCGGGAACCCTGTCCCACAGAGCGAATCAGGCCATGACGCGACTCTAAAATAGAGGGAGGCAAACACTGCAAACGCCGTGGCTGCTGGGTCCGCCTGCTCCCCGTTGCTCTTGCGTTGTTTAGTTCACAAAGTTTCAGTTAAAAGTCGACAGTCACGGCAGCTCTGTCTGGTAGAAAACGCGCCTCGTCTGTGTTTGGTTCCTTTAGGAAAGTAGCATTTCTGCTTCGTTCTGTCCTCTGCCTTTGGCCTTGAACTGTCTTCGTGGAAAGGTCTTGTGAAAACCCGCTCGTGCGCCCTCAGCGTGGAGGACAGTGTGGGTCGTGAGCGCGACGTCGCTGTGCTTCTGGTTCCAGGTCCAGCAGTTCAAGCAGGACCCGCGGCCGGCCACGTGCCTCCACTCCGTCTTCCACGTGCACACGGGGGATGAGCTCCTGTCCCACGAGGAGTACGGCCACCTCCAGGTAAGGAGACACGCGACGCCCGCACTCCGCCTCTCAGCAGGGCCGAGGCCCAGTCCAGGTTGCAGGAAGTCGGTTTCCGAAACGGTTCGGGTGGTTCCGCGGCAAAATCGACCATGAAATGGGAGGGAAGCGCTGACGGCCGGGGCTGCGTCAGCGCCTGTGGCGGGGTCTGAAACCGGACCGACCCCTTGGTCCACGAGCCACCGGGGCAGCGGGGTGGCGTGTGGCGTCAGGGCTGGCAGGAGGAGGGAATCCAGTGGTCAGGTCTGGAGGGATTTCAGCGCTTTGGGTCTAGGGAATGGAAGGCAGCGGCCGGCGCCCTCGCAGCAGACCAGAAGTTTCTGCCACGTTCGTCTTCACCGGACCCACCTGCAGAAAAGCCGGAAAAGCATCCAAGGGCGTTCCAGAAGGCACTGCGGAGTCTGTAAATTCCGTCTTCTCTACCACGTCCGATCTTAGACCTGTGCTGCGTCCCTGCGCGTCCTGTCGCCTGGTTTCCAGGACACAGATGCCACGTGTGCTGTTTACCCGCAGCGGGTTGTCTTCTGCTCATCGTTCGGTTCAGCCACCTTTAGGACACGATACTTAGGAATCACACAGAAATCCCAGTGTCTCCGTCTTACCCTTCCTCTCTCACTCGGGCCCTGAAATGTCTCGTCTCAGTGTGACTCCTGCAGACACAGCAAGGGCGCTGCCAGGCCCCGGCGGTCCAGGGCCGCTTTGCCCCAAGTCTGGGCACCAGAAGATGCCTGCTTCCCGCCAGCCTTCTGTCCCTCACCCAGCAGGGGTGACACGAGAGAAATCGCGTCTGTCTAGCTTTCTGTTGGGTTTTAACTCGAGGTAGCAGTTTCCCGGCTCCCTATTCCTTTACTTTGTCGTTTATCGTGCAGCAGCTTTACTGGGAGACAATTTGCTTAACACACAGCTCACCTCGTAACCGTGTCCAAGTCCGCGGTTTTAACACAGTCAGGGAGCCGTGTAGCCGCTGTCGTAGTCGGATTCGGAGCATCGCATCGCCCCATAAAGGGATCCCGTGCTCGTTAGCAGTCACCCCGTGTCCCCCAGATTCCCCGGCCTGGACAGGCCCCGGGCAGCCGTGGATCCCCGTGGACCTGCACGTTTCGTATAAAGGGAATCACACTGCATGGTCTCTCCTGGCCGTGCCGTGGTATCGACCCTTCGCTCTTGTTTCCTTGCAACGATGCACGCTCCCATTCAGGAGTCTGAGAGAGAGAAAGCGGATGTTCTCGTTTTCGTTATTATTTTCTGTTTGTTTAGATCACATAATGTCTATCTTTCACCGACCAACCAACCAGAAGAAACTCGTTTGTTCATAAAACCGGTTTGCTCGTGCGTACGTTTTAAACTGTGGGCTGTGCCACTGATGAGAGTGAACGTGCCCTGCAGCTGCTTTCACCAGTTCCGGATTCTCTCAAAATGAGGCTGTGTTCGGATGCACCGCTTGTGGCTCATGGCCTGCTGGCACGGTCCCCACGTCCCCCTGGCCCGGGGGCTTTCCCGTCCACGTGCCTGTGAGGTGGATCGCCGTTCCGTAGCAGCCTTGGGGGCAGAAATGTCCCCGTGAGGGCGTCCTGAGCCCCAGGTTTGAAAATGAGGCTTCGGAAACAGATGTCGAGGGACCCGTCGCTGAGTCCCGCCTGCCGCCTGGTCCCTAGTCGGGTGTTCACCAGCACAGGGAATTCGAGGATTTGAGGGTTTTGCCCACAAAGCCGGGCTTTTACGGTGAACGGAACCCGCAGCTCCTTCGTTTCACAGCAGAAGGGAAACGGCGTCTACGTGCCACCTTCAGCGCCAAGGCCCCGTGCTGTCGGCGCGCGCCGTTCATCTCGGCGCGTTTGTCTGTCGTTGGTCGTGGTCTGGTCGCCCGTTAACCTTTGCTGTTGCTGTTCGTTTGCAGATCAACGCGGTGTCCCTGTACCTGCTCTACCTGGTGGAGATGATCTCCTCGGGGCTGCAGATCGTGTACAACACGGACGAGGTGCGCTGTCCCCGGCCGGCCGGCGGCTGGTCTGTCTGTCTGTCTGTCTGTCTGTGTCTAAGACTCGTTTTCCGTTTCACAAAGCTGCAGTATTCTCAAATTCAGATGAGCAGATGCTCCACTCGGGATGTTGGGTCAGGCAGGCTGTGTATTCTCAGGGCAGGGCACTTTAAAAATAAGCAAACAGACGAGCCGCACAGGCCTTGACTCCGTCGAAGGCCCCTCTCAGGAGGTCTGAAGCAAAAACCGACTCCTGGAAAGCTGGTGACGACGGACGCGGAATAGCGTGGGCAGGTTTTCTCGGTCCTTGTGTGTTTTTCCACGTCGTCGCTCCCTAAAAGCAGAAGGACACCTTTCCAATCGCATCGTTTTTGGCGGCGGCGTCTCAGTGGGGTCCTTGATGTTCCTCAAAAGATGAATGTTCTCGTTCTCCTGGGAAATTTGAAAAGAATTCACATCCCAGCGCCGGGGGGCGTTGCTTCCACGGCACTCGTGCTCGGCCGAACCCCCAGGCGTGCGGACACACCTGGAAAGGTGCCCCAGTGAGAACAAGGTTTATTTCCGGGGGGTGCGTGCAGTGAGACGTCCATCGAAGAGGGGCTGCACCGGGCCTTGCCCCTGCCCCGTGGCCCGGGTGGGGGAGCTTTAGTCGCTGTGTGAGGGAGACACAGGGCCGTCCGGGGACGGCGGCGACCGCCGTGAACTTGGTGCGGGGCGTCCTGCCCTGCCGTGGCTTGCGGCCCCGGGAGCCCTTGGGCTGCGTTTTTAATTACAGCAAGGGAAGGGGATTCGGGAGAGAAGAGACACGACAAGGGGGAGTTAATAGCGCCCGCGTCAGCAAAGGGGAACCTGATTTCATTTCATCTCGCTCGTTCCTCGAGGGGAGCCCCTCTGGCTAGGCGTTTCCGAGAAACGTCCGCGTGACAGGCGGCGTGACCTGGAGCCCCTTTCCCTTCCGACTGTGCCTTCTGCCCTGGGTGGCGCCTTCGGAATCCCCTCCCCCCTTCCCCTCACCCACCCTATTCCCGGTCAGGGTGGCCCGAGGACCTGGGCCGGCCGGGCCCGGCCACACGCTCCTGTCTCTGTGTGAGCTTCAGACGGCCCCGCCCCTTGTTGTCTTGGGGTTGAAGGAGACACGGTTTGTTTTAAACACCGAGGCTTTGAGAACATTAAATTATTCTGCGTGTAGGGCGGCCCGGGGGGGGGGGTGCTGCCACTTCAGAAGGTCGTTGAGGGGGAGGGCAGGCGAGACCCGCGGGTCCAGTCGGCCACGTCGAACCACATCGACCGGCAGCCCCCGAAGATGTCACCTGCATCACAGCGAATCAACTCGTGTGAAAGAAGAGCTGACCGTGCCCTGGGCTCGCCACGGCCGCTTGTGGGAGCGGGAGTCTCAGCGAAGGCCGGAGGTCTTTACGGAAGGCTGTGCGACTCCCGGCCTGTGGCTTGGAGGCCCCTCTGCCTGCCAGCTCCGGCTTTCTGAGACTGGGTCCCCGTGCCCACAGGACAAGCAGGGGGAAGGCTGGGTTCCAGGGATAAGGGACCCGAGACGCCACGTTGGCCCGGCTCGGGCCGGGCTCGTCGCAGAGCTGAGGATACCTTTCCACACCCACAGCTTTAGCCCTACTTAGCATTCACAGGGACGATTTAGACTCCAGACCCCGTCACCTGGGACAGCACAGTGGTTTACGTTTTAGTTAATTCTCAGGATGCGGTTTTCATGAACAGAGACAGATGCCTCACGGAAGACCTGCGGCTGCAGCGTTCACAGGGTGTAGACTGGATTTCCGTGTGGGTAACGTCGGGCCCTCCCTTCAGGCCGTAGGTTAGAGCATCCGTGTTCACAGCAGTAACGGTCACTTCCAACGTGTTGGTGTCGCTGGGCCAGTAGGTGCTGGGGTTTCAGGTGGCACCTACTTGCTCTGATCAGCAGCTACACGTCCCGCTGCCGCGCGTGTTCTGACGTCCCGTCTCTCCGTCAGGTCTCCTTCATCCAGAACCTCGTGTTTTGCGTGGAACGCGTGTACCGGGTCCCTGACTTCGGCGTCTGGGAAAGAGGGAGCAAGTATAATAATGGCAGCACAGAGCTCCATTCGAGGTAATTTGCCGATTTCGGAGTGTTTTTCCTTTCTCAATTTAAATGTGCGCATTTGAACATGAACAGAAATCAGCATTAGACTGGAATCGTGGCTTCTATGTTGATTTTCATCTTCTTTCCTGTGTGGGATGCAGATGAAATTCACTTAAAGTTAAAGCCAAAGAGCCTGCCCTCAGGGCCCGCGGGCAGATACCGGAGGTGCAGGGTGTTCCCAGGCCCCCACCACCACCCCGGGGCGCCATGCTCACGCCTCGGCCTCTGACCCTCGGCTTGGCCTTTCTGCTCCACTGGTCTCTCTCTTCCTCCCCTTCGCAGCGCTTTGAGCGCGTGAGAAGCGCCACGCCCCAGTGGACAGGCTCTGCACGCAAACCCCCTGCCACGTTCAGGGCCGATCTCCATCCTGACCTTTCAGATCAAAGCTGACATTCGTTGCTTCCCGTAAGAGGCGTGATTAGCATCTCGAACTGGGGGTTCCTGGGCTCGATTATCCAGAACGTAGCCGGCGAGTGGTGCCGACAGCGTATGAATGTCACTGGCTCCTTGGCGTCAGGGAAATCGCGTCAGAGACTGATTGCCCCCCTCAGAGATTTGAAACTTATGCCCAGAAGGTCGTCTTCTAAGTAAAAAGCGTAGCCCGATTAGCCCCGTCCACTGAACACGAACAGATTGGAGGGTTTACGGGTCAGCTTAGGTCATGGAGACTTAAATGAAGTCAGGAGAGCTTGGGAAACACTGGTCAGGGGCCTCTCAGCTCGAGAGCCGTTTGCCTGAAGGACTGATCCCACAGACAGCGAAGCTCAGGTGAGGTGCTTCGTGGACGGGAGGCAGGCCCCAGGCCGCTGGCGGGGTAGCGCCTCGGGCTCCTCATCTCCCAAGGGCAGGTGATGGTAGCGCCTGCTCCTCTGCGTAACGTGCAGACCCTTTCCTGCAAGTTTCATGATTCGCATGGGGCATTCTTATAGCACGGAGCAGAACAGTAATCAGAAGGAGTCGGTGACGCAGAGGAAAACCGTGGGCAACTTCAGACAGAAAACGAATTCTGGCAAAAAGAAAAACGTTCTATTTCAGCCGCCATCCAGACTACATTCTCAGCATCCCAGATTACCAGCCAGATTACAAGGCAGCGGATTCGATTGGGAACGGCGAGTTTTAAAGGCCTGCCCTGTCAGTGTCTGGTGGGCCAGGCCCTTCTCTGCTTTTCCACGATCAGCTCGCTCACGCCAACGCCGTCGTGTCGCTTTCCGTGCAAAGTGTCTGGCGTCGGGGCTTTCTGTTTGTAAAACTGTCCTGCGGTCGGTCGGTCCTCGCTGACGTTGCCAGCAGGTGCTCGGAGACTGGCTTTAAGCGAAGTGGCGTGACATGACACCGATTTTAATGGAGGCCCATCGATGTCAGCAAAGGCTAAGTTCCTGCGGCTGATTCCTGGCCGCGGAGATACCACCGAGCTTCTCAGCAAGGACCCCAAACTCTTCTAATGTCCAACGTGGAGAGAAGTGTGAGCTCTACAGACGTTTAAGAACGCTTGATAAGTAAGGTCACGTTGCCTCCACGCGTCATTCTGCCACCTATTTACTGTCGCGTAATTCCTAACCCCCAGGATGCCATATCCCATTACCTCAGCCGCTCCTAGTCCAGGCATTTTAATCCTTGCGTTTCCCTCTCCTCATTTATTTAGGGATGTTCCTGGTTTTAAGGCTGTTTTAGACCCAAACTCGTTGTTTTAGCAAAGAGATGAGTTTCCTGTAAAATGTGAATTGACTCTCAAACCCAACTGAGTTTGGGGGCTGTTGGGAAGCCAAAAGGGAAAACTTTAGAAACAAATCAGGTGGTATTTGCCCGAATGGAAAGAACCGTTTCGAGACACCACCTGCTAAATAGAACTTTACATTTCCCAGCGCGGCTTCATCTCTCTTTGTCAGATCTCGTGTTTGCAGTAGAAAGAGGACAGGAGAAGCCAGGGGAATTTACGTCTGCCTTTTCGAGGGTTTTTTTTTTTTTTTAACGGTCCTAGATCCCATCCTCGTGGCTCCTCCAGAAGGAAAGCCGTCACTGAGACGCCAGCGCCGCGTTGCTCGGCCTGAGGTGCTTCCCGTGACCGTTCCAGTCCATGTGGCGCTTGTTACTGGAAGGCACTCCTAGCCGCCTCCAGGCGTTTCTGACGTCCCGGTCCCTGAGCCCATCCATTCTGCTTCATTGTAGGACTTTTTGCTGTACCCTCGACCCCCAGGCATCCATTAGAGCCACAGTCCTGTGGAGTTCTCTTCCTCCAGGAGGTGTGATGATTAGAGGCGCGGGGAGCGCGTTAACGGGCAGAGGCTGTGAGTTGGGTTCCCCCGCTTGCCTGCCGGTTGGTCTTTGGAATTTCTCGGCGGGGTGTGTGTGAATCCCCTCGTGGAAATGCCACCTTTAGTGGAAAAGCTCTGGCGTGGGCCGCCATTCACTTCACTACACCCCAGGGCCCCAGCAGACACCCCGCATTTGAGCCCTCGTCAGTGCGCGTTGAGTCAACACCTGGCGAAAGTCAAGGTGGAGAACGTGCCGTCGATAACAAGTCGCCCCACGACATACCGATAGCGAATCCCAGAACAATCCGGTTTCCTGAGGATGCCCCGTGCCAGGAGCACGTTTAATTCTGACGACGTCGTGTGTGCCAGTTAGAGGCAGGATCGGCTAGGCTCGCCCTTGCCGGGGGTTCAGTCCCCACGGCTGTTTGTTCGTTGCAGCTGAGCCCGGTGATTGAGCGAATCGCACGGGGAGGGAAAGCCCAGGTGGAAGGACTTGGACGTTTGACGTTTTCTCTCGTCCCGGCACAGGACTCCTTGCGCCCTTGCCTGCCGAATAAGTAGTTTTCTCCACTTTCTCACAGCACCGCAAGCCCACGTACGAGCACGGGGGCCTCGCTCTGGGGGTTTCCTGGCATCACTCAGGGATGCGTGCAGGTGGCCCCCGGGGAAGCCCTAGGACGTCGGGGACACGTCCCCAAGCGAGCAAGCGAGTTGGCGGTGAACGAGTTTGCGAGAACCGTCAGAGTACACGGAGGTGCCCGCCTCTGCCCGCGTGCTCACGGCCCGGACTCGCGTGCAGGCGCCGCGCGGGCTTCCCGGGTGGTGTGCCAGGCCGCGTGTGGCCACCGGCCCGGGCCCGTGCTGGCGCCGGGGACCTGACTCAGGTTCTTTTCTGGTTACCCGGTGTCGCTGATCCGCCGCCCCTAACTCGAAGGCCCCAGGCAGCCATCCTTTACTCGTTCTCGCGGTGCCGAGGCGGACTGGGCCAGGCCACCTTGAGGTGGCTCGTGCTCTGGGTCTCGTGTGTCCTTGCCGCCCGCCGGGGCTGGGGCTGGAGTCGACCCCAGGGCTTTGTCACTCAGGTAGCGGATTTGTCGCGTGCGACCTTGGCAGGGCTGTTTGCCGTGAGACCCACGTGAAGTTTCCCGCAGGCGTCCTGGCAGCACGGTGGCTGGGCCCAAGGTTCAGCATCCCCAGGGAGGGCCGTGGCACGGTTTATGCCCTGGTCTCAGCGATCGGTCACGCAGTGTGGCTTCCCCAGCCACAGCCTACCTGTCAGAGCCAGCGCGAACCGATCCGACCCCGGCGTAATCTAGAAAGGGACAGGCCGCCCTTTCCGTGACTGACAGCTCTTTGCCACGTCCTTTTAGCCTCCCTGGTTTCTGGTGAGCAAGTCAGTTGTTTCCCGGGGGGAGGGGGTGTTTCCAGGTTTTTTCTTTAAGTTACAGTGTGACCCAGCGCGTTTCCAGAGCTTTCCTTTAGGCCTGCCCCTCCCTTCGGGGTCCACTGTCACGGGTGGTCGTTGTTCCAGTCTGCTCGGGTCCCGAGGCTCCTTATTTCCTTACCAGTTTCTCTCGTTCCGACTGGATCATTTCTGGTGTTTCAGCTTCCAATTCGGGTATCCTTTGCTCCGCTTCTTCCATCTGGTCATTGATCCCAGTGAACTTTCTGTCTAGATGATTGCGTCTTCCCCTTGGGAGCCCTTTGCTGACACTTTCCGTTCCTTAGCTGGGGCCGTCTGTCTTTCCATTTTTCCATCGCGTCCATAATTGCTCGTCGAAGTATTTTTAACACGGCGGCTTTAGACGTTTGTCGGATCATTCCAACGTGGCTTCCTCTCAGCGTGAGCGTCTATTGATCGTCCTCTACGACTCGGTCTGAGATGTTTTTGGCTCTAGATGGAGGATGCTTTCTGACCGAGACGTGGACATTTCGAGTATCATATTATCAGACCTTGGATCCGATTTTAATTTTCGATTTTAGCTGCATTTTGTTTTGACACGCCTCCGGCAGGAGGAGGGCAGGGCCGTCACCCCCTCACTGCTGCTGGGTGACGTGTTTGCTGACGCCCAAGGTGGGGACGCCTCGGCTGGGTCTGGGAGGGCTGCTGGGGTACCTAGATTCCCGGGAGGCCGCCAGCGGCACCTCCTGGCTGGGGGCGGAGGGGACAGGAGCGCCTCGTTCCTGATTCCCTCGTGGCCTCCGCTTCCACACCGGGCGGGGCCGTGGCCTCTTTTCAGCCGGGCGTGGGCCAGAGTCCTGACTCTCCAGTGGCCCGTGTGCCCCATCCCAGCTGGAAGGGGGGCCCACCTCGTGAGTGCTGGGTGGTGGAAGGCCAGGCTCCCCGGGGATCGCCACCCACACTGGCGGTGGGGGGCACCCCTTACCACCTGTCAGAGGTGAAAGCCGTGGCTCCCTCCTCAGACCCCTCTGCCACCCCCACGGCTCAGAGCGTTGCGGGCTGGGTGAGGGTCCTTGTTACAGACTTGGGAGCGAAGGAGCCTGTTTCCCACTGGCCGTCACAGGAGGGGGCACGGCAGGGCCCCAGTTTCTTCTGAAGGTCTCCTGTGCTGCGGGGCTGCCCTTCTTCTGGCCTTTGGTGGCCCCTTTTTGTAGGCACCGACTGGCATTTCTGCTAAGTCTGATATGGACGAGGCAGAGGACACTCAGCATGGCGTGGTCCCTCCACCCTGAGGTCTCACGCCAGCCCGGCTTTCCACCCTCGAGCCTCGTGTGACATCCGGTGGGAGGGAGGGGAGCTTATGTCTGCTCCATGCCCGTCCATGTGCTTTAAACAAGTTTCCCGGCTACTTACCACCTGGGAATAAAAGTAGCCCTCACTCAAGAACATTTTATGGAAACAGCCGCGGAACATGCAGACTCCGGGACACGAATAGCTGGGAACAGCCGCTCGCGGGTGGAAAGTGCACCTGAACGCCTGGAGGGTGTCCCAACGCTGATCGGTCGTCGGGCCCCGCTCCCAGAGAGTTTTATGGTTCCTAAGGGAAGGGTGTTGGAATGGGCGGATCAGGCCGCACTCAGTGCAGGGTGACATGCGGCCTTGGGGGAGTGAAGGCCCAGAGCGGACATCGGAGACCTCTCTACATGGACCCGCACTAGGGCCGCCCGGCTGTGGCTGTGTCACCATCGCGCCCTTCCTCTAAAGCTCATCCTTTCTCCCCCGACTTAGTGGGTATAAACGACCCCAGAATTAGAACTGCGCTCGGCAGTAGTGTGACCATTTGTCCAGACCAAGGTGGACTTGGAAATGTTGTCCCCGAAGACCACTAGCTCTAAAGGAGGAAAATTAAAATGTCAGGTTGAGGTCTCTCTGACGTTTTCTTCCTCGGAAGTTGCTACGGGTGTTAACAAAGCACCTTGCTTGGGAACGCTCGCGGGAGGGTTCGCGTTCGTAGCCAGCTGTGTCAGTCAGAGTTACAAGCTGTTTTTCTCTCTCTCCTAGCTCTGTCGGCCTAGCAAAAGCAGCCCTAGAAGCGATTAACGGATTCAACCTTTTCGGCAACCAGGTAAAAAAACAAAAACAGCAATAGCCACAACCGACTGGTTTCTAAGCTTTGGACTACGTGTTTGATGAATTTGGGCTTTCAGTAACCTCATCATTCCTTGGGATCAGAGAAGGTCTGAAACGGACGTAGCGGCTCGTGGTAGAACGGGCTCCCCCTTGCATCCGATTTTCCAGTTAAATTTTAGTTTCCTGACGAAAAAGCGTCGCTTCGTTAAAACAAGTCCCTTGATGAAGAATTCTCATTATCTTCGTTCCGTAACTTTCCCCTCAAGCCTCTTGATGGGTCTTCACACTTTTACATTTCTCTGGCGGTGTATACCGTGTATTTTCCGAGTCGGCTCTCACGCTGGTTTCAATTTAGTGTACGTCGATGTATACCTCCAAGAAGTGGAAGTTTCAGGCCTGCCTTGACCTTCAGTTGGCTGTAATCATATGTCTGACTCTCAGTGGCCTCCGATGGATAAATGAATAAAGAAAATGTGATTTTCCATGTAAATATATACACGTACATGTGTGTATGTGTGCGTTTACACGTGCACCTACGGAACATGCACACACATACACACGTGTATGTGACTGTGTATATTCACACACGTGTGCAATGTCATCCACCCATAAAAAAGAATGAGAGCTTGACATTTCAGCAGCGTGGATACTGAGCGCGTTACGCTAAATGAAATAAGTCAGATGGAGAAAGACAGGTACCTTCTGCTCTCACCGATGTGTGGAACGTAAACAAAACAAAGCAAAACAAAGGACTAAGAACACAGATGCAGGGAGTGGGTGGGCAGTTGCTGGGGGTGGGGTGGAGGGATGGAGAGGGACACATTCCCAGCTGCAAAGTCCGTCGGCCGTGGGGGGGGTGTCACGTGACGCAGTGTGATGACTCGGACACAGCCACCAGACTCAGTTTGGGAGTCGAGTCTGAGCTGTCGGTCTTCAAATGTGCCCCTTGGAGGGAGTCGGGGCGTTCAGGCCGAGTCGTGATGGTCCAGGAAATGGAGGAGGAAATAAAATATTCAGAGTCGATCAGGCGTCCTGGACGACACCCACTCATTAAACACCCTGTCACGTTCCCGCCTCCAACTGGAGACCTCACGACGCTGACCCAGGCCAGGCCAGAGTTGAAGGGCGGCACCTGCAGCGAGGGCTCCCGCGGCGACCTTGCTCAGAGCCAGCGGGCGTGTCTGGCGGCCCTTGCCGCGTGCGGGCCTGCAATTAGCGCGGTGGGGCTGGCAGGAGGTGCTGATTAAGTCCGCTCGCATTTTCCCTGGGGAGGGCTGTGGAAGTCTGCCCCGGAGTCGGAAGCACGGCCTGTGGGCTCCGGCAGATTTGCTCCTCCCGGCAGTGGGGACCGTGGGGACCGGCTGCCTGAAGCGCAGCGAGCTTTTCTGAGAGGGTGACAGACGGTAGGGTGCCCGGGCTTCGGTCTCGTCTTGAAATACGGTGGCACGCTGTTTCTTCGAGGCTGGCGGAGAAGACGCCTGCACAAATACTCTGATGAATTGAGATAAATCAGCCATTGATTTGTGGCCAGAAAATAGAAGCTGGCTGTCTGTTTTAATCACGTAACGGCAAGAATTGCCGTATTTGCCGTTTTCCTTCATTATTTGTCAATTAGCCACTTAGATTGTATCTTTAAAAATCCAACTCGAGCAGACGAAGGCGGCATGCAATTAGCTTTATTAATGATCAGCTTAAAGATAAATCGGAGGTCCTGCTATTTTGTGTATCTGCAGGCTCCCGACGTCTCACGCCCTCGCATTTCTCTGCTGGTTTGTTCTCGCAGCGTCACTTGTTGTTCTTTCCCCCCCATTCAGATCCTAACTCTGGCCCTCAGTTTTCCCATGAAGCACCCCAAGTTCCCTATTTTATTTTCCTCCCGTTTTGTTCTTTTGCCCTCGCCGCTCCCCTGGTACGTAGCCACGTGTCGTCACGTAGGGCCTTTTGGTTTTAATGAGCATCTGGCCCAGGACCGTGCACGTGTCGCCTGGGTCAGCGCCCGGGGGACAGAGGGCAGATCCTATTTTTTCTCGTCCTCAGAGCAGAGACCATGTCACTCGGACAGTGGCAGCTGCTGCATGAAGCGTGGTCCAACTCCGTCCTGTGAGCAGAGGGAAGTGGGGAATGACAAGTAGCGGAAAGGACAGTTTAGCACTAATCCGGTCGGTGAGCGACAGGCTCATTCATTCCTCATTGGTTGATTTATCTGTCAGTTAAAGAGCTTTAGGACGGGAAAGTCCCTTTCATGAGCTGGCACCCAGGGTGCCTGTGGGGTAACGGGAACAGTACTCACCTGCCGAGTCCGAGGCACGGGTCCATCCGAGGGCCTGGTCTGCGCTTCGCATTTCGGTCTAGGAGAGCGATTCGAGGTGTTGTGGGTGCGGGGTGAGTGCATCCTCCGTGCTGGTGCGGGTTGGACGAGGTAATGTCGAACCGGCATGAGTTTTGTGAGGGTTTTCGCCGCCTCCTCCCCGGGTGTTTCTCCGAGCATTCGCTCTGGTGGGCGCAGTCTTTGAATTCCAGGTTCACTCTCCTTGATTTTCAAAATGTTTAGTTTCCCAGTAAAAGGACCGTCCTGTTTCTGGGTGCGGAAAGCACTAATGGCCACACTGAACCTTTTTTTAAACTTGGATCAACTTGGGTAGCAACCAGTCAGCCGTTTCCTTACCCCTTCCCCCGCCAAGCCTTTGGCTCTCATTCCGGGAGTGGGAAGCCGTAGGACCTGGCGATCCAGGTGTGGGCCTCTGTGTCAGAGACTCGACTTGGTAAAGCGAGATCCAGCATCCCTTTCCGATAAAATGCGGATGATGATGTCTGCACGCGGGGATTAGACGAGCTGATCCCTGTGAGGCCTGGGGAAGGGTAGCTGGCGTTACTGGCATTATCACCATCTGAGATCCTCCTGTCTTCCTAATTTAATCAAGTCGCTTTTATAGCCACAATTCTGGATTGTATCTAAATTCGTTTAGTTTGATCACATAATCAGGGTTCTTTTAGGCCGGTACCATGAGATTTTATGAATCTAAATTCCGTTTTGCATTATTCATTGCCAGAAATGTTAGCTGAATCGGTATTTGTGTTTTTATTAAAATAAATATATTTAATTGACTCGTTTTTTGTAATCAATACCTTTTGACTCATAAGACGACTAAGGTGAAATGGGGAAAATGTACCCAATAACTTTTTCTGTGGTTATAACATGAATGTTTATTGGAAGAAACCTGAGAAATGCTGAAAGTATAAAAAAGAAAACAAAAACCTTCTGTAAAGCCGCTAAAATGCAACCGATGGGACCGTTTTGGTGGAGTTTCTTACGGTCAAAATGCCCGGCCTTCTGCGAGCTCTTTTCCCTGCGTTTAGGAAACGCCTTTCTCGTTCTCGCCCAGGGCTGTTCCTGGTCAGTCATCTTCGTGGACCTCGACGCGCACAACCGCAACAGGCAGACGCTGTGCTCTCTGCTCCCTCGGGAGTCCCGATCTCACGTGAGACCTTCCCCCCCGCCCTGCTCGCGTGGACTGTCGATTTTCCCGGGGCTTATTTGTGGCTCCGCTTTTAGCAAACTCCCCAGACGGAATATTATTTCGCAGCCACCGTTGTAGAGAGGCAGTTCAGAGTGTTGCCAAGAGGAGAACAACACCCACCGACGGGCGGATCCCATGCCGTGTCCGCTCCCCATCTGCCCACCCAGTCGCAATCTTCGGTGACAGCGCTTGCCCTTCCGCGTGTTTGTGCACACGCGAAATGTTTTACTTTACGAATCTGGAAGGGCGGGGCTCACAGCGCTCCATCACCCGGTTCTGTGGACGCGCACGTGTTCACCCCAGTAAATCCATCCTGCGGTGTGGACGCTCGCACTTACCCGGTGGTGGGACGTTGAGATCGTTGTGTTTCACTATCACACACCAATTGTTAGGACGCACGAAGTCGGCGTGACTGCTGGTGCCAAACTTTTATCCCTGCCTCCGTTCGTATCTGGGAGTCTGATTCAGTGTGAACTCGAAAACTGACCCCGTTAAGGAGCCCAGTTCTCTCTCCTCCGCGCGGCTCGCTGAGCCACACCGGTGGGCCCCTGCCTCCCCGCGGGTCCCCTTGCTGACTCGGGGCCGCGTGGGCCCCGGCCCGGGGGCACTCACACGGCGCCCTTTCCCGTGTCGCCCCCAGAACACAGATGCCGCCCTGCTCCCCTGCATCAGTTACCCTGCCTTCGCCCTGGATGACGAAGCTCTGTTCAACCAGACGCTGGACAAAGTGGTTAGAAAATTGAAGGGCAAGTATGGCTTTAAGCGTTTCTTGAGAGATGGGTATAGGACGTCGCTGGAGGACCCCAACAGGCGCTACTACAAACCAGCTGAAATCAAGGTATCAAGGGACGGCCGGACCCGCAGCTCAGCGCGGGGGTCAGAGGCCCCGGTTCGGGAGGGGGCTGCTTGGGCAGGAGTCGCGCCCCGCCACCCACTCGCCTTGGGCACGTTACTGGGCTTGGGCCTCGCCCTCCCTCATCTCCCCGGAGAGACCTGTCAGCCGAGCGGGGCCTGATCCACCCTTCCCTGAGCCCTGGGCAGGCTCGGGTGGCATTCCCGGTGACCCCAGGCACCCTGCATAGACGCGTCACGGGGGCGGGGACTGCAGCTGGTCGCGGACATGCCGCCTCCCCAGGGGGCTGTGGGCCCCGAAGGCAGGGGCTCGTCTTCTTGCCCCTCAGTACTCAGTAGGGGTTACTGAACGGATGACACCACGTGATGGACTAAATGAACGAGCTCTTGGATGATAAGAGCTCCGAGGATTTCCCTTTTTAAAGAACAGTGAAGCCGCTTACGAAACCAATCCAGTCGCGTCAGGGCCATAAACAAGTCCTCGCTGTGTCTCCTACTACAATCGCTCCAATTAGCACAATAGTCCCAGCTCATGTGATTGTCCTAATTAACCGTTACTGAGATTTGAAACATTTCATTCTCCGTTTCAGCTCTTCGATGGCATCGAATGTGAATTCCCCATTTTTTTTCTTTACATGATGATCGACGGTAAGTGAGCGCCTCCTGAAACGTCAGCTCCGGGCGAAAGCGCCTGGAGGGAGAGCAGGCAGGGATGCGACCCCTCTGCTGGCGAGGCCGCTGCCCTCGGTGGCGCCTGCTGCCCCCCGCTTTGGACACCTCGCCCCTGCTGTGTGAGCGGGTGCGAAGCCACCCAGAGGATGTAAAAAAGACTGAATTGATTTTAAAATGACGCGGATCTATTTTCAGGGTTACAGAGATTGTTATGACTAGAAATCACGAACTCTGCCATTTGTGACATCGTGAGTGTCTGTAACACTGACGCTTGAGAATTTCCATTAAAATTCAGTTTTCAATTCTAAATGCCAGCGTGACCTTCTAGAATCGATTTCCTGGGAAAAAGGTCACACACGTGTTTACCCTGTTTCATTCCATGTCTTAGATTTTATTTTCATCATTTACATAGAAAATTGCCAAAATCACCACAACGGGGCTCGTAGATTTTTCTAAGGCAGAATTTCTGCCTGTTGAGCTCAGATGCTATTGCGTCTTGTATTTTCCGTTTCAGGAGTTTTCAGAGGCAATCCCAAGCAAGTGAAAGAATATCAGGATCTGCTGACCCCCATCCTTCATCAGACCACAGAAGGTATGTATGGTTGGGTTGTTTCTTTTTCCGAGACGCTCTCCCCGCTAACATCTCTCTAATGTTCCTGCGAAACGTATAAATGAGTCCTTTTAGACAGAGCGATTTATACGAGATCGAAAAAGTAAATGGGGCCTTAAATGAAATAGAAAGGATAATCTATTAATTTGTTATAATAAATTTGTTTTCGGGAAAGGAATTCACTTGGCGAGACGGGAGGGTGATGGATTAGGTCGTAATCACTCGGCGGTTGCCAGGTGGGGACAGATTCTCCACCTGTTACCCGCTGTGTAGCTCCTTTCCCTGCGCGGCGTGACAGTCACGGGAAGCGACTGATGCTACCCAGGTCCCCAGGTCCCACGCTGTGCTAGGGCCGTGCTGCCCCTGCAGCGGGCCGCCCAGAGGCTACGGCCTGGCCCGGAGGTGCCACCGTCGCTTGTCCCCCGGAGCACTCTGCTTCCGCGGTGGGGTCGCCGCTAGGGCCGGCAGCAGGTCATGTTGACAGTCTGCCCCGGTGCTCGGATGCCGTCCTCTGAGGACGGATGTGACGTTTCACAGACGACTGGAAGGCTTGTTGGTCTCGGTGAACGGCCAGCAGAGCCCGTGAAAGGGCGACTGTTTTCTCTGTGTGACTGGAAGACCGATTCGCAAAGGAACTCCCAGCGAGACGTCCCAGCGCCTCTGGCGTTTGGAAGAAGGAGTAAAACGAGAACGTGTTTTCGCGCACGGGTGGCTGCGGAAACGTTTATCTGGAGTTAGTTAGTGTGGTTGGCAAAACATGGTGGTCTCGCGGGCACGATAGGCAGACTGGCGGCCCAGCCCTGTGCCCCGTGCCCGCCCCCCGGGAGGTCCGCGGTGCTCCCCGGGGTTTTCTGCGAGCATCTCGGAGGAGACGCTGCTCGTATGGCTCGCCCTTTAAGATGCTGGGAACGTTGAAGTGGTGAAGTGTTTATGGAGAAACACTCGATTCCAATTTAGGTGAAGTTTTAAAACCAGGTTCTCATGTTTCCGAGCCCCCCCCCACGAGAATCCTTGTCCAGTGTGAGGAAGACTGTGATGAAGGTCGTGATGAACGTGATGTTTGAGGTCCCCTGAGTCGGATCTAGTGTTTGGAGGTGGATGGACGCTCCGTGGTGGTCTGGGGACCACGCTTCAGGCTTCACCGTGTTCACAGAGTAATGTCCGGACCAGTCTCTGTGCGTCATTGACCTTGGGGTTTGCTTAGACACACACGTCACTCTGGATTCACGCATGAAAAAGGAAGCAAATTTTAGGGAAATCTGTGCAATTTTACTAGGAAAATTAAGTTCACCAGGGGCTGTTATTGCAAAAAAAGACGTAGGATGCGGTGGTTTCCCTTTTGATCTCATTCACAAAGATTCCAGTCCGGAAATCGTCATTTTCAGTTTTCGACCAAAGAACATCTTCAGACGGGTGGGTCACAGGGGAAGATGGATCTCCTTCAGCGATACTGAATGAGAGATAAGGGGCTTAATGCTGAAAATGAGGATTTCCCTGCCCTAAGCGGTGGCTCGGGGTTATCGTCCTTCACCGGGGACGACACAGCCTCATTTGCCAAGCGTCCACGGGCTAATCCTGTGGGACGTGGCTGCTGCTCCGGCTCTCGGTGTTTGCGTGCGGTGACTTGTCGGTTCACGTGAAGGTGTTCACATGAAACGTTGTCCAAGGGGATTATGGTGTCCACGTCGCTGGCTGGCGCACGGCCTGTGCCGTCACGTGAGTCTTTTCACGTCAGAAAGCTTCTTCCACGCTTTTCACTGGCAGCTTCGGAAAGGGGCCACGGTGTCTGGTCCCCTGGAGCCTGTGGGCTCCGCTCCCTTCTGTGCGACCTCTCTCTGCCCACCTTCGAGCCGTTGCTCTTTCTCGAAGGAGAACTGGGGATGGACACCGATTCGCTGTCCTCTAAGTCTTCACTGCTCAATGCCCTAGGTCACCCCGTGGTGCCGAAGTACTACTACGTGCCCGCCGATTTTGTGGAATTCGAGAAGAGAAGCCCCGGCAGCCAAAAGCGGTTTCCGAGCAACTGTGGCCGTGATGGGAAGCTCTTCCTCTGGGGACAGGCCCTCTACATCATCGCGAAACTCCTGGGTGAGTGTGGGCGGCTGGGGGGAACGATGCCTTCCCTTGCTGTCGAGCCCCTGGCAGGGGTGTGTGTCTGCTGACGTTTGTCTGGGATTTGTGTGGCTTCGTGCTGTTGGGAGGTCCTGGGGGAGTTTCTCGGCACGTAAAGGTGCATAAACCTGTCTCTCCCCCCGGAGGATGACGGAAAGCTTGTGGGAAGATCATCAAGTGGGCGTGGGTGCTCTGTGACCCTTTAGGAGGCTGCATTCGGCTTAGCGGGGAGGGTTCTCGCAGAAGACTGGGAACGTGGGTTCACTTTTCTGTAAAGAAATAAAACCCTGACTTAACACGACAACCACGTCGGGTCACAGCGTCAGTCAATCTGTTTACCTAACGGAGTCGGTGACCTGCGAGCTCTCTTCTTCCCAGTAAACACACGGTGGCCGTTTGTGGGGACTGGCGCTCGTGGTTCTGGGAAGAGCTGCTTTTGGCTTCTCCCGAGACTTCAGCTTAATCGGGGCACCCTTCGGACACACTGAAATGAAGTCTAAGTGAACGAGCACAAAAGAGCATCATCCGTCTTCCTGCACCATCCCTGGCTCTAACATCAGACATCACGAGCATTTCCATCACAGAGGCTGTGCCGCGCGACAGCGGGGTGTAAACGCTCCCCCTGTGCTGCGGGAGCCGCTCGCTGCCGCTGTCCCGCTGCCGTTGTCCCTGCCTGGCGTTCCTGGTGTTCCTGCAGCAGCGCCACGTCTGTGCCGGGGGGAAAACCGTCTTCGGTTTCTTCCTTCACGTTCCATCAGGGAAGAGTAGTTCAGAGTCCAGACTCCCATTCAGGCTTCTCACGAATGACCCGTGAGGGCAGACGGAAGCCAGCCAAAGAAGGGAGGCTGAAGCGAGTGCTGTTTCCAGCTTTCCCGCTCCCTAGCTGTGCCGTCTGGAGCTCCAGGCCAACTTCGTGCTGATTTAAGAACCTGAGAAAAATCTTCTCTGAGTGCACAGCTTTTTGATGTGGAGTTAGTATTGTTTCTTCAGATTTTGCTTATTTATCCCCCCACAGCACACACGCACGCACGCACGCACACGCACGCACACACGCACACACGCACACGCACACGCACACGCACGCACACGCGCACACACGCATGCACGCACACGCACGCAGTGGTTTTCTTAGAATCCAGCCAGGTTGGAAAGCTGGTCTCTGCTTACAGCGTGTGTTTATCCCACTAGCATGAGTACGAAGAGGCCACATTGCTGCAGCGAAATAAAAAATATTGTAATTGAGGAACAGTTAACCGGTGTAAGGACAAGAGCCTTAACATTAAAATCCTAAGCTTCTGTGAAGATCGTCTGCGATTCTGAGGCTGAAATCCGTCACCTAGGCCATGGGACTTGACACCTAAACCTCCGTCCTGCTCTTTGCCGTATGCCCAGCCTGCGACTGATGCAGCTAGAAACAGTGCCGTCTGAGGGAAGCCTCTGGGCAAAGTGAAGAGGGCTGATGAGCTGGAAACGCAGAATCGGCCATACTCCACAGAAGCAGACTGAGCTTAAAAAAAAAAAAGGAAGAAAGAAAAAGATTGAAAACAGCATGAGCTGGTGGAAAAGCCCTGGACCTTCCTCATGCCAAATAAACGCACCGACTGTAGACACTGCGGGTATAAATGGCATTTTCTCACAGTGAGAGCGGACGGACGGAAACAGTGCAGGTCCCGCTTTCATCTCTGGGCCACGGTCAGAAAGAAGGAGGACTTCAAAGGAGAGCCAGGCCGCTTTTCCCCGCTGAGCTGCTAGAACGGCCGTGGAGACCAGGCAGGGCTGCCGCCTGCTCATTAGCGCCTGGCCCAGGCGCGCGTCGCCTCGTAGCGGCTGCTGTGGTTCTCTGAACCGTGTACCCTTGCCCCACGGCCGCCAAGCGCGCGTGGGTGTCATTAGGACCCCAGACGCCTCGTTTCCTAACAAAGTCCCCTTTGTGCATCCAGGGAGGCCCAGTCGCTTGACGACACTGTTTTGTGGGCCGTTGGTTGGAGTCGCAGGAAAATACGAATCCTTAGAAAGGTGCTGTCCTTGGGCTTGGCTCCCGCCGACTCCGGTGGGCTGGCATCCCGTGAAACCCACTGAGGTTTTGCTCTGAGTCTGCCTGAGCGAGGGGTCGTTCAGCAAACGATGTGGCTTTTCTCCTGCGGTGGGAGCAGACGGACTCGACACGCTGTTTCCCGTGCCCCGAGCTGCCCACTGCGTTCCCGGAAAACAGTGCCCTGTCCCAGCGCGTTTTCCTCAGAAGCATTAGGCTTTTGGAAAATCAGTGTTTGCTCTAAAATAGGCGCATAAAGGATAGACCTGCTTGTTTTAAGTCGGATAGACGCATTTTGAGATGTAACGTTTGATGCGTCGTGGAATGTAACATCACTCCCATCCTCACATGTGGAAGTTCAGAAACCACGCGGGTAAGAGACGGTCAGTCTGGAAAGCCGCGGGCCTTTGGGGTTATTTGGCAGAAATAACCTTAGTATTTATCACGTGAAGGTCACCTGGAAGTTGTGACCTTCGCGCTGAATTTATTCTGAGATTAAGAAAACAAGAGGAAAGCGAGATAAGGGAAGGTTGATGACACCTTTCCTCTAAGACTTCCCCAGGGCCATCATTCACGTGGAATGCGTCTCTGATCCAATCTCGGTTAAAAAGGGAAACTCGTTTAAAAAGGGAAACTCAGGGGGTCAGCTCTACAGAAAACTGGCTTCCGGACCTCGGCGTGTCTTTTCAGCGTGTAGGCAGCCAGGTTTCCTCACCTCGAGCGTCGTCGTTCGCGGGGACGGGTTTCATTTTGGTGGGACCGCCGGGTCCCGACCGTTAGAGAGCGGAGCTCCACGGACCGCACGGCTGCAGATGGGCCGACACGAGAGTTTCCTCTGGGATGGCCGCTCCGACAGCGTTACGCAGAGCCATCGGGAGTTACAACGAGGCACGTTTTCTGAGTGAGCTGGAATTACTGAGCAATTTTAATCAACTGTAACTTTCCCTCCCACACACACGGGCCCCCGAAGTATTCAGGTAAATGGAAATTTTCTTGCGTTTTACGAGATTTTGTTTCTGTTTGGGACAGGCATTGTTCAGTTTACGAGGAGGATTAACAGAGGCTGTTAAGGCGATGAAACGGACGTCGAAGGACGTTAAACATCCCGAATGCGACATGCAGGCAGAGTTCCTGACTCAGTCTCTTGGGTCTCTGAAGTGTTTTGGTCCATCGTGGTTTGCAACTCAATTCACTTTCCAGTGGGAACATGTTTTAAAGGATTAACACCCGGCAAACGCGGGGCCGTGGGATACGGATCATTTCTGACGTCATCTTCCTTTCCCTCCACTTTCTCGTCCTTTGGTTTCGTTTCCTTTTACTTCGTCTTTCTTGGACTGTTGCGGAACCATGAAGAGTTCCGGGGTCATGAACGTAGAGACTAGACAGTCCAGGGTTTGAGTTCAGGTTCTGCTACTTATTACTTAGTGACCTGAGGACTTTTCCTGACTTCCATGACCACCAGTTCCTTTATTATTATTATTTTTTGTTTTAACGATGAACTGATATAAAGCATTTACTGCGGGACAAATCCATGCGTGGATGGTTCCTCTCCTTGCTGTCCTCCCTTCCACTCTCAGCCCCACTTAGGAGCTAATGTTTGTGAAAATAGGTTTCATAGTTCTTGCTCACGAGGCAGCTCGGGATGCCCAGGGGCCTTCCTTGGGGAAACCCCAGAGCCACAAAACACCACGGTTGCTGCTTACCCAGCGGTCCAGCCGCTGGTAGAGACCTGCCCTGCCAGTCGCTGCGCCCTGCAGGGACTCTGCAGCAAGAAGGGCTGTGGCGGCCTAGGAACCGTCTTTGTCACGAGGACAGCCCAGCTGTTCTGGCGCGTCCCTGCCTCGTCCCAGTGTCTGCGCGAAGTCCAGGCCATTCGCACCTGATTCCATTCACGATGTTTCTCGCCCAATTGGCCTCGGCTACAAAGGCCATCGGTGAAGCCTGGACCCCGCACGCTTTTTGAAAGTGAAAGTCGGTGACCAGGTGCCCCTCGTGAGCCTGAGGACGGGAAACGGGGGCTTGGTTTTCGCTGGGGGTTACCTTCAGGCGCAGGTGGCGCCTCAGCGTCGCTCGGGGCTTCCCCACAGTGTAAACGACTGGCTTTCTCGAAACTGCGAGTGGAACTGCTGCTCAGGCTAGAAAACTTGTTTACAAAACCGTACGATCCCACCCTCAAGTATGTTAGTAAAATCGGATAGGAAGGCCATGACCCCTGGAGTCCCGGGCCGGTTCGCACAGGTAGCTGCTGTAGTCCCTGCCTCCGAACGTGTCGTCGGGGCGCTGCCCTCGACAGACGTTACCCCAAGGGGTCCCCCTGCCTTCTCTGAGACGAGACCCGAGCGAGGCCGCGCCGCCCGTGACCGACTGCTCAGGAGTCTGCAGGTCGTCGCCGGCAGCCTTGACGGCGCTGAGTGCGCTCGTCACCAGCCGTGCTGGTGGTTCGGAACGCACTTCTGACGTCTGATTCCCCGTAGACAGTCTAGTCACCCGCTTCGCCCATTTGACCTTGGTGTTTCGGTTTTCTCATCAGCCTGCAGGCACGGTTTACGTCTGGCGTGTCTCAGCCTGGCTGGTGGTCTCCCGGCTTGTTCCCCCCAAACTTCGCTTGTGCCGTGTTCGAGGAATGAATTTGAGGTGTCCACGTACGCAAATCTGTCACCGCCCTCGTATTTTTGCCGTGGCCTCTAGGTTTACCCTCAGAAAGGCCATCTCTGTTCAGCGGAGAGCACGCGTGTCGATTCGGGACGCTCTGGGCTGACCGGGAGGTTCAGGATCTCCGTTGTGTCCGCCGCATCAAGCTCTTCCCAGTGCACGTGCTGCCGGAGTGCGCCCTGCAGCCCTGTGACCGTCAGCGAGGCTTTGCAGCTCGTAATTTCCCCCTGTCGATTGTCTGCTGAGCCTGCTTCTCGGGTGTCCTGTAATTTTGGTGTCACGATAAAGGAAAAATTATTCGCTCTGTTAAATGTTCTTTAAATCGTCGTTTCATTAAAGAAACACGCGTTCTTCTGAACAGTTTTTCCCCTCAACAACGATTGTTTGAGGCAACCTCAGGGTGTGCTCCTAAACCTTTCTGTGCTTAAAGCAGGCAATGTGAGCGATTTCCGCTGCCCCTCGGGGTTAGAGACGGCTGCGCTATTTATAGAAGCGCTTGATTAGCTGTGAGGCGCTCTGCCGCGGGGAGCTGGAGAAAGCCGTTCCTCTTCCATCCTTTTCCTTTTCTTTTCACTTGAAATATTCTGTACCTGGCAGGTGCACACCCTTTCAGGCTGGTCACACTCCCCAGAAAACCAGAGCCGGGAACTGGCACCGAGGGGTGGGCGCTCTGTTTCGCCTCCTGAGCAAAGCAAGTCAGCGCGGTGGAAAATACATGTCTGTTAGCTTGACCTTTTAGAGTAAGAGCTGCTTTTACCACGTGGGAAAGAAAGTAGTAATTGTAGCAATTAAAGCAGTGCACGCGTTCCGACTCGTTAGCCCCCGCCTTGTCATTTCCTTTATCTGGTCTTTTGAGCACCTGCTGCAGGCCAGGTAGGCTATAGCCTGAATGAGAAGCTGCCGCCTGTAGGGTTACAGGCTACAGGGGAGCAGTCGGGAGCGCATCAAGCTGGACGTGCAGGTGCAGGACCGAGAGAGAAATGGGGGAAAAATGCAAAGAAATGAGCCTTTTCCGAAGACTTGGTTGGCTGTTCTGTCACTTCTAACGGGTTGGCACTGAGGCTTTCCAAGGGTGTGCGGTTTCTTCGTTTGTCCGTTACCACGTATGTGTAGACGGAATTTCACTTCTGTAGAGACAGTGACACGTTCACCGCGCACGACGCTTGGTGGTCGCGGACGTTCTTCCACGCCTCAGTGGTCCGCAAACGCGGTCGGGAGAGGATTCGATGCAGTGTCACCGGACTCGTCGGCCCTGCGGCAGGAGCTGAACGGCATTTAATAAAGTGAAATTACACGTCGGAACTGGCCACGACTAAGCCGACATTGGCTGGGCTGGAATTCGGCAAAAGTCTCTCCCCGATGTGGGCAGGGGGCTCTAAGGTGCCAGGGCCCAGTTGTTAGTCAGCTGTCCCCTCGTCTTGGGCGTCCTCGTCCCCTGCGTTACGCGGGCGCCGGTGTTCTCAGTGGCTGTGCGGTCAGGAGCCCAGACTCCGGGACGGCCTGCCTCGTTTGAACCTGGGCCCTGTCACTTACCGGCCCGGCGCAGGTTCCGCCTCTCGCTGCCTCCGTGTCATCGTCTGTGACGTGGTAGGGGAGTCGCGAAGGTTAATGAACTAACGTATGGGGCCGCGCGGACGATGCCAGGAGTGCAGGGGACGCTGCAGAGGCATTGGAACGGCCGCCGCCTGCTCGGCACAGCGGCTCCTTCTTCTTGTTATTCTCTTATTGATGTCCCTTTTATTGTGATTGAAGGCATCTTCCGAGAGTGGCTAAAAGTGCCTTTGGGGCTTTCGCCTAATGGATAACACTGCACGTGTGCCTTGCGGCCACCCAAGGACAGAAACGTAGTGAGAAACACTGCCCAGGCCGCGAAGCCTTTGGGCGGTGGACTGTCTGTCCTCGAAAGCCGTGGAAACGAGGTGTGACTTCTTATAAAATAAATATTGAGCACGCACGGTGTCGTTTGTACGGATCCGGGTAAAACTGGAGAAGGAGCTGAGCGCGTTTTCGCAGCTTCCGTGCAGTGGACTCGCCCCGGGGGAGGTGGGGTGCGCGGTGGCCTTCCACGCGGTCCCACCCGGCTGGGACAGCGGACGCGCAGTCCGGGGGATGCGCGCTGTCACCTCGCACGGACGCTGCAGCGGGCGCTCCGACCACGGGATGCAGGGCTGCGTTTCGGGGTTTCCCCTGCCCACCCCCCAGCCCCGTCCCTTGCAGGTTATGGGGCGTCCCCGCTGATGGGGACGCCGACTTGGGACCGTTTCCCGCCCTCCCCTGCCAGATGCTCGAAGTTGCCTTCCTTGTTACTTCGATTTTATCAAAAATTGTCGCAAGGAACCGCCACGTGCAAAGGACTTCTGCATCCCTAATCCCGTGGAGCATCTTTTCGTGTGCCCATTGGTAATCCCTGTGTCTTTGGGGAAATAGCTGTTTCTCGGACACTGGGGCCCTGTGTAAAGCAGGTTATTTTTTATTCTTGAGTCGTCATTGTTCTTCATATATTCGAGGTACGAGTCCCTTAAACGGTGGATGGTGCGCAGACCGCTTCTCCCGTCCACGGGCTGTCGTTTCGCTTTCTTGTCCTCCGAGGTACGAGAGGTTATAATTTCTTCCCCGTTCAGCTTATCTCCTTTTTGTTTTTGTCACGTAACGTTTTGGTGTCGTCGTCACAGATTTGCGATCTTCCTCCAGCACTTTTATGGTTTTAGCTCTGACACTTAACCTTTGATCTGTTTTGAGCGAATGTTTGTAGATGGGGTGAGGAGGAGGCCCGGACTCACCCTTTTGCGTGCTGATGCTCAGCTGCCCCGGCACCTTCGTGCGGCCCCGCGCGCGGGAGGAGTCCTGCGTCCACCGAGGAGGAGGCGTTTTCTGCCCTCGGCGATGGAGCATCCTCTAGGCGTCCGTCGGGTTCTGCCGGTTTACGTCGTCGAACAGACGCGTTTTTGGTAAAGTCCTTTTCCTCGTTTTTTTCTCCCGCAGCCGATGGGCTCGTCAGCCCCAGAGACCTCGACCCCGCCCAGCGCTACGTCCCTCCTCAGGAGCAGCGGAATGTCAGCATGAGGTTCTCCAACCAGGTAGAGGCCTGCTTCCTCGCGACCTCATCCCAGCGCAGGTGGAGCTCCGCCTGGGAGAGAGTTCATTCCAAAGGGGCTTTCCCTGCCCCTTCTGAGGGCAGGCCTGCTCCCTCTCCTGCTCCGTTAAGGTTTTCCTGTTTGTGTGCCCCCCGTACGTTTAAAATTTGCCTGTGGGACAGAGCTGTTAGTGAACGGGGACGTGTGAGTCACGTGTGACCAACGAGGTGTCTTCCAGGTGACACTGGCGTCCTCACGCGGTCGCGCTTCAGGTGTCGGGTGTCACTGGGGAGACGCAGTGTGTGTCGGTGGTGGGGACAGGTGGGGCTGCGGCATCACGGAAGCGCGTGGGGTCCCCCGGGCTCGGTGTCCCTCCAGCGCTGTGTCTCTGCGACAGGACTGGGTGAAGCACCGAGCCGCTCTCGGTGTTGGGTGGCATGTCGGGTGTATAGTCCGTCCTAGGATTGGGACGATGTCGTGTCACGAGCCGGGATGTTTGCAGGAGCAGCGGGGTGGGTGTGGACCTGAGCAAACCCGCAAGCATTCGATGGTGCCGGAGGTGAGCGGACCCGCTGGGCCCGCCGCACTGTTTCTCTGGTTCGTTTGCTCGTCGTCAGCAAGCGTGTGATTGCTCAGAGTGTTTACAGACGGGACGCTGTTTGAGAGACTTTTCAGTAAACGTGAAGATTCCCTCGAGAACATCGGGTCCCCATGTTAATGCGTGATGGGACTTTTCACGGGCCTGTGGGCTTCTGCACAAGGTGAGGGCTCGGCCTCTGTCCTCGTCCCCACGCGTGTCACTGCCGTAGAAGTGTCGTCCGTACACACTCGAGGCAAGCAATTTTGCTTGAAGAAGTGGTAAAATAGGGACTGCGATTAGCTCTCTGTCACCCGTGCCGCGGCCCTGCATTTCAAGGCTGCTGTGTGTCATCCGCGTGGCACCTCACGTGGGCGACCCCTTTGCTGGTGCGATGGCGCTCAGAGCCTTCCCTTAGGAAATGAAATAATAGGTCACGGGTGGGAGCTTGGGGGCCGGAGCCGGAGGGCACCCAAGCACATGGCATAAGGAGGGCCGTGGGTCGTGTGCAACTTCTGACACGTGAACGCCCGCGGCTCCCTCTCTCCCACTCGAGAGAGTCGTCGGAGCACGGGGGAGGAGAGGGAACTTCACCGAGAGCTCGTCCTTCTCTAACGATGCGACCAAACTGCCCGTGGCACGCCTCCCAGGTGCCACGGTCTGGCCAAGAGGGCAGGTGAGGACACGAGGGCCGCGTCCGTGCACGGGTCTGCGTCATTCCTGGGAGGGAAAATACGCGTGGTGAGAGCGGGAGGGCTAACCAGGCTGGCCCGGCTTGGTCCTCCTTCCCCTTATCTTAGGGGATAATTTGTCTTCGTAAGTTTTTCTGGGAGGGAAATGGGAATTAAGATTTCT
The DNA here is from genome assembly GCA_030015415.1 of Cynopterus sphinx. Taxonomy (NCBI): domain Eukaryota; kingdom Metazoa; phylum Chordata; class Mammalia; order Chiroptera; family Pteropodidae; genus Cynopterus; species Cynopterus sphinx. Next base: position 1,606,578 of record CM057386.1, read on the forward strand.
TCTGCTCCCTGGGTCACTTTTCCTCCAGGGTAATTTCTGAACAGTGACGGCTGCCACTCATTTTCCAGGGAAGCTTTGTGGGCTGTCGGCTGCTTAGTGCAGCTCCCCCATTCAGAGTGTGCAGCTCGGTGGTTCCAGCCTGCTCGCCGCCATCTGTTCCAGGACACTTCCACCGCACCCGCAGGAAGTCCCGCGCCTTCTGACCGGCCCCGCTCTCCCCGGCCCCAGCTTCCTGTCTGCGTGGGTCTCCCCTGCTGGACGTGTCGCGGAAACGGTGTTCTCTGCCTGGCTCTTTCCACCCTGCGTCACGTTTCAGAGCTCAGCAGGTCGTAGCAGGTGTCCGCGGTCCCTCCGTCCCGCAGCCGCGTGACGTCCCGTCGGGTGTGTGCCTCCGTCTGCTGATGGGCGTCGGGCTTGTTCCCGCGTCCCGGTCACTGTAAGCAGCGCCGCCGGGAAATTTCGTGGCGCGTTTCTGCGTGACACGTGCGTGTTTTGGATGTGATGGAATCGCTAAGTTGCACGCGGACCCCACGTTTGACACTTGGAGGGGCGGCCCGGCGGTTTTCCGAGGGGACTTTGTGCTTCCCAGATAGAAACCTCTCGTGCGATCCGCACACTCCTTCCCGTTAGGGAGACTGTCACCGCACTTTCTTGGTGGTGTCGTGTGCAACCCAGAAGTCCTCCGTTTTGACGAAGTGTGACTCACTTTCCTCGCTCGTCCTTTGGTGTCATCTAAGAAACCGCTGCCCAGTGCAGGTCGCAAAGGTTTGCGTTTGTTTTCTTCTAAGAGTTTCACAGCTTTAGCTCACGCGTTTCGGCCGCTGAAGCATTTTGAGTTAGTTCCGTGTGCGGGGTGAGGTAGGCATCCAGCTTCATCTTCGCGCGTGGACGTCCAGTTGTCCCGGCACCATTCGTGGAATCTCCGGAGTGATGGTTTCCGTTTTGTTACGGTAAAGCAGACAGCACGTCACATCTGTCACTGTGACCGTTCGTCGGGGTGCCGGCCCGCGGCGTTAAACACGCCGGCAGGGTCTGTAAACCGCTGTCTGCACCCCGACCTCGCACCGTCCCCGGCAAACCTCTGCCCTCTCTCGTCCCCCACCCCCGGGACCTCTCCTCTGTCCTACCTCCCCCCGTCTCCATGAATTTCCCTGTGCGCGGTCCTACGGGGATCACACACCGCATTAGCCCTTCTGTGGCTGCCTCATTCACGCGGCATCACGCCCGACGCACTTTCTCCCGTTCCGTTGCTGCGGTCGTTCTCTCCTCCCGCGTCTGCTGATTGTCATTTGCCCCATCAGAGTGCGAGATGGTTCTCGGCGCACTAAGCAGTCTCTTCCCGCCACCTCCTCCACCAGAGGCGAGGAAAATGGGCCTGGGAGGTGGTCTCGACCGTCACCGCTTTTTCCCTGATGCCAGAATGCGAAGGGCTTTGCCTGAGGGCACCCTTAGCTACGCTGGAAGTGCCAAGTCACCTCAGCCCGTTCGTTCAGTGGGTTAAGGGAAAGACTGTTTTCTTGTCGCCTGTGGGTCCTCGTGTGGGGCCTGGGGCTGGCCCGTCCCCCCCTCCCCCGCACCCTTCGACCAGGTGAGCCCCTGGGGCTTGGGTAGGTCCGGCCTCACCTGTGGTCGTCTGAGCGGGTTAGGCGGGTCCTGTAGGCTCCTCTGCTCGGTGCCTTCAGGCACTCGTTTGCCGAAAGATCTTAGAACTCGACGGCCCTTCCTCTGTTCGTCGCCATGGCTTCAGTCTTTTATTTATTATTAACGTCGACGTGGTCATGTCTGTGGGCTCGGAGGGGACACGAGGCTTGCCCGGCCTCAGCCCCCGTCCTGAGCCTGCCCTCGTCCCTGCAGTCGGGTGTCCTTCGCTCCAGCGACACTCTGTGCTGCGTTAGGTCCAGGCCCGTCCCGAGTGTGCTTCCCCAGTGCACGCGATCACGGTTCGGGGCGGAGTTGTGAACCCGTGAGTGCTCCCGTGGCGGGCACCCGAGGCTGTCGGCCACCTCTGAGCGGTTCTGGGGGACGCTGCGCAGAGGCCGGACCTGGACAGTTAGGGTGATGAGAGGCGGGGAGACGTCTGGGCCCAGCGTGGCTTGCCCCGACCCCCGGCGGCCGGGCCGCAGGCCTCTCACCCTGCATCGGCTCCTCACGGTGCACCCGCAGCCGGGCTGGGCCCTGCTCCCCCTGCACATCCGCTCACTTCCTAAAGGTTTATGACTCTGAGGTGATTTCAGGGGTTTTCACGCGAGGCTCAGCTTTACGTGCTTCGCTTCATTCCAACGCTCTCAAACAGCTTAACCAATTTGAGACGATTTCTGCTGAAAGGATTAAGAAACTAATAACTTCGCCTTATTAGCTCGGCAAAGGGAGGAAGTGTTTACGTGGGACCGAGAGCCAGTCTATCTGCAAGCAGCGGAGTGAGTTTGAGTCCTGGACAGACGCTCTTATGTTATCACAATAAAACAGAATAAACCAGTCAAGGCACGGACGACGCTTCCGAAAGCCCGGCCGTCTCGTGCCACAGCTCCCGGAGCCACGCGCCGGAGCTCCCTGCAGGCTCTCCGCAGTTAAAACGTCCCAGGTTTTAAGGGGGCAGAGCGCCTCCTGCCAGGTACTGCTTATACCGGAGCCAGTGAAAATGGGAGGCCCGGATCAAAAAATATTCAGAACCGACCACGGTTAAATTAAAAAACGGGAATGAGCTTCCCCGCGTTTATAACAGCGTCCTGATTCACCCACTGAACCCATCGGAATGAAAGGGTCCGAAAATGAGCACGCGAGGGGACGAGATAGTCCACCTGCAAGAGCGAACTCCTCGCAGTCTTGGCCGAAACGTCAGAGGGGACGCGTGGGCTCGTGGGAAGAAGAGGAAGCGCAGGGGACGCCGTGACCCAGGCCTGTTTGACCACTCCCCACGGGCCCCAGGCCCTGTCCCCGCCGGGTCTGGCTCCCTGGGCCGAGAACAAAGCCTGGTTATCCACCGAGATGTGTCAGTCGAGGGGCTGCCCTGGGACTTGCTGCTTCCTCCTCTTGTCCGGCTTTGACTCCGTCTCTAAAGGTCTGTTGGTCTTTGCAGAAAAGCCTCCCCTTTGGCCCTGTCCTAACCCCCTCTTACACCGGGCCCCGCGTTCCAAGGGGGTGCACCTTCCAACCCGGAGGACCCCCCGCGCCCCCGAGGTCCCTGGGGCGTGCCGGGCACTTTTGCCGTTGTCCCGGTGACAAAGGTGAGCGACGTTCTGCGCTTCTGGCGGAATTGTCACGATGGAGCCGGCCACGCGTGTCGAGTCCCCCTGGGGAGGACTGCGTCTCACCCTCATTGTCTCGGCGACACCCGGCTTTGGCTGAGGAGTGCATTTCTCGTGCCAGTTAAAGTGGACTGGCCCAGCTCGACGGCCTTGGGGGGAAAAGCCAACACGAAAGGGATGCTGCTTACGCGGAAGAGCTTATCTTCCGAGCTGCAGAGTTTCTAATTTAGGAGGAGAGTCAGTCCCGACTTACCCGTTCGTGTGCGTAGCTGGCTGAGAGCAGACATCCTGCTGGTCCTCACTTCTCCAGTGGATGGAGAAAAGGAGGTCGTGTGCTTCGTGTTCTGAAATGCAGCCGCATGAACTTTTGTGGGATTTTGTTTTTAAGAAGGGGGTGTAGTCTGGTGGCTTGTGTCACACAGGGCGGCTGAAAACCCAGTCTGCGTGACCTTGGACGGTTTAAGGACTCTCTAGGCCTCCCTTTCTTCATCTGTCAAGTAGGGATAACGATTCCCAACTCCCGACGGCCGTAACGAGTAAAGCTCCCACCAAACGTCTGACACGTTATGAGAGCCGTATCAGCGTTATTGCTGTTTTTATGTTATTCCAGTTAATTTATTTACTAAGAATATTACTCCCTCATTCAGGAGAACGAGCCCAATTCTGGAAAGTCTGGAGGAAGCACTGTAGTTTGAACATCTTGGCCGCTGTGCAGAAGCTTCCTTCGTCCGTGGTGCAGCGATGGGGGGAGTTCATCAACACGTACTCATGCAGTCGCAGTCGTTTTCCATGTTCTTTAAAACATCATCTTAAATGTCTAATGTTTGTTTGTTTTTACTGTGGCTGTCAGGTTTCCTTTAGCGTGTACGTTCTACCGTGACTTCTGTTCCGGAAGTTTATCCTAACAAGGCCCCGTTAGAATTTGACGTTCACTGCGCTGCAGCAGTTTTAAGGCCATCGGCGTCGCTAAATTGCTTTTCATTAAAAGGTCCGTCCTCAAAGCTCTTCCGCTGCTGAATGTAACATTTTATGCTCCGTAGTGTTCGTTCGTTATGAAAATAAGGCGACAGTGTAGAAGGGAAACAATTCAGCTTTACACTTACCTGAAAATCGTAAAAACGGAAATCGCTTTCTGAAACCTTTCCTAAGACTCACGGGTCCAAACGTACCGTTCCAGACCACAGCCCCGCTTCAGGACTGTTTAATTTTTTAAAATCAAATCTGTCTGTGTGAGCCGTAAAGCTCCCCATGGATAGCTCCGCGACGGACAGGAGCTGCTTTCTTCTTGTTTCTCTGATAAAGTTCAAAGCCATTTGCCAGGCCCTGAGTGTTCACTGCCTGTACCGCCCGTGCGTGGTGGAAGTTACGAGACTGTTATATCTTCGAGAGCCCCCGTTTCTCTCCCACCTTTTGTAGACTCCAAGAGGAGTGGCATGTGCAGGGCCACACAGGTAGGGACCCATGGCTGGACCCGGCTGTCCTGGCTGTGGCCTGGTCAGCCCCGCCCCCGGCATGTGTGGCGGCCGACACGCGGGTACTCTTGGATGGCATCCAAGTCAGACCCGTTCGGTGATACTTGTCAAAGGTGAGCGGGCAGGCTTTATTCGGGGCCTGCACGGTGGGGTTTCACAGTCGGCCTGGGGGTGGCGGGGTCAGTGCAGGGGCCGTTACTGAGAGGAAACCCCACGTCTCGGGGAAGGGGGATTCTGCCTCGACTCCCCTCACGGGATTCTCTGCCGAAAGCGGCTCAGTTGAGCAGACCCTCCTGGTGGTGCTGGGGGGCGAGGGGTGGGCCTTCTGGCTGCACCGCGTTAGCAAGGTCCCTGCCGCTGGCGCTGTGACCCTGGATAGGTCGGCCAGGCCTCCCGGGCCTCGTTTTGTTTTCTGTGAAATGGGGATAACGTTTGGTCGCGGCTCCGAGCTCCGTGTGGAGGGTTCTGTAACGTGTCGCCGCCGCTGTTACTTCTCAACCCGGAACGTCACTGTAGAGAGGAAAAGGGGGCTGGGCACCCTGCGAGGTAAGGGTTAACGGGAGCTTGGTGACAAAGTGGATGCGAGTGGAGGAGAGAGGACGCAGATTACTCCGGGGTCCTGAGCCGGAGTGAGCGGCCGGCTTGGGGCAGAGCTGTCGCGGTTTAGAGCGGTTGACTTGGGAAATAACCAAGAGAAAAGTCCAGAAAGCAGTGGGAACTCAAGGGAAGGTTCGAGACTAGAAATGTAAATGTGCGTCCGTCGGCCCAGCTTTGGGGGGTGAGGGATGGGGGGATGACCCGGGACCCAGTGCGAGGATTTCCGTCTCCAGAGGCAAAGCAGGTCGGATGGTGGAGCAGAGTTGAGACCAGGGCCGGGGGGAGGTGGCGGTGGCGGTAGGCACAGGCCGTGTCTGGGAAAGTGAAGCCGGGAAAACTGGGACGGTGGCAAGTCCCCTGAGGGTTTCTTGACAAAGGTGCTGGGAATTCTTTGGGGGAACGGACGCTTCTAAGGTCGAAACGATGGGACCCGGGAGACGCGGGTATCGCAGCTTCCACGGGTGGGGGGGGCAGCGGTCCTCGGACGGGCGTGAACCCGGAGCAAGTGGTCCTGCCCTTTGTTGTTGTTTTGCATCAAACACCGCGCCCAGCAGTTAGTTTTCCCCTCTGATGAGGCCGATGCTGGGTTTCGTCCTCGAAGGATAAAGGCGCAGAGTTCTCATCTGTCGTCAGAGGTCCCGATGAGACCCTGAAGAGTTAATTTTTCGCATCCTTTTGAGCAACATTAGCTTTTAAGGTCTTTATCAAATAAAAGGCAGGTTGTCGCACCTTTAAATGCAAATGTGCTTTGTTGGCCTGTGACACCCTCGTTTCTCTAGCGCAGTAAGCTGAGTCGCGTGGACATGTCGGCCTGAAATGGCGTTTTCACGCCTCTGACCGGGCCCCTCACTGCCGCCGCGCGCGTTCGGACGTCTCTGCCCTCCGCCGCCGCACGTCAGTTCCAGGGGCCTCTTGACCCCCTGGAGGGGAACCGACTGATGGGAAATCAAGCGTTTCCCTTTTCAGAGTGAGTTCGGGAATGTCGCGTCGTTCCCACAGAGTCACATTCGGTCCGTATTTCCAGAGCTTCCTGTCACTGCGACTCCTCAGCGCCTCTCAGGTCTGCGTCAGTCGCACGCGCGCTTGCGGTGGGCGCGTCCGAACAGGGCTCGCAGCGTGCGCTGTCGTGGGTCCTTTCCACACAGAAGAGGGGAGCAGCAGGCACTCAGCGCTGTCTCCCACGGGAACCGGGCAGCCCGACAGCTTGTGGGTGATGACCGCCGCGCTGGTCGCCCGGTCAGCCGGGGGCCCCTCTCCGCCGCGGGGACCGCGTGCTGGAAGAAAGCCTCTTTGATGCGGTGTGAGGTGCCAAAGGGACACGGGCTGGCGACGGAGGGATGAGCCTTCTAGGCGGTTAAGATGTCAGACGAACAGTTTTACCCTCAACCTTTTTCTTTCCCCCGAGAACCCATAAATTGGGTTTTTATTTTAGCGCCCCCTCTTCCCTTCCGAGCTAGATGATGGAGAAGGACTCTCAGCCCTCGGACCCCTCTCACGCATCATTCAGAGAGGCCCCGATGGGCCGGACTCTCCGTTCCGCGGTGCCCCAGGGCGTGTCTGCACCCTCAGGCTGAGTGGGGGGAGGAGCCGAGGCGGGTGGCCACTGAGGGCCGCGACGTGTTCGGAACCGCGCGGCGATGGTTCACGCTGCGCTCGACTCTGACGGCAGCCGAGGGTGGCCGCGTCGTTCCTGACGTGTCCCCCTCTGTCCTTCTGTGTTGCAGGGCCCGCTGGAAAACGACCTGGTGGTCCACGTGGCCCTCGTGGCGGAAAGCCAGCGGTACGGCCTCGGGGGGCGGCGTGTCCTGTGGGGGGCAGGGAGGGGTCCGAGTGCTTTCTGCCGCGACCCTGAGTGTGGCAGGAGAGGCTCATTCCACCGACCCCTCGGCGGGCTTCTGAGGGGGTCGTCAGTGCCACTTGAAGTGCCCGTGTCTGACCATCGTTTTGTCGCAGTCCGTGGGCATGTCAAAGCCTGGCCCCCCAGGGCCACTGCCTCCTGGGGCGGTGCGTGCCCCGAATCAGCGCTCGGCCTCTCCCCTCCCGGCCAGTCCCCAGAGCTCCCATGCGATGGTTCGTGAGGGGCCCAGAGCCGGCGGCACGTCGCTGTCGCTGACGTTAACCAGGGTCGCGCAGCCTCTGCCCCCCTGGTTACCCTTTTCCAGACCGCTGACTTGCCCCCACGTTCCTCCTTCAGGCTTCAGGTTTTTCTCAACACCTACGGCATTCAGACGCAGACGCCCCAGCAGGCAGAACCCATCCAGATCTGGGCGCAGCAGGAGCTCGTGAAAGTGAGTTGCGTTCCCGGCTGCGGTGCGGGGTGGGGGGGGGCCGGAGCCTGCGACCCCACCTAGTGAACAGGCAGGCGTCCCAGTCCAGGTCCCAGACGGGGCCCTGGATCCAGGAGTCTTTCCCCTCGAGTCGAGGGAGCCTTTAGCCGATGCCCCTGGCCGTTTGTGAACCTCCACTCATTCTTGCGCGTGGTTCAGGACAGAGACGGGCCCTGCGGCCTGCGACGGAGGCGGCCAGCAGAGTCCCTCGCGTGACCGAGACGAGTCAGGGAGGCTAGAAGCTCAGAGGAGTGGGGCGCACGCGGCAGGAGCGGACGCGGGGCCTCAGGGCTGCTGCTGATCCCCCCGGTGGCCCAGCGGGACCCGGGTTGGGTCACCCGGATCGCAGTCCTGCGGCGGCGTTACCTCCCCCGAGAGGCGCAGAGCTGGATGTCCCGGCCACAGACACGAGGCCGGCAACGCGGGCATCCCCAGGGCAGGACACACTTGGAAATGACCCCGAGCTGTGGTCGGCACGGGGCGGGGGACAGGCAGAAGAGGGAAGCGGGGACTCTGCCCCCCCTCTGACTGGCAAACTGTGTCTTTCCCGCAGGCGTATTTCCACCTCGGGATCAATGAGAAGCTGGGACTGTCCGGGAGGCCGGATCGGCCCATCGGCTGCCTCGGGACCTCGAAGGTGCTCACGAGGCCCCCGGGAGGGCAGGGTCCGGGCTCTGGTGCCGCCGACCCGCGGGGCACCCGCTCTCACGCTTGCTCACGTGTTCTCGGGCCCGGGCTCTGGATTGTCACTCTCCACAAGTCGGGCTCTCACTCGTGTTGTCTGCCGTGGGGAGGCTGCCAGGGGCGACCAGCATCCCTCTGCTGTGTCACTTCTAGGCTGCGGACGCCCATTGGAAGCAGCAGCCGCTCAGGCAGAGCGCGGCTCGGCCGCTTCACGTTCCTTAGCACAAGGGTTCAACCGAGAATCTTCCAGACGCCTTAAATCATGGGGCTCTTACAAAAACACCATTTTACGTGCTCATTCCGAACGAATCGTCCGTGTTAAACTCTAGCGGGACTCGCGTGGCCGCGCCTTCGCCCGGGCCGGCGCTGGGTTCACTTACTCGTCATCGCTCCCTGCAGATTTATCGCATCCTGGGCAAGACCGTGGTGTGCTACCCGATCATCTTCGACCTGAGCGACTTCTACATGTCCCAAGACGTTTTGCTGCTGATAGACGACATCAAGGTGATGGCATTTGTCGTCTTGTCAAATCGCGCGCCCCTGGGCCTGTGGCACCAGGGGGCACGGTGTGCCATGGGACGGGAAGGCAGCAGCCGCACGAGAGGGGGTCCGTTGCATCCCACGTCGTCGCGTGGCTCTCCTCGCGGCCCCTTCTCCACGTGGAAGTGCAGGGAGGCTGAGTCACGGGCCAGAGCAAGCCGCCGGGCCCCGGGCGGCGTCCCTGAAGTTCGGCCGCGCTGTTCGCCGGCCCTGTGGTCCTCCGGGGCGGGCTGCTTGGCTGCTCCGTGGCTGTTTTCTCGTCGTCATAACTGAATAGAGTAGAGGCAGGCCCGCCCTGCGGTGAAACGGGTCAGCGTACCTGAAGCACAACCCAGAACGGGGCCTGGCGTGTGGCGCGTGGCGAAGGGGTAATAGGCCTTTGAGGTGACGATGACGACGACGACGACGACAGAATCTGAGTCGGACAGAACCCTCCGGTTCTGATGGTCCCTACGGGCCCGTCCGGTCTCTGCCACCTGCTGAAACGTGAATCCATAATCACGTGGAGTGGGAGCGAACCCACCCTCTGGGTGGTCACCCTGGGTCGGTGCTTCCTCCCCGGGACCCTTATTTCCCCACGTTTATGAGGCCCCGTGTGCGCGCGCACACACGCACACACACACGCACACACGCGCACACACGCGGCACTACGACGCGTGCGCTGAGCACCTCAGGGAGCAGAGCTCAGTCACCACGGTGCCCGGCTCCCGTGTGAGCGTTCGTCCCTGAACACGTGTGTGTGTCAGGACGTCTCGGTAGCGCCCAGCGTTCGCGACTGTCTCGCCACGCACTGCGCGTCTCGCTGGCTCTGCCGCCGCCGACCGGGCAGGCCGATGGGCCGCGACAGGGTGCCAGCGCCCCCGCCTCCCCCGGTGTTTCTGCAGAACGCGCTGCAGTTCATCAAGCAGTACTGGAAGATGCACGGGCGCCCGCTGTTCCTCGTGCTCATCCGGGAGGACAACATCAGGTGCGTGGCGGGGAGGGGCGGGGGAGGTGCGACGGGAGGCCCGGCAGGCGGGGGGCCTCCTGGGGGTCTGTGCCTTCCCGGTGGGTGTGAAGGCCACTCAGCGGTAGACGGTTCCTTGGTTCTGCCGTTCTTACGCGCGTTTTGTCCGTCTGTGTGTGCCTTCCAGAGGCAGCCGCTTCAGCCCCATCCTGGACATGCTGGCGTCCTTTAAGAAGGGCATGGTCGGAGGCGTCAAGGTGCACGCGGACCGCCTGCAGGTAAGGCTGGTTCTGTGGCCGGGACGCCGGGTCCGCACACGGCCGGGTCTCGGGGCGTGCTGTCGAGGGTTTTAACCTTGCCAGTCCCGTTGTCGCCGTCCTGGGGGTGTGGTGCCTCCCACCTGACGCTGGGACAGTCGCCGTGGTCTCCCAGGCAGAATGGGAGCCTCACTTTGGCGTTGGGGGGAGCCAGGTCCCGCGTGGTGAGGACAGCCAGCCCACAGCAACAGCCAGCTTGGAGCACTAACTTCTGACTCCTACTGTGTGTCCTCACGTTACGGTCCATCATCCAGTCGGGGTTCTTCACCCCGGGCTATACCCGATCCCACCGTCTCCCATCCCTCGCGCACCAGCGTCGTGGTCCAAGCTGCCGTCGTCTGTCACCCGGATCCTCGCCCTCATCCCCTAAAGCCTGTCGGCCCGAAGGCCGCCAGCCCCTCCTGCTCGTTCACGCAGGGCACGGCTCCGTTTTCTCGGCCGGTCCGTCAGGTGGCCAGCAGTGACACGCGTCGCTGAAACCCGTCGTGGCTTACCGTTCGCTTACGCTGCTCCCCACGAACCAGGGGCTGGCAGAGGCCACGTTCAGGCTCGGTCTCCTTCAGTTTGCTCGACCTGTAGTCAGGAGCTAATGGCTGATGACACGGCCCCGTACGGTGGCCCGGATGCGGGGACCCCGGCCCGGGTGCCCACCGCCTTCGTGGTCCCGGCGGGCCCCAGGGGCGGAGCCGGCGGAGCCACGGTGCAACGTCACATCGTCTTTTCCCAAGATAACGGCAGCGTGTCGTGCTCTCTTTGGCTCGGATGTTTTGTACGTTTCAGTAGGCGACGATTTTAACCTCAGCTTATCGCTGCGGCTCTGGGGACTGAGGGGAGCACAGGGCGCCCCACGTGGCTTTCCTGTTCGCCGTGACGCCGGGCCTGGGCCTTCCCGTCTGTGCCTGGTTCAGGCGGTTCAGCTGCCTGTGCAGACCCGTCTGGTTTTCAAACGCCCGTTGCAGACGTGGCCGAAGAGTCGCACGTGCAGTTTCGAGTCGACCCGTCCCCTGAGCGTCACGCGCTGGCAGTGACATGTGTGCACGGGCGAACGGACGGGCGGGTGCGGCTTGGACCGAGGGGTCACCAGCCTCTCCTCGCCCCTTGCAGACCCTGATCTCCGGAGCCGTGGTCGAGCAGCTGGACTTTCTCCGCATCAGCGACACGGAAGAGTGAGTCCTGCGGTCATCGCCGTCGCTCCCGAGGTCGCAGCAGAGGCGCGGGAGGTCGACGCTGGCTCTCTTTCCCTTCTAGGCTTCCAGAATTCAAGAGTTTTGAGGAGCTGGAGCTCCCCAAACATTCGAAGGTCAAACGGCAAAGCAGCGCCTCCACCAGCCCCGAGCTGGAGCAGCAGCCGGACGTCACCATGGCCGAGTGGAAGAGCCGGCCGACCCACGAGATCCTTCAGAAGCTGCAGGTGAGCGCGAGGCGGCCCCGGGGGCCCCGAGCAAGGTGGCGGGGCAGGGCCTCGCGGGGGCAGCCGCCTTTCCTTTGCGTCCTCTGAGGAGGTGGCCCCGGGGCCGGGCTGCAGCTGTCCCCGCGGGCTCGTGTCAGCGCCAGGGGCTCGGCGGTCCTGGGGAGTGGGGATGAGCGGGGTTGTCTCGGACACGAACGCGCCTTCTGGACCACGACGGAAGCCGTGTCAGTGGGGGTTGCCCCTGGGGCCCCCAGGGGCCCTGCAGTGCCCGTGGCCTCCCCTGGCGGCCTGGACCCCCTCCCCTGCCCCGCGTCTGGGTCTGACGCTCGCTCAAAGTCCCCGGCCCCTGAGGAGAGCAGGCCCGTGACCACGTCCATGTGACTGTCACGTTCGCGACCTCGTGTTTTGCCTCCCCTAAGGCTGTCAGCACCTCCCAAGAGGAGGCGAGGGGGTCAGAGGGTGGTCCTTAGCCGAGACGCTGAAATCTAGTGTGAAATGCCAACATCGTGCCGTCTTGTGGGGCCATCAGAATCGGAGCCTGTAGGTCAGGGACACGTCCTGCCCGACGTCTCCGGTCCTTGTGACCGACGGACATATCTCCGGAGCGACGTAGGCACGAATGTGGCGTGGACACAGAGCCCTCGGCACAGCGTCCTGACGTGACGAGCAGCCTCCACGCGTCCCGCCTTCCGTTCATCTCCTCCCGACGGGGTCAGCGACCCTGGGTCCCATTCACCAACCAGGACAGTCAGGTGGCCGGGCCGGGCCTCCCCCAGGGTGGCAGACTCGGCCTTACCGCCCGTAGGTGGCTCCTTTTCTGTCCCTTGCTTAGCTTGTGTCCCGGAAACTTGGTGATTGCCGCCCGCTACCCCCGGAGGCCCGCCGGGCTACGCTCCGAGTCCTGTCGAGTGGTCGGCGTGTCCTCGCACACTGGGTGGCGTGTCGGCGCCACGCGAGGCAGCATTTCCCTCTCTGCGTCGTGTGCGTTCGGGCTCGGCCGCCCCCGGCGTAGCTTTTGTCGCCGTTTCACGCCCGTCACTCACAGCGGTGTCGCTTCCAGGAGTGCAGTTGCCTGTGTGGCCAGGTCATCCTGCTGGGGATCCTGCTCAAGAGGGAGGGCCCCAACTTCATCACCAACGAAGGTAGGACGCGCGTCTGGGCAAACGGCGAGGCCGCTCTGCTGCCACCGCGCACCGAGGCGCGTCGCGGACGCCCGCCCACGCGTCACAGTCTGTTTTCTCCTCCCTAAGTGGGCATCTCCGCTCGTGCCCCTTGAGGGGAGCGGCCGTTTGACGTGGCCTCCCCCCCGCATGGCGACGCGTGGCCGTCTCTGGCTGTCTGAGGGGCGCTGGAGCCCCACTCGGCCTGGGCCCCTAACCCGACAGCACCGCGGTCGTTTAGGGACGGTTTCTGTTTCTCGTTTTCTGGACGTTTTCAAGAACAACGTGGACCCGTGGCAGCTGTGAAGTTCAGCTGCCGGTGTCAGCCGTTCGGAGTGGCACGTGGCACTGAAGGGGTTGGTGCTCTGCGGGTCGTTGACAAAAGCGAGTCGTTTCTGATCACGTCCACGTCCACTCTGCAGTCGTGGGGGAGCCCAGTGACCCCTGACTCCACGTCCGCGTGTGAGTCACTCCACGTCCGCGTGTTGAGTCACTCCCCGCAGGAGTCTGAATGCTTCCGGCACGTTCCAGCAGAGAACGGAGCAGGACACGTCACAAGGGCCTAGCTTCTCGCTGGTGAGAGTTCTCGGCTGATCCGGATGAGAGTCCTCTCCCCGGGGCGCGGCGATTAGGTTGGAATTAGAGACTCAGCATTTTAAAGGCGTCGCTGGTGTGCGTTGTGCCTGTGGTAGCGAATGCAACGCGACGGCTCGTTCCGGTGAGGCCTGCCTCCCGGGGTCACGTGGTCGTCGCTCCGAGGCAGCCTTCTGGAGAGTCAGACGTGTGGGTGGCGTAATCCTAATCTTAACTAGTGAAAGTGGGACGTTGAGCAAGCTTCGCGCAGAATCTCTCGTTTCTGACCAGCGTTGAAGCTGTAGGTGTGAGCAGAGCCCCGACTGCGTCGAGGACGTGCCCTGACAGCTGCACTTGAGCCAAACAGGATTTTAAAAAGCAGACATTTCATTCGGAGCCGGATTTCAGAATGGGCGTTTTGGTCGAGTTTGAAAATAAAACTACACTTAGGATAAAATACTTCGTAACCGTGCCGAGGTCGTCGTTTTAAACCATTTGTGGAAGCGGGAGAGATGCTCACCTTTCCCGTGGCGTTCGAAAGCCTTTCGGTGCTTTACGTCCGTAAAACCTTGGGATGTGGTAAAAACGTAAGCATCTATCGAGTCTGAACACAGTTTTATCCACTTTGTTCAGGGCAAAACGATAAAGTTTTTATTCTTTACCCCGGTTTCCTTTGTGGCGCTCTGTCCCGCCACGCGATTGAGTCGTTGACACCCCAGCCCCGGGCCAGAGCACGCGTGACTGGAGCCAAAGTGTGGCGCGCGTGGGGCCCTTCGAGCCGCGGTCTGTGGCGTTGGGGTGATCGTGCGCGTAACAGCGTCCCCACGGAGCGTGGAGAGCCACACGTGTAGGGAGTCTGCAGTGCTCGCTCAGCTTGCCGTGTTCCGCTTTTTATTTTCTGCAGAAAATTAAGACGACTCACTCTGGTTGGTCGCATACTGAGCTGGCAAACTCATCAGGGAGACAATAAAGTTAAAGAAACAAAGCACTCGCTGAGCTCAGTGCTCAGACCGATAGCATGAAGGAGGGGGCAGGCCACGCTGTGTCCCCCGGGCCACGTCCTTAAACTCGTGACCCCAGTTACCAGGGTCCGTCGGGCAGCGCAGAGTGTTAGTGGGCGGGGGCGCGCCGACTCCGCCGGGTCCAGGTGAAAACCCGGGTGGCTTTTTAGGGGAACACGTGTACGCATTTAACGAGAAGCCTTTCAGCAGAGTCTGCTCTCTCGTGCCCAGGTACCGTCTCCGACCACATGGAGAGGGTCTACCGAAGAGCCGGCAGCAGGAAGCTCTGGTTCGTATCGTATCGTGGTGTCCTCGTCGTCGAGTTGTATGTTTGTGTCGTGTTCGGTGGCCCGAGGGCAGCGGACCGGTCCTAAGGGTGGTCCTTCAGCCTCCTTCCCACTGAGAAGCTCTGAGGTCAGCGCACGGTCACACCGTCCGCGTTCCGGGGATGAGCCTGCGTGCGTCGTGCCACGGCTCTCCCGAGGTGTTAGAGGGTGTCTGTAGGAGCAGGACCGGGCACTGAGTCACTGGGACGCCGTGCCGATGCCTCTGTGCCGCCCCGCACCCCCCCGTCCCGCCCCACACCCCCTGTCCCACCCCGCACCCCCTCTGTCCCTCCCCACACCCCCCATCCCACCCCACACCCCCTCTATCCCTCCCCACACCCCCTCTGTCCATCCCCACACCCCCTCTGTCCCTCCCCGCACCCCCCCGTCCCAGCAAGGCACTTTGGCTCTGCTTTGGGTGGGGGGAGGACAGCTCCGCTGTCACAGAGCGAAGGCCAGGTAGAGGCGAGCGGTTCCTTTGACCATGAGTGCAAACAGGACACTTAGGAGGCCGCTGCCTCGCCCCAAAAGCCGAAAGAATCCCAGTGAGTGCAGCTGCTGCCTGAGAAAAAGCACCTAGCAGTGTGCTCTGCAGAGGTGGTCTCTTCCCCGGGCCCGAACCGGAGTCAGGTAAGCCGAGGTTACACGGTTCGAATCCACGGGGCGGGGGCCAGGCCTGCTTACAGGCGTGGCTCCCGCGCTCCGAGGCGCTCCCCGCAGTCAGTCTTATTGGCAGAATCTCGCGCTTGGGAGACTTTATCAACGTGTATGATTTTTAAACGACCGGTTATTTCCTGGTCTTGAAGAAAGAAAAGTCTCGAGAAATAGAAGGAAGTCCCTCAGCGGCCCCCAGGTCTCTGATCTTAAAGTAAGGGTGTTGTTAGTAAACGCCCCGCTAGTGGCGGCTCCGCCCTAGAACTGAGACGAACGCTCCCTTCCAGCCCGGGAGGAGCCACGCAGCAATCCCGTGGTTATTCAGTCTCACCTCGCGCTCCCCGCGGGCTGGGAGACGGAGCTCTGCCGCCGGCGAGTGTCGGTGCGGGCCACGCTCCCCTCCGTGTCTGCTTTCGGTGTCGCGCTGGCATCCTCGAGCCTTCATCAGTGGCGTTTAGAGCGCTTACGTGTAGGGGACAGACTGCTGCAGGGCGTATTGACTGTGTTTTCCCTCCCGTGGCTTCCCACTGACGCCCCAGGCTGGCGGTGCGCTGCGTGGCTGCGTCCACCCAGAAATTTTCCTCCTCTATAGCCCCACACGTTACGACCTTACTGGTCCATGGGAAACAGGTAACACGCGCAGGGCGCAGAAGCTCGTGCCGCTTGGCGTGCGTGGCTGGGGCGCATCCTGGGGGTGAAACGCCCCTTGGCCGTGCGGGGTGTGGGAGAAGCTTCTCGAAGGGCAGGAGCGTTTGTTCACTAACTCCGGCAGTTTCGGACCCGGGTCTTCACAACCTCCTCCGCGCCGAGACTAAGGAACTGTCCTGGAACGCAAGGACACGGCTGAAACGTTTTCCCGTGGACCAGTCCCACGTGGACTTCCACTTCGGGGGGAGAGACCGTGTAGTGCATGTGCTGTGCTTGAAGGGAAAACTCTCTGCCCCTCGCAGTCCAGGTCGTCGTCAGGAATGTGAAAATAGCAGCTTCCTGGCTCGGTCCAGGAGCGCGACTGCTGGCGTCTCAGCGTATCGCGTCCCAAAATCGAGCCCTGGCTGAGCCGCCGGGCCAGGAGTCTGGTCGTCCAGGCTCCAAGACCCGATTTAAAGTGATCGTAGGAGCAGGCGACGTCGACCAGCGACAGGCTGAGTAGTGAGGCTTTTGCTGCAAAATCAGGGTGCCCAGATCCTCCTCCTCCCCCGCTCCCCGTCAGCAGTTCACCTTCCTTTCCTTCCTGGCCAACTCCCGGAGATGCTGGTGGCCGAGGTGAGGTGAGGGCCCGTCCCTCGCCCCGGGTGGTGGCTCCTGCAGCTGGAATTGCCGCTGTGAGGGCCACTGCCCCGGGCTCAGCGTCCTTCCCCACGATCACGTGAGGCCCCACCTGTGCGGTTCCTCCGCGTCCCCGTCACGGCCCCCTCCTCGTGGGCTGGATTGTGACCCTCTGGCCTGCTCTCTTCTCTGCCCCCAGGTCGGTGGTGCGCCGCGCAGCAAGCCTCTTAAGTAAAGTAGTGGACAGCCTGGCCCCGTCCATTACTAACGTTTTAGTGCAGGGCAAACAGGTAAGTGTCGGCTCTCGCCCTCCTGGTCCCGGTCCCGGTCACTACGGCCCGGGGCCGGACCCTGCCTCGCAGTCCGACAGCCTCCGTGTCCTGGGCCTCTCGCAGCCGCGCGAACCGTGGCCCAGGCACGTCTCCAGAAGGTCCCCCCCCAGCACGACCTGGCCTCAACGGGGCTCAGCCACCAAGCAGACGGTCGCTTCCCCGGCTGCGCCCGGGGCTGCTGTGTCAGCTCCGAGCCAGCTCGAGATCAGTGCAGGTGCCGACGCGGGACGTGGGACGATTCCCACGGAAGCACCCAGACAGGTGTAGGACAGGCGAGGCAGGGGCAGGTGCGCGTGACAGGCGTGCCTTCCCTGCCCCTTCACGTGAGTGGCTCCCAGACCCCGCGGGGCCACGTGCCCCGCACCAGAGCCAGCTCCTGTCGGCCGTTCCTCAAGATGCCACCTCCAGCCGCAGTCCACGCCCTCCCGGTTCTCGATTGTCACAGGCCGCCCTGGACCCCGTCCCTCTCGGCCCTGTGGGCCGTGAGCCGGGGGCGGTCAGGGCGTAGGGCTGTCCCGCTGCCCCCTGCGTGTCCAGCCGGGGCCTGGCCTGACGCGACGCTTGGCGACGGGGCAGAGCGGGGCCGGTGCATGCGCCGCGCAGCGGGCCGGGGCTGCTCGTGCCGTGTTCTGTGTTCTCGGAGCCGCGCTGCCTGGCTGAGCCTCGTTTGGTTGGCGTGAACGCCCGTGTGCTTCCTTCTCCCCGGGACGACGTGTGCTCTGTCGTGTGTCCCGGACGCTGATCCATGAGCCTTCCCGTTAGGAAGCGCCCGACTCTCGCTCATGAATCAGCCCATCGCCCCCATTCCGGGCGCTCAATGCATTAGACTCGAAGCGATCTCACCCCGATGCCCGGCTTTTGAATGCTAGAGGATGTTATTTATTTTTTCCTGTAAAATTTAATAACGAGGGGAAAAGAAAGGATCGTAGGGAGAAGAGACTCCCGAGAACAGGGTAAATCCCTTTCCCACGTCATTTTCCCTGTTTTCTCCACATTTTTAAGAGGTGGCATTTCATCCCCATCCATCGCCGGGTCGACCAGGGTGCAGGGAGCAGCTCATCCCTTCCCCCCCTCACAGCAGCCCCGACGCTGGCCACAGGCCCCCGTCACCACCGCCCCGATGGGGGGCGGACGGGCTTCGGCCCGCTCTCCTTCCTTGGATTTTAGGCCCCTGTAGAATGCCCGAAAACAGCGAATTCCGGCTCACAGGAGCCTGCGAGGAGGCCTTTGAGGCCGCTTGCACCTGGCACGGGGGTGACAGAGGCTAGAGTCGGTCAGGTCCCTCCCCGCCAGAGCCCGTCCCGGGGCCGCGGCTGGACCGCTGCCCGCCAGGCCAGCACGTTTCCCTGGAAACGGTCACAGAGCAGAGCGAGGGGGAGGCCCCTGGTAGTCGCACTTGGGCTGACCGGTTGGTCCCACTCGTGAAGGAACAAACCGGGAGTCCTCTGTTTTCACCCATCGCAGAATTGGGGCGAAAGACCCCGCGTTTGCTCTCCCCTCGCCCCTGGAAACACAGGGGAGACGGAGGGGATAGCAATGGGGAGCAAGGAGGGGCTCAGACCCGGGAGGTAGGCTGCCAGGGAGGGGACAGAGCGACCCCAGGGCCCCCCTCGCCAGCTTCAGCAGCACTTTCTGCTTGGGGCCCTCGTCACCGTCCCCCTCTGTGCTTTCCTGTCCCCAGCCTTGTGGGCAGCCTGTCCAGCCGTGGCAGGACAGGACAGGTGGGGCGGTGGGATGGCCTCGGCCTAACCCTGAAAGGGCCAGAGTGCAGAAAGTCCCCGTGAGAAACCAGAAGGGAAGTGACAGACACGCTGTCGCGTGCCACGCCGTGTAGACGGGCCGTAAAGTGGACCCTGCGGGGTATCCTGGCTCCTCCGGGGAGTTTCCAGGATCGAGTCATCGGAGATGACTTGATCTCGATAGTCTCACTCCTGCCGGCTCGCCTCCCCTCCCCTCCCCTTCCCTCCCCTCCCCAACGGGCACCCTCCCCCGCCGAGCCCTCGCGGACTCCGGTGGGAGCCGCGCTCCGAAAGCCGTTTCAGTAAAGGTCGGGCCGCTTCTCCCCCCAGTGCCCCGGCCCGCGCGGCGCAGTTCCAGCCGGCCAGCCCTCCCGGTGCCTCGCCGTGGCCGGCAGACGTTGATGATGGAATTCTGCCGCTGCAGGTGACCCTGGGCGCCTTTGGGCACGAGGAGCAGGTGATCTCCAACCCTCTGTCCCCGAGGGTGATTAAGGACATCATCTACTACAAGTGCAATGCCCACGACGAGCGGGAGGCGGTCATCCAGCAGGAGCTGGTCATCCACATCGGCTGGGTCATCGCCAACAGCCCCGAGCTGTTCACGGGCATGCTCAAGATCCGCATCGGGTGAGCAGGCGCCCCCGACGGGCTGGCCCCGTGGGCGGGGTGCCGCCCCGGGGCTGGCGGCGCTTTGGGGCCTTGTCCTCCCCCCACCCCGTCCCCTGAGCCGTGGGAGCCGCCTCGGTGGTGTGGAGGAGGGAGTTCCGGGGCCTCCCGTTGGTTCACCTCCCACGTCAGACGTAGTGAAGAAGCTCAGTTCCCTGGTTAAATCACAATCCAGGGATTTAAAACCAAAACCCCAAACGGAAAACCAAAAGCACCACGCTTCGAAAAATTCCTGTAAACAAAACAGGCAAGCCCCAAGAGAAGACTGATTTTCGGTGAAACTGGGTGTCAGCATCAGAAAGAAGCCGGTGTCCTCCAGGAGGAAATAGTTTGGATAAAGTGTCGGAGCCATACGGAAAAATGCGTGTGGCCGGAAAAATGCAAGACCGAAGTCCGTGTGCTGACACTTGTAAATGTTCCAGGTCAATTAAGCGAAAAGATCGCAAATGCATTACTCTGTTTTTCATAACAGAGCAGTCATAACGCCGCACATGTAACGCGTTCGTGGAAAAACATCTGAAAACATACACTAAAGTGGTGTCGGCTCTTTCCCTAAATCCAGAGAGTTCTCTTCCGTGGTTGTATTTCTGAGTCCCGTGTGAACGTTTTAGGTGAGTTACGTCACAGACCACCTGCCCGGTTTCCATTACAGCACGTTTCGGGTGGCTTTGCCGTCCTCTCTCTCCTCTCTCTCGGTCGAGAAGTGAATTCGCTCTGCACAGATGTCGACTTTCACGTCCATCCCTTGTCGTCGTTCCTTTCAGAGATCCAGAGGCGTTTCGAATCGGTGGTCAGACTGCCGACACGTGCCCTGGTTCGCCCGGCCTGTTCCCCTCACTCCCCTCACCTCAGCCTTCACCGCCTGTGAGGACAGACGGGTCTTCCGTGCGCCTTGTCCCTGCGTGAGGAGGGGTGTGACCCTCCGTGTCCAGGCGGGGTGCCCACAGCCGGGGTGTCTCTCCGAGGCTGAAGGCGAGGTGGGGGTTACAACCCTCCCGGGCACACGGTGTCGCAGCCGCCGGTGTCACCAGCGCCGCAGCGCCTGTGCGGGTGGCCGTCACCGCGCAGAGGATTAAACAACCTCAGCGTCCGTCCGAGGGAGCCGTTTCCCACGATCTCCCCCGCTCTGTTTCCTGACCTCAGGGGGTTTCTCCTTTCGTGCTTATTCGGCCTTTTGGGCTAAGTTACATTTTCTCAAAAAATCAACGTGACTTTGGTTTTTTGGATTCAAATCTGCCCCGAAGCCTCTTTCTCTTCGCGGGAGTGAAGGAGGTTTCGTTCTGGGCTGACTTAGTGACGACGGCAGAAGACATCGAGGGGGGAAATCCCTCACGAAGCTTGGTTCTTCGCTGTCCTGGAAGTCCCCCTGGAGTCCTTGTGGCGTTTTATCCCCGCTGCGGGCACAGGCAGGGCCCCGCCAAGCTCGTAGGGGGCGTTTTTCTCTCTTCTCTTGTGGAGACTCACGGGGTCAGCCGTAAAGACCAGAATGTCCCTGTCCCTGTCCCTGTCTCTCTCTCCCAGGCTCGGGCTTTATTTTGTTTCTAATTTGTTCATCTGTCGCGGCCTCAGTTGCTCTAAGCCAATCCCACCCCCTTTTCCCTCTTTTGTCCAAGGTCAGTCCTGCCCGCGGGAAGGGCGCCCTGCTCTGGCGGCTTCGATCTGCTGTCTCGTTAACGATCCGCCCTCTGGCCTTCCTGTTGACAGGGCTCCAGTTCCTGGCAGGCCCATTACCGTGCAGACCGCGCAGACCTCCGTTCGCCTGCTCTCTCTGCTGCGGGCCTGTCAGTCAGGAGTCCCGGGAGGGCCCGAGGATGTCCCTGCCTGGCCTTTCGCATCCGGCTTTTCCTGCCCTGCCTCCAGGGCACCGCGCGTCCCGGTGCCCGCGGCGGCCTGTGTGGGCCGCGCAGCCCGGCCTCGGAGAAGGCCACGCACCTGCTGCGGCTTCGGCTCCCTGCTCCCCCCCAGGGGTCGTCTCTGCCTTGGACACTGATGTGATGAGGTAGGGAAGCGAGGCGACGGAGCCCTCCTTCCTCTGTTCTCGTGCGGGCGAGTCGTCCTCCGATCGCCGGACGGGCCTGATCCAGTTGTCACCCCTGCGAGTTAGTACGAATCGGGCCTAAGTCCCTCGCGGCCCCCCATCTGCTGCTGTCTGGCTCGGGAGGAGGCCCGCGCCAGCCAGCCGGCCCCTCACTCGTTAACAGCGAGCGTGGCCGGGACTGCTCGCGTCTGAAATAGCCTCCAGGTGGTCATTACCGAGCTGTGTCGTGCCACGGGTCAGCGCTGTCCTTCGTGGCATTTCTCCTCTCGGGAAATGTCAGCCGCTCTGGTTGCCGAAGGTGTCGGATTCCTGTGTCCCCCACGCACGCGGGCACGTGGGGCAGGAAAATGCCACCGCGTGCCCACCGCGCCCCCAGGGAGTGCGGGGGACAGGCTCGCCCCCGGCCTGCACGAGGTGTCCCCCCCAGCAGCGCTGAGGGACTCGTCCTCCCGTCCAGCCTCGACGCGGCCCCTGAGCGCGCGCGGATCGGCCAGTCCTGTGCGTCTGTCCCTCTGTCACTGGCTTATTGGCGAGCGGAGCGCACCCTGGGCTCTTGAGCCACCCGGAGTCCACAGGCGTCGGGTCGCGGGTGACCTTCCTTCTGACCTTGAGCGTTCGCTCCCTGTCTCTCCTCGTTTCACGTCGGGATCGTCAGGTCGGGGGCGCGAGGGGTAGAAGTGCCATTTCTCCAGGCAGGGGACTCGTGGCAGTTCCCAGGGGGTGCGGGTCTTTGGTTTTCCTGTGACTCAGCAATTTCCTGTCCTTCGGTCTCCGACGGCTGCATAGGGTGCACGTCCAAGGCTGCTTTTCGTTTGCTCTTTTCAAGAATTCCATGCCAGGAACGATGAGTTGGGCCAACATTTTTTAATGAGTAAACGTGTTCGGAAATCTGACAGATACGTCACCTTCCTTTGTGCTCGAATGAGTGAGAAGCAGCTCCCTCCTGCCTGGGGGGCGGTCCAGGACGGCGTTTTCCACTCTTTGCTCTCAGAACCGCTGAGATTTTGTGCGCAGAGGGCAGCGGCCTGCGGGGACAGTTTTAGATCTCCGGCTACCGCAGTTTATGGTCTGGAGGTTTTAAAGGTAAACGCGCTAGCCCGTGTTCCCTTTTAATAACTCGACACCTCGGAAGACTTCAAAACGCGTTTTAAGAATAAAGGGGCTACTTATTCCAGCAGAGGACGCCCCCAAAGTTGGAAGGAGCGGCCCCGGCTTGCGAAGCCGCCCCACGACCCGAATCGGAAAGCTGGTTCCTCCCCCCAGCTCGAGCCTGAAAGTCAAGTGAAGGGACTTGGCCAGCACCCTGCTGGCTCTGTAATCTCCAAATCCTTCAACATGTGTCGTCTCATTTATTCCTCGAAACAATTCGTGGAGGGAGCCGCACAAGCGGTCGTGACGTCCCGTCTGAAAGCCAACTCGCCGCCGGGGCGCGGTCGCCGAGCGTCAGACTCGGCACTCACGTCTGTCCTGCCTGTTCCTGCTGCTCGTTAGGAGACATTTCAAAGGTCGAATCATCCAGTCACCTGGCAGGTTCCCTCAGAGGGTGTACGTGGTCGCGAGTCATCGCGTTCCCCGTATTGGCTTCGTCCTTTTTCCTGTAGCGCGTCATCACGCGAACCCCAGACGCGCTGACGCGTTCCTCCCACATCGGGAACTGCCTGTCTCCCTCAGTAAAGGGCTTTCCGTAGCCGCGACAGTCCTGCTGCCAAAGTCCGCGGAACGAGCGGGAATTCCCTCGTGCCGCCTAGTGCCCCGCGTTGTGCGATTCCTCTGCTTGTTCCCAAGGTGACTTTTAAAAAATCGGGGTCCCAAACCTGGGCCCCGCCTGGCCTTCGTTGTCTCTCAAGTCCCTTTTCATCGAGGACAGCACCCCCCGCCACACACACCCTCGTTTTTCATGCCGTCGGCTTGCTGGGGAGACCGAGGGGCGGGTCTTCAGGTTCTCTATTTGCTGTTCTTCATACTGAGCTGCCACAGACGGGAAATTTTAACGTTAACTGAAGAAAGAAAGAAACGAGTAGCTGGACAACTCTGCCTCACCCGTCAAAGCAAAATTAGGATTTTTTTTATCTAAAGAAAGTTCCACGGGGCGTTTTTCATCACTGCAGTGTCACCGAGACACATACACGAACGGCGTTGAAATCTCTACATTTAAGTACCTGGACAGAAGGTTCTTCTGGAATCTGCTGGTCGAAGTGCATCCTCGAACATCCTGGTGTGACTGTGTTTTCACTGTGTCCCTGGTCGCGAAGGCACGACGGCGAGGGAAGGACGTGGGCGAAAAGGGCTCGTCCTTCCCGAGAAAGGAACGTGACAGAACATCTCAGCCCTTTTCGTAAACGACCCTCTTTCGCCCTGTTTCCCGCGTGTGTCTGGCGTTGAGATCTCACAGCGTGGCAGGTGGCCGTGGGCCGTGGGCCGTCGTGCCAAATCGATACTCTCGCGTGTCCAGGACCTGCGTCCCGGCCCTGTTCCCGCGTGCGCAGGAGCAGGCCGCGTCTGCCAGGGTCCGAGCGCGCCCCAGACCCCACTGGGGGCAACGGTGCCATGGTCCAGGGAGGGAGTCGAGGCTTCTCCTCGTTTCCCTTTGGACGGGTCGGTGCTGGGGAGGGCATTGCTGCGAGCAGCATCTGGGTCCTCATTCCCAGGGCTGTGGCCTCACGCGCCCCGTGTCCTTCCAGGTGGATCATCCACGCCATGGAGCACGAGCTGAGGATCCGCAGCGGGGACCAGCCCGCCACAGACCTGTGTCAGCTGTCACCCAGCGAGGTCAAACGGCTCCTGCTGGATGTTCTCCAGCCTCAGCAGAACGGAAGGTCAGCGGGGCCCGTGTCCCCGGCAGCACACGCTGCGTGACCAGCGTCACAACCCCGACGTGTAGATGGAGTGAGGCGAGGTGGACAGCACGTGCGCACGGAGACGCCGATCGAAGTGTCCGTGCTCGGTCGTGACTCCACACTGATGTCGATTCTGTACACTTTCAGGGGACGCTAATCGCGGCTTTAACTTTATTATCACCTCCTCGGCCGCTTCCCCTTCTGAACCCTCGCCGAGCTCCCCACCTCCCCCACCGTCCCTGCATCGAGCTCTCGCTTAGTCGCAGCAGTAGGTAGTTACCTTCAGGGCTAGGCCCTTCCTCAGTCTTCTCTTGTGCTGGAGTTGGAACAAGGGCGGAACGGAGTCGGGTGCACGGCGTCGAATCGCAGTTTTCTTTTTAAATAAGGGAAAAGGCTGCGATGTGATTGCCGAGGCGGCCCCCGTGTTGTTAAGTGGAGCCGCCTCCGTGTGTTGACGTCCTCCGATCACCTGGTGAGGTCTTCCACCTGTAGCTTAACGGAGACCAGCACGGAGCCTGTCAGATGTTGTAAAACCCGGGGGTTTGCTCCTGCCCCGCAGCTGTTTCCGCTGTGGAACGTCCAGCCGTCTCCGTCGCGCGGGGCGGAGGGCGCGCCGTGGATGGATTTGGGCCCCTCCGGCGGCTGCTGGGCCATCAGTCCCCACTGCAGGTCCCGCTCCCTGCGGGAACGAGCCTGCTTTCGGCTCTGAGGCCTCTCTCGCTCCTTCTGGGCCACAGGTCTTGGCTGGACCGGCGTCAGATCAACGGGTCCCTGAACAGAACCCCGGCCGGATTCTACGACCGCGTGTGGCAGATCCTGGAGCGCACGCCCAATGGCATCGTGGTGGCTGGGAGGCACCTGCCGCAGGTCAGCGCCCGGGTCGGGGCCGTGGGAGGGGCCGGAGCTGCAAGTAGCCTCTCTGCTTGTTCTGGCCTCTCGTGGGGGGGGGGGGGTTAAAGCAGGGGCGTCCAGACACCCCGAGGGAGGGAGTCCTGGGGAATAGGTCTGGTCAGCAGGACTGGACACGCGTCCCGTTGATGTTGCAGCTTGAGCGTCCCTCTGTTCAAAAGCCTCGCTTTACCAAATGGCTGTTTTGCTTAAAAGTTGCCTTTAATCAGAATTTATCCCGTTGTCATCATTCAGGTGCTCCGAGGACGCTTCCTCCGTTTGAAGGGTCCACGTGGCCCAAGCTTTGGCCAAACAAGCTGTCCTTCCTGTGCTCGCTTATTAGTGGGTTAGGGTCTCCCTCCGCCACCAAGGTGCTGGGCCGGCGCTGGGGCCTCACGCACAGGAGGACACGTCAGAGGGCAGAACCGGGTCGGGCCCAGCCCCAAGGGGACCGCGTGGGCGGGGGTGGAGACCGCGGCCTGGGGACTCTAGATGTGACGGGCTTCGGTCGGAACGAGCCAGTGGCCCTGCTCAGGTGGCCTCCCCCCTGCGATTCGGTTAGGGTCCATTACTCCTGGCGTCTAGCCCTTGCCGCTTCGCCACGAGCGTGAACACGCAGGCGTTGCGGGAATGGAGCGGCGCGTTCGTTTCCAGGCCTGGAACGCCAGCCGCAGCCTTTCCGGTGGCCTTTGTACAAGCTCGTGTCGCTCGTACGTGACGCACCCGGGGCGTTTCCAGGAGGCCCCGCGGGAGATGGGCCGTGTGCTTTCTTGCCTTTCAGAGGAGGGGCCGTGGTCTGGGGTGCGGGGCGGGCTTTTCCCTGAAACCCCCTGTAGCCTGTCACGCGTGGAACCGTGTGACTCTGCGAATGCGGACGTGGAAAGTGTGTCCTCTGTGCCCTCCACACGCTGTCGGTGGCTTGGTCTGGCTGCTGGGGGCGGTCTTCGGTCCTCCCCTAACCCCTCAGCCCCCCGTCAGCTCGACGGTCGTAGTCACTGTGTTCAGAGACCGGGTTTGTGTTCCCCAAGGCGGGTGCCGCCCGTAAACGTGAGCGATGGGTGAGCAGCTGTGTCGCACTTTGCGGCTGCGGCTTCTGTGTCCTGACGCGGTCGCGCACACGGTCCCTGTCCCCCAGAGACACTACACGGTGGCGACGACCACTAAAAACGGGCCCCGCTGCCACTGCCGCCAGCCGGTCGGCTCCAGAGACCGACGTGTACAAACCGCGGTCGTGGAGCCCAGGATGCTCTCTCCGCTCTCACGGAACCGAACAGATTATCGGTTAGAAATGCGCCCGCCTCCGAGCTGAGGCTGACGGCGCCGCGTGCGCTGTCGTGTCTTCCAGCAGCCCACCCTGTCCGACATGACCATGTACGAGATGAACTTCTCGCTGCTCGTCGAGGACATGCTGGGGAACATCGACCAGCCCAAGTATAGGCAGATCGTCGTGGAGGTTCGTATTCAGGCGCTGGCTTCCCGCCTGCCCCCCGCAAGGCGCACAGAGAGACCCCCGCGTGGCCAGAGGTGTCACGCCCCTCGCGGGCCCCTCCGCTGGTCCCGAGGGGGACGGCCACCCCAGCCTCGGGCAGGGCGCCTGGGCCGTTCACGCATCCTGGGTCCCTCGGGCGGTGGGGGGAGGAGTGGGGGGTGACTGTCCCCTTCTTCAGCCACACGCTCGTCTCCTGATCGTGCGTCAGCACCGCCTGTCGTCACGGGGAGCACACTGGGACGTGAGGCGCGGCCGTCCGTCTGGGAGGGATGGAGACGTGTCCACCGCGTCGCCTCCCCGGTCCCCGCAATTGGCTTTCGACGTCTGTGTCTTCCAGTTGCTGATGGTCGTGTCCATCGTGCTGGAGCGAAACCCTGAGCTGGAATTTCAAGACAAGGTCGACCTGGACAAACTGGTGAAAGAAGCATTTCACGAATTTCAGAAAGACGAGAGTCGGCTGAAGGAAGTGGAGAAACAAGTAAGCAGGGAAAACAGCTTTTCGTAGGTTTCTTCGTTGTCGCGACTCTTCAAAACATCCCTCGTCCTGTCGTTTACCTTAGAGAACAGATTCGCAGAGTGCGCCGCGAGGACTCGGGGGCGGGGGCAGGGAGTCTGACTCGCTCGAGGAGCTAAGGTTGCTTTTTAGTGGAATCACGAGTCAGTTGTTCAACCGCGAAGTGTCGCCTGAAAGGAGATCTGGGGAGAGAGAAATGTCCCTTATGTCGTCAGCAGCTAAAGTCTGTTTTGCTGGAAAGAAGCGTAGATTCCGGAGGCTGTGAGGCTAAGGTCTAGGGCGGGGGGCGCAGAGCGGGCTCCGTCGACGGGCACAGTCCCTTCCAGGGTCTCTGCTGAGTCTTTCACGTCCCTCCGGGAAGGGGCTCCCTAAGTAAGGAAAACTCACCAGCAGAGAGGGGAACACTGAAACGTCTCTCCTGGGAAGCGGCCTCAGGAAACTGGAGGAAAGCACAGGGAGCTCGTGTTTTCCACGAGGAAACCGTCCTGAGAATTTATCCCCCCCGCCCCCGGGCCGACCCTGTCAACTCCTCCAACCGGAACCTCACCCGACCCGCTTGTCGCTTTCCCTGCAGGACGACATGACGTCCTTCTACAACACGCCCCCGCTGGGCCAGAGGGGCACCTGCAGCTACCTGACCAAGGTCGTGATGAATCTGCTGCTGGAGGGCGAGGTCAGGCCGAGCGGCGACGACCCGTGCCTGGTCAGCTAGGGAGGACGCCGCCGTCACGTTTTCCAGGACGTGGGTTAGGCTTGGCGTCGAAGCCGTCATGCAGGCGGGGCGGGCGTGTCGCCGCGTGGCGCAGCATGCTTTTGATCAGGACGAAAGAAATTCCCGCAGTTCCCCCGAGCACGGTGACGGTGTTGACTGGGCGGCAGGCGGAGCTGATGAGCGGAACTCACCGCTGCATGTCAATGGTCGGACATCGCGGCGAAGGAAATCATGGCTTTTTGGACTGAACCCACCCCTTTGCCCTCAATCCGATGAATTTGCCGCAGCAGCGCATGCTGGGAGTGACCCGTCTTAGGGGCGTCGCCACCGTGGGACGCACGTGTGCACCACAGAAGCCACGTCGGCCAGCGGTGCTTCGATCCTCGGGAGCGGCACTGCGGGTGGTTTCAGGGGGCAGGGCGAGTGTGCGGCTTTACCGTGTCGGGGCGCCTGTGGCTTGTGTTCGTGTTGACTCTGGGGATCGGACTAGAATGTGGCAATAAGCGTGGTGAAGCGCGTGTAACCCTGGCCTTACAAACCCGGCGACGCCTGACAAACACGATCCTCGGGTTCTTCCTGTAAGGCCACGCGGAGCTGTGGCTGGCGAGTCGGGTCTGTGCTGGAAAACACACACACGTTACCGAATTATGATGTTTCTGAATGAACGGAGGCGTCTGGACACACGCTTTGTTCTCGTGTTCACGACGCTGAGCTTATCCTGATTACCTTTACTTAGTTGATCGAGCGGTGGAACGGAGGAGAGTCTGGTACCTACCGTAACACGTGATTCGCTGCCACATGCACCTAAACTGTAATAAAGATAGAAAGTAGACGAAACACTTACGTTTTCTGCATTTATTTCCCCACCGCATGCGACAAGCAGCCCCTTGGCGTTAGCCCTGGCCCCGAGGAGGTTTTCCTGGCTGGTCTGCGGAAAGGCAGACTTGTCCCGTGAGCACGGTCGGCCCGTTTCAGAGTCTGGAACGATGGGACAGGTGGCTTCGGTGCCTGTCAAACCGATATCAGACGATGCGTGAGCACCCCGGAAAAGCTGGGGGCCGGGCAGCGCGTTGCCCCACTCCGAGGGCTCTGCTGGTGGCAGAACCAGGGCGACGGGGGGCACCTGACCGAGCGGGCATTGCGGACAGGCCGTGACAACGAAGATGGTTGCTTGACTTGATACCTGAAGAGAGTTACGGAGGGAGGACGACGAAGCCGGTCTCTAGGGCAAGTGTGGACACACGAGAAACCCCGCGGGGAGAGGGCGGAGCGAGGACTGACGCTTCGAAGCTGGGGAAACCGGAATGAAGGAGAAAATCCTTGAAATAGTTCCTATTTGCCGACACCCGGAGGAGAGCGAACGGCGGCATTTTGTAAGGATCTTTCTGAAAGTCCCCTCAGCTGAGCAGGGGTGCCAGGAACCCGCCGCTGTCTGGGTTGGGATCCGGCGTCGGGCGCGAATGCGTTTCCCAGGCGAGGCCCGCCTTCCCGCTCCACTGACACACGCCGAGTCCCGACACCCCCCGGGTTCCGGGGACGTCCGGAGGCCGGGCCTGGGTCTCCACTTGGCGTGTGGTGACCTTCGGGGTGTTTTGCTCTGGAGGACGTGTGGGGCCGGGAAACCCTGCCTTCCTCTCCCTCTCCAGAAACCGTGTCTGTTTTCCAATGAGAAAAGCAAAGAGTGAGGACCAGAACCCAGAACTCGTGAATTTTGGCCCTCGGAGCCCACGTGTTTTGACGGCTGCCCCGAGACTGAAAATCCCAGCCCCTTCCTCCGGGCAGGGCTCGGTGTCAATCTGCCGCGGGGCTTCCTCGGCCCCGGCAGGGTCCCTGCGTGAGCTTGCTGTGCCCGCGGCGTCGCTGGAAGCTCCCGCCGGGGTATCACCCCCGACTACATTCCCAGGGCCTCGCTCTAAAGCCCATGGCGTTTCCCAGGTTTCCTTCCGTTTCATTTAAGTCTGGAAAAGTCGTGTTTCAGGTTTTGAGAAATCGGAGTCTGGGAGCATCTTGCTGTTCCGTGTGCCATGGGATGACCCCGCCGTGCCTTATGGGCACCGGCACCTGCTGCCCCTCCCGTCTTCACCCTGCCCCCCTCCCTCCACCCCGCCTGGCCCCTGCACCGTCTCTCCCCCGCTCGCTCTTCACCACCAGACTCCCCCAACGCTCTGCACCTGTTCTGTGCCCTTTCCCCGCTGTCGTCGCCGAGGGGACTCTTCCTCAGGTCGCCAGTGACTTTCATGTCGCCAAGCCCACAGGACGTGTTTTGAGACCTCATCTCCCTGCTGTCACACTCGACCCCCGCCCCTCAATCCATCCTCCAGCCGTCAGCGGAGACAGACTTTCCACATGAAAATCTGAGTATTTGGGGGGGGTGGTGAAGGGCGAATGGGGACACTTACAACTCTTTAGAAAACCAGTTACTCTCAGGTAAACTCTCGTTAGCGTTCGTGTTTTGCATCCTCTGGAGGGTGTCTCTCGTTTGGTGCCACATACACCAGAGTCACCGGTGACGAAGCTTCGTCACCAGTAGACCCGGGTGGTTCCTCACGGAGGAGGCCCCAGGGGTGGGGTTCAGACTGGCCGCGCGGCCTTCCTCCTGCAAAGCACCGACGTTTCCTTCTTTTACGATGACTGATGTGTCAGGAGCCAAGTCGAGCCCACCAGCTTGCAGCCTCGAGGGAGAGAAGAAGGAGGCCACCCCACCTGTGCCTTCGCCGTGGGGCCCGGCTGAGCAGCTTCACATCCCCCTTCTTCAGCCCAGCTGCACCCTCTGCCCGCGGCAGACCACGCAGAAGGTGGAAAACGTGTTGTCGCTACCCCTTGTTCTCCCCGGATCACAGCGAAGCCTTCGTGGTTCGAGCCTGTTGAAGTCCCGGGGCTTCCTCCTTCCATTCACTGTTTCCTCCTGGTTTCTAGGGGCTGGTTTCGAGACAGGCTTGAGACATCACGCAGGGTAGTTGGGGGTTGGGTGTGCTGCAGTTAGGCGGCGAGATGCTCTGCGCAGCACATTTCGGGTTGATGGTAGTCGGGCGAGGCGGCGTCTGCTGGGTAAAGCTTGAAGGGGAGGCTTATTTTATGAACCTGGTAAGTGAAATCGCCACCTGTAGGCTGGCCTGTGCCGTTGAGACCATCGGGACGCACTTGTACGAAAAAACCAGTGAGGAGGCCGCTTCATCTAGCTTCACGTAGCTCGTGTCCCAATGAATAATGATGCCCGGTTCCCTGCTACTGCAGGCGACGCTCAGTGCACGGCATTAAATGACCTCTTGATGAATTTCGAGCCGGTCTGCTTTCCTTCCAGCCCTCACAGCTATCCTCGCTAATCATGCGGTTTGTGCCTAGCTGAATATTTGACTAATGTTGCCGCTAGCTGAGAGCACGATTTGGGAAGTAAGGAGGAAAATATCCTACAAATCCGACATATTCCTGGCTCGGATGTAAATTACTTTTAGATTGCTTGGCGTTTTGGAAAATGTACCACGATTGTATCGAAAAACCCAATGCGCAAAGAGAAAGTGTCCCTTCATTCTTAAAAATAAAGGCTCAGGAATCTTGGGAGTGTAGATGATCATGTGCACGGGTACCGTGGAAGCAAGCGCTTATTTTATCATGGCGATAGTTATGCATCCAGATGGCGCCCCACAGGAAGCTTTCTAAGAATCGCTATTCACAGGGAGTTATTGAAAGATGCTCTTGTGTGTTCCTGATCCACATGTCTGGGCTGCTTCTGTCTCACTGGAGCACGTTGGGGCATGTCTTTATCTGGGAGCTCACCTGTCCTGGGGGTGTCTGGCTCGAGATAATGTGAAGCAATGACAACCGTGACCTACTACAAACGGTGTCTCCTGAGACCCTCGGGAGACAGGGGTGATTCAGTGAGATAAATACAGGTGTGTGTGTGTGTGTGTGTGTGTGTGTGTGTGTGTGTGTACAAAGGCATATTTAATAAACAGGATCCTCAATAGAAATGGCCAATATAGGTACATGAAGAGATGCTCGGCATCACTAACCACCAGGGAAGCGCCAATCAAAATCACAGTGAGACGTCACCTCTCCCCTGTCAGGGTTCCAGTTATTGAAAGGACAAAAGGTAAGTGTGGGCCAAGATACAGAGGGAAGGGAGGCCTTGTGCCCTGCTGGTGGGAACGTGGATGAGAATAGCCATTGCGGAAAACAGTACGGACGCTCCTCAAGAAAAATTAAAATCAGATGTACCATAGGATCCAGAAATCCCATTCCTGGGCAGACAGCCAAAAGGAAGGGAAATCGGAATCTCGAAGAGATGTCCACTCCCCCATGCTCGTTGTGGCCTTATTCATAACAGCCGAGATACGGAAACCACCATGAAGTCCATCAACAGCCGAATGAACAAAGATGATGTGGTATCTGTATATCGCATGTCGTGAATGCCCCTGTCTCGCACACTGGAGGTTTCCTGAGAGTAAATCTTCACTGTTCTCACTGCAAATAAATAAATAAACAAATAAATAAATAAATAAAATGGTAATTACGTGGGGTGATGGATGTTAGATTAACTGATTTCACCTTGTTCACCATCGAAACATCAAGTTGTGCACCTTTAATGTTTTGTTTGTCAATTATACCTCCATAATGCTATTTAATCCATGTTGTTTCAAATGATAGGCTTTAGTTCTTTTTCATTGCTAAATAACCTTCCATTGCATCTATGCACCATTTCTTCTTTATCCATCCATCTATCGACGGACACCTAGGTTGTTTAGCTGTTAGTAGCAAGGCTGCAACGAAATAGGGGTGCGCATATGGTTTTGAACCAGCGTTTTGTTTTCCTCGGATAAATACCAGGAAGTAGAATTGCCGGGTCATGCATCAGCTCTATTTTTCATTCTTTGAGGAAATTCCACCATTTTCCATCGTGGCTGGACTAACTTACAGTCCCGCCAACAGCGTACGAGGGTTCCCTTTTCTCCACGTCCTCACCCCCACGTGTTGCTTGTTGATTTATTTATGATGCCCATTCTGACTGGTGGGAGGTAACATCGCATTGTGGTTTTAATTTGCTTTACCTGATTACTGACGCTGAGCATCTTTTCACATGTTTATTGACCATCTGTATGTCCTCCTGGGAGAAATGTCTATTAGGTCCTTTGCCCGTCTGTTAATTGGATTGCTTCATTTTTTAATTTTATTTATTTATTTTTTTAGTGCTCTGTTGTATGGGTTCTTTATAAATTTTGGGTATCAACCCCTTATCAGATACGTAATTTGCAAATATATTCTCCCAGTCAGTAAGTTGTCCTTTTGTTTGGTTGATGGTTTCCTTTCTGTGCAAAAACTTTTTAGTTCGATGTAGTCCCGTTTGTTTTTTTGTTTCTCTTGCTTGAGGAGCCATGCCTAAAAAGGCAGTGCTAAGAGCTATGCCAAAGAGTTCCCTGCCTATCTTTTCTCTAGGAGGTTTATAATTTCAGCTCTAACGTTTGTCTTTAACACTCCGTTTTGATTTTATTGTACGTGATGCAAGAGAGTGGTCGTTTTATTTTTATTTTACGTATCTGTTCAGTTTTGCCAACGGCACTGATGTCCGTGTCTGTTTTTGTGCCGGTGCCATCCTGTTTTGATTACTGAGGTTTCCCAGGACAGTCGGTATCAGAGACACGAACACGCGGTCTGCCATCCTCTAATGTACTGTTGCCTCCGCTGTGCTGACGTCTGCTGAGGAAGTGCGCATCTGTGTTCATCGAAGACACTGGCCTGTAATTCCTTTTTATAACGTCTTTATCCGGCTTTGGTATCGGGGTGACGCCGGCTTCATAAAATGGGTTTGGAGCGTTTCCTCCTGGTCGGTTTTCTGAAAGAAGGACAGGCACGAATTCTGGGTGTGCTGGGCGCTTTGGCCGGCGGCGGGAACCAAGGGGGTGTCGGTGTGTCGGGGTCAGGGGCCACTGAACAGGCCAGGTGGGCGGCCCGGGGCGCTGCGGCTCCCTCCGCTCAGGCTGGACGGGCTGGGGCCGCGGGGGACACGCTGTGGGACCCTCAGGGGCAGGCCACGCACCTGCGGCCCTGAGGCCTGAGCGAGGGGCACTTCCGGGACACGAGGGGCACTTCCGGGGGGCGCCGGGCGGGACGGAGCGCACTTCCGGGGGCGCCGGAAGCTGACTGAGGCACTTCCGGTGCCCGCTCCCGCCCGCTGCGCGGAGGCCCAGGGCTCCCAGCGTTGAGGGTGTCGCGCTGCGCGGCGGCCCTGCAGGTAGGACGCGGCCCGACCCGGGCGCAGGTGTCTGAGGTGGCCGCGGGCGGGCGGGCGGGGCGTCCTCCCAGCCGCCGCCGTGAAGGGCGTCCCTGACGGGCCTGCTCGGTCCCGGGGACCGCACTCAGCGGGGCGACTCGGCGCGTGGCGCCCCCCCGCGTTGGCTCTGTGAAGAGTGTCACCCCGCGCCCCGAGGACGGCGGGACCGGACCCTCGGCGTCGGCATGCGGGGCGCGTGAGCCTCCGCGGGCCGGGCCTGCAGGTGCCGCTGTGTCGCGGGGCGGCGACGCCGGCCGCCGGCGGGGCGGGACGTGGGCCGCTGCCGCTCCGACTCCGCGTGCCGAGGGTCCATCGCCGGCGGCCGAGAGAGGCTCCACGTCTGACTTCAGGGGGCTCCGTGGGTCTTGGACTCGGTGGCGCCACGACACGTCCACCTCGCGTCCTCCGGTGACGACGCGCGGCGACGTCAGGAGGGGACGAGACAGCAGCTCGCGGCGGTGGCGCTCGGAGGGGCACGGGACGCTGCCGTCAGACGCCGGTCCCCGGAGACTCCCCCGAACGAGCACCGCCGCCGGCCCGCGCGGGGACCGGGCCGGGTGACCCGGCAGCCCCACCCGGCCGGGCGGTGGGAACGGGTTGGACAGGGGGGCCTTGTCGCCCTGCCCACGGTCCCTTCCAGTTCAGCGCGACCGTCCTCCCCTCCGTCTCCGGAGTGGTACTGTCCGCGTGGGACTCGTCTGCGCTGAGTGCGGTGGTGACCAGCTGTCGCCGGGTAGCAGGGGACTGACTCCCAGACAGATCGGGCGTTTGTGGG
Source organism: Cynopterus sphinx (assembly GCA_030015415.1). Classification (NCBI taxonomy): domain Eukaryota; kingdom Metazoa; phylum Chordata; class Mammalia; order Chiroptera; family Pteropodidae; genus Cynopterus; species Cynopterus sphinx. The sequence continues at coordinate 1,641,352 of CM057386.1, forward strand.
ACTTGGGGCTCCGTGGGCTGGGGGGGTGACGCCCGTGGTCTTGGCGGGGCCGGCCTGTGCGCCCTTGGTCAGCCGTGGGCCAGGAGGCGGCTCTGCTGACACTGACCCGGCGTTCTCAGAGGCCGGGAGTCGGCTGCCTGTCCGCCGGTCTCTAGGTCCGGCTGCTTCAGCCTGCTCACGTGGCCGGAGCCAGGTCCAAAGAGAGAGAGAAGCAATGAGCAAAGTCTCTTGACACTTAGGCTTGAACTGCCAAAACGTCACTCCTGCCCATTGTAGAACTGCCCAGAACTGCTGAGGCCAACCCAGATTCAGGGTGGACAGACAGTCTCCACCTGGAGCGTGGCCGCCACACGGTCACCCTGCAAAGAGCACGGCGGAGGGAAGGTGGAGAGCTCTGGGTTTGGTTTTTGTTTGCGCTTCGTCGCACTGGGATGGTTGTACACCCACAGATACGAATGAAAAGGCTTGTCTTAGCTGTTGGGATGCAGGAGCGAGGGTCAGAGTGCGAGATTAGGTGTCGGAGTTTAAAGAGATTTTTTTTTTCCACTTGAGGTGTCCGTTCTCTCAGAATTCGACCTTGTCTGTTTTGCTGTCGCTGCCCTCTCTCCTCGTGCGGCTACATTTTCAAGCGATTGGGATTTTCGGGGGTCCGAGATCCTTTAAGATGCAGACCTTGACCAGCCTTGTGTGTTTGGAATCTTTGTTCGGTGAAATGGAGTATCTCCGGCGATCACAGTTTATTTTTCTAAGATGTTCCTGCTCAGTTACTTTGCATCATGTAAGAAAGTCCTATCTCCTAGCTGAGTGCTACCAAAATAAAATTATGTATATATATTTTGAAACACTGTTCTGGGCCAAAAATGTGTCTCTGGCAACATTGTAAATCTTCGATTTGCAACTCCCGTGAAAGTCTTGAGGGCCCAGACCAGGCCAGGGTAGGTGGGGTCTGAATGAATTGTCGAGCGTGGTGTCTGAGAGGCAGTGGGAAGTGGGGGATCTGGTGGACCCGCAGTTCTTGACATTTGCTGCATGTTCAAACCACCTGGGGAGCTTTGAAAACTGCCCAGGCTGCATTCCAGGCTAATTAAAACAGACTCTCTGGGAGTGAGACGTGGACACCCGTTCGTTTTCAGGCCCATAGGTCATTCCAATACGCAGCACAATTTATTAGCAAGTGAATCGAGCTAAGATTTCTTAGTCTTTTAGTGTGCAGACGAATGACCTGGGGACCTTGTTAAAATGCAGGCTTTGATTGGCCAGGTCTGGGCTGGGCCTGAGGTTCCCCGGTTCCCGAGCCTTGCCGGCGCGGCTGGTTTTCAGGCTGCGCCACGAAGAGCCACGGCCTGGCCTGCGGTAGAGCTCTGAAGCAGCCCACAGTCTGCTCTGCGGTTTTCTAGTTTCCTTCTTTTCTGGTTAGTGTGTTGCATATTTAACCACAGATGTAGTCAACACTTCACAATCAAGAGGTTTCTCCTAAAAATTCTTGTTTCTGATCTCCTCTGAAGAGAAAAGAAAGATCCTATGACACCGGCTCTGCATTTCCACATAGACTGGTGGCAGAGAGTGGCTGCCCCTCATGAGGGGTGCTGGCAAGTGGCCAGGGGGGGCTCTGAAATGCCTTTCCCTGTGCTTGTTTATGAATAGGATAAATATGGTTTTCCATATGGGCTGGCAGATCTATACACAACATGTGCATGCTCAGCGAAAATCAGGAAGGCAGAGGCCAAGCAACTAGGTGAGAAAAGGTGAAAGAGAGGAGAGGAAGAGTCATTCTTTAAACCTTACGTACTCCTGTTAGGAGGGCCCCCGTCGGTTGCCTCAAGCCCGCGGGAGCTGTTTAAGGGGAAAAAGAAGCGAGGAGGGATTTAGGATAAGGGTAGCGAGGTAGCTCAGGGGTACACAGTGCAGTGGGGTTTCAGAAAAGAGTGGAACCAAGGACATGGGTGTCACCAGGGAGGATGTCACAAGCAGCTTTGTGACATCTCGGCTTCTAATAAGGAAATGAGCTGGGAGGTGGAGCGGCAGGTGAAACAGAAAGTCCCGGATGCCTTAAAGTGGTGGTGACTATGGGACAGGCTGTTCAAAAGGAGTACAGGTAGAGAAAAGTGTTATCAACGACCCCACTTGACCTGCTTTTTTGAAGGGAGAACTTTGGTGGGTCCTTGTGCTGTCATTTTTTGTTGATATCTCAACCCTCGAGAGCTGTGAGTACTAGTCAGATATTTTGTAGAGGGATTTGCCTGCTTTGTACTCATGATCAGACTGGAGTATGTTTTTTTTGGGGCGAGGTAGAGTGTCATTCCCATTATATCACATCAGAGGGACACACTACCAGAGTGACTTAGGTAACTGTCAGCCTTGATCACTGGACGAGGTAGTGTTTGTCATGTTTCTCCACCATGAGGTTACGTTCCCCCTATACCCACACTGTATTGTGTGGGTGGAAGTCACTGCTTCGTGTCATTGAGAGTAGCCTCCCTGTGTAAATTATGTGGGATTCTACGTGAGAGAGTTCTCTGAATAATTATTTATTCAATCATATCTTTATGTCAGTATGGACTCATAGAAATTTATTTTATATTTTAAGTTAAAACCCCATACTATTTATTTATTTTTTGCTCAAGCAGCCCTAGCTTGGTTACTCGGCACTCCTTTTGTTGGCTCCATTCTCCCTTTGAGAAAGGATCTTTAAAAAATGATATAGTGGAATTTGATCATATTCAAACTTGATTTGATAACTATATGTAGACCTTTACATCCTTCAAATACAAAACAGGGTTTTTCTGTGTTCTTGTATATATTTAAAAATGACCTTGGCCATGAATAAAACCTTAACAATTTTCTGAACTTATCCTCTTAATGTAATTTAATAAGATTAGAATAATGAAAGGCTGATTTAAGCAATCTTAATTATTTGGAAATTAAGAAACACAGTTTTAGAAAACCTTGCATTAGAGAAGACATTTAAAAGAAACCACAAACAAAATAAAAAGACCCAGCACAGCCGAACTCTCCAAATCTACAGCTTTAAATGTTATATTTTTTAAAGAAGAAAGACAAAATTATTAAAAGAACAAAATTCCCATTGTATAAAGTTAGAAGAAGTAACCAAATAAACTAAGGGACTAAGGAGAGGGAGTTAATAGAGATAAAGGTTGAAATAATGAAACAGAAAAAGAGAAAAGATAAATAAACTCTGAAATTAGTTTCTTTGAAAAAAACCAATAAAGCAGAAACATTTGCAAGCCTAATTAAGATGAACGAGAGAATGAAAATAGGCAAGACTGAAACGAGCAAGGAGCTATAACCGTTTACAAATGACAGGAGAGTCCTCCACGCAGCTCTGTGACAGCCAGACTTCAGACCTCAGGAAATGGACGATTTCTAGCAAAATGAAAATCACGAAATTTTACTCAGGAACTGAAGACCAAGGCACACAGCTGTGTCTAAGTTCACGGATGTGGGGGATTCTGTTCCCCTTGCTGTCCTGGAAGGGGAGGAAGGATGGACCCACTGGCGAGCAGTCACAGGCCGATCGTATGTACATTTATGGGCTGTTTGTATCAAGGCACTGGGCTTTAAAAATGGTTTATACTTTAAGAACCAGCAATTTACAAAATATAAGAAACGGCCAATAAAAATGAAATGTGCATAATTTAGCAGATTGGCTAGATTACGAGGGTTAGTAAGGCCCAGTGATGATAAAAGCACGGAAAAAAGAATTCTCATATACACTCCTGGTGTAAGAAAACATTTGTTCATTTCCAAAGTATGATCAAGCTGAAGATATCAAAATATAATTTCTGGATTATCTGTTAGCCCAGTATTATGGCTTACAGTAATTTTCTCTTGAAAACAGACAGGTACACGTAGAAATGTTCACTGCAGCATGCTTTATGGTCAGAAAAGGGAAAAGAGTCTAAAAGTACGTCTCTTAGGGATGAGTTAATTAATGTATGATAAACAAATACAAGAACCCCTCAAAGAGATGGGGTAGATTTGTTTACTATAAAAAATATTCAAAGGTTGCGTTGCGTTTATCTGTTGCTGTTACAAACAACTCCAGAACTTCGGAGTTTAAAACAAGCGTTTTAATTTAGCAAGACCTCCCTGTCTGCAGGGCAGAGGATGAACGGAAGGAGGGCGCGCCTGGTGGGGGGACCCCATTTAGGTGGCCACTGCGGTGGGCAAGACAAGTAATGATGCAGCCAACATCGTGTTGTATTTAAAGTTTTTTCACTCAGCATTCCATAATTAGTATTTTCCCACTTCGTTAAAAATTTCTTGGTGATTAAAAAGAAAAAAGCACTATTTTACTCTGTTTCTGATTTTGTCCATCAAGAGTAAAGAGGGGCTCGGCTGGGTGGTTTGTCTTTCGCCCACCCACATGCATGGATGGAAGGGTCCACTCCAGGGTGTCGTACTCTTTGACACGTCCAGCGCCTTGGTGGGCTTTGGTTTCTCCACTTCTCCACGTGGAATCTCACCTTCCAGGCCTTCTTGGGCCTGCTCACGGCATGGTGGTGAGGTAGCATTTATTGATGAGATGATGGCAAGGACACCGGCAGAAGGCCATATGGGATGAGGATACTGTCGTGGTCATCTTCGGAAAATGCAGTCTGCCACAATATCCGGCACACGATTCAATTTACATAAATATTAATGTTTCTTTGTGTTTGAAAATCTAGAAAATATAGAGCTGATGTTTCTGTGGGACATAGCAAGTTTGAGTACACGCTGCTTTTATTTTAGATTCTTTGATTTTTTTTACAATAAACATGAATTAGCTTTTTAAACAAATTTTTAAAATCTCAATTTTGATATTAAAAAAGAATAAGAAACATGTTTTTAAAGTTGTTTGCTCAAAGAATTTGCAGTGTTCAAAGCATGCATTTAAACATGACATTTTTTCCCCTATGGAACATTTCAGGGTTGGGGAGGAGCCTCTAAATTTAAGTTTCCATATTTACAGATGGAGTAGGAGTGATAACTTCTCAGCAAAATTGGATTTAAATAATGGATTCAAATAATAGGAGCCATTATTCAGGATGAGCTTAATGCAGTCCCCACCCAGCTGAAAGATTTAGGCAATGAAGCGGAACACATAAAAGCCTTACAGTTGTCTCAGGCAAATTATGTCGTCTTAAATACGAACTTAACCAAAAAATTAAAAATGAAGCCAACAGAAGATTTCAAGGGAGAAGGCCGAAGGGGTTACGTATCCTTTTCAGCAGCCGAAAGAACGACGTTAGCCTTCGGTGGGCATCTGCGGCTTCTGCTCCATTTTCAGTATCATCATTCCTGTAGCTGTGAGTTATCAGAATAACAACAAACATGTTCATTCGAAGGTTTTTCATTGCCTTCGCCCATCTTCTCAAACATACCCCGAAGTCCTAATGCTCGAATTACACTGACACAAGCATCCCCATGGAAACAGGGCCTGGTGTCATAAACATGGCATTATGACTTCTCAGCAGGAGGAGGCAGATGGAGCGCTGGCACTAGATCTGTAAGATTTATTAAAAAAAAGCAAATGTCAGGGAGAATAGCACCAAGGCAAAAAGAAAAAAAGGGCGGGGGGTTGGAGTTAGCTTCCTAATGTGCATGGCGTGTTTGGTTTTCAGTGTTTTCCAAGGGTTCGTCCCCCTCTGGCAGGACTTGCTGTTGCCTGTTCTCTTTCTTTTTCACCCTCGCATTTGGCGTGGCCTGTTCCTGCGGAGCTCACTGGCCCTTCGTTTTGGGGGGGCTGGGACTCAGAAGAGGGGACTGGCTTGCTGGGGGTGCCCTGCAGAGCCAGGCCCTTCGACTTCTCTCCCATACAGTTCCGTGTTCTTTTCAGTGCCTCGCTTTTCCCTGGAGAACGTAATTTATGCATCAGGACATGGCCTTGGCTTTTCTAGTGAGATCTCGCCTCAACAAAACAGTGCTTTAAATAAAAGTTTTTAATCTCTCTCAAAGCTCTCCACGGTGTCAGGGACCCAGGCTGTCTCCACTGTGTTCCCCTCCCCTGCTAGGACCGGTTGTCACACACCACAACTGTGTTCCAGATGGAGTAAGGGCCGGGCATCCCCCCGCCTGGCCCACGAGGAGAGCCAGTGTTTTTCTAAAGCACCATTTGTGAGAAATTAAAGGCTGTATATGTGTAGGTCTAATTTTAGACTCTGTTCTGTTCTCTCTCTCTCTACACACACACACACACACACACACACACACACACACACACACACACACACACACACACACACACACACACACTCTTTAGGTCCCTACCACACTGTTTCGATTCCCGAAGCTTTATAATAAATCTGGAAATCGGGTAACGAAGTCCTTTGTCTCTGAAAATTATTTTCCAGAACAGAATATTTTGTTATTTTAGATCATTTGCATTTTGACATAAACTTTTAAGTTAGTTTGTCTATTTTACAAATAACACCTTTAGGTTTTGTTAAGTGGTATTATTTTTAAATTTCAGTTTTAGAATTCTCTAAAAAATGTTGAAGTAACCCATAGGATGACAGGGAGAAGACAACAAAAACAGAAAATGGAGAGAACAAACAACAAGAGCAAAATAGACTTAGCCCTAGCACTCAAATAATTACTTAAATATAAGGTTTGTAAATATTCCAATTAAAAGACAGACTGACAGAGTGAATAATAAAGCACCAGACTGTGTGAGGCCTGGAAGTGAACTGGAAGTTCACTCCAAATGCAACGATATAGGCAGGTTGAAAGTAAAAAGAGGGAAACTGTTGTGTTATGCAAAAAATAATCGAAAGAAAGCTGGAGTCACTGCATTAAAATTAGATAAAGTAGATTTCCCAGAAAAAAAATTAATAGAGATGGAGAGGGATATCGAATCATGGTAAAAGTACCAGTTCACCAAGAAAACACAGCTGTCCTGACTGTGAATGCACCAAAATGTGTGACGCAAAATCGACAGAACCGAAAGGAGAAATCCAGAACTCGCTGGAGACTTTAACGCCTCTCTCAGCTAGACGGAAAACAGGCAAGCCTGTGGGAGGACCGAGCCACGTTACCGACCAGTAGGACCCGATGGACAGTTCTGGGAGGTTCTGCCCACAGTGGCAGAAGACACACCAAGAGAGACCACATTCTGAGCCATAAAAAATGCTCCAGCAAAATGAAAAGAGTCAAAGTCAGGACAGAATCGAACGCGGAGTCAGTCAGAGAGAGCCACGAGGGGGGTCGCCAGGCGCTGGGTGACGATACACTTGTCAGTCAATGATCCGCGTGCCAAAGGGGTCGTTCTGGGGCGGAGCAGACAGTACACTGAGCTGAACGAAAATACAAACCAAAATCTGTGTAACAAGCCAAAGCAAGGCCGGAAGGGAAAGCGACAGCCCTAAATCCATCATTAGAAGAGATGAGAGTGTCCAGCCACACTCTAAGCTCCCATTCAAGGGCTTAGGGAAATAAAAAAATAGCAAAATAAACCCAAACCAAGCAGAAGGGGGGGAAATTAAAGACAAGTCGGTGGGAGCTACCCAAGCTGAGTAGCAGAGAAACGTGCAGAGTAAGAGGGAGCAGAGCCTCTAGGAACTGTGGGAAGATCACAAAACGTGTGAACGAGTCACGTGAATGCCAGGAGGAAGACAGGAGCAGAAGAAATATGTGACGTTGTGGTCCCCGCCGTGTGAGCAGCTTTTCCACTGTGCGCAGAGCCCGGCGAGAAGTGAGCAGGCCTGGGGGCGGCCCAGTGCCCGGGGTGGGGACGTGGGTGGACGGCGTCGCTGGGAAGGGAGGCCAGGTCTCCTGACCTCTGCAGCTCACGTGTTTTGCCCGCCGTCCCTGTCCACCTCCAGTCCTGTCCCTGTACCCCCACCCACCTAGCGAGTTCAGCAGCCCCGGAGAGGGAAAGAAGTCATGGATGCAAATGGAAGCGAACAGAAATGTAATGGGGTTTTGAAAGCCTCGGGGCTTCTTCCGGCGGAGGGAAGGTTTGCAGGTGGAGGAGCTGGGAGTGCTCACCCCGAGGCTCCTCAGAGGGCCGAGTGGGTGGCTCCTCTCCTTGGGCACCGTGGAGAGAACCGTGGGTGGGGTGGGGTGGGGTGGGGTGGGGTGAGGATGGGGGTTTCCTGAACCCCCCTTCCCCCACAGTCCTGTGCCCTGGTTGCCAGGCCTGAGCCTCCATCGGCATCCCCACCTCTACGCTGACGACCTGAGGACTTTGGAGCTCGGATCTCTGCACTTGGTTTCTCTCCGAGGCCCACCACGTGCTCAGGATTCCATCACTGACTTCGAGGGTGCGGGTTTGCAGCTCACAGATGCCATCAGAGGTCAGGCTCTTCTCCCCCGAAGGCAAGGAGAGCTCGGATTCAGGACCCGGGCGTTTCTTGCAGATCTGTCTCCACCTGGAGTTTACAAGCACGTTGAAGATTTCCATGAAGTGTTGGTTTTCATTTCGCTTTTGGATTAGAGCGAGATGCTAACTGGGTCTGGGGTCTCGGTGTGTAAGAGGGCCACATTGCGAAGTGTCAGCAGACGCTTTCATAAAAGGTGGGAGAAAGCGAGTTGCGGTGAAGACTTCTGATTTGTTTTTGTGTTTCCCCCCCTAGTTAAGAAACTTGGAATTCTGAGCGTTTGCACGTGAACTTCAGCTGCTGCATATCCGGATATAAATAAAACATTGCAATTTTGGTGTAGTTAAGCATTACAGGAGTCAGACAAGCGCTGGAAGGATTTGCATTTAATTCTGTTTTTTACAAAATGCGCTCACTAAAAATAAAATAATTTCAGACATGCAAAGTGACTGAGGCAGAACAGAATTTGCAGTGGGATAGGACCCGCTTAATCAAGTGCCTGCATCTTAAACCATCGTGCCTTTCGGCTCTTCCGTTAAAGGGGATGGAAACATGTCCCTGCAGCTGCGGGGACATGGCTACGGGCAAAGGCAGGGAGTGAGGCAGGGGGTGAGGAGGAAGGCCTGGGGACATGTCCCTCCGCTTTCACCTTCCCCTCGGTCCGTCATTCGGGGCTTCTTCCTTCTGGCGGGTAGGACAGTCCGAGCGGGCACCCAGAAGCCGCTTGGTGACTGTTCATCCGCCCAGGCTGCCAGCGCCACAGACCGCGGGGCTTAGACAGCGGAACGTGATCACAGTTCTGGACGTCCAAGATCAAGGTGTGGGCAAGCCGGGCTTCTCCTGAGGCCTCTCCCCTTGGCCCGCAGGTGCCGCCTGCTCACGTGGCCGTTCCTCTGTGTGTGTGCACGTCCCTGGTCTTACAAAGACGCCAGCCCTGTTGGAGCAGGGACCCACCCTCATGACCTCATTTAACCTTAATTACCTCTCCCCAGACAGTCACATTGTGGGGTGAGCTTCGGCGTGCGGGTGTGGGGGACACAGTCCACCCTTGCCTGTGGCCGTGTCCTCACAGGCGCTGAGTGGCAGGGGTCCTCGGGAAGGTGTCCTGAATTCATCCTCCCCTTCCACGCCCCGTTCAGCCCGAGTGAGGACATTATACAGGTTTTAGTCTCGGTCTCCTCCGGTAGTCAAAAGTGGAATTCCAAAGCGGTCGTTAGGATCTGCCCTTAATTCTGGGGTTCCGGCTGGCCCTCCAGGCTCGTGCTCCCCAGACGTGTACGGTCCTGGGGTTCACACCCGGCTCTTTCCCCAGGGGACGTGGAAGCCTCGGGCGACCCTCAGCGTATCCAGTGATGAATGGACTGGGACCAGGGACACGCAGCTGGCTGGGGCCTGTAACCTGGCCCCGCTCATAAGGAGCCCCCAGACCGCTGAGGCAGAGGCGGGGAGGGCACTCTGGGCAGACGCATGGGGTCAGAGAGCGTTTTGCATCTGTGCCCCCGGCAGTGGCTGAAGGCGCTGGAGCACGCGCTCTTCGTGGGAGGACTTGCCAGAGCAGAGGCGGAGGGGCCAGACCCCGAAGGGCCCAGCCGTGGCGAGCAGGAAGATTTTAAGCAAAAGGATAAGTATGGAAAGCGTCTGTGAGTAAAGCAGAGACGAAACCCGCAGCTCAAGTGACAAGGCGCACACGCTCCGAAACAAGATTTGCAGCCACGTGACCCCGGGTCGATAGCAACTTCCAGAACAATCGAAGGCGCGCAGGTTGGAAGCACAGGCCGGGAACCATTCCTCGCTGGCGGAGTGACGTATGGGGGGAACTGTCACACCTCCTGGGTGCCCTCTTCCCCATGACCCTGGCTTCGTTCTGGCCATGCACCCACTCAGCATTGCACCTCCACGTTGCTTATGACGAAGGGGACCTTGGGGAGGGGGACAGGGCGCAGGTGCCTGAAGGCCAGGACACCGTTCACATGTGACTGCCGGGGAGGCCACTCCAGCCCCAGTCGTCTCTGGCGCTTCAGAATGACCCCGAGCCACACACTCCCGTGTCTTCTCCACGCCGCTTCGTATCCCCTACGTCACAGTTCATTCGTGGTGTCACCAGCTAAACTGTAATCCAAGCAACAGGCCTGGGAGTCGCCTTCCCTCTGTGTCATGGTCTGGATGTTTGCGTCCCCTCCCCCGCCCCCTGAATCCATACCCTGAAACGCTCAACCCCGCAGACGATGCTTTTAGGAGGTGGGCTTTCGGGATGTCTAAGTCACGAGCGGGGAGCCCCTGCAGGTGGGACCAGCACCTTTACGGAATGGACCTCGCGGCCCCCGGCCCCTCTCCCGACAGAGGACACAGCAGACGGGCCCTCCGCAGACTCAGAACCTGATCCCGGGAGATCGGCCTCCAGAACCGGGAACCGGCTCCCGGGTCCAGAAGCCGCCAGACGGGGTGTTCTGCTGCAGCGGCCCGGGTGGACCCAGGCGACCCTCCTGGCCATCACGTCCTCCTTACGCTGCGCAGTGGCGCCTCAGGAAGCCCGCCGACTCCATCCTCCCATCTTTTCTGACTGTCATTGCCTTTGGCCCGGCACTGTCCCCAGTCGTCACCTGGGGCTGTGGAGCGAGAGGGAAAGGGCGTTCTGAGGGGAGACAGACAAGGGAGGCTTCAGCAGGGTCTGCGAGGTTTTGCTTCTTATTTTTTAGGAGGGGCGAAGCAAACATTCCAAAAGGTAAGGTTTATTGAACCCGGTGTGAGCCAGATGTGCATTGCATTCTACTTTTTCCCCGTCTTCGGAATGTTTAATAGTGAAAAGGTTCCAGGTTTCTTGTCTGACCTTCTTTCTGCAAGTCTCCCTTCCTTGCTGTCCTTGCTCCGCAAACCCGTTCAATATTTTAAGGGCAAACAAATCTGATTCATTCTGCCATTTTTACTTGACAACCCCCATTAGGTTTTTCATTTCTTACAGAATAAAATCCAAACAGCCGCTCGACACACAGCCCGTGGGCACCCCGTGCCCAGGCCAGGCCTGATCGCTTCCAGACGAGACCCTGAGCGCTCCAGACCCCATCAGCACACGTGGCCTTTGCCTCGGAAGTTGCTTCCCTCGCTGTGCGGGTGGGGGTGCCGGCGGCAGTGAAAGGCACGCGGGATCCGTAGGACGCTTCTAGTTGGAAGGACAGCTGCCCCCTTCCTCTTAGACTTGACCTCAGCTCCTGTCTTCCTGGGGCTCGGTCCTCATTTTCGACTCTCGGTCCCCAAAGGGCCAGTTCTCTCCAGTCTTCTCTGAAGCTTCTGCCTCTTCGCCCACAGCCCTGTCCACGTGGCACGTTTTCTCCAGATTTCTCCGTTCAGCGCCGCACAGAATTGTTTTTTCACATTTGTGAATGCACTTGGCAGGCAGACATGGCCGTCGCGGACCGAGCGCCAGTGAGGAGAGATCCTCCCCCCACTTTCCTCCTGGAGCCATTGACTAGCAAGTCAGACAGGCTGGCACTGGCCCCCGATGTGAGCGGTCTACACTGCAGACCGCCTGCCGTCTTGCCAGATCCCCCAGGGGTTACGTGTGGGTTCCAAATCACCTTGTAGTGAAGTCAGAACAAGAAGACACCCCCCCCCCCAGGTAGCTGGTAGAGTCACGTGACATTTCGAGATGCTTGGAATCTCCATCCCAGTATTTTTAGCCGAAGAAGGTTTCTTTGCCAAAGCCTGTTTCCAGAATTTTATCCCTTTCCGAGAAAACTAGCGTGCGCGGAAGCCCGTGGATGTTACCGCCGTCTGTCTGATTCCTTCTGAAACCCCAGTGCCCAGCATGGTTCTAGGAACGTGGCAAACCCTCGGTCGTTGTGCGGTCGAACTGGACCCCAGCGCGTTCCTGCAGCGCATCGGCCAGGCCGGGGGTGTGCGGGGTTGGTGGAGGGGACAGTGCAGCACCCGCCAGGTGTCTTGGCCAGGTCGGGCTGCTGCGACAGGACACCACGGGCTGCGCACCTTATGAGCAGCAGACGTTCACTCGATTCGGTTCTTGAGGCTGGAAATCCGAGAGCGGGGTGCTGGCGCCATTGGGTTCCGGCGAACCCCCTCTTCTGGGCTGCGCGGTGCCCACTTCTCACCATGGCCTCGCGTGGTGGAGAGCAGAGGGGGAAGCACGTTCCCTGTCATTCTTCTCAGGGGCCCTGATCCCATCAGGAGGGCTCCACCCTCGTGGCCCGATCTGATCCTAATGATCTCCAAAAGGCCCCAGTTCCGGATCCCCTCACACCGAGGGCCGGGGCTCCCACAGATAGATTCCGGGGGACACGGACATTTCATCCACAGCAGGTGCCGCCCACCGCGTGTGCTTCTGTAACCTGCCTAAGAGAACCCTGGTGTAACCTTGACCCCTACCCACTGCCATCACAGCACTCGGTGTGTTCTTACTCTTCGTGTGTGGTCTGTCGCTCCCACGAGGATGACAACTCCCTGACCGCGGAGACTTTATCTTCCTTCGTTGCTGCCGGTGTCTCCCCTGCCCAGAACGCTGCCTGGCGCACAGTAGGTGCTCAGTACATGCCTGCGAAATGAATGAATGTCCTCGAAGGTGAACTTCAGACCTCTGTAGAAGCAGGAAAGGAGGTGGGGGACGCGGAGACGGCCCGACACCCCTCCCAGGGCCCTGTGAGGGGCTTGGTGGCCCCCGAGGGGGCGGTGCCGGACAGCAGCGGCCTTGCTTGTGCTTGCGTCGTCGTCCTGGGAAGCAGGGAGCTAACTGGGAAAGGAAGCCCGAGGAGGCAGAAGGGTTCGCTGTCGCCGCTGAGCAGATGGATTCCTGGTGCACCCTGTCCCCTCTGTTGAGAGGCTCCCGTTGAGCCCAGTGTAATAGGATTTCTTGCCGGTTGTCACTGTCACCAGAGAGGGAAGGAGAAGGGATGTGGGGGCGGGGGGGTTTGGTGACCTACGGGACTGACTCCTCACTCGGCAGGTACTTTAGTGAATGACAAGTCCTCGCATCAGCTGACCCTCGTCCCCACTAAAAAGCTGTTTCCAAACGTCCGTCATGCAGTTGGTGGGGCAGGGTTCGCCCCGGACCGGGGCCGCCCCGCTGTCCGTGGTGCTGAAACCCTTTTTTCTCTCAGAAATAACGTTTCCGTCTGAAAGATTTGTGCGTTTTAAAACTTGTCACAGATGTGTTAACTCTGAGAGTCTTGTAAACTTGGTGGGGAAGGTAGCTCCCTCCTCCCTCATTTCACACGGGGAGTTTAGGGCTTGAACCAAAAAGTTCGGTCAGAATCTCTCTCCTTCTAACATGTCTCTTAAATGTTTTTTTGTTAACGTGAAACAAATTCATTGTGGAAAGTTTTGTAAATACGGGAAAAGGGGAGCATGAAAATGCTTTGTGGCCCCACACCCGGTAGAGGGGACGACTGTTGATGTTCTGATGAACGCCCCTCGGTGTAGACAGAAGAGCGGGGTGGGGGGGAGATGCGTGATCTAATGCCGTGTGTGCCGTTTTACGACGTCGCTCACTTAGGCTATTAGGGGCCTTTTTCTCTTGGTAAGGGCGCTACGACAGCGTGCCGAGACAGGGGAATAGTGCACAGCTGGGCTCGTACCGTAACCTATGACGGTTTTTGTTGGGCGTGTAGATAATGTGTGTTGTCTTTGGGGTCCTGGGTGGCACTGTAGTAAGCACTCTTGCAGCTAAGTGTTTACGCATGTGATTATTTCTTCCAGAAAGTGCTGGAATCGAAATGGCTGGGGCCCGTAATGTAACCAAATAGTCCCATTTGGACAGCCATCAGCTGCTCATTTCCCTCCGCACCCGTACACTCTGAGCGTGATTTTGAAAAAAGATTTTATGGACGAAAATGGCACTTTGCTGCTTTGATTTGTGTTTCGTACACTGCTAGTGAGATTGGACATTTTTTCTGGTATTTTTGGCTGTTTGAATATATATTTTCTTTACTTAACTTTCTTCTCATAATCTTTGCCTACTTTCCAGTTTCATAGTTTTGAAACCTAGGTCTTCTGATTCTGAATTCAGTGTGTGTTCCCTCAACTCCAAGGCACAGCCCACGTGAAAACAAGCCGGTGTCCAGGACAGGTTCTTCAGTTGTCACAGGGTTCTTGCCTCTAGGCCCCTCCCCGTAAGGGTCCCGGTGCTTTCCCACTTCTAGCTGGGACGACTCAGTGGTGTCTGTGTTGCCTTATTGCTTTGTTGCCTTGTTCAATTCTTACGAGTGTCCTGAGAGGCAAATGGGACCACGGCGCCCGTGTAACAGAGGGCAGTGAGGCTAACGGACTTACCCAGGGCCACAAACTCATGCTAAGTCAGGGTAAACCTCGAAGCGGGACCTCCTAGGAGTCTAGTGGCGCAAGCTCTGATAAGCTAATCACACTGGTGCTTAGTGACTCTTATAACGTGTTCTCTCTTTCGGAGTGGTCTGCATTTCAATACAGCGACCTGAAGCAGTCGCCACTTAGTACCCTGTCAGCTAGGGGCAGGACTGTTCTAGGGTCGGGACCGGCCCCCTCTTTAAATCACATCTGTGGCTGTCCACTGCTTCGCCTGTGCATGGTCCTGGGACTCCTGTCTCACTGTGGGTCGACTTGAAACAGCAACTGTGACAATCTCAGTCTATACAATATAATGCCCCAAACAGAAAGAAAATCGAGGCAGGTCCCTTCTTTCCCTTCCTCCTTCCTCCCTCTAATTATCTTTGTTAACTTAACATTTAAAGACCTTTCAACACAAGAAGTGAATGAGAAGCATTTATGTGAAGTAAAAAAAAAAAATAGCTTTCGGGAAACACTGTTCTGATTAGGAGAAAAAGGCCGTGGGTGTTTCTGGGAAAGGGAAGGGGACAATTCCATCCACGGAAGGGGGCATTTCTGTTGGTGCACGTAGTGTGACGTGCTGGTGCTCACTCTCACCAGTGTTTTCAGTTTCCAGTCCAGTGGTCATCAGTCCAGGCGTCATGACATCTGCTCTCTCGCTAGCTTTGTAAATAGTTCTTTGAGACGTGAGGTTGCTGAGGCCCAGGCCAAAGGTGGTTTTGTCCCATCTTAACATCCAGAGGTTTGCGGCCTCAGGCATGGAGGCAGCTCCTCCCTCTGGCACAGCGGGTCCAGCTCCATCTTAAGGTGGCCCTACTTATTATTATTCAGATAGACGTGTTTTACATTTTCTGTGTGCAGAAAACTGTTGTTTCATTTTCCTCGCAAAATTACTCAGAGCCTCTTTTTTTTTTTTCTCCTCCAGGACTAATTAATTACTAACTGCCTCCCGAAATGGTCTCTAAGCGCCAGAAGGACCATGCCTGGGTAGCTGTGAGGTCACAGGACACCACGCAGCATGGATGGCTCCTCCCTGAGACGCACCGACTGGTGAAGCCCGGCTTCAGGTCGTCACAGCTCCCCTGCCTGGCCTCCCAGGGATGTCTGGTGCGCAGCAGGCCTCGGCAGAACAGGTAGGGACGTCTCTGAACAGCGCCTGCAGTGCCCTGACCGTGCGGTGACATTGCACATCGTACAAAACCACGAAGAGCGGATGCTGGCCTTCCACGGCCGCCTCTGCCTTAGTTTTCCCTCTGATGGATTTCACCAGCATGGCCCTAAACGTTTTATGAGAGACGGCTTTACCATTTTTGTGTATGTGATGTTTTTTGCAAAATGTTTTTTGGCAAAATTTCGCGGCTATATTTTGCTGGCGTTTTTTAAAATAGTGATTGAAGAGAATCATTTCAGTGACCAGCTGGTGCCGGTTATCTTTGCTTATCTCTGTGTTGTTTTTCGAAGAAGTTCCTGAAGGCCTTTGGTGACACTTTAGTTTTTGTGGAGTTAGCACGCTGGTGCTCGGAGTCCGGGGCTAAACGTAGACCGGTAGAGTAGGGCATGGCGAATTTTTTTTTCTTGCGGAGATGTGAAGATCGACACATAGTCAGCTCTCAGTTGGCTGGTGATGAGTGGGAGGAAGGAAATCTCAGGTAGAGTCGTTCTTGGACTGATTAATACAGCTACGTTGTGTATCCAGTGGTGGATTAACCGTGCCCAAGGTCAGGAGGAACCGGGGATGGTGTCGTGTCTCCTGGGGGACATGCTCAGGCAGCAGAGGGCCACTCCTGATGGACACACCTCCCCCTGGTGTGTGTGCGCGTGTGTGCATGGCAACACGAGAGCATGCTCTCCGCATGAGTTAGGATCAGTCCTGTCCCGTCCGGGACCTTTTCATGGTCCCCATGTTTCCTCTTCCTCAAAAGGTGATAATCATCCCCGCCTGGCAAACCCACCAGGGCGTAAGTCGAGGTTAAAACGGAAGGACTTGGAGAAGAAGAAAGCACTAGGCAGACACAAAGGTTGTCGACTCCCTGTTGTCTATGGGAACAGATGGGCTCCTGTGGGATCCAGAGTGCACGGCCGGTGGCCCGGCCAGGGCTGGGTGACGAAGACATCAGGATGTGTGGCTAGTGACGTCCTTGAAGAAAACGTTTCAGAAGCTTGAATGACGGATGCTCGAGACTCGGTTTCTGAAACGTAGGCCTTTTCCAGTACATGAGGAGCCCACATGACTGGTTTCAGAGGAAGACGTGGCATGGCCTGGAGAGTCGGCTCTGGGGGTTTCATGTCCGCGCCGTGGGCCGCGGGACGGCCAGGGGAGGGGAAGGGGCACCAGCCAGCTGTGTTTGCTGGAGCCAGAACGATGCTTCCCTCCTGTTTTGTCAGAAACAACGTGTTATTTTGGTAACTCCTTGTTGTCCACACTGCAGCTCCCCATGTAATTACTGCACGCAGTGAGGTGGTCAGTGCCGCATGACTACTCAGCTGTCCGTGCCTCTGGAAGATGTGGAAATAAGTGATCTCGGAAGTCCAGGGTGAAGAGCCTCTGCCCACAGAGTGAGCCTGGGCTTCCTACCTGCCCGGCAGTGTGTCTGAACACGACAAAACACCTTTTAGACGTTTCGGGTTCTTCCTTCATCTGCCGTGCACATGAATGGCAGTGAACACGAGTGCAGGAGAGCGAGCTGGCTCCGTTGACCTTTTCTTTATTTTTTATTTTTCTGGGTCATCTTCAGCTCTGCCTTTCTATTCTGGTTTGTGCAGACATCCAAATGAAACCCCCCTGTGCAGGGACAAAAGCGAATAATGGATCAGGGTGCAAAGGTGACCTGTAAACCCAGCCTCTCTAACCCGCACATGGGGTCGCGGGAAGGCCCTGCTTTATCTGTAGATCAAATTCATCCTCGTGCGCAGCGAAGAAAGGACGAGCAAAGCTTATTAGAGTAGAGCAAGGGCTTTGCTTTCCGCACATCTGTATTAACCAGATTCTTTTGATTGCAAACGACAGAAACCCAACTCCAGCCGCTTAAGGAAAGAAGGGGTTTAGTCACATGGTCCTGGGTAACTGAACAGCGGGATCGCGTGGAGCTGAGACTCGTGCTGGGGACTTTGTACCAAGACGGTCTCCTTCTTTTGGTGGCTGCCACTCAGAGCCAGCCGGCAGCCCTGCTGCGTGTCCGCCGCGGCCTCTGCGTGTGTCAGGCGTCTTCCTGGCAGGGCCTGCAGGGTCTCTGCTCCCCGATGGAAGCGCGCCGTGGCTGGGGGGTTCACTCGTCAGCAGCTTGGAGGCATGACAACCCTTGAATTCCTAAGGCCTTCCCAACTGTGGATGGCGATGACGCCGTAATCCGTCCAGTCACCTGGCTCAAGTTTGGGGTGAAGGTGAAGTTTCCAAAGTCAGCGCCAATGGCTCAGTCTTCTCGCTCAGCGCTGCGGTGTTGAAGGGTGCGTCTGAGAACCCGTCTGCACGGCACTGGTGAGGGACCTGCCCGGCGTCGCTCAGCACCTGGCAGTGGAGCCGAAGCCACCTCCGCTGCCTCCGTGTCCGTCCCACACGCCCTGCAGCCTCCTCGCGCCCACCTGAGAGTTGGCGTGTGCCAGGCAGGCTCCTGGGGCCTGAGTGGAGGGACAGAGGGCTCTGTCCACCGGGGGTTCCGCCTTCACTCCTGAGCAGCCGCACACCCATCTGGAAGTGCCACTTGCACCTTCTCAGCCTTGGCTTCTGCTTGTCCTTGGTGCCAAGCCCGGCGTGATGCAAGTCGGCGGGGGGGAGGTCGAAGGAGAACATGCCGGCAGCCCCTGCTGCCCCCGAGGGCTGCTCGGTTTGCTCCTCACGCCTGCAGGTGCAGCTGTTCTTTGCTGTTGGCAAAAACATCACGTAAATCACCGAACGCCTTACAAGGGGCACAAGAGGAGCCCGAGAACCACAAAGTGCACCTGCTCGTGGGTGCCTCTCGCGAGCAGGTCATTTCCGAAGCTGAGCGCCGGGCACGTGAGCATTCGTGAGATCTGGGGCTGGTGCCCTGTTCTCTAAGGGACCCGGTCGTCAATGTCTTAGACTTTCCGGCCACGTGGCCTCTGCTGCAGGCTCCCAGCTTTATCCCTGCAGCGTGAAAGCATCACCGACAGGGCGTGGGTGAGCGAACGTGGCTGGCTGCGGGCCTGCACAGCCACCCACGCAGGGGGCGGCCCAGGTGTGGCCCGTGGCTCCCCTCTGCTGACCCGTGCCTTGTCCTGTCTCGTTCAGGAGGCGCTCAACAATTCCTGCAGCGACACGTTCAACTCTCGGTGCCCGAAGTTGGATGCGATCATTTCCGAGTGAGCGAGACGCGGTTGTCACGTTCTCATCCTCCATTGCTATGCGCAGAGCAAACGGTCACGTGACGTAATCACATTTTGGCACAAGTAAGCGTTTTCCATATGAATGAAGCGGAACATTCAGCAATTATCTAAAACCGTTGGAGACAAGGAGGTGGTTTTTTTGCAAGCGTGGGGGAGAAAAGCAGCCTGACTTTGCCTGAATCACTTAGACTGCCTGGTGAGAGAGACTTTGGGGAGCCGGGGTCGGATCCGGCAGAACCCCTCATTCTACCATCCAGAGTCAGGAATCTACTAACGCTCGCTGTGCTGGCGCCTCGGGCCGGCAGGTGCGATTCAGGGGGGTGGCCACCGTGGGTGACACTCACCAAAGCCAGTCCCCACTTCTCGGCCTCGAGCACTTCTGTTTCCATGGAAACAGACGCCTGCCCAGGGAGAGAGCACACCAGCCGAGGCCTTCCATAGCGATCATCCGGCCTCTCGGTTTCTATGGAGATTGCAGTTAGCAGGGAAGGGTCGCCACTGGGATCGCGACCTTCCTCATCTTCCGGTGGCCCGGCCTGGGGAGCTTCACTTGGCCCAATGCTCTGCTCCACACAGCAGTCCCTGCCGGAATGGCTGTTTTGGGGGGTTTTCGATGTTCTTCTATTATCTCTCCCTAAGGAAAAGAGAGAGCGTGGAATCCCAGGGTCACGAGGTCTTCGAGGGCCTTCCGGCTCCACGCCTGTGGGTGGCACCCGAACGCTTCCACGGCACCTCCCACAGGTGCTCATCCGCCTCGCCTCAACATCTCCGGTGCGGGGGCCTCGCTGCCGCTAGAGGCGGTTGGCCCTCACACCCAGGGTCCTGTCCGAGCTGACACGGGTCTTACTGTGTTTTCCCCCTGGTGGCTCTGGCTCTTGGAGTCTACAAAAGGAAGGTCCAGCTGGGGACTGGGACAGGCGGAGGGACAGTCTTTCAAAGATGCGTGAGGACAGCCCTGCAGGCAGGCAGGATGCCGGGTCGGGAGCCTGTCCTGTGACCCTTTTTGGCTGTTACTCTGGGAGTTTTAGCGCCAGAAACTTGAGCAATAATAATGATAAAGTCGACAGAACAGCAGCTAACGTTGTGAGTGCCAGGCTCTGTGCTTGCTCTGTCCTTGTGCGACTGCGCTTCACTTTCAAAACGACGTGGCCCGTACACCGTTGTCATCACTCCGCGGGCGAGTTCCCTGAGGCGCAGGGAACTTTCTCCAGGTCCCTGGTGTGAGGAGGCCAGCTTCAAACCCTGGATCCCGTCTTCTCAGCGGTCAGCTTCACCGCGTGTTCCTCTTCGATTTTAATGACACTGACGAGCTGTCGGTGGGCTGTGCCGAAGCCCCCCTGGGATCAGTCACACCTGTCGTCCCCCCTCCCGCTCCCCTCACCAGCCCGTCTCTGCGTGGCTCTGAAGCTTTCAGCTTGGAAGAACACCCCCTTTGGTCTCCCTTTATTTTCATTTAAAATGCCAATTACGGGGCCTGCTGATGTGCTCACGGGCTGCGTTCCAGAGGCCCCTCATTTATGTCGATTAAATCAATTATGCTGATTTGGTTCCACTGGCAGCACATGGGGGACAATTATTGCCCAGGTTCGAACTGCTCATTCCTGATTCGACTCTGCAGCTTGTCCCATAATCACCTCGCTCCTCCTCGCACCCATCTCCATCGGGCCCCAGACCCTGCCGTATCCCCCCTCCACCTGAGGAACGGCGAAGCTAGCGAGGCCTCTCCAGCGTCAGGACAGAACTGTTCGAAGGCAAAGCCCCATTGGCCACGTCCTGGCGCCACAGAGCCTTAGCCGCCGGCTTGTGCAGAACGCGGTGCAGCTATGGAACCACAGGCCGGAGACGTGGCCGTTGGCCTGGCTTTGTGGTGACCGTCCGTGGCGGACACCGGGCTCGCCCTCCCGGCGCTCATCCTTTGCTCTTCACGGCAGTGTCCGCTTTTCTCAGCCTTGGGATTTGGGCGGACTGGTCCTACCTCCAGCTCTCGGGCTGGTTCCAGGTTGCTTCCAGCCAGTGCCATTCCAGTGGCCACGACAGTGGGTTCAGGGATGTACCATCCAGGTGACTCGGGGCCAACAACAGCTTCTGGAGGCTGAATAATGGAGAGATGGAGCCTAGTGAGGACGTATGTAGTGCTGGGGTGCCTCAGGGTTGCTTTTGGTGCCGTGATAGAACGAGAGAGAGAGAGAGAGAGAGAGAGAGAGAGAGCGCGCGCACCAGCGGGCTCCCAGATCAAGTCTCAGCTACAGCCACACAGACCACCGGGCAGTTCAGTATCATTAACCAAGAGGTCCTCCTTCTGTGTAAGCCCCCGGGGTTGAGGTTTCTATTTCTGGCAACCAAAAGCCTCTGAACTGCTGTGTGGCGTTTGGGATACGTGACTTTTCCTGTCCGAACCTCAGTGTCTCCCTCGGCCCCATGAGGAGCTGGGGTGACTGAAGTCCGTTCAGGCTCTGAGAATGAGGCTCTGACGTTTTGCTTGCAGCTCTTTATAACGCGCCGGGCCTTTTTCCCTGCCGGGGAAGGAAGGCAGTGCGAGTGTGGACATTCCCGGGGCGCCGTGGCTGGTGGCGTCGACGTTCTCCATGGGCTGTGGCTGGTGGTGTAGACAGTGTGGACATTCCCGGGGCGCCGTGGCTGGTGGCAGGGCTGGGTCGCGGAAGGCCGTGCCGGTGGAAGTGTTTGTTTTCAGTCGGGGCTGCAGAATGGGGCACAGTGAACCATGGTGTGTGCTCTCCAAGAAGCGGTTGTGGCCAGTTACAAATGGGAAATTTAGGGACAGGCTGGCTCGAGGTCCTCGGGTCACAGTTGCAGAAGTGAGCCCCTGTCCCCCGGCCTCCACGTGCCTGCGCCTCTCCTGCATCTGCCGTCATGAAGCAGATGCCCCCCCTTCCATCGTGGGCACCTTCCACTTCTGCTGTGACCGAAAAGTCCTTGAGTGTGTAAAGGTGGCGTCCTGATCTGCTCGGTGCCCCTGGCCTGTCTGGCACGGGCTCCACCGTGAGCTGAATGTCAGCTCCCGAGCTGAGTCAAGTCTCAGAACTGGGGGCTTTGACGAGGAAAAGGTGACGGGCCTGCCTGGAGTGGGGACCCAGGGCAGGGAGGAGAGGAAGCGGGGCTCCCAAGCCACGTCTGGAGTGAGTCTCAAATGCCAGGGTGAGGTGCGGGGGCCACAGGCACCGCTGCGGTGAGTGATCAGGGTGTCCGAGGACACAGCTGTGTGGCCGCACGTGCGCGCCGCCTCCTAACTGTCCCGGCCTCTGACGGGCTGTCTGGCAGCGGGATCTGTGTGCGTGGGAGGTGGATTACGCTCCGGAGACAGCTCGGGGGATTTCTGGCTTCAGCTTTTCCCCTTGGCAAACGTCCAAGAAGAATCGTTATGTATTTAGGCTCGTTCCCCACAGGTGCGGACAGTCACGGCGCCGGTTAAAGGGATGATTCCTGGTGGGGACGTGGCACGTTCTGACCGTTATTGGAGGGGGGGGGCCAGAATGAGCCAAGCCCAGCACCGATTTGCTCCCCACACACCCATCCCCCCATCTCTCCTCACCCAAATCCCCAGAGACCTGGAGACTCCTCACAGGCTGCCAGAGACTCAGGCTCTTCTCTCCCGTCACCCGTCCCCAGCCGGGTGCCCACGTGCAGTGGATACTCAGCGATGCCCGCTGGATGAACTCAGGCCCGGGTACGTGACCGTGTCAGGGAACCCGGACCCTCCTTGCCCTCATCAGGTGTGGCGAGGCCGCCTGCTCCAGGCCTGGCGAAGTGCGATGTGAATATTGATAGTTGCCCAGAGGACGACTTTGGGTGGCACCTTGGGCAAACACATGGTTAAAAAATTACAAATCGAATTTAATGTGTCCAGAAGGTACAGCTCCATCTTAGACCCATGCGTCTGTGCATCTCACTGCTCCTCAGGAAACCTAAAAGGCAGTGAATCGATTGAAAACCGACGCGTCAATGACACTGCAGGGGTGCACGGACGCGGTGAGACCCAGACATGGGGAGACAGCGGGGCTCGTCTTGGCCGTTTCCTTGGGCAACATCATGGACCGATGTTCTCAGCGGTATCGGAGAACCGTTATTTCCCCGTGACTTGTTCTGGTTTCCAGTCTCTTCTAGCAGGAAGGGACGGGGTGAGCCGGGCACAGGGGATAAGTGCGTCCCCACCTGCCTCCCGAGATGCCGTCTTCGGTTCTGGCCCAAGCGAGGGGGGACGAGCCGGTCTCACAGGGAACATCAGCCGGTCCCTTTCCTGGCGGCCAGACCCGTCAGCGTTTCTGGTGACTGCGCTGTGGTTTCTGCAGACGGCGACACATCCAGCTCTATGGGGACAGTTGTTAGCTGCACGTTCAAGAGCGGGGTCTCTGGTGTTCTTCCAAGTCGCAAAGACGTCGTCCCCTTTTAGAAGTGTCGTTGCCTCCTAGAGCTGACCTCGCGGAGGGGGTGGGGGGTGGCGGGGGGGAGCAGGTGTTGGCAGCGTTTTCTGTGTCACAGACAGACTCCTCGCCTTCCGACAGGATTAATC
Source organism: Cynopterus sphinx (assembly GCA_030015415.1). Taxonomy (NCBI): domain Eukaryota; kingdom Metazoa; phylum Chordata; class Mammalia; order Chiroptera; family Pteropodidae; genus Cynopterus; species Cynopterus sphinx. The sequence continues at coordinate 1,664,848 of CM057386.1, forward strand.
GCGGGCTCCTTTTAGAGAGAAAGCTTCATGCATTTTCAAAGAGGGTTTGATTTGCAGGAAACTTTCCGGGGCCGCAGCTGCGGGGCGGCTCTGCACGCTGCCTGGAAATGGTTGCGTGAGTCGGGAGTGTGCGCTTCGGGGGGAGGGTAAGCTCCTTCGGTGTCTCACTGACGAGCGGTATCGACCGGCGCAGCCAGAGGCCTGGGCCGGGCCGGGCCAGCGTGCTCCGTAGTGGATCCGCGCGAACGTGCCGGGCGCTTGGGTATCGATTCACTTTGTGCCCGTTCGGCTTTCGCTGTGAGGCCTTTGTGCTTTCCAGCTTCAGGCCCGAGCCGGCTCTCCCAGAGGCCCGTGTCAGATGAGCCGAGGCGAATGCAGGCATTATCTTCTCCACGACCCCCGGGGCTGGCCTGCATGTCACTGCTAGGATGAGTGTGGCGGGGTGGGAGCCCCCCGCGGGGAGACGCTGTCTCTGCCTTGGAAACAAACCTCAGGGTGTCTTTTAAGGCTCTTCCCCCGCTCCCTCCCGTCCAGACTCCTGATCATTATCCTCCCTCCCCCCCAGTTGTCCCACCACATTGAGTCCTTACTGTCAGCTCCGTCTGGTGGAAATCCCACAGAGCCCTGGGATCCCTAAGTGGCCCCCTCCTTCCCGCCCCCCGCTGCAGTGTCCCCTCAGCGGGGTGTCAGCTCCATGCCCTTCGGCTCGGTGCTGAGCTCAGTCTCAGATGGCCCTGAGGTGACCGGTGTCAGCCCCTTCGTTTCATAGTGTCTGTTGCATGCTTAGGGGATCAGCAGGTACACACAGGACTCGAGAGAAGGACAGGGCCTCTGAGACTTATCCAGCCCAGGCTCCTAACCTCGGTCGTTCTGCCGTCCTCGCTTGCTCGTACCTCTGTCCGTCTCTTACCCGCCGTCCACCCATCAGTCCACCGAGGCCTGGTAGATCTCAAGAAAGCATCCCGTGTCACGCTGTTAAATGGTTATCGTTTCTGCTCCTCGTGCTGGCATGTGTTGGATAATCGCACCGTTGACTCGTGAAGTTGTGAGGCTTAAATCAGTGGAGGAATATTCCAGAAGCTAAAAGCAGCCTTCAGGTATGCTCATCGGGTAAATGTGATGGACACAGTTGAGTGTGAGGTCTCGGGGACACAAGATCAACCACTGTCCTTCACCGGAGGAGCTGGGGCCTTCATTATGGAGACGGGCTGGGGCTTCGCTTTCCTGTGCCAATGTCTGGAAGGAGTCAACAGTTCAGGGGTGACAGGGACAGAAAGCGCCCCCAGCTCTGAGTGCCAGGTGCTGGCCGTACTTGAAGCCCCAGTGTGGGGCGGTGGGGAGAACACCCCCCTCGCGGTGTGAGTCAGGGCCAGGAGCAAAGCTGGTTGGGTTGATGGAGGGAAGGACGGAGAAGGCCTCGCGCTGGTCTCCATGGCAACCTGGGGGCCTGGTGGCACTAATAGCCCTGCTTTTCAGAGCTCGGCTTCCCTCCTTTGCTGGGGAGAGAAGGTCTGGGCTTGGCTCCTTTTGAAATTTTCATAAATTTCCCAGGCGATGCATCACGTGAGAGGCTCGAGTCCCCGTTACCTAGCTTGGCAGGGCTGACTCGATGGGCCGTGGCAGGCCCGAATGAGGCCTGGCGGCAGCGAGGGATTCAGGCGGCCTGGGAGACTCCCTGTGGGACACGGAGCAGCGTTTGTTGCAATTAGCTTCTTCCTAACAGATGGGAACAGGGACTCCTGCACACCCCAAGGTCGAGCGTGCCATGGCCGCCCCCATCTCCTCAGCCACGCCCTCTCCCTGGCACCAGACTCACCCGGCAGTGCCTGGTGCGGGTATACAGTAAGGTCGGGCAGGCCTCATTCAGATCCCAGCTCAGCCCCCATCAGCTGGTTGTTCTCTCCCTGCAGTCTCCTTGTCTTTAAAGTTACGGGGACAGTGACAGGGGGAAGGAGCTGGTGCCCAGCGGAGCACACGTGCCCGCGGAATTGTCCTTCCCGCTGCAGGCGAGTCCACTGCGGGCTGGGGTGGGGGTGGGGCTGACTGCCACCCAGAGGTGGCCGAGGCTGACATGGGAAGATGAGCTAATGACCCTGTGACTGGAAATGGCTCCCGCTTGTCAACTCTTTCCCACCTGCAACCCCCTGCCCTGCCCACCGCCCAGACGTCCCCCTCTCAGCAGGCGACAGGGCCGGTGGGCACGCGGGGTTTGCTGGCCACGTCGGGTTTGTGGCTCATGGCACCGAGGAGATCCCCGTGCTTCCCTGGGACACCGGGCACATGCCGCCGCCTGTGTGCCTGGTGGCCCAGGGCCGGAGGCCTTGGCAGTCAGGAGACAGGAGCTCGGGAAAAGCAAAGAAGGTGCCAGGAAGCGGAGTTTGGGAGAGAAGTCTGGGTGGGAGATGCCAGTAGTTCACAGACTCCAAGGTCGTCCTGAGACAAATATTGGAAAAGGCAGGAGCGACGCCAGGGTTTTAGCAGTGATGGGAACGTGGGCAGGCCTCCCCGTCAAAGTCGGGGTGTTCCGAACACACGGGGGGCAGGCGAGACGGCGCCCGGGGCAGGGCCGTGTCCCCGGCCTCGCACACGCTTCTCCCCGCGTCTCCCTGTGCAGCGAGGGTCAGCGCCGTCCCGCAGCCCGTCTGCTCGGAAAAATCCCCACGTCCGGAGAAGAGTGATGGCGTGTGTGGCCGTCCTGTTGAACGCTGTTTATCTCCTCAGAGCAGTCGGTCGAGCATTTAATCAAAGACGCCCGCAGAGCAAAGGAGCCGGCGAGGTTCCGCTTCTGTGTCTTCCATTTCTGTTCACAAACGTCTGAGCAAATGAGCTGTATTCGGGCGTTACGGGCTGGATCGTGCTCCCCACCCCCACCGCCCCGTTAGTGTGTTCACGCCCTACCCGCCAGCGCCTCGGAATGTGATGCACTCGACAGGGTGGGCCTGGACCCGGCGTGAGGGGTGCCTTCGAGGAGGGAGTTGGGACGTGGACAGGGACAGGAAGAAGACGACGTGACAGCCGAGGGAAAGCGCACCATCTGTCAGCGAAGGGGACAGGCCTCTGCCGACACCAGCCCCGCCGAGGCCCTGGCCTTGGGCCTCCAGCCTCTGGAACCGGGAAGGACGTGCCTCTGGTGTCTGAGCCGCCCAGCCTTTGGCACTGCGTTATGGCCGCCCTGGCAAACGAACACCCTGATTTAAGTGATTTAAGCCCAGCTCTCAAGCTTCCCCTTTTCTCACGCGAGACGCTAAGAAAAGACGACGACCTCCGGCGTAGCCGTGAGACCCAGGACGCCCTCTGTACCCAGTCGTGTCGGGGTGTCAGGAAGGGCGGTATGTGGTGCGGACACGTTTGGGACTCAGTGTCTAGAAAGTGTCTTCAAGATGCTGTCGCCTCGGTCTCCCGGCCAAGGGCGCTATTTATAGATGCTCGGCAGCGGCAGCCTGCGGGACCCCTCCGGCGGAGCGCGCGCTCCCTCCTGGCACCACGGCGATTTGTCATTTGCTTCCAGCCGTCGCTGCCTCTGCGTTTCTGTAGGGAATGTTTGCTGAGGAAGGAAAAACATCTTCCTCCTGAAACGGAATGATTCAGTGTTTGGGATGCTGGCCAATGAAATGCGACTCCAGGAAGATATTTCACCTCGAGCACGCGTCCGCCCGGGACAAGAGGGTGACTTACGCCTCCAGGAAGGCCGTGCGGGTCTCTGCCTTGTTCATCTGTTCCGCAGACGCTTACCGAGCGCTTGCCGTGTGGCGGGCACCGTGTCAGGTCACCACCAGCACGCAGGGCTGGCTGACCCAGGGTCCAGGGGGCAAGGTGGACGGCCGAATGGGCAGGTATAGGCCTGCGTGGTGGGTGCTACAGGAGAGGCAGTCGTGGGTCTGGAAGGTTAGGGATTCTCGGAGGAAGCGACCTGTTGGCTGGCTCTGCGCAGGCACAGGTGGGAGCAGGTAGGTGGGGGAGATGGAAATGTGAGGAGGTCCACTGGGACGTGGAGCAGTGTGGCCGAGCATGGCAGTGCCCCCTAAGTCCCATCCCGTCTGGACGCCAAGCGGTGAGGCTCCGCTTTCAAGGTCAAGTCTGAACGTCCACTAACCAACCTAAGGAGATGGTCGGGGTGCTTATTTTCCTTTCTTCTCACTTTGAAAAGTCTCCCTTCCCTCCAGATATGTGCTGTCCGGGGCCCGAGGCTCCCTGCGGCTTCCCCTGGGCTCCTTGGGGTACAGACGGTTGCAAGCCACTGCGAGTGAGCCTAGTGCAGAAAGAAACGGTTTTCCACGATGGACTTGAGCTTCATCTCATCGTCTCCGGCTCCTCCTTCACCTTGCAGGAGTCTGAAGGGTTTTCCTGGCAAAGGGGTCGCCAGTTGCTAAGAATTCCCTCGGGTTTCCTCCTCCTTTCCTGAGCCTGAGGCGGCGTCCTGTGAAAGCGCGTGCACAAAGCGAAGTGGACGTTTTCCGCCTCACGCAGAGGCTGTGGATTTTATTCCTAACACCAAAGAGAACCGGCGCAGCAGGGCCCCCGAGAGCCAGCCGTGAGTCTCCAAACGCGTCCGCGCGTGGACGTGCCGCATCAATATTAATCGCCGGCGCTGACTCTCCAGGGGCATTTTCAAAGGGCTCGTTTTTCTGCCTCCTGCCTCCTCCCTCACCCTCGATGTTTCCCTTTTTTTTTTAAGTTTGGATTGCTGAAATCAAATATAGAAAAAGCAGATTTGTCTCCTGGAGGACGACAGTTTGCATTTCAAGTCCCAGACTGGCGCTGCTGCCAGGGCACGCTTCAGCCTTTCCCTTCTCTGTGCCCCGTCTGCAGAGTCCGCGCGTGGAAGGGCATGTGGCGGGAGAAGTGGCCTTTAGGAGAGGAGGCGGGCGTTTTCCCGCAGCGCAGGAGGTGGCGCTTGCCCCACCGCGGCGCTCGCATGCGATGTGGACGGTCTTTCATCTTTGTGCGGATGCTGTCTGAACTTCTTACGTTCCGAGTCTTCTGATTTATTTAAGGGCACAGCGCAGCTCATGTAACGCGCTGGCATACATCACAGAGAAACAGGGGATGTGTGGAGAAAATTCGGAGAGTCCTGAGCAAAGCCGAGAGATTCCTCTGGGCAGGGTTCTTGAGAGACGCCCCGCTGCACAGGCCTGTCTGCACTGCCTGGGAGATGAGCTCGGAAACGCGACAGCGGGTCCCTGAGCTGAGATTCTGTGCGGCCGCTTGCAGCGGACGTGATCGCCTCCCCAGAAGACTCAGGAGAATAAGCCAAATAACCATGGATTCTCCCAAGTGTCTCGTAGTTTGGTCAAATAAAGTTACAAAAAGTATTAGTTATCCTACAGGCCAGTAATAACCCGTTAGAAAACATCAAGGGGAAAGGGTCCCCTTCACAGGGGCAAACGCAAACCTGATGAGACGCGTGAGGCCCGCGTGGGAGAGACGCTCGTTCACTGATGAGCGGGAAAGGAGGTCTAAAGAGACGTGTTCCTAGGAGATCGGACATTCCTTCCAGCTGAACTAAAAACTCTCAGTTACAATCACAATGGGAAACTTGACAGTGGTTGCTGTTGCGTATGTGTAATAGAAAAATGTCCGGAACTGAGCAAAAAACGAGAAATGGCTTGCCGTGGAGGATGGGCTCCCTGGTGTCATAGGCCATCGCTAGCGGATGCTGATGAGAACAGTACAATCAACACCCGTGGGATACTCAGAGGGAAAGGTGCCGCTGCAAGCACAGACGCCGGGAGTCGAGAAATATGAAAAAGTAATGAACTCGCCTTCAACACGAGGGGCTAGAAAAAATAAATCAAAGAAAGCAAAAAGCCTAAATTTCATGCAGATTTATTTCTGTTAATGAAAGAGAACGTAAACCAGTGAAACTTGATTAATACAGCCCAATAGACCAGGGGTTTAAAAAATAGCCGAGAAGACCCGTAATCATGCAAGAAACTGAAAAGACAGCCGAAGAGTTAGAACTCTAAAAGCTTGTGGAATCCGGTTAATTCAGTGAGCTCTGCTAGCCCATTAAGGGGTGGGCATCTTCCATCCCACTTTTAAGTGTGCACAACGACCGTTACGCACACACTTTCGGGATTGCGGGAAACGACACAAAGCGCTCGAACGTGTCGTGTGACCCTGTCATCGTATCGCTAAAGCACCCCTCGTGACGTCATAGAACAAAAGATGAAGGGCGTGAGGCAGCGTCGGCCATGGACGGAGCGGCAGGGATTCGAGCTGGGGAGGTCAGCGGGGAGAAACCAAGGCAGGACGGTCACAGAACCCGCCCCTCTCTGAAATTAAACATCAAGTTCACGGAACGCCAGGCTACCCCACCACCCAGGGGACCTGGGAAGTCTCAGTAACTGCTAAACGCTGGGTGGCTTTTCCATCAATTCAGGAAAAAAAACAAAAAAACGTGTAAAATCCACAGCCATTTCTTAAACTCTCAGCGAGCTAGAAACGGAAGGAAAACGCCTCCGTTGGATGAAGTGCCGCCATCAGAAACCTCCAACACGCGTCCGACTCAACGCCGGTTTGCCAGAGGAGGCCCCGGGCCCGCTGGGGCAGGCGCAGGTGACGATGCCCGCTCGCCCTGGGACGGTGTGCGGAGGGAGGCGGTGGAACGTCTGGAGCACGTCCGGGAGGCTCCGAGGCGGGCTCGACAGAACCTCCCACCTCTGGATGCGGTTGGGCGAGAGAGGATTGTTAGGTGAGGTCGGACTTCGCCGTCTGGGCACCTGGCGGCGGGGGGTAGGGAGGCGACACCAAGCCTGAGAGCACCCACGAGGCGGCAGCTGGAGAAGGGAGCCACCGCTCGGGAGGTTTAGGAGAAGTCAGGACAGAGATGGTGCGGGGAGCCCGGGGGGGACACGACGCCGCCCAGAGCAAGCAGCAGGTGACAAGGACCCCGCTAGGGCAGGACGCTCAGCTGCGCCCAGGCCCGGCTCTTCTCCTCCACGGTTCAGGTTCGTCGCGGTTATCCACAGTCCCTCCTCTGATGAGCCACAGCCAGGCACGGCTCCCCTGCCGTGCTCCCCAGGGCCCCGTGGCTGGAGTCGTGTCCAGATTAGATGCAAAACAAACAAAAAAAAGAAATCGTCAACTGGATGGTGAGGGTTTACTTCACCCGAGGGTTCTGCTCGCACGTTAGATGCACACGGCGTGATTCATGCCGTCCGCCTCGCCCCGTCTTATTTGCCTTAATGCGATTGTCTGTTCAGACCCACTGATGGGGAAAATTGCATTTGTCCTCGTCAGCGGGGCGTTCTGAGGACGAGCCGCGCGGGGCGGGCAGAGGCTGGACGCAGGGAAGGCGGGTTATTTTCTTAGGCCCCTGAGCCAGTCCGGTCCCCCTGAGCGAGACAGTCCCTCTGCAGGACACCACGCTGGATGGCTCCCCCACCCGACTCGGGGAGGACGCTGCAACGGCGACTCGGTTCAGACAGAGCGTCTGTCGCTTCGGCGGCGCGCTTGGGTCACCTTGGCGGATTTAAAGGGTTTTCTGCGAAACCCACTGTGCGCGCCTCGCCTTGAATGCCAAACTGAAGCCTTCCTTCAGCAGAGATGCAGCCCTCGGGGTGGGGGGGCGCAGGTGGGGGACACGCAGGCAGACTGGGTGGGGGGAATGAGGTTCCCCAATGTGGAATAGGGTCTCTTCGTTAGGGGTTAAGACGAAAGGTCCGTATACTGAGGGTGTTTGTTTCCTGACAGTCCGAAACGTCCGGCGACGTGTCCTCTTGCCCCTCTGTCCGCCGTCATGAGGCTGTGGCCCCGCCGTGTCACGCGGAGTGTCAGGCTGCCAGGTGAGTGTGGCTCTGCTGACGTTCACCGTGTGCCCGCGTGCCGGGCGCCGAGCTCAGAGCGGGTGTGCGTGACCTTGGCGGGGTCCCTCGCCATCTCTCCTCGTGGGTGGAAGCAGAGACGTGGCTTTACCGCAGGAGGCAGGGCCGCTCATGGGCCTGGGACTTGCACCCAGGTCTGTCAGCCCCACGGCCACGTCAGGCGTCCCCGAGCACACGGCCAGTGTTGGGCTCACCCAGGACAGCTTTTGAACTACAGCGAAGTGACTTCCAAAGTGTCCCAGGAGGCGAGCCCGAGTCCTCTCGGAGGGTCACACTCAGCTCGGGTGAGAACCGTGCACCAAGCCAGGCCAGGGCCCCTGGGAGCCCCGCAGGAGTGATGGGTGGGAACTGGCAGACAGACTGAGGCAGTCTGGGTGGCCCCCGAGGTCCTCGGTGCAAGTGACCCCAGTTACTCTGACAGCTGCGTTGTATGAATTTTCACCTCAAGAGACCGGTGCTGGGCGATACGTAAAACAGACGGAAGGAGACCGTGCAGGGAGGAAGCCGGGAAACCCCGCGAGCCGGGCCTGACCTGCGGGGAGGCACCATTCACCTCGGACCCGCGGCCGGGCGGCCCCAAACCCCCGGACGCCCCGGGCTCATCCTCGGTCCCCCGCCCCCGCGTCAGTGCCAGCGCGGCCCGTTCCTCCTGGACCCGCCATGGCTCGTCGCCATGGAGACCAGTGGGAGGGGAGAAGGAGGCAGTGGGCGCCGTTGCCATAGCAACGCGCATCCCCGCCCTCGGCTGGCGCTCTGGCCCCTGCCTCCCAGGGCACAGGGTGACCGCAGGGCTGCGGGGCAGGCCCCCAGGCTGGGGTGGGGCCTGACACTGGTCCCCAGCAGTCCCCACGGCCCCGCCCGCGAGGCTAGGCGCAGTGGATGGAGCTTGGAGTCCTGCCCTGGCCTCGAGGGCCAGACCCCGTGGGAGGCCCAGGGCCAGAGCGGTCACTGGCCGTTGCTGACCAGGTCACAGCACTGGCCCTGCTGCGCCCACTGACGTCACACATGGCAGGACAGACATGCACAGCGTCATGGTGCGGGGCGTTGGCTCGGGGGCCAGACGCCCTGCAGTCCAGTCCTGGCTCTGTCACCTGTGAGTGGGGTGACCCCAGATAAGTGAACTCGTGTGGCCCGTGTTCTCCTCCCTGCGAAGTGACAGCAGCAGCCGTCCTGACCTCGCAGGGTTGCCATGGGAACCACGTCTCTGAATTTATGACGACGAGCTCTAAATGCGCCACAGACTAATCCCCCGTAAATGTTAATGGTCCCCTCTGCCAGAGCCGCCGTCGGGCCCGCCTCGCTCCTTTACGTGGCCTGCCCGGCCCGGGGGCATTGGAGGCTGAGGCGGGTGGCTCGGTGTGTCGCCATGTGGCAGCTGTCGGGAGGGCCGACCCGCGCACCCGTTTCCTCCCTCACATTTGGCCAACGGCCCGTGAAGGAGGCGGGTGCTTTGAGGGAGACGGAGGCAAGGCCAAGGGTCTGACAGGGAAAAACGAGCGTTTCCTTGACAGACAGGCGGACGGGACTTGACAGGCGCCGGGAAACACGGCTGACAGCGCGTGTGAGGCAGAGACGCGCCTGTGGCAGCTCCGGCGTCAGTCACCGCCAGCCTCCGGGGGGGTGGGAGGCGGGGGACGGGGGGGCTGCCTCTCTCCGTTCCTCTTTCCGCCCAGACACGCAGCCCGCCCCCTTTGGGTGTTGCATGACGTCGGGGACCCCCTGCCCGCGGTCAGCACTGACTTCCCAGGCGCCCCGCCTGGGCATCTCTCTGCCCGCTGCCCGGGGCCTTCCCCGGCTGTGGTCCTGGAGATTCCTGGAGACCGTGCTCTGCAGAAGGCAGGAGGCGCCGTCCAGCAAGGCCCCTGGAGAAGCTTCTAGAGCCTAGAGGAAAGGCCTTATTTTCCCCGAGAGGCCGGCCAGTAGCGGGGACACAGGGGGAGAATCACAGGCTTCGCGTTCGGGGGGCTTCGTTTTCTCCCCACGCAGCTGCGAACACGAAAGGGGAGCCCCGGGGGCGGGGGAGCACGGACCCCGCACTGGGGAGGGCCGGGCGAGGGTGTAAGCGGTGGTCTCTTAGGGACTTAGGGACAGACGTCGCCCTGGTCAGGCAGGTGGCTCGCTCTCGTCCCCTGCTGCTGGGGGCCCGGGAGAAGACGGGTCTCTTGCTTCCCTCGTTGGTTCCGCTCTCCTGTCTGGGGCAGTGCGCGCAGTTTCCTGGCTGCTCTGCTGCACCTCTGGGCGCCCTGTGCCCCGTAGCTGTGCGGTCACCCTCCTGCCGACTCTGGTGTCCGGGTGTAGGTTTTCCTCCCGTTTCCCTGAGACAGAAGAGCAGTCCGTTGCCCCCTCATTGCATCTGCACCAAGTACCAGCTCCCGCCTAGTGTTAGGCTGACAGCATCTCGCCAACCCCTCATTTGGATGATATTTTTAAATCAAGAAACACAGCCTTATCCAACTCGGCTGTTGCCAAAAGTAAATAAAAAAAAAATTTTTTTTTTTTAATTTATAACCTGTGCTCAAGGTTATCCTGAACCTAAGAAGTGATTGTCTCTCACGTCAGATCAGTCATCCAGCCACCCACCCACCCATCGATCCTCCCACCCAGCCAGCCACTTAACAAACGTTTCGGGGAGCGAATGCTGAGTGCCACTCACGAACGGACTCATCACTCTCCCCAGCTGCAGATGACACTCACTCAGATGAAAACATCAGATCAAAGCCCTGTCTCTCCCAAATTTTAATTCATCTCGGGGACTCTGTGGCATCGGCCGCGTCACGAAGCGTCGCTGCCACGCGGATGCGTTTCTAAAGCCACCTGAGAGGCGGTTGACTAAGCCGCCGTGGAGCACTAAGTGGATTTCTCTGGACGGTTTTATTCCCACATCTTTGAGACGAGATCTGTAGGCCTTTTCAGACGCATTGATGTACACATACGATATAATTTACATTAAAATGCGAAACAGTGTCCCCTGTTTCGGTGGAAGTGAACGGGGTGCTGTGTCATCGGTTCCTTGCTTTGGGGCGTGCATTGGGAAGGGCCCGGGTAAACCTCTGCGCTCTGAGTGGCCCCGGTCCCTGGGTCTGAGTCCGAATGTTGGTATGAACTTGGAGAAATGTGATTCGCCCGGATTAATGAAAATAGAAAATCCCTCACTTTTACAGACAGAAAGGACCGCGTTATCGACTGTCCCCAGGGCTTTCCCGTAGGAGGGGCTGGGGATCTGGACAAGCCGCCTGTCACCACCCCGATGCCCGCCGGCCGGCTAGCCCGCTCCCAGCAAGCCCCTTGCTCTTAGCTCCGACGTCCTGAATGGAGAGCAGAGAAATTGCCACCGGGGGAAACACAACGCGAACAAGAGAGAGACCTACAGCAGGGGCTGTCACCGCATCCAGCCCGAGCTGGGGGTGGCTGAGGCGTGAAGATGGGGCCTCCTGTCGCGGTGGCTGACGACAGCCTCTCCTCGCCACCCCGAACTGACCGTGCACTCACTCATGCCTTGCCCTGGTGACACTCGTCACCATAAATCCACTCCCCTTGGACACAGGAGCTCGCTCTTCACCCCCCCCGCCCTCCAACTTTGTCCCCGGCCCCGCGCCCCGACGTGAGGGAAGAAAGCGGGGCGCCATCCTTCCGCGGTGACACGGCCATAGATCACACCCAGAGACGGCTCACGTGGGAATTCGTGAAAGCGTGTGTGTCTGAGTCGTAGATCAGCAGGGCGGACAGACACGGCCCGGTGGTCTGTGCGGACGTGAGCGATCACGCGCGTTGTCCTCGGAACCCCCTGTCATGACTCATCTCTGCAGCAGACCTTTCAATTAGCCCCCAGCCCTCCTCCTCAAGAGGCTTCTGGAGGTAATGAATGGTCTATGTATCGGGCTTAAGAAAAGTTTGTGTTTGTGGTAGAGATTTTAATCTACATCTACAGAGGAGAAAGTGGAAGAAATGCCCACACCCAACCCCTAGAAATGGGTATCGTTAGGATAAAGTGAATTTTTTAATTACAAGAATATCATTGCAAATGCCTCTTTTGCATCAGGTGGGAGGCCAGATAAGTCAAGCGAAGTGCATTTCTATGAATTGGACGATACCGACATGTCATTTAAAAAACATAAATTTAATTTTAATTAAATTTAATTTAATTATGAAAAAATGACATTAAGCTAAAAGAATTTGTGAATTTTAAGTAAAAAAGTTGGTATACCTAGAGGTGTCGATTCCTGAAAGTGCCTTCTTAGATTAAAATGATAACGATAGAACTTGAAAACGCCAGCCTCCCCTAAATCCAGCCTTTCCCACCCAGTTTCTCTCTCCTGGTCGATTAAACAGATGCACCTTAGAGGCTTTGCCTCCGGGAGCCTCGCGACCCTTCCCGCGCAGGCAGGTGTCTCCCTCGCTCTCCCAGGAGGCGCCTGCAGACGCTGTTGGGCGAGGGTGAGGCGTCCCGCACGCAGTAGGTGTTCAGGAAACGCTGCGCGGGATCAAACCGAGGCTCCCACAGTTCCCAATTTTGGTGTCGGCCCCATGGGGAGTCACAGAATCCGGGGGGACGTGCCGATCGCACCTCACACCCCCACCCTAGCTGGCCCTCCACTCGTCACCGAGCCTTGCCGGCCCGGGTCCTGCTGTACCCACGGAAGACCCCCCTCCCCCCAGTGCAGCCCGCCCCACCGCAGCCGGGCAGCCCGCAGCTGCCAACACAAAGCCCGGGGATGGCCCGGAGGGTCGTTCCGATGGGGCCGCCTGGCGGGCCACCCTGTAGGAAAGGAGTCGCGCCCTTGTGACAGGGGGGCCAAGGGCCAAGCCCGTCCTCTGACGTCTCAGATACATGCCTGAACCGGAATCGCCTTCGCTTTGTCTTTCCCCCTTCTCCCCGCTGTGCCCAGCTCGGCTCCGGCTCCTGGGCCTGCCCGCAGCAGCCCCTAGCGGCCGCTGGCTGGGTGGTGCGGGCTGCCGAGGCCCCGGGGGAAAGGGCCGGGGTTCAGCCGACGACATCCCACCCCACCCGCCCTGCTCGCCCCCGCTGACCGAACTGTGACGTCCCAGGGGCCGAGCTAGCCTTCTGGTTTCCACGTGCGCACGCACACGCGTGTGTGCTCACGGCCCCTAGTGGGGCTTTTTTAAAAACATGGACGCCAGGTCCCTCAGCCAGAGGTGTGGGTTCCGTTGCTTTGACGTGGGGCCCGGGCTTAGGTTGCCTCTCAGACCTTTCCGGGTGATTCTAGGGAAGAGCCAGGCTTCAGAACGAACGGCCCAGTACGTCTCGGATCCTGGGAAGTCGGTGGATGCGTGTCTGACCGACCGGGCCCCAGAGGCGGGCCCGCATTTCATCGTGAACTGGCCCAGGTGTCCGGCTGCCATAACTAGGCGCCTGACCCAGCGGACTGAACGGATGTTGTCTGGGCCGAGGAGGGTGTCGTCGATGGTGACGTGAGGAGAGTGACTTTCTAACCCCAGCACCGGGCCACGTGCCCCAGGAACAAATCAGGTCAACCCCAGCCTGGTCCCTGCGAATTCCCCTGTTCCCTAGCGGTGCCTGGCGCCCCCACCCCCACCCCGGCACTCCGCACGGGGCTCCCCGGGAGCCACCGGCCGCCCGCGCCGTGGAGCAGGCTCTCGGGGCATGACCCAGTTCCACGGCGCCCCCGAGGCCGCGGGATATAAAAAGCTCAGTTCATTTGTCATCCCGAGGAACTTTCGACACAGCCAAGTCCTTTTCCTAATGAGGCCCGGCTCTCAGGGAAGGGGGAGGACACTGCCTTTCCGTCCACGGCCCAGAACGTTCTTGGAAGAAGAGGGGTTTGCGGCAGTGGCCGTCACCCGTCGTTCGGAGACGTTTGCTAACGGGGCTGGTGACTTGGCTCCATCCGCTCGTCTGTTCCGGGAGGGGCGCCCACCCCAGCCTCCCCCCCAGCCTCTCCCGCAGCCTCCCCCGGCACCCTGCAGGTGCCCTCCACGTCCTCACGTCGGTGGCAGGACCCCAGAGGACGGCTTGTCGCTGCGCCATCCGCACCCTCGTGGCGTCCCCACAGGTGAGGCCGGCGTTCAGCCCGGGGCCCTTGCTGCCCCTGTGGGGACTATCTTGGTTGGAAGTCGAATGAGACCGAAGGCGCAGAAGTCCAGCTTCCACTTAAAGCCAGAAGAACCTGGTGGGTCTGGGCAGATCAGACGCAGAGGGCCTCGGGCCACGCTCATGCGGGGGCCGCGTGGGTCACAGGTCGGGGGGGCGGAGCAGACGGGTTGTCAGAAACGCAAGCCAGTCCCCGGGTTCGAACCCCACCCCGTCCCTCGCAGGGTGGGGGGCGGCGGGAGGGGCAGGAGGCGGAGCCTGGACGCCAGCACGGCCGGTATGTGGCATTCGGGGGGCACTTCCCAGGCTCTCATACCCTCCCCTACTGCCCGTCGTCGTCGTTGCTGACACAGGACTCGTCCCTGGGAGGCAACGAGGAAACACCTCCGGGGCAGGAAGGACCTTGAAAGGTGGGTGGGACAGGAGGGAGGTGGGGTAAGCGGGGGCTGCCTCGGCGCAGGGAGGCAGGGCAGGGCCCCAGCCCACGGGAAGGGGCCCCGATTTCATTCCCCGTGCACAGAGGCCGTTGAAGGTTGTCCCGTCGACGTGACACGATCACGCCGCGTACCGGAGAGAACTCAGGGAAACAGCACGATGCCAGCCCAGTGGGGTGCGGCCAGCACGGAGCAGGGTGCAAGTCCCGCCGCGGCGGTCCGGGCAGCGGGCGCCTTCACACCTGCGACGTCCGGTGGGGTGGTCCTGGGCCGTGGGCCGTGGCCCTCACGCAGTCCTTCCCCACCCACCCGCCCTCCCCTGTCCTTACCTCTCCCTCGGGGGATGGACCTCTGAGTCCAGTCAGCCCGGCCCGGGCTCACGGAGCAGCCCCTGGGAAGGGTCACGGGCCCATGGGTGTCACCCTGCCCCCCAGGAAAACGGCTTCCGAGGTGGCCCCAGCGGATCCGGGGACCTTTCGGCATTGGTGCTGGACGAGTCGTAAGGTGACAGAGAGTGGGGGCAGCGTGTCCGCAGTCAGGAGCGTCTATGGCCTCTCACCAGCACGGGCGTGAGCAGAAGACGGCAGCCTCGTGTCGCCCGGGGGTCGGGCGCCCGCCTAGGGCAGACGAGACGTGTGGGGTCACTGCACTCAGTCCCCGGCTCGAGCTCTTAACCAGGTGACCACGGCGGCCGCGCTCAGGACCCGGACCCGCTCCTCTCAGCCCCCCGAGGGGCAGTGTGGTGGGACCCGTCCACGGAGCCCGTGGGAGCTCGTGCGTGTCGGCTGTCAACCGCAGGCGACGTTAAAGCTTCCGTGACGTGAATTTGCGTAAATGACATTCGAGACAAAGGGAATGAGGGCTCAAACTCCTCACCTCCCAATGGTTTTACTGAGTGTGACCAGTAAGGTACGGGGACCCGCTGTGTCCGTGTGGCGCCGACACCCCACTGAAGAGGGGCCGCGACCTGCCTCCTCAACAGTAGCTGTGTCTCCCTCACCAGAAGGTGGGAGGGGTTGAGAGGTGGGTGGTCGATCAGTGAATAGAGGGTGGCTGGGTGGGTGGCTGGTGGGTGGGTGGTGGGTGGCTGGGTGAAGGAATGATGGGTGGGTGATGGATGGGTGAGTGGTAGGTGCTAGTGGCCGCGGGCGGAGCCAGACAGAGAAGAGTGAAGACAGTGGCCTCGCCCTGCGGGGGGTCCTTGGCCCCTAAGTAAATGGATCCAGCCCCGGGCAGAGGGGCCGGCGCAGGGAAGTCCCGCCAGGCAGAGCCTCACTCGGGGCCTTTCTCCCGCATTCCCCATCCTCCCTGTCGCTGCCAGAGGACAACACGGGGTGTGAACGGCCGAGCCGCGGCAGGGCCCTGAGATCCACCCAGAAGGCGAGTCTGGGCAAAGCCGGGGCAGGAAGCAGAGAAGCAGAGGACGAAGGACGAGCCGACCGGCCACCCTGAACCCCGACGGAGTCACTGCGTGGGAACATCCACGCGTCCGAGCGGGAACAGGCCCCCGGGAGACGGCCGGGGCAATCCCACTGCGGCCTGTCGCTCAGGCGACAGCGTCACACCGAGTCCGACGTCCCGGCTTCCGTAGTTGTACACTCAACGACAGTTTTGATAACTATCGCCGCCCTGTGAGAGGACACCCCGATTCCTGGGAAGGGCCTACGTCTAGGGATAAAGGAGCTAACGCGGACGCGGCAAAGCGTCCACCCGCGCATCGCAGTGCGTGCGGGGTAGCCGGGGTTCCTGAGCGTTGTTCTCGTCGCTTCGCTGTAAATCTGAAATCAGGTAAACTGATTTTTTTAAAGAAACCGACCGAGAGGGGATGGATCGTTTCCCCGCCGTGGAGCTTAACGTGTTTTCCCGCTGCGGCCGGGCGGGCAGATGCCGGGCAGAGGACGGCTCCGGCCTTCCCGTGGGCCCCGGGCTGTGTGAAGGCAGTCGTCACGTCCCTCTGTCCCTCCGCTCATCCCCAGTGACCCTCTGCGACTCCTCCCTGGTCCGGCCGAGTGTCCCCAGGCCCCTCGGTTCTCCCCCAAGAGCCCGCGGCTCCCGCCACCCTTTCCTGGCTCTTCTAGTGGCAAAGGGCATGCTGCCTTGCGGGTCGGGCCCACGGTGCCCCCCAGGCCTCCCGGGCCCGGTTCGGGTAATTGGGGCGCTCGGGAACTGGGTGCCTGGAGGGGGCTTGGGGGGCGCGCTCCCCGGGGGGCAGACTGGCGGACGGGCACCTAGGAGCTGCAGCTGGGATGCTGCTTTGCTAAATTTGGCAGCCCCGGGGGGAAATGAGACTTTTTAAATCAGGAAGCCTGTTGTGGCTGACGTCTCTCTCCCCGTCTGTCGTGCCATCCTCTGCCAGGAGTGGGGAGCCGCCTGGAGCGACAGATCTGCCCGCCGGCTGTGACGGGTTCGGGGTCGGGGGCCGCTGAGGGAGCCGGGGGAGCAGGGGGGACCTGGCCGGGGCCCGCACAGCCGTCACGACTCGGTCCCTGGCCTTGCTTCGCCCACGCGGAGCATCTGGGGGCCGGCAGGCGACGGACACGGGTCCCCAGTGTGTCCTTCTGCTCTCTAGAGGGGTGTCCCCACCTGACCTCGACACACAGGACAAGGTCGGAGCGGGAAGATCTCTGTGCACGGGGCAGGGGGTGCACGCCCTGTGGGTCCATGGCCTCTGGCCCATGCGGTTTTTAAACTCGGGGGTTCGACTCAGGGGACACCCCGTGGGGCTGCGGGCCACGCGTCGGCCCCGCCGCACCTCCCTGCAGGGACACTTCGGACGCCTGCGGCCCCCACCACCCCGCCGGCCCCACCCCTGGGCGTGGGGTGGCTCAGCGTTGCTGGTCACATCTGCGCTGCCGTTTCCCTTCAACGCGGTGCCCTCCGTCCTCGTCTCCCTGGGGCGGGGGGAAGGCGAGAGAGAGCCGGAGGGCACTTCAGAAGCAGCGTTGGCCGCTTCGCCGACCACGTCCCATTTCTGCCTCTGCAGCCCAGAAGGCGAGCACTGAGCAGCCTCTCTTGCTGGGAATGGATTTTCCGGTTTTTTAATTTAATTTTATTTTTTCGGTGCCCACAATGGGAGTGCTTCCTAGGACTCCCCTGAGTCACCCCGACGCAGGGGCACTTTGAATCATAAATTTTTCCCAGGTAAGAGACGACAACGGCCCCTGGTCCTTTCTTAACCGACCCATCCTCGATTTAAAGCCCCGGAACTACCCAGGATGCCCCGGCCCCTCGCCCCAGGCCCTCGGCAGCGTCCCGCCTGGAGGAGAAGCCGTGGGCCGCTCGCTCTCCTACCCCCTTCCATCGGGCACCCACCGGGTCGTTCCCTGTGTCTGAGTCTGTTCCTACTTTATTTGTTCGTTTATCTTGTCCCGTGGATTCCACGTACACGTGGAATCGCTTGGTGTCCGCGCTTCTCTGTCTGACCTTTCCCACCCGGCCTGACACCTTCCAGGCCAAGCCCCGTCGTCGCAGATGGTAGGATTCCGTCCTTTTTCATGGCCGAGTAGTATTCCGCCGTCTGTATGCTCTGGTCATTCGTGGTAGAGGCTCAGGTGGCTTCCACGTCTCGGCGCGTGTGAACGGCACTGCAGGGAGCGTGGGAGCGTGTGCGTCGTTTCAGGTTCTGGAATTCTCCGCATCGATTCCCGGAGGTGGAATGGCTGGGTCACACGGCAGTTCTGTCTTGTCTTGTCTCGAGGACCCCGCAGGCTGTTTCGTAGCGGCCGAGCCAACGCCGTTCCCACCCACAGGGCACGAGGGTCCTTTCCCCATGTCCTCGCCGACGCTTGTCGTCTGTGACCGGTGGCGGCCATTCCGACCAGTGGGAGGCGACAGACGCCTCACTGTGGCTTCAGTTTGCATTTCTGCGATGACCAGTGACGTCGAGCACCTTCCCACGTGCCCGTCGGCCACCCGCATGTCCTCTTCAGAGAACCGTCCCTTCAGGACCGGGGCGGAGGCTGTCCTCTACGGTGCCCCACTGTGTCCGCCTCCATCCCGTCCTCCACGAAGGCCGGTCACTGCTCCTGACGTCACCCGACGTCTGCAGAGCCCTTAGTCTGCCACAGAGGCCTTCATCCGTCACCGCCTGATCTTGGCGACAACCCCCGAGGCCTCGGAAACACAGCCTGGGCTTCCCCGTTCCCGAACGCATTCGGACGCTGCCAGGTTCATGAAAGGAGGACGACGGGCGGCCACGGAGGGTCAGGCAGAGATGGGTTTTCACCGAGACGCACGGCACTTAGGCGCTCGTGAAGCAGACTGTGTGCCGCCGGCAGCGGGGTCCCTACCCCGGAGGGGTGAAGGGTTCCCGCTGGCATTGATCCCTCCCTGTCCCTGCCCTTCACCGGCGAGTCTTCAACGAGCCACGGAAGACAGGAGCTCGTCAATCTCAAAATATATATATTTTTAGATAATTTTAGAAATATATATGGAGAGAGGGGGAGGCCTGGCGGGGGGAGAAGGGGGACAGCCCCGGCTCAGACACCCCAGAGGCACGTGGGGGTCAGCGCGCGGACTCGCACGGCCTCGGCGGCCTCTAGCGGGGGAGAGCGGGGGGGTCTGTGGGGTCCGATCTGAGCCCAGAGCTGCGACCTCTCCAGTTTCTCCGAGGCCAGGGCGGGAAGACGGATGTCGAAGCGTAGGTTCACTGAGAACGCCATGACGTCGGCGACGCGCTCAGCGCAGGGCCTTGCACGCCCCTGGTGGCGTTTATGGGTGAGGAACCGCTTTCTTCTTTAGCAGAATCTCCCGAGGGTTAAGACTCCGCCGTCGGGTTGCTGTCAGAGTCCGCGGCGGGCGTGCTCACGTCTGGGTTTTCCAGTTGTGTTTGTTGTCTGATGGTCTAGGGGAGGGACTCGGGGGGGAGGTCGGACAGAGGTGACACCGGGCGGCCTTGGGAAGCCACCGGGGATTTGCAGGGGACGCAGACGGGCGAGCGTGCACGGCCAGAGGGCAAGCCCTTGGGCGGGACAGGCGAGGCCCGGCCGCAGCCCCGCCAGGCTCAGCTGGGCCGGCGAAGGCGGCGGGAAGCGAACCGAACCCTCCGTGCTCAGGACTGGACCAGCCGTGCCCCTCACGACACCCGACGTTCTTCTTGAAGGGGCGGGGGGGGAGCTCTCCTGAGACGGCTCCCTTCCCCCTTCGCTCGCGGGAGGAGCTGGCGAAGTCCCTAGCGGCTGGACGCGCACCGACGGCTGCAGGTGTGCGACGGGACGTGTGGGGCTGCCCTGTCCCCGCGAGACCACGCGTTCGGAGGCGCGGAGGCTTCCGGCGAATGCCCAGTGGGCCCGGGGTCCTGGTGTGGGAGCAGATGTTCTGGATCGGGACGGCCGTCACTGGAGCACAGACCACGAAGCGTTCGGGAACCAAGGATTTGGCGAGGAGCATCCTTGCCTGACCCCGGGGGGTGGGGCGAGGCCTCTACCCCCAGCCCTTGCTGCTCGCCTGTCCCTTCTCTCCTGTCCTCCCCGTCCCTCCCCCCGACGTACACTCAGGTCCCAAACCAGCCTGCGCAAAGCCACCGGTGCGGTTGTGCCCGGGACCTCGTCCGTCCCAGACTCGGTTTCCCTCCATGAAATCGAAGGACGAGGCGTGTCCTTGACCTACTCTGGGCCGCAGATCTCCTTGTCGTGCCGCGTGCCCTCCGAGGGGCGTTGCTAACGCGGAAACTGAGGCACGTACCAACACAGAGACACTCGTGCCGAAGCAGGGTTAGCGAATCAGGCGCTAAGAGCCAGAGGCCAACGGCCCCACAGCTGGGCCTCTGTCCCTGTCCCGGGGACTCTCCGGATCCGGATCCGCACCTGAGGCCGCAGACCTTCCCGCATTCCTGGGAAGAGCCTGCCATCTGCTGGCCGCCCGGGGATCCCACGGCGGCGTAGACAGTCCCCGCTGTGGCCCCGGGGCCAGTGCCTCCCGGAGAACCTGACGCCCGGTGCTGACCAGAGCGGAGCTGGGGGGTGATGCCGGGCTGGGGAGCGGCTGCCGATGCAGATGGAGCTCGGCTCGAGGGCCCCCGCGCCCCTCCTGCTGTGCGGCCCGGTTCTGACAGGCCCCGGGCCAGGCACCTCTGAGAGAGAGGACAGTCGCTCGCGAAGCGCGGGCGCGGCCTGAGGACCCGGCGAGGAAGGGGAGGGACACGCGCACTGGCCCCGTCGGCTCGGCCTCTGGCGCTGCTCCTTCCCCGGGGCCTTGTTTGCCTGGAACAGTCTTTGTCGCCCCCGCACCCTGCATCTGAGCGTGTCCGTGTTCACTTTTCAGGTCCCGGTGCGCCGCCGCCGCCCACTGGGAGCCCACCCTGACTGCCCACGCCTGCCGCCCTGTCCCACCCACCTCCTGCCACTCGGTCTTGGAGCCCCCCGTTTCCTCGCTGAGTGTTTCCTCACGCTCCGCAGCTCGGGGACTTCTCCGCACCCCCAGCACCGACTGCGAGGCACAGAGCAGACGGCTGTGCTGGGGGCCTGCCCAGCCGCCACACCCACCCCTCCACGGGGCAAGGGCCCCCCAGCTTTATTTCGGGGAAACAACCCCCTCCCGGGCGTAGGCTTGTGGCTCAGGGCCTGGCCGAGCACGTGACCCAGGTCAGCCCGGGGGTGAGGGTCAGCCCTGGGGCGTCTGCCGGGGTCCCTGGGGGCGCTGGGCAGGTGGGATGCGCCCCCAGGGCTGTTGGCAGCCGGACAGGGAGGGCCCAGCCCAGGACAGCAGGGCTGAGCGGAGGAGACAGAGTCTGCGAGTCCGCAAGGCGGACTTCCTTTTGGTGCCGGTACCTGGCCCAGAACTTTTTCTAGACCTTTCCGTTCCGTGAGCCAAGAGAGTCCCCTGCTCCAGAGCTCTGGGCGAGGGGGATTCTGTCCCCTGCAGCTGACGCGCATTCGCTCACGCAAGAGGACAGCGGACGCGACTCCTTGCTTTATCATTGTTATTATTAGTTTTTACAGAATCAGCATGTCGTCTGCAACGCTCGTCGCACCGACCGGAAAACTAGCGCAAGCTTTCCCCTTATCGTGGAATCGCTTAACTTATCAGTTAAAAGGGGCCCCGATCCTTCGACCCCGCAGTCCAACCGATGCCGGGGCTCTCAGGTCTGGGGAGCCCCAGAGGGTCCCCCTCAACCCCGCGTCCGTCCCGCCCCCGGCAGCCCCCGCCCCTCCGACCATGCCGGCCCTGCTTTCGGGAGAAGCAGCCGGAAGGTCACAGACCACGGGCCTCGGCCCAGGGGGGGCCGGCGTGCCCAGTCGCCAGCCTCCGGGCAGCTCCGTCGCCTCAGCCCACTGACCGGGCCGCGGCCAGCAGGGACGCGAACGCGGACCCGGGCCGCGTCTGCAGGACCTCGGGCCTGTCGAACTCGACGACCTGGCAGGGGACAGGGTCATGGATGAGCTCAGTCGGGAAGGACCCAGCTGTCCGTGCCCGCACACCCCAGGCCCGGGTGGCACCCGCACCTTCCCGGCGCTCAGGACCAGGACGCGGTCGCAGCCGAGGACGGTGGCGACGCGGTGGGCGATGAGCAGCACCGTGCAGCCCCTGAAGGCCTCGCGCAGCGTGCGCTGGACCCGCACGTCGGTCTCCATGTCGACGGAGGCCGTAGCCTCGTCGATGATGACGATCTGCGGACGCGAAGCGGGGTGAAGGCGGCCCCCTCGGGCCCGAGACGCGGCCTGGACCGGGGCCTGGCCCTGGCGCGCAGAGTCCCTGAGCCGGGAATCGGGACCGGGGCCGGGCTCGCCTCGGGTTCTAGTATCGTGACCTTGTGACGAGGACGCCAGCCCGCCACCAGGAGGCTTTTAGTGACCAGAGACTTAAGTCCTTGCGAATGAAGGCGTCCTCGTGGCGGCCGCTCGTTTCGCGGACCTCCTGCCAACTCTGCCCGACTTAACGGAGAGCGACGTCCCCCACGGCGGGGGTGGGGGACACACACGCGCGGAGTGGCCCAAGGACGGCGTGGGCAGCAGGCGGACAGTCGCCCTTGTTATTTGAAGTGTCTGTGGTTGTCTCCCTGACGACGTGCACCAGGAGGAGGCAGCCCCCCGGGACACACAATCCCACACACGCGATCGCGTGGGCTGCGCGGGTCTTAGAGAGAGGGCGTCGCGAGACAAGCTCGGGACACGCCGGAGGGACGGACCCATCGCCCGCGGACTCCGCTCTGGGAGTCGGGGCTGAGAGGGCAGCTCCGGCCCAGGGCCGGGAGCTGAGACGAGGCACCGAGGGGCCGGCAAGGGCTCTGTTCAGAGGCGAGTCCCGGGGTGCTGGAGGGGGACGCGGCCGATGTGTCCCCACGCCAGGCGTCCTCGGCGACCCCGCGGGGCCCTGGGCATCTCACCTTGGGCTTCTGGAGGACGGCTCGAGCGATGCAGAGCAGCTGCCTCTCGCCCACGGAGAAGTTCCCCCCGTTCTCCACCACTGCCCCCTGCAGCTGCTGGGGCAGCTTCGAGATCTGTGAGGCCGGGGGAGACGGGGCGTCGGCGCGTAGGCCTGCGGGGGACGCCTGTCCCCTCGTGACCCTCCTGCACCGTCCGTGATCCCCTCCCTCCCGCCCTCCACGCCCCGCCACGGTCTTCCTTCCTCACCGCAGGGTCTGAGCGTGCCCCAGGCCCCGTGCTGGAATGTTCTCTCCGTGTCATTGTTTCTCCGGTATCTAGCCTCGGCTCAACTGTCCCATCCTCCAGGACCCGACGGGCCAGCCCACGCGAAGGAGCCGCCCACCCCTCCCCTGCAGTGTCTGTTGGTGTCGTCACTGCCCCTCCCGCACCTCCCCCAGCTGGAAGCGTCCCCGTGTCCCCGTGTCCCGTGGCCTTCGCCGAGGAGGACAAAGGCCGTGCTCCTGGGCCTGGCCCCTGCTGGTGCCCGGGCACCCTCGGCCCTTCGTTAGGAATCCCAGAGCGTCTCGTCCTGTCCGATCTGGGCCCCGCAGTGGCACCACCCGGAGCACCCGCGATTGGGCCCCGGGGCTCTTACCGTGTCGCGCAGGAAGGTCCTGTCCAAGGCCTCCCAGATCTGCTCATCCGTGTGGCAGTCGAACGGGTCCAGGTTGAACCTGCCCGAGGGGATGGACGGGGCGCTCGGTGACCGCTCGACCCCTGGGGCTCCCACGATGGGTCCTCGCCTGTGCTGGTCAGCACCCACCCCCCTGCAGGCAGCAGGCCCCAGTTTTGTTGGGGGGACCCCGGCTCCCCCGACGCGAGTCCCCGGGCTCCAGGTGACGCGCCACCCCCAACTGCCAAGGCGGGCCCCGGAAGCGGTCAGCATGAGTGACCCCAGCCGCGGGGAGCAGGGAGGTGAGGAGGCAGCCACGCGAGTGCACCCCAGGGCTCGCCCCTTCCAGACGGAGCAGGGGAGGCTGCAGCCATCTCGCCTCAGAGCCCGTGAATGAAGCCGAGACGGCGTCGGGGGACCCGGGCCCGGGCGTCGGCCTTGGCTGTCCCGGCATGGCAAGCCGGGGGAGGCCTTTTCGCTACGCCCTTCGTGTGTGCGCGTGTGCACATGCGTGTGTGTGTGCGTGTGCGCGTGTGCACATGCGTGTGTGTGTGCGTGTGCGCGTGTGCGCGTGTGCACACACAGCATGCATCACGTCGACCCTTTGTAAGTCCACGGTGCAGGGCGTTAAACTCATCCCGCCGCCTGGAACGCGTACCCCGCCCACCAGCAGGTCCCCACATCTGGCCCCACATGTCCCCAGGAGCCTGTCCCAGCAGGCGGGGAGGAGAGAACCCCCGGGCGGCCCACCCGAGAGCGTGGAAGCCGCCACGCGGACGCCGAACCACAAACTGAGACGCGACCAACCCCATCGGGGTCTGAAGACGTAAACATTGTGTCCGGCTTCAGTCTGGACGTCAGTGTTGGCAGAGTGACCCTGTGCTTATCGAAGCCCCATTCGATCTGCGAGGCCACCCCGATGAGGCAGGCAGGGCGGGCAGGACGGTTCTAGAAGCTGGAGTGCAGCCGCCGAGGCGAGCCAACCCCGGCCTCCAGTGCAGTCCCCCGGGGGCCCGGCCAGGCCCCAGGCTGCCCTCCGGCCCCGCACTCACCTGATGGTTCCCGAGAGCAGGACGGGGTCCTGAGGGATGATGGAGAGCTTGGACCGCAGGTCCTCCAGGCCGACGCCAGCGATGTCCACGCCGTCGATGAGAATGCGGCCGGCCGCGGGCTCCGCCAGGCGGTACAGCGCCACGGCCAGCGAGGACTTCCCTGCGGGGAGAGGGCGGCCTTGGCTTCCCGACCCTGCTGGGGCGGCACGGGGTGGCGCGGTCGCACCCACGTGCACACGTGACCCGCCCCGTCCACGGCCCGGCCGGTGTCACGTCCAGCAGAAGGCACTGGGGTCTCTGTCCAGGCGGTGCCCCAAACCAAACCATGAGCGGCTCCCCGATGGCCGAGACGGGGGCGGGGGCACGAGTGGAGCCCTGGACCGAACCCGGCTTCGCTTCACACATGACGTCACTGTCATGTTTTAAATTCTTTGCCAGAATTTTAAAAAGCCAAAGTCCTGTGTGTGGAACGTCAAACAGCATCTTCCCTGGCGACAGTAGGACCAGCCGCACGGGCCCGTGTCCAGCACCCCCAGACAGCGAGCAGCCAGAACTGAGCGAAGGGGGACAGTGTCCCCCGGCTCCGGGCACGGCCCTCCTCACCCTCCTCCCACCAGCCCAGGCCCGTCGCCCTCCTCTCTGCACCTGCCAGGCCCCTCAGCACCAGCCTCTGCTCCACTCGACAAAGTCAAGCCCACGGGTGGCCGCGGGGGGCCCGTCCACCTACAGGGTCCCACTGCCCGCCCCCCTGACGCTCAGGCAATGCCTGGGGAGGGCGCACAGTCCATCGGGTCGGGGGCAGGGGGTACGCTGGGCGCGGCTCACCCGAGCCCGTCCTTCCCACGACGCCCACCAGCTCCCGGCCGCGGATGGTCAGGCTGAGGCCGCGGAGCACGAGGGGCGTGTTCTCTCGGTATCTCATCCCGTAGCCCTGGAACGTGATCTCCCCGTGCTGCGGCCACCCGTGCGGACAGCTGCTGCCCTCGACGTGTAAGGGAGCCTCGGGGGTGCACAGCTTAATTTGGGAGGGAGAAGAAGAAACCAGTGGTTGCCACCCATCCCCCCCCCTCTCCCGCCCTGGCTGACCCGCCGGCTCCCGCCCCCACCGCCCTGATCGCGGCCCAGCCACCGGCTGCGGGATCAGAAGATACCCCGAGAGGAACGTCCCCGGCCCCAGACACCCGAAGGGCTCAGAGTTTCACCCCCAAAGAGGGGTGAACCCCAGAGCTCGCCTTCTCGTTCCTAACAGAGGGGACTTTTCCTAAGTGAATGTGTGAGGTTCTGGAGAAACAGGATCCGGAGTCGTGACAGTGGGGGCGGCAGAGCCCCGCGGGGCATGTTAGACGGCCCGGGGCCCCGTGCAGCCCCGTGGTCTCTCTCTGTCCTTGTCCCTTGAGGTACGAGGCATGTTCGCCCGCATTTCACAGGCAAGGACTCGGAGGCTGGGACAGGCCGGGCCCCTCGGGGAGCGAGTGGACGGCGCCAAGCACAGTCGGGTGTGTGGGGAGGCGGGGATGGTCTCCTGGCTGCGGGTCCCAGCTCCCCCTGCCAGTGCCGGGTCACCACCTCGGGGTTAAGTCGGCTCCACCGTTCACAAATCCCCTCCGCCAGGCCCCTCCGCCAGCCCCTGGCCGTGTCATCTTGAGCCAGATGCTCAGCCTGGCCAGGCCTCAGTTTCCCCTTGTGTGTGACGGGGATAATCATCCAATCGACCCTCTAGAACGGCTCTGTGATTCCAGGCCACCCCTGGGTGACCGCACGGAGCCTGTCCCGTGGGCGAGGCACGGCCATGTCCTCTACACATCGCGTGCTTTACTGTGCAGCCCGGCCACGCCGCCACCGCCACCTTCGCCGCGTCACAGGTGGGGACGGGAATGGGCTGCCCCGGGCTACACAGCGGCGTCACGTGGCGAATTGAGACCTGAACCCAGTGATCCGGCCCCCAAATCTGGGCACCTAAATGCCGTGACGACGTAAACTAGAGCAGTGGCACCAACGACTGTCATCGTTATTGCCGTCGGCCTTGGCGAACCTCTCGTTTCTAGAAACGGAGGATTATCCCATCTACACCCGGGAACGCTGGCACACAGAGGGGTCGGAACGAGCCAGCGGAATGGGGGGGCCTCAGCCGGGTGGCGTACACAGGCCCCGAAGGGCTCAGGGCCCCGGGGATGGGGCTTGCGGAGGCCGCAGAGGCTGAGCCCGGCCCAGCTGGGAGCCAGAGGCCCCAGAGTCCCCCCACCCCGCACCGGACCGGACCGCGTCCCACCTGCAGGTACTGCAGGATCCTCTCCGCCGCGGCGAAGTGCGCCTCCACCTCCAAGCACATCCGGGCGGTGGCCTGCAGGTGGCCCGCCAGCTGGGGGGGGGGGCAGAGGCGTCAGGGCTGAGGGCTGCTCAGGGTCCCACGCTCCCGAAAACCGCTCGCCGCCCCTGCCCCCCAGTGACGCCTCAAACCAGGAGGGTCCCCCCCAAGCATGGAGCCCCCACCCCTGCGTGTGGGTGCCGTTCTGGGCAAGAATCCCACGGGCACCCTCCGCACGGCACCTTCTGCTCTCGGCCCGCACCGCGGCCGCCCACCCAGCCCCAGGGCGGCCAGGAGCCCGGGGCAGTGCCCGGGGGCGGGAGCCACGGGATAAAGGCCCCGCGTCCCCACCTGCGGGCAAT
Organism: Cynopterus sphinx; assembly: GCA_030015415.1. Taxonomy (NCBI): domain Eukaryota; kingdom Metazoa; phylum Chordata; class Mammalia; order Chiroptera; family Pteropodidae; genus Cynopterus; species Cynopterus sphinx. Next base: position 1,691,873 of record CM057386.1, read on the forward strand.
GGGCCTGGGAGCGTCCCAGTGCTTCTTGGGAGACCCCAGCAGAGCTGAGCGCTGGTGGCCCTGGGCAGACCTCAGCGACCCGCCTCGTCCTTGTGCCCCAGGAAGCCCAGCTCCAGGGAGGGCTGGGCCCCCCCGCCCAGCGGCCTCCTCGATGCCTCGGAAGACCGGGTGCCAGGCCCCGAGCACAAACGGGGACGTGAAAGGACCCCGGCCCGACACCCCACGCGCGGGGGTTCTTGCTCTGGCTCTGCTTTTAACTCTCCACCCGCTCGAGCAACCCCTCCCCTCCGTGGGCCTCCGTTTCCCCCTCTGCACCACGAGAGGGTTGGACTCTGTCGCCGTGGGCTCCTCTGACTCCACTGAGTCTACGACCCCATTCAGCACCCGCACACACGGACCCCCGAGTTCAGAGACGGCGAAGACGCAGCCAAGCGGCCACGTGGGAAGGCCAAGCGCATGGCCCACGAGGCCACACACGGCCAGACCCCGGGACGCAGCCAGAGTCCCGCGGCCCTCCCGGGCCCGCCCGCGGGCTGCAGACCGACCCCTGCCCTCCCCCGTCCGGGGTCCCGCCCTCACCTGCAGAATCAAGTTGATGACCATGGCTTTATAGGAGTAGGGGACGGAGGAAGTGCCAAAGGCCACGCACAGGGCCACGACCAAGGTCACCACGTTGGTCATGAGCTCCAGCCTGAGCGCCACCCAGCGCGTGGACGACAGGAACATCAGCAGGTAGTTGCTCTGGACGTCGACCAGCTTCTCGAACCTGGGGAAGAGAGGCCGGCGTGGAGACCGCGCGGGTCTGCCCGGCCCACGGCTTCCAGGCCAGGCCGAGCCCTCCGGGAGCCCCGCTGCCGGCCCCTCTCCCCTCTGAGCTCTCGGGGGGGCCTTTGATCTGCTCCTGGCCCAGCCCTCTCCCCTCTGCCATGAGGTCGTTACACAGATGTCATCGTCGTGCGGATGCTCCACTCCCTCCCTCCCTCCCTGCCCCGCCGCCCACAGTCCCCGTCCTCGCGGCGCCGGCGGGCTCACTCCTTTAGGAAGTCTTCCGTTTTCCCGTAGACGTGGATGGAGCTGAGGCCACGCAGCGAGGTGAGGATGTGGGAGAACAGAGGCGACTGGTGGTGGATCTCCAGCCTCTTGAACACGGTGATGGCCCTCTTGAAATTCCTGCGGCCGAGGGACGGCGTGTGACTCGGGCTGGCCCCAATGTCGCCGCACCCCAACTTGCCGAGCCGGTCCACGAGCAGGAAGCAGCCACTCACGCGTAGAAAGCGATGCACAGGACGGCCATGAGGACGCCTGCGAGCAGGACGTACAGGGACAGCACGGCCACCGTCAGCAGGGTGAAGAGCAGCCCCAGGGACAGCAGCAGGAACTCCTCCAGCACCACGGGCAGGAGCTGGTCCAGCTGGTCCAGGTTCCCCGCGAAGCAGTGCAGGAGCCGGCCTGTGGGGGTCGTGTCAAAGAAGCTCATGGGGCAGCGGGAGACCTGCAGGGACGAAGCACCCGGGCCACGGGGACACGGTCACCTCCGGCTCCGCAGAGGCGCAGCCTGCGGCGGGCGTCCGTGGCGGCGTGGCTCACGGCGTGGGCCTGGGGTCACCTGGCCGGGCCTCCACCTACAGCCGCGTGGCCTTGGCCAGGCCCCTTAACCCCTCTGAGCCTCAGCGTCCTCGTCCGGGAAATGGGGGTCACGAGGAGGCTTTGTGAAGATCGTGTAACTGCTGGAGTGCGCTAAAGCCTCTGAGCCAAGGAGGGGAGGAAGGAATGGGGGGGGAGAGAGGAGAGCAGGGACAGAGGACAAGGGAGGGGGGAGATAACTCATGAACGTGCCGGGAGGCATTCCGCCCACACCAGCTCTGGCTCTTCCCTCCCATGGGGTCATTTTCAAGGTCACCCCGAGCAGATACATCAGGGAAAGCACCGGCACTGCCCCGAGGTGGTGTAGACGCCATCAGAACCCCATGGTCCCTGTTCTCATCCCGACACACAGTTCTCCCCCGGGGAACGTGGGGATGGTAGCAGGGCCCCGAGGGCAGTCACACGGACTCTGTGACGTGGCGTCGGCCAGCCGGGGCCGGCATCGGCGTGGCCACTGAGCCCCCAGCAGGGGACACCGGGCTTTTGGAATCGTGGCTCCGGCAGCAGGAGAGCCCCGGCCTGGCCCCATCGGCCTCGTGGCCTAGTGTCCTCCTGCAGCTCCCTGATGTCCCAAAAGAGGCAAAGCTACGGGGACAGTGAAGGGGTGAGGGGCTCGGGGGCAGGCGGGACTTTCAGGGCAGTGGGACCAGGCTGCGTCGCACTGAATCGCGGCTGCGGGTCGGCATCGTCCGTCAAAACCCGCGGCCCGTGCAGCACGAAGGGCAGAGCCCGGAGCGCGCGGGGGACCTTTCCTCGGAGCAAAAACAGCTCCAAAAGCCATTAAAAGCAGAAACGGGCGAGGCCGGGCTCGGCCCGGTGCCCGGGCCCCTACCTGGCTGTAGAGCTCGTTGTGAAGGGCGGAGGATGCCCTCCTGGTGACCTTGGTGACCACCCCCGACGAGCACAGCCCCGTGAGGAGCGCGCACAGGCTGCTGAGGCCGTACACCAGCTCGTACCGCAGCAGCTGCGGGTTGTCCAGGATGTCGCCGCGGGCCGCGGAGGGCCCGGTGCCTCCCCGGCTGCTGTTGGTCTTCGGGAAAGAACGGGGGGGGGGGGGTGCGGCGTGACGACGAGGACGCCGGGCCTCTGCCCCCAGGTCCTGGCAGAGCACCCGAGGCCACAGAGGCCAGGAGCTTCTTTGTCCTGATACTTGGCCTTGACTCGGTTCCCGGACTTCTGAGGCTCTGGGAGGTGCCGGGGCAAGGACAGTCTCTGTGGCGGGTGACACGGCCGGGGGCTGGGCCTGGGGGCCCCGGATAGCTTCAGAGTGGGGGCTGGGCGCCAGGAAGACCGAGTTGTGCGGGAAAAGGCTCGGGACGTCCAGGCCCGTGCCATGCTGCATGGTGGGGAGAAGGGCTGGGGGTCGCGTTGCTGATGGGACGAAGCCCCATAAACGTCACCGAGGAACGGGGCTCAGAGAGCTTCCGAGCTGGGGAGCACGTCCATGTGCCAGGAGGGTGGTGCCCCCCCCAACCCCACGGGGACAGACGCCCCTGCACTCAGGGAGGGCCCTGCTGGACCTGCGTCCCCCTTCATCTGCCAGGACGTCCCACATGACAAGCTGCCAGACGTAGTTCCCGACGTCTGTGAGCCGTTCGAGCGCATTATCACACCCCGGAGGGGACCGCGGGGACCAGTTTATGGCTGCGCCGTCGGTCACCCCGGAAGGCCCTGCCCTGTGATCGGCGTCTGAGGTCGGAGGTCGGGGGTGGTCCTGTGGGGCTGAGCTCTTACCCTGTGGGCTCCAGGGCTGACCATGAGGATGGGGGGGGTCAATACAGGGGACACCTGCTCCCTGGGGGTCGGAAGCAGTGACCCAGTGAACTCGGTCCCCTGCGTTACTTAACTCGTCAGTCCTGGAGGTGGCTTCCCAGCCCATGCGCGGGGGGGGGGGGGGATGTGTATTTTAGGGCAAAACTGCCATCCAAGGACACAGGTGGCACGCAAAGCGTCCCTGGGGAACAGGAATGTCTGGGTTTTGTCCCAACGAGTCTGCAGGGGGACACTCGTTCTGTGGGCAGGGAGGTCCGAGCCAGGAGGGAGGGAGCCCTGGGACCCCAGAAGTCCTCCCCGGAGCCCCGTTTGTCCTGTTGGCAGCGGCAGGCCCTGGGCGGGTTGTGGGGGTCCCCAGGCCGTGCCGTGGCGCTCAGAGAAGCCACCCCACGCCCCCAAGGCCACAGAAACGCGCCCCACCCCGGCACTCACCCCCGAGCCCTGCTCCAACCAGTAGCTCAGCCACCAGACGTTGAAGAGGTTGAGGACGATGAAGGTCAGCATGAGAAGGAAGGACGCGACGGAGACCACGTAGCCTGGGGGGGAGGGGGAGGTGACACGCAGGCGCGGACAACGCCGGTTTCGCCCTGTGCCCTTGGACTCCGCGGGGGACGGCCGAGGGCTGGGTTCGGAGGCCAGAGGGCCCCGGCTTCGAACCCCGGCTCTCCTGTGCCCGGGGGCGAGGGGCATTCTGCCTCCTCCCTGGTGGGATGGCGACGTGAGCCACGCCAGCCTCGGGGGCCGCTCTGAGGGTGACACGAGATTACGGGGTCGGGCGCCCGGCCCGGGGCCCGGCCCACAGGCGTGTCCTAGAGAAGCAGGGCCCCTCGCACGGGCCCTGAGGGTTTCCCTTTCAAAACCACGCGGCCGCCTTTGGTGGGCACGTGCCCTGCGTGCGAAGTGCCAGGCACCGCGCCGAGACGTGCCTGGCTCCTGGTTAAGGTTTCCTATTCCCACGTATTGAGTCTCCGAGAGGGCGGGGAACGTGCCCGAATCACCGAGCCGGGAGATGGGGGCCAAGGAGGGTGCACCCAGGTGTACCCCCACCACGGCAGCCGTCTCTGGCCCCCGCACGCTACCCTCCGAGCCCGTCTGTTCCCCTTTCTGCCCCCCAGGTCCCCCCCTTCCTCCTGGCCCCCCCCTTCCTCCTGGCCCCGCTCAAGGTGGGGACGGCGATCCCTCCAGCTCAGCCTGCCACTTCCCCCCGCGACAGGTGGGGAGGAGGAGACCCCCCTCACCCAGGGTGAGGCCCCAAAGTCCGTGGAGGGTAGCAAGCTGCCAGGGAGTCAGAATTACTCCCGGAATCTCTTAAAGGACAGAAACCTGCAGAGTCGCACGCGTGGGCCCGGGTGAGTGGGCACCACTCGCAGTCCACTCGGGAGATCCACAGCCGCCAGCGGGGCCGGACCCACAGCTCGGGACACACCGAAACCCCGTGCCAGCCTGTCCGCGGCCCGCGCAGCCCGCAGTCCCCGCCACCCCGCTGCGCACTCCCGCAGCAAGCGGCTCGCCCTGCCCCAAATCACCCCAGGGCAAGGTGCCAGCCCACTGGGGGCAAACCCTACAGCCCAGGCCGCCCCCCCAGATTATTCAAACCAGCCAATCCTCAGCTTACTCCGTGCACCCACCCTGCCGTGCCCCCATCTTCCCACAAAACCCCAACCGCGCCTGTGGCCACGCTCGCCCCTCTGCCTCCCAAACCCGGTGCTTCCCCAGGTGGCCCCGCGTGGCACGGCAGGCCTGCCGGAGGAAAGCTCCCCCCCGCGACCGTGATCCCGTGTGAGCGCGTCTCGTCTACCCCAGGCGCCCTGGAGCACGGGCGCACGCAGAACCTCCAGCACCGGCGGAGGTGCCGGGACTGAGGGGGGCTGGGACGGTGCGGGGCCAACCCGTGGGCCACGACTCCTCTGCGCCTCGGTGCGTCACGGCCCCACGCCAGCCCAGCTGACCCGGCAAGGCTGGTCCCAGGGGTCCCCAAGCAGCCGGGCAGGGGGCGGCTGGACCGTACCTCCGGCCGCCCGAATGTAGTGGTGGTAGACGCGCCATCTCAGCGACCCCTCTGCCATCTCCTCCTTCTTCGCGAGCTGGTTTTCCAGCCCTGGGGGGAGGAGAAGGAAAGGGAGCGCCTCTCAGTCCCCCGCAGCTCCTCCCAGAGGCAGGACGAGCCCCTGCCAAGCCTTCAGCTCCAGGCCGCCACCCTTCTCCGCCCTCCCCGCCGCCCGCCTGCGGGGCCCACCACCCAGGTCTACCCCAGCCAGCAGCTCTTCCATGCACCGCTCTGCTGCAGGGAACCTTCGACCTGGACCCCTGAGTCTGGGGGGGGGGGGCGGGCACGTCCCTCCCCGACGACCCCGTCAACCCTCGAGGGCCTGGACTTCCCAAGGGCCCGATGGGTTGAGACAGGCGGCTGGAGAGAGTCAACGAAGCAGTGACCCGGGACCAAGAAACCGGGTTCCGGAATAGTCATCCCGGGACCGTGCCCCCTCGGGCAAACCACCGGGCCTCGTGTGTTCTCACTTGACGACGGGCAGGCCTGCAGCTGGCTGGCCGCCGAGATGCTCTGCAGCGATGCGCCTCTGGGGCGACTGCACACAGCGTGGTGCGACCCCAGCCCAGGCAGATGCTCGGCCCGAAGCAGGGTGGGGAGGGGGGACCCGGAGATGCCGGGGGGGCGGTCCCTGGAGATGCCAGGGGGAGAACGATCCCGGAGATGCCGGGGGGCGGGGGGACCGATCCCGGAGATGCCGGGGGGGGGTGGTCCCTGGAGATGCCAGGGGAGGACCAGTCCCTGGAGATGCCCGCACGTGCTGCTGAGGACGGCACCCCATCGGGAAGCGGCGTGGCGGAGAAGGTCCATTATCTCTGCCTGATCCTCTCCTTCTGACAACAACACCCCAACGCTCCCGGGGGAAGCGAGCTCCTGCGCTGGAATGTGAGTCTCGCGGGAAATCACACGGATTAGGAGATTTTCCTCAAAACTCTTCCGTGCCTGCTCCCGCTGCCGAAGCGCCCGAGCTGTCGGGGCCCGGCTCTCCACCTCACCCCGTGAGATCGCCCTTCCCTGCCAGCTTCCCTGTTTCCGCCCAGGTCGGTTTCTGACCCTCCCAGCTGAAGATGCCCTCGGTGACGGGAGCCCACAACGTGCCGGGCATCGTGCCAGGACCCCATCCAGCCTCCGCCCCAGACCGACAAGCTGGTGCCGCGCGCGACCTTCGCCCGCGCCCAGGGGGCTTCGGAGAGGTTAGGGTGCGTGGCCGAGGCCGCACGGCCTTGGACGCGGCGGGGCTGGAACTCCCACCCGGAACCGGTCTCGTCTCACAAAGGCAGGCCTTTCCGTCCAGCTGACCCATCCCAGGGAAGAGCGAGGCCGGGAGCCTCCGGACACCGGGGACCGGGCCCGCGTCGCCCCTGACCCTGATGCCTGTGCCCCCCACAACCACATGACGACTGGACGTCCGCCTCGCAGAGCTCTCGGTTTATGCCGCTTCAGGCCACAGCGACCCGCCGTCCTGCCTCGGCCCACCCCCTCAGCTGGACCGCCCGCAGCACTCGTCCCTGGACCCCCGGTCCTCTGACCCTCACAGGCCACAGCCGCGGCCCCCAGCCACTTGGTGCGTGATGTCTAGGGCCCCGGCCAGGAGAGGCGTGGCCCGGTCCGGGGTCCCTGGGGCATCCAGGCCGGCCCAGCGTTGTTCCCCCCCCCGTCCCCGGTCCGTTACCAGCATCGTCACTGAGAGGCTCCTCCTGGCCGGTGGTCTGGGCCTGACCCTGCGCCTGGGGCTCTTCTGTCGCCTTCTCCGTGTCCCTCATCAGGTTCTGGGGAGAAGCGGCCACGGCGAGTGCCAGGGACGCTCCTCCGCACGGGAAGGGGGGTGGGGCGGCGGGGACCTCACCTGAGCGGCTTCCCGGAGCGTCTTCTGGACCAGGTGGGCGTATTTCCCCTTTTTCTGCATTAACTCGCTGTGGACTCCTTCTTCACAGATTTTCCCATCTTCTAGCAAAACGACCTGGTCACAAAACTCCAAACACTGAAGAGTCGGAGGAAAGAAGGCTGTTCAAGTTCACGATTTCAAAGGAAAATGTAAATTCAAAACATGACTTCAGACCACCAGGCTGGCAAAACCTTCGGCGCCGGAAACCCCAAGTGTCGGGGGCGACCGGAAATAAACTCCCCTTAAACTTGGGGGGAGGGGTGCGCTACTTAGGAGAAACCATTTGACGACATCTGGTCGAGCTAGAGGTTTCTGAGGAATTATGACCCAACAGTTCAACCCTGAAAACTCTACCCTAAAACACCTCCACGTGCTTATGGACGCACGTGGGACCAGGTAGGTTGAAGCATTTTTCTAAGAGTGAAACGCTGCGGGCGGGGGACCCTGCCTATTCTAGAGAAATAAAGGTCCGGAGTGTTCAGACCCTGGGCCACTGCGCCAGTGAGCACTCCCCGGTCCCACGCGCCATCGTGGAAGATCTCAGAAACGACGCTGAGTGCAAAGAGCAGGTGAGCAGACGGCGCGCAGGGCGAGAGGCCCGTCGTGCGAATTTGTAAATGTGGACGAGTCTGAAGGCTCATGCGCCCGCTGCGAAGCCTTGGAGACGGGCACGAGGGGACGGGGGCAGAGGGAGGGACTGGAACGCAGTCGGGGGGCGGCCCGCGTTTGATCACCCCGTCTGGGCGACCGACCCCTGGCTTTTCATTACGCAGTGGCCTGGGTCTTTATATTTCATACAAAAAAGAAAAGAAAATGGGTCACAACAGAAGAGGAGGGAGAAAGAGCGATGCCATCTGGAGACCCAGACCAAGTGCGACGACGCCTGAGGGAGGGGCCTTGTGAGGGCGGCACGAGGCGCAGCCACCGCACTCCATCTGGGGGACTTTTTAGATTTTTTCCGCAGAAGCAGCGGCCCACCCCCAAATTCTGAAGGTGAAAAAGACGAAGATTTGGTTTCAATTTCTCCTCCACGTGGAAAGCAAAGGAAGCCCGAGCCCTTCACCGCACCCCCCTGCGTCCGGCGGTCTCCCCGACACAGAGGGCGGCGGCCACAAGGTCACCGAATCATCCCCAACGGCTCGAGGGCCTACGTCACGTGTCGGTCACAGCCAGAGCCCCGGGCGGGCGGTCACCTGCAGCTGGTGGGTCACCAGGACGACAGTCTTCCCCCGGAGGGTCCTCTTAATGCACTCCTCGAAGACGTGCCGCCCCACGCGGGCGTCCACGGCCGACAGCGGGTCGTCCAGCAGGTAGATGTCGCGGTCGGAGTAGACGGCGCGGGCCAGGCTGATCCTCTGCCTCTGTCCCCCCGAGAGGTTGAGGCCCCGCTCGCCGATCTGCGGACAGGCAGCCCAAGGCACCCCGGCCGGAGGGTGAGCTCAGCCTGGGGCGCCCAAACCAGCCGGGCGGGCGCATGGGGCAGTCCCAACCCCCTGCTCAGCAGCGACCCCCGGACAGCCGAAGATCGGGCACCCTGCCACTTAGAACGACCTTTCTAGATTCGCCGAGTGACGGTGACGACACTGATCTTAGTTCATTAAAATGGCACGACGCCTGACGACCTACAATTTTTCCGCAACCGCAGCGTCTCGGGAGGCACGTCAAACCGCTAATAGTTTAGAAAATAAATCTCTCACGCCCAAGAGACTGCAGCTGCTAACGTCCTCCTCGGGTTACACGTCTCTGTCGTGTGCGGGCGGCCCCTCGGCCTGGGTGGGCCACCGCTGAGCCCAGACAGCCGGCCCGACCTGTGAGGCGGTGACAGAGCTGGCCGTCCGCACCCGTGGGTTTCCCGCGGGTGGCTTCCACCCGCCACGAATCGAAACGGCATTTTCTCACTCCCAACCAGAGAGTCCCAACTGAGGATCAAAAACACCATTTTTGACCCGTGGCCGCATGACTTCGCGGCCGTGCAGGGCTGACTGGAGGGTCACACGTTAACTGCGGGCTGTCGGGGGTGCGGGGGTCACACCCTTCCCCCCCACACTGTTCGCGGGACAGAGCACCAATCTGCTGCTGCCGCTGCCACGGGCAGGGCCGCCTCAGACGACACCGTATGTCAGGAGTGACGGCCAGCAACGGGCCACCGCAGTGACCGGGGCTCCCGGATACGAGCCCCCTTACAAACCAGCCCTGGCTGGCCCACGTGAGTCAGGCTCTGAGGACAACGCCCAGAGCGACCGTGAACTCTGGAGCTCTCTAGGGTAGGGTTAAAGAGCAGCAGGGTGACCTCTCGTCACTGCCGGGCCGCCGGGTCCCCCCGTGCGACTTGGACCAGCTCCTTAGCCTGGCCAGGCCTCAGTCACTCGTTCGACAAATCCCAGACGCCAACCGTGTTCTCCTCCGGATGGGCCGATGCCTGCTCTACGCCTGGTGCTCCAGGCGCATCGACCCTGACCCTACAAGCAACCCGACGAGGTCACCCGGGCGCCCCCCACCCACCCAGGAGGCGGCCCGAGAGCCCGCCACGATGGGGATGCAGGACGCTCGCCCCCGCTCACCTCCGTCAGGTCCCCGAAGGGCAGAAGCTCCAGGTCCCGGCTCAGGGAGCAGCAGCGGAGCACCTGCAGGTACCTGCGAAGACGGGCAGCTGGGGGCCGAGCGGCCGCGGACGCCCGGCCTCCCGCGTTTGGGGGGGGTCTTGTGTGCCATCTGGGTTTGACCCTGAGGTCAGGGGTCAGCCACGGGAGGCGCTGCCTCCCCCGCTTCTTCCTTTGAATCCAGCCCTCGCACGTGGTCCACATGTGGGCAGAAGGAAAAGGAGACGCGGAGGAAGCCGTCTCCCTTGCTTCCCTGGCCCCCCCCCGGCTGCTCTGCCCAGAAGCCACCACGCGTGTTTGTTGGGAAACGATCTGTCACACGGGCTTGCGGGGCCCTCACGGGGCTGCGTTGCGTGGCCGCGCCACCCGTCATTTACCCGCCCCCCCCCTCCTGCTGCCGTGAACGACGCGTCGTGTGAATTGTCTGTTTTTCTCCGTCTTCGTGGGTGAAGCTACCCACGCGTGAAGCCCCCAGCAGGGCTGAGCCAAGGCGCTGGCGCGTCTTTATTTTGAGATTTCACAATAAAATCGGATTTTACCCAGAGATTTCAGAACGGCCCTCTGAGCCCTCAGTCTGGAAGGCGGTGCTTGGGGACGATGGCCCTGGAGGCACACACAGCGGGGGGAGGGGGACGGGGAGCCCGGGGCAGGGGCCACAGCCCAGGCGAGAGGTCACAGACCCGACTGGCAGAGGCGGTGGAGGAGAGGGGTCAGCTACGAGCGCTGGGAAGGAAGGACATAGAGTTGTCCGGGGCTGGCGACACGGTTCCGCCACTAAGCTGAAGGGAGCGACTTGAGAAGAGGAGCGGGGGGGATGGGGTTGGGCCAGCCGGGGGCAGGAGTCGGGAGTGGACCCCGTGCTTCCGGCGGCGGACGGCAGGTGAGCGAGAGGAGGCCTGAGCCCACGGCGGCTAGAAGCACGGCTCAGCCTTCAGGGCACGGGGTCCTGCACCGCCACTGGCTTCCCGGTGACCGTGCCACACGGGGCCACCTGGGACCCCGGGGGGAGCGGCCCCGAGGGGCAAGGACAGACGCGATGGCCGGCCGGCGGCCAGGCCCCGGGCCACGAGTCCAAGGCCGTTTCCTCCAGGTTACACGACTCAGCACCTGCCAACTCGCCTCTGAGCTGGGGTCAGGGACCGACACGATTGGAGTTGTAAAGGAAGCTTCTGGACAGGGAGGGTCATCGTGGCCCGTGCAGTGTAACGGGTAAGCGCGACGTTCCTGAGGGAACCGGGTTCGGTCCCAGGGACATCGGATCCTCCCGGCCGTGTGCCCCTGGGCACCTCGTTTACCCCCCCGAGGCCTCAGCCGCCTCGCCTGGAACGTGGGAGCGGGGACGCTTTCTGTCACCGTCAGGAGGAAAGGTGGCGCCGCGTGCCGCGAACACGCGGCCGTGTCAGCGGCTGTCACGTCCCCGTGAGCACCTGGGGGGCCCCGCACCCCAGCCACACACTCCACGGCCCCTTCCGCCCCTCCCGGGGGCTTACCGGGCCTTGTCCAGCTGCCGTCCCATGAGGATGTTCTCCATGATGCTGCCCTCGATGATCCAGGCCTGCTGGGGCACGTAGGCCAGGCTCCCGCCCACGCTCACAGAGCCTTCCAGAAGCCGCATCTACGGCAGAGCGCGTCCGGCCTCAGGGCAAGCAGGGACCGGGGTGGCCCCTGCCCGCTCACGGCCACACCGTCCCCCAGATCTGGGGGCTCCCCCATGTAGAGGGGCTTCCAATAACCGTGAGTGCCCCCGAGGGAACGGCCGTGGACGTGGAGCCAAGCCGGCCTGGGGCGGGCTGGGGCGCGGCAGGTGGCTGCGCGGGTAGCAGACCTCGGAAACGCCCCCAGGTGGCCTCGGAGGTGGCACTCCCGGTCCCAGGGTGCGAAGGAAGCCCAGGACAGGTCCCCTCCCCCGCGGCGTGTGCGCCACTGTTTCCCACTCACAAAAACCCGATCGGCTCAGACCCTTTCGAGGAAGAAAGTGCCGGTGCGACCTTCAGGGGGTCTGGGGGCTGGGGAGGCGTGGCCCGCGGCAGGCGGGTGTGCGCGCGTCGCATGTCGCTCACCTCGCCCAGGATGGCGGACAGCAGGCTGCTCTTCCCGCTCCCCGTGCTGCCGCAGACCCCTAATGTGGTCCCCTGCAAAGCCAAGGACACGCGGGTGGGCGTTGGGACAGCACCACCCTCCCCCTGCACGGGGGGGGGGGGGGCGTCTACTGTTCAAACATAGAGTGACCAACAGAAAGCAAAGTGACCACGCGTCCCCCCAAAGCCCCTCGGACGAGCAAATCTTAGAGAAGATTCGAGGCCAGTCATAGCGCGGGATGGGACGACCGCCAGGCAGGGACGTCGGATCCATGGGGGGGAGGGAAAGGACAAGTTGGACTCCGGGTAGTGTCCGTCGTCTGCTGAGATGGGGAGGACTCGGGGAACGGGTCAGTGACGGTGGGAACCAGAATCCTTTTTGGTCTTGTTTTGTCCGAAATGCTCGGAAATCGGATCAGTCTCTGCACCCGTCGTAACTCGGTGTTGGGAGGGAAGAGGGAAGAGCAGAACTGGGACCGGCCCTCGCCAGTCCTGGGCGGAGACGAAGCCAGCTGAGGCGCGCTCACGGAGCCTCGCGCCTGTGAGCCGAGTCCCCTCCCGCCCCTGCCCTGTGCCCTCGGTCCTTCCCGGGACACACATGGCGCGCCGGGGCTGCGCACAGGGCGGCAGCGTCCCCGCGGCGTGCCCTCCGGGGGCTGCTACCCCACACCACTCACACTAACGTGTGGGGGCCCTCCGGCACGTCCCCCATGAAAGTCCTGCCTTTCCAAGGGACGGTTGGAGAGGACACGCTGTAGCCCAGGGACTGTGGGGCGCCAGGCCCGGCCCGAGGTCTGGCAAGGCCGAGGCTACCTGGGACACCACCAGGTTGATCTTGTGCAGCTCTGGGTCCCGTCTGTCCTCCGGCCCGAGGCCCCCGGTCCTCTCCGGCTCCGCGGCTCCGTTGGCGACGCTGAGGTGACTCTTCTGCCAGGACAGGGAGGCGTCCTCCAAGACCAGAGCCCTGTGGGGGTCCTTCAGGGCCCGGACGTATGGCACAGGGCTCTCCCGGAGAAAAAACCTCTGCACGGAAAGGAGGGGAGGGAGGCAGACTTAGGCCTTCTGTCCGGTCGGAGCGACAGCCACCGGCCGGTCAGCCCCAGAAGCTCGGCCAGTCGCCCCGGTGAAGAGGAGGCCGGTTCCTGCCGTGGAAACTCCAGATCCAGCTTTTTCAGCCTCAGACGCCGAGTCCACACCACCCGCGCGTCCACTATGAGCCCTTTCATCGTGCACCGGGCCGTGGCCTAGCCCCCGTGAGTCCCCTCCTAGGTGGTGGCGGCCGTGGTGCCGCCGTATCGATGTGCGGTTTCCAGACTCATTTTCCCTTCTAACTGCCCACGGCAGGGCGCTCTGCCCGTGTGGCAGAGGATAGGACATGCCGTTTCGGGTCACGCGTTTCAAAATGCGACCCTAGGCGGGTCACTTCCCGCTGCGTCTCCGTCCCCCGTCTGTGAAAAACGGGAGTTAGACGATGCGGATTTCAGCATTAAAAATAAAGAGTTAATATAAATGAATAAATGAGAACAAGGAGGGTGAGAAACGCGGTCCCACTGAAGTCACACTATCTCCACAGGTCTCCCTCCCTGGAGATGACCTAGACGGGCACTTAGTGACATCGTGGACGACGGTTTCGTCTCTCGGGCGTGGACCTTGGTCGCCCTGCACCTCTCTGTGCCGTCTGGGCCTTTCACGGTGGGCACACAGCGTTTCACACAGACACAAGGTCGGGGTCTGTCTGTCTGTCTGTGCAGCTGGGCCTCGGGTCTGTGTAACTGGACCCATAGCATTCGGGTCCGGGCAGACCGCCGGCACTGGGACGGCCCGGCCCCCAGTGGCGTTTCCCCGTGGAGTCATCTGTCTCTGACCATCTAAGGAGGGTGCACGGCCCCACTCAAGCCGAGAGCCGTGCCCTGCCCGTCTGTGGTCCTTCGCCACCTCGCCCGCCGTTCGGTGTGAGCGAGGACTCCGCACCCTCCCACCTGCCCCCCACCCCCCAGATAGCCACGACCCATGTCGCAAGGCACATCACAGGGGCCGAGGCAGACGGGCAGCCAGGCCGAGGCCCTCCGGCCGCTCACCTTGAACCTCTCGGCCGCCGACCTGGAGCTCGTGAAGCTCTTCACGGAGAAGGGCAGGAAGAACACGGACACCCGCATGAGGTTCCAGATGGCCACCACGGTGAAGGCCTGCGTGGGGACGGGAGGAGGGGGTGACGGTCACGGGCCCTCCTGCCCCTTCCTTCCGCCCCCTGACGCCCATCCCTGAGCCTCGAGCCCCAGAGCTAGCCCGAGCGGCTTCCCAGAAGCAAGCCCTTCCCTCGGCGGCAGCCGAGCTGCTATTCCGGGGAGATGGAACACACTGGAACAAAGACGTCGCCAGGTCTGGAGGCTCGTCTCGCTGCTGAGCCTGCGGGGAGCTCCGTGAGCTGTGGGCAGGTCACCCCCTCGCCAGCTCCGTTTCCCCGTTGGCGTCGCGTCAGAAACTCAAAGTGAGTCCGGGAGGAAAGTGCGAGAAAATGCAGGTGAGAGCGCTCCGGGCGCCACCGACTCCGCTGGGCACCGTTTCTGCTGCTAAGTCATGTTTCTTCTTCTTTGCTTTCGATGGCTCTTTCCTTCCCTTCCCTTCCCTTCCCTTTCCTTTTTTCTTTTCTTTTCTTCTTTCCTTTCCTTTCCTTTCCTTCTTTTCTGATATTCAAAATCTCCCTACACTGCAAGCCTAACCCGTGCCTCACTCCCCCCCAGAGACCTTCCCTGACCCCAGCAACCACCTCCAGCGTTCAGGGTCCCGGAATGGAGCCTGCCACCCAGGTCCCACCTCTACCCGCTTCCCTTTCCAGTTTCATCTAAACCCCGACGGAGCAGGCGGTGTGAGTGCTGCGTGGCCCTCGCGTCCCCTTGAAAGCTTTCCTGACTCAGCCCCCCGCCACGCTCCGACTTCTCGGGCGGGGCGTTCTCTGGTGCGTGCCGGGCGAGCAGAGGGCACCGCTGTGTGGAGTACGACGAGCGCGCAGCTGCGGACTCCCTTGTTAGGGCTGCAGCCTCCCAGCCTCCCTCCCTGCAGTCCGACCCCACCGAGAGCAACGCCCTGTCTCATTCTCCTGGAAGAACTGGGATTTCTCATCCCGAAAAGCAGCCGCTGCATCCTGGGGCCAGGGCCAGACCGCGAGGGAAAGATGGAAAGATGGAAGGGGGAACCCTTTTTCCCTAAAGTGCGGTTCCAGGGCTCTATTTTGGGATCAGAAAAAAACCTCCATTTAGGATTTTCAACCTCAAGGCACGGATGAGAATGGTCGGGGTCTGAGACTACATATCCCACCTCCCCGGGACCCCCAGACGACTGTGTCATCCCTCCCGCCCCCAGCTGCTACCCAAGGGACTTCGGTTCCCCCCATGGGGTTGAGTTGAAAGTCTGAGCACCTAAAAGTCTGGAAAATCCAAATCAGTTGGTGCTATCGATAGGCAAAACCTTCAGATCTTTGAAAGGGTATGAGCGGGGAAAGGACACGTTGGCACAGCGGGGAGCGGGACAAAGCCCCCCAATACCTACTACGGAAGGTGTGAGCGTCAGTCGCAGGTTTATGTGGACGAGGAACATGACGACCGTGGCCACTGTGGGGGCCACGAAGAAGACGTTGGTGCTCAGGCTGCTCAGGAACCCGCTCTTCTCCAGCAGGCGCCTCTCCCTCCTTCTGAAATCTGGCAGGTGAAGGGGAGGTGCGCGCCAGCTAGCCCCAGAGCCTTCGCGAAGGGCACAGGGTGTGGCCAGAGGCGCGGCCCGCCGCGGCACCCGCAGGCTCTGCGAGCCGGGTCTCCCGTACCGTGGATGATTTTCGCGAACGGCTTCTCCCACACGTACATCTTAATCAGCTTCATGCAGGTGAGGACTTCGCTGGTCACGCAGATGCGCTGGTCGCTGAGCGTCGAGAGGTCGCGCTGGATCTTCATCACCCAGGTGGTCATCAGTCCCTGCGGCCGGGATGCAGGAGAGCATTTCAGAAGGGGAGCCCCAGACCCGGGGGGATGCACCATGTGAGTCTTTGGGGGCTAAATCCCAGGTCCCCACGGAAGGCTTCCCAATGGAGGCCACTCCCGCCGTCGTGCCCAAGGCACCGCCCCAAACACCCCAGGGGTCTTCCTCTCCCGGGGGCCAGGCCAGGGCGTGGCCAACTACACAGCAATAGGATTCCTCTGCCTCCGGGGATCCTAAACCCCTAACAGTGACGGTCACCTCCCACGATGACCTGTGTCCAGGGAGGAAAACACTTGAGTTCAATAATTCGGGGCACACGCAACCCAAGAGATTCATTCATCCGACTCTCCGGCAGCGAATGTGCTTCCTGCCCCTCTCCCCGCCACGCTGTGGCCGGCCAAACCTTAAATGCCACCTGCATCCCTACATCAGCCCATTCTGAGTGGGAAGAAGGAGCGAGAATCAGCCAGAGGATGTCGACTCCTCGGGCCTGATCACCAGTCCCCCGCAGAAACCTGCCAGGCGGCCCCCACGTGTGGCTCTGCCTCTGACCCCTCAGGCCAACGCCGTGGCCGGGGGCCCGTGTGAGGCGGGAACTGAGGCTGAGCGTCAGCCACGATGAGCAGGCGGCCAGAGCCGGCATTCCCACCCGGGCGTGCCCCACGTCACAGCCCTGGAGCTCCGGGCCCCGTCCGACAGCAGACGGGGGCGAGGAAAGACGTTACCATGAGCAGCAGGACCAGGAGGAAGAAGAAGGTGGCGACGAACGTGGTGCGCCCGATCTCCAGGTAGCAGGTGACGAAGCAGGCGACGGTCAGCGCACAGCTGATGAAGGACAGGGGGCCATAGTACACGCCCTCGAACATGGAGTGGACGTCGCTGGTGAAGAAGCCGATGGCCTGTGGGACAGCAGAGCCGCGGGCACAGGTGTCGCCTCTGCGGGCATCCAGAGGGGCCACCTGTACCCACGGCGCGCCTTCTCGTGGCGGGAAGGCTCGGGCAGCAGGGGGACAGAGAGGACGGCTCTCCTCTCGCCAGCTATGGGACCCCGGACGGGAGACTCTGCGCCTCCGGGCCCCCGCGGCCTTGCCTGGAAGGCCGGAGGGAGTATGGCCACTTCCTGCGGGTGTCGGGAGAACGTCCGTGGGCTACAAAGTCTCTGCCAACGTGGCTGCGCCCACACAGTCCTATTTTACTACTTATACTTTGTATTCACACCCCCGCTGCCGCTGCGACTCTCGGGATCCCAGAGAGCGGCTTCTAGTCTGTTCTTTCCCACACCTGTCCCTCGCCATTCACTCTAACGCGAACGTTAATGCCTGCGGACTGGTTTGGGTATGGGCTGAGCTTGGGTGCCTTCTCCGCCTTGTTCTTTGGGCTCTAGAATCTTCTTCCCTTTTGCTCTTTTCCCAACGAATTCCACTTCGTTCAGTGTCACGTGAAAGCCGACATCCCAAACCGAGACACTCGATTCGTTCGTGTCCTTGAGGACGACCCTTCTGAGGCCCTTGCAGACTCGCTTTGAACTCCATCTCCATCCAGTTCCCCCGAGGTGCCCGCCCCGGCTGAGCCTTTAGCGTTTTGTTGGGTGTTTGCGGGAGCACAACTTGGCCCGGCTTCTTGGGAGGGCCATTTAACGAAATCTTTTAAAATTAACAATTGCATAAGCCCCATGACCCGGCCATTTCGTTTTTCTCTGAGGAAATAGCCACACGTGCTGGAGGAGGCCCGCGCCTCGATGTTCACTGCTCCCGGCAGCAAACCCCTGGAGACAGCCACAGTGCCCGTCGGTGGGGACAAGCTAAAGCGCCCACTCGGGGAGAATCAGAGAATAATGGATCCGGGCACAGACTGTCACTGCTCGTGCCCCGGAGCCGTCCTTGACCAGCTGTGGGGCCGCACACACGTGACTCAGTCTCTCTGTGCCTCAGTCGCCCCACCAGTTAGAGGGAACACGAATGCAACCCCTTCCTAGCGTCACTGTGTCGCTATGACCTTCCACGTGCTGTGCACGGGCCGCGGGAGATGGGCGAAGGCGGTCAAAGGCACAAACTTCCCAACCGGTACGACAAGTCAGGCCTGGGACGTAACCACAGCGAGGGGCCACCGTCAACGACACCGTGCTGTCTATTTATGCAGTCGACGGCCCTGCCACCCTGAACGTGCCCGGTCCCGTCTGGCCTCGGAAGCTAAGCAGGGTCGGGCCTGGTTGGTACTTGGATGGGAGACCCCGGAGGGAGACCGGGTCTGCAGGTGTAAGTATGGCCCCGGCGGACGGGCCCGGTCACTTGCCTCCCCCGTGGTCATGTGCGTGAGAGACCTGAATCGGATCAGCTTCTCGAAGGCCAAGGACAGGGCGGCCGTGCGGAACCTGACGCCTGTGCGCTGGCTGACCACCCAGCTCGCGCACAGGCTCAGGGACTTGGCACACTCGGCGAGGAACAGGGCGACGCAGAGCCCCACGCCGTAGGCGACGTCCTTCGGCTGCTCCCTGGAGTAGTCCAGGATCTTGGGGATAATCAGCACCTGGAGTCAAACGGAACAGAGCAGAGACGACCACAGGCGTCGGGGTCACCGCGACCTTCCAACCCTTCTTGGGGGCGAAAAACGCCAGGATGCGGGGTGCACGTGAGGCCCCCGAGACTGTCACAGTCCTGCCTTCGGGGTGGTCACGGTCCCGCCTTTGGGGTGGTCACGGTCCCGCCTTCGGGGTGGTCACGGTCCCACTTTGGAGACGGTCACGGTCCCGCCTTCGGGGTGGTCACGGTCCCGCCTTCGGGGTGGTCACAGTCCCACCTTGGAGACGGTCACGGTCCCGCTGGAGGAGACTCAGCTCAGCTAACCCGGATCAGAACCCCAGCTCTGCCACCCCCCAGCCGCTGCTCGGCCCTTTGTCCCCGCGCTAGCGGGCACTGAGCCAGGCCACATTCTAGGCGGCCTACACATACCTACCTCGTTTCCTGTCACCCAGGAGCAGGGCACGTTGCTCTCCCCCATTTTACACGTGACCATCTCCATGAAGCCTATCACTGAGTGTCACGGGTCCCCAAGGAAACGAGCACAGAGAAGGCCAGCAAGTGGCCCAAAGTCGCCCAGCAGCTAAGCGAGGGCCGAGGTCTGAGCCGGAGGAGCGGCCGCCAGCTCCACACTCCTTGTTGGCTCTGCCGCCCCCGGGGGTCTTGGTTCTCTGAGTGGCAGCGGAGAGACCCACGAGTCGCCGCGCCCGCCACTCACCGGCCCCAGCACGCTCGTGACGCAGAAGCAGCTGCCCAGGACGGTGTCGAAAAGCAGCCGCGTCCTTTGGAACCGCAGCATGACCCGGAGCACAGAGGCCTGTTCGAGGCCGCGCCGCGAGACCTCCTCTTCCCAAAGGCGGCGAAGCCTTGAAAAGAGGGAAATCGAGCCCAGTGAGACTGCGTGGCCCGTGTCGCCCGAGTGTCCCCGGGGTCGCTGCTGTCAGCTTCGTTACGGAGACGTCCCCTCATGACAGGAGGAGAGCAGCGTAGGGCACCTCCCCAGGTCCGGGAATTACGAAAATCTGATGCGTTCATGTCTCTCTCCTCCCTTCTCTATTTTTTCCTTTTTTTTTTGTTTGCTGTATTTTAAGCAAACTCAGACATGACATTTATCTGTCAGTGCTTCAGTGTGTGCCTCTTCCAGACAAAGCCTTAAAAACTAATAGTAACCATAACAGCGTCATCAGTAACAATCAGTAGTCACACACTAATTACACACTAACAAAATCCCTTAACGATATTCTATCTCAAAAATACATCCTTACGGTGAGCGAGCCGCCCAAATCCAGATGCAGACGAGGCTCCGACGTCGTCCGACAGGCCCCCGCGGCTCGTTTGCATTTATAACAACTTCTCCTCCTCTGCATTTTTCTGCCACTTCTTGGTCGTCGAAAGCACTGAAGTGTCTACCCCGTCGGACTGCCCACTTTCTGGGTGTGGCTGCCTGCAGCCCGGGGGACTGTCAGGTGCCACCTCCCACCGCCTGCTTTCCTGCGAGCCCGAGCCTGCTGGGCAGACCCAGAGGCTCGCGGAAGTGTGGACTCAGGCCAGTCGCAGAACCACGCAGCAGGCCACGCAGCGCGTCTGCTGTCCCGCCTGCAGGGGTGCTAAGGTGGCCGGCGGGGCTCGTTTATCGCCGAGTTGCCTCTTACTGATGGCCTGGTCCTGCCTCACCTACACTCAGGGCTGTCAAAAAGGTAATTTTTCTAATTCTGTCATTCCTTCTGCTTTCAGGTGCTTGAATTTTTCTACAGAAAATAACTTCCCCCGTCAACTGTTTTATTATCCTACAATACAGTTAGCTGAGGAAGTCGCCTAGGACTCCAAACGGGGTCGTTCTTCCTTTCTGTACACAAGCTAAGATTCACAAAACCCCCAAAAGCCCTCATTCATTTCAAAGTTCCCCAAAGGGCGTTGGAGCACCGCGTTGGAAGTGTGTCCTTGTCCCCAGCTAATGATGCTGGGGTGGGTGTCCGTGTTACCCCAGCAAAACAGGAACACAGAAGCGTTTCTTTTTGGGAAAAAACAATCGAGATACGTCATTTCTAAAGAGCACCAAAGAAAATATCATGAAAGAAATTAAAATATCGTTGACTTGCTTGGACTTCTTCATTTTTCCATCTTTAATTCTAACTAAGGCAGGAGCAGGTAACTGGGCAATAGTCACGTCGGTGCTGAGGGTCCCCAGTTTCTCGCTGGGCCCTGCACAGCGCCTAGGCGTCCCCAGTCCCGCCTGTCCGTGTGGTCACCCTGCTGGCCTCCTCCTCCTCCAGGTGTCCAACCAGTGTCTGCTCTCTCAGTGTCTCAAATACTCCCATTTGTTCTGGAAAGCTCTGAGATGTGGCCGTAGCGTGCGATGTCCCAGGCCCCCCGCCCGCTGAATGCTCCCCTCCGGGAGGCCTGCACGGGACTGCCATCGCCCGGAACACACCTGTGCCCCGCGACACAGATAAATGCCCGGATCCAGAGGAGAAAGCAGAAGGGCCTGACGCGGTCACTTCTAACTTTCTCGGGGTCCCGAGGCCGATCTGATCAAAGATGCGAAATCTCGCTCCGGAAAAGGGTCCCTAGCCACACATGTCAACTGTGTCGCCCATTTCATTTCAGGGGCTTCGCGACCCCCAGGCTGAGAGCCTCCAGCCCCGAGTGAGGCCTCTTGCTGCAGAGGAAGCACCGGTGCCCTCTGCTTGTCTGAGGGCGGCCCCACCCACGCTTGCGCGTCTGGCCACCAGCCCCCAACACGACCGAGCTGGTGGCTTGCCCGACGTGACTTCACCTTTTGGAGTTTTTGGCCGAAGCATCGTGTTCCGACAGCGGGGGGATGGTGTTCTCCTCCAAGCGCTTCTGGAAGCCTCGGATCATGAGCGGCGTGAGCCAAGACAGCGTGAGGTAGGAGAACAGGCCGGCGTCATCCAGGGGCTGAGGGGCAGGAGACCTGGAAGTCACAGGCAGCGCGGCCACCGTCAGGACGCCAGCCGCAGAGAGACATTGAGTCAAGGCGAGATGTGGAAGGGATGAATGAAAACGAAGCAAAACCACAGCGGGCCCCACGAGTGCACAGAAAACTGTGATTTTCCCCCCATGACTCACTTGGGCTGGGGGCGGAAGGGCATCATGGTTCTCCAGGCATCACCGTACTTGTCCAAGGAGAGGACGCCCGCCCTCCTCGGCGCCTCGGGCTGCCCTGTCTGCTGGCTCCGGGAGCCATCGTCGTGAGTGTGAGCTTTCTTGGGGGAGAAACATCAAAAGGGCATCAGTTTCAGACCTCCCTGACGGGGTGTTCAAGCAGCCGCCCAAGAGAGACGGCTCTCTCCACGTCCAGCTTCCTAAAGAAAGGGCTTCCACGGCCACCAGACGTAGGCTGTGTGTTCGCACTGACAGGTGGAGCCAAAAATAAATAAATAAATAGCTCCTGTCGGTGAAGATCAAAGGTACAGACTTGCCCTTTTAAATAAATAAGTCCCGGGGAAGTAAGCGACAGCGTGGCGTCTGCAGTTAGTAACACCGTGTGGTGCATCTCGGAGTGACTGAGGGATGTCAAAGGACCCCCAAAGCTGTCACTACGCGTGGCGATGCGTGCTTACTGGACGTACTGTGGCAGTCGTTTCACTACACGTGCCAATGTCGCGCATCACACTGCATGCCTAAAACTAACGTCACGTGAGGTGTCGACTGCATCTCAACATCAATCAGTCGATCAGTCAGTCAGTCAGTGGCCGCCGGGCACGGGAGGAGGACTGGGCCGAGAGTCAGGACGACCGGGCCCCTGCCCTGGCCTGCAGTGGCTGGGTGGCTCCAGGCAGGTCACTCCACCTCCTGGATGTTTATCTGTCGCCAACACCGGAGACGGAAGGCTTCGTCCCCCGCACGACGCGAGGCCAGGCCACCCTCTGAGGGCAAGCGTACTAACAAGAAACCAGCAAGTCCACAGCAGATCCCCCAGTATCACACGCTTCCCTTTTGCTAAAGCGGGAAACAACGGAAATATCCAAGTTGGATCGTCTCTAGGACTTCATCTGGAATGAGCAACGCCATCTTAGCCTGGGGGGATCGATGGGGAAGATTCAGGCCACGGGCGCTGCAGGGGGCGAGAGCTGGGGACGGAGCTAGGGGAAGACCAAGGGGTGCGGTGCCGCAGGTCCCAGCGGGAGGGCTGCTGACGGGTGTGCAGGTGTCCTCGCGAGTAGATCTGTGAACAGGTCGCAGACGACGCGCACCCACGTCCACGTGCGTGAGCCACGCGGTGTGTCGTGACCGCGGGTTAGGATCCGTCCAGCCATAGAAGCCTGGGGTCCGTTAATAAGCCGGGCTTGGACAGTACGGGGCAAACGCGTTGACCCAATTTGCGGCCCTCGGGGCTCCCCTGCCTCGTGTCCGGGCATCCTGATGCTCTACTTACGTAGCCGAGTCCGGAGACCGGGTCGTCGCCCACATCCAAGCTGAGATTCACGAGGCCCCCGGACCTGGCCACCCAGTACGTCCTCTTCCTGGTCATTGCGGTTGTCCTGACGACGCCTTGTCCCCCGGGGTCAGAGACTCTGAAAAGGCAGCAGGTGGCAGCCGCTTAGACCCAGCCCGGAGCAGCAGGGGACGAGAACATGTCCTGTAGGGAGCGTGCGGGGGTTGTGCGCGGGCCGGGCGCCGTCGCGGCTCCTGCTCTTCCCTCTCTTCCTTAGGGAAACCTTGTCTGACCACCCTCTCTCTCCCAACCCCGAAACCTTGGTCCAGGTCGTTTTCTCCTCGTGCCCTAGGCCCGCTCAGGAGGCGACGCTGCTCCTCTGCCCCGGTTTGTAATCGTGCGTTTATGTAGATCGTTATTGCTTAGAGTTTATGTCCTGCACTAAACAGCCCCCCCCACACACACACGAGGACAGGGACGCATCTGTTCTGCTCGCTGTCGAGTCCCTGGGGCCCGGGACAGCAGGTGTTTAATAAGTAGATGACGGAGGGATGGATACACGAGTGAAGAAACGGGATCCTGCCATCCGCTGACTCTGGATTTTCGCAGACTCGGGGGGAGTGGGTGTGGGCACGACTTAGGAAGCTTTTCCTCCTCACCTGTCGGAGTATGAGAACGGCCACTGCCGGGGGCAGGAGGGGATGGTGATCGGGCACATGTAAAGGGACGTAGAGAGAGAGAAGGGGACAGAGCCACCAGCGTCTGGGGAATGACCGGTGCCTCCCAGGGTCTCGCGCTCAGAAAGGCCTCAGCTCGGTCTAACCCTCCGTCACCGTCACTGTCTGCAAATCCTCGTAACTTCGAACGAGGAGCCCCCACTTTTTCACTTTGCCCGGGGCCTGGCGGATTCCCTAGCGAGCCCTGGTGTTCGGATGAAGCTTCTGATGTTCGCACCTTGGACGGTGCTTCGAGTAGACAGACTTGCAGACGAGCCTCTGCCTCGGGAGGAGAGTCTCCAAAGTGCTTCATCCCGCTCCCTCCCACCCCACTTCCTTTTGGCAAATCCCGGCCCCCTGTGGGGGACTTGGTTTCTGGAATTCTCCTGCAGAACCTACAGAGAAGACCCCCTCGCCCACCTCAGAAGCATAAACAGTGAAATGAAATAAATGACGAGGGAGGGTACGTTTGGAGCATCGCCTCTGTCGTGGAGAGGGTCCATTTAGTTGTAAGTTTACATAACTTCATGTTAATGGTGTTTGCGTTTAACAACTGGGCTCTCGAATTCCCGGGGTCTGGGAGTCGGTCCCCCCGAAGCAGAGCCAACAGGCTCCAGCAGACGCTGTCACGTTCGTCTGGAAAACGTGGTGCCTTTTTCTCCATTCTCCCGTGTTTTCTCTCAACTCGCTACTAACTACTCGGGATGGGGGCGGGGGAGGCGGCTGTGTGTGGGGGTCCCGGGGGTCAGATTCCCCGAGGTGCAGAGGGGACAAGAAGTGGCTGATGGTGTGGGCGAGGGCTCAGCAGAGGGTGTCTAGGGGGCTCCCAGGCGTCAAATGAATGAGAAGCATGGAGGGTCCTGGAGGGGACGATAGGGCCTGCAGAGGCCAAGTGACCCTGGGGGACATCACCAGGCCACGAGGAAGCGAAAGCAAAAAAGCATCACTGAGAAGCCTGCAGCAGACCCTCCCGTGACCGTGGACCAGGAGGGTAACGGGCATCCTTTGGGGACGGTCCGAGGAGAAGAGGGATATGTTTGCAGAAGACAAATCCCAGCGCTGGCCTGGGCCGCCTCCCAGGCCTCTATGCCTGGCCAGAGGAATTCCCTCCAGAACGTCCTCTGGCAGCCCCCGAGAGCTCCCCGGCCTCCCAGCTTCCTCTGTGGGAGTGAGAGCTCCGAGTACCACTCTCACGGGAGGCGAGGCCAGCACCGCGGTCAGGCCGGGGACCCGGACGCGAAGGGGACACGACAGACAGGAAAGAGAGGCTTCCAGGCCTGCGTCCTCGCCACGCCCGGGGGCTGGCGTCGTGGTTATGAACCTGGTTTAGACGTGGCTGTTGCGTGTGACGAAACAGCCTGAGAAGCTGGGGGTCAGGGCGAGGCCACCGGAGCAAAGTAAACTGTGGCCCGCGCTGAAGGCCAGAGTCCCCGCCAGCCAGGCCCTGACGAAGTTCAAGGGCAGACCTTACTGCCGCCTTCCAGCCAGTGTGTGCCTCGTGCTAGCGAACTGTCCCTGCTCTTAAGCTCATTTCCTTCTGCTAGTCCCAGTCGCTTCCAGGGGCCTGCGCTGGCCGGCGTGGAAACGGCTGACCCCTACACATCCCAGCGCCTGGCCTTCTCCTCCGTTCTAGAAACCAGCCAGCTCCTCCCTACGGTCATCTTTGCATTAGTTCTAACCTCTGCCAAGAACATTCTCTTCCCGGCTCCCTGCAGAGAGCATCCCCTTCTGGCTATTCATGTCTCACTCGGCTCCGATGCCACCTCCTCCCCGTGACCTTCCCGCCTCATCCCACTCAGTGCTGCAGCCCTGCCCCATCACCTCCTACATCCCCTCCTAGTATATTTTTTTACCTACCACCTTCCAGAGCTGCCGTTATTTCTCCGTTGGCTTCTCTGCCTACGTCACTACGAGACGAAGGTCTCTCGAAGCCCTAGAGGCCCAGGTCCCAACCGAGGAGACACCCATGACAACTGCCACCCTTACTGTCATGTCCAAGCCACTGGCATATCTGGGAAAGCTACGTTCAAACACAGCTTGACTGCACAGCTCCCGGCCTGTGGCATCGTCACCTCCTGCCTGGACAGCTGCGACCGCCTCCTCGCTGACTACCCTGCTTTTGATCTTAAGCCCTTACATTCTATTCTCCACACAGCGGCCAAAACGACCTTTCGAAATCGTAAGCCAGATGATGTCGCTGCGCAACTCGAAACCTCCAGTGGCTTGCATCGGGCTCAGAGTAAGACCCCAACTCCTTCCCAGCCCCTCCATGACCTCTCCGCACCGGATCGCTTCTCTTGGTATTGCTAAGCTCAGCAACTTCTAGAAACATCCTAAATTCATTCCAGCCACAGGGCCTTTGCGATCGTTGCCTATTCTGCCTAGACTCGTGCCCCTGCTGCTCCCAGCCCTGATCTTGGCCTTGCTGCCTCCTCTGACCACCTAAAGGGCTTGTCACTCTACACAATGATGTTCCCTGCTTACTGTGTTTTCCCCACTACAATGTCAGCTGCACGCAAGCAGGAAACTTTTGTCTGGTTCACCGATGCATCCCCAGCAGCTAAAACAAGATCCAACACAGAGAATGTATTCAAAAGACATTTGTTTAGTGAGTGAAGAAGATGCAGTCACGTCAGAGGAAGAGCTTTAGGCAGAAGTCCCTGCACGTGAGTCTCCACCACAGCACCTGGTGTACCTGCCGCCGTGCCTTTTCCCTTCTCTGCTGCACGGAGAAACACACAGTTCCACCTGCTCTGCATCAGACGTGGCCATCTGTGGGACTGTGGCCTTGGCCAAGAGATGCTCGAGGGTAGGATCTTGCTCTACGTCACCTTCTCTGCCCCTCGACAATTAGCTCAGAGCCTGACACATAGCGATCCCTCAACAAAGGCCTATCGATCTGAATGAACCTTCCATTCTCCTCTGGATTCTGAGAGCAGGGCTGGACTTCATATTTGGTGAAACTGTCCTGCCTGCCACCTACAGTTAAACCTGAGTCAGATCTCAGTGCGCAGGAGCTCCCAGTAGCCAAATGGGAAATGAGTCAAGCAACAAAATACGTGCTATGATAGGACTATAACCCTTAAAAAAAAATCCACGAGTCCATATAAACATAAATCAATAACCGAATAAGTAAACAAAGGAGAGAGATGGGGCCCCTTTGCCTCCCAGGAGAATTCCGATTCCCAGAAAAGTCCCCGCGAGATGCTTCTCCCTTACAGAGAGAAACAGTAACTCTCAGCGGAGAAGCCTAGCAGGTCATCTAGGTCAAAATCACGGCAAGACCCTTCGCCATGACGGACCACTGAGGGGCCACAGCGCTTCTGCGGTTTTCCTGCCCAACACGGGGCATGATCGCTCTGACCAGGAGGAACAGCCGATGAACCCAGCCGCAGGCCGAAACGCTTTTAAAAAGCCCCAACGCTCTCGGAGAGAGATGAAGATCGAAGCGACAGCACAGGTGGACGAAAAGGGGACCCGGACCAGGAAAAATAAAAATAAATAATAGATAGATGATTGATTGATAGATGACAGATAAAGGGCGTCGGAGACGAAACGGGGAAGTCGGAGTGAGGCCTGTGGACGGGAGCGACGCCGGGGCCCGGCCTCATCCTTGAACTTGGATCCCGCGCGGTGACGGCAGGTGACGCGCAGGGCGGGGCGCGCGGGAACGAGGCCGCATTCCTGCAACGCCCGTGCGCACGCGAAATGCACTCGAGACCCGAGTTGAGACCCCCTCGGCAGCTGAGATCGCACCGGGTCACCCTCCCGAACGCAGGGAGGGGAGGTCTCCGGGGGAGCCTCCGGGAGAGCAGAGGAGCGGGACCCGCGAGGCGACGGTGGCGGAAAGGGGAGGGCGTGCGCTCCTTTTCGCGTCTTTACGGCGGCGGCGTGCGGGCCCGCGCGCGAGCCGTAGCGCGGCCGGAAGTGTCGGGGCGGGACCGGAGGTTCTGGGGGCGGAACCGGAAGCGCCGGGCGGGACCGGAAGTGCAGGGCGGGACCGGAAGTGCCGGGCGGGGCCTGCGCGCCGAGCTGTCAGGGCGGCGGGCGCCGGCGGCCGGGCCTGGACGGGACGCGCCGGGCCGGGAGGCGCCGCCATGTCGTCGGTGAGCCCCATCCAGATCCCCGGCCGCCTGCCGCTGCTGCTGACGCACGAGGGCGTGCTGCTGCCCGGCTCCACCATGCGCACCGGCGTGGACTCGGCGCGCAACCTGCAGCTGGTGCGCAGCCGCCTGCTCACGGGCACGTCGCTGCAGAGCACCATCCTGGGCGTGATCCCCAACACGCCCGACCCGGCCAGCGACGCGCAGGACCTGCCGCCGCTGCACAGGTGGGCGCGGCAGCCGGGGCCCGGGCCCCGGGCCCTGACCCCCGACCCCGGGCCCCGACCTCCGACCCCGACCTCCGACCCCGGGCCCTGACCCCGACCCCCGCCCCGCGACCGCCCCAGGCGCTGGCTCCCGGGGGGCTCACGCCGCCGCCGTCGGCAGCTGCGGTCTGAGCGCCCCGCGGTCCCCCCCACCCCCGGTCCTCGCACCCGGCGCCCCCTCCACCAGCGCCCAGTGTGGCCGGTCCGGACTGGGATCCCGGAGTGCCCCGCTGCCCCGGCCTTTATCCGTGGAAGCCCTGTGTGCCCCTCCGTCCCGGACACACCGGGGTGCGGGGTGCGGGGGTGCGGGAGGTGGTCGCCCTGAACGTGCTGCGCCAGCGGATGACACGCCAGGCTTTGAAAACTTAGCACGAAGGATGGTGATTAGTTAACACGTTCTGTAGAGAGAACACCTGGGAACAGGCCATTTTGGCTCTTGGGGGTTGAATGAAATGTTAGCATTTCCCCGTCCCCTTTTACTCCGCAGTGTGGCTTCCACAGTCAGTAGGTGGCCCTCGGGCTGTTTCCTGTGGCCCGGCCGGTGCACAGAGCGTGCCCTCAGCCAGTGCTGTCCTGCTCCTCAGGCTCACCTGGCCAGCCCACCGCCTACCCTCAACCCTTCCGGAGATGTTTCAGCTTAGAGCTCCTGTTCGCCTGCAATTACCCTTTTTCCAATTAGGAATTCCTGACCCCAAATGGGTTTCAGGGAGGTTGAGAAAGCCTTCTTTTTACCCCAAACCTGTGACCATACATTATTTTAAAGGAGCGTCCACAGCTTTCTTCACATTCTCAGTGGAGATGGGTACCTCCCCCTCCCCCCAAAACAAAAACAAACAAACCAACCTTAACAGACCGTTCTCAGCCCTTGCTTTTCTCAAGCTGGAGAGACCTTTGCTCATTGCTTGCATGGAATTGCATACTTTCCAGCTTCAGTAAACTCTGACAACCCGCGTTGGACTCTGGTTTCCCTGTGACCCACTCCGTAAGCCTATTCCTTCCACTTTTTCTGCCCAGGGACTTCGTTGTCTGTTAGGGGTGACCGTCATTGGACGTTTTCCTTCTGCTGTGCGTAAGTGTATGGGTGGAGTGTCAGTGAAAAAACATTTTTTTAAAAATAATTTTAGTCATTTTAGATTTGAGTGACCATTTGTAGGTATTATTCCGGCCAGGTTTTGGAGGGGTTTTTACTTACGTAAATTCCTCTGAAATAATAACTAAATTCTAAATTCTCCTGCCTGGAAGCAGGTACTAATATTCAGATGACACATACTCTGATCTTTGATGCTCCTATTGCTGCCTGTGTTTTAAAGGAATTGCCATGTAAATTCAATCATTGAAGTTAGAAAACATACTTTTGTGAAAATCCATAGAATTCCAGCATTATAAGGACCCACCAGACCATCCAGTTTTCCTAGAAATAACGTTTGCTACTTGAGAAGTCTACGTGGAAAGATTGCCCTGCACATCCCTTAGTATTAGGTTCCAGTGTCTTTTTTCTCAAATATGACCTTTAAATTGCTCTTCAAAAATTTTTCTAAAACTTTAAATAGTACAAATATTGAGTTATTTGCAACATTATTCAGTTTGATACAGAAATCTTTCCTTCCCCAGTTACCTGTTCCTGTTGGGAGTCGTTCGCCAGCGGGAAGGTGAGGGGCCCTGCTCCTGCCTTGTTTCCTTTATGCCATCCAGGTGGCACTGCCTCCCTCTCCAGGAGCAGCAGAAGTTAATTTGGACCCCCTGGCCGCCCTAAGGAGCTGGGCCGGGGCCTGACTCACCTGAACCGCTTCCCCAGCCCTTTTGAACAGCAATCCCTTCTTGTGGGGTAGGGCACGGGCATGCTGGGAGCCTTTTTAAAGGAAGAGCTGTTGACTACCCCTGCAGGGCAGAACTTGGCACCTTAGGACTCTCTTCTTAATTGGACTATGTTTTCGGTGGCTCCTGAATGACCCATTGTTTTCTTAGCGAAATCTGTGATAATTTAGCACCACCTGTAAACTCTTTGTATGCGTTTCACATGGTCACCCTGCCTCCTTCCAGCCTCCTGTCCTCAGGGTACACGGCTTCATTTCCTTATGGTGCTGATTTCACAATCCCTCTTCACTTTTTGGCTGCTGCTTCGCTTCCTTGACCCCAGATCACTTTCCTTGGCATTGGTCTAACAAAATATGAATGTTTTACATACATCAGCTGTACAGTTTCATAATTCGGAGCGACTCTGTCCTGGCATCACTTCTATTTCTATTACCAGATAATAGCAAGATTTAAACATTTAATCTCTGATATTAGCAAGTAACGATTAGCCCTCTTTAGGTTTTCCTAAATCTGCATTTGCTCTTTTTAAGGGAGGTTATCTACAAGTGGCATTTCTTATATTCAAAAATGAAGTTTTAAGAAAGGAGTGAGAATCAGAAATCCTTTAGCAACAGAAGCCTTGCTTATGGTAGAACTCGAGGCTGCCCTAATAGACGCTTTTCTTTTCTCTAAATCGGTGTGAATCATGACGTTAAATTTTGCCAGAAATCATCAAATAGTCAAGAAGATAAGGCAAAACTAAAATGATGTTTTAGTGGGTGTTTCTCAGAAAGGTGGAACATAAGTATCATCAAAACGTAAACACTAGCTGTTAAGTAATAACAGTGGCGCGGCTGTTCAGAAGCTGCGTGAGTAAGTTTAGACTTCGTATAGGTTCACATTCAGACTGTCCATTTGACGGGAAGAGTAAAATCTGTCGTAAAACCTGATCCAGGTCCCCTGTTGCCATTCAACATCCTTGTGACTGACTTGTTGGATACCTAACCTGTTCACCCTTTTCGAATCTCAGGCACCCCAGGGGTGAAAGGCGCAGTGCAGTACAATAATGTTATGAAACCCTGTGTAAACTGCGGAGCCATCTATATCGACGCGTTAGTGGTGTGATCGCCCCCCAGACCAGTGGTTTTAAATGCAGGTTTCACTAGTGGAGTTTGGGGGAAGGGCGAGGAGGCCCCACAGTCTTTCAAGATGAGCAGAACGGACCCAGCGACGTTACGGAAAGGACCCAGAAGGTTGACTGAGGGGGCTGAGGAAAATGGAGGGTGTAAAGTTTTCGAAAGAGCAGGTGTTTGTTCAGCATATACACCAGATGTTTACATAACACCCTCTTCTTAGAAAAGGGCTTTTTCCAGGCGTGCTGCTTTTGGGTGCCACGACAGTTGGTGGTTCTCGGGTTTTCCTGGAACTCATCTGAGTCTGTGTCCAAATTGCGCAAATCCTACCCGTTGATGTAAGACTTTGTCTGGATTGAAATAGGGTTTTAAAGCTCCGAAGGTGGATCCCAGCTGGGAGTTTCAAAACTTCTTTGAACCATGAAACACCACAGTGAGTGAGGTGGGCACGTCCAGGGCCTCCGTCTCAAAGGAAGGGACAGCACTCACTTGGATGGATGCGTTTGAATCGGTTGCAAAGTCCAAGTGTTGCCCTTTGGTCATGCCCGTAAGGCCGAGTTGACAGAGCACGAGGACATTTAGAAAATGACCAACTTGATGCCAAGCCTGTTATGTATCACAACGAGGAGGAAGGTGTCAGGTAAACGGATGTTTTGTTTAATGTCAGTTTCCATAGACGGGCATCCTTTGCCTTGTTAGGCCTCAGAGACTCCGCGGGGACCCCGCGGCCCGCCGGCCTGTCGTCGCCGTTTTGCCAGCAGCACCTGCTCACTTCGCCTTTGGGGCCACGTTGTGGTAATCACTGCAGCACGTTAGGTTTTTTCATCACGAGCGAACCCGTGACGACACTGATCCGTGACCAGCGACCTGTGACGTCAGAGTTGTCACGGGACAGCGAAGTCAGCAGATCTGCGTGGGTTCCGACTGCTCCACGCCGGGCGTCCCCTCTCGCCCTCTCCTGGGCCCTCCCGGGGCCTGGGGACAGTGACAGCGCCGGAACCAGGCCCGCCCGAACCCCGGGAGGACCCCTTCCGGAGGCCACAAGGGCCCGTGGGTCACGGGGGAGGGCAGCGCGTGGGCACTCACGGGATGTGCCAGACGCCGGCCCCGGCCTCAGGGCATGCGCGTCTTTGCAAGGGGTGCGTCCCAGTCGGTATAAATGGTTTCAAGGCAGAACCAACGAATACACTCAAAACCTCTCTCTAGTCTGTCGGAGGAGCGTCCTGGAAATGCAGCCATCTCTCCAGTTTGGAGCATCTTCCTTTCACAGTTAGCAAAGGTTATTAGATTTACACAAAAACTCATTTTCAGGCCTATCTCAAATCAGTGATGGAGCCAGATAATTGACTCCCCTGCTCTGGAAGTTTGGGCTGGTCCCTCTCCCTCCGGTTTCTCCTTGGCTTCCAGTTTGCAAACCCCACAGGTGAGGGATCGGATTCTGTTGACCCCTCTTGTAGGCAGAGCGGTGGACTCTTCTCTGCAGGGTGTGAGCACTGATGAGCATCCTCTGCAGTGAGCGCAGCCTTTAGTGGGTCTAATCATTTCCCACGCAAGCTGGGTTTGTTTTCAGGGCATGGGAGATGCAATCTACCATTGATTAATGCGTGAAGACAGCCAGCCTCAGCCTCCACACAAATCACGCAACAGTAGATGATTGCCAAATCCTCGCAGGTTTTGAAAGCATGAGATCTTTTTCTCCCCAGCAAATCATCTTCTTCACTCTTGGTTCAAGTTATTGTTTAGATCAGTTCTGTCCCCTGTACACGTGATGGGACTGGGAGGAGGATAAGGGAGGGCATCCAGCCCAGTGAAGTGAGTGCAGAGGGTGCCAAAGGTGACAGGGGGACAAGTAGTTTAAGGGGAAGTAGAAGCAGCGGATTCGCCAGGCACCCCGGGCTGTGTTTGTGTGAGTCAGCAGCTTTGGGACGGCCGGGGCAGGATTCTAGCCTCACCTTTCTCCCAGGCTGCTGGGAGCGCTAGTCACTTTATTCTAGTTTCTTTTCCAAAATCGTAACCTTTTTTAAGACCCAAGGGAGAAAATGCAGTTTCCCTTTGGGCCCTGGAAGTGTCCTCTGAATGTTGGTCTTTCTGTTGTGTCAGTTTGGCTTAGTTTGGGTAAGACTTCCCATCTGCGAATTAATCCTGACTTGGTCAGGGCTGTGTGTTTTGATAAGAAGCTAAGATTTAAATAGAATATAACTTTTTCAACCAGTATCAGGTGAGGCGGTGACCACTTAGAACAGGGTTAGGTCCATACCTGCTTGAGGTGTGTGTGGGTCTTTAACTCGCCTCCGTCTGCGACAGTGCGTGGCCCCTGATATTTAGCCCCACGTTTATGAATCCGGTGTTCAAGGGCATGTGTGTTAATTCGCAGATTTCATGTCCTTCTGTGGTAAGGTGGAGATGTAGCATTTCCTAGATCGACTGTGGAAAAATCCAGGCTTGACGCTGGTAGCAAACTGATACTGGAACGGAGATTTCCTAGGTTGGTCTACGTCGTGCCGTTTACATTTAAATCTGTGGACGATGCTAATGTTTGTTCCGGGGGAAGATGGCCTCATCCCTAGGCGGCAGAATTAATTGAAGCTACGTCCTCGTCAACTGCTTTTACGTCTTTTATGCTTAAATAACACACACGTTTAGGAATTTCTACCTGATTCTTAAAAGGGCTGCTGCTTAGAATAAGGAAGGTCACAGCTGATGGCGGTGACTTAACAGGCCATGTGTTTGCCGCTGAACGAGCTAGCGCAGTCACGAGCTCTGCCTTTCTGTGCTGGCAGGTGGCACCCTGGCGATGCTGACACCGCGTGTGTGTGTGTGTTGCAGGATCGGGACGGCCGCACTCGCCGTTCAGGTCGTGGGCAGTAACTGGCCGAAGCCCCACTACACCTTGCTGGTCACGGGCCTGTGCCGCTTCCAGATCGTGCAGGTGCTGAAGGAGAAGCCGTACCCGGTTGCCGCGGTGGAGCAGTTGGACCGGCTGGAGGAGTTCCCCAGCACCTGCAAGGCCAGGGCGGAGCTGGGCGAGCTGTCGGAGCAGTTCTACAAGTACGCGGTGCAGGTGAGCCGCCTCCTCCGGACGTCCCCCTGTCCCTGTGCTGCCCCGAGTGATTAGCTCATCGGGCGGTGGAGTTTGGGGGCCGCACGTTTCAGCGACGCAATGAGACATTGTGATCTACGCATTTCACCTTGCCCTTGCCTGCGATTGTAGCCAGATCGTTCTAGACACGTGGGCCAACTCGTTCTCCTGATTTTACAAGGGCTGTTTCTAGAGCTTTCCTTGCGACATCCAGCATCTCCAAACCAGACTGTTATCGAACCCAAATAATTTGAAAAAGTAGAATACCGCTCAGAAGCTCTTTGTCGCTGGACTCTCCAGGCGCCAGCTTGTATGAGCGATGCTGGTTCAGGAGTCAAGGCCACACGGTACCTGGCAGTCACCGTGGAAGAGTGAGCCCAAGGGAGTTTGAGTGTCGTCTGAACCTCAGGCAATGAGAATGCTGGGTGGGAGGCGCATGTTAGGCATATTTGACCTTAATTTTAGGCTTTTTGGGTTAACTCCAGATCGGACAGAAAAAGCTCCCATCACCCCCTGTGGGCTCACACCTTATTGAAATAAATGATAAATGTCGTCTTTATGTCGACGTGTCCCCCTGGTGACGCCCGCTGGATCCGCGGGGGCCAAGTGGCGCCTCCAGGACCTGACGGTAAACACGGCCGGTCCCTGAAAGGCGTGTGGGGCCCGTTCTGAGCCCGTGGAGCTGTAACTCCTGTGAGGGCTGACGGGAAGAATTCACGCTGAAGAAAGAAACTTCAGTCTGAGAACTGAACTAAGTGACATGCTGCTTGGGAGCCAAAGGCCGGGAGAGAGAAACAGCTCCTCTCCCCTCCCGTGGGCGACAGCCCCTGGGTCGCGCTTCCTCTGCCGGACGCAGCTTCCTGCGTCTTGTTTTCTTACTTCTCCCCACTTCGAATCAACAAACTTGTAAACACGTAAAGATTTTGTAAAGACAAAGGAATGTTCAGGGAGGAGCATTCTGTGTTTTCCTACCGTCATTTATCTAATTTAGCTTTGGCTTATTCTGGTCTCAGTTCACATTCAGTCTTACGTTTGCGTGCTCCCGTCTAATTTCATGTTAAGTACTTTTACGAAATCTACGGATCGGAATACCCTGATGTCATTATTCCTGTTTTTAGACGTTAAAATCGTTTTCAGTGAATGCTTTTCTTTCATCCCCTCCGCATCTGCTTATACAGCCCCCAGTCGGAGACTTTCTCTGCAGCTCCCCAACTGGTCTCTAGTTTCCTCCCTCTCTGGCCCGCCCTGCTCACCGAGCCTTTCTCAGTGCCGGCCACGTGACTTCCCTGGCTGTGGGCAGAGTCCGGCTGGCTCAGCCGAGCGGTCAGGCCTTCACAGCCCTGGTCCTGGCCCGTGGTGCCCGTGGTTCCAGCCACACCGTGCGTCCAAGAGCTTCATGCCCAAGTCCTGTCTCTGGTGGCTTTGCCTTCTGTCCTTTCTACTGCGAGTGCTTTACTCTGAATTTTCAAATTCGGTTTATGCTTCCCCAGTGCCCGTAGGCCGCTCGCGCCTCCACAGTCCCTCCTGTTTATCCCTGTTTCGTAATGTGTATCTCAGGGACCCGTGCTCCCCGCCAACTTTGAACTCACCCCTGCTTAGCCGTCTCATACTGAGCATCAGGGTGTGTCTAGCAAATAAGTGGTTCGTACCCAGTAAGTGCGCAGGGGATGGGTTTTAACTGTTCTCGGGTCTTAGGACGAATGCCCAGGAGAAAGTCTTCGAATGTCATTGTCTGCTTCCCCACCTTGAACGTCACAGTTACGGGTCAGTGCCTTTGACCCCAGTCAGGCTCAGGTTCCCGAATCACAGTGTTCTGGGCGAGGTTCGGTTATGACTAGGGTGTTACTAGGATGGCTAAATGAGGATTTGGTTCCCCGTCTGTGAAGCAGTCAGTACGGGCTACGGTTTGCTGGGTTGAGGATGCTCCAAAGTCTCAGTCACGTAACACAACGCAGGTGTGTTGCTCACTCACCCTCCACGCCTCAAACTGATGGGCGTGGTGATCTGCCTGCCAGCATCACGTAGGGACCAGGCAGGCGAGGGACCACTCAGCACGCGTCCATTATTGCAGCAGCAGGAAAAGGAAGTGTGGCCAGCCTCTCGGGGGCTTTTAACGCTTCTGCCCAGAAGGAACTGTCACTTCTCCTCATGTTTCATGGGTCAGGACAGTACTCATAGCCGCGTTACTGATTCAGGGGATGCGAGAAAGCAGCCCTGCCACGTGCCCCGAAGGAGGAGGCCCTTGCTGGAGGCCCCAGGACCATTCTGTGCGGAAAGCGTGCCTCGTGCTTAATCCTCTTAACATTCCCCTCACCGCCTCCTGCACCCCAAGTAGCACAGTCACTTAATCCAGCTCTGCGCCCCGGGAGTCGTCTCTCTAAAAACCGTTCAGTCAGTGCTCAGATTCTAGTTACTCCACGCATCCTAAGAGCAGGATTTCAGCGACCGATTGGTTAACATCATAGCATCAACTATGTTAAATTTCCAGGTTTTGGTAATTATACTGTGATCACGAAAGAGGATGCACCTACTCGGAAATGTTCAGCAGTAATAGTGTGTACGTTGTGTGTGTGTGTGTGTGCGTGGCAAAAAGAGAAAGCAAATGTGGCAAGATGTTAAAAACTGGTGAATTCAGGGGAAAGCTATATAGGAGTTTATTGTACTTTTGCAACTTTTCTATAAATTTTAATATTTTTTCAAAACAAAATTAAAAATAAAATCACAAATTTACAGAGCCTTCTGTAAACATTAGTATCATCTGTCCTTGAGCCATTTTTGCTTTCCACGCTAACTGACATTTGAAAAGTACTTCTCCCTTCGCTTGAAGCGTGTCGGATGTGGGGACTGTAATCAGTGATCTTGCAGAAACAGACTCTGGGGCCCGGGCACGGAGCTGGTATGACAGTCTGACTCTTTAAGTGCAAACAGTGCCAGATCTCAGAAACGTGTGTCTGTCCCTCGTAGCTGGTGGACATGTTGGACATGTCCATCCCGGCGGTCGCTAAGCTGAGACGCCTCTTGGACAGCCTCCCGAGGGAGGCTCTGCCGGACATCCTGACAGCCATCATCCGCACGAGCGACAAGGAGAAGCTGCAGGTACAGCGCCCCCACCCCAGCGGCCCAGATCGTGAGTACATTTGGGGGGTCAGGAAAGAGGCACTGGAGGCGCCCCTCGTAGCTCCTCTGCTTTGACACTCCGTGACTTTGAAGGGGGCGCCTTTACATTTCTGTAGACTATTCGCATGGTCAGTGCCAGCAGTTTGCCATTTTATGGAAGAAGTTAAAGCAGAGAGTAATTTTTAAAGGGTAGATATTTAGTTTAACCTAAACATCTGGATACATTTTGTCGGACTTTTCAAACACGTGGGCTGCGGCCTTTCCCGTGCGTGCCGGCCACTCTGTTAGAATCCCGTGTCTCATGGAAACCACACCAGATGCGTCCTCTGTGACGTTCAGTGTAAAGCGAAAGGGGTTTTAAAGGCACCTGGGAAATACTCCAAGTGCCAAGTCTTAGACTTGCCTATTTCCCCCAACCATAGAAGTTCTTGCACGCTCATTTCTAGAGCGCCGTGGAGCCCTCTGCTTTCCTGGATCTTCCTAGAAGATTTAGGTTGGTTTTCACTGAAACAGCCCTCCTCACTGCATCAGTTTACTTACAACTTAAATCCAGCGGTTACGATAGCAAGTGCCGCTAGTACAGACAGGCTGTGTGTAAACAAGGACTCAGCTGACCTGGCAGGACCAGGCACCAGAGCACCCCAGTGGTGGGCACCAGCGGCCTGTCACACGAGGGGACGGGGCACGTCGGTGGCTCAGACGTGCTGCTGGTGGGCTTAAAAGTGCTTCTAGTCTCTTAAAACTGGATATTTGAAACCTGGGAGTTGTTTTGGCCTAATACACAGACACATTTTGGGCTTTAAGAGAACAATTCTCTTACGTCAGCAAAGAGTTGACACAAAATGTAATTTGTTCTTGCTCCCGGGACAGCACACGGGGCTTCATTTTTAAATGAAAACTCAAGGTGCATTTTTTTCTCGGCTTTTCTAGGCCTCCGCTCTCCGTGTCGGGCAACCTGTCTTGTTTACTGCACCTGCCTGGGTGTGTTAGCCCGTAGAGTAGCTGTGAATACCAAGGGGGTCGTCTGTTCCCTTAGCGATTTGTGACCGTCGCTGCCTTGATTCTGGAGCATGTGCTTCTGAGAGAGGCCGCTGACTGGCTCGTTTCCGTAGATTCTCGATGCTGTGAGTCTGGAGGAGCGGTTCAAGATGACCATCCCACTGCTCGTCAGGCAAATCGAAGGCCTGAAACTGCTTCAGAAAACCAGAAAGCACAAGCAGGAGGACGATAAGCGGGTAAGCACTTCTCCTGACCTGTCTGTTCAGGTTCCCAGTTGCTTTTAGCGATGCGAGATTCAGTTTTTCTTGATTGTGTTTTTTTTGAAGAAAAAAATGGAATAAAGGAAAGAACAAAGAACAAAAATAGTTCATTGTCTCTTACCTCTCAGGTTTCTGAGCAGGTTTTGAATTTTGGCCTGTTCCCCCGTGGTCCTGGGTCTTTTGTTTTTTCTGAGCACGTAAACATTTTCTCATCTTCTGGCCTTGTTCCGGCAATCCTCGAAAGAGGACATTCACCAGGCCGTTTCTCTTTGTGCCAGACATTGTGTGTCGTTTCCAGTGTTTTCTGCATTTTAGAAATGAGCAGATAACCGCCACGAGTGCCTTTGAGTGCAACTTTTTTTAAGGAGACGTAATACTAACATACTACAAAATTGTTTCCCACACGGACTCTATCCTATGTTGTGCCATAATTTGGCTTTTTTGTTTTAATTTATAAAAGTTTCCACTTTCATTAAGTCAAACTGTTCATCTTCTCCTATCTTCTAGAGCCCTCCATCCTCCAATAATTTGATAAATGTCACTTTCCTTTTAGTTTTCCTTTGGTCGATTTTTAAAGAACATTTAACTCTTCACCCAGTGTGTAATTGCGTTTGCCCTGTAAACGAGCTGAGGACAGCAGTTGTGTTTCTCCCCGAAGACCTCACAGGTGACTCTCCACCGCTGTTAATGTCATTGAATACCTCCCGCTTGCCCATTGCTTGGTGATGCCTTCACCATCATCATCACACGTTACCCTTCCCTGCGGGATGGGGTCCGTCTGGAGTCTGCCTGGCACTATTGCTTTTCCTCTTGTCGGGCAGAGCTAAGATCAGGAAGTGGACAGGAGAGGACGTGACAGTTCTGCAAAGGCTGCCAGAGATGAAGCGAGGGGTTGGAAACAGTGTGAGAGGCTTGATGGTCATCGGCCAGGCAAAGCCCTCCTCCCTGTTGGGACTGAGACGCCGCAGTAAAGTAGGCCGAGGAGGGAGAAGCCCCTCGGGGGGCTAGTGTCCAGGGTGCCACGCCGTTTCAGGCCAAACACCCGGATCCGAATGGCTTCTGGTGAGAAAGGGGGTCGTGAATGCAGTTCCTCGCTTCGTGCTGAGCCTGCGCTCAGGACGTTACATCGCTCAGAAAGGAAGTCGCTCAGAGGAGCTCCAGGAGGCTATCAAACAGGTGGCGGTTGTTTGAAAATCGGGGAAACAGGGTAACATTTGGGGTTCCCCTCAAGGCCGAAACGTGCTCTGTCCGCGTTTGGGGCAAAACTGCATAAAGAAGTACTTTTGTCTCAACAACGAAGTAAGTGATGTCCTAGTTTTTTTTAATATCGTTTCCAAAAATTTTCATTTTAAGTTTTTCATTCCTTAAAGTATTTCATCAATCTTATTTGCTAAACTTATGTAAGAATGAAAGTATAAACGTATTACATTTTTGTAACATTACATTTTTGTGTGCTCTTTGCGTTTTTAACTTTATCTTCAAATGTATGAAGTAGGTAATTTCGTAGGTTAAAAAATAAACCCTGAGGCTTTTGAATTAAATACTGATATCTCATTTTGCTCCAGCATTGCCTGGAGTTTAATTATTAAGTTGATGATTGAAAATTTCGAAAGAGCACATAGGTCATTTTAAAACAATGGTCCCCAACCCCCGGGCTGCAGGCCGATACCAGTGTGTGGCCTGTTAGGAGCCGGGCCGCACAGCAGGTGAGCGATGGGCGAGGGAGTGAAGCTCCATCTCTATCTGCAGCCGCTCCCCAGCGCCAGCATCACCGCCTCAGCCCCACCTCAGGTCATCGGGCATGAGATGCTCGTGGGAGCACCTGTCCCTGGTTCCAGAAAGGTTGGGGACGGCTGCTAATGGTTGTTTAAAATATGGTTGTTGGATTTCAAAGAGAATGTCAGCCTGGTAGAGACAAAAGCCAGAGCACAGACCACATCACCGAAGCGATGGGTAAGGAACGGGGGGAGTGGTGGTTAAAGCCACGTGTTGGGGGAGCGGAGCATCGCAGGAGGGAAGAGAGAGCCTGCACCTCGCTGGAGGGGACCAGAGGTGGGAGCTCAGAAAGGACAACTTCTGTGTGAGAGTCAGAGGGGACGGAGCCAGCGGCGGGAAGGCTAAGGAACGTGATGCAGGACGGAAAGCGAGATGCATTCAGGTACAAAGGGTGGGTCTATGTGTAGCAAGACACAGTGGCTGCGGGGGTCGCTCAGAGAAGGGCGGTCCCAGGACGCGTCCCTTCCCTCTGGTGGCTCCTTGCATTTCTTCTCTCGCGTGGCGGTGGCAGCACAGGCTGAAGAGTCGCGGCCACCTGAGCCTGGTCTGCTTTCCAGATTCCGCCGCCCTCACATGTGCCCCTGCCCTTCAGTTGTCACCCTGGACTTCGGTCCCTAAAGGTTTCGCCTCTGGCCGTCAGGTGCAGCCCTCTGTGCGGTTGCAGACGCTGTCTGCAGCTTATGTCCGGTGACATGCTTCTGCGCTCTGTCTGCCTCAGGTCATAGCGATCCGCCCCATGCGGAGGGTCACACACATCCCCGGCACCCTGGAGGACGAGGATGAGGATGAGGATAACGACGACATCGTCATGCTGGAGAAGAAGATCCGCGCGTCCAGCATGCCGGAGCAGGCCCACCGAGTCTGCGTCAAAGAGATGAAACGGTGACTTGGAAGCTGCCCGCCCGTAGGGTTTGCTCTTTGCTCGTGAACGCTGTCGCTCGTGGCCACAGGCCTGCCACTTGGCATCACAGGCCGATCTCTTCCCGACACTCTGATCTTTCTCCTTCTCTTGC
This sequence comes from Cynopterus sphinx, assembly GCA_030015415.1. Lineage (NCBI taxonomy): Eukaryota > Metazoa > Chordata > Mammalia > Chiroptera > Pteropodidae > Cynopterus > Cynopterus sphinx. Next base: position 1,733,040 of record CM057386.1, read on the forward strand.
ATTTACCCGCCACTCTGTCCATCCCCCTGCACTGTCGACGGACGCACCGCCTGCAGCTTTCCGAATGCTCGGGTTAGGACGGCGAGAATGCCTTTCCCTCTCCCTCCCTCGCCCGGAGCCTGATCCTTCACATGTCACTCCTGAGCTGGCACCCTGTCCCGAATCTCCTTCTGAGATGCGGAGTGTGTGGTGCCGCTGTCGCCGCTGCCTTTCGTCGTCTGAACGACTGGGCCACCCGCCTTTGCACACGTTCGCCCGCACGTTGTGTGCATCCCAGGCCCCTGGTTTCTCCTTCAGATCGCAGACTCTAGAGGGCAGGGGCTGTCACTGTCTCTTCATACGAGATAAACCACAGGGACACCTTGATGACGGAGTGTTTTCGTTGATTACGTTTTCTGGGTAATCTCAGAGTTCAGTGGAAAACCAGATTTTCCTTCACATACGTGCAACATCCTCACGTTATTACACTTCCTTTTGTCGGGAACCACAGTGACCTTCACTACAGTTTCACTTTCTGAGGTTCCCGTTAAGAGGAAGTGAGTAAGTGTAGTTAAGGGTTAATATTGCACGTTGACTCTGACCTTCGTCCACGGCTGTAGACGTCCGTGGCGTCCAGAAGACTTTATCGCTGCATTTATTTGGGAAGTTGCACTTTTCAGTAAATATCTGACGTCAGCTTGCTTCTGTGAGCTGACTTTAACTCTGATATAAAAACACATATTTAATTACTGTTTATGCACGGGTAGGCACTCGCACCTGATACAAGTAAGTCAGTGGGTAACGTGACTCGAGACTCTCCCTGGGGGACACACTGGCGAGGCCGTATTTCCAGCAGAGGCTCAGGCATGGTGCCCCCCCGCCCCCAGTGTGCGGGCATCTGTCTATCTTTGTTTCACACGTGGGTTCTGTTCTATTGTAACATACTTACAAACAAAATCAATGTCTTATTAGGCAGATGTTTAAAAACTGCCTTAGATTTGATTAACCAAATCTGTCTATCTGGCCAAGAAATGGGGATCGGCTTGCTTTTTCTGTTTTTATGGGATTCTTCATGCCTGAACATGTTTGTTATGTTCTTTCCCTACAGACTCAAAAAAATGCCTCAGTCAATGCCAGAATACGCTCTGACTAGAAACTACTTAGAGCTTATGGTGGAACTTCCCTGGAACAAGAGTACCACCGGTGAGCCCTTTTCTTCAGTCTCATGGTCGCTTAGAAAGCTCTTGCTCATTCTGTTGAAATGCTTGCCATTGATTGTCTTCCTGCTACATGAGTTCCTGATGTAAATTATTTAGAGACCGGACTTCTATCACGTAGGTCTCGAGATCACACAGGCTAAGAAGGTGCTATGTGACAGTCTCTCTCGTCTGATTGGAGGAAAAGGAGGATTTCCCGTACTGGAGAACTGTGTGCTTCTCAGTACCTCTTGGGTCCCGACAGTCTCCTCACAGGTCACGACCCTGCTGCGCCCGCCTTGAAGTGCAGGGGTCCTAGACTGTGGGGTCCGTGAGGGCCCTGCTCCGTGACCTTGCAGTCTGAGGTACTCAGGGAGTCCTAGAAATGTGGGGATTTTTCTCAGTGATATTTTTTGTGTTGCGAGGATTTGACTGATAAGAGAAATGCAGGGTGTATGGAGCGTAATGGGCTGAGGATGTGAGAAGGACAGATTCGATTATCTGCCTTTAGTAAGATGCTCCCAGGCTCTCTCCTCCCCACTCGTCCTACACATGTGGTGAAGCTAATTGCTAACGAGGAGTTTTACCAGGCCTATGCAATGCAACTGTAGAGATTTGGGGCAGACCGTTTATCTGAAGAGAGAGCTGACTCCCGTTCTTTACAAAAATAATCGAGAACATACAAAAACAGGGCCAAGCAATGGTTAGTTGTTTGTTTGTTTGTTTTTACGCCCACAGCACCCGGTCTTCCTAGGGGGTCTCCCCTCCAGTACTAACCAGGCCCGACCCTGCTTAGCTTCCGAGGTGGTTCTCTTTCCAACCAGGGAAGGAGGCCGTCCACATGCCGGCAGCCACGGGAGTCTCTGCCGCGCGCCGTCTGCACTGGAGAGCGTGGCACCCGCGCACCCGTCACGGGAGGGCCGCTCACGGTGCAGCACCTCAGCAGCGGGCAGGACGGTGCATGTGGAGCCCCTAAGCCAGTGCCGTGTAGGTCGAGTAGATGCTGTGCGCATGCCTAGAAAACCAGGACTCCTCTCGTGATTCCCGAAAGAGACACTCACCCAGGTAGAGACCAGCAAAAGCAGAGAAGAAGGAGCTGGAGGAAATCCGTTTCCTCGTTTTCCCATTTGAATAGGAGGAGCCGGTAGATAGCACTTCAGACTCCCAGGTGTCAGTAGACAAGTGTACGTTCCTGTGGGTTTTAAATGTTTTACACGTAACCCCGAGTGCTATCCAAAGTACGGAGCATGCAGTCTGAGTCGCTAAAAGAGTAACCAGAAAGTATGTCCTGTACAGAAAGGATCGGAACAGTTAGGCGGCAGGGAATTATCCTTCCTGAAAAGTCTGAGAGACCTTACTGTTAGAATTACCTCCGCGTGGCCTGTGTTCGTAGAAGGAAGCCCTTCGTGGAGTTTTCCTCGTTTTCTGGACCGCATTGAATTCCGTTCTTCGTTTACTGAACGTTCGTCAGCGGCGGGTGCCGGGGTGAGAGCGGCCCGTTAGGCGCAGAGCGGCGTGCTGGTGGAAATGTTTTCGCCCGGGAAGTGGCGATGTGACCGACACATCGACGACCTCACGTCGGCCCATCGCTGTGGGATTAAATGCATCCCACCGGCCAGTTTAATGTTTAGGTGGACAGAGAGGGTGCGTCTGGAGGTCTGTGTTAAGTGCTGGGTTTGGTGTCAGGGCTGGCACTGTGAACAGGTGGGCACTTTGTCTGTCGTGTGCGCACGCACATTCGTTAGTTGGGCTCCCTCCTTCCCGCTCCTGATGGCTCGGCTGGGGCTCTCGAGGCAGATTATACGTGTGTGGCTGCCTCGCCAGGCCTGTGCTGACCGGCTCGGGGACCAGACTGTCGTTTAAGGCCCCTGTTCTTCCTGTAGGAAAACCGCAGGAAAGCAGCGGGTTTTCTAGAATGAGCACGTGTCTGACTGAAAGAGTGGGCCCGTGTGTGTGTGTCACGCTGCTCCTCCTCTCACTGTCGCTGTGGTTCTGTGGCCGGGTGTTGTCCCCTGGCTGCCACGGCCTGGTGTTCAGTCTGTGAATCTCCTGAGTGCTAGAGCACGTCAGCACGTCTGACGCGAGCGCGGCTCGTAAGCAGAGCCCCCTGCGCACGCTCCTGGTGAGACTTTACTCAGCACAGCTCGGGCAGACCTTTGCGTCTTAGTGGCTTTGAGCCGGCACGTCTGTCTGTAGGTTAGCTGAGGCGTAGTTCAAAGCATGCACGGTGGCGAATGCTTTGTCACTGGAGCTCTGTGACGGCCGGACTAAGGCGGGGTTAGTGGAACGAGTGTGGATGATGAACGGTGGAATCTGCTGTCGCCGCTAACGTTAGTGGACAGCGCCTTCGACACGGGAAGGGGCCGTGATGTGTGGGAAACATGTTACAAACTTGAAGGCTTCGCACCATTGCCACTTTGAAGAGCAGGCGTGTAGGCGCACACGGTCGTGCACACACACGCACACTCGTGCGCACGCGCAGAGCCTGAGTGGCACCTCCTAGGGTGAAGGTGGCGATGCCCGGGGGAGCGAGAGGTGACGGGTGACGATGGCGTCTTTTTCATTAATAGCATCAGGTTTTCCGGAAAGAGCATATGTCGTGGAAGCAGTGAGGAAAAGCCCTGGAAGAGGAACGAACTTCCGCAGAGACAGGATGTGTAGACAGTAGTGCCCACAGCACGGCACACCCCCGGGAAGTCATCTGGGTGAAACGAGCGTGACTTCCCGGTTCTTCAGTGCGTAGCGCCTGCTGTTTCTGTAGCTAAGTCTTCTCAGGCCGAAACCCCAAGCCTGGGTCTCCCCACAGACGCGTTCAGGGGGGTCCAGGTCTGTCCTTGTCACAGCTCTTTTTCTGAAAGAAACCTGTGGACCCTTGCCAGCCTTGCCAGGAGCTCTCCCATTTACAAGTGTCACCCGCTCAGCTTCTTGCCGTCGGCTTGTTTGGCAGACCGGCTGGACATCCGGGCGGCCCGGGTTCTCCTGGACAACGACCATTACGCCATGGAGAAGCTGAAGAAGAGGGTGCTGGAGTACCTGGCCGTGCGGCAGCTGAAGAGCAGCCTCAAGGGCCCCATCCTGTGCTTCGTCGGCCCCCCCGGGGTCGGCAAGACCAGCGTGGGCAGATCCGTGGCCAAGACCCTGGGCCGAGAGTTCCACAGGATCGCGCTGGGGGGCGTGTGCGACCAGTCGGACATCCGGGGACACAGGTGGGACCTCTCTCTCCCCTTCCCTTTTGGCAGGGTGGAGCCCCCGCGAAAGCCCAGCCTAGTGCGCCTCTTCCTCCGGGGGCCGTTCGTGATAGCAGGCCCAAGGGACCTTTAGGGGACTTCCCAGTTTAGATGCTTTTCCAAAAGGAACTGCTCAACTCGCGGTAGGAAGTAAGGACACAAGGTCAAGCCTCCGCCCTCAGACGGTCCCCTCAGCCCAGAGTCCAGGCAGCGGCCACCAGGGGTGATGCAGACGCGCGGTGGCAGGTAGCCGAGGGTGGACTGAACGGGGAGTCTGATGACTGTATGGCAGCCTGGTTTCCCTTTGCTCATCCGCCAGATCGCTGGCCGTAGGCAGGGACAGGAACCTTAGGAACTTTTCCGTGAAAAGAGGGCATTTCTTCTTCTCTTTGATTTGCTCAGTTACAGTTCTGACGCAGCAAAGAAAATCGTTCCAGAACTGAGTGAACAGGCAGTGAGGGCTGCAGGTTCGCTCACGGCATCCACTGGGTCGGGTCGTTCTTGTTGTTGTTGTTGGCAGGTTTTCCTTTACAGCTGGTATCTTATTTTATTTTATTTTTTAGTAGTTTTATTTGATTATTAGTTTCAAGTGTCCAGGGCGTTGCTTAGACGTTTATGTACTTTATGAAGCCGTCCCCCCGATGGCTGTTCTTTCTGGCAGTTTCAGACAAGACTTTTACTGCCCCGGCTTTACCCTCCCTGTGCCACTAGGGGCTGGAGTTGGCTTTTGTAGGGGAATTGGCGTCTCGCCCAGTCTTGGAGAAGCTGGACCGAGGGCCTCAATCGCCTCGTCTGGCCACGGAGCTCTGGGGAGGTGTTCCGCATTCAAGGACTTGGTTCGTGGACTCAGAGTCGCTTTAGTCTGTCCCTGTTACTACGGTAGCATGGCATTGCAGAATTCCATGAGCTCGAGGATGAGTTTGGGAAATGATTGTCACGCGAAATTAACGTCAGGGGCTCATGACCTGAAGGTGCTTTGTCTTCGCGTCTTTCCACGCTGATATCCGTCACTCAGGGAGTCGTGGGAAGCGCCCGGCACGCAGCGAGCAGGCGACAAGGATCAGCTGTGGTCATCACTTCGCTTCTAAATTCCCAGGAGGATCGGTTGGGATGTACGCGCTTCTGTGTGACTTTTTACAACATTCAATCCGATTTTTAAATCGTACCGAAAACATCCTGTTCTTGGCATTTTTGTTTAATAGGGTTGGCAGAGTTGTGGGAAAATGCGTTTTCGTGGGGCCCGGCGGTGGGCGGTGTGGTGTCATGGTGCTCTCCACCGTGAACCTGGCGGGGTGGACGCGGATCTCCCTTTAACCCTACTGGTCCTGGTAGGTGTGAACCTTGTTCACTTTTTCAAGTGCACATTCTCGTGTGTGACTGTCCTTAGAGAACGGACTCCACGTTACGAATCTGCACTAGAAGGTTGTGTGTTTGCCCCAGACGTGTAAACGTAGGACTTTAGGTCCGACGGCGGGCGTAGCCGCTGCGATCACTGCCACGTGGGCGGGTGTGGGTTTGTCTGTGAACCGGACAGATCTGTTAAGCCTGGTCGTTGGTGCCCCTTGCTGGTGAGTGCCCCCGCGGCCACTGCACCAGAGAGAGGTCCGCTCAGACGTGACGGCAGCCTGCCCTGTGCCACTGGGGACTTTCTACCCTCCTACCCCCCGGCCTTCCAGAGCCAGAGAGGATTTTCATTTCAGGGCCTGTGGGGAGCAGGTGGAGAGTGGGCATGGTTGCTGGGGGCGGGGTGGTGAGCCGAGGGCAAGCTCGTGTCCAGTTATGGGCCGGAGGGGAAGGGGCGGGGAGAAGGAGCGGCCGAGGGTCCCGGCGTGGCCACCGGCTGGCGTTTGTGGGAACAGGCGGTCCCACGGGACCGCGGAGGCATTTTGGAAACGCCCAGGTCTTGGCATTCGGGGATCGGTCACATGGTCACGATTAGGGTTCACGCAAAGGTTTGTTTTCCCTCTGCCTCTGAGTGGGCACCGCTGTTCTGCAGTTTTAGAATCGCCGAGGGAAAACAGAGCTGCTTTATGTGATCTGCCGAGCCTTGCCCTCGATTTGTGTCGCTCGCTTGCCCTGTTTTTCCATCCAGGGTGCTCCAGCCTTCTGCCAGAAGCCCCTCGTCATGCGAAGGAAGGGCTGGTGCGTTGGGAAGCAACTAAAAGTAACCAAAGCTTTGTCTTTTCGCGTTAAACGCTACTGAGGTGGGAGGTGGAGGAGAGAAAGGTTGGGTTTGCATTTAAATCTTAACCCGGGAAAGTGGCAGCGGTCTGACTGGCACTGCCCGTTGTCGTCGTTCATGCTGAGTGGCTTCAAAGGGTGAAGAACCTCGTTTATGCCCGTGTCGACTCCTGCAGGTTTCCGCCTTGTCCGTATTTCTCATGGAGGTTGGCCTCCGTTGGGATTGTTCCTGTTCATTCTGTAAGTCAGTCCCTGTTCCCATCTGTCAGACTCTAAAGCGTATTTTTACAGCTGAACGTCACATTTAAACCCTGTAAAGCCCTTCATAGAAATCACGTACAAAATCACTTCTTCAGGATGACGTTTCCTGAAATCACGTTCATAGAGTAACCTGTTTCTCGTCAGCTCCTTGGTGAAATATGCCGGTTGTGCTGCTGTTCACGCTGACGACGTTAACTGCTCAGGGGTCATTAGCAGCTGCACGTCGGGTCATAAAGCTACACCGCTGCAGGGGTCCGTGGCTCGATTTTAAACGAGAAGAAAACGGAACTTTTGCTTTGCTTGTTGATGCATTTTCTCATGTGACCTGAAACGGTGACGTTTCGGATAAGTAGCTGTTTCTGTGAGTCTGCAGGGAAGACCCGCGGAGGCCGCAGGCTTCCGCGTGCCCCGGCCCGCACGGCCACCCCCCGCCTGTGCCCGCACTGGCCCCTTGTGCTCCGAAACGTGGGTTTGTTTCAAGGCCGCAACCCCAGGCTTCCTCCATCACATAGCGCGGTCAGTTGTGACCTCCTGTCCTCCAGACTGACCGCCTGCTGTCTCTTGTGCTCCTTGTCAGGCAGCTTCTGCCATTTTATTTTGAAGCAGCAGAATTGTCGCCCTGCCCTTCCCGCTTCACTCCTGACATGGTTTTCTCTCTGACAAATTATCTGTCAGCATCCCTTGGATCGTGGGCACACGGTCGTAAGAGCCCCTTCACTGAGTAGTTGTTGGCGGAGCCTGCTTATCCCCCCCCGCCTGCTGGGCAGGTGAGTAGACGTGTCCCATTCCTGACACTCAGGTGTCGTCGGCAGGGACAGGCCGACCGCCTCGTGGAGTGCATCAGATCTGGCGATGTAACCACGGCGGCACCTTCTGGAAGCCTCCTGTGTGCCAGGCCCTGTGCGTGTGTCTTACCTGTTGTGTCCCCCGTCGTCCTCACAGAAAGGTGGTCACGTTGGAGGCCGGGGTGCAAGGGGGCGCCCTGAAAACCCTGAGTGGCTTGGGAGCTAGATTCGCAGGGTCCTGTGGACATTTTGGAATCCTGAGGAGAATCCTCACTGTGTGACTTAGTGTCACGGGTTTCAGTCTCCCTAAATGGCACATTAGATCCAGTTCTCCCGCTACCACGGGGAACTTAACCGGACCTAGATGCAGAACGAGGTACGAATTGAGTGTGACGACGTCTCGCTGTGTCGCAGGGCTTTGTACGTACGTAGGACCTCTGTGCATCCCTGTGAGAGCTAAGGGACCGGCCCCCGTCCTGAGTTTTCCTCTCTGAGGGGACCGCTCCCGCCCGCCGGGACATGGGGTTCACTTGCTGCCCACCGTCCGCAGGCGCACCTACGTGGGCAGCATGCCCGGGCGCATCATCAACGGCCTGAAGACCGTGGGGGTGAACAATCCCGTGTTCCTGTTAGACGAGGTCGACAAACTGGGCAAGAGCCTGCAGGGGGACCCCGCGGCCGCTCTGCTCGAGGTGAGACTCAGCGTCCCCGCTCGGCGCCTGCGGCTCGGGTAAGGCCAGAGCATCTCCAGGTCACGTGGACCAGAGCATCCCAGTCGGTGTCAGTCGAGAGCATCTCGTTCAGGTACCATCCCCGCCCTGGGGGCTCAGTCATGGGAAGAGCCGCCTAAGAGTAAAATCCGAAGCAGTTCGATATTTAAAGTAACGTGTCTCACAGGTCTCTTTTTCTTCCTTTTTCTAACAATTCTCAAGTTTTTCCTTTTCCTTGTTTTTATCAGTTTAACACAATTTCCCGCATGCTTGTTGTTAGAGACCAGTCATTCCACCAGGTGGCTCCAAAAATAGCAAGCCAGCCTCGCCCCGGGCTCCCGTTTCTTAATTTCTTGGACCTCTTGAACTCGGCTGGTTAATCCGAGCGAGCGAGCAAGGCCGACTGCTGCTTTCTGAGTCTGCAGTTCGGGACACGGGGGGAGGTGAAGGTTTCGCTCGCTTTCTTCCCTCTGCCCCCGCGCTACCGTTTTGGTACCCCCGTCCCCTGGCATAAATTTCATGCTGCTTTTGTGAGGTCATTAGTATTTACAACATTATGATCGTATGAGTCTCTGTGTGATCAGGGTCTCATGCCTGCTGCAGCTGCCGTGACAAAATACCTCGGACGGGGGTGGCTTCAGAGACTTACTTTCTTACAGTTCTCCTGAGGCCTTTTCCCAACCCCAGTACCACTGTAGAAATACTGTGTGTGTGTGTGTCACAGAATGAGTTTTTTCCAGAATAAGTCTTAAAAGATAATTCTATTTTTAGTGAAGACTGTCCAGTCTAATTAGATAAGTAACATCGTGAGTGGTGGGCATTTTAGTCGTTTCACTTCCGATTTGAATATCTACGTCAGCCCTGTTTGTCTCCACGAGCCTGGGAGAAGCGGCAGTGTGTGAGGGCTTAGAACGTGTAGGAGGTGCTTGGGACCCTCCTCAGGGTCCCGCTTGGGACTCTCAGGGAGTCCCTGTGACTCGGAGCCCTTGAGAGGAGACCCAGGGAAGACAGAGTCCTGAACATGAGTCATTGAGCGTCTTGAGGATCTACTTGCTAAGTGACCTAGCTTATCCACGTAAAGTATCTAAGAGAGACTGACATCCTGCTCAGCACAAACAGAAAGGCTCGCTCCTGGGCCTTTTGTAAAAGGGAGTTTGCCCTCGTGCTGCACCAGCGCGTAGTGGCGTAGCCGTTCTTCGCGGTTTCCTCTTGTCTGGAGTTTCCCTTTCAGTTGCAGACTCTCCAGACCCTGATGACGTTTGAGGAGGTGCATGCTGATGTTACCCCTGCTTCAGGACCTCGCAACGCTCTCCGCACTTGCCCCATGGCGCTTAAGAGGGGGAGGGCCTGGCTCCGCGGGGTTGCTAAGGACACACAGTGCCACCAGGAACATTGAAAGGGTCGTTTTTGCTTCTTTGCACTTTTACGTTTTCAAAAATGTTGACATTGACCGTGTTTTGTGTTTTGGAACATAGCGTCTGGAGTGGGGGGATGTGAAGAACGGCGCCCAGGTCATCTTGTCGTGCCCTGGTGCCCAGACCAACTGGGTGAGTTTCTAGCGCTTTCTGCTGGAATGTTGAATTGGTTTAATGTTTACTGTTCTCCCACAGGTGCTGGATCCGGAACAAAACCATAACTTCACAGATCATTATCTCAACGTGGCCTTTGACCTTTCCCAAGTCCTCTTCATCGCCACCGCCAACACCACTGCTACGATCCCCCCCGCTTTGCTGGACAGAATGGAGATCATTCAGGTGCCAGGTACCCGAGCCATGACCAGAACCGTTGCTGACATCTTTGCCTTTCCGAGCTTCACCCTCTGAAACTGGTCGGGCTGTGAATTCTGAGTAAAAAGTGCAATATGTGTGATCTTCACAGATCCTGAGTCTGACGACTAAACCAGCTTCCCATAGATTCAGAGTCCGGAACGGCAGAACCTGTTTGTTCCTTTGCTTACTTTAACCGACAGCGCAGCAGGAATACATTTCGCATAGCAATTTCAGATTGAATTTAGCATTAAAGAATGATCTTTTTTTAATGAAAAAAGCAATTAATAAAACTATAAAAATAACTGTTTTCAAAGTAAATGTCTAAAAACTAAAAGATCTCTCTCCATGATCATTTGAGCTTCTTATTTGTCAGGATTTGGAGTTTTTACCGTCTCCAGGAAAGTGTAACATCTGCTCCCGTTCAGTAAGAGACGGGTCATAAAGTAGCCACACTTTCTCGGGGTTACCTCCGGCCTCGCTTTACAGGGTAGTGCAGGAAGCTTTCACATTCCTCCTCTTTTCAGGTGGGTCTGTCAGATACCTGTATTTATATTTTTTACTGTGTGTGAAGCGTGCCGAAAAATCCTTTAGTTACTGACACTAAGTAAATCCCAGTGTTTTCACCTTATCTTAGGTGCTCAGAATTATTTTTCCTTAGGAGACACCAGTTACCAGTGGCTATTTGTTAAAATGCAGATAGAATAGAATCTAAACTTAATCTAAGTGTATATTTCATGTTATTCTGAAATAGATTTTTACTGTTAAGTGAATGATAATTGGATTTCTCAGTTATCTGCGAGCCCAGCGGCTCCTATACTCAGTTTTAAAACACAGCGGAGTGAAAAGAGGCTTTGTGCGCATTTATACCGCAGACAAAAGGTCGTGAGAGCCAACTGCTGGAAACTCCACATTAAGGCAGAAAATGCGTAAGCAACACTAATGCGAAGTGAAGTAACCAGGACAGCTGCTGCAGAGGCGGATGCGTGGGGCGCCTCCTTCCTGCCGATTGGGTTTCTTACCTTTTCTGGGATTTTTATTTCCTTTTTCTACTCAATCCATCTTTTAAATGTTGCTTGTTAAATGGAAAAGGATAGTTTGGGGGGATTTTGTCTTCCAGGCTCACAGACGGTAAGTCTGTACTCCTCGAGGCTTTTAGATAAATACGAGCAGAAAGACTTAAATGTGTAAATTCCACCTGTACACAACTCCACGGCGCAGGGGGAAATACCTTGTATAGGGACGTCTGAGTTTTGGGTTTGGTTCGGTGCTAAAACTCGTGTCACAGTCTGGAAATGGCTCCCATGCAGCCGTTCCCGTGGAGCCCGCTGCTCATCCGGTCCAAGTCTTGCTGCTGCTGAGTTTAAGCTTTTTCAGTTATGTGTCACATGACGTGAGAGAGAGAGGTGTTGTTTTCCGGTAAATGATACGAACTCAGATTCGAGTTAACGAGGTCGTCATCTCTAAGGTCAGACCGGGGTTCTGTTTCTCGTCTCTGAGAGCTGTGTCCTTCCCTCAGAAGACCGAAATGCTGTGCCATCTGTGCAGAGGTGGGACGTTCTAACCGTCGTCGATTGGACATTCAGTTCCTTCATTCCGGTTGACGTCAGGGTCACATTCCTCCCAAACCCGAGACCCACTGAAGGTGCATTCGAGCCATCAGAAAAGCCGTGGCGCCGTGGCAGCCGGGGGAAGAGCTGCGACCGACACCGGGCCGATGTTTTCCAGGGTACACGCAGGAGGAGAAGATAGAGATCGCCCACCGGCACTTGATCCCGAAGCAGCTGGAGCAGCACGGGCTGACCCCGCAGCAGATCCAGATCCCGCAGGCGACGACTCTGGACATCATCACCAGGTGAGTCGGCGTCCGGAGGCTCCCGCCCCGGGGGGCTGAAGAGGACAGTCTTCCCTGGCAGGCCCTGGCGTCCGCCTTTCTCTGCCCCGCGGCGTCCCGGCCAGCCGCTCCGTGGCTCCCGACGGCACAGGGCCGTCGGGCTGAGCTTCACGGGACTTCAGCTGAGCCGGGATGTCGCCTTTTCCACGATGGCTGGATAGCGGATTGACCATTAAGAAGGAAAAACGGGGAAAATATGGAGACACGGTTTATGGCCCAGGATCCGGGAAGTCGAGTTCCCTTAGGGGAGATGCTGCCCTCAGACGTCTGTTTGAAGCTACTCGATCTCCCTTCTCCTCTCCGAGGGTTTGGAAACCCTTGGAGCCTTCGCCCCCAGGATCGTCACAGGAGCAGCAGGGAAGGTTCTCCCCCGGGGCGGCTTCCGAGCGCTTACCCTGGGGCAGGCTGTCCTCAAGCTGCCCGAGGTCCCGCTCAGTCTCATTTATGGACGGGGGTTTGGCGGGCCGTGCGCCCCGCCGCAGGTGTGCGTAGTCGTGGCCTCTGGCCCACCGTGTCACCGTGTCACCGCCGGGCGCTCACTGCTGTTTCCAGGAGGAGCGAAGCATCTTCTCACCGTGAACCTTGGCTTAGTTTGGCCTTTGACCTAAGCCAGCCTTCTGGGAAGTCGCTTTACATCCATGCACCCAACAGACTCCGCCCGAGCCGCAGTCCCTTTTCCTCGCTGTGCCTTACTGTGTGGCCGATGCAGGAGGAGTAAATTAGGGGTTTACGTGCCAGAGTCCTCCAGCGAGATCATCATTCCAGGTGACACCGCTGACGCCTTTGGGGAGTCGCCTAACCTTTCTGCTAGCCTCCCCCTCTGCACCCGGAAGATGCAGCGAGCGAAACGCCCACAGCATCTGGGCTCCACAGCAGTCGCTCCGGGGAGTGACCAGTATTGTGTTTCCCAGTCGTTGCCTGGGGAACTCTCTTTAGGATGGACACCTGCAAGCTCAGCCCAGAGCCGTGACCCTGGGACGTTCCTCTGAGCAGGTTACTGTTCTTAAACGCGGCACAGGTACCTGCCGGTCCGGGCAAGTTGTGGGTATCGAGTGAGCTAGCACACTAGGACATGGCTTTTCACCTTTCGATGGATTCTCCATCCTTTCCCGTGCCGTAGTCACGGACCCATTACGTTCAGGAGGCGGGCAGGGGGCCTGGGAGTCAGCTGTCGCGCTTGCCCCCAGGGTAGCCAGCCCGCCTGCTCGTCTCCACGCGCCCCTCCCCGCACCCGCCAGTCCTGCCCTAGGGGACCCCCCGGAACACGAGGCTCACCCCTCCCTCAGACCAGCACGCCGTCCGGGGCCACATCCGTGCGCGTTGTCGCCTGCGGATGATGCTCAGCGTGGGCTGCGCCGTTCTGCACTGGCGGGGCTGGCCATTTGAAAGCCCAGATGACGTTTTTGAAGAAGTTGCGAGTATTTTATCGTCCGTCTCGGCTACCCCTGCAGCCAGCTGGCTTTTTTCCATCGAGATTATCACTGAGAACAGGAGTCTTATGTCCACTGAAGGGTGGCACCGATGCCACCTTCGCGTTCAGTTAGCGACAAGAAACACCAACCAGTCCTTATCCGGTGCTGGCGACGCTTCACTTTTCCGTTTAAAAATGCCACGTGGGGCTGGTGTGCGTTCAGCCAGGAGTCAGATGCCTTTCCTCGACCACAGGTACACCAGAGAGGCGGGGGTCCGCTCCCTGGACAGGAAGTTCGGGGCCATTTGCCGAGCCGTCGCTGTGAAGGTGGCAGAAGGACAGCACAAGGAAGCCAAGCTGGAGCGTCCCGACGGCCCCGAGGGGGAAGGTCTGTGCCCGGATCGCGAGCGCCCGGGGTCGGGGAGCGTGTCGGGCAGTGGCACTGCCGCTGCACCTGCCCGAGCTGGGGGAGGGAGCGTGTCGTCCATCAGTCGACGTGGGACGGCTTGGGTCAGGCGGGAGGGCCCCGTGCGGGGGGCACAGGGTTTCAGTGGCCGCTGCCGCCGTTAACGCGTCGAGGCTGTCGCCCTCCAGGCCTGTGACGTGCCCCGTCTGCCCTTCTCTCTTCCGACCCAGGTCGGTTTAGTGTTTCGGTGTCCACAGCCCGGAAGTGGGCACGGCAGGCGGGCGGCACGGCTGTCCCCGTGCTGCAGTCCAGCCTCGGCCCCCGGACAGCCTCCCGGCCACCGCCCGCCGTGCTCCCCGTGCTCCTCCTCAGCGGCACAGCTCCCGGGGGGTTTAGACGACCGTTTCCCAGGAGGCCAGCGTGGAGGCGGTGACGGGGAGGAGACAGGGGCTGTCACTGGGATGAATCGAGCGTGGGCCTGTTCGGGACCCGGTTAAAAGGAATCCGGGGGGTGGGGTGGGCGGAAAGGGGGAGGCGTCCAGGTTTGAAGTAAGTCGTGGGGGCGCACAGCACAGCGGGGACGCGGTCAGTGTCGCAACCGCCGCCGTGTCGGGTGCCGCCCGGCCTGCGCCGTGCCTAGGTGTTCGGGTGGCACCTGGAACGAGCCCGGCGCTGCGTGTCCACTGTCATTCAAAAGAAACCAGAGAAAAGTTTCCGAGGAAAGAGGAGCCACTGGTGTGGCTGACGGTGACAGCAGAGAACTTAATTTCCCTTTTTCTTTTTCTTTATGATTTTTCTTACTAACGTTTTTTCTTTGTTGTAAGACTCAGTATCTGACACTTGTGTTAGCCGTTGTTGTAAACGTGCCCCTCATCACGCTGGCACACGTCGTCACACTGATTTCGGGCACACGGCGCCTTACCAGGCGGTCACTGCACGCGTCGCCCGTTGGCCCTTCCTGCGTGCGCAGCCCGCACCCGCCTCACTTTCCGCTTCTGTCCATAGCGCTCTGCCTGTGTGCTGTGGCCTCCGGCGACGGAGCGAGCGTCGTCTCGTTGTCGTCTGCGACGTAGCAGGAAGGCGAGGGAAAGGAGGCTGTCGAACTAACACGTCTGAAGTCGCGTTTGGGGTCGAGATGGTGTTTGCGACGCCAGGTTCAGAGGGCTCTGCTGCCGAAGGAAGCCGCAGCGCACGGCGCTAGGTGTTTGCGCGCCGGCCGTCAGCATGTCTCTAGTCTGCGGGCACGGGAGCTGTTAGAGGGCCCGGAACATTCCAGAACGTGCTCGTGCAGCTCGTGGGCTGTGTCGCAGCGTACGGGTTTCCACGATACCATTTGTTGTTTTTAATCCGTGATCCACAGAGGAGGTCCTGAGTGATGACGTAGTGAAGCGGACTTGGGGAGCTAAGACACCACGAGGACATCCGTGTGTGTCATGGGCCGTGGACCCCGAGCTGGTTCCAGTATTGCAGGTGCCCTTGAGTCACCGAACGTGACCTCCCCCAGGCGTTCGTACGGTAATCACAAGGCTCCCTGCGTCGCTGTGTACGGCCTCAGCCGAGCCCAGAGAAAAGTCTCTGCCACACGCCTGCCGTCGGGGTTCGTGCCGCGAAGCTCAGACGCAGCCGAGTAACCGAAGCTTCTCGCTAAGAAGTGGCTCACTTAAGACGAGAGTTTGAAAGGGAAGTCGTCGTAGAAACTTCGAGTCGTTCAGTGAGCGGGTATTCGAATGTCATAAAAGTTACTTTAGGGTGCTGGGGCCCGCCACCTGGGGTCCAGGGTGACAGCGCCCGGGAGCGCCACGGGCTGGGTGACGGCAAGCCACCCCCCCGCTCCGGGGAGTGCCCCAGCCGGTGTCCATCCCGTCCCCAGGGAGGGCGCATCGCCGTCCCGCTGCGCCCGGCTCCCGCCATCGCCTCCTCCGGCCCAGCCTGCCTCGCTGCCGCCCTCCGGAGTGTGGCTCCTTTGTCCCCAGACAGGACGCGCTTCCTGTGTGGACCGGGCGCCGTGGTCCTCCCCCGGGTCCGCCGTCGTGAGGCGCCGTGGTCCTCCCCCGGGTCCGCCGTCGTGAAGGCGGCTGTCGTGCCTTCCGTCCGCGGGAGCCGAGTCGTGGGTTTCGGAAGCAGCCTCTGAGCTTCGTGTCGCTTTTTCCCGGAGCCTCTGTCCCGGCCTTCCCGGGGCAGCCTTCTGTCCCCCTTTCCGGCGTTTTCCGCGGGCCCCAGACTTACTGCAGGAAAGCATTCCGCATCCGCCACCTCGCATGTCCGTGGGTCGGGGACTTAGCCGCTGAGCTGGTGGCGGCCAGATGCGGGGGGACCTGCTTCCCGGCTCGCGACACGGCCACGTCTTGGCCCCGCGCACGGCCTGTCCCCAGGCTGACGCCTCGGCTGCTGGCTTCCCCGAGAGCGACTTGCAGGAGGGGGAATCGGCCCGAGACGGGACTGCGGGCTCTCCGAGCCGTCACTGCCACCACGCTCTGGGGCACGCAGGCCGACCCTGTACTGACGGGAGGCCCAGCAGGTGGGCTGCGCCGGGACCACCCCGAGCCGGCCTCACAGGTGTCGTCTTCGCTGATTTTAAACGAGGAGCTTGTACGTTTCGTTGCTGCGCGCAGCCCCCGTGGTGAGGCCCGGAGTTCTGGAGAAATCCTCCGGCTTGGCTGTAGGTGGCAGAGGCAGCGGAGAAGGCGACGCGACGTGGCGCGGTGGCCCCGGGGGAAGAGCTTGGCCCGCGCCGGCGGCGGGCCTCTTGCCTTTGTTTCGGACGAGAGGCCGTGTTCGCCGTGTTCAGCGAAGAGGGACGGTCGGGACTGTCCCCTGACGTGGTCCCAGCTGCAAGTGAAGGTTCTGAACCACTCGGACCCGGATCCCAGAGCTTCCGCTCGGGCCGGACTAGGACACGCACGAGTCACTGGTGTGTCTGACCCCACACGCGCGGGCGTCAGCCGGTGCGTTCCTGACGGCGTGCCGCCTCTGCTGGCGAGGGATGCCCGAGCGCCGTGCGACAGGTCGCGGTTCCGTAGAAGGTGGTGCAGGGGCCGAGTTTCCCTGGTCGCTGGCCATCCTGGCCTCCCGGCCGTGGCCGAGCTAAACTCAGGACAGGCCGAGCTGCCGACGCAACGCGGGTTCGCTGGGCCCGGGATTGCGACTGTTCGGGAGGCCCTGTCTGCTGGCGGGTGGCTCTCCCGGAAGGGGGCCCGTTGGTGGTTTCACGGGCGACAGCGTTCGAGGCCTCTCACTCCCCCAGCACCCGTCCTCGTTGCTTCCGAGACCTGCTACGAGTCGCCTCATTCCGGTCCCCGGGACCTGGCACCCGCTGTTACTTAAGTTTTGCTTCTTGGCGGGAGCTTCATCTGTCCACGTGACTCCTGGCCGTCTGCGAGGAACCACTGCTCGGGCCCCCGAAAGGGACGAGAAGGAAATGTTCCGGTCGGGAGGCTCGGGGGCCGGGGCCACGCTGTCGGGAGGCGGGACCGTCTGGAATCGGCCCCGTTTGCCCGGCCTGGGCAGGCTGCGGCGTGGATCCCGTGGGAATCAGGGGGTCCTGCCTGTCGCCGCGCAGCACCCGGGCCCCGCGGGGGCCAGCCCGCCTCACGCCGAGCGGCGCCGGGACCCCGGGCCCCCCGCGCTCCCGTTCGATGTCTCCCGCTGAGGGATCCTCTCCGGCCTGCAGGTCTCCGAGTTTCTAAAACGCGTTTGTCTCTCAGGCGGCAGAGAACACGTCTTGAAGGACACAGAGCCCGAGTCCATCGGCGACACCACCGCCCTGGCCCTGCCGCCCGAAATGCCGATCCTGATCGATTTCCACGCGCTCAAGGACATCCTCGGGCCCCCGATGTACGAAATGGAGGTGAGCCTTGGGGTGCCGGTGCCACGGCGCGTGGCCCGACGGCTGGGCGGGGAGTCGCCGTGGGAGTGGGGGGGGGAGGGCGCTGAATTCTGTCTCAGGGTTGGAGACGCCGCTTCTCCGCTCTCGGACGTTAGTGCCCAACGTGCTGATCTGGCCGGCCTGGCCCGAGGCTCTGCCCCCCAGTCCCGGTGTGAGAGCCGAGCCGCTGACGGTCCCCGACTTCCCCCTCAGCACGTCTGCATTCCTGTCGTCCGTGCTCTCGGGGGCTTGGGGGAGGACGAGGGGCCCGACGGGGCACAGGACATCCGGAGGCGCGAGCCAGCCTGCGGCGGGCGGCATCGTCCTGGAGGCTCGTCTCATTGTTCGTGCTTCCCCTCGGGCGCAGCCCACACCCAGCCCCCCCACGTGTGCCTCATAGGAGGACGCCGGCCACAAGGCCGGGGACCAGGGCTGGGCCGCGGGA
Organism: Cynopterus sphinx; assembly: GCA_030015415.1. NCBI lineage: Eukaryota > Metazoa > Chordata > Mammalia > Chiroptera > Pteropodidae > Cynopterus > Cynopterus sphinx. Next base: position 1,751,166 of record CM057386.1, read on the forward strand.
GCCGGAGTGGCCGGGCGTTGGACCCCGTGGCCTGGGCGTGACGGTGTCGCAGCACGGGATGCTGGGACGCGCTGCTCCAGGTCGGCGGGGAAGAGGCTGTTCCGTGCTCGTGAGCCTCGCACCCCTCCAGGGGCGTTCCCGTCACCTCCTTGTCCGTTTAAGGAAAAACAGATTCTCAGAAGGTCCGTCCGGCACGTCGAGGGAAGGTTCTCTCTCCCTTAAGGTGCAGTCACCCCCGGAGAGGGGTGAGGTTCTCCTCAGGGCCCGCCACCGGGGAGCGGAGGAACAGCCCCGCCCTCTGTGCCTCCGTGTAAACCCTGAGGCCGACGGGACGGGTCGGCTCGGTCGGCAGCCGCCTCAGAAGATGGGCCCTGGGGACGGCGACTCGGTCTGGGAGCGACAGCCTCGTGCCCCGCGGGCCCTGCTGCTAGCGGGGTCTGGTGGGGACGCCCGCAGCTCCCCACTGGCGAGCCGCACGTGCCGTCGACCCATCCTCTGGGTAACGGTGGAACAGCCCGTCAGTCTGAGCAGTGACCGTGAACCTGGACGTCCGCTCTGGCCGCCGCACTTGCAGTGGCCGTGGCCTGTCGCCTCCGCAGCAGGAGGGGCGCGTGGGCCCTGGTGACACGGGCGGCCATCTCGCTCAGGCGTGGGGGGTCGCCTCTGTGTCGGGAGAAACGAGCCTCGCGAACACTCCCGCCGGCCGTGTGTCCCCAGGCACACTGACCCTGTGTCTCTCTCCTCGAGGACAGGGCAGGTGCCAGGGCTGGGGGAGTGAGGTCTGCGGCCTGGCGGTCAGCTCGGCCAGCGCCGCACTGTGCCCTTCAAGCCTCCACCCTGTCGTGGGAAGTCACTTAGAACTGAGCTTTTAAAGTACAAAACCAACCTCCAACACGGGCTTTCACGTCCACGACTGAAACAAGTGCCCAGCAGCCTCGATGGCCGCCACCGTGGCCTTGGGGTCCCTGTTCAGATCAGACTGTCACCGTGCACGGCCCTGGACGAGGAGCGTCCGCCACGAGGCCCTTTGACCAGAAGCCGGGCCGTGCGCAGTCCAGTCCCTCGGACGACAGCTCCTGCGGGGCAGGGCCCGCCGCGGCTCCAGGGGGCGGTGACCGTCAGCACGTTGCTCCGTCCGCACGTTTATAACGCGGGTGTGAGCCGGCCTGGCTCGTCCCCGAGGCCGTGGCCTCAGTGGGTGACACGTTCGGTCTGAAACGGCGCAGCCTCGAGCCCGCGGGGAAGGACCGTGGACGTCGAGGCCGAAGCAGTGACAGGTGGGGGTGAGCGGCCGAGGAGCGAAGCCTCGTGGCCCTGGCCTCCACCCTCACCTCGGCCTCCGGAGCTGCCACTCCCCCGAGTTAAAACTGAACGAACCTACGTTCCCGACGTGGCGTTAGGGCCCGGAGCGCGCGCACGCGCGGCCCGGTAACGGCGTTCAGGTGGCTGAAACGCGGGGTGCGTCCCCTGGGAATCGGGAGCCGTGAAGTTGGGTGTTCGCACGCGTTTCCAGGTGAAACTGCCTCAGGTGGATGCGGGAGGAGGAAGCTCAGGTCCCTCAGGCAGGAAGCCACGCGTAGGAGGTGGTGTGACCCCGGTCCCGGAGGCCCCGAGTCCTTCGGCGTCGGCCCAGACTCTGGCCCGCGGGGAGGGGAGCCTTGCCGTGCGGTCGGGCCCACCGGCCTCAGCGCGGCGCGGCCCTCGTTGGCCGAACTGACCGTCTCCTCCTCTCCCCCGAGGTGTCTGAGCGCCTGAGTCAGCCGGGAGTGGCCATCGGTTTGGCCTGGACACCCTTAGGCGGGGAGATCATGTTCGTGGAGGCGAGTCGCATGGACGGCGAAGGCCAGCTCACGCTCACCGGCCAGCTGGGCGACGTCATGAAGGAGTCGGCCCACCTGGCCATCAGCTGGCTCCGCAGCAACGCGAAGAAGTACCGTCTGACCAACGGTGAGCGGCCGGCCGGGGCCTCTGCGTCGCGCCGTCGGGGGCCCGGGGTCAGGCGACCAGCAGCTCCTCCGGACCCCGAAGCCTTGGCAGGTCCAGTCCCCGCTGCAGGGCGGCCTGGCGAGGTCAGCCCTGCCTGGGGGGGAACGAAGCTGTTTTTCACGCGCGTGACCGCACGTGATCGCACGCGACCGCACCACCTGTTCACGTTTTCAAGGCGTCACTTACCCAAAACGTCCATTTTCATCTCTGATTTTCTCTTTTTAGCTTCCGGGAGTTTCGATCTCCTGGACAACACAGACATCCATCTGCACTTCCCGGCGGGCGCGGTCACCAAAGACGGGCCGTCCGCGGGGGTCACCATCGTCACCTGTCTCGCCTCGCTCTTCAGCGGGCGGCTGGTGCGCTCCGACGTAGCCATGACCGGCGAGATCACGCTGAGAGGGCTCGTGCTCCCGGTGAGTAGGAGTCGTCTCCCGGTGGCTTTTTGATTCTAATTTCGGTTAACCGTACCGTTCGCGTCACGCGCGCCTCCGTCCTGCGAATGCCCGCGTTTTAAGCACGTGTTAAGTGTCTATACCTGTGGCGCGTCGTGTTTTTACGTTTTAATCCGATAAACGAAAACCCGTTTGCTCCGGGGAAGAACGTGCCTCCAGCTGGTCGTCAGGATGCGCCCAGGTGAAGGTCGGCGGCTTTGTCCTCGCAGGCCCCGCGTTGAACGTCAGCTGTAGGCATGGAAGGGAGCGGCTGCTTTTAAACTCTGCGCCAGCTTCTCCTGAGCGTCCTGGAAGGCTGTCCCAGACAAGGCTCAGGCGACGGCAGCTGACGGGTGTGCGGGGCGGCGGGTAGTGTGAGATGGAAACTGAGAGACTAGCCACGTCTTCGCTAAATTTGGAAAAATGCTGCACCTGCGGGGCCGTGGGACCCCCCGGTCTGTGCGAATACTACGGAAACCCGAGTGAGAAAACGCAGGGAGCCCGGGGCTGTGGGTCCTTAGTTACCTGAACCGGGTTCATAGCAAAATGAGGGAAAAAGGGGACGTCATTCTGAGAACCTCTTTGTGATGGCGATGAAAGTCGGTCACAGCGTCACCAATTAGGGACACCAGAACGTCCTCAGGAAAATTAGAAAAGACCTTTTTAGAAATAAAATGTTCTCAGTTCCTCACGTGATGGGCGGGACGCCCCGTCTCCCGCCTCGGGGCTCGTCCAGAGGCTGCTCGGGCGACCCCAAGCCGGCGCTGGCCTCCAGGGCATCACAGCGGAGGCCGAGCCAGCGGGGAGCCGAGCGCAGAGCCGCCCGCTGGGACAGGGACCCGCCTTTCCAGGGGACCAGCCTGGGCGCGTTTAAAACCTCGAGAGCCGGGTCTCCCTGGGGTTCCTGCTCCCCCGGGGCACAGAGGCCGGGCTCAGGGACCGGTGCGGACAGTGGGGGGGGGCAGTCTCCCAGCCCGGCTGTGGAGCAGACGCGGGGCTCCGGAGCAGGGCGGCAGGGGCCGCTGCACACGCCATCACGTCACGGGCACAGCGACGGGCCCGTCATCCGCGGGGTTAACACGGCTGAAGTGTGAAGAGCGGAGTTTCCGCGTCGTAGCGGCTCTCCTCGCTCGCGGAGAAACAGAGCGAGATCCTCTGCTGTTGTATAAGGCGGGGGACGCGGGTGGGTGCGGGTCCCCGCAGCCCGAGGACGGTCACGGCCTTGCGGTCACCAGCCTGGCGCGCGTCTCTCCCTCCAGGTGGGCGGAATGAAGGACAAGGTGCTGGCGGCGCACAGGGCCGGGCTGAAGCGCGTCATCATCCCGCAGAGGAACGAGAAGGACCTGGAGGAGATCCCCGGCCACGTGCGGCAGGACCTGAGCTTCGTCCCGGCCGGCTGCCTGGACGACGTGCTCAACGCGGCCTTCGAGGGCGGCTTCCCCGTGCAGGCCCGACCCGGCGTCCTGAGCAGCAAGCTGTAGGCTCGGGCCTCGGCCTTGCGGGACTCGCGGGCAAGGTCGCCTCTTCGCACTGTGAACGTGGTCCCGGCACTGGCGACCTCGGGGGGTGGCTGGTGTGAGCCCCAGCTGTGTCCGTTTAATAATAAATTGGTAGGAGGTTAGAGAGTCCTCTCGTCTTGAGTGCGGTCACTGCGGTCCCTGGCAGGTGCTCAGGGGCCGTCGGCCGCCGCCGGGCACAGGCGTCTGTGTCCCCCGGGAACCGGTCGCAGACACGTGCCCAGGCCGGGCCCCGAGTGCCCTCGGGCGAGGCAGGTGCGCGGTCCAGGTCGAGAACCACTGGCCTGGGCCGTCACCGTGGCAGCTTCGCCTGCAGCTGCCGCCGGATCCCAGGAAGGGGCCTGGCGCCACCGAGGAGCCATTCTGGGGACGGTCACCTGCAGTGAGCGAGCTCTGGTGGGCTCTGCGCGGGGCGGGGCAGGGGGAGCAGCATTCGCATTGTGACTCACCCGGGGCAGAGTGACGTGAGCGCGCAGGACAGAAACACACCGGCTCCCAACAACGCCTGTCACCTTAGCACAAGTCCAGGCCCCGGGGGAGCGGCCACCGTCCTGCGATGGCCCTCACACCTGTCCCGACTCCTCCAGCTCCCCTCCTGCTCCGCTGGCCGACCGGTTCCCGGATCTGGCAGCCCCAGCTGTGACCCCGCCGGGGCAGGTGACCGAAAGGCCTGTCCGCTGACTCGCCGCGCGACCTGTAAAATGCCACTTCTGTACCCTCATCAGTGCGACCGGGAAGAATGCAACGTAAAGTGACGTCCGGCAATTTCTGACGACGACTCCGGCCAGTGGCGGACCTCAGAATCAGAACGCGAGGACACTGGGAGTGCCCTGGGTGAGAGCGGGGTCTGCGAGTCCCCCACCGCCGCGCTCGGGCCTGCCAGTGGAACCGCCGTGCACGCCAGGTCCGGGGCGCGTCACGGCGGGCGGGAGCGTCGGCATCCACCCCCGTCACTGCTGTGATTCGGTCGTTTCTGCTCCGTCGCCCTGCAGAGAAGAGGACCCGTTTTCAGCCCCCACAGGGAGCTGGTCCGCACCGCCACGGCCATGTTCCACCCACGGTGGCAGCAGGTGAAAGTGGGGTGACGGCGCCCGCCCACGGGAGCGCCTGCCCTGGGCGGTGCCGCACTCCAGGAGCAGCTGCCTGCAGACCCCGCCGTGGCCTCAGCAGACCCACCTTCATTTCTCCAGCATCGTCTTTCGTTTTCTTACGTCTAAGCTCTTTCATTCCCTTTTTCATTTTTATTGGGGCAAAAAACCAAATCGGCCATTTCACCACGTTTAAGTACATAATTCAGAGGCAATGACGTTCACATGTCGCGCGGCCATCACCGCCACGGCCAGGACTTCTGCGTCATTTTAACCTGAAGCTGATGAGCGGTAGCCCCCCCCCTCATGCCTTCCCCCCCGAACCCCACTCCCGGCGCTGCCCAGCGCGTTGTCCCGGACGCACACGCTGGGCGGGGAGGGACCCGAGATTCTAGCAGTGCCATCCGCCTGCTTCTGCGACCGCGTCCCCGTCTGTCCCCGCCTCGTGCGATCTGCGTCGACGGCCACAGGGCAGGCCGGCGGCTCACACGCAGCTCCCCCGAGTGCGTTCTCATCTCACTCGTCGATTCCAGCGCAGCAGTCGCAGACGGGCCCCGTGTTTGTGTTTCGTTTGCGTCACTTACCTACCAGCTCCTCCACCCAGGAAGCCGCAGGAAATGCGACTCCGTGAGCGGGGTCACGGCGATGTCCCTGGACGTGAAAAACTCTTGCGCTCCTGGGCGGGCGGGGAGGGCGGTGGGGGCTGGGATGCCTGGTGAGCCGAAACAGCGACACAGCCACTCCTGTGAGTTTCGAGTTTGCAGAAACGTGGGCCTTAAAAATGTCACACGTGATCATTAAAATCGCTCAAAGCAGAAGAAAAACTTGTTCTCCAAGAGCCTTTAACATGCTGAACCGGCACCTGATTGAGCGCAACAGGTTCAAGTTCAAGTAGAAAAGCAAAAGAGCGAAGGGAGGGAGTACCCGGTCCAATCCCCCAAACACCAAAAGGGGCGCGGGCGTTCGTGGGAGGAAGGGGAACGAAGCGACTCAAGAACAGGCCAGACCTCAACCTCGAACGGACCAGGAACGTGGCCGCAGTAGGCCTCGTCGTCCTGTAAGCCAAGAACAAGACGACGTAGCAGAAATACAAAGACTACGACGTCGACCTCAGTAACTGTCAAACACAACATGTGTCTTCATTTGCATGAATCAGCAAAACGCGAGGTTCCAGAGAAATGGAAAACCCTTCACACTGTCACCGTGTCCCCAAACCCCTCCAGAAAGCAGTGATAAGTCTCAAGGCCTTGACATGAAAAACGACCCCAAGAACATCATCAGAAAACCAACATTCACTAGTTACTCATAAATAGCCAGAGAGTTTACCGGAACAAAATAGACGAAGCAAGTATCCGACTTCAGGAAATGGGCAAAAATGGCAGTTGATCCTCCCAAAATTAACGCAAAATGAAGTTTTTCCAAGACTATGGAGGTGCAGAAATGCTAAATGAGCACCCGTGTGGGGGTGTGAGGTTACGGAATCGCACGAGCCCAAACTGCATCGTTTCAGAATCGACGTGCACATAAAGGACTAGAACAATCAGAACATTCAGTCGTACAGAGCTCTGTGGCGCGTGCCGCTTTGTCCATAGATCGAGCCCGTCTAAGAAACGACACCCGTGACCACAAAAACAGGTTGATCCGTGAACAGTGCAAGGGGCGGGGGCCCGACCCCCACGCAGCCAGAGCTCCGCGCGCGACTTCCCACTCCTGGTCCCGCAAACTGTCCCCTGACGCGTGTCCCGGTGCCGTCCCGTGTACTGCATCCTTACGGTGACGTGGCCAGGGAGCAGCAAACGCTGACGTCTAAGGAAGCCACCGCCCCAGCTCGGCGCGCAGAGCGAGGGCCCTGCGCAGTGAGGGCCGAGCAGCAGCTGCACCAGGAGGAAAGGCTGCTCTTTCCCACGCGCGCGCTGACCCACCTGGACGGACGGTGGGGGCCCCCGTGTGCCCTCCCACGCCAAACGGTTCCACAAGCACTTCCCGTCGCCAAGTCCAAACACCACCTTACGGGAGGCGGCGACTGCGCGGTCGAATCCGAAAAGGGGCGGCGGTGCCGCTACCCAGGACGGGGGAACCGAGGTGGCTTTAACTGACTCTGCAGTGAGGGCGCCCTCAAAGCCCCGCAAAATAAACCGACGCGGCCACCCACAGGCGGGGTCGGCATCGTGCCGGCTGCCTCCGCGGAGGTCACTGAAGGTCGCGGTGCTCGGTGAGAGCGGCACGGCAGCAGCCAACGTTTGCCGGCGCTTCTCGCGCCGCGAACCCGGTTCAGGGGACGTCTCCCCCGTGCTAACCCTTTGAGGCAGCCCCCGCAGCTAACCCCGCCGTCCACGAGAGGAAAAGGCTGGAGGAGGGCGAGGGCCGGGACTGGCACGAGGTCCCTGAAGTCCGGCTGCGCAGCCAGGCTCACTGGGTGAGACTAACTCGCTTTTACTGTGTTGAAGAAGAAGAAGAAGAAAGAAGAGGAGGAAGAAGAGGAAGAGGAGGAAGAAGGAGGAAGAAGGAAGAAGAAGGAAGAAGAAGGAAGAAGAGGAGGAGGAGGAGGAGGAAGAGGAAGAGGAAGAAGAGGAAGAAGAAGAGGAAGAAGAAGAAGAAGAAGAAGAAGAAGAAGAAGGGGGGGAGGAGGTGGAGGAGGGGGGGAGGAGGGGGGAGGAGGAGGGGGGGGAGGAGGAGGAGGAGGAGGAAGAAGAGGAAAAAGAAGAAGAAGAGGAAGAAGGAGAAGAAGAAGAAAGCGATCAGTAATGTAGCTGTGTCCGGGCTCGGGCCGTAAACGCTGCGTTTCCAAACACGGGCGCTGCCTTCTGCCACGGAGTAGGGACGGGAGCAGGAAAATAACTTCGCTGTTACTCAAGCTTAGAGCTGAAGCAAACACAAAAGAGTTTTTCATTTGCCAGATATTCTTTTAATGAGAATTATAAAAGACCAAAAACATTTTTTTTTGCAAACTGCCTTTTTTAAACAAATGATTTGCTTGTAATTACAAATACTGTGTGAGACGATGCCTTCTTTTGCAAAACCAATAAATACAAGAACAAATTTTAAACATGTGTGATTTGTCCAAGGTATTGGGGGGGGGGGAGCCTGATCTCCTTTTCAATATTTAAAAAAAATCCGTGTGCCCTAACATTTCAATGAGTAAGTCTGAGGGTGACTCAACCGGAGAAGGGGGTGAGGCGGCTCAGGAGGGAGGGAGGGATGGGGGAGGGGAAAGCGCCCGCGAGCACACAAGAGACAGACCCACCATCTCACGGCTGCTTGAAATAGCTTCTGATGATTCTGCCAATGCTGCCTTTCCTTTCTGGAACTCTTCCCTTCACAAAATAGCTGAATTTAAAATATTTCTAAGGAACTGATTATTAATAGGGAGAAAAAGAAAGTATGTATGGAACACATATGTATAAGCTTTACCATAAACAATTATGCGTATCAAAAGGACACTAACTTTTAAAAGGTACAAAAAAGGTGAGGAAAAGCCTGAATTACAGAAAAGAAAGTCAAATTTATTTAATGAAAAACTAGAATTAATAAAAATTAGCAAATACACACAAAAAATATACACACAGAGCAGCACTATGTATGGACTCACAACAGGGGAAAGCAGTGGTCCAAGACCACCCCACATGGCTTGTCAGTTAAAGGAAAAAAACCCGCACGCACGCTCGCACGCACACGCCCACACACGCCAAAACAGAACAGAAACAAAACACAAAACCCCAGTATTTCCAACAGAACACGCAATCTATAACAAACACAAGTTCAGAATTATTTTACAATGCTTCCTTTCTTAATACAAAAGATGCCCCTCCTGGGTGTATATATATATTTTTTCAGTGGTTTACTGCTGACTTATTTTTAAATATATTAGTGTTACTACATGCAACTGCTTCCTGTATTCCACAGCCTTTCCTTTTATTTCCCTTCGCGTGTCTAGCTTCCACCTACCAACAGTTCAGGCTGGCAGGCAAGACGGTGCCCACGCTCTGTGAAACCGAATGCAATGGTTCTAAACACTGGCCAGAAAACGTCTGATTGCCACTTCAACACATGGAAATAGTTACATTGATGCCTAAGTTGCCATTTTCTGCAAAAAGCTGTGCGATGCTGGTGTCAAAGACTAGACAGTCACTATTCATGATGGCTGTCGCGATGCCCTCGTGAATAGACCGAGGCGTGGCTTCCCAAGTCAATCGCCGCCTGTGACCGTTCAGCTCGAGTCGGTACGCAAAATTCTCGGCTTGCTTGCGTGTTCCTATCAGCTGCACGATGGCAAAGAACTGCTGGTGACCGTCGTATTTTTCCTGTTTCTCCAAGACTAGCATGAAGTGAAAGCCGAAGCACGACTGCATCATCACCCAGTCCACGGCGCCCGGGAGGTTGATGTCCGTGGCGAGGAACACGATATCCTCCCCCTGCAGGGTCGTGATGGACTTGTGCTGATGCATCAGGTGAGGCATGACCGCATCCAAGGAGCCCTGCCACTTGCAGGAAGCACCGGGGCACGGGCAGGAGTAAGGCCTGAACTCACAGAGCTCTTCGTGGTCTGCCTTTTCTGTGTGCGGCAGGGTGATCTCACATCCGGAGGAGGCGTATTTACAGGGGAACAGTACTGAATTGGCCACTTTCTCCATAGCCAAGTTGCGGATGGACCCGAGCGGGCCCCGGCAAGTTGGACAGCATGTGAGCTTCGGGCGACAGTTGCTACAGACGAGGTGGCCACTCTGACACTGCAGAATGGGCGGCAGCACATAGTCGAAGCAGACCGGACACTCGAAAAGGCTCGCCAAGTCATTGTTGGACGCGGTTGTGCCGGTGAGGGCAGGCACCCTCTGGGACGGCGTGCACTTGGAGGTTCCCGTGGGTAAAGCTGTTGCGGTCTGGCGGCTCATTTCTGCAAGAGAAGCATAAATCAGAATAAAAAGGGGGCGAGGGAAAGCAACGGCAGCTTGAACTCGTCTGCCAGACGTTTACATCCCAGGAACACACGTCCTGTGCAAACCTGAGTGAGCGCGAAACGCAGGAAGACACACGGGCTGACAGCAACACCAGTTACGCAATTCGCCTTTTGCTTATTAGGGGTCACAATCTGCAAACTGGTTCAGAACACTTCAGACCGCCCTCAAAACAACAAAGCAAGTTACAAAGATCCGCCCTGGGTGGACTACACGCAGTACATGCTGGCACGGAAACCGGATCACGGCGACCAGGGGACACTACGCACCGTAGTTGGGTCCTCTCAGCGCCGCCTGGACTTCCTTCTCCCCGCGTCCGACGCCCCTTCTCCCCCCTCTCCTCCCCCTACTCAGTCTGTTTGGTTCCCATCCGAGTCAGACAGCCACAGCGAGTTCTAAGGGACCCAAGGGATCACCAAGGGTGGGCTCTGAGTCCCCCTGGTGAGAACCAGCTTTCTGGCCTCGGCGTGTGTGGGCCTGGAGGGCCCCGGGGCCTGCTGCCAGCCGCTGTCCACCTTCGTCTACCGTGGCTTTGCCCGGGACGGTAACGTCAGCCCACGTAACTCTTGTTTCCTCCTGAGCAGTGCCCGCTCCAAAGTGAAGGGGGACAGAGGACAAAGGGAGGGCCATCCTGTTTTAAGGTGGTATTTAGAGAAAATAAATCATTCTACTTCCATTCCACACTATAAATCAGATATAATTTGCAAAGGGAAAGAAAAGTCAGCAAACGGTAAACGAAGAATAAAGATAAAAGCACCAGAGACACACACTGACACGGGGGATGGGGGCCTGAGCCCACAGGTGAAGAGCTGTAGCTGAGCCGCTCATCAGCACAGCCACAGACACTAAGAAACGCGTCACCTGGAAGAAACCGTCACACTGCAGCTAACCTGAGGCTGGACGAAAGGGAAAGAAAACCAGCTCCTGTTCTCAAGAGTGTGTCTGGGTGACACGACCAGTCCACTGCTGGCCTGAGGGTGCACTCCCAACAGCTACATGACACGCTTCTACAAAACTAAAAGTCATCAGATTTAACGTATTTTCAATTACGATCATTATTCTGTTGCAAAAAAGTCATGCGGGTCACTGTGTGAACGCAACGCGGGTGACGTGACTCAAGAACAGGCACTGCTGACGGGGCCCAGGGTGCCCAACGGCTAATGCCACTGAAGGAAAGTCCTGAAGCTCAAGGGGAAACAAGCTCAGAACCGCATCATGCTGCGGCCCCCACACAGGTGCAGGACCGTGAAGCCGACCACCTGGCACCGCGTAACCGGGTGCTCCAGGGTGCTCCAGCCCTGGGGCTGTCCTGGGACCCAGCTTCCCGAGGGGCCCGCGCCCTCGGGGCACCTGCCCACGGCGGGGGGGCGGGTCCCGGTGCCCGCTCCCTTGGGGGCGATGCTCCCGGGAAAGCGGTTCCTCGGGCCCAGCAGGCGGGGCCCTCCCCGGCTCCCCCACCAGGGACCCTCCCGGCTCGCGGGGGGTGGGGGCGCGTCCTAACATCGTGACTTTCCCCAAACGCGGTGGGAAGCGCCGTGGGAGCTCCTCCTGGACGCGCGGAGGGAGCGGACGGGAGGGGGAGGGAGGGGCCCGCACGACCCCCCCCCGTACCTCCCCCCCGTCCAAGCCTGGCTGTCGGGGAGACACGGGGCGCGCCCGGGCCGGGGGGAGGGGTCCCGCGTCCCCCAGAACCGGCGCTGGGCGGCCCCCCGGGCCCTGGGCCAGAACGAGGGCGGGGCCGGGGCGGAGGCGGGGCTGGGGCCGTGGGGCCGGGCGGGGCTGGGGAAGCGCCGTCCCCCAGCCCAGGAGCCCCAGGCCCTGGGCCGCCCCGCCCATCCAGGCCCCGCCCCGGCCGGCACTGGCAACCTGGACCCCGAGGGCAAATCGCCCCCAGCCCCAGAGCTCCGTGGGCCTGCCCCGCCCCGCTCCCCCCCCCAACCCCTCCAGCGCCGGCTGCACCGGGCGAAGGCGTCCTCCCTCCTCACTCCATCCCCAGCCTCCGCCGGGCTCGGCCTCAGCGCTGCCTCGGATCCCACTCCCTCTCCCTGTCCGCCCCCCCGCCCCCCAAAGGCTGTAGCGAGCAGGAGCCCCCCCTTCCACCTCCCCCGGAGGCCGGGCCTGGCCCCTCCCCACTCTGGGAAGCCATCCTGCCTGACCTCATTAGGCAGAGCAGCCCGTCTTGTTTGGAAACAAGCATCGTCCTCGCCCCAACAAAGTCGGGGCCTCCGATTTGCATGGCGTCAGCCGGGGCGTCCAGGTGTGCCCCGTCATCACAGCCGAGGGAGCGAGCCCGGGCCGGAAACTGCACGTTCCCACTTTCGGCATCAAATCTGAGCTCGAATCACTTTCTTCCACCCGGTCAGGAGCGCGTCCGACCACCTCCCCTTACCACCACGAGGCCACAGAACACATCGTCAGGAGAAACGAACCCGCCAGCGTTACCCGTGTCTACGTCTCATACACACGCTCTCCCGCCAGGTCTCAGGTTTCCAGGGCAGGCACTGCAGATGCTTTAGGCACAGAAACTCTCTCCAGACAGAATTCAGACAGAACCCAAATGTATAAAACAAGGGGAACACTGATCCCTCATGCAAAAAAAGGACATCATTTTCCCCAAAACTGCAGAAGGACCTGCAGAGAGCCTCACAGCACCGTCTGAAAACCACTGATCCACGGACAAGCTCCTCCGCGACAGCGACGGGACAGGAGAAGCCCAAGTGTCCTGGAGCTGTCTGCACCTGGATCCACACCCGGCCTTCAAGGCCTGCTCAGCCATGAAACTGGGCCATTTCCAGCCTCATACGGCTTTTGCTGAGGCTAAGGGAGGTGAGTAACATATGTATCTTGGTGATTCATATTCCTGAACGTGGAAGGATTCACCTGAGACCTCCAAAAGTTCCCTGCCTGGGGCATCAACCTTAGAGACCTAGAACCAGTGGGTCCCAGACACACGTTCTAAGACTAAGACGCACTTAAGGGTAGCTTGTAAAGGTGACCAATCATGTCTGCCAAAGACCAACTGTCATTTAACTTGTAGTACAGTAAACCTTAACAGAATTTCTCAACGAGGTATAATACTCACTGCACTGGTTTTACAAAGCTGGACATATCAGACAAACTCCATTACACCAACACAAGCCCACAGAATCCACAGTAAAGCGAACATCCAGGATTTGCCAGGAGTGCACTAACTACCTATGCTGTCTAAAGACTACATCAAGCCCGGTTTGGTTAGAGAGATTTTAATCTAAATAAAAGCACTTGAGAGTCCGGCATTTCAGAGCATTCAACCACTGCTGAATGTTACATACAGAAGCAGGTGGACTTCAACTTTTATCCTCAATTTCGGGTGGGAACCTGTCTCCTTTTATTAAATGGCAGATGAAGAATTTCTCTGATCAGTCGTAATCACATGCCTGGCTACTCTAATACGTAATGATGCTGTGCTTGCCACTTTCTTCCAGTTTACAAATGTCTCGCTAGGGGCAGGCCCCATTATACATGCCCCACCTCAAAGATGTCCCACCCTAATCCCTGCCACTGGACCAGTGAAAATGTTATGTTTACAGCAATGGCAGCAGGCTAATACAGTTACTGACAAAATGAAAGTTGAAAAAGGAGAAACAGAAATGGAAAATGGACCACAATGTATCACTGAGCAAGTTATAAACAGAACATATCCGGGAAGTACCCGGGTGGGCTGAGAAACTCGGAAAACTAGGAGTGCACCAAAAATGACCAGTTATCTGGGTGGTAGGATACTGGTGATTTTTAGCTGTATGTCCTTCAAGAGGGGAAATTAAGAAACTGCTTTATAAAAATTAATCTGGCTGCAAAATGTCAAGTCAAAATAATAAGTAAAATTTGCATTCTTAATTTAGAAAGGTAAGATGCAAATACTGTTACCCCTTTTACTTCTCCAAAAACTATTCTCAGAAATTACTATTTACTGTAAAATAAAAAATATAGGCTCAGATGATAAATTTGCTCTGTATCAGAAATCAGTGGGTTAAATGGAACTACTTCATTCCAAACATTTTAGGGCTTTCTCCTTTTCTCAACTCCTTTTTGCAGAAAAAGGTACTTTCTACAGTTGATGTTGTGATGAGTATTGTGCAGAAAATGTTAATGTTAAAAAAATTGCTTCTAGTTTTAAGATTTATTTTCTATACAGACGAAATTAAAATTTAGACGGTCTCAAAAATTTGGCATCTTAAAACATTAAAAGTTAAAAATCAAACCTCATTAGAAAACAATGCTAAGAAAAAAGTTAAGCAACCTATTTTTAGTTTGCAGAATTGTAGCAAAGTAATAAGAAAAGTTTTTTTAATTGTATGTATTTCCCTAAAAGCACCCTTTTCCTCAAGGTAATTCTGAAAACTTTGTAGCTATAGAAGAAGACTTAACGGGCCTAGTCAAACTAAGTATCTGGGGTTGGGAAAGCCCCGGAGAGAGGACCTAACAGGAGGCTATGAAGACGGAAGTCTGGTCTGAACGAAGGTGATGATGACACATACACGAAGAGGAAAATGCAACCCCTAACTCAAATGTGTAAAGCAAAGTACATTTGCTTTTTTTTTTTTAATGCCTAAATCACTGTATTTTGAGAGTTCCACCTGTGGTAAAAAAAAAAAAAAAAAAAAAACAGCATATACTTAATCAGAACCTATTAGGCACTACATTAGATACTGAAATGTAATAAATGAGATGCAAAGTAGGAGATGCTTGTGAGATGTCTAGTCAAAAAAGGAGCTGATATACAAAAGAGCTAAAACTGGAGATTAAGAGTTGACAGCCAGATGCTACCTGAAGTAGAAGGGAGGGGGCTTGCCTAAAATAAGAGAAATCTCAACACTTAAAGATTGAAGGGTTCATTAAAGGAAAAGGCAGTACCCCTAGACTGCAACACTTCTCAAACTTTATTGTGCTGACTAACCACCTAGAGATCTTGTTAAAATGCAGAATCAGATCTAGAATCAGAACTAGCCTGAAGCTAGCTGTTCCTGAGATTCTGCATTTTTAACCAGGTATGACCAATGCTCCTGGCTGAGGCCCATGCTAAGTAGCAAAGGTCTAAAGAACTTAGAAGCAAAGGTGAGAGAAAACTGGGAAAGGGCTGTATCTCAGAAGTCAAGGGAAGATGGGGATTTAAGAAGATATCCAAAAACTCACACATGCATCAATATTAGAACGACTATGCTTTATTACATTCTTATGAGCAACTTGTGTTATTTCTGTAATCAGAAAAACATTTTTTAAAAAGGCAAGAGATAGACATGTTTAAATATGCAACAACTCAATATAGTATCTATGAACTCTTAAGAAAATTACTTGATAAAGTCATCAAATCAAGTGATGAATGAAAGTAACTAAATCAGAAATGGTGATCCTGTTGTAAAAGGATTAAGGTTAGTCAAGAGTGACTCCATCTAAATACAGAACTAAGACTACACTGGGGGTATTACAAGTACACATAGGAACGTAAATACAAATCCTGGTAAGTTGCAAATAATTATGAAATAATTTAAAAATCATATGGTAAGGAAATAGTAAAAAAATGGGACAGTTGACTACGTGGAACCTACTAAGAGGTTAGGTAAGGTTAGGCCATGGTTTGGCAAACAGTAAAGCTAAATGAATCAAGACCCAGATCTGAACACTTTCACAAAAATTAATTCAAAATGGATCATAGACCGAAAAGTAAACTGTAAAACTATAAAAGTCCTAGAAGATAACACAGGGGAAAATCGAGAGGACCTTGGATTTGGCAATGACTTCTAGAAACAACACTAAAGACATGAACCAGGAAAGAACTGGTTAAGTTGGACTTGATTAAAGTTTAAAATTTCTGTTCTGCAAAAGACACTGTCAAGAGAATGAGAAGACAACTTACAGCTTGGGAGAAAATATCTGCTAAAGACATATCTGATAAAGGACTATTACCCAAAATGTACAACGAACTCTAGAAATTCAACAAGAAAACCTGATTTAAAAATGGACCAACGACCTTAACAGACACCTCGCCAAAGAACATACACAGGTGCAAATGGGCATATGAAAACTTGCTCCCATCATATGGCATCGGGGAAATGTGAGTCGAAACAACGGGGTACCACTACACCTACGAGAACGGCCAGCATCCAGAACGCTGACACCACCAATCGCTGGTGGGCATGTGGGGAGCCACAGGAACTCTCATTCACCGTTGCTGGGGTGCGAAACGGCGCAGCCACTGAGGAAGGCAGTCTGGCGGTTTCTTACAAATCTAAACATCCTCGTACGGCGAGATCCAGCAATCACGCTCCTCAGTACCTACCCACGTGAGCTGAAAACTTACGTCCACACAACAACCTGCACGCAGATGTCTACAGCAGCTTTATCCATGACTGCCTAAACCTGGCAGCAACGCAGATGTCCTTTAGTAGGTCAGTGGATAAACTGGTCCATCCAGACAATGGATTATCACGCAGAGCCAAAAAGAACCAATCTAGCAAGCCATGAGAAGACATGGAGGAACCTCACACGCATGTTAGTAACTCACAGATGCCATCTGAAAAGGATACCTACTGCATGACTCCAGTTATATGACATTCTGGAAAAGGCAGAACTGTGCAGATCAGTGTTTGCCAGAGGTTAGTGGGGGAAGGAAGGATGAATAAGTAGATCACAAAGGATTCTTGGGGTGGTGAAACTGTTCTGTGTATGAAAACGGTGGATACATATCATCGTACGTTTGTCAAAATTCTAACATACAATTATGTGTAAACCATGGACTCTGGGTGATAAGTGACGTATCAAGGTAGGTGCGTCAATTATAATAAATGTACCCTCTGGTGGGAGGGCAGGCTGGTATGGGGAGACTACGAATGGGGGAGACAGGGTGAATGTGGGAAATCTCTGTACCTTCTGTTCAATTTTGCTGTGAACCTCTAACTTCTCTAAAAAATAAAGCTCATTTAAAAAATAGGAACACTGTGGTAAAATACATCATTTAACCAACATAAGCATAATCTTAAAAAATCGATGTATTTCCATAGCAGTTCTCTAGTTTTCAATTCCCAGACAGCAGTTTCACTGTTCAGTAATACGCTACTGATAACCTCGAGACATGCACCTATTCCTATAGTAAAAAGTACAGTGAATCTGGCTGGAATCAGTAGTTGAAATCTGAATTTCTACTTCAACACTAATTACTGTTGGCATGGTATAAAACTACAATATCCCAAGTCCCAACTTTCTCATTTGTGAAACGAGAAAACTGACAACAGGGTTTTTGGACACTGAGATCAAATACGTGGGACCGTTCCGTGCGTCACAACAAACTCACTTAGCGATGTTTACAGAGCCATACTGGGAACCCTGCAATGAACCACCGAAGAAAAAGACCCAGATTACACAGGATTGGACTGAAAATGATGTTTTAACCTTCTGTGTTCTTTTCAGAACCTCAATTCGGAATTGTCTGAAATCTGATAAAAATCAGCGTGCTGTGCAAAGGCTACACTGGGCACCCACCAACCTGTAAGGCAGTGTGCCAGCGCCTTCGCACTCACGCTTCACTTGTCTCATGAAGGCAGTCATGTCTCCATTTTGCAGATGAGAAAATTAAAGATCGGAAAATTTAAGAAGTACTAAGAGCAGAGCCAGACCGTCTGCTCTGTCCCTAAATCTCCATGTCTTACAAGTAACTCTAAAAACAGTAAAGCACCGTCTCCTTCTCAGTGTGGTTCAGGATGTTTAACAGCATCAACGTACCTTTTCAATGTGAATAGTGACCAAAACACAATTTCCCTAAATTATTTAAACCAAACCTTTCGTCACAGCAAGCAGTTGCTTGAAGTTGGTTTCTGTTGTTTTGGTATCAAAGCGGCAGACTCTGACAGTGTGGGCCTGCCAGCAAACCCTCAGACATTCAATCGAAGCATCACGAAGAGATAGGAACCAAGAACTAAGAGTGAGAGGGGGTCAAAGAGGCTTCCTCAACCATTTCATGTCAAGCACACATCAGCAAACGACAGAACGAAGAAAACGCACGTCAAGTGACGGAAGACACGCCGGTCTAGATTACAACACAGTCACCGCCGCGGTGTGACCGCGTGTCACGTCAGCGTCCAGCCGAAGCTTCCGAACACTAGTTGCTTGGCTACGTGTGTCCGAGTGTGAACACGACGCCGGTTTACGGCCCATGTTTCACGCCCTCTCGGGATGTAAAACCATCACAGTGAAACTAGATTCCACTGAAACAGCCAGTTTGTGTCTTCCTAAACGTTACAACTGAAACGCTAACCAAACCACGTTAGTTACTTCAAAGAAGGACCACCACGTGACCTAACTCTCACTCTCATTTCCCTCAGAGTCTATTCTGAGGGCGGGGGGAGGGGTCCAAATTTTTCTACAAAAATTAAAATGCTGCTTTTTCCTGTCTGATAGTCGAAAAACCAGTAGCGCATTCTGAGTCATCGGAAAGCATGCTGGACTGGGTGCCCGGTGCCTGGGGACCCATCACGCCGGCTCCGAGCGGCCCCACAGGACGCTGATGGCACCGGTGGCCGCAGAGAAAGGCAGCGCACCACACAGTGTGGGCTGCCAGCGGGCGGGGAGGGGTAGTGGAGGAATTGACGTGATCTGCTACCAGCTCGAGTGGATTTTTCTGATCGCTGTGCTCATGTGGGATGGAGGTGGGGAACGAGGGCGGACCGGGGAGACTGGCTGGGCTGTAGGCTAGCGCTGGGGGTGTGCGGAGTGGCTGGATTCTGGATGTTTCCAGAGGAGGCACAGTAAGGGTTCCTGGCTGTCGTAGACATGAGGTGTGAAAAGAGGACTGGAGGGCGACTTCAGGGCTTCGGAAGTGAGTGCCGAAGGGTGGGGGGCGGCTGTGGGTAGAGCAGCCTGGGAGGAGGCAAGGCGTTCAGCCTCGTCCCGCACTCCCCCCCTGAGCACACCTCAGGGGCAGTCGGATGAACTTATCTGGGGTTTAAGACAAATCTAGAGAGGCGTTTGGGTTTGTTTGATCTGGGCTGGATAAAAATTTTGAAGTCCTTGTCAGTATCGATAGAATTTGAAATTATAAGACCGAACGGGGTCACCGAAGGGAAGGAAAGTGGCCTGTGGACACTTCTCAGTTTCAAGACGTGGGGGAAGGAGCGAGAAGCCGCCCAGAGGCGGGATGGCCGGGGTGGCCTGGGCAGCCAGCCAGGCGGGACCCGTGGCGGTCGGTGCGCTCCCTTTACTCGCCGACTTCATCCCCCACCTCTTGGCCCTCGCCCCCTCGCCTAGCCTCCGCGTTCCAGGCGGCGAGGCTGCCCCTTTGGGCCTCTGCCTTGAAACGCCTTTTCCCTGGATATCCACCTCCTTGGAACCTCGGCTTGTCAGTGAGTTTCTCGGTGAGGCCGGCCCCGCTCCTGTCTGAAACACTGACCAGCACTCTGCCCGCTGCCGCTGCCACTCTGCACCCCCCACCCTTGCCTGTTCCACCCCCCTTTCTCTCTTCCCCAACTTCCCTGCCCCATTGCTACCCAACGTTCTCCCATGGAATGTATTACTTTCTAGCAAGCTATACAACTGACTTATTATTGATCAGGTTCACTGTTGTAGCCTCCCCATCCACCCCCAACCTGAAAGGTAAGAATTTTTGTCTGGTTCAATGACGTATCCCGTTTAAACCGTCAGAACCGTGACTGGCACACGGCACAGGCTCGATAAATATCTGGCGGATGAATACATAAATCAGAAAGCAAAACACCTTTGGACTTTTGAGCAGTAACATCCAAAGCTAGACGCAAAAGAGCGATGCTTGTTAAAACCCTCTAAGAAAATGATCACCATTCTAGAATTCGATGCCCAAATTATCCTACAAGCGTTGAGAGGGTAGAATGATGATGCAAGGTCTCGAAACATCATTTCCCCCGGCGATGCTCTCAGGAAGCTCCTGGAGGACAAGCTCTCAAATGCAAGCGAGTGGACCGAGGAGGAGGAGGACACAGGGGCTACCATAACCAGAAGACAACCCACGGGAAAGAGAAGGGACGCTTAGGACGCCGACGACTTTGCACTAGAGGAAGAAGGCGACGTGGGACATCCAAGCGACTTGGACGTTTCAACAAGTGGCGAGGCGGTGGGGTAGCATGAGTGGTAAGCACAGAGAGGACAAAACAGAAAAGTATTAACTACAAGGACAAATGTACAAACACAAACCCAACAGTGCAGAGAAAGAAGTAACTTAAATGTCAGTCTACATGCACGTAAGCACGCACGTCCCAGGTGATGGGGCAGAGAAGATGGTGGGACATCCAAATGGCAGAATGGGGTGCAAAGACCTCAGGGGAGGGGTGAGAGAAGGGGAGGGGGAGGCCAAGCTTAGACGCAGAAAACAGATACCAGAGATGGAACACGGAACGACAGGGACACAGAACATCACGAACTGCAGGATACATGGATCCCAAGCACAGACTTCATCCTTTGGAACTACACAGCTCAAACGGGCACAGTTCTGATGTGGTGCTCATTTCATGGGAAATACCTACAAGCATTTAAGTCCGATCTATGCTGCTTCAAAAAACGTGACACGCACACTGAGACCAGGAACTAGACCCTCGGGTCTGCAATGGTTACTGCCCAATTATCAGATTATGAGTGAGCTCGGGGGAGGCGAGGGTACGTTTCCGTGTGCATTTCGCAAATGTCCCATACAACATATGTACTATTTTGGTAATAAAAAAATAAATTTTAAAATATCGGTGCATACTTTGTGTCCCCACACTTCCCTTCTATTGAACTGCTGGTGACCTAAGACACAAATTGAAAAGCTGAGAAATCAAAAGTTATTTTTGTATGCTGTTTTGATTCTTTTTTTCTTTAAATGCTTCAAATAAATGGATACTTAGAGGGAAAAAGTATTTTTAAAACAACCTATTCATACTTAAAAATCCCATATATTCCATACATATACACACATATTTTAATTTATAATTAAAAACCCTTAAATTTTGCACTTTAAAAGTTAATTATAAGACAGAATAAGATTTATCTGATCACCTCTCCAAACAAAATCAAGAGTACACTCCACAGAAATTAACTCACAACTCTGTATTGACAAGACGCCCAACGTTGTCCCTTAATGAAGCTAAACCAGGGTCCTTCGCAACAACAAAAGTTTGAACTTTGGCAGAATTCAAGGGAGTAAAAGGTAAATCGCCAGTATAGCACATAATATACACTTCCTGTAAAATTCAACACTGGCATTCTTAGTTTAAGAAAATATTTCTCACTGACAGTATCTGCTCTATGTAGATTAGTTCTCCAAAGTTTTCTCATCCAACCTCCTCTTTCTAGTTCCTTCCTCTGCCCTCAATGCTTCTTCCTTGCTGTTTGAAACAAAGCAAATGAAAACAAACAAAGCCGCAGAGTAAGTTCAGCTGGGTTGGGCAACCTTAAAGCTAATGAAAGGTCTCTGCCGATTCCATTCTGGCCACTGCGGCTCACGCCTAGAGACTAAAATGACCCGGAATGGATTATCTTGCCTTTATCATTCAGCCTCGAGCTCCTGAAGGTTCCAAAAAAAAAAAAAAAAATCAAAGTAAAAGTACGGGGACACAAAGAGACCCCCACTACATTGTTCCGTTCCCATAAAGTTCAAAAGCAAGGCCAAATCAATCTGCTGCCCTGAAGTCAAGAGGTGGTGGGAGGGAGGCAATGTAAGGAGGGGGGAGGGGGCTTCTGGGTCTGGTACGGGCCTTGTTTCTCGACCTCGGAGCTGTTATGAATAACGTGCTCTCTCTGTGAAAATTCAGTAAGCTGTGCACTTACAATCTGAGCACCTTTCTGCACATACTCATGCTATACTTCAACCAAAATAGTATGCTTCGCAAAAATAATCCTCCTATTGTTCTAGAGAGCCTCCTAGAACCTCTTGGGAGCAACAGGACGGAGATCGGCACGGCTAGCATTCCACAGCTCTCTTCCCCTCGCCGTTTTTCATCGTGTCTCTCTCTGCTGCATCTTTAACCTGCCCAGCAGCATATTCTCTAACTATACCTACTCTCCACTGATGGCTCTGCCCATGCCGCCTCGAAAACATACAACGGAAGCCATCGAACGCTGACGTGCCACCTCCTTCCCTCCTGTCAGCATGGAAGCAGCAGCCTACTGGCCTCACTGTCCCCCCACTCCCCCACTGTCCCCTCACCCCATCATCCCATCACTCCTGCGTCAGTCTCTCCCTCCTTTCTACCGGTTCACTCCCTGTAACTTCTGAACACGCTCCAGTAGCTCATGTGGCTTCTGTGACCCCAGACCCCCGATTCCCCTTCTACCTCATGGATCAGTGTGGATGTCTCTTAAGATACCTCATATGCAACAAGCCGGGACTTTGAAGTTTACCACGACCCCTCTGTCCGAAGCCCTCGGTCCCATGCCCCATCTGGCCTTTCACATGTTGGCAAATGGCACCACCAGCCACGACTGCTGCAGCCAGAAACCTCGGAGCTCCTTCCCTCCCTCGCCTGGTATCTAACCCACCAGCAAGTCCTGTTCATGCTGTCTCCAGATCCACCTCAAATCCATCTACTACTCTTCATCTTCACTGCCACCACCTTAATCCGGGTCACCATCAACCACTTTCTGCCTGATCCAA
Source organism: Cynopterus sphinx (assembly GCA_030015415.1). Classification (NCBI taxonomy): domain Eukaryota; kingdom Metazoa; phylum Chordata; class Mammalia; order Chiroptera; family Pteropodidae; genus Cynopterus; species Cynopterus sphinx. Next base: position 1,773,774 of record CM057386.1, read on the forward strand.
GAGATCAATTCAAACCAATCAATTCTCCACACAGCTAAAGCAATCTTAAAAGTTAAAAGTGGATTACGTTACTCCTTGAATTAAAACTTTCTGATGGCTTCTCAGTACCCTTAAAATAAAACTTACTTTGACTCTGCAGGATCAGCCCTCTGCTCCTGCAACTCTCCTGAATTCCTAGAACAGGCCAGGCTCATTCCCGGGGGCCTTTACCTGCTCCTTCAGTGGGAGCTGCTCCCCCTCCCCAGGTTCCAGGCTCCCGATTCTTTTATCACAGCTTAAGTGTCACCACTTCTGACAGCAGGTCTCCCGGCTACCCCCCTTCTATGCTTTACTTCAGCGCTTTTGACTCCTTTACAATAAGTACATATCACAATTCTTAATTATTTTAACTTCCCTCTCTAGAATATAAGTGGCAATACTTAGAGAAATTAAGTATTTCATTATTTAAGCACTCTGAGTTAGGCAACGCGCTTTCAGATGCAAAAGCAGGGAGTGTCCCAGCTCTCACGGAGCTTCAAGTCACAAACATAGCTAATAAGTGAGCAAGCCAAGAGACACATCCAGGTTTAACTCTTAAGAGCCTGTCCTCTTGACCCCTAACTATACTGCCACTCTAGCAGCAGGGCACTGAGGGGTGGGGCGGGGGGGTGTCAATATACATATAAAAAACGTTCCCGTGCTAATGCAACAGAGGCTTGCAGAAGTTTAAGTAATCTGCCCAAAGTAGCACAGAGAAGACACTGAGATTCAAAGGTCATGAGCAAAGGCACAGAGATGTTAAAGTACACAGAGTTCAAGAAACAAAAGGAAATTCGGTTTGAGTAGGTAAGAGAAATGGAGGATGAGGCCAGAGAAGCATGTTAAGGATAGTGTGAGGGTGTTAATGTCATTAGATAAATATATACACTGAACACCAAATATGTATGTACCAGCACAATGCTAAACTCTAGAATAAAGGTGATCAAAACGAAGTGCCCACAGAGGCCGCAGTCCACGGCGTGCGGTGGGGGTGGGAGCAGTAGTGCAGATACATTACAGTCCAGGGGACACACATTACAGTAGGGCCAAGGAAAGTGCAAAGGGAACACGAGAGATGACACTCAAGTCCAGAAGGAGCATCTCAACCAAGTGACGTCAGGCTGGGGTTAGAGTTTAGTGGGGAGAAAACATGATCCATGCAGGCACCTGCACACACACGGTGGAAAAGGGCCGGGGAGGAACTATAGAGCCAGCACGAGAGCAGCCGTGTACTCACTATCCGTATCAAGGAACTTGATACTGATGGCCCTGGAAGTCTCCCACATTAGAAAGCTCCCCTAAATGGCAGTTAGGAAGAGCTGAAGGGAGGACAGAGGCCAAAAGCAGGCAGCAGAGAAAGACTGACTATAAATGTGAAAATGAGAGAGAGGAACTGCCAGACCTGAGCTAACCAGACACTGGGGTTTGATGACTAACTGGAGGTGGAGGGTGAAAGCCTTGGACGCCCTGTTAGAAACAATAAAGGTTTTAGCTGGACGCCTATATCTGAAGTACCCTGATACATAAAAGCGGACACATATCATCATACATTTGCTAAAACTCATAACATGCAACACCAAGAGCAAGCCATGGGCTTCGGGTGATCACGTGTCCATGTAGGTACACCAGCTCTAAACCGTTCTGCTCTGGGGATGCTGATCATGGGAGGCTTGTAGAGCACAGGAGCTCCCAGTACCCGCCTTTCAATTTTGCTGTGAACCTAAAACTGCTCGAAAAAATGACCTGCAGGAGAGAGACTTACATGAGTCTCAACTTCAGCAAAGACATCCGAGCACTGTCGGCACGCAGACGGTAGCTGGTCAGGAGACGAATATGCCTCGAGTATTAGGCGCTGATGGTGGAGGAATTAAAACCACGATCCCTGCCCTGGCACATGCTCCAGTAACTATGTCCACGGAAAACCAGTTTAAAGTGCGTTAGAAACATGGTTTCTATTTAAAAGAAACCATTAAGGAAACTTATTATAAACAGGAAAAATTTACCTCCAGTTGTGTTTTCTGGAAGGGGAAGAGAGGGAGGGAGCCTGAGGTTTTCATATATTAATTATGCTTGTAGTAAGGTCTATACCAAAAATACCCAGAATTTAAACATTTTACAAGGGTGTACAGAAAACCCATTATAATCGAAAGTCTGTAACAGATCTCTTTAAGGAAAAATACCTCCAATCTTTAGAAACTGAGTAAATCAAGTGCTCTAAAATATAAGTGGTCACTTTGCAAAGTTGGTCAACCATTGTTACCCTCATTATGTACGACCTGCTCTCAAAACACTGAAAATAAAGTCCTAGCCCTCAAATTACATTGCCCTAGCTAGATATTCCTTTGTAACTCCTATTAATTTTAGTCTGATTACAAGTCTCCTTAATTATAGATATTAAAAAGTACTGCTTTATAGCTATTTTACAAGAATTTCCCAAAGCTTAGAAGGAAGATATAAAGCTTAAATCGAAATGAATTTGTTTCTGAATTTGTTGACTGTGGAATACTTATCCTGAAAAGTTGCATTTCTATTAATGCCCTGTACTTCAGTTTAAAATATTAAATGTTGCTAAATTATGCTGGAAAGGTGCCATGAGGGGTCAGTTAGACCAATTCTCTAATATATCTAAAGGAAACATTTGGCAAAGCAGATTTTAGGGCTGTTACCAACCATTCCTGATCACGAAGTCTACATCTTCAATTTCCAGAATGAAAAATTATACAATTTATAATCCACTTGAAGTCTCAGAATCTACCTATCGCCAAGTTCTCGGAACAGCTAACCGACACCCTCTTCTCCTCCACAATTTGAGCCAATATCTCCCCGATAAAGCTACCAGACCATTCCATTTAGCACTCCGCTCTGCTCTTCAGTAACGTCTAAAAGACGGTGACAACAGAGACACCTAACACTCAAAGGGACTCACTGTCCCACTTTCCGAATCAGTTAACTCGGGTCCTCGGAAACACACTGATCCATAAACGCCCAAGTGCTCAAAGGAAACCTCGTTCTAACCAACTTGACTGTTGAAATCCCACACCACGTAAGACCGATCCGAACCCCTTACCAGGAACACTTCCACACGCCGGCGCCTCAAAACGCCCGTCTCATTGATCACGGAAACCCCTCGTTTTCACTTGCAACAACGCAATGCACTAAAGCCCGAGCCCCGGCGATTTGATGACGTGCTCGCCCTGATCCCAGCCCGTGCGCGCCCAACGTCTCCTTCGGGCCAAGATAACGCCCGAGTTTGGTGACCGGATGGCAGCGGCCGGAGCCGCGGGGCCCAGCCCTGCTCCTGGGAGCTCCGGGTCCCGGCCAGCCCGCGAGGTCGGCGCCGCCCCGACACCCGTGTCGCAGACCAGGGGCACGAACCGGGAGGCTTCAGGATTCCGCCCAAGGTCACAGACCGGCGGGGCAGGGTTGGAACCGGGGCCGGCTAGAGTCTGCGCCGCCACCGTGCACTGCCGGGGGGAGCTGACAACCGACCCTCGACGGCGGGGCGGGCCGGGCCCGGCGGCCGCGCGGGTGACTGACAGCTCGGGCCGGGCCCGGCGGCCCGAGCGCGCCGCCGGCGCCGCTCCGCAGATCGGGGCGGGCAGGTGCTCACCTTTCCAGGGCCGGGGGACGAGAAACCTGCGCAAGCCCGCGGCCCAGGTGACCCACATCCCTCAGTCGCAGGTCCGCAGCGCCGGCGAGGACCCGGAGGACCCGACCAGGAGCCTGGGACGCCGGGGCTCTGCGAGCGGGGCCGGCGGGCGCGCTCCCCCCGCTCACGGCACAAACAGGGGAGGAGGCCGCGGGGCCCCACCGCACAATGCGGGCCGCGGGGGGCGCCCGGGGACGCGGCCCGGGGCCGGGGCGGGCGGGTGCGGCCCCGGGCCGGGGCGGCGCGGGAGGGGAGGGGGGACGGGAGGGGACGGGACGGGAGGGGCCGGGCGCAGGGCCGGCGCGGCCCGCTCTCAGCTGACCTCCGCCATGTTGGCCGCACGGCCCGGGACCCTCCGCCACAAAGGCCGGCGCCGGGGCGCGGGGCCGCGGGCGCCTCCCCCGGGGGCCGGGCCGGGCGGCCGGGGGCCCTCCCCGCCCCGCGGCCGCGCTGCGGCCTGGCCCGGGCCCGGGGGCGGGGGCCGGCGGGGAGGGGCGGGGGGCGGCGCTCGGCCGGGGCCCTGCTCGGGCCCAGACAAAGGCGCCCGCCCGCCCGCCGCCGCCGCCGCCGCCGCCGCCATGGCCGGCCTGGTCCGCGCCCGGGCGCCCGCCCGGCTCCTCCCTCCGCGCCGGGCCCCGCTTACCTGTGGGCGGAGAGCGCGCCTCGGACCCCGGTCCGGCTCACACGCGCTGCGTCGCCCCCGCCGCCGCCGCCTCCCCGCGCCGGCACCGACGGGACGCCCTGGGCCGCCGCCGCCGCCGCCCGAGCGCGCGCCCCGCAACGGCCGCCCGGCTCCCCCCGGCCGCCGCCGCCGCCGCCGCCGCGCGCGTCCTCGAGCCCGCCGCGCGCGCCCGCTAAATACCACACACTGCGCCGGCCGCCATGGGAGGCGCGGCCCCGCGCGCGGCGGCGGGAGGGGGCGGGTCTGCGCGCGCAGGCGCACGGCGCGGCCGGCGGCGCCCGGGGCGGGGCCTCCCCGTGGGGCGGGGCCGCGCGCGCAGGCGCACTGGCGCGGGGCGGGGCTCCGTGCACAGAGGCCGGGAGTGGGGCTCCGCGCGCAGGCGCACGGCGGCGGCGGCAGGGGGCGGGGCTCCGCGCGCAGGCGCACTGCCGCGGGGCGGGGCTTCGCGGGGGCGGGACGCGCGCAGGCGCATTGGCGCGGCCGGCGGCGGCCCGCGTGCCCGTCGGGGCTCCCGGCGCCTCGCGCCCAGCAGACGCCCGTCCCGCCCGGGGGCCGGCGCCTGTGTGCGCGTCGGGGACCCCCTGACCCCCCCCGGCCGGCTCGCGCTGCCCGCGGGGCCTTGTCCCGGGGCCGGGGTCGTCCTGCCGGGGTGGGGGTGGGGGTGCGGGGACCCCGCTCCCGGCCCCGCCCGTCCCGCGCCGCGCCCGGCCGCCCTTCCCGAGCAGGAGCCACGCGCTGCCCGTCGGGCCGCCGGCGGGTCCCCACCCCGGGGCGCGCGCCCAGCCCCGCCCTCGGGCCGAGCGGCGAGCGCCAGGCTTGTCCCGGCCGCGAAGGCCGCCCCTTCCCGGGCCTCGCGCCCGGGAGCGGCAGGGCCCGCGCCTCCTCTTTAAGTACGAATATCTCTTAAGTTCCCGGCCCTCGGGCGGACACGCTGTGTCCTGGACCCCTGGGTAACGCCCCCGGCCTGGCCGTCCCGGGTTAGGGCCCGCGCGGGAGGCGCCGTGCCAGCTCCTAAAGGGACTGCGGGCCGGAGGCGGGCGCGGGGCTCTCCGCCGCACTGCAGCCCGCCTGCCCGCAGGACGCCCATCCAGCGGGGTCTACGCCAGCGCCCAGCTCCCCTCCCCTCCCGCTCCGCAGCTGAGCGCGCAGGGTCACCGTCCTCAGGTCCCGGTGCAGGCCGCCGCGGCCAGCTTCCTCCCGCGACAGACTGTCCCCGCGTCCGCGCTCGGCGTGGCTGCTGCCTCCCCCGGGAGCCTCCACACAGCCAGTGTTTCCCGAGGTCGAGGAGGAGACAGAGCGCCCTTAGCCACAGGCTGTATGCCACTCGTGGGCTGGTCCCCAAACCCCAGTCAGTTGAAGAGCCTGAGCCATTGACCTCGTGCGGTAACTGATGGTGCTGTCACCCATTCATTCAGCAATAAGTATTTACAGAGGGACCCGAGCACGTCTGTGTACCCTGAGCGTAGTGGCGGAGCGCCTAGTGAGGACGGCATTCATTCATTCATTCATTCATTCATTCATTCATTCCACCAGGACCAGGCACCCTGCTCGGTTCTGCGGGCGCAGAGCCACTAGCCCTGCACTCACAGGATGTACAGTCTAGTGGGGGGACACGAACAGTGAGCAGTCTCCCAAACGTATCACCACAGCTGTGAAAATGTTACCAACAAAACAAAAACGGTGCCTGACGCTAAGGCACGTAACAGGCCGGGTGTGTAATAGGTCCCGGGACCGAGTAGAGAACGGAAGGCGTAGGAGGAATTAACCCGGTCGAGAGGCAGTGTGGAGGTGAAACTTGAACGAGGGCAAAAGCACTTCAGAGCCTTGCATGCTAAGCAGACTGGCCGATTTCAGGGGCTGAAAAAAGAGCTGCACTTGGGGCCATTCCCCTTGGGGGAAGGGGTCGGACAAGGGAGTGGAAGGGCACAGGACACGGGTGTGGTGTAGACACCGGTGCCCATGACATCAGTGGTGATCTGAGACTGCGAGGCTTCGTGGGCCAGCGGCCCCTAGTTATGTAAGGGACAACAACACCTCTCAGGCTGGCAAAGACCAAGGAAAGACTCACTGAGGAATGAGTTTTAGAGCTGAGCCTTGGCGAAAGGGCAGGAGGTTTCCAGAGGAAGACAGAAGGCGTTCCAAACCAATGTGACCCAGTGAAGGGACAATCACAGGAGAGAACAGCTGCAACCAACCTGAGTGGGGGGGACAGAGGTGTGGCTTGGCTGAGGAAGTTGGCCGGAGTGAGCGAAGACTGACCAGGGAGACGAGGGGCTTGCGGGGTGAGGGTGTGTGTACCTTCCATGTAGTCAGTCTCTGGAGTCACAGAGAATCGGGGCCTAATAAGGAGACAAAAAAGAAGTTCTTTGTAGAGTGGCCATTATGAGGTTTGTCGATTTCAGTTCAATTCCGGCAAAACTCAGCTTCACAAGATAAAATAGAGAACTTGGTTTTAACATACAAAACAGATCTCGACCAACCAAATAAAAAAGGTAGGCACGAAGCAAAGTCATGGGACATGCAAGTCTAGACAGATGACCCAACGGCATCGCACCTTACCAGGAGTAGGCTGCAAACCCCGCCCACGACAAATAAGAGTAATTGTTAAAAATGATTATTTCAAGATCACCTTTGAAAATCCTTTGAATCGCCCATAAATTACAGTATCCATTGTTCTGTTGGCACCACCCCATGCCAGGTGTGTCTGTATGTCAGACGTTTGTATAGCAGATGCCCAGCATCTGATAAAGTTTACTCACACAAAATACGATTATACGGTTTTCTTAGTTGCACTATTTAAATGAGATTTTCCTCTCACATTTTTTGGGGAGAAGATATAACTCCTCCGCCTATGGGAGGGCCAAAGGAGTTCAGTTTTGCTCAGTTTGGAGGTCAGTTTTCCATTTTCACAGCAATATGCCAGGACTAGCCAGGTGGCCTTGTACTGTGAAGGTTGCAGATGTCCCTTTCCGGCCCTAAGGGAGAGCACTGCTCTGGGGTGAGATCCCAATGGCACCCGCTCCCAGAACCTTTTGTCCTCCCTGCGAACAGTATAATGGATATCAAGTAAAGAGGATTTGCCAATGTGGCCATTAAAACTCCAGACACCCTACTTGAACAAAATCAAGCGTTGGCCCCCTCAGTTGCCCATCCCTTCTCCTACCCAACAGCATTTGGTCCATCTGAAAGTGACAGTATCTCACCTGGCCCACCGGTGACAGCCAGGGACCTTGTAAACCGGTGGGCGCTCTGAAGCTGCGGGCGTGCTCAGGACAGAGTGTTCCCCAAAGATGCCACATGCCACCGGGCTCGGAGTGCTGAAGCTTTGAAGTCAGCCTCTCAGAGCAACTTCTGCCTCTGGAATTCTCTCACTTGCTCTTCTTGGCTCGGCTCGGCTCGCTGCTCTCCAGAAGCGTCAAAATTACTTCTTCTTTCTCCCGCTGCCTTCTATACAAAACTAATCTCATTAATTGCACCTCCACTAATCTTCACTAGGTTTAGGAGCAGTTCAATCCCATTGAGTTAATTCCTACCCAAGGAATGGCTGAGAGGCAGGGTGGGCCGCACACATCTCTCCTATAAATGTTAAACTCAGAAGGAAAAGAGCCTTCTGGGCCGGCGGACTCCTCTGCTTCCATGACAGTCAATCTATGGAAAAGAGTTTCCTAAAAGGTAAAGCCAACCCAAATAGTGCTCTAACTGATGGGATTTCAGGACGAGTGCCAAGGATTTTTAGGCCACGTGGGGGAAGTATTTCAGGGTAAGGAGTCTTCCCGGTGCCTTCAAATCACATCAAATGGCAATTTCATCTACTCCAACGGAACAGGGAGCACCAGTCCTGCCGCTGGCCTGTAACAAATGCTCCGGCGACAGTGAAAGGCTTTGCTCTCCTCTTTCCTGCTGATGGATAAAGCAAGCACTGGCGATCGCGTCCGTATTGTGGGCTCCTAGATAAATTTATAATCAATCACCTGATCTTCCTTCCTTCCTTCCTTCCTTCCTTCCTTTCTTTCTTTCTTTCTTTCTTTCTTTCTTCCTTCCTTCCTTCCTTCCTTCCTTCCTTCCTTCCTTCCTTCCTTCCTTCCTTCCTTCCTTCCTTTCTTTCTTTCTTTCTATTTGAAACATTTTTGTGGTGTCATTAACAAAATCTGATGTGTCAGCTGTACATTTTAACAGTAAGACATATATATATGTGTATACATATATATATATACATTGCATGTTCACCTCCCATAGTTAGATTTCTTTCCGTCACCACCTATTTGACGCCTTTTATCCTGTCTACCTTCCCCCACCCCGCACCTTCTGATAACCACTAGTCTATTGTCCATGTCCAAGAGTCTCCGTTTGTCATATTTGTTATTGCTTTTAGATTGATATCCCACATAGGAGTTATGTTATGTGGTTTTCAACTTTTCCTGTCTGGCTTATTTCACTTAGCATGATTATCTCGAGGTCCATCCATGTCGCAAATGGCAGAATTTCATCTCTTCTATGGCTGAGTCATGTTCCATTGTATCTATGCATCACAGCTCCTTTATCCCATCATCTATCATACGACACCTCGGTTGCTTCCATGTCCTGGCCGCCATGATTAATGCTGCTATGAGCATCGGGGTGCAAATATCTTTTCAGACATGGGTTTTCAAGTCTTTGGGGTAAATACGCAGTAGACATCTGATTGTTTTAAGCCATGAAATGTGTGGCAATTTGTTGCAGCAGCCACAGGTGACCGGTGCAGACAAAAGAAATCTCCAGTCAATGCAGATGCAAAGAGAAATTAGAGTCCACTGAGGACTGTACCTTTCGAAGATCACAGAACGTCGGGAAACAAAGCAAGCAGGCCCCTAGGCACATCTGCCACACAGTGGAGGAGGAAGGCGTCTGCCCAGTTTAGTTATTTAGAGACGGAGGAGGCCACTGAAGCTCAGTGAGGTCCGTGTTTACACCTGTTCAGCCTCACAGCCATTTGGTCCCTCGATCCTGTTAAAAGAAGCAAAGGCCCGTCTGCTGACAGCTTAGTGGCAGTGTCTCTGCACATTTGACCGACTGACTCTTAGTAACTCAGGAACTCACTCGGGAGCAGCTCCTCGCAGCCCATTGCTTAAGCGACAGGAGCACACACGAGCCGAGCTGGCGTTCCAGCACGTGCGTGTGTGTCTTCAGACCCTCACTTCTTCCTTTCTCGTTCTTTCTTTTAATAATAAGTTTGAAAAGTAGTTCTCAGAGACGGCTTGTAAGAAAAGCACCCGGGCTTACAACATCACCGCTTTAACGAGCCGAGAATTCTGGTTTTTTCCCTGCTACACGGAACAATAATTCCTAACGCACTTCACGAGCGTTGAATTAGTCCTCTCCACGCCAGAGCGAGGGAAACTGATATTCAGAGCGTCTCATCCTGGCACCCTTTAATTTGGCAGGCCTTCCCCTGCCTTGGAAACAGTGTCCGTACCACTAAGGCTATTTGGGCCACCGCTGCTTAGTGGGTCCTCCTTACCTAACGAAACCCGGTAACCGGAGCGGTTTCGGTTGCCATCTCGTTGGGGCTAGATGGGGGCAGGGGATGCTGCTGTGAGCCTGGAAGAGAAATGACAGTGATTGTGTCCGGGCAATGACAAAGCGCGTCTGTACCAAACCCGCGAGATGCGGCTCGTGATCAAGGCCACCGCCAGGTGCACCGGAGCCCGAGTCCCTCGGTGGAACTGGGGCACGATGCGTATCGCGAGGCCCTTCTCAGAACTGGGCTCTCCTGGGGCCCAGGGAGAGCCGGCAGCTGAATGTCACCGGGCTCTTTGTGTGGCCTCTCGGGTGCATGGGAAGGCTCGAGGAGGCCCTACTTTTTTCTCTGTTCAGACCCCCTTCCTGCCAAAGTTTCCCCCAAGGCAGACCGGCTGTGCCACCTCTTAGACCAAACCAGATTCCAGGCTGCTGAGCTTCATGCATGTGATCTTTGCCCTCCTTGGCCCCCCTACTTCACCCCTACTTCCCCCTCCCCCAACAGCTCCATTTGCTACAATGTCCACTGGTTCATCTCTTCCGCTCTCTTATATCACGACCCAGTGGCCAGAGTAATGTCAAACCCCCAGGCCTGTCATCAACAGTCCTGTCATCCACAGCCGGTGGGGACCCGAGGTCCCCGAAAGGCAGCCCGGTGAGCGAGGCATCTTGGGTCAGTCCCTCTGGCCGCAGTCCAGCTTTCAGATACCGCCATCCTGGCCCACAGCGACCTCGTGGGAGACCTTGGAGCAGAAGCCACCCCTGCCCCAGCTCGGCCACTTCCAAAAGCCTGTTGGGATAATTTAAAATACATCAATAGATGACTAATAAGAGCAGCAATAGGAACCTCCAAGCAGGAACCACTAGGTTCCTCCATTCCCGAGAATATCCTACAAATCGGAGAGCCAGAGACCTCAGGGTCTCCTACCCCAGCCCTCCAGAGCGGGGAAGGGTTGGTGGCAGCACTCACACAGACTCGCCTTCCCAAGCCGCCCCTGCACGGTGAGCCACGTCTGCCCCCTGCAAGGCCCCTCCCCCTTGGAGGCCCTCTCTCATCCACTCACCCAGGAAGTTTCCATTAAGCACCATCTCGTTGCTGGCAAAACGGCGTTGAGCGACACAGACCTGTTCTCCGGAGCTTCCGCTTGGATGGGGAAAGGCCCGACGACTTCAGCGAGCACATGGAGAACTTCAGGCAGCCTCAGGTGCTCTGGAGAAAGTGAAACCAGCCGACGAGGAGACTGGTTGGATGGGGAGGGAGTAGCAATGGGCCTGTCCCCCTCGTTTGAATGTTTAAACCGTGTAAACCAAGCTAACAGACGCCTAGTGAAAGCACGTTCTGCCCCTCCACGTGGCCTCGTAGTCCCTCCAAACGACCTGCTTGGCCAGGTTTGACTTCCCAGCGTCCCCCGCCTTTCAAATCTTCCCCTTCTCATCCACGTCATCTGTCCCCAGCCTAGACTGCTGTGACTGAACTGGGCCCACCTTGCATGCCAAGGTCAGCGGTTAGCCACTGAACTCCATCTGCAAGCTGAGTTCCCTTTGCCATGCAGTGTGACATGGTCACGGGTTCTGGGGGGGCGACGTGGACATCCCTGGGCAGCCGCTCTGCCTACCGCAGGCAGCAATCCTGAGAGGCGGCTTCTCTGAGAAGGGTTTTGAGAGCTGAGGTCCCCACACTGCAAAGGAGCCAGCAGCCACGAGAAAGTCCAGGGCCGTGCTACTCAATACGGAGGCCGCGTGTGGCCATTCAAGTTAAAGCTAATTCACATTTTTTAAAAAATGTATTCCTCGGCCACGCGAGACGTATTTCAAGTGTGACATGCCCACCTCTCGCTGGTGGCCACTGTCTGGGACAGCCCCGGTTCGTAGGCATTTCCATCACCCCAGAACGTTCTATCGAACTGAGCTGATCGGAGGAAATGCGTTCCAGGCAGAGGGCCAAGGTCCTGGGAGGGACATAGCCCACCGGGCTACAGGAGGATGTAACACGCACCGAGCAGAAGCCTGACCCGCTGTGGAATCCCGGACAAATCGCAGACGATCGGCATCGGACTATGGCTTTGGAGGCCCTGAGCTGCCCGTCCCCAAATGCAGACCCCGCTTCAAGGCAGCCTGGATGCACCCCAAGTCGTCCTCACTCTCCGTTGGTCACCCCCTGTCCCCCAAAACGCAACCCCTGCTCCTCATCATCTTCCCTCCTGAGAAAGGGAAGGGGCGGGCATAGATGTGACAGTGGATTTGGGGTGTTCAGTCTCCTGCAACTTGCTAGATTTCTGGCCCGAGAAGGTGGGATATTCGTGAAGAATCAGTTCTGGCCACTGGACCTGGACATTTGGCACCGGTGGGGGTGGGGTTTGCGAGGGAGGCGGCTGTCGGAGTTTCTAGATGTTCCTCACCAGCTGGATGAGTGGCATGGGACCCGGAGAAGCCGTGACAGAGAGACTGGGGCCTGAGACACGAGCCGGGCTCAGGGTGGGCCGGCGTCTGGCTAAGCAGCGCACTGGGCAGCTCGCAGATGCTTCGTGGGATCCTCTCAACGACGGGAACTGGTGCTGGATTTTTTTTTTCTTGGAAAGTGTACGATCTGAGCGGCCACGGTTTTTCCCTGGGTGTGAAGGAACAAGGCCCTACAGTGTGCGTCTGGCACCCGGCAGGGCCTTGTTGCTACGCAACGGCGGTGCGGGGCGGGCACAGACTTCCTGACTGGGCCTCAGAGTCAACACAAGGATGCGCGACTTCGAGAGACCCAGGTAGGAAAGGAAGAAGCAAACGGATCCTGGCCCTCCTGCTCCTTGGCTCCCGGCCTCACGAAAGAGTCCATTAAAGTAATTGCCGCAGGCCCCGCTGGGGAGGGGACCAAAGTCCCTGCTGGCTTAGGTTTCCCCCCCGGCTCCCTAGTGGGGACCTCGGATGTCCTCTCCTCGCTCTCTGAGAAGCTGGGTCACAGGGACGCCACGGGGACGGGGCAGAGCAATGGCCAGGGAGCTGGCAAGACCCCCAGGTGTCGTGACCACAGGCGGTGCGTGGCCTGCCTTCGAGCCTGGGTCCGTCTGGGTCCAAAGTCCTTCTCTTCACACAGCCCACCCCCCTGTCACCTTTTATCTCTTTGTCACTTTCTACCACAAGTCACGGGCCCTCCGAGCCCGCTCCCCACGCAGGCCACCCACTCGACCAAGTCACGTTCGTGAATTCCTACGTCCCACGTCCCGCGTGTCGGCTTCCCTCCGCTTGGCGGAACGTGCTTCCCCGACACGGAGCCCCGAGGTTCGCGGCATTTAGGAGTAGAGCTGGAGAGAGGTCTGTGGTCATCGTCTCTAACCTCCGCAAACCCTCACGCGACGGATTTTTAAAAACTGGATTTGAGATCCTGTAAGATTGGGCGATAATTCTTCTAATCCTAGAGGAAAACAATAAGAATTATTTCTTTTCGTAAAAAAAAAAAAAAATAGACAAACCTGTGTCCGATGGGCCTGGGCAGGAGGGACATTCCGAGGGCCTGAACTATGCTCAATTGACCTCACACACCATCGTCCCTGACGTGGACGCGGACGAGCACCTAGCCGCGCCGAGAGGCCTGCCAGGCCCCGCTGGGGAGTCACCCAGGCTGCTGCCCGTGGGAGTCGCCCGACGTGCAGCAACAGGGGAAGTAGGCCGGGGTCACGGCACACACGCCCGGGTGATGCTTACAAAGAGCCCGCGGAGTAGCTGAGAGCATCCTGCTCCCCCTGCCCCGCGCCATCTCTGTGCCTGGGTCCTGGAGCCTGGATGGTCCGTGAGGGAGGGGGTGCCCCGGGGCCCTGCGAAGCTCGGGGAAGGGGACCGCCCAGGACACGGGCTCCATCCTCTGAGTCCTGCCCCTTCCTGGCACTCACACAAGAATCCGGTGACACGGCCCTGCACCTCCTCAGCGCTGATTACAGACACGCGTCCGCACACGCGCCTGCCTCGGCCAGCTGCGTGACGGCCTCGGCCGGTGGAAACACCTGAGCGCAAAAGGGAGGCCGTCGGGGCGAGGACGGGATTGCACAACCCGCGCCTCACCCGAGTTTTCCGCTGAAGGTGAGACGTTTCCCTTAGCGACCGGGGCCGTGCGGCCTCGCTCAGGAGGTGACCCACCTGCGACCCCAGCCTCGTCCAGCAGAGCTCACGGGTGGGTTCGCGGGAATGGGACGACACGTGTATTTGCGGGAAACAACTTAGGCAAGAGTCGGGGTAGGGAACAAACAGCTCAGCGACATCGCGGCTGAGGGATGGATGAGCTGGCCAGGGCGGGCAGGCTCGGAGGCGTGGTGACTGGCGCTGCTGTTTCCCGCGCCCTGCACACTCCGACCCCGAGGGCTGTGCCCCAGATGGGCACACGACTCGGGGGAGAGTCCAGTCGTCTCACCCCTCGACACAGACTGTCACGGTGCAGGCCGCGTGGTCGTGACACGGGGCGCTGGATGTTGGTTGATTGATCTATTTTTTAAGAATCGGCCAGATGGTTCATCGGGCTTACGTGGACCTGCTCAATGGGTCAACGAGTAGGCGAGGAACTGACATTTTGCTTTTCCACTCGGAGGGGCAGACAGTGTGGATATAGTTTGGGGGAAGGCGGGAGAGGAAAGGAGCTGAATCCGTGATGACATCCAGGCCCCCGGGGAACGGGCACGTGTGACGACACCAAACGGCGGGAGGAACCTTGAGATTGCCGGGGAATGTCCACGTGGGGAGCGGGCGGCGTGCGTGGGGACGTAGGAGCTGTTTGGGGATGAAGCTGGGACGACCCCGCAAGCCTCAGGGCAGAGTTTCTATTTTATCTTACGTGAGCTGGGAGCCATCGGGGGGGTGAAGCGAGTGCGCGACCCGATCTGGTTTCTGTCTTAATGAGAGCCTGATGGCTGCTCCGTCCGAAGGGACCGAGAGGGGTAGGAGTGGCATCAGGGGACCGGGGACAGGTGAGGGGCGGCCTGGGCCCCTCGTAGCTGAGCTTAGAGAGAAGGTTCTCTAACAAGGCAGCCGGGCCCCGGGGCACACTCCCCGTGACCCGATGGAGGAATGCGGGTCCCGTGTCAGGGGCAGGGCCTGGCTGGAGCTCGCTCAGGCCCCCCCCCCGCCAGCCAGGGCCACCCCCCCTGTGGCTCAGTGGGCAGAAGCCCTGAGTGATTTAGGAAGTCCGCCAAGGGGCTGACCCCTTCCAGTTTTAAAACTCAACATTTCGATTACTGTAAAAGAGGCCGTCCGTGCCCGTAGTAAACAATAAATAAGATTCCAGCATTTCAAAGGGCTGTGGGAAGGAGGGAGCCTCCCTCCCGCCCCTGTCCCGCGGTGCCCCCAGAGCAACCCTGCCCCCGGGGGTCCTGTCTCTTTCCAGGAGCCAAGGGCCTGGCGGGGATGCCTGGCCCTCCTTTCCCTGCTGGTGACATTCCCGCCCCCACCCCCTCGCCGCCTCGCTTCTCACCTTCGAGTTTGAAGGCCTCACCCGTCTCCCGTGTGACCATCTCGAGGCCCCGGGCGGCTCTGACCACAGCGGTGACTGGGCCTGGAGGGAGCAGCGCTGGGCAGTGGCCGGGGGCGTGGAGCAGCGCTCCAACCCTGGGAGTTTGACCCCACGGTTCCCGGTGACGGTGACGCCTGGTGTGGAGGGAGGCGGAGGGAGGTGGGTGTGCCACCCCCACCCTTCCCCGTCTCTCTCACTCTCTCTCCTTCTCCTTGTTCCCTCCTGGGAACCTGATTTGAGTCTGACCTTCAGGCTGGTCCGCAGTCAAAGCTTCGCCCAGAAGGTCACTGCCAAATTCATCCCTTTCACAAATGTGTACTGAGGGCCTAGCCCGGGTCAGGCGGAGTGTCAGAGCAGGGACACCCTTCACACCAGCCTGACGAGCGTGTGCCCCCCATGTTGCAGAGCCTGCCCTCTGCGGGTGGGGTGGGGTGGGGTGGGGTGGGTGGGGCGGGGGGCTGGCAGACAGCTGTGTCATAAAGGGTGGCAAGCACCACGGAGGGGAAACAGAAGGTGCTGTGGGAGCGATGGCTGAGCAGCGGACCGACCAGGGGTCAGGGAGGGCTTCCCGGAGGAGGTGGCATTTTAGCTGAGTGTGTGTGTATGGGTTACCCGAATCCCGAAAGACTCAGTGCTGTGCCCACCCGTCGGCCGCACCCAGGAGCTGCCTCATGCCACGCAATGACACCTTTACGGAGGGCCTTCCCCGTGCCCGACGACGAGGCCTCGAAGATGAAGGAGACGCGAGAGCTGGCCTCGGTCTCACAAAATGACCTACGCCAGCGGTGTGGTCCCGCTTCCTTACACCCTGGGGCTCACAAGAGGCCCCGCCGGACCAGAGAGAAAGCTTTTTGGAAGAACCAGGGGAAAGAGTTGTTCCCGCACCCAAGCCGCCCGGCGGGGCGGGCCCTGCGCTGAGAGAGAGCGACAAGGAAGGTCAAAGCCGGACGGCGAGCGCAGCCGGGGGGCTGGGGGCCGTGAGCAGGCTCTCTCCATCCTCCGTATCCCGCTGGGGGGGGGGGTTGCGGTGCCTGAAGCTGGGGCCTTAGGTTCCGGCGACCTTCAGCCGAATGCCCTTGGCTGCGGGCCTATGTGCGCAGGACCTCTGGGGGACTCGTGAGCACTCGGTCGCTTAGTTCCCTGCTGCCTTGCTGCTTCTCGGCACCCGTCGGGGTCCAGAGGTTACTCTCCATCTGTCATCAGACGGCATTCGGTCGCACAGAAAATGGAAGAGGCGAGAAGCTAAACCGGGGACAGTGAAAGACACTCCCCAAGGCTGGGGCGGCAGCCCCGAGCCAGTGGCGGACGCTCAGCCAGGGCAGGGCTGCCCCGGGAGCTGGGGCCACGCGCAGGCCGCGCTCTGACACTTAGGGCCACGGAGGAGACGCAGCCACTGCTTGGGGCCACCACGGCGGAACGAGAGGGGAGGAAGGCCCGACTGTCCTCGTCCCGGGCTCCGGTCCCTCCCCAGCGTCTCCCACCACGAAGGCCGTCTGGAAGCCACTTGGCAAGGCCCCGTGGCACGGGTGGCTTCCTGTGATACGGAGAACGACGGGAAGGCGGGAGGCCCTCTGGGAGAGGCAACGGGCTGCGTCTCCAACAAGCCGCGGGGGCTGCCTGGATGAAGCGGGAAATGGGGACACGTCGAGAGAGTGCGGGGAGCCGCACAGGTGGTCCGGGGCCTGGCCCCCTGAGCGTGTCCCCAAGTGTGGGATGCGCCTGTGAGCATACCCGGCCGGCCATCAGGGGGAACGCTGGGCTCCTCCCCGCTCTCTCCATGGCCTGAGACCCCCGTGCACAGAAGACGGGGACCCCACTCCCCTCTGTAGCCACCTTTCCTGATCTTAAAATTTTTACTATTCTTTTAAAGAAAATCAATCTCTCTCTCTCTCTCTCTCTCTCTCTTATTGATTGATTGATTGATTGATTGATTGATTGCTATGGACTTGTAGGGGTTCTTTGTCAGATACACGAATTGCCAGTATTTGCTGCATTTGCATTTTGTCGACGGTTTCCCTGCCGTGCCACGTTTCCTCCCAGGTGTGCCCACTCCCAGGCACGAAGGTGCAAGCGTGAGGCGCTTCACCGTCCTTGCGGACCTCACAGCCTGGACACACCCCAGAATCGCCTCCCAGCTCTGTCACCAGGAGGTTACTCAACCATCTGTCCACCGGAGGAAACGAGGGACGCACGTGCCGGTGCGAAACGGCAGCCGGTGAGGCGGAACCACTGACGCGCGAGTGCTCCGTGGCCGGCCCGGGCTCTGGGCCTGGGGACCCAGAGAAGGTGGAGACTCCAGGGGGCGTCCTGGGCGTGTCCTTTCCTCGCTTTCGTCGCATTTGTCTGAAAGAGACAGGCTGGAGCTTCGGAGGACACGTCCAGCTCTGGAATCCTGAGGGATGCTTCTGGAATCCACGGAAAAGCCGTTTCTCTCCTCTCTCTTGTCCGAGCACCCCGTCCCAGAGGTCCGCACCACGGGAGCCCCCCGAGGTGGGACCGCACCTGGAAGGCCCTGGTGGCTCCCGGGCTCTGGGGTGCCGAGGGAGGCTGGGGGCCAGCGGCAGCCACGGACAGAGCACCTGGCGGCACCCGCCAGGACGCTCCTGGTTCCCGCCAGCAGGCCTGGTTCTCAAGTCACTCCCTGAGCATCCGCTGGGCGAGCGGGTGGGGCTCCCTTTATCTTTCCAGCGACACAAAGGAAGGGGCCCCTGTTCTGCGGAGTGACAGGAACTGCTGGGGCCGCTGCTATTCATAGTCGAAAGGTCTCTGTGTCCCGATCCTGCGGCCCGCACTCTCCAGCGCTTCCTCCCCGTGCTTCCGGCCAGCGCGGAGCCCCCCCTTAGCTTTTCCCCTCGCATTCCCGAGGCCAGTTTTCCCATCAGCTCCCACGGGCCCAGGGAAAGTAACCACTTGGTGACGGACGTTTACTGGGAGGACAGACACAGTTCCCGGAGGCAGGCTCTGTTAGCACCCCCGCCTTACGGGGGGGAAACCGAGGCTGGGGCATGCACAGTCACCTCTCCATCCCACGTATTCAGGGCTCAGGCGGCAAAAGCAGAGCCCGCTCTCAGGACCACGAACACTTAAATCCCCAGACTGAAGGCGGTCCTGCTTCTGGAAGCTGGTGTGAAGGGACGGTACAGAAGACAGGGGGCAGGCAGCTGATTGCAGGATAAGCTGTTTGTTGGTGGCTGGAGGGAACGTGTGTCCCCTTCCATCGTGCTGGGGCGGCCCTGCAGTCGACGCCGATGGGCCGATGGGCCGAGGGGGCCTGGTGCCCTGAATGAGCCTCGGGCCGAGCCTCGGGCCGGAGGCAAAACTCTCGGCCAGGCGGGAGCCAAAGGCCAGAGTCCCCAGCGCCCCTCTCCAGGAAGGACTGTGGGAGGCAGCAAGGCCGAGGGAGGCCTGGGGCCATGGACAGCTCCTCAGGGCTGGGGGCGGCGGAATCACGTCCCAGCCCCACCACGGAGGGGACCGACCCTACACCTAGAGCACTGAGGGGGTGTCCCCGACGGCAAGCTTGAGGACAGATGCCAATGAGCCCTTCGTAAGCGGCCCTGAGGACTGCAGCAAGCACCCCCCCGAGCTGACATTTCTGCCACCTACAACCAGGGGGTCGGCCCACACAGGGACAGGGCCCGTGCTCTGGCGAGGGCCCGCCACCCCCACCCAAAACACGAAGGCCGGGCCCCTGCCCACCGCCCGGCTGCCTCCCCGCTCACCTGTGTCCGGTTTGGAACTTCGAGTCTGGACAATGCACGTTTGGTGCCGAGGACACCGGTTCACAGGCCGGCGTCCGCGGCCCCTCGCCCGCCCCCGAGGCCTGCCGTTACCTGGGCTCCCCCTGGCCTGCCCCGGGCCCTCTCGGATGAGACACTCGGACGCGACTCCTCAAACGAGTGGCTCACCGGCGTGCCCCCCTCATGTCTCTGCCCCCATCCCTCCCCCCATCCCCGGCAAGCGGCCCCTGATACGTCAAGATGTGGCTCAAGCACCCCCTCCTCGGCGGGGCTCCCCCAGGTCAGCTAAGCACGCCCTTTCTCTGTGACCTCGCTGTGCCAAGAGCAGGTGACTGTGGCTCTGCACCCTTTCAGGGAGCTCGTCGGTTTTCAGGCCACTGCCTTTCAGTCCAGGGCTTTGGGTTTTAAGATGAGAAAGAGAGAGGGAGAGAGAGAGAGAGAGAGAGAGAGAGAGAGAGAGAGAGAGAGGAGAGCCGAGAGGGGGCAGCGGGGAGGAGACAGAAAAGCCACTGCGGGGCCCGTCAACGATGTCGTCGTGTGAAAAGGTGTTGATGAAGACTCCCCAGCCCCACTACTGTCATCGTCACTTTGTAGAAGCCAGGCGGTATGAATACGAAAAGGAGTAAGAGGTCGCGACCTCAGAATTAAGGCGGGGGCTTCGAAGACGAGAGTCGACAACGTCTACATTTATGTCCGTCCGCCTGTCGGCCTTGTGTTCCTCACTTGTCCTCGGGCCACAGGACCAACCGTGGAGACCTCCTGTCCTAGAGTGAGAGCCTGGTGGCCCGCGAGCTCACGGCCCGCCTGGCAGCCGGGACCCTGAGCGTGGCCTTCAGATGCTGCCCGAGAGCCACCACGCTCCAAGCGAGCGCTTTCTCAGCAAAGCCCTGGGCCGAGGATGTGCGCGGGCACTGCCCAGAGCTCGGGGAACCCCTCCCGCTGGCACCTGTGACGCCCGTATCCCTTAGCAACTGTCGGTGGTGTCAACACTACAAGGGCTGCGAGAGTGAGGCCGGATCCCGTTTCAGGGCCTCGTGGGGCTTCAGAAGGGTCCCCTTCGCTTGCCAACGGAGTGTCCTGAGCCCAAGGTCAGCCTCGCAGGGCGCAGGCAGGGGCTCGGCGGCTCAGGGCCCTCCCCACGCTCCCGGCCTTGGTGGACCCTGGCAGCGGTGGGCAGTCTGCTCCTCCCAGACCGCTCTGCCAGGCGCCAGGGCACGAGGCGTCGGATCTGGGGCACTCCCGGCATCCGAATCCAGCAAGGATTCTAGCAGGTGCCACGTCTCTGGTGTCAGGGGAAATGACCTCAGAGCGTTGGATGTGGCTGGCAGGCCACTGCCCGGGCTTAAATGTCCCCCGGCAGGGCCTGTCGCCCAAGCCGGGCAGTCTCTAGTCCTGCCCCTGCCTCAGACCTCCCGGAGGGAGCCGGGGTTCTGGGGGGGAAGATGGACTTTTAGGACAGGGTGAGGCCTCGGAATCCCGAAGCCCCTTTAGTGGGTGTTTGGCGCCCTGAAGTCTGAAAGCCACTTTCCGACTCGCCGGCCTGGACCTTTTGGGGGCCAGCACCTCCTTCCCTTCCCGTCCCCCGTGAGGGCTGCGACTGTCCTATCAGGCCTATTCTTTATGGCGGCGGAAGCGCAGGGTCAGAAAGGTTATTGGGGCCAAGCTGGTGAGGGCAGAAGGTCAGGGCAGAGCGTTTCCAGACCGTCCCACCTTGCCCCAGCGCGTCGAGCCGTTCAGCGCCAGGTCCCCTAGGAGCAGGTGGGCGCGCTCAGTTTAAAGGCCTCCGCGGAGTCACACGTGCGCTCATTCGGTCACTCGTTCGTTCTCACCCCGTTTGCTGGGAGCTCAGCTCCTGGCTGAGGTCGGGGGGATTCAAGGGTGAAGCAGCCCGCGTTTCTGCCTCAGAAGACGAACTTGGGGTTGAGGAGAAAGGCAGGGCAGGTCCTGAGCACAGACCTGAGTGTGAGCGACCCTGGGACGCAAGACGGGCCAGCCAGCCCATTCTGGGGGAGCCGCCCGTGGGCGGGGGTCTGGGGGCCTTCCTGGAGGAGGGCGAGGGAGGCGGAAGCTCTGTTTGGAAGCCGTGAGACCCTTCGGCATCTCGAGGGATACGGTCAGGCAGCAGGACTCTGGGTCCCGGGGTCACCTGCCTCAGCCTGCAGTGCCCGGAGCCCAGGAGCACGGGGAGCGGGAGGAGGGGAGGAAGGATGCTGCCGTTCACAGGAGCCCCGCTCGGCTGCAGCACGAAGCTGTTCCAGGGACCCCGGGCGGGCGGCCGTGACGGCAGAGCCTCGAGTGTCCCTCCGTGGTCAGGCTCGTCTGCTCCGGGCCAGACCCCCCAGGGAGGGTCAGCCAAGACGCCCTGTCCTTCCCTCGGCCGTGCGTGGGTGCCCGAGGCTGGGTGGGAGCTGGCTGGCTGCCCCAGATGCCCGCCTTCTCCAATGCCCCAGTTTCTTCCCCCAAAACTTTACTCTGTAGAGGGAGCCACGAAGCGGGGAGGGAGGGAGAGAGACAGAGAATCACACACCAGGAGAAGCGGGGCCAGGCTCACCCCTCCCCTTTGGGACTCGGTGGCCCCCCCGGGAGAGACCGTGCAGCCCAATCAGCGGACGCAGAGGGACCAGGCCTCCTCCGGACAAGGCCGGACCGTCCACTACCGGCTTTGGGGATCCGGGACAAGTTACTTTTCCCTCTGCAAATGGGGACACAGTCCTGTCTGCCTCGTGGTGGGCTGAGACGATGTCCATTCAGTGACCAGCACACAGTAGGTCTTCGTGACTGGCATCGCTTACCAGGCTAGGTAGATGAGGCACAACAGGCATCGGGACGCGTTTGAAGAACGAACCCAACGTTGTTCCTTTTCCTTCTCGTCCTGCGAGTGTCCGTGCTCACGCGGGAAGCTGGGTGGGTGGCACCAGGACGCGCTGGCGTCCGAAACAGGCGGGGAGGCCAGAGCTGGGCACGGGCTGCCGGGTCCTCCTGGGGGCTGATCCCACCGAGCCGAGTGCGAGGCCCGGACGGCGAGTGGCTCGTTCTGGAATCCCTGGGGGCCCGGGGAACGGGCTGGTGGGGCACCTGCCCTTTCTGAGGCCAGCACGTTCTCACTGTAAAACTGGCTGGCTTGTTTTTGCCACAGAAGCAGTCCACGTTTGTGAAAACGGAAGCCTGCCCTGACACGTGTCTTCATCCCCGGGATTCGCAGTCACGGCACAGGGTAGGGGCCGCCATCTCCCCCACGGCACGGGTAAGGAAACTGAGGCACGGAGAGGCACGCGGCTACGTAGCGGAGCCGTCCGACTGCAGGGCCCCCACTCTTCGCCTCTCTCCCACTGCCACGCCCCATCTCACCCCGACGTTCCAGTTCTGAGCGTGTGTGGCCTTTCTGGGGGTCACTTACCAAAGGCCGGGCCTGGCGGGGACGAGACGGCCGGGGAAATCTGAGGCGCCTGGCGGTGTCACCCCCCTGCAGGGAGAAGTCACTTGTGCCACCGGTGGGCGCCTCCACTCCACGCAGATCCCTGTGACCCCGGTGAAGCCCGAATCAGGCTTTAGTCTTTCCAGACTCTTCCCTCGGACCCCATGGCTCTCTCTCACCCAGGGCACCACATCGCGGACGTCCGTGCCTGGTCTGCATCCACCTTTCTTCTTTGTTTTCCGCAACCTGGATGGTTTTCACACGTCCCGGCCAGGCATTTAGCGGGGCGCCTGTCTATGTGGGTCGGTCCAGGTTTTCTTAGGATTAGACTGGATTATCGGGCACCGGAAAGCATTGCAGGGATGCAAAATCCCCTCCTCGGTCCCTCCCGTCGGGGGGCACAGTGATGGACTGAATGCGTGCGTCCCCCCAAATCCACACGTTAAAGACTTAGCCCCTCAACAGGATGGGATTTGGAGGCGATTAGATGCCAGGGAGCTTGTTCCTCTCTGTCTCCCTGCCACGTGCGAACACAGCAAGACGGCTGTCACCTGGTACGGGGCTCTTTCCCAGGACTCAGTCCGCCGTCACCTTGATCTTGGACTTTTATTTATTTTATTTTATTATTTTATTTTATTTTATTTTATTATTTTATTTATTTATTTATTTATTTATTTATTTAATTTTATTTTTTGATTTTATTTTATTATTTTATTTTATTTTATTTTATTTTATTTTATATTTTATTTTATTTTATTTTATTTATTTATTTTATTTTATTTATTTTATATTTTATTTTATTTTATATTTTATTTTATTTTATTTTATTTTATTTTATTATTTTATTTATTTTATATTTATTTTATTTTAATGTCTAGGTCCCCAGAACCGGGAGAAATAAATGTCCGTCTCAGCCACACAGTCTGTGGGATTTCGCTGCAGCCGCCTGACCCAAGCCTTACTACCAGTGCGAAGACCTTGACCTCCGCAAGCGGCCTCCGTCAGATGTCTCCACTGTGGAGTGGCCGTTTTTCTCTTTCTGTACCGCATCCTCTGGGAGTCGCTAAAGACAGCCCGCACCTCCTGGGGGGACGGTTTTAATCCAACGAGTGTGTCGGGGCCGGAAACACATGTGCCGCGTTTACCTGTAAGAAATCGGCGTGTTCAGAGAAAACTGCGGAGAGCCACTCTCTCTGGCGCCCGGAGCGAACGGCGTCACCTATGGCCGTGGGGTGGGGAGCTTCCCGCTTTCTACATTTTTTACATTTTCTCTCCAACGTGTATTTTATTTTCTAATCAGAAATAAAACACAGTGATGCTTTATCCCTTTTGTAAAAATAACAGGAAAAAACACGGGACTCAGTCTTCGCTCCAACATCTATGGCCGTTTCGCTCACGGAAGGAGAAAATCGAGTTCCCTGTCTGGACTCTCGAGCCCTGAATCGCACCTTTTCCCATAAACCGCGCGGTTTGCATGTTTTGGGTACAAGGTGCTGGCCGCTCGGGGCAGCATGCGTGATGCCCGTGAGCCAGGGCCCGCTGCTTACCGCCTACGACAGTCACCTCCCCGTGTGACCACTGCCTCTGCCTGCGGGCTAGTCGTGAGGGGCGACGAGATGACCACCGTGCACCCCTTGGCCTAGCGCCTCTCCCCGACGCTCCGTCCAGGGAACCGTGGCTGTCGTCAGGGGCCACGCGGAGGCTCGGAGGGGGCAGCCTTGGCCTTGGCCATTCTGCACCTTGTTCTTCCTGCATCTCCTGCTTCCTAATTGTCTGTAATTTGGTTGCTGAGCGACAGGGCGACTGTCCACATGGACATTATAAAACGGGCGAGTGAGAGGACAGAGGCAGGAACAGGTCCAGGCCCGGGCGGCTCGCTTGCACGCTTCGTTTCACAACAGAGACGGTTTTTTGTTTTGTTTTTCTGTTTTTAATCAAATCAACGAGGCAGCAGACACTCCTCAGTCTCCCCCGTGACCTCTCGCAGTCTAGAATCAGGTCTGCGTCCCCCAGGGCCTGGCGCCGAGCCCAGTACCTGGAGAAGGTCAGCCTGTGGCCACCGGGGATCCTGACGCATCTGCAGCCAGCAGGCGCCGCGACAGATGACAGGCCACGTGCATGCTAGCGCCGGGCGTCGGGGGACCGACCGAACGGCCGCGTCCGCTGTGGGGAAGCACTGAACACGCGCTGCAACGTGATGAGCTGCTTAGCTCGCTGGGAGCTCGTCCTGCGTCCATTAGGGACACTAATGGCGTGTTGGGGACGAGCGGTAGACGTTCTGGCTTTGGCAAAGACAGCAGTGACCATGAATAGATGAAACGGGTTTGCGGTTCCGAGAAGCGGGTTGACATGTTCTAATTTTTCTGCGTCCCCAGGAGCGGCTCGTTATCAGGGAGCCATCTCCCGCCCTGTCTGTTGGATTCGGGGCCCAGAGTTTCACTTAAATAAACAAGTTCTCGAAGGGAAAGCACAACTGAATGTTGGGGACAAGAAGTTTCCCCCCTCTGCCTGTGATGATGAGGGACGCATCCGCTGCATCCCGGGGCCTCGCCCCAGGCCTCGGTGGCGGGCGAGCCGTCTTCATCCCCACTTCTGGCACCAGATGCGCGGGGCCTTGTCCGACGTCCCCTCCCCGGCCGAGTGTCCTACAGTTCGATTCGATGCCGACACGACCCACCTGGAGGCAGCATCCGATCCCACAGGTTAAGGCCTCAGTCCCGTGACCCGACTTCAGACGCCGGCTGCAAGTCCCGGGTGGTCACCGGGACTTCTGAGGAGCTGGTGAGAAATTGGCTGATTCCCCAAAAGGCAGAGTTGAAAGCGATTCCCTCTTCGGAGCAGGAGGACTTGGGTGGGGGCAAGAAACCGTTGCTTTTCGTTATTTGCCTGTCCCTATCCCTTGATTAAAAAAAAACATGCGTTTCTAGTACCTCTGTGCTGGTTCCCCGAGCGTTTGGTGCCTCCAGAGCTCTAAGCTCAGCGGGGGTGTCTGCGGACGACACCAGGCCAAACACTGAGCGCGTCGGGAAAGCTCCAGAACGATCAATCCGCCCCAGGGAGCGTTCACCCGGGGTCCCCACTCCCGGCCCCCGCAGCAGGCCTGCACTGCGGCGAGTCCTGTCGTGCGGTGTCCGCCTGAGTTCCACCCCCAGCTTCACCGCGTACCCAGGATGTGGCTTTTGGCAAAATGCTTGCCGTCACCGACCCTCCAGTTAGTTTGCAAATTAATGTGAAAGGACGAGCTTCGAGTACCCATTGGAGGGTCTGGTTTAAACGAGGCCCCCCGGGACGCACACGCTGTTGCATTATCGTCCATGAATGTTGTTCATTCGCAGTGGAGGTTGCTGGGAGCGGGGTCGGCCAAGGCCCTGCCCTGCCCGGGGCAGTGAGGGCCGGATCGGATCTTCCACGTGCTCCGAGGGCCTGGGATTCCTAGGCCAGGGCATGACGGAAGCCCGACCGCAGAGCGGCGTGGAGTGCACACTCGCACGTGTGCGTGTCCCTCTGCACCCGCGGGGGGGAGAAGTTGTCCCCCGTGCAGTCAGCGTCCTCCAGCTGCCCGCGCCCACGTCCTGGTGGCGTCGCTTCCATGAACCCGAGTGAGGCAGGGAGACCAGTCTGCGGGGGACAAAGCGCGGGTTGCCAGCAAGTGCTGGTCCCTCCCTCTTCCTCCTCAGGCTGCTCCGGGGGCCCAGGGGGCTGGGTGGGCCTGGGGGTGGCCTCAGCAAGTGCAGCTCCGTGGAAAAGGAAATGGCAGGCTCGGGCCCCGCTGCGCCGTGCGGGCTGGTGGCCTGGCCTCGCCGCCAACCTTCCCAGCTACGTCGGATCCTGCCGTGGCCCAGGAGTCTGACCCCGACTGACACGGTCGGTTCCGGGGCAGCCGGTCCCCCCTACAGTGGGAGCCCCAGCCCCCAGGCTGCAGGCCCAGGCGGGTCTGTAGGAGCCCTAGGTCCATGGGATCCCGCGGCCACTGAGGAGCCAGCTGGGGAGGACCGTGGGGAGGACACGGCCAGTCCCGGAGGCCGGGGATGCGGGGGAGCTGGGGGGCAGGAGGGGGAGCGTGCTTTCAGAGCCGTCTCTGGCGCTGGGCTGGGGGAGGAGGGGCAGGCTGGGGAGCCCGGCAGGACGGAGGGCCTGAGGCTCCCCTGGGCAAGGGAACGGGGTGCCGAGGGGAGAGAGCTGCGGAGGCGCCGAGCGGGCCCGTCCGCTGCCTCCCGCGCTCCCGTGGCGTGTGCCACGGTTATCCTCAGGTCTTAACGTCTGCCCGTCTTCCTTCCTCACCCGAACATGAGCCCCGTGCAGGTGGCGCCGCCGTCCCCTCTGTGACCTCCACCGCCGTGCCCCGGCACACGTCAGGGGCTCGGCGTTTTTGAATGAACGAACGAATGAATGAATGAATGATGGGAGGCGTGCTTCATCTCCCGGGCTGCCTGGTGTCCAGCAGGGGGCAGTCCTGGGACAGGTCTCTCTCTGGTCCTTGTCCTCCTGCCGAGGTCTGGCTGGGTGGCCCAGGTACCCGGGCGACCCTGCGGGGAGCTGAGGGACTGGACACCAGCCCAGAGCCTGGGGCAGGCCGTGCCCGCACACTCCTTCCCCGTGGGATGCGGCGTGGCCGGGCGGCTTGCACAGCGCCCCTCGGGCTGCACCAGCTCCGGCCCTGTCCCCGCACTGCCCCGCGGTGGGTCAGGACCCTGGGCTCTGGCCCAGCAGTGACGGACGGGGCCTCTGTGGGCCGCGGCACCTCTCCTCCCGAGGCCTTGGTCCCGTCACCCGTCTAAGCTCCGAGGGGCTGCAGAGTGCTGGGCGTCGGGCCCAACGACCAACTCAAGGCCCTGGGGCGACGTCGCCTGGGGTCCCCCAGCCCGGCTGCGTCCTCTTCGCTCGTCTTGCTGGCCTGAAAAGCCAGCCAAGCACCCGGAGGGCCTTGGGGGGCCAGGTCTTGCTTTCCCCCCACAGACGAGACGCCACCTCTTCCCGAAGGGCCCACGCCCGCCCCATACCCTCAGCCGACTCACGAGAAAGACGTGAGACCGAGACAAACCCCAGCGGAGGGACGTCGTCCTCCAAACTTCCAAGGTCATCAGAAACCCGGGCGTCTCGGTAGCCGTCAGGCCAAGAGCCTGAGTGGACGCGACGACTGGACGTGATGGGTGTCCGGGGTGGGGTCTGGGAAAGGAAGGAGGGTGCCTGGGAGGAGCCAGGGAAGCGTGCGCGCCGCTCGGGCGCCGGGGAATCGCCACGTGTCGGTTCTGGGGCATCAGCGGGGACGGATGCGCCATGATGCCCACCTCGATGTCACTAGCGACTGCGGAGACTGCCTTGGGGGCGGGTGCACAGGCTGTCTCTGTGTCTCCCCCGCCATCTCGTGTGCTGCCGCCCCCACTCCTGCGTGAGGGAACGAGCAGGCGGGCCCCTCGGGAGGTGGTGAGGCCCGGGGGAGCCTGTGCCGCCTTCTCTCCACCACGTGCGGCCCGTGGAGGGGACGGCTGCCTGCAGGCGCGGGCGGGGCCCTCGCGGGCACGGGACCGGCCGGCACCCCGACCTGCGACCTCAGAACTGTGAGGAGGAGACGCCGCTGGCCAAGCCGCCAGTCGGGGACCTCGGTTGCAGCGCAGCCGGACTGAGACGGCGGTGGCGGTGGGGGTGGGGGCCCCTGGGGACTCGCGCGTCTCTGCAAAATCCCTGCAGATCTAACCTTCCTGAGTTTCTTTTCACAGGTGGCTGTTTTCCAAAAAAGAAGAAAACGTCACTGAAACGGTAACGGGAGGGAGGGTAGATGCTTCTCTTCTTTATTCTTTTGGGTGATTTTTGGTGTTTATTATAATAACTGTTGTGAACTGAAAAAAAGCCAGGAAGAAGGGCAGGAGGGAGCAAGGCAGGCAGAGGTGGGGGCAGGGGGGAAAGGACGGCGGGAGGAAGGGAGAAAGGGGGGGAGGGAGGAAACGAAAGGGAGCCTAAGCGTCAGGGCCGGCCGGGGCCAGCCAGGTAGGCACCAGCTGTCCAGGGCCTGGACGCAGGGAGAGCTGGGTGGGTCCCTTCCCGGTCCCCAGAGGTGCTCACCCCGACCCCCACCCCTTCTGGGCTCTTCTGCGGCCCCACACAGCTCTGCCCAGGTCCAGCATCTCGGACCCGGCCACAGTGCCATCGTGGGAAGCTGCACCCCCACAGGTGACACTGGGAGCCTAAGGCGAGCTGAGCACGAGGCTGGCCTCCATCCCTCCCACTGAGGGCTCAGACTGCCCAGGGGTCGCCTGCTCCTGCCATCGGCCTCTCCCAGCAGGCCCCCCGCCCTGCCCGTCCCTGGGCTCCCACGAGGCTCCATCGTCCCGCCCAGTTCCCTGCGGCCAGCCGTCCAGGGCGCCAACCTCCCGCCCGTGCCTAGCCCCAGACCCCGGACCGGAGGGGCCGTCCCGGCCCCCTGCCCAGAGGCTGTGCGTGAGTCAGCAGCTGCCGGGAACGATGACTGGTTCCCGGGGTCGGGTCCCGACAAGCCAGACTCGCGCTGCGGACTCCCCGCCGTCCCGACGCATCCGGCAAAGAAACACAACCTCAAGGCCTTTGCACGACCCCAGGGGATTCGGCCTCGGGGCGCAGAACTGTCTCGACGTCCCCCCAGAATCCGGAGCGCCTCTCGGACAGAGCGTGCCCATCACCGCTGCCACACGGCGTCACGGGAGCTCCCGAACTCGTTTGAACCTCTGCCGGGCGCGGGGCCCATCATCCGTGTCCCCGCGGGGGTGCACGGAGACCCCACGGCCCTGGGCACGTAGCGGACGCTCCGTAAATGTGGGTGGCACCAGCTGCCAGGGGCCGTGCTGGGGGGCTTCCTGGAAGAGGGGGCTTGGCGCTGATCCCCACCCCCCCTGCTCTCATAGCCGGGGTCTCGCGGCCGGCCAGGCCGGTGGCAGGCTGGGGACTCACTTATGTCTCGCCTGCTGGGACGTCGACACCCGAGGGAAGAGCCCGGCCTGAGGATCCACAGCGGACCTGGGACAGAGCTGGGGTGTCCTTGGCCCGAGGGGGGACGGGCCTGTGGGCGGCAGCGGTGGGGACTTCCCCGCTCCTGGGACAGCCACCTGGAGAGCAGGGGCCTGGACGCGTGTGGTCAGCCCGCACGGCCGGTGCCAGGCCCGAGCGCGGGGCCGGTGGCCGGAGGCCGCGGGAAGGCGGGCCGGTGGCCGACTTGAAACGTGGAAAAGTTATTACCCTGGAAGGGGGTCTGCACTCAAGTTGCACTTCACCGCGCGGCTGACGGTCGTGGGGACCCTCGCCGGCGGGCGTGTGGCTCCTCTGGGCTCCCTGCCCCATCTGTGCCATGTGGACGGTGGCTGCGGCCTGCGGGGCGTGGAATGGCTGGCTGGATGGGGCCGGTCACTCCCTCCGCCTGTCCTCATGCAGAAACTGTCCCCAGACCCAACGAGACTCAGCGTCGGCCAGAGCGAGGCCCCACCTCGGGGCTGGGGGCGGTGGGCAGTGACGAGGCCAGTCTGCAGGAGCAGCAGGAGCTGGGGGGCGAGGTCCCTCCGGATGGGCAGCCCAGAGCCCGCCCGCCCTGCCTCTGCCCCCAGGATCCGAGGAAGCTGGCGAGGCCGTGGGGAGGAGCCCCGTGCACCCTGCGGGCACCGCCCGCCTCCGGCACCCGAGGGGCATTCCTGGCAGTGGGGGTCAGGAGAGGGCCGCACTCTTCGAGGGGACGGGCCACTTTCCAGTTGCGAGACCTCTTTAGGAGGGCGCTGGTCTCCATCGGAGGGCACCGGCTCCCCTAGGGGTTAGAGATCCTGGGGTGTGGCCGGGAAACGAGCATTTTAACAGCCACGGGCCGGGTGACGGCGTGCAGCCGGGACCGGAAACCACCAGCGTGGGGGCCAGACGAGGACACAGGCCTGGAGGGGTCGAGGAACCTTCTGGGGTCTGCCAGGTGGGCCCACGCCCTCTCGGCCAGGGCTGGGTTAGACAGGGCTGCCCTGACTGCCCCTCGGCCCCGGCACTGTCACCTGCAAGGACAGACGGGGGACAGGGAGGTGGAGGAGTCTGAGGTGCTGGAAGGCAGAGCACGTGGGGGTTTGGGGTCCCGGGCCTGCCACGTACCAGCAGGGCCTCCGGGCCTCCAGCCGTGCAGATGAGCGGGGCGCCCCCGACCCCGAGGAGGGGTGTGGCGCGGGCAGGGGACCTGCTGCCGAGGCTGGCTCCTGCAGTTCCTGGGACACGGTCCAGCTGCCCGGCCCTGGCTTCCCGCAGCCTTTTTTGGTGGCTGAAACCTTAGCCTGATCCCGGAGCCAGACGGGCGGGCGGACCAGGGTGGGGGGGGGCCTCCTCTCCCTGGAAGTGGGGGTGGGGCGGGGTGGGGTGGGAACGGGGCCTGCCCAGGCCCAAGCCCGGACTGGGTTTCAGGCTGTGGGGCCCAGCAGGGCTCCCTGGGGACTGGCGGGTGGGCAGGAAAGCCCCTGAGGCCTCGTCCGGGAGGGCTGGGCTGGGCGGGGCGTCCCGTGGGAGGCGGTTGTGGGGAGAAGGAGGGGGGCTCCCTGGAGGAGCCCGAGGCTGTCGGCTCCAGCCCTGGCTGTGGGCGCCTCTGCCTCGTTTCTGGGCCAATCCCGGCTTGTCCTGCCTCAGTTTCCCAGTGGCTGGCACCAGCCCTGGAACCACGGACGGCAGAGGCCTGGAGCCTGAGCTGGGGAAGAGGCTCCGGTTTTGAAAAACCATCCAAGGTCATTTTACTGATCTGTGTCCCCCCAAAGACGTGAAAGGCGGGGACCGCGTGCGCCGTGCAGCGCTGGCCAGGCCACCTGCTCCTTCCGAGTGTGCGCCTGGCGCCCCCCCAGCGGGACCCGGGCCCTGGACTGCAGGGGTCGGGGGTGGAGGGTGGGATCGGAGGTGGGAGGCGGTCCCCCCACCCCTTCCCTTTGCCTGGCCGCAGACTACCTTGACCTGGGCCACGGGGCCCTCAGTTCTGCTCGCTGGGTCGAGTGACCTCTGGGGGACTGTGCCTGCCTCCTGGGGTGGTGGCACGGCCTTCGGAACTCAAATCCTGAGTCCTGGACACACTGGCCGTGAACACTTCTCACGGCCCTGGCCTCGACTTGCCCCTGGACGGGGCCCTCTTAGGAGGGAGTGCGGCAAGGGCCAGTGAGAGCTCAGTGTCACTGTCCCCCACCCGGTCCCCTCCGGGCACAACCCCGAGGCTCTCCTGGGCACCACCCGTGTCCCAGGAGCGACCCCCTGGCCAGGAGGCTCCTGGCGAGGCGGCGGGGATGAAGGGGAGCGTGCAGGATCCGGAGGCCGAGACCTCTGACTCTGGTCGGGGGCGGGCGGCCTATGTGGCTGTGAGCGGTCACAAAGCGTGCACGGGGCGGCTGGCTGGCGCGGTGGGCACCGCCGCAGGCGCTGCCCGGTGTGAATGCGCCGGACCCCACGTGCCCGGGGGCAGCAAGGACTTGCTCCTGCTTCACAGGTGACACACGAAGGGCATGGGGCGGGCTAACCCCACATGGCAGAACAGGCCGGGGACCGAGCAACGGGATGCGCCTCGGCACTGCAGGGGTGGGGGTGGGGTGGGGGTGGGTGCTGGGAAGAGCAGCGGTGGCGGGGAGGGCAGAGACAAGCCGGTCACTCAGGAGCCCGTCGGGCCCTTACGCCGCTCCCGTGTGGTCTGCACACGTCTCGGGATCGTCCTACGAATACGGAGCGTCCCCCACCCCACTTGCCAGCAGGCCGAGGGGCAGGGACTGGCTTTCACTCTTCATTTCAAATGTTGTAAACCCAGCTTGAACCAGTTTAAGCAAAAAGGGGAGCGTGCCAGGACGCTGGGTGTCACACAGCTGCGGGTCTGAGGACCAGCACGAGTGTGCCCAGGTCTCCACGACGACAGGAACCTGGGCCACCGGCCGCCAGGACTCCCGCTGTCTGGCTGGCGCCTGCTCCTCTGCTACCACAGACCAGCCAGGCCGTGGCAGGAAGTGACCTCTGATGGGCCCGGCCGTGACATTCTTCAGTCCCAAATGCCACAGGGGACGGGTTGGCCTCGGTTGGCCTCCCTTGGGACAGGCGTCTGCCCGTGGCCGACTAGTGGGCAGGGAGGTCATTCCGCTGCTCGGCTCCACCCGTCAGGTGGACAAGGGAGTGAGCCGGGCGGACACCCCACACAGGGTCCCCCCACCCCGCAGAGCAGCGGCCGCCGTCTGACCAGTCGAGGGCTCGCGGGCCCGCCACGTGCCGCGCGCAAGAAGACACTGTCGCCCGGTTCGATTGAGCAGACGTTTATTGAGCACCTAAGTGCAAGGCACTGTGCTAGGTGCCACGGCAAATACAGAGAGTGAACACAGATGGTCCCTGCCCGCAAGGAGCTCACAGTCTAGAGGGGGGTGAGACACAGGACAGTCAGCCGCAGCGACACCGGCCCGAGGGCAAGTGCCGAAAGCAGGACGCAGCGCTGCGGGGTCACACAACACCACGGGGCTGCTTCTGGGCCCACGCGCCGGGCCAGGGCACCGAGTGGACTCGGGGCTGGGCCTCGGAGGGGGGAGCCATTTGGGAGAAGGGGCACTGCGAGCAGCAGGAGGCGGGCGCCCAGGGGTGGCCTAGGAGATGTGGTGGCTGCGGTGACCGCGTGGGTAGCTGCACAGCGGGTAACCCAGCAGGGCCGGGAGGCGGCCGGCCGAGGGGCCTAAGCTCGGGAACTCGAAGCTCTGGGCGAGAGCCACTGGAGACCACGGCACAGCAAGACGGCGACCAGAAGTGTGCTTTAGGAAGGTCAACGAGCGTGACTGGTGGGCCGACGGCAAGAACGGGGCAAGGGTGGCTGAGGGGGGCTTGTGGCGGCGGCTGGGGCCCGAGCGAGGGACAGATGCAGGCTGCGGGTGTGGGGCGAGCCTGGGGACGTCCTGGGGCATGGGGGACAGGGCTGGGGCAGGGGCGCCTCTCCTATGAGGTCCCGCGGCCACCTGCCTGGGGCCCACTGGGAGCTTCCCGAAGCTGCAGACTTCCCTCCGCCCTGCCCTGGCCACCCTGAGCCCCTGCAGTGCGAGATGGAGGGGGGTGTCAAGGTGAAAGAAGAAAAGGAATGAAGGCCACTGAGGGGCGAGAGGAGTCTCAGACCAGACGGAAAACAAGGCCAGCGACGTGGGAGGCCACGGCCCTTGGGTGCGGGCGCTGAGGTGGTGCCGATGGCTCCCAGACCGTCTCCACGCGAGGTGGAGGCCAAGCTCGCAAACGGGGAAGTGACGACGAGCAGGTGAGGGAAGCAGCGATGAGCAGGGACGATACTCGGAGGAAAGCGGGCAATTTTAATTTAACCTAAAAGACTGGAAATACGCAGAGAATGAGGAGGTAGATAATGAAGAAATGGACTCAGAGTGAGCGTCCGAGCACAGTGCCGCGGGCCGAGGCGCCCAGACTCAGGCGGAGGGCAGGCGAGGGCGCACGCGCTGGGCGGCGCGAGTGGGACGGCGACCCCGCAGGAAGGCCGCGTCTCGGAGGGCACCGTGGAGAGGTGTTTCCACGCGTGGGTCCCAGCCTGAGCAAGGAGGACTCTGTCCCCCGCTCCCCTCGCCGGTATCAAAGGCGGCAACAGGCCCGAGGCCACAGCCAAGCCTGCCAGACGCGGACCTGTCACCCAGGACGGGCGAGGGCCCTGTCCTTCCAGCGGACATCCTACCAGGGGTCAAACACAGGCTACCGGACACGAAGGCCCAACGAGTGCATCAGAGGCCGGGAACGTGCCCTTTAACCCCGCCAGCTGAAAGCAGGCCCGTGTGCTGCAGGAGGCCGGCGTCGCGGACTTGGCACGAGGCCACGAGCTGCGGGGCGCCGGGCCACAGGGCGGCAGGCGCCCGAGAAATACTGATGCGGCGGCGGCGGAGCCTCGGTTAACGGGGGCTGACCCTGAACCACTGGTGAGAAAAACGAGGTCCGAAACGGTAAACTCAACTAAACGCGAGGAATTTCGGAAAGACCCCAGAATCACGTTTCAGGTTACGGCTCGTGAAGATGACGAAGCCCTTCGGCACGCCTCCCGCTCGGCCTTCTGCGTTCTTCCTCCCCACACCCGAGCAAGCGGGAGGGGCAGGTAGAGCCCACACCAACACCACTAAGCAAGGGAGCGTCCGTAACCAAAGGTCAGAGGTCACACCACTTCCAGGGCCTGGAACAGTCCGGGCCCCTCGGCCTAGCGGCTGCACCCAGTGTCGGGGGAGGCTCAGCCCCTCCAGAAAGACCTGTGGCTACGCCTGGGCAGTCAAGGCACACCGCCCGGGGCCTTCCGTGAATCGGGGAGAAACGCTGGTTGGCACGGCCGCTGGACCAGAAGCCAGAGCCCCGGGGCGCAGCCCGGGCCCCACACGACTGCCGCGCTCACGAGACCACCAGCTCTGACGCCGAGGCGAGGGCTGTGACCGCTGTCGCTCCCGGCCCGCCTCGAGACCTCTACCACCACGACCGCAGGTCGGTGACTCAGGCAACGCACCCCAAAGC
This sequence comes from Cynopterus sphinx, assembly GCA_030015415.1. Lineage (NCBI taxonomy): Eukaryota > Metazoa > Chordata > Mammalia > Chiroptera > Pteropodidae > Cynopterus > Cynopterus sphinx. The sequence continues at coordinate 1,808,721 of CM057386.1, forward strand.
GACCGCTGACCACTGGTTCTGCATGAAGACGCGTCTGGGAGGCATCCAAGAGGAAACAGGATGAAAGTAGAAGGCTGGCCTCTGGGTTCACCCCCTAGGGGTGCCGGGGCCCGAGCCACCCAGAGGGAGTGTCCTGGGAGCCGCCCGGCTCTGCTCAGGGCCGACAAAGCGCCCTCACTAGGAAGAGGGTGGGTTCTGGGGCCCGGGCGAGGCATGATCCTCGGGGCAGACAGGAACGGGACCGTGAGCAGCCTGGGGGGAGAGAGAGAGAAAGTACAGAGCCCTTTGGAGATCCAGAGAACAGTAAGGGGGTTAGGAACGAACTGCCCAGGAGAAGAACTTCACGACACAGAGCCTGGGCGACGCCGAAAACACGATACCGAGGTACGGAGGCTGAGAGAGGCTCTCGGGGGGGCAGCCTGGGGGGACGCTAAGGGGACCGACACAGGAGAAACAGATACAGGGGCCTGGGCCCCCGCAGAAGCTACTAATGCTATTTACTGGCTTGGGTCATCTTGAAAATAGAAAACCATTTTTTGGCGAAGCTGCACAAAGTTCACAAGGGCTGCCCTCCAGGGCTGAGGACACGAAATCACCGCGACGACGGGGCTGGGGTGAACCTCCTCGGCCCGCGTTGTGTTCAGAGGCCAAGCCGCGACCGCCGCAGTCGGGGCAGAAACGGCGAGGCCGGGGGCTGGCGATCGTGTCGGAGCACTGGACAAGGAGTCGGTCCCCGCCGGCCAGTCCAGCGGTGGACCTGGGGGTGTTGGGACGGCGAGCAGAGCCTCAGCCCTGTTCTGTGTGTGGGGGGGAGGGGGCTGTGCTGCAGGGTGCTGAGGTCCCTTCTCACCCTGCCTCCTGGGAGCCCGACTGTGCCCTGGTCTGAACAGTGGCCGGGCACGAGGTGCCATCTAGTGGCACCGCTTGTCCGCTCTCACAAATGGCTCCAAAGACCCCTGGGAGCAAAGCCAATGCCAAGTCCAGGGGCGAGGGCAGCGGAGGCCGGGGGGACGCGCACACTTCATGTTAGTGGACGTGACACAGTCATCTCAAGAAAATATACTTTGCGAGGTCTTGCTTTCCCTCAGAAAGCAACTCTTTTTTTTTTTTTTTATTTAGAAAGGCTAATCATATCCATTTTCAATATTTTTAGCTTTAAGGAAAATAGTTTAAAAAACATAAAAATGTTAATACACACAAGAGTAACTGCTATTAAACAGTTCTGACAGGCAGAAAATGTACTTTCCTTTTACAGAAAATGTTAAATCTGTAATAGCAGCATAATTTATATAGAAAAAAGCTGGCTTCGAAAACCCAGGGCTTTGTACACAAAACACCGGTCTGTTTTTCTGTACACGACGGCGGCGTCCCCGCTGGGAGGCCGGTCTCTTCACATTTGGTCGGCCCCGCGGGCGGGCGGGCCCGCGCCGGCCTTCAGTCCAGCACCATGGCGGAGAGCGCGTTCAGGTCCTTCATGTACGGGTGGGCCACCAGGATCTGGTCGATTTTCAGTCTCTGCTCGGAGTCGGGGAAGATCTTGAGCAGCGCCTCGCGCAGCTCGCTGGTCTCGGCGCAGGAGCGCTGGGCCGGGGCGGGCAGGCCCTGCAGGCCGGCGAGGCCGGGCAGCAGCGGGAAGCGAGGCTGCGGCGGGAGCCAGTGGCCGGGCGGCGGGCCCTGCGCCCGGGCCGGGGGCTGGTGGCTGCTGCCGGCCGCCTGGGGCCCGGGGCCTCTGAAGCCGGGCTCGAACATGCCCACGCTCGGCAGGGCGTTGAGCAGGGGCTGCATGTCCCTGCGGACGGAAGCGAGTCCCGGTGAGCCGGACGCAAGGACAAGCAAGACACCCTGCGGGAGGGAGTCCCTGCGGCCGGGCTCGGGCCTCGGGACGCTGTTCCCCGGCTTCCGAAGGCAGGATGGGGGCTGGGCGGGGGGCCCTCGGGGACGTCGCTGACACCACCTCCAGACCAGCCGTGACAGGAAGGCCAGCGCTCCCCGAGCCGGCCCACTCTGCCAGGTCTGCCGCCACAGGACTGGCCCCCCCCGCCCCGCTGTCTGGCTCTAAACCAGCGTCCCCGATCACCCCGGGGCGGGGGCTTTCCAATCGCATGGGTGACGGGGCCTGCTCCTCTGGAGACTGACCCTGCGTGGGGCCCTGGCTGCCCGGCCTTGAAGAGGGACCCCCAGCTGCACCCACGTGGGCGCGTAGGGTTAAAAAGCTTCCCACTCGCTCTGGCTGGCAGCAGAGCAAAGGGGCTGGCCCTACGCTTCCCCCAACTTCAAACACGTCACCACCTCGTTAGCCCCTCTATGGGCATCACTACCAGCTCCTCAACCAGCTGACACCTCTGTAAGGGGCCGGCAGGCGAGCAGGGGGGGCCAGCCCTGCCAGGCTGCTCAGGTGGTGGAAGGGGCCAGAGACCTCTCCTCCATCTGCTCCCACCCGCTGCCACCCGGGGCCTGCACAGGGCTGTGGGCGTAAAGCCTGGCAGACGTTCGGAAGAGAAAGGAGAGGCACTGGCATCCAGCACAGGTAAAAATGGCTGCCATTCTCGGGGGTCAGGGGAGACGGGGACCTTCGGGAACGGAGTCCTCATCTGCGTAACAAAACCCGAAGGCTCCAGAGAGGAATGAGTCATAAGACCAGGGAGCTCTGCGGAGGACGCCTCTGCGTGAAACCAGCCCCCAAACCTAGAAGCCCCAAAGGGTCTCCCTCGGAAATGGAAAAGATGGGCCGGTCTCCCTGCCTGAAAAGCCGGGGAGCCGTGCACCTTCCCCTCGGTTCAGACCCCGCAGCACGCCGTGCTACAGTCTGCCGGGAAACAGGACAGCAGCCCGTTTCAGTCTGCAAAAGGAGAACGGGCCTGCGCGAGGTTCTAGGACCTGCCCGTCAGGCACGCGGGGACCCAGGGCACTCGGGCTACCGAAGCCCACTACCTGAGCATTAACACACGAGCAAGGTGTCCTTAACAAGTAGAACGAAAACGGACGCAGACCACAAGGAAGAAAGCCTGAGGTGGCAAGTCATTTCAGATCAACAGAGACACCGCGCTCCCTCGGTGAGGCACAGAGGAACAGAGGGCGAGCTCCCCAGGCAGTGATTTCCGAACAGTAAATAAATTAAGGATAAGGAGAACATACTCGGAGCAAGTGACTTCGGGACCGAATATGAAAAACACCCACGCACACGTCATGGACCTAAGTGGCATTCGCTAACGTGACCGCCGGCAACGTCTGCTTTGTCTTTTCAAACCCACAGAGAAGTCTGGCTCCCCATGCCCTCCTAGATTAAAACCAAACCAACCACAAATAAAGACTTGGTCTTTTGGGGTCCTTGCTTGCTTAGCTTCGCTTCCACATACATGACACCAACACTAAAACTAAGGTGTTTTTGTTTTTTTTTTGTAAAATAAAAAGCTGTTTTTAGTCTTCAGGGAAAGCGCTTGCATCAAAGCAGAAAAAGACGTACCCGAAACGAACGTGTAATACGAGACAACGTGGAAAAGGAAATACCTAAGGAAGACTTCCTTCCGGAGAAATTCTTCTAATCGAGGTCCACTTCTTCCCAGGGGATCATCAGGGACCATAAATATGTCCCCCACGAAGGTGTACTGGAGCAACCTACGACAGAGAATGACGACAGCGCTGGAGAAAACGCTAGGGGGGCTCAGGAACTGGGGAGGAAGCCTCGCAGGGCAGCCATCCAACTGCCAACGACAGTCAGTCGCCTATAAAACTATCAAACTGCTTACTCGCCTAAAGGAAAAAACACACCCAAGTTAAACCACTTTAACTTCCCTTTTGGACGTAAATACGGGAGCACAAGAAACTGCTATCGGCTGGCTGCCACGCTTCCCCCAGGACTGTCAGGTTTCCGGCTGGCCTGGGGGAGCAGCTTCTCTCAGCCTGACCTTCGATCTAACGTTGAAACCAAGACTTAGGACTCGACAGATGCCCAACCCAGGTCTGATTTCTGAAGACACGTGTCTGACGAGAGAACAATTCGAGATGTTCTAAATTAAATTACAGTGGCCGGAGAGAGATGGCAGTGGTCAGCCAGTCCACAGCCGACGGGGCGGCCCCTGCTCCTGACTGCGCGCCAGATGGCCTTCTGTGGCGACTGGCAGCCGCCACGCACCCGCCCAGGCGTCAGCTCCAGGACGGTGCCCACACCTACGGGGCAGGAAGTCCTGCTCCCTCGCGGGCTCAGCAGCTGCCCAGGAACTGCCCCACCTCGCCCTTTCTGGCCCCCCTCACCCGCAGCCAGTGTAGATTCTCTCAGAGCAGCTAAACCCTTCTCCCCGGCCCCACAAGGCGGAAAGCAGCCCTGGGCCCAGGATGCTATGCCACCTTCTCTGGCCTGCCCTGCGGCGCCGCACCCCAGGCCCTTGTCCCTCTCCCGCTCACATGTGGCTCAGTAAACCCCTTCTCTGGGAGAGGCTTTGGGCTGTGGAGGTCCCTTGTTTAACACGTCCACTGGCAAACTCATTAAGGACAACTTAAAAAGATATATGATTATATGAGTAAAACCTGAGGTCAAATACGACATCAGTTCTGGGGAAAATGTCAGAGGGAAGAAAAAGTCCAAGCGCCCGTGGTGCCGTCCAGACCTTGGTTTCTGAGAGCCACGGGCTGGTGTGCAAACACGGCCTTGGCTGCATTCGAGCCCGCATGTGCACACAGACGGGCGTCCAGTTAGTTCTGACAGCGAGCCCAGGGCAGAGATCCAAGGGAAGCTCGGCCGAGAAGATTAATGGCTTGTAAACTGTGCCCAGAAGGTCAAAGACCAGCTCTCCGATCAGCTACGGACAGCAGCTTTAAACAACGCAGGGGTCAAATGCATCCAGTAATTAACTCTTACCTGGGCGTTCACAGCCAAATCACGTTTTGGAAACTCCTCCGATGACTTAACACAACGTAAGTACCGGACAGGGGCAGCTGTGAAGCCCCAGCGGCTCGCAGACACGGCGTGAGTGCGCTCCTCACGCTCGTCGTCTCTGCGGGCGGGTCTCACTCATGGCGGACAGGCCACTGACCACTGCTTTTGGTCTAAAGCAACTGGCGACACGATGCTTGTTATGCCAAGTTTGGTGTTCGCTGCTCTTGGGGTGGCTGGCCCCGGTCAGAGCACCGTCACAAGCAAAGAACTTGCTAAACCCTAATTCTGGATGACATTCAAGTACGTTTCAATATAGATGATTAAACCACGATGGCAAAGTACGCGTCAAAGGTAAAATGCGCTGACCCCCACCAAGTGAAGCCCCTACGAGCACACTGCCTCTGGTCCTGGTCCTGCTCTCTCGCGTGAGTCACAGCTGTCGTTAAACCAAACTGCAAAACTGAGGTTGCCAATGTGAAACGCCCGTATGTGGCAGATGACCCGAACACATATGTCTCCTGCAGACTCAGTCTTCTTCCACGATTCCTGGCTCACAGCTCCCCAGACCCTGGGAACTTCCTCACTGTTGAGGATGATTAAAAGAGTCTTCTGTTAATGAGGTGACTCTGGGAGCACCTGAAGACTGGGACCAGCTGCCAGGAGAACCAACCCTGCGATTCAGAGTCCGGGAACTTCCAGGGAAGGGAGAGAGGCTGGAGATTGAAGCGATCATCTACGACCAATCAAGCCTGTGTGATGGGGCCTCCATAACCCCCAAGAGGGTGGGGTTCGCAGGGCTTCCGGGTGGGTGGACATGTGGAGGTTTGGGGAGCACGGGTGCCCGGAGAGGGCATGACGCTCCTGCCCTTCCCACACACCCCGCCCTTGGCATCGCTTCCATGTGGCTGTCCTGAGTTATACCCTTGTCCAATGAATCAGTAACCTAATAAACAGCACGTTTCTCTGAGCTCTGTGAGCAATCCCAGCAAATTAACCCAACCCAAGGAGGGGCCGTGGGAAGCTCTGACTTACAGCCAGTCGGTCAGGAGCCCAGTGAGAACCTGGACTGGCGACTGGCATTCTGAGTTGGCGGGGTCATCGGGACCTGGTTAGTCAGAAGTCCAGGTCAGAGGCGGCGACTGGGACTGGTGTGTGTGTGGTGGACAGGTGTGTGTGTGTGCGTGGGTGAGCTACAGCCCTGTAGGACTCAGCCCTTACCCAGTGGAACCGGACACTATCTCTGGGCAGACGCTGTCAGAGCTGAGCTGAAGTCTGGGACACCCTGCTGGTGTCTGAGGACTGTTTGCTGGCGTGGGGACTTGGGTCTGGGAACCCAATTTACGGACAGTCTTCATACTGCAGAGCTGAGTAAAGTAGGGAGGCCCGACGACCTGCCAGTGCCCCTCGGCATCAGGGCAGGGGCAAGGCCAAGGTGGGAGGTCACATCTGCTACATCACATGGCTAGCAGAAAGTTAACCGTGCCACGGAGATGCGCCTCGCCTCCCGATGGCTCGCTGAGCACTCAGAAGACACCCTGTGAACACAGAAGCACGTCCGCACGTCCCCTGGCAGCCGCTGCTTTGCGCCAGGCCCTCCCACTTACCCGGAGGGGCCCGCCCTCCCACAGTCTGGGTCTGCCGATCCTGCTTCCCTGTGTTGCCTTCTGCAGGGCCAAGGTGAACACCAAACAAACAAAATGCAAACACAACCAAACAATAAACAACGAAAAACATTTTTCACCAAGGACAAAGAAAAAAATGTTACCTTTTTGTAATAATTTCTCTCCAAGAGACTGACTCAGTCACAAATTCTCTGAAGTTATCATTTGTTACAATTATGCCACCAGTTTTGTCCGCTAAGTGTAGCAGAAACCTACGGTAACATAAGAAAGGTTAAAATGGGCAAGCAGACATCCCTGGCTCACAGAAGAAAACAGAAGGGTTTCCTGCAAAGCAGTTAACCGAGGCTGGGGAACAGGAACGTTAGCGAAGCCCTTGTCGACTGAAGATCAACCTGAAATGCGGGATTATAAACGAAGATCTGGTTGTCACACACTCTAACTCTTTCTTTAATGGTCTCAACCACAGTTACAGGTTTTTACAGACAAGTTGTACTGTCACCAGTGGTCACAAGATAATGCACAAGGACCAGAGCAGAGAACGGATATGAACTGACAGGTGACAGGCCCGTCAAACTACTCGTCAGTTTTTAGTTTCTTAAGCTACAGTATGTAGGTTCTAAGATCAGCTGCTTGGTGCGGTTGGTCTTGCAATTTCTGTCTTTTTTCCTTTTCTTTTTAAAAATTTATTTATTGCAATTAAAGAAAAATTTGTAGGTTTACATCTTCCACTGACTTAAGGTGTCTAGAACCGTCACTGTCCAGCCCACCTCACAGATCACTCAAATGCAAGCTGTGAAAAGACACAGGGTGACGATCACGCTGGAGGTCGCTCACACTCGCACCCTCCTGAGATCCGGGATGACGTATTTCTCACCCCTCAGCAGGATGACCGCGTCTGTCTCAGGCAATGCAGACAGAGACAATGAAACAATAAATTAAGAGACTCACCGGAATTCAAGGGGCGCTTCTTAGCACTACTGAGTATTCAAAGGGGGATTAAAAAGAGAAGAAAACAAGCCCTCGTAGTTTGAGAGCTTAAAAAACCCTGGAAAGCAAATACGACTTTGCATTTTGGACTTATCAATGAACACTTTACAAATGATTTCTAACTGGCGTGAACTGTAAATGGTGCTGTTTGCCCAGAGGAATCAAGGAAAACAGGCAGCAAGGCCTCTGAGTGCACGCACTGTCCACCAGGCCGGGGATGCCTCCCGCCTGCAGCCCCGGGAGCCACGCAGACTGCGCACACGCAAAAGCCTGGTGTGCGAAGAGGTTGCGGTTAGGGGATCCGAAGGGTCTCCTGCCTTTCTCCCCGGGATTAAAGGGTCCCTCCAACCCAGTCTCCAGCACCTGCTCCCCACCGCCCTGCCCCAGCGCGCTGGCCACCCTCAGCTTCCTCTCCCGTGTTCTGGTGAGGGGCCGAGGGCTCTCCAGGGAAAGGCGCTGCGGATGCTTTGCGGGATGAATGCCTGCAGGCATCCCAGGCCCCTCACCCCTGCCCGGACCCTCTTTTCCTCTGTCCCCGTTTGGCTATCATTCCCTAGCTTGGGTCACAAGCTAACCAGTGTCTTCAATGTGGAGCCCTGAGGCTGAACCACTAGGGGCTGCAAGCACTACAGGCTGAATAAAACGAGGAGGGTAAGCGTGGCACAGGGCAGGCCTGGCTGGCAGCCACCTCGCAGGTTCCTGGAGACACTGCGGGGTGGCCTCCACGTGCTCATGGCACAGAGGGCTGGGGACCTGGGGACCGGTTCTAATGAACGGCCGTGGTGGGAACCTTCTCAACCACAGCCGCCCCCCGCCCCCTCGCTGTGACCTATTTGTGTGCCCTCTCCTCGAGATTGCAGCATCTTTAGGGCAGGACATGTGTCTGAGTCACGAGTTCCGGGACTTGGTTTACGTTGAGTAAAGCTTTTAGAAAAAATGCAAAAGGTGCAGTGTGAAGTTTGTTTTCTCAGATGCGCTAGCACCTGACTTCTGAGCAACGTGCCAGCCCGAGAACTGCAGGTTATTCCTGTCACAGGGTGGTGGGGACCGTCTCCCATCCCCGGGAAGGAACACTGAGGGCTCTGGCACCGCAATGACAGACCAAGTCACTGCCAAAAACCACCAGGAAGAGACAATGTCTGGAGACCACGCGAGACTTTCACACTGCGACAACATGACTTCTGGCATGCACCGAAAAAGGACGATAATTCAGTACCTGTTTTCGCTAATGGATTCTCAGACACGATTTATTTTTTCAGAACTTCTAACTCAAGTTAAACCCACACAGCAAAGACCGTTACATGTATAACCTTAACGACCCTAAACGTTAAAATCCTCACCCCGAGTCAAGCGAGTCCTTTCAGAATGAGGGTGCAGATGTGAAAGGGCCGGAGCAGGTGGCTGGCTTCTCTCCACCCCGCACCCACCTGAGAAAGAAAAACGACCTTCCATACCTGTCGTCATGAGACGCAATTCTTTCTCCGAAGACCATCCGAGCAGGAGTTAAGGACAGTATTCCGAGCTCCTGCAGCTGGGTCAGGAAGTGCTGCTCTGTTCGGGGAATAAGGTGGACACACCTTCAGAGAAAGGCGATCTGCCCAGACGTTTAAGTCCATGAAAGAACCCAAATACCTCACTGGGAGAGTTGTGGGAAAACCTTTGTTCCTACTGACTCAGGAAGACTCAATTTTACTAACCCTCGGGGAAGAGGGAAAAAACAAACAAGACATATGCTAAGGCGAATGGAATGTAAAAATGAATTTATCAACTTTTTGAACATTAAAAAATTCAACATTTGCTTCTTAAACGAACAAACCTACATTTAAAGACAGACTCCTACTATCCAGAACCTTTGCACGAGCACATCGCCAGCAGCAGAGGACACACTGCAATGGCAAAGGCCCCCGAGAGAGCTGGGGGGGAGGGGACAGAGGGCGGGACGAGCTGCTCTGCCCTGATCCCAAGAAAGGCCTGCCCGGTCCCCAGTCCCGAGCCTGTCCCGACTCCCTCCAGCTGGCACCCTACCTGGTGCCCCGTTATCTGCACAAATATTGACTGACTTCCACGGGGTGTGTCATGACAGGAGGAGGACAAAGGGCGGGTGCCACTTTCTAGAAAACCAGTGATGGGCCAAAAGGAAGCCCAGGCCCAGACTGAGACCCCCACCTGCATTCGCCAGGACAATTACGACAGCTACAATCCGAGTTCAGCCAAAACGCCCCAACACGGTGTCTTTACTGCCCCAGAAATGCACGCTACAGAAGGCTTAAAGCAGGGGCCCGAACTACCAGTCCACGGCTGTCAGGACCAGGGCCGCGCAGCAGGGGTGAGCAGGCGAGCGAAGCTCCATCTGCATCTGCAGCCGCTCCCCAGCGCTAGCATCACCCCCTCAGCTCCGCCTCAGGTCATCAGGCGTTAGATTCCCACAGGAACACCTGTCCCTGGTGTCAAAAAGGTTGGGGATCGCTGGCTTAAAGGACTTCAGGGACCCTACTGCAAAAATAACTACAAACGAGTGTCTCTGCCGCATTCCTCAAATATCTTGTTAGAACAAAAACGCTCTCCAAAATGGGGGAAGGTGGGAAACTTGAGAAACGTGCTTTTCCCATTCCCACTTCAGCAGTGACGGGGTTCTACTTCCCGTGGGACGTGTGGCGAAAGCCCTGTCCCCGTCCCCTCTCCCAATCTCCTGCTTCTAGGTGCTGTGTTAGCGGCCTGAAACAGCCTTTCGCCCATTATCTTACTCTGACCCGGACACAAAGCTCAAGTTCCTCTGGAACATTTCATGATTAGAACAGGCTCAAGCCTTCTGTGTGCGGCCCGCAGGTCAGCCACGCAGCATCGCGTGCTTTACAGAGATACGTTTACCTGAAGCTGTTAAACATCCATTAAAAAGGCATTCTATTCGAGGGTTCCAAATTTCCCAAGTGGCCACTGTCAGAAATGGTACTTAAAGGGGCAGAAACCCAGGCTGATGGCAAGACAAAAGGTCATAAAGTTCCTTTTAAGAAAAGATATATTTAATCTACTTTTGATAAAGTCCAAGAAACTGGCCGTGCTGTGTGCTAAACGCCAACGCGACGGCCCCCGCGCATCACACTGCAGCTCTGCTCCGCCCGCGTCTGTACTGGGTGCAAGGCGGCCAGCTTTGTTCTCAACGCCGCTGCCTGTGCCACGCGGCAGCGCGCGCTGCAATCCTAAGCTAACTCACGAAACACCTCCTTAGAAAGCCGGAGAAAAGGTCTGCCTCACCTGTGACGTTGGGGTCACGCCTCGTTCTCCACTGTGGGACGAACACAGTGATGTTTCTGTTGCCAAGCTTCCAAAAATACTCCACCGCGATCGCGATGCCGCGACAGGAGAAGAACTTCTTCAGACCGTGGCTGTGAGAAAAGCAGCGAAACCGATTTCAGTCTAAAGCGTGTCTAAGGGATGGTCGGTTTTACCATGAAAAGGTAGAGTCCACTTACAACAGCAACGATCACAACCAAACCCTTTTCCATACTTCTGCTGTTTGGGGCGTCAAAAGCTCCAAAGCCGAGACAGAACCCACGGGAGGACACGCGAATCTACCAGCTTTACGGGTTCTTCCTGACGACTTAATCGTGCGTGCTGTCGTGGTAGGAGGCGGTTCGAGCTTCATGGTGGTTGGTACTTGTTTACTGCGCTTTCTATTTTTGTCCTTTTTACAGGACTAGCTCCTTCTAAAGAATCCTGCCTGCTCTCTGGCCTCGAAGACTCTTCCACGAATTGAGGAAGGAGTCTGCCGCGGAAGCAGGAGGAGCTGTGATCGTGGCTGCTTGGTGACAGGGCTCCCACCAGCACAGCTCCAGAGGCGGGGGGTGCCTCCAGCCCAAGCACACCCTGCCGTCTGGGGACCTGCAGAGCAGACTCCATGTGCAGCCTCCAGGAAATGAGTCGAGGGGGTAAGACTCGGGGGCGTGGCAGGGAATCGAGCTGAAGAAAGCAGAAGGGGTGGGGGGAGAAAACCCAGGAGGAAGGGCCCAGAAGGCGAGTCGGCACTCCTCTGTGAAGGCCGGACCGGTTTCCCAGGCCAGACTCTGCTGTCCCTTCCCTCTGCCGACTGGAAACGACAGAGCGTGGCTGTGTTGGTCCGTAGTTTATAACCAACCCTTGGTGAAGAGGATTAAGAACTGTCCCCCACCCAAAAATCTTAACAAATTCCAAAAAAAATAAAAAAAATAAAATTTTATTCTCCAGCAGTTAAGTAAAAGTGGAAGTTAAAAAAGCAATTTTTTAAGTTTGAAAATTTGCAAGTGGTAATCCGTTCATCCCCCATGAGAATTAGGAAGAAAAAAAAAGCCAAAACCCCAAGCTGTGAGGCTGCAGCTGGTGAGCTGAGCATCACCCATCCAGCCCTGCTGCTTCCCGACCGCCCGCGTGCCGCCTCCATTACATTCTGCAGCCGCAGCCCGCCTTCTCTCCGTGTCCAGTGTCTCCGTGACAAAGCCACGGGGTGGGCGCATCCTTTCTTCGCTCGACAGTTCCGGCATCTCAGGCACGACGCGCCCCAAGTCAACTGCAGCCTCTCCTAATCCCAGCCCACCCGTGAACTCGTCACACGGATCCTGAAATGTGGCCATGGGACCTCTGACCCGCTCGGGGGCCCTCAACACCACTGTCCTTCCAAACCAACCAATGTCTGGCTCCGAGGGCCCCTCCGCCCCCGACGCGTCAGAAGGGGTCTGGCCACCGCCGTGTCATCACACTGGGTTCTGGCCAGGTGGTCTGGCCATCTCAACCTTCAGCACCCTGAGCTTTTCGTCACTGCTTTCTCCGTGTGCGATCTCTTACCTTCCCTGCTCCTTCCTCAAATCCCTTGAGACATGCCATCCCAGTCCCTCTTTCTTCTCTGATCTGTCCTTTACCTGGAACTGCTCTCCCGCACCGCACGCCACAGGACGCAGGACGCTGGACTGGCTGAGACTCCGTGAGCTGAGCAGAATGGAACATGTCCTGAGACGGTGACTTGGCCAGGTCACACTGCCAGAGGGTGGATGGGCTGGCACGAGACTCAGGCTTCCTCACTCCTGGGCCAGTGCCCTTCAGAGGACGCGCCCTTCAGAGGACGCACACTGACACTGTCCCCAATAAGCCTATGTTCACATGAAGCAGGAAGGGGCTGGAAACGCAGCAAACATCTAATGTCCACAGGAGCGACGCAGACACTCCCGTTAGAGGCTAACGCCCTCTCTGTCCCCAGGAAAGCACAGATAAGAGCCATACTCCAGAGCACGGGGGAAAGTAAACAAGCCCATTCTCGATGAAATAATTTAGCCGTGGTTTACATATCTAAAAGCATCTAAGATATGGCAAGAATGTGGCAATACGACATGTTAGTGAAAGAAGGGCTGGGGGTAGCTTTTGTAAAGAGGGGGTCTTTTTTTAATCTTTAAAAAGAATAAATCATCCTAGTCTGCGGCCCTGCCACCCTGAACAAGCCCGATCCTGTCTGATCTCGGAAGCTAAGCAGGGTCGGGTCTGGTGAGTACTTGGATGGGAGACCCCTAGGAAGACTGGGTGCTACAGGTGTGAAAAAAATCAGGGAGTGTAGGCTGACAAGGTCCTTGCAATCTGTGAGGGCAACCAAAGCTTGCCTCGCCTAAAGAATGAATGAAGGAAGGAAGGAAGGAAGGAATAAATAAAGACAACACATCTTAAAAAAAAAAAAGGAAAAAATCATTCTCACTGCTTAACAGCCAGGACAGTCCTAGAGTTAACGTCAACTACAGCCCAAAGAAAATACAACTTACGTTTCCTTTGGGTCTCAGAAAAAGCAAAGGATACACCCAAGTGCTGGAAAGAACCACCCTTGAGAGACATGCACTCCAGTTTGTGAAGACCTCTTCAGCTTCTCCATCAGACACGAACGAGGACCAACTCTTCCTCTTTCCCTATGAGATTCTGGTGACAGCAGAAACTGGGGGATCTGGGGGTGGAGAGCCCAGTTTCACTTCACTGGGTGACTGAGGCAAAAGGAGGGAAAGGCGAGTTGATGAAATTCTGTTGCCCCAGACCCTTCCCAAGCTTGGAGGGTAAGAAGGGAGTTTTGAGAAACACTAGCTAGCTCTAAACTAATTTCCAGAACGTTATCCTCAGTGATAAGACCAAATCATTTTGATACCCGAAAGTATCTTTGGAGCTGTTTTGGCAATAAAAAAAGCAGTTCCAAGTCCAGGGGGAGAACACATGGATTTACCCAGGAAATAAAACTACAGGGAAAAAAAAATAAATCAAGTGGAACCAAATTATTGTCCTCAAAAGACCAGAGCGCCCCTGACCTTCCTACTTCAACTCCTGCGTCCTGACCAGACAGAAATGCGCTGATCACCTGTCTCTTGACCTCCCTCTGCCATCGAACCAGCGTAGCCTGTTCACAAGTAAACCCAGAACCTGTCGATTCTGATGCAGAGGCAAAGCGTGCACATGTGGTGACACTTCTCTGTCTTCTGAGAAGGCCGATGCTCAGGCGCGCTCATATCCAAGTGCAGAATGCACGGCCATGAGGCCCCAGAGGCTGGGTGTGCAGGCTCCCAAGGGAGACTGAATGAAGCTCCTGTTCTCACACGGGTGGAAACAAGGTACTGTCACCTGGCTGTCCCCCACGTTATAGGAGGCAGTCAACTAGGAGGAAGTTGTCCAAAGCAGAGACAGCAGATAGGAACCACCGGGGGCCAGAGAACCAGGCAGGGCAGTGTGGGGAGGCGGGGAAAATCGTCCTGAATTACCTGGGAACGAGGGGTTTCTCTCTAAAGCTCCCACTTAATAAAAATAGCCACGGAACCCTGACACAGAAAAGCCAGCGTGAAATGCACAGCTCTGGCCAGCGAAGGGGCAGACCTCAAGTACATGGAAAATCATCTACCAGAGAAGTCAGGTGCTCTCACGCCGAGTTTCAGGCTGACAGGGCGCAGCGCTCTCTGGCCGCACTGTGATGTCTAGCCACACACCGCAATTTCCATTCACTCATCAACTGACTCATTCACGGTGACAACGGGGAAAAACCAGAGATGTGTGTGATCAGCAGCGCTCAGGAGGGCATTCTGGACTTTCTCACGGTGTGTGTGAACGGCAGACATCATCGGGAAGGGCAAATCAACACGCTTCTCCCAAACCCGGGGCAGGGTGGGCCTGAGCTGCTTTAGGGTGGGGTTCACACCAACAGGTCCCCTGGCTGAAGGACTCAAATTTCCTTTGTCACACCTTCCCCAGCTAGCTGGGTGGAATGCGGGCGGTCTGCTTGGCGGTGCTTAAGCAAAGAGACTTAGCATCCAAGGCTGGGGAGGCCAGACCGCCCCAAGCTCGGCTCCCGTGGGAAGAGGCAGGGCGTGTGGTGGCTCTGGAAAGAGTCAGTCCGGGCCTAGGTCTCATTTCTGTGTGATCCTCGACAACATTTTTAAGCCATTTCAAGTTATGTAAATTAGATAATTTTTACCTTGCAAAACTAACGTGAAGTGCATGTTTTAAAAGAGAAAGTACAGTATGTGACACACAACAGATGTTTCAGCTTTAAGATTCCAAGTTTCCAAGTATTTATTGAATTAAACTACATGGCTTCAGTTAAAATTTAACCTAAACTGATCATTGGAATAGAAGCTGGAATTGCAAGCTATCAACAGGCTGGGAGAAGACATAAAACAAAAGCCCTAAAATGTGACATCCTAGGCTTTATTTTAATCCACTTAACAAAGTGTCACTGAGTGCCTACCATGTGCCAGGCACGGGGGCTGTAGGTACAAATCACTCTCTTCACTGAATTCACAGCCTGTAATTCACATTCCATATTAAAGTAATTAATTCAGAATAAGTTATTTTTTTTAACTTTAAAAAAACTTGAGGTGAAATTCACATGACATAAAACAATCCCTTTAGAATGAATGATGCCGTGGCGTCTGGCGCGTGAGCCATATGGGGCAGTCACCCCTTCTAGTTTGTTCTACGACACTTCCATCGCTCCTGAAGAAAACCCTGTACCCACTGAGCAGTTTCTCCCCAGCATGAACATTAATTACTGATATTTTCAAATCAATCTACATCAAATTAAGTATAAGTCTGTCTTGCAAAAGTGTTGCTTCTAAACTGAGACATCTGTGAATTCAAAGAAAATCGAAACCCTCCCCCAATAAGCAGTTTTTTAAAGAATTAATGTAAGTCAGCTTGTGGTTTCCCTTAGTGCCCTGATTCAGAGGTTTTAAAGAGAGATGGCACTGTACCCACGGGTGTGAGGAAACATGTGGGAGTGTCTGGGGCTGTCACAATGACCGTGTCCGAAGTGGGAGGGACCAGTTACGCAAAGCATCCTGTCCAGGACAGAAAGACCACTCTACTGCCACCAGTGAGCCCTCTGAGAAGCACAGTCGCTACTACTCCAGAAGGCTTCTTCAAAAAGCACCATCACCGCCACTCATTCTGCTAATCTGTATTTGTCCTTTGAAGAGCAATATGGGAACTCTTTCCACAAAGAGAAAAACGAAGAAGGGTTACTACTGCTCACAACTGCGACCTAAACTTATACAGTTGTGTGGCTCGAGGAACTGCTGGGCTTGACTGTGGGTGCCTGCCACCGCGCTTACACTTCTGCTTAACACAGTGCTGTGCCACCCTGTGCCATTTGCTGGGTTCCCCCCAGTGAACTGTCAGAAAACAAGGTGAAATGACAATGAACGGTACCACCCGGAATGAAGACAAGTATATCACATATTTTTACTGTCCCTCTTCAAACTTTAACGTGATACTGGCATTTATCTTCCTTCCTTCCTTCCTGAAGGCAAAGTACAGCACCAATAATCCACTCAGAAAATAAAAAAGTTCTTTACTTTAAAAATAGATACTAAAATATTTATAGACGAAATGACATGATCTGAGATTTCCTTTAAAATAACACAGGTGAGAGGCAGTAAGTAGGTGGGGTGCAGACGGGCTGTGAGTTGCTAGTGGCCGAAGCTGGCTGATGGGCACACCACAAGGATCCCAAGTGCCTAGACCATGGGATTCATTATGTTCTCTCCTTGTGTATTTAAAATAAAAAATATGTAAACATGCATTTCACTAATAAATCCTAATTTTCAATCTCGGTGAGTATCAAATGAAGGCATTAACTGATCTTTTAGAACTCCTAGGAAAAAGTTCACATCAACATCGAGCAATTCAGAAAAACATTTCAACTTCTCTCCTGCATTCCGCGTTCGGGCGCCCCATTTCTTGAATGGCAGGTCTTCCTCAAAATCAGTGGAGTGACTGATTTTGAAAACCGGAGGGAGACTTTTACCTGGTGGTGGCTGAAACGGTATGACAAAGAAGCGCTTTAGGACAGGGCGAAAAGCAACAGATGGCAGCGAGTGAACTGAGCAGGCAGGAGCCTGCCCCGGGTCAGAGAGCTGGCCCGCTGCGGGGCGGAGACTGCCCCACAGTCCTCCCAGCCACTGTACTAGACTGCGCTTAGAGAAGAAACCCAGTGTCATACAGAGATATGAAATCAGAACCCTACAAGGGTTCCAAAACGAATTAAACGGAAATGATCACTGCACTGTTTTTACCAAAAACACGAATGCAAACTTTTGGTAGGAGTCGAAGCTCATAAAGCAGCTTAAATTTAAAAAAAAAAAAAGAGAAAAAAAGAAAGAAAAAGAGAAAAAAAGAAAAGAAAAAGCAGCTTCAACTGATGAAGTTCCTTAGGAAAGAAACTGCTGTCGCTCTATCAACAAAGCACACAGACGCACACCACGCCTGTTAGCACTGCGCGCTCTTGGCTAGACGCCTGGCATGCGGTAGCATCAAAAGACAGGAAAGTGTTTTGTGCCTTAAGTTCCATCCTTGCTCTCAGAACCCTGAATTGAGGACCTAATGGTGTGAAGTCTGCACATCGCTTATCGCTGGGCAAAGCGGCGTGAAAAGACAAACTTTCGATCATCTCTTGTTCGCAGAAATACAGGTTCGGCAGGTGAGGCAAAGATCACAATCTAGGGATGGACTAACAAAGCCTTTCCGACCAGCCGTGCCCCCCCTCAGGTGAGGCTAGAGATCAAGCGACCAGACACACAGGCTGGTTCCCACAGAGGCCCGGCAGCCTGGGACCCTGCGCGGGGCCCCGCTCAGACCTGGGCCAGCGTCGGCCGAGGGGACTTACGTAATCGCGACGTTGCTGCCGTCTATGACGATGTGCTTCAGGTCCGTTCTCCCCGGCTCGTTTTTCAGTTCCAGCTTGTAGGGTACTTTCAGGGTATCTCGAAACCGCTGGACGCCCGTCACCGAGGAATCGATGGCATCGGAAGGCCCTGCCGACCTCGCGTCAGCCCCCGAGGGCGGGAGCTGGGGCGGGCAGTTGGGCTTCGCCTGGGCGGCGCTCCCGCAGCCGGACTTCGTGTTGTTCGGGAGCGAGGGTTGGTCTCCTTGCTGCTGCAAACCGTTTTCGGGGAAAACGGGAATTCTGGGCTGGTGACCTGAAGCTCCCCTGGAAACAAAACCAACTTCTTTGGGACTTGAAGGGCCAAGGGAGGGTGGAAGGCCGTCGGTTTCGAGGTCGATCTTACCGCCGTGGGTCTGAGTTGAGCCCCGGGGGTCTTGCTTGTGTTCTGCGGGCCCTGTTCTGAACGAATTAATTTTGCAATTTGAGGTACATGGTTTGGATTCTCCTTTGCATGGTAACTGAGGAACTTTTGCTACCATATTTTGCTGCGTGTGAGTCTGTGTTTTCTTTGGAGTGGAATCCACTGTCAGCTCGTTTATGCTGCTGCACACACCCTTATTTTTGGTTTTGCTGGTCTCCGGATACACATTGCCAGGTGAAAATTCTCTGTCTTCCTGGAACCTTTTGTTTTCTTTTTCGATCTCCTCTAAAAGCAATAACGGTTCAGTAGAAGGCCCATACTCCCTTATGACCTTCTCGACAATTTCTTGCGAATAGCCCATGGTTTTAAAAAAGTTTACGAGGATGTTGTACTCCATTTCCTCGGTAGTGTCTTTTACATCTGGACTTAGGTTTTCAGGATCAGTAGGAGAACCCGACAGGTCGATGACTGCACTCCCAGCCGACGTCTTTCTATCGTGGAAAGGCTCCCCCTCTTGGACATTTTCCAAAGAAAACTGTTTCTTGGTATGCCTCTCTTCGGAATCCGAAAATCTCCTTTTGTGACAAACTCTGCCTTTGCAGAGCGCCTCTTCATCTGAGGTTAGACCATTTATTGGAACAAAGAGTACATCTTGTGAACTTGAAAAGACTGTGTCCATTTGTTTTGTAAGCTCAGAAACAGGAGTCCCAGCTTTATTTCTTCCATCTTCCTGCAAAACAATTTCATCTCTGGAAATATTCTGCCCTGCGGCAGCACTCTGAGTAAGCTCTGTCTGTTTAGAATCTCCGATTTCAATAACATCATCATCTCCTGGAACAAGCAGATTCTCCTCACCTTGTGTGAGTGTCAAAAGTTCTTTTTTCAAAGAAGTGGGCAAAATCAACAAGTCCATTGTATAATTGTCTGCACGGGCTTCCACGAACTGTTTAAACTCCCTTTTCACCTCTGATTCTTTCTGACTGTTGGGCAGGTTCTCATTATTCTCAAAGAGCTTGACGAACTGCTGAATGTGACTCCTGGCCATGACCACGGCTTCCGCACTCCCCCGGATGCCGAGGAGCCCGGTGTCCAGAACGCAGAGATCTGCAGAGGTGTCCTGAATCAAGCTCTTCAGAAACAGGCTCTGCGCCCCAACAAAGATGCAGTGCATGGCCTTGGGGTAGCATTCCCTTTCTTCTAGTTCAGGTTCACAGATTCCTTTAATATATTCCTGTGAGAAGACAAGAAAGTAGATCCGTCTATGAAAGCTCTTTACAACACACATCTCGTGTTACACATTAATTACAAATGTCAAGATGTAAGCAAATCAAAAGCATGCTAGCTTTGGAAAAAAGGCCAGGACTTAAAGGAAGGATTTAGAGTAGCAGATGTAAAGGTGCTTAACTGTTTTTAGAGGAACTGAAAACATAGCATCTAAGTCTAAAAGGCAGGTATTTATCACTTACAACAGTGCACCTTGCAACGTGATCGTAGGGGTTTGCCCAGCTTCGTAGGAGAGAATCACAAGACTGGATTTATTTACATCTTTCAAGAGCGAACATCTCTGCTTGCTGCCAGTCACTTATTACTACTGTGACATCATTAAGAGATAAGAAAGTCAGGTCTAAGAATGTACTCCTGAACCTTGACCTTTGCTTCACTACTACTGCCCTTTGCTTCCAGATAAAACAATCGATTTCTTAAAGACATTTTAAAAAAAAGATTTAAAACAAACAAAAGAACACCAAGGTTAATTTAACGAAAAAAGTTGTTTCCAGCTGGCTGGAACAATGTATACCCTATAGTTTGACATCTGTTTCCTAAGAAAGACCTGACCAGTTCAACGCAGACCGACACATAAAGAACCAAGGATCCTGGACAATAAGTACTGCCATTCTCAGATGTAGTGCTGGCGTTTCCACTGAAATTCGGTATTGGAGGAGGCCTGAATGAATCGAGAAAGAAAGGGAACTGGCTTCTTTAGCAATTAGGTTGCTATGGGAAACAGAAGTGTGAACCAAGCAAACACGTGTGCGCACACACACATCAGCAGTGGGGCATACTGTTCATGACGTGGCACAGAGTCAGTTCCCAGGCGCAAATTCCAGACACACAACCGGAGACCTGCTCAGTTACCTATGCCCTCTAACCCCTGTTTCTCCAACTGCAAGAGACATGAGCACAGTGTAATCTTAAGTAGCTGAGGGAATTCAACAGGATAAAGGTGCAAAGATCCGACAATAGTGTCTTGCACACAGCAAATGCTTAACAAAGAACAACACTGTTACTTAATTAAATCGGTGAAAATGTTCTGGACAGACATTTTAAGAAACAAGCCGGGATGCCTGACCTGTGGGTTAAGATTAGATTGATACTATGAAAATGATGCTATTTAAAGGCTGGACCTGTGCAGCACCAGTTACACACAACGAGGCTCTGCAAACCTGCACCCACCGTGCAAACTTGCTGTTCTAGTGGCCAAACACCCTCAGTCAGTAAGTTATCCACGAGTGCACACACACAGTCCTTGTTCACACATTTAGAACCACAAAATCCCTCCGGGCAGACAAGACATCACAAGGACAAGGTCACAGAGGGAAAGCTCAGCCTAAGCACAGGCCTTCTTTGCTTCCTACGTCCTTCTGGATAACAAACCCAGAATGCTGGTGGAAGGAGGCTGGTGCTGGACAGGAGCCCTGCGTTTTCATTCGGGCAGCCTGCTATTCTCTAACATGGTAACTGCGTCAAGCACCAAGCAGTCACCCATCGTCCTTTGACCTGGCTATGCAAGCAGAGCGGTAAGTACTGATGTCAGCATCCCTGAAAACCTCCCAACGGGCCTGTTTGAACTTGTGCTGCATTTCGTTGTGGTTTGGAGTTTTTTAAGATTTTGTTTTGGAGTGATTACAGGTTCACAGGAAGCTGCGACGACAGCGCACAAAGGTTCTGTGTACCCCGCAGTGCTCCCTCCCGCCAGCTACTACGTCTTACATAACTGCAGCACCGCAGCAAAAGCGGGACAGCTCCACTGACAGCGGTGAAGGCAGCCAGTTCTCTGCCACCCGAGCACACGTACGGATTCATAAAAATACCACTTCAATCGAGATACAGAATTATTCCATCGCCACAAAGATTTCCTCTGTTACCTCTTTGTAGTCAGACTTACCCCACTTCCACCTTCCGTCCCCTCCCCCACCAACCACTAATCTGCTTTCATCGCTACAGTTCTGTGACTTCAAGGATGCTACATGGGTTATGCAGTATGTGACTCCTGAGGTTGGCTTTGTCAACTCAACACACTGCTCCTGAAATCCGTCCACGCTGTCGCATGCACCGACAGTTTATTCCCCGGCACCACTGAGCATTAGTCCGCGATGTGGACGAATACAGTTTTTTAACCCCCTATCTGCTGAGGAACATTAGTAGCTTCTGTCTTCCTTCTTTAGTGTGGCTTCCAGGTTTGCCAATTTGATCGACTTTTTTTTTCAACTGATTTTCTCTATTGTTTCTGTGTTTTCAGCTTCACTGAATTCTGCTCTTTACTTCCCTTCGCTTGCTTTGGGCTTGGTTTGTGCATCTTTTTCTAGTTCCCACAGGTGGAACCGTAGGGCAGTGACGAGATCTCTTTTTTAATGTAATGTGTGTCATGTCTCCCTTTCAGTAGTGCTTTGGCTACATGCCACAAATTTTGATGTTGTATTTTCATTCAGTTCGATGGATTCGTAAAATTAATTTATCTTGTCATTTTTCAACTTTCAAAAGTGTGTTGTCCAGTTTCCAAGTATTTGGAGACTTTGTTACTTGTCTGTTATTGATTTCCCATTTGATTCCTTTTGGTCAGAGAACACACTTCTATGATTTCGATTCTTCTAAATTCGTTGTTTTATAGCCTGGGAGACGGTCTGTCTTGTGTTCTGTGTGCACTTGAAAAGAATGTGCATTATGCCCTCAGCGGGTAGAACGTTCTATAAATATCTATTAGAACCTGGTTGGTTGATAGTCTGGAGCTCTATTTCTCTGCTAATTCTCTGTCTAATGGTTCTACTAATTCTTGAGAGAAAGATGAAGTCTCCCGCCATAACGGTGGACTTGCCAACTTCTTTCAGTTCTACTCATTTCTGCTTCATGTATTTTGCCGCTCTGCTGTTAGGAACACGCACACTTAGCATCACGTCTTCTTGGTGAATTAACCCTCTTATCATTCATCTTGACGTTGTCTCTTCTTTGGTATGTGTGGACAATTTACTTTGAATGAAATTACTAGCAAGTTTGGATTTACGTCTATGATTTTGTTTTCTGCTTGTTCCCTATTTTTAACTCCTTTATCCCCTATCCAGCCTTCTTGTGCATTCGAATTTTCTAGCATTATTTTTATTGCATTTTAACTATTTATATATTTTAAAAAATGGTCATGTTATCAATGATAACATACCTAACTTTCACAATCCATTTGAAATTAACAGTCTAACATTTTAAGAGAATGAATATACCCTACCGCCTGTACTATTCACGTCTTTTATTCTCAATATCCTATATTCTGACACCCTGGGAGGCCTGTGAGGCCTGGGGAGAGACTCACCCTCCCCAGGCCAGCTACTCCTGGGGCTGGGGGACAGCTTGCTTGGAACATGCCTTTCACAGGCAGACTGCTGGACCCCGTGCTATGCCCCCACCCATCTTCTCCTCGCTCACATACATAACCAGTATCCCCTCTGCCCTGCATCAAGCCAGGGCCAGGTAACAGACTACTAAGGACAGCCCGATGCCCCACAGCCCATAGGAATCATCCAAACCAGCGCACCCTAAACTGCCTCCCCAGCCCGGCCCTGCCTTTCCCCTTGCTCCCACTTCTGCCTCCTGACCACAACCTGATGCTTTACCTGCGGCCCTGTGTGGCGAGGCACACCCCCTTCTCTTGGGAAATGTAAGTAATCAAAATCTTCTTCCCATGGCACTGACCCCTACACACCATCATGCTGTCACCTCCACAGCTTAAAACCCCATGGGGACAATTTTAAGAACAAAGGCACTAGCAAGGTTCCTTTACTCTTGGTCTCTTTCCCCCGCCCTCCCTTCATGCTTTAGTGACCTCGCACTTATATAACATCCATCTGAAACCTCATCAGATCTCACAAATTTTGCTTTCATCCTTTAATTCATCCTAAAAAACTCAAGAGGAGAAAGTTATCTATTATCTTTATCCCAGTACTTATCATTTGCGTATGAGGAATGTCCCTTGGCGATTCTTTCTGAGCAGGCTACTGGCAAGGATTTTGGTTTAATTCTTCAGCTGGAATGTTTACCCTCCTTTATTTCACTTTCATTCTCCAAATATAATTTTTTTCATTAACAATTTTCTCTTGAGAATTACTAGGTAGCAACAATTGACTCAAGTTCAGAGGTGAACAACATGTATACAGGAATACAGTGTTATGACATTCTAGGAGATGTCTGGCCATCAGCTGTGCTGGTGAGAAAGATTCTGCGGATCTAAACAGGCATCATTTGCATTTTGCTGCATTTGCTATCTGAACACTTGAATGCTGGTCGAAAACTGTTTCCCCATCCTGCAGTACTCATGTTGTTTTACTTTACTCAGCTTTCAAGGGAAGAAGAGGGGGAGCGTGTATCTAATAACTTCCCTTGCATACATAGGGCAGAATGAACTGCTATGAGTCCACCTCGGAGAAAGAGCCCCAGCTCTTCTCCACTCTCACATTTCACAAATCCAGAGAGAAGAACACAGCTACAACCAGAAAGGATCAACGCGGCTACTGAACAGTGCAGGTTTGACCTGGGCAAAGGTTTCTCAGCGCCCAGGTTCACCAGCTATCACCTCCTATTACAGCACACATTTGGGGCCTTGTGGGCCTGCCTCCCACTCCGGCATGTGGCTTGAAGCAGCTGGCTGAAAAGTGTAGAAGGAAAAAGCACAGGGCGCTACCTGCAAAGCACCTGACGGCAAATGACAACTGACAGCACAGGTGCAAAACCAAATTTAAAGAAGATGGAAAGGTTAGAAGCCACAGCGACTCCGGATCAGCTATCACGCGTGTAGATCTAGCCTACTCTGGCAGCTGTCAGGAGCACTAACCACGCCCTGGCACAACAGGACAAGGCACTCAAGTGGACCACGAATCACACTGAGGAGGCCTGCAGGCAAGGGAGCTCTTAATACGTTACAGAGAGAGTTCTAAAATGGTTCGGACCAGCAGTTCTCGACTCTGGCTGTGCAGTCCAGCACTCGAAAGATCTCGTATATGAAGGAGATTCTTGCATAAATGGTGTCATGTGTCATCTCTGAAAGAAGAGGTTTTAATACGGTTTGTGGACACTGGCACGCGAGTCCTACAGGATACATACACATGAGAAGCACCATATGAGCCTTAGAAAATTAAACCTTTAAACATCATTCATCTATGAATCTGTAACAGGTCCATTTTAGGTTCTACCTGGCCATCTACGTTAATAACTGCTATCAATTTAATAATAACCATATGAGCCATTTTCCCAGTAAACTTCTAGCATGTGCTTTCTGTTCCTCAATGTTCCTTTTCTTTCTCCTCAATCTCATTTCTAAAATGTCGACCAAGTTCTTCCCAGGAGGGGTGTGTCTTGACTGCCCGCAGGAAAGGATGTCTAGAAACAGGACCAGGGGCCCACTCCGTGTCCACCCCCGACTTCCTCCCCATCATGCTCGAAATCTCTCAGTCCACAGCTGCTACAATGGTCTGCACCCCTATCGGTTTATTCTTCACTCTTCGCCAGACACTGTCTGAGCCCCAAGTTCATCTGTCCCTCTTCCCACTCTCAGTAAAAGACAGGGGAGCCAACCCACGACTCCCTCCCACCGCCTGTTTTCATCTAAAAATGCCACCTTTCAGGAATTGCTGCTCCTTCCCTCCTTCCTTTTGTAAGCCACATGGCCCCTTCCCAGGCCTTGAGCTGTCACCCCCTCTTTCCCACCCCCACCTCTCTGCCCACGCCCATGCGTGGGGTCCCCAAGCCTGGAGGAGGCTTCCGGCAGCCCCGCCGCCTATGCACGGACCACTCCAACTGTCTTTCCATCTTCACACTTTTTGAAAAAGTAGCCTCAACTCCCATTTCACTGTCAAGCCCTTGGAATCTGGATTCTACCCCGGATGCAAATGAAAGCTCTTCCTTGAACTCCAAGAATGATGATGAATGCGAAACTGGAAGGCCCCGCTCCGCACTCCCCGACTTCAGCTCTCCGTAGCCCGACGCTGTTGCCCAACTTCTTGACAAATTCCTTCCTCTCCACCCTTCTGAGCTGCCTCTAGCTGTCGTTTACTTCCTATTTTTCTGACTCCCCCAGTTCCTCTGCGGCCTCCTCCTAGGGCACCGTGAATGCAGAGATGCCCGTGGTTCTGTTCTGGTCCTCTCCCCGTCGATGAGATTCCCGGGGACGCTTCAGTCCCGACCCCCACTGCTACTTCTCTGGGGTTGACTCCCAACTTCCCTTCTGGCCTTTAACTGGAAGGCTGCAGGCATACCCGGGCGTTCTGACAAGTGCCTCCAACTCAGAAGGTCTGCCTCGGAGCTCACACCCTCCCCCACTCCATCTTTGGCCCAGATCCCCTTCCAATGAAACACGGTGGCCTGGACTCCAAGCTCCCTTCCCTTCTCGTCATGTGCGATCCTTCACAGACATGCTCCATGTGAACACTGGGACCAACTCGTCTGCTGCCAGGCCTGTCACACTCCACCCCACCCCCGGGGACGACAGTATCAAAGTTGTGCCTGAAAGTAACCGTTCCCACCCCCTTGCAAGAGTAGCGAGGCTCTATCTGCAGCTGTCTCCGCTCCCCCGCAACTGTCCCCGGTCGGAGAGCACAGCCACCACGCTGCATGGCCACCGCACCTCCTCGTTCAGAAGCGCTCCCAAGCCACCGCTGCTGCGGAGGATTAACGCTCAAGATCCTTGGAACCCTTCAAAGGCCTCTGTGGTTTGGACTTCGGCACGTTTATTTTTGCAGCCCAATTTAACCTTTCCTCCCTTCCAGTCTTATCCAAAAACACATGCCAAAAACTGGGAGGGAGGTCGTGTGTGTGTGGGGGTAGACAGTATGTTTTCTACACACGACAGAATCTTAGTTTTTAAATGGCAGCATTTACCGAAACGTTACTAGACAGCGTGGAGACCAGCCCTGGTCATTTAACACTGGTTCTCAACCAGGGTGATTCTGCTCTTCCTGGGGGACTGGCAATGGCAAGGGACATTTCTGGTTGTTACACCTGAGGGGATGCTCCTGACACCTCAGGGATAGAGACGGCGGTGTGTGCCAGACATCTTACCATGCACAATGGAGCCCCTGCTTTGTCAAAGGGTTAGCTAACCAAAATGTTGGCCGTGCCACTGCTGGGAAACCCTGAACCAATTAACAAGTGACTAACGCACACACGTCTAAACAAAAATCAGAAGTCTGAGAACACCGGCTGACATCCAGTCAAAGTATCAATGATGTGGGTACCACTCTACGCGGGAAAGCGGCCAAAATGACCCCAAAAGGAGGTGTGCTCGTTTTAATAATCTGCATGCAGCTGGGGAAAACCATCAAGTACTTCTAAGCACGGCAAAGGGCTGGCCTCGTGATCAGAAGGGAGCGCGGACTTCGGCCACCCAGGGACGAGTTCTCTGGGCGGCTACCCTTGGTCTGTCTCACCATTCACTTTTGTTGAGGGCCGGGGCTGTGATGCTCTACGTTAAATCTAGACTTTTGTCCAGCAAAGATGCCAACTCTCTCAGTCTGGTATAAAGGACATCCCAAAGGTTAGGATTTCACTGTTCAGCAAGACATCCGATTTATATCTCATCAAGCACTTTTATTCCGCCATTTCTTTTTAAAGTGCTGATAAAAACGTATCCTCAGATGTTCCCTGAACCACGTACGTGCTGTTGGCTCCCTCATTCATAAGTTACCTGAAAGTCAATGTTAATAACTTCTTAAAATTTTACCCTTTGGCATTTTTGTAAGACCCATGGAGGTGTCCACGTCAACTTGACTGCTTCGAGCTATTAAACTGAGTGGCCCAGGAAAGCCACCTCACCAGCCATGTAAGCCCAGGCATGTTTCATTTTGGTGCCCGGAGTGAATCCCAAGCAGGAAGAGAACTCACTAGTACTGCATCCCTGCTCTTTTTTCTTCTCATTTTGCATTTTTGCTTTACATTTCTTGGCCACGTGTCCCTTTCCACACTGGCACAGGGACTGGGGACTATGGACAACCAAGTCAGTCTCAACTGTAGCATGCACGAACCTAGTCTGCAGAGAACAGGGATCTATCTTCTGTTAAATGAGAGACGGTAAGAATGTCTGAGGACTCTGTGATATCTGGAGCAGTTCTGTGTTCTTGGATTACTTCTGACCTGTGGATACCATTGTGGGGAACCAAAGGTGGAAGCTCTCTGCACATTTGTGTGTACAAATGAGAAAAACTTTACTGCTTAGGGTGTGAGCATGAAATATATTCCCACCTTAAGAGGTATTAGTAATTTAGATTACGACGTTTCCTAAAGAACCCGTTTCAATTGGTTTATAGGGAATAATGTGCTTTTGCATGAATCTGTATTCCAAGAATTTCCAGAAAAAAACCTAAACATTTGGTATTTATAATGTATTCACCTTTTAAGGACTCTCCCAAAAAAACCCAAAGTCACAGATGCTGATTCAAAAGCATTTTTTATTTAAGAATCCAAATTCATGCAGTCAAAAAAAAATCCTTAGACTAATCAATCACACTTGGTCATTTGAATGCTAATTTAAAAATAGATATCCTTTCTCTCATTAGCACAATGCATGCAAGTTATTTTTTTAAAAGTGGATTTTTTTCCATGAAGAAATGAATAGGAACTTTCTAACTGTTGTCAATTTATTGGTCAGATAAGGTAATATTACTCATGCATCATATTTACAATTATGAAAAATACTAATTTCCGTAGTCAACTATATATTGAATTGTAACACTGGTGAACATTCTGGTATCAGTTATTACACTGCTTAGCTGCCAGTTTAAGCATAATTTCCAATACCCTTAGTTAACTTTAAGACCTTAGCTGTCCTCACTTTATATACTTGGGAATTACATTTTAATTTAAAAAAAAAAGTGAAAATAAGATATGCCCATTTTAAAGTTTCTTCTTTACAAAAACAAAAGCAAAACAAAAAAATGGTGGGAATTCAAGACCTAACTTAGAAAGTAGATGACATGATCCGGCAGCCCTGCCTCCTGCCTACCAACACCTCCTTCCTGCTGCTTTTTCTGTCCAGGGCGGCCCTGGGCCTCGTTAATGCTGGCCACTTCCCAGCGCCCTCTCCCACTGGTCCTGGCCATGTGACATGTTCTGGCCAGTGAGAGCAAGGAAAATTCTGCTGGGGTTTTCTAGAAAGGTGCTGCTGCTTCTTGCTTCCTTTTTGAAACAGACACGGGTGGCTGGAACTGCAGTGGCTGCTTCGTGCCCGCGAGGGGACGGCCGAGACCTCCGCCCCCACGGCTCTCAACCACTCCTCAGCCTTGGCCTGTCATCTAGACTTCTCATTACCTGAAAGGAAACTAAACTACTTCGCATGGGTTTCCGTTACCGTGGCTGAGTCCAGGACCCAACGGCTAGAGACCCATCACCTGCCTGAGCCTGAGTGTTCTAACGAATAACTCCACCATCTTCACTTGAAAACATCAGGATTAATACTGAACATGCTGTGCACTAAACGTGTAGGTTCAAGAATGGATAAAGATCCCGGGTGTCTGGTGGACAGGGACGCTATGATCACAACGGACTTTCACGCAGGAAATTCAGATGCGCATCCACGCAGCTCCTATCCCCAGCTGAAGTGAACGAATTCTGCCGGCACCGGGACTGAACAAAACCTCCTCCATGTTAAGACAACAATCAAAAGGAGTAATTTGGTTTCTTTAAACAAAAAGGTTTTCCTGTTGTTTCCATGAGCCACAATTTATTTTTTTAAAAAGTTAATCAATTACTGTAAGGCCTCTCCCCTTACAGTTTTGTTCTGAAATACGAGACTGCTCACTATACAATTACATGAATTTAGTAAAAAGCCACCACAGAACACGCTGTCCCTGATGTGATCAAAGCCCCGCAACCCTCTCTGGTCACCAGAGGATGGAGCGAGTGGTCACCAGCGGGCCTCCCTCCCAGCACCATCAGTGAGAACCCCGTATTTCGACATCCTGGTACGACCCCAAAACGTTCACCATAAAAAAAGACTGAACAAACCACTGTTTCTTAAGAAGCTGGTTTTCACAACTGGAGTGAGTTAAAAAATATCATTCTAGGAAATGCGAAAAGGCCACTGACCTCCTTTCTGGTAAAATCAAAACAAAACCTGCATTGTACGTCGCCACGCAATACTGCATCTACGAACTACTTCCTCCACGAACAAATCTACTGCTCGGGAATTCATTCACGAAACCAGGTACCAGGCTCTTCTCACAGAAAAGGAAATGAAACGACACAGGGTCCGTTTCAGCCTTCTGAAGTCCGTGCAGTGGCAGGCCTCCTTCAACCGGAGCTGCATTCTTTATCTTTCTCTCTTGCTCTACAAACTGGCAGTAAAGACTGAGTTTGGTAAAGCACGATCACCCCCATCAGTCACGTTGGTGGTCTGACAGGTAGGCTGCAATTTCGGTGACTGAGACCGACCGGTCCTCCCGATGACCGTCGGCAGTCCTCCAGACTGGTGCCCTTGGGAGGTCTGGCTCTGCCTCACGGTGGCTGCTCAGTGCCTCGGACACCAGCAGCCGATGGGCAGCCGTGGTTAGCAAACTCGGCACCGCGCAGCTCAGGGAGAAACTGGACACGCAGCCGTGCCACCCACGCCCAGTCACTTCTCGTTTGCTCAGCTCCAGGGCAGGCTCCCGGCTCAGTGACTAACCCCAGCACCCAATTCCCTGCGAAGGACCTCGGTGATCTCAGCATGGCATTATCTCCAGATGCCTCACCCTCCATCTCCCAACTTCAGGTAAAAGGGGTACTCCCGCTTCCAGCAGGACCTGCGGCCCCTCCCCCTCGGCTCGCAGAGTCACCCTCCAAATTCCTCCACATCCGAGAGTCTGACCTCTCACATTCCTCGCCAGCTTCACCCTCTAGAACTCTCCGGCACTCAGTGAATGTGTCCCCCGTTGGCACCACTCCGAGTCTAGGAAGGGCACAGTCTAAGGTCCTGCCCCTACTCTCAGTCTATTTCGCCCCTTCTGCCTCCCCTCCTCCTCTGCAGTCCGAACCTGACAGCAGAAGCTGAGACTCGTGTGTTTCTGGACCGTTCCAGCCCAGGAAAAGCCGCCCCTGCTGCAACCTCCCACGGCCCCCTTTCGCCTCAGCCTTTGGGCAATGGCTTCCCCGCGCCCGGAGCAGGGGACACGGCGCCCGCCTGAGTTCCCGGAGCGAGCCGCACTATGAACTGACGCCAGCTAAGCCTCCTGGCCTGCTTTCGGCTGCAGTCCCGTGGAGTCCTTGCTACTGTCCCCCACAGCCCCTCTGCAGCCGACGCGCTCCTGTCTGCGAGCCCGGCCTCCCTCTTCCCCACGCGCGGGCTGGCTCCCTCCTTCACAGAGACAGCGTGGCCGGCCACAGGCCTTCCGCTGGCCTTTCGCCAAGTGAAAAGGCCCGTCCTCGCTCACCCCGTCTCCCACTGCCTCGGGCAGGGCCCTGACAGGCGGCCCTGCAGCGGACCCGGCCTCTGCCGTGCTCAGCATGCACGCTGGCTCGGGCCTCGCCACAGGACACGCGCGCTTTAAAACGGATGCACGGATGCGAATCTCTTCCTGACGGATCGACAGCCGCACGGCTCTTACGACAAATGTCGCCTGCGAAGAGAACACCCAGGTTCCCCGTTGTGAAGTGCAGACTCCGGGCGTCCCCTGGTCCGTGAGGAGGCGGGACATCCCGGGCCCACACCGTGACGGGCTAACGCCGAGCACGGGCACCGGCCCTCTCCACGGGCACGAGCGCCTAGGTCCGCCAGGTCCATCCCGCCCAAGGCCGTGGCCCTCTGCAGTCTCCCCGCCCGGCCCCTGGCAGCCCCTGAATCCGTGGCCCCTTGGCCTGAAAAAGGGTTCCAACCCTCTCAGTCCCCACTGCTGAGCTCCTGTTCCCCCCCACACACACTGCACGACGGCCAGGACCCCGCCCCTGCGGCATCTGGGGCCACTGTGAAGAGGCGGCATCGCACCGGCACCGGCACTTCCTGCGAAGTGAAACGGGCAGCCCCCTGCCCCCAGCCCTCCGCCTGCTTCCTCTCACGTCCCGACAGCGTCTCTCCAGCCCTCGCCCTAGCCGTGATGTCACGTTGCTCTGGACGCTGCTCAGCACCCACCCCGACTTAGCTCATTAAAGCCCCGGGGACCACAGGGAGCAGCTGTGCCTCGAGGTGTGAACTGACGGTGGGGGCCCGTCTCAGAAGCGTGGACCTGCCCGTCCCGTCCCGCCTCACAACCCTTCTGCGACTCTCCACCGCCTGCCTGCGTGGGAAAATCCACGGTCCTCAGGTGCCAGGTGCCTAGTGGCCTGCCTCCTACCCCCCTGCCATCCGCTCCCCTCTCCTCCCTCCCCAGAGGAATCCGTGAAGGGGAATCCGAGAGTGACGGAGGGCACTGCTGCTGTCATCTGCACTGGCTCCTCCCACTCAGCCCTCACGCATCCTCTGGCAGCCAGCTGGGCACACAAGCCGCCCTTCCGTTACCATGGTAACGCCTTGCACATGCACCACCTGTTGCACGCAGCATACCGCAGGGCTGGTATCCCAGTGTGCCTCCCGTACGACGCTGCAGGGTCCTCGGGGTCGAGAGATAACAGCCTACTTCCTGGCACATGACTTTTCTTTACACGTCTGCTACCCGGCCCCCCAACCAGCAGGTGAACCATGTTCCCGCCATCCTCTCTGCCACCAGGCTTAAAAACCTCCCCCGCATTTCTACATCCAGGTCCCAGTGAAAACCTTGTCACCCACGCGTGTCTCGCTCTCACTTGGAACAATGTCCTTTCCACAGCCGGGTCTTCCTGTCTCCAAACAGAGTTCTGAACAAATTCTCGCCCTCTCCAAATCCTCACTCCCTACTGGATGAGGCGCGTGGCCTTCGCCCCGCATTCGGACCCCTCGAGGTTTCAACTCAGACACAGCCTGCGTCTTCTGCTCACAGCCACCTCTGCCTGGCCATCTTCCCGGCTCTTCGAAGGCCACTTCAAAGGCTGCTTCTCCCAACAAATGTCCCCTTTGACATCAGTGGCAACTCTCGAAGACCTTGTGTTTTTTGATACTGTCTCAGGACATTACGCTTTCTACAAGTAGCCCCATCTCGCTGCTCTGTAGCCAACGGAGCCCTACCGAAACCCCCTCATTCTCCTCTACTCTAGCAGTAGCTAAAAGGTGAATTAACATTCTGAACGCAGGAAAACAAAGTAAACCCATCGACGGGACCCAGAACGGCTGTTTTATTCAGACTCAACCAGCTAGTTAAAAAAATTCTTCAATCTTCCTCCTTCCAAATCTCCCCCTCCACAACTTAACCTGGAATATTGTAGCTAGTGACGTTTGCTTTCCTGTTCTTAATTTTTAAAATCGCGTTAACGATGTTTTCTTCCTCAAAAGAACGTAGAACTCCAAATCAAAGGAACGAAAAGCCCTTTAGTAGGCATTCGACTCTTACCCCTGAGTCTGGGAGAGAAAGGATTTCTTGCGAGTGGGAGGGTTCGATTATGAGTAACATGTATCTCAAAGATAAACAGGTGACACATACTTCCAAGATACTGTAAGACACACCTTTTCCAATTAGCTTATGCTACCCTGTGTGGCGGGGACAGGCAGGAGCACGGGAGTGGGGTCTGTCGAGACAGGCAGGGTTTCTCTGTTGGGCAAAGCGGCACTTTCCACACTTGGGGCGAGTCTTGAACAAAGCTGAGGTGGGAGCCGGCAGAGCGCACAGGAAAACCAGACTAGTCAGACTCCAGGGGAGCAGCTAGGGCAGAGCACAGGGGAAGGAAGGTGGGGCTGGGTTAGTGAGTTCTGTACATCAGATGAGGACTTTAGAGTGAATGAGACGAGCAACAGGAGGCCCTAGCAGGTCCCAGGGCAGAATAACTTTCTGGGAGAGGAGCAGCCTGATGCAAGGGGTCCCGGGAGGGAGGCGGGAGGAATGCACGAGGCAAGGATGCACAGGAGGGTGCTCGCCAAGCAGGGTCTAGTTTGCAGCAAAGGTGAAGGGAGGTAAACGCGAGTGAAGAGAGACTTTCAGAAGGAATGAAAGGGCTTAGTGGGGTCAAACGTTTTAGCCCTGGGGAGTGGGAAGAAATGGTGCCGCTGGGGAGAAGCGAAGGAGGGGGCTGGGGAAAGCTAGATCGGTCGTCTGAAGCCAGACACATGGTTTTTAAAAATTAGGAGCAGCCAAGCAAACCTGAGCCCACACCTACAGTGTGCCGCGGCGGAGAGCCATCACGGCTGGGGGCGTCCTCTCCCCGCTGCCGACGCTGAGCGCAAGCGCGCGGGCTTTTTC
The DNA here is from genome assembly GCA_030015415.1 of Cynopterus sphinx. Lineage (NCBI taxonomy): Eukaryota > Metazoa > Chordata > Mammalia > Chiroptera > Pteropodidae > Cynopterus > Cynopterus sphinx. Next base: position 1,842,298 of record CM057386.1, read on the forward strand.
ACGGGGGAAAGTCGGACGCGACAGCTCGCCAGACCCCTCGGGGCACGCGAGGTTTCCGAAGGAGGACGTCCCCCACCCCCCAAAAAAGGGATTCCTCCGGCCTTCCCCGCTCACCCCGTGGGTTCTGGAACTCTCCGGGTCTGCAGCCCGGCTCCGCACGCACGGGAGCGGTCGGAGGCGGGGAGGGGCGGGGCTCCGCGCGGCGTGGGGACGAGGGGCGCACGTCCAGGCCCCCGGAGGCCGGAGCCTACAGGGCTGCCCCGCAGAGAAGGTGAGTCACGTCCTCGGGGAGTTTCAGTTTCCCCAGCTGTTCGCGGAGAGCGGCGCCGAGGACAAAGCGCGCCGCGCCGCGCCGGGGAGCCCCTCCGAGGCCCGGCACCCAGCGGGCGGCGCCGCAGCCCGGACAGGGGGCTGCGCCGGGCCCCGCGCCTGGACGGCCTCCCCGCCCCTCCCCTGCCCCGGGCCTCCGCGCCTGTCGGATCCGCCGGAGCCGCACTCGGGGGCGGGGGGCGGACACCGCACGCAGGGCCGGGCCCCCCCCCCCGCCAGCGGGGACCCCCGGCGCCGAGGCCGCCGGCCGCGCGCACTCACCTTGGCGCTGTGCACCGCCTCCTGCGCCCCGCGCAGCTGCAGCCAGATGCGCGCGGGCAGCGGCTCCTCGGCGCCCAGCGCGCCCAGCACGGCCAGGCTCACGCCGAACAGGCCCTCGATGCGGCCGCGGCTGCGCTCCAGCAGCGCCGCCTTGGCGGCCGGCGCCGTGAACTCGTCCAGCACCGCCCGGGCCGCCATGGCGGGCGCGGCCTCCCGCGGCGGCGGCGCCGCCCCCTCAGCGCGCGGCCGCGGCGCCCGAGTCCGTGAGGCGGCGTCGCCCCCGCCCGCGCGCCCCGCCGCCGCCGCCGCCCGCGCGCCCCGCTACTCCATCCCGCGCCGGCCGCCGCGGCGGGCCCACTGCGGCCGCCCTCAGCCTCCGCCCCTTCGCCGCCGCCGCCGCGGGCCGGGCCGCGCCGCCGCGCCTGCGCGCCGCGCCGTGACGTCACCGGCGCGCGCCGCGCCCCCTCCCGGCGGGGGCGACGGCAGATGACGCCGCTCGCGGCGGCCATGTTTGTGGGGGCAGAGCGGCGGCGCCGCGGCGGGGCGTGGGCGGCCGCCGAGGGGCCTGCGGCGGCGTCGGACCAGGGGCTCCGCTCGCGCGCGGGGCTCGGACGTCGCGACGCCCGCGCCGGGGGGGGGGGGGCCGGCCACGGCGTCCCCCGCGCTCGCCCGGCGGACGGTGCCCGCCCCTTGCCCGCCCCCTCCCCTCCGTCTCCCCCGCCCCGCTCCCTCCCTCTCCTCCGTCCCCCTCCCTCTCTCGCCCCCCCTTTTTTTTTTCGCTAAAAATGGCACCGGGAAGGGGAAAATGGGGATAAGAAGTACCGAGGACTGAAAAGCAAAGAAAGGATTGAGAACGTGGGACAGTGGTTTCCTCTGGGAGGGAAGGGGCGGGCTGTGGCGCGGGAGCGTTATCTAAGTTAAACCAGTAATCAATCAATCAATCAATCAATAGTGAAGATAGTAAATAAATAACAGAGGGTCCGGGGCTTCTCCCTGATCTCGCCGTGGGGCGTGGGCGAACGCACCCCGACCCCTGTGCGGGTCGCCCTTCCCCGCAGCAACCCTCGGGTGCACCCGTGTCCCTAGAGTCGGTCCCCAGATCCTAACAATCTTCCAGGCCCTGGAAACACGTGGCAGGTGAAGCCGGTTGACCGGCTCTGGCCTAAAGCGTGGGTAGTCAGGGCCACGGGCACGTTGCTTCTCTGTGCCCTCACGCCTCACTCGTGCAATGTGGCGACCAGGAGGCCTTCTTGCTGTGAAAATCGACCTCGTGCTGAGAAACAGGGCGAAGAAATGGGGTCGCGGCAGTTGAACGAGCAAGTGTCTGGAAGCAGGAGGTTGGGGCCCGAGGAAACAGTTCTCTTCTGGGTCTGACCGCCTGGGAACCCAGACTCTGAACTTTCCAGCCCTGCATCGATGCCTGGGAACACGGCCAAAGTCCAGATAACCCCCTGACCACCCCCTGAAGAAACGGGGAGAGAAGGGTCATGTGTCCAGATCACCTGACATGCATCATCCAGACCACAGCGGTCATCTCGCCAGGTGACCATCTCAGACCAGCCCAGAGGCTAAAACGCAGGACCCATCCTTCTCAAAAATGTCCTTTTTGCAGCCAGAACCCTCAGTTCTTTCTTCTTGGGAACACCCTGGGTATTGCCTAGTTGTGTTCACAGTTTGCAAACCCCAAGACCCTTGAATAAATCTTCACTTCCTCCTAGCTAAAGCCTCCTGATCCGTTTACGCTCAGTCAACAGTACCTAGAGCTCAGTCAACAGTACCTGGACGCAGTAGGTGGTCTCCAGGTATTAGCTATCGTTATTGCTAAGTTAACAATATAGTTAAGGCTCCATTTTCCTGGTAAAGCTGTGTGTGTGGATTACGTAACCACATTGAACTTGTGGGCCCGGGAGCCCCCTTCATCTATATAGGGTCCACCTTGAGGAGAAAGGGGGGGTCTAAAGATGTCGCAGCTGGAAATGCCAAGGGGCGATGGCCTTGGGAAGAGGGGTTACCCGAGGTAAAACCTCCCTGGGATTCCGGCTGCTGGGATTTTCCGCAGAAACACAGGCAGGTGTGTTCCCCTGTGTGCCCCACCCCAACATGACTAAGCTTGAGGACGAGAAGCGCTAGGCTCCAGACCGACAAGTTCCTGCTCCGCTGGGCTTTTCCCGTGGGTGTCCACAACCGGCCGCAGCCCTCCATGAGGTAGATGGCCAGAGACTGGCTGAGGCGGGTCAGGTGGGGAGCGTGACTTTGCTGGTGGATGGCCCCCAGAGCTGGAGACAACACACGTTAGTTCCAGTCTTCTCGTATTTCCCTTAGAATTTCTGGGGCGGGGGGCACCCACCTTAAATGGGACTGCAGGTGTTCAGGGATTGGACAGGGCTTTCCCCCGGACTGTCCTGTCTTCTCCCCCAGCCACCCCCTGGTTTCAGTGTAAGGGGTGGGGAGAGGCTCCTTCCCCTCTCACCTAATGCGCCCACCCCAGAGCAGCAGCAGCAGCAGCAGCAGCAGCAGCGGTGCCACTCACGCCCCGAAAGCAAGCTGGGCCTTTGTGCCAGACTCACAAGTCGCTGGGCGCTGTGTCACCGGAGGTGTGGCTTTGGGGGTTTTTCCTCTGCTTAGAAGACATGCCAGTTCCTATCCTGTCAGCATTTCCCTTTAGGAAACTCTCAGGGTTTCCTGGGGATAGGGAACAGGGGGAGAGAGGGAGATAGAAATCCCCGGTTAAGAAACCCCCTTGCTTCACGCAGTCTCTGAACCACAGCTTCCCTCCATCGGCGGCCCAGCCCACGGGCTGCCCTCGACCGGCCCGGATGCTGAGGCCGGGACGAGACCTCTGCGGAGCCTGCGTGGCGGCCACTCGACTAGTCTTCTTTCCTCTCCGTGGCACCCCAGAGAAGCTGTTGGGGGACGATCTGTTTCCCCTTCTCATCGTTTCATGGATTCTCAGTGCCCAGCAGGGAGGGCCGAGCACACAGGAGCACGGCCAGCTCCCCGCCGCCTCCGACTCTCTCCCCAGGGCCAGGAGGGAGCCGTCCTCTCTGGCCCTGCTGAGTGGCGACTTTCGAGAGAGCTCAGTGCTGCTGAGTCGTGCCACCCTGCCCCCCAGAGAGGGCGCGTCGTGCTCCGCTGTCTGTGGTCGCCCGCTGTGTCGGTGGCCGCGTGCAGAGGCGTTTTCACCTTGGCCACATCCTCCGGTCCGGCTGCGCCCGTCGGAAACGTGACACTTTGATCTGTCTGCTGCCTGCCTGCTTCCTTCTCAGTTCTGACAGCAGGAGGGACGCGCGGTGTCGGTTTTCGGCCTCCTAGAGCTCCAACAGCGGTTGCTGCTATTATTATTATTATTATTATTATTTTATTACAAAGATGAGAAATAGGAGCAGAGAGAAGTTCTGGAATGTTCCCAGAGCTAGGATGCGAAGTGGCAGGAACGAGCATCCGAATGTGAATGTGCCGGGTGCTCTCACGCGCTAAGCCGTGATGACAGCAAGCCTCCAGCGTCGACCAGCCCCCTTTCCTGCCCTCGTGCAGAGGTGAGCAAGAAGGGATGAGGTGTTCTCAGGACCAAGCCCCCAGGGCTTGGGCCCTGTCTGCCTTGGGGTGCCGTCTAAATCAGACTTGCCCATGCGACGTTGCTTAGTACCCCCAACCGGCCTGATAAGCAGACTCGGCCCGCCCCCAGCCAGCGGCCTGCAGGATGGCGTGTCTTCCTGAGCTCTTTGTTTTGGGGTAAATGACTTCCAGGGCTTCGAGTTGGAAACAGGAAGACGGCTGTGTTTCAGCCACTCACAAGTTTTAATATATTTATTTGCAAACTATTCAGTTTCTCTCATCTGCCTTGTCGCGAGTCCATGCCACCACCATCTCTCCCTTTCACAACTGTGGGGGCTCCCCTACATCCTTCCCGGCCTCTCTCTCAATTTCAGGACCCACAACTGCTGTGAGGTTGGGGGGAATTACTCATGCGACAGCCAGAGTCATCTCAAAATTGCGAATCCCATCAGTCAGTCTCTTGCTCAAGACCCTCCACAGAGCTGCTCCTTGTGCTCGGAATGAAAGCCGCACTCCTTACCTTGGGTCGCAGCCCTGGCAAGGTCTGTGTCCTGCTTACTCCACCTCCGCTCCCCCCGCCACCTGACCTGGCCTCGGTGTTTGCAGGTGCTGTCCCTGCCTCCTGCTCTCCCTCACTCTGTTAACTCTCGTTCGGCCATCGAACCCAGTTCAAGAGCAACTCGTTCCTGAAGTCAGGAGTCAGAGCCCCTCATGCGTTCAGCCCAGTTTGACCTGTGCTTGTGTGATCCGACTGATTCCCGTCCATCTGCAGATGTCATCCGACCCCATCATCACCTGCATGGGGGCAGTGACCCGAGGCTGGATTGTGCTCGAAGCATCCGGAAGGGAGCACAGGCCAGCACGCACCCTTCCGCGGCAGGCGTGTGCGGAGGCAGGGGCGCACCCACAGGTAGGATGAGCCAGCTGCAGAGGTGGCGTCTCATCTTACGTGCAGTGGGAAGCCTTCTCGGGTCTTGAAGCAGCAAATGCACCTTTAGATTGTGCTCTAAGACCCAGAACTTTCCAGACCAATGCTCAGAAGACGGTTAGCTCCACTTCCCTACTCCTGGAACGCTTGCTTGTGGATCAGTCCTACGGGGAACCTCGCTACCACGCCAAGAGGAAGCTCGGACACCAGCGAAGGGAGCCAAGGCCCCTGCTCACCCAGCTGACAGCCCCAGATGGTCCCGGTTAGTGGCCAGCACTAGGTACCAGCCATGTGAACGAAGCCCTTTTGGGTTTTCCAGCCAGTCCGCCATTCTGGCCAACAGCCTGTGAAGCGAAAGGAACCATCTGGTCAACCCGCAGACTCGTGAGAAATAGTGAATTATTAACTGAGGCTCTGAGTTTGCGGCCGTTTGTTATGCAGCAACAGATAAAAGAAACATCTAAATTTATAACCAATCGACAGACCAGGCAGAATTTAAATTTATAACTAATGATAGCGTAGAATGGAGGACGTGGCTGGTTAATGCTTTGCTCAGGAGCTCCACAGAGCCGACAGCTGCACGCCCTCGGGCCTTCCTCCTGTCTGGGGGGGCTGGGAGGCCCCCTTCTGTGCGACAGAGCAGACAGGTAGGTGGGCTGGTCGGCCAGGTCCCCACGAGAAGGGGGCTGAGCTGAGCATGCTCAGCGTCTTCTCCCAGACTCATCACCCAGACAACTGGACCCTGTCACAGAGAAGGGGGCGGCGGGCCAGGAGGGTGGTCGGGCTGGTCTCCCCGCACGGGGAAGCCTGAAGAGTGGAGAAAAAGAGCATCTCAGCAGCGACAAGGATTCTGAAATGCAGATGTGTTTACACAATTAAGACCTGCTGGACAGGAAGTCCTCTGAGGAGCTGACTCGGGGCAGGGAGCCGAGGGGCGTCGGGCCCAGTGGGGCCGTCTGGAGAAGGGCTTCTGGGCAGGGAGAAGCTTAGTGTGTTTGCAGAAAAGCGCAGAGACCTGCGTGCCTGGCACTGGGTGAGCGAGGACGGGGTGAGAAGGGCAAAGTGGAGAGGAGGCAGGGGCCAGGGCCTCGGGGCCTCGGGGACCCGACGAGGACACCAGGCTTTACTCCGCACGGGATGGGAAGTCATTAGAACGTCCTCCGTGAGCCTCGATAAGCAGATTCTCCAACTCGCAGAGCTGCACGGGGTTCGGCGTCTCTGCCCCTCGTCGTCAGGCTTCCCGTTTGTGGGAAGTGTGTGAGCCAGGGCGGAGGGGCTGTAGGTTCCTGCGCGTGGGTGAGGCCACCGGCCTGGGCGTGAGACGCCAGGTGCTCAGCTGTGTGCACCGGTCAGATGCGCTCAGAGCAAAATGGCCAAACAAAAGTCGTCAGCTCCGAGGGACCTCTGGTCTGAACCCGGAGAATTCCAGACGGCAAACTTCAGGGGAGTGCCTGTGACAGTCAGGGCGTCCTGTCGACACGGGCAGGACGGGGGGAGGGGGGGGACAGCGATGACTCAGGTGCTCTCTGCTTATCTTTCTGGAAGACGGAAGAGAAGGGAAGACGATGTGTCCGTAATGAAAGGTGGGCTGCTGCTGTCACCACCACAAGGGACAGTAGCCCAGTGCAGAGGAGCAGTCAGGAGACGCAGCGACCCCTTGTAAGAAGGGGACTGGACGGAACGACTGCAGCAAGACATACGTACATGCTCCCCACGTGGCTTCTCTGAATCCCCCTTGCAGGCTCAGCCCTGTCCACAGATCTGGGCTGTGCACTAGCCTGCACGACAGCGGGGGTTCTGGAAGGCTCTGCCTGGCTGAATCTGCAGTCTTAGCCTCTGCAGACAAGTCCGTGCAGCAGGAATCACACCCATTTCACACACGAGGAAGCTGAGACCGAGGGAGGTGAGGTGACCGGTCTGAAGTCCCGTCACTAGGACGGGACAGAGCCAGGCCTGGCACAGCAGGTCTGCGAGGAGGAGCACGTCTCCGCAGGCCCCGAGGGTGGAGGCGCGCCTCGGTTCCCCGTGACCTCTCCGTAGCCAAACAGGGGCCGAGCTAGTTCGGTGTGAAACAAGGGGGACTAGGGCTTTGGTTGAGTTTAGTTTTAAATCCTAGCTCTAGAAATCGCATTTCTCGCCTTCCCTCTCCCTTCCTCCCTCCTCTCTCTCTCCCCTCCCCGCCACATACTTCCTCCCTCCCTCCCTTGAGACCTAGTCTTTCCCCAGGAGGATCAACACCCCCGGGGGGGAGCACAGCCAGGCCTCAGACCTGACTGATGGTCACGTCCTGCCCCAGGTGATGTTTCGGCTCCTGAGCCCTAAGGTGGCACTGATCCCCTGGCTATTTTCTCCTGAGACCAGAGGTGACGCCGGAAAAGACCTCAGGACTGTCCTCAAACCTGAAGACGTGGTTTACTACCCTCACCTCCTGCCCCTCGGCTCCCAGCATGGCCCCATCCCACGCTGTCTGTGGCTTTGCCGCATCGAACCTGTACCCTACGCGCCGTCGGGGTCGGGGTTTCAGATCATAAGCTCTTTGACTCTGTATTGGGCAGTTCAACGTGAAACTGTTTTGTTTCCTGCACTGCCGACTCCTGCACGTGTGCTTCTTCGGGCCCGTGTGCCAGGCAGGTGGACTCAAGGAGAGAACATCGGGGTTCTGGCAACTAGTGACTTCCCGGGACCGGCACCTGGGGCTCTAGGACAAGAGGGCACACACGACCTTCCCACTCTCCAGGGCCGTGGGCACGGACTCTGAGGAAGGTCTGTCCCCTACTTGCCCAGTCTCGTGGTCGTCCTGTCCTCGAGAAGCGAGGAGCCCACCGGGGACCTGATGTAAAAGCCACGTTTATTCTAGGAAACAGCCGGGGGCGTCTTCCCCCCACCCCACCCCCAAGCCCTGAGGTGCAGACTAGAGGGGGCCGGCAGCTGGCCTGCCCAGGTGAGACCCGTCCCATCCTCCTGTGTTGTACAGACGAGGAAACAAAGACTACAAAAGGGGGAGTGACTTGCCCAGGGCCTCACGATGACTTTCCTGTGTCCCAACCCAGGGTGGACCAACGCCTAACAATAGGCTCACTGGGGCTTTGTCTAAACAAGGGCCTCCTCTGGCCATCCCCTGCCCAGCCCATAGGGGCGAGGCAAGAAGCCCCCCCAGCAAGGGGGTGGGAGGGCCCAGCGCTCTGCTGCTGCAGGGGGCCAGCGGCTGGGGAGCCCTAGACCTCCTCGCCCCAGATGCTGTCACGCTTTCCGGAAGGTACAGGGTGTGGCAGGTTCCTAGGAAGCCTTGCCCCCAGGCCCTCCCCACTCCCGTCCAGGGTAAAACATAACTCGAGGTTCCCGAGGGGAGAGGGCTCTGCAGCAGGGGTGCAATATGGGGCAGGGACCCCTTGTTCTGCCCCCGGGAGGAAAAGGCGAAGCCGCCTCTCTCCCTGGCTGGCTGCCCCCTAACCTCTGGTCACCACCTCCAGCCTCGACGTCCCCTTACCATGCCCGAGTCCCCACTTTTCCTGAAGTGTGGCAAACGCCACGGATGGTCGCAGATGATGTTCAATGGGAAACAGCCAGGCTTTCGAGCAATCATGATGGTTCTATAGTCTTCCAGTCCCGTTTTGGACCAAAACACAAAATCAAATCACGGCGGCCTCCAGGGACTGGGGTGATAACACGTTCCCTTTATGGTTACACTTTCACAGGCGAGAAAGCCTCGCGCGGAGTCAGCGTGAGGATCCACTCGGCATGCCGAGCGACGCTTCCATCAGGCAGGCCCCACCACACCAGGAGAGGGGGGCCCTGGGGCCTGTGCAAGCCGTTTTCAGGGGCACATGCGTGGGGCACGAAGGCTGGAGCAAGAGGAGAGAAACATCGCTTTGGACAGCTCGGCCCTTCTGGAGGCTCCTCCCCGGGCTCACCCCGAGGTTTCGGATCGTCCCCTCCCTGAAGGGCTCGGCGTGGCCACCCAGTCCTGCCCTGCCATCCTCGGGGCCTGCGGCTCCTTTGGGGGCCTAGTTCTTCCCTTTGGAGCCGAGACTGGGAGACGGAGTTCAACGGCACCAATGTCGGGGGCTCCTGACCCTAGGACCCCGTGCCCAGGGCACCCCGCGCCCTCGAGGACGGCCGGGTGGCGACTCGGGGTCACTTCTCGAGGACAGGACGACCCAGACCAAGAGGGGGCCCGGCCAGCGCCCCTCCGCCCCGCCTCCCGTACTATGCGTTTGGGGTGCCCCTATCCCCATCCCCATCTCCCATTCCCCGAGTGATCCTGGTCCCCTCAAGGGTGCAACCATGGCACTGGCACTGGGCGCCCCCTTTGCCCAGCTTCGGGAGCAGGGAAGGAATGACACGCCGTGTGAACTTGAACTTGGGGCGAGGCCCTCTGCGGGGCACCCCTGGCTCCGCCTTTCGAGCTTTTTAACCGAGGGGGGGGCCAGGGCTTAGGGAAGTTTCATGACCTGCCCAAGGCCTGTGGGGGGGACAGGATTTGAACTCAGTTCGTTTCAAAGCGCGTTTCTTTGTTTTCTCTTTCCAGTACGATGGTTCTCTTTATTCTCTGTATTCCTATGATTTCGGTATAATATTAAAGTTATTTTTTGAAGTAGGCAATACAGTCAGTGCTTAAACTTTTTGAAAACTCTTAAAATGTATTTGGTACCATCATGCGAACTGTGCGCTTGAAAAGGGTAGAGATGGTGAATTTTATGCTATGCGGGCGTTTTATTATTATTATTATTATTATTATTATTATTTTTATTATATTATTATTATTATTTTACCACAACCTTAAAAGACAAAGGCATTCAGTGGAAGGGTTCTTTCTCGCCTTTGTTCCCCATCTGCCGAGTGACCCCTCACCAAGGGAAACCATCTCTATTAGTTTTATATGAATCTTTCACTTTTTATTTTAATTAAAAAATTTATTTTTCAATCAGAGTTGACACCCAATTATTCTATATTAGTTTCAGGTGTATGGCGTATTAATTAGACATTTATATAATTTATAAAGTGATCCCCCCAATTAGTCTGGGACCTACTTGGCACCATACAGGGTTTTACCAGATTGTTGAGCATATTCCCTAAGCTGTACTTCACGTCCTGTGACTATTTGGTAACTACCAAGGGTCTTTCGCTTTTTAAAAAGTGCACATAAGTAAATACAAATACACACGACCCCCACACGGGCCCTTTTTGCACAGTTTAGCAAAGTGTCCATATCAGTCTGCATCTTACTGTCGCGATGGGATGCTGCGTCTTAGAGATCTTTCTAAATCGGTTTATCGAGAGCCCCTCAATCCTTTAATCCCTGTCTGTTGGCTTTTTAAAAATTAAATTATATTTTTTTATTGAAGCAGAATTGACCCGTAACATTAGTTTCAGGTGTGAAAACATAGCGACTGAAATATCCGTGTACCCGGCCACGTGACACCACGATGAAGCCAGTGACATCTGTCACCACTCATGTCGACAGAAAATTTTTTCTATTTTTTTCTTATGACTGTTTTAAGATCTCTTTTAGCAACGTTCAGACCTTCAGTACAGCGTTGTTACCTGTAGGCACCACGCTGTATACTACATCCCCAGAGCTCCTATATCTGTAACTTTGCCTCTTGCGATCGCCTTCACCCGTTTCGCCCACCCCCACCTCTGGCAACTACGAGTCTGTTGTCTGGGTCTGTGAGCTTGGTTCTGAAGGGTTTGTTTTGTTTTTAGATTCCACACGTAGGTGAGATCGTGTGGTGTTTGTCTTTCCCTGACTTATTTCACTTACCGTAAGTCCATTCATGTCACAGATGGCAGGGTTTCGTTCTCTTTTATGGCCGAGCAGTGTCCTATTGTAAGTATATACCACGTCTTCTTCATCTACCCACCCACCAGCCAGACACCCATCCACCCACCCACCCACCCACCCACCCATCCACTCATCCACCCACCCACCAGCCACCCATCCACCCACCCATCATCCACCCACCCACCATCCATCCATCCACCCACCCACCCATCCACCCACCCACCATCCATCCACTCATCCACCCACCCATCCACCCACCCATCCACCCACCCATCCATCCATCCTCCCATCCCTCATCCATCCATCCATCCACCCATCCACCCACCCACCCATCCACCCATCCATCCACCATCCACGCATCCAGCCACCCACCCACCCACCCATCCACCCACCCACCCACCCACCCAGCCATCCTCACACCCATCCAACAATCCATCCACCATCCACCCATCCATCCACCATCCACCCATCCACCATCCACCCATCCACCCACCCACCCATCCACCCACCCATCCACCCATCCATCCACCATCCACCCATCCACCCACCCACCCATCCACCCATCCACCCATCCACCCATCCATCCACCCACCCACCCACCCACCCACCCATCCATCCACCCACCCACCCATCCACCCACCATCCACCCACCATCCATCCACCCACCCATCCACCCACCATCCACCCACCATCCATCCACCCATCCATCCACCCATCAGCACTTAGGTTGTTTCCCTGTCTGTTGGCTGTTGTCAGCAACAGGGCACCTCATTCCCTTCTGAAGCCGGGATGGGAGGTCTCTCAGCACTCCCCTGCAGATGGGAGGAGGGTAACACTGTCTCCGGTGATGGCTCCAGGTACCCAGAGTTTAAACCGCACAGGGGTGTGAGATTCACCCCTGACAGTGGGCAGGCCCCTGGTCCAGACCGTCTTAGTAAACCCCATGTTTTCCCCTTCAGCCTCGAAGTGGGTCACAGTGCCATACAACATAGCAGCAGGTGTCAGCACAGGTCACGAGAGAGACCTCATCCTGGACATAAGTGGGGTGTGGGGAGAGGCACGCTCTGTGCCCTGTCCAGAGCCCCACGGAAGTCACTGTTTGCAACAGAGCTGGGCGCACAGCCCTGCCCGGACTCCCTGCCCCCTCACCGTGAAGCGCTTCCTCCGCCTTGACTTGTTCTGCGTGTGCACGAGGCCGGTCATCTCTGCACACACCAGACGGCAATCCCCTCCTCCCCCCACGAATACATTCTTTTTGGTTCCACAGTTGAGAGTGCATTTCAGGGCTCAGTGGCAGTCACCCACGCTGCGGTCAGCTCACACTCCGAGGGGCTCCCGGAACAGAGGGTCTAGCGTATTTACAGACTCATCTCACGCCCCCTCTGGGCTTGTTGGGGGGGTGGGTGGAGTCATTCGAGATGATAAACTTTTGGGGGGACGCACACAGATGAACTAACATAGGTTACCGTGGGGGTGCTGGGGGCTGCCTCTTGCTGTCCTGCATGCTGGTGGCCAACCCCCACGAGTGCTGGCTCTGATGGCCCTGTTTGTTCTTTCTCCTTCTCCCTCATTACCCTTGAAGTTCCTTAAAGGCCAAAGTGGAAACTCATTGGCCCTGCCCTCCTCGCAGCCTTGGAAGTATGACCTGGGCCAGGCAATGCCCGAGGGCCTACCACGTGCCTGCCATGTGCCTTGGCACCTGCTCAGCCCCTTATTCCATTCCCTCACTTAATCCTGGTGACAACCCCCCGAAGTGGGCACTGCTGTTCTTTACTCCCAGTTGTGAGATGAAGAAGGGGAAGCAGGGAGAGGTCAAGCACCCAGCGAAGCCACACGGCTCCCAGAAGCAGAGCTGACGGGGGCAGGTGGGGTCCAGGCGGTTGGTCTGGCTCCAAACGCACCCCCTTCGCAGCTCTGCTGCTGCCCCAGTCGCCTTTCCCCTGGTTTCCCCTGGTGCTGGGAGGTTAGGGAGGAGGGCCGGGTCTCGGGTCCTCTAACATGAAACAGTAGCACTCAGGGGAGCAAGAGGGTAACTGAGGCCTGGCTCCCTGCTAATTAGCTGTTGGGACCGTGGGGCGGGTGCTTCCTGTTTCTGCTTCTCACCCCCGAAACAGGGACATTCGTGCTGCCTGCACCGCTGCCTGAGCCCTGATGGCAGGGCGGGTGAGGCGCTCACCGCAGTGGGTGCTGCTTCTACTCGCGGGGCAGGGGCCCGGTCATCTGGGGGCCCAAAGCGTGGTGCACGGACGGGACCGCAGCTGGGGCATCCCCGCGAGCTCGCAGGGCACGCAGACCCCGGACCAGCTGCAGCAGAACCTGCATTTCGCTGGGGTCCCCGGGTGACTTGCTCGTGCATTTACACTCGAGAAAGCCCTGCTCTGCCAGTGGCGGCTTCCAGTCACCCTTCTCCCTCCAGCAGACTCGCAGGCCCAGCTCCTCGCCCTGCACCGCGGCGTGTGGGGGTGGGGCTGGACCACCCAATCTTACCAGCTCTCTCAGCCTCGTCTGGGGCTTGGGGACCAGCCAGGCGGGGTGACTCAGCCGCCGTGAAGAATGAGCGAGGCCGTTTCTGCAATTTTGATGTGACAGCGAAGACACCGCTTTGGCCGGAGCACCCAGACGCTGTCATCTGTTTGTGGGTCCATCTTCCACCCTCGCCCAACCTGGCATTTTGGAAGATGAAGCTGCAGGTGACTGAGGAAGGGAGGGTGGCCAGAAACGAGAGTGCCACCTTGTGACGACAGCCTGGCATTACCGTCCGGGACGCAGCTGCTGAGGACAGGGATGGAGAAGGGTTTCTGTGACGACAGGACGCTGAGAGCCTTTGTTAGGTGCCAGACGCGTGCCAAGTCCTCCTCACGGGCTGGTTTGTTTAAAACTCACAACAGGAGTGTGAAGTGGGGGCTGCTGCTATCCCCGTCCCGCAGGGCTGGGTGGGCAGACGGTGAGAGAGGAAACAAGGGTCCCCTGGCTAGTGACGGCTGGAGCAGGGGGCGAGCCCAGCCAGGCCTGGTTCCAGAGCCCACGTTTCTGGTAGTTTTGATGTGTAGCACGGGGCGGGGCGGGGGGGGGAATCACAGTTTCCCGCCCTCGTGAGGCTTGCAGTCTAACGGGAGAGCAGGCCGTACATCATAAATATACACAGTAGGGAGGAGATTACGAAGTAAATGCCGTGGGGAGGGGCAGGGAAGGGGTGATCAGAGTGTCGGGAGGGGAGGGGTCGGTGTTTTGGACGGAGGGGTGAGAAAAGGTCTCTTTGAGAGGTGACACTTGAGACTTGATGAGGGAGGAGGGCAGGGGGCAGAGCACACCGGTTGCCAGTGGGACATTTGCCTTTCAGGGGCCTCCTTCTCCGAAGTCCGAAACGCATTTCCGTAATCGTCTTGTGTGCCAGGAACGGGTGACCATCTCTGACTGCGGGAAGGGCAGGGGGAGATGGGGGTGGGTGGGTACCAAGCTTGGCATCTACCGGCCCAGGAGGTGGGCCCTGACAGGTGAACAGGCCTGTTTTGGTCACTCGAGATGTACCCTGGGGGCTCAGGCTGAATATTCCAGACCCGACGCCTGACGGATAGGATCCGGATACCCCGTTTTAAGCCCAGGGTCCCATTCCTTCCCCGTCGCTGCCCGGGCCCTTACCTACGAGACCCGGTGAACCTGAGGATCAAACCGGAGCTGTGATTCCGCAGCTCGCCCCGTGAAGCCGCGGGCGTGTTTCCCGCGGAGGTGGGACCCGCAGCTGCAAGAAATAAAAAAGCTCTTCCAGGGCTGCCGTCCAGGCTTTCCGAAGCTGAGCCTTTTAGGCCCTGACTCGTCAGAGTTTTTCCTTCATCTCTCCAGTGTAACCAGAAGCGACCCCCCCACGGTGTGGTCCCTGGAGCGAACGTCACTCCTGCAGCCGTCAAGTGCAACAGCCGCCTGGTCCCCAGACAATCGCGTCCCTAGGCACGCCATCGCCATCGACCACAGGGGAGAATTTGATTAATTGTGACGTCGCGGCCCGTTGTAGGTCCCTCTCACTAACACCCCGATTCTCAAGGACCTCGACCCTGCATTCTGTCCAAGGTCATGACCAACCCAGCCCCAGAATCTCACCTGTGAGGATCCATTTCCTAGGATCGCTCGTGCTGTCAGATGTGAGGTCAGTGAAATGAAAAAAACACAAAAAACAAAAACAAAACAACCCATTAGCTTCCTCTGTATTGTTACCTCTTTTATTTTTATTTCTCTTTGTGACTATACAGTATTTATTGATTTATTTTTTATGTCCACAGCACCTGGTCTTCCCAGGTGGTCTCCCACCCAAGGACTCACCAGGCCCGACCCTGCTTAGCTTCCGAGATCAGACGGGATTGGGCTTGTTCAGGGTGGCATGGCCAGAGTGATTGCCTCTTTTAAAGGAATTTAACAGGCAAAAGGGAACACGGGGGGTATCAGGGGTAGTAACTCCAGAAGCCACGGATTACTCTGGGGGCTTGAGGAACGAAGGGAAGAAGACAAACCTCTGTTGGAGCCCAGACTCCTGGAGCAGGGGCTCTAGGGGACAGGGACTCGGAGCCCGGTGCTGCGCTGGTGCAGGTGTACCCGGGTGGGTGGGGAGGAGGCGGCGAGGCTACCTCCGGGAGGGCTGCAAACAGGATCAACTGCTGTTGCTGGGGTGATGCCATCAGGAAACAGAAATCCGTCCCTAGCCCCGCATCGCAAAGGGGCGGGTGGGAGGGTGTCTTTGCTGCTGAGAACAAGAGCTTAATAACCTGCCCATTCGCTCCTGGGGGCCGTGGCATCCGAGGGCCCGGATCAGGATGCTGAAGGAGCATCCCTGACTCCGGGAATTTTCCTTCAGACAGGGGCTCCCCGAAAACATTGCCTGGAACCCAGGACGAGCACGTGGCAGCGACTCCACGCTGTCTTGTCTCCTTCCCCTCCGTTCGGTGGCCTCTCCACCTCCCTGCTGCCACCAACCCTGGCGTGAGCGCAGGTGAGGGAGGGCCACCTGGTTGTGGCTTCGTCCGCACGCACGCGGAGCACTGCGCGCCCCAACAAGAGCTCCGCAGAGCGTGCCGCATGGGGACAGTTTTGCGCCTTTAAGTAGCATTCGCAGGCCCCCTTGCTTGCTTTAGCACTTGAACTTCTTTTTCTCATTAGCCCAGCCTTCTGCGGGGAGACAAGGGGCAGAGTGGCTAATTAGTGAACCTGGAGACTGCCTCCTCCCTCCAGCCCTTTCCCGAACATCTGCCACCCCCCACCCCACCCCGAGGAAGCCAGAACCTGCTGCTAGCAGACTTCCTCGTCGGAGAAACTATCAGAAACCATTTGTGAATAGCCACGATCGCCTGCAAATGGGGGGAAAAAAGCACTTTTCCCAATTACGGCCTGGGTGAAGGCTCCGGCTTGTTTAATTAATGGGGAGTGCATCTGTTTGCCAGGCCCCTCTGCATGCGTTTGCCTTTCCGAGTTCCTTAATTAGTTACAAAAAGCTGCAGGTGTACTGGCAGGGGAGGCTGGCGGGGCTGGGCTGCCTTCCAGAGAGAGGCGCTTTTTTTTTTTTAATTTTTAATGTAAATATTTAGTCGTCTGCTGATGAGGCTCGTCTTGAAGTTGTCTCCCCCCCGTTTGATCCGCGTGCAGTGGTCCGGGAAGCTCATTCGTGCTCCATTTGGGTTGTAGACAAAAGGAAGTGAAATGGAAGAGCCCCATTTTCATTACGACAGACACTTCGATGCGGTTAGACCGTTACCAGGATGACAAGTTATTTGCGTGTTGTCACTCCGAGGCTGCCGCCTGGTTTTTCAGGCGAAAACGCTGCCAGGGGAGAGGGGATGCTGCATGCTAATTCTGTGGGTGGAAGCGGATTATACGCGTTACACAGAGGAGGCCAGCCTGGGGGTGGGGTGGGGGGTGACAGGTGCTTTCATCCTTCTGGTGAGCGAGGATAGTCTCAGCACCTCGGGCGTGTCCGGAAGGTTGGCCTCCGGCGAACGTGGCTCTCTGCCTGTTACTGCTTTTAAAAACCTGTCGCCTGTCGCAGGAATGGCCACGTCGAGATCCGGGGGATGATGTTACCGTTCAAAGGTGTTCGAGGCTGAGTTGAAAGCGTTTGTGACGGTCGGTGTGTGGGTACTGGAGGGTGCGCGCTGATCAACCATAGCAGGAGTTGGTGAACTGCGGCCCACGGGCCACGGTTGGCCCAGTTTTTTTAAATAAAGTTTTATTGGAACACACCCACGCCCATTCGTTTATGGTTCGAGTAGCTGCGGCTGGATCGCCTGCGTAGCCTGAAATACTGACTCTCTGGCTCTTTGTAGAAAAGGTTTGCTGACCCCAGGACCATGGGGACGCTGTGGCTGGCCGCACACAGCGTGGGGGGAAGGGCCGTGGCTTCTGTGGCTTCTGTGGCTTCTGTGGCATGGTTGAAAACTTTTCCAGCAAATTTTTGTATTTTCTCACTGAGAAACACACACTCAGTAACGGAGAAAATGGAAGTTCCGTCCTCATGCCTTCCTGGGTGTTCTCCATCCTGTGGATCGAGACAAAGACAAGCGAGTCACTGAAACAGAACATCGGCCCCTTCCACTTTCCATTAACGGCTTCTCAGGAGAAGTTATGCCTTTTGCAGTGTTTGTAAAATGAGGGTTCTCGTTTGTTCCAGGAGAAAGACACACACAAGTGACTGTCCCAGGGGCAGGTCATTGCTTGTCCCGTGCCCCTTCTGTTCCGCCTCCTGGGTACCCTTGTTTTATTCCAGTAGCTACAGTGGAGGTGTCTCCGTGCTATAAATCTTAATGTTTTAAAACTGTTCCAAACAGCTCATAATTTATTCTTAAGATTTCATAAATCAGCGTTCTGCTTCTGGGCCTGGATTAAAATTTGAAGGTGAAATCGATTCGAGCAAGGTATCTGGTGGGTATTTGGGCACAGCGTGGTGAGCAGAATGATGTTCCGTGTGTTTGGTGCCCACATAAATAATGCAACAAAGCCTGAGATCGAGGGGCTTGCAGAAGGAGCTGCTAACTAACCAGGCGACCTTCAGCCGCTCACCTGCCTCCTCTGGGTTTCGTCTGCCAGATCAGGGCTTTGGGATAGATGCTCTCTGGCAGCCCCGTCTATTTAAAAACTTCGGAATGTGGAGACTGCTCCACATCTTTCCCTTCTAATTCCGTGCATCCCATTCCATCTGGCCTTTGCCAGGGGCCCTTACGTGACAAAGCGAGGTGGATAAGCTGGCAGGAAGGGGAGTGTGGTCTGGGGTCTGCTGGACAGACAACAGGTGTGCCAACGCTAGAAACCGAGTCCCACAAACTCAAACAGGAAGGTGACATGTTGGGAGGACATTGTGATGCTCGAGGATCGACGGGAAGGCCGGAGGACAGACCAAGGGAGACTGGTAGGTGAGAGACAGCTCGGGGTGTGTCTGGAATAGTCTGTGTGAATGGCCGCTGCTGGAGCCCCCAACCGGTGTGGCCCACGCACGTGCAGGCAGTTCGCTCTGCAGGGTGCACGCACCGGGGACCCCTCTGCAGGGCCTGGCTGTGCGGGGTCCCCCGCAGGACCAGCTCAGCGCTCACCTCCTCCCGCAGACCTCCTGTGAGTGCAGACCCCTGACTCCGGAGAACGTTGCACCCCATTCGGAATGACACACACACTCTGAACCCACCCGACAGGGGCGAAGATTTATTTACTGGCTCCTCCATGGGTTCAACCGGGGTTGCAAAGATGCCAGTCATCATTTATGTGTTTTCACAAACACAAAACAGCAAATGCATCATTTGCCCATTTTCAGAGTGTTTTACTGAGATGATCTCTTCTAGAACTTTAGAAGATTCACTTTTTCCTCTGTTCAAAGGAATTTTGGGGTATAATGAAAGAAGTTCCTATTTAGACCGATGGGAGATGTGGTTATAGTTAACATTCAGTTTTGGAGGCCAAAGGAGAGAGAGAGAGATTTCTAGTGATTTTTTTTTAATCAGCGAAGATGCCTTCAACAGTTGTTAGGAGTTTGGACATGGAGTTGAAAAGACCCCATTTCCTCCGACTCTCCTCTCGGAAGCTTACATCTGTTCCCCTTGGTTGAGCTGTTTATGTTTGTTTTCCTGAGTTTAGTAGTAGAAAATGCCCTTCCATTTGTTATTCTATCAGAAGCCTCTATTTTGACACAAAACCAGAGGCATTTCCACTTCTTACATTTGAGTCTCCTCACTTCTAAAAAAAAAAACCAAAAGAAAAAAGAAAGGAAAAAAACGTAGTTCAGTTAAATATCATCCGAGGGCTCCTGGCAGGCAGAGACCTGCAGAAGTTGCTCCAACCCTTTAACATGTGGAGGAGCGTTGTTGCAGAGGCAGAATGTCTGTTCGGGGAAGGGAAGAGCCAAGGAATCCACCTGACGCCGGGCCTTAGGGGTGATGGGGGCTGCCCACCTGGGGCCTGGAGGGTCACAGCCTCATCAGAAGGGATTCACGTAGAGGTTTCGAATGAACCACGGGGAGAGCGTCCGCTTCTGACTCCGCTGGACCAGAGAGGCCGCCCCCCTGGGATGCGGGGGATGCGGGCAGCGCCCCGGCCCGGCCCGGCCCGCAGCATCCCGTCCCGCCCGCAGTCCCAGCCGCGGCCAGCAGGGGCCGCCGTCCCCCTTCGCAGCGCGGCCGCCCGGCGGGGCCCCTCGCAGGCCTGGCCACGTTTCCCTGGTTTTTCCCTTTTTTGCTCGCGGCCTTGGTCGGGAGCTTAGGGTCGGCCTGCGGTGAGCAACAACACGTTTAACCTCCGACCCCGCGGGCTGGACGTCCCCTGCCAAGACCTGGGAGCCTCAGGCGGGGGGAGGCAGGCCGCCTCCAAGGTCGTGACGCACTGCCCGGCGGGTCTGCATTTAACAGCAAAAATACCTTTTTTTCCCACTAAGTCATTTTTTTTTAACGTGCTACAGACACAGTCGGATCCTGGGGAGGATGATTTCCTGGAGAAGGCACCTTCGTGTCGAGTTGGCAGAGCAACCTGAGGCGCTTCTGCATCGGGCGTAAAGCGCAGGTGCATGTTGACTTCTGAACCGAAGGGTAGCCGGGGAGGGGGGGGTTGCACTTTTGCACACCCGCGCTGTGCGGTTCCTTTGCCCTCTCGTTGCTGTGCGTCTGGGCCGCGAGGCGATCATCCGATGCGCACCCCTGTGAACGTGGGGGACCTGGTGACGACAGTAAGCGCGACTGTCTGCTGGAAGCCCACTGTGTGCCGGGCTCTCCGTTAGCTACTGACACCTTTTCTCTGATCCTCAGTGGGGAGTAGGCATCACTCGAGTTGGTTCAGACACCAGCAGATCGCACAGAAAGAGAGGGGGGCAAAGAGATGAAGCAGGGAGGGGGAGACCAGATGGGGAACTAATAAGGGGGTAGGGCCAAGATTTGAAGCTGGCTTCGGAGCTCGAAAGGCCCCCGGTGGCACTGTGCTGCCACTTTGGGCTCTGAATGCTTGCACGAACACCTTGCCTTTCCATCCTTTTTTTTTTTTTTTTCGGTTTGTTTTTCTCATTTTCCAGTTTGAGGCTCTAGACGTCTGAACTTTACAATTCTCTAAAGTGTCTGGACTTTAATTTGGCCTGAGACTTAAGGAACATCCCTGGAGTCGTCTAGTTAGCAGCTTGCTCCTCACAAGAGAGAAACAATATGAGCTGGAATATTTTTCATCTTCTGGATGGAGGCAGCAGCCAGCCAGCTTCTGCAGGGGCTTGTTCTTCTGTCTGTGGAGCGTGTTCTCCTCACCTGGGAACGGTGAAGACGGCCGTTGAAGGAGAATGTGGGTCTAGCAGGGTCTAGTTAGGGGCCACGAGTGAGGGCATCCATCCCGTGAGTGACCGGCCTGCATCAGGCTGCTGGTGGGTCCCTACTTAGGGCCCATGCTTGGGTCCCCCTGGTTCTGAAGGGCCTCTGAGCAGATTCTGCAGATTTAACGGCCACGTGGGGCTTTCTGCAGGGTCGTCACTGGAGTCCCGGGACGATCCTGGTCTCTGGCCAGGCAGATGCCATCTCCACTCTTTCTTGTTTTTCTGAGTAGTGGGGACAGTGCGTCGGAGGACTCCCATCCTTCCATGGTCAGTGCTTTTGCCATCTTGGAGAAGAGCCAGCCCAGCTGTCCTCCCTCTGATGCCAGTTGTTGGAGCAGATAGCTAGTTTTTCTGTATCCAACCAACTATGCCCTTGGATGGATGCAAAATGCCATCTTTTCTGTCCTCCTGCCACTTGCATACTGATGTCCCAGGAGCTTCTCTATTTTTAGTGCAACTCCAGGATATAAGATGCCACAATCCTCTGTAATAACATTTGACTATTTACATTTATTAAATACTTGTCCTTTCTTACAGCTAACTTAAGTCGTGCATGCTGTAATGTCAACCCCTTTCTCCTTGCCACTTCCTCGATAACAATCTAAGGAATGTCCCTTAGGGGTTGTACCCCTGCTTGACACCAAAGGGAGGGCACGTGGGCTCCAAGCACTTTCTGACCGGAGGAGGGCATCCTATCAGGAAGTGAAATGGATGTTGGCTGTTAATTCATTCATTCATTCATTCATCCATTCATTCATCTATTCAGTGTTTACTGAACATCAATGCTATGCATGGTGCCGCTGACATAATAGCAAAGGAAACAGGCCAGCGTCCTGCCCTCATGAAACATATTCAAGTGGGGAGAGGGATGACGTGCCAACCAATAAACACAGAGGCTAAGCAAACTGTGACTGTCACCTTGAAGGAAATAGATAGTGTGCTGTGGCAAAAGATAACGGGTTGGCAGGGAGTTTATATAAGGTGTCAGGGAGGCCCCCTGAGGCTGGACCTTGTAAACTGCATGAAGGCTGGGAAGGAACCAGCACTGAACAAGTTCAGGCCTTGGGAACAGCAAAGGCAGAGATCACGTGGCAGGAACGAGCCAATGTCTCCTAGCAACAGAGGATGACACACAGGGTGGTTCACAGTGCCCTGTACGACCCCAGCTGGGTCCGGAGCGAGCGCCAGGGTGGGTGGCAATGCACTGCTCCCCTCACTGAGAAAGCCATGTGGTGGGCCCAGACAGCACGCTTAGCCACGTAGGCCGTCGACGTTCGTGCCCAGGCCTCTCGGCCCATTCCACACTGGTGGCACTTCGTGGATGGGAGTCAGTCCCGGGACCACACGCCGCGTGGTCCTGAAGGAGGAGATGCCGATGACCTTCCAGCCGTGTCCCCTTGTTCTCTCCCGGAGGCACGATGGCTTCCTGCACCTTCTTGATGAAGGGCGTTCCCCAGTCTCAGGGCGGGGGGCACTCTGGATGCTGGGAGTCGTGTCCCCAGATGGTGCTCAGCGGCGAGGGCTGGGACCTGGCAGATAAGTGCCCTGGCTTCCTCACTCCACGCTGAGGAAACTCCAAGGCGTGTGCACACTGAGCCCCGTTGTCCACAGAGGCAACTTACTTATTAAGGTACTTAGTGAGCTCCCATTCCCTCACGGTGCTTCCTGGGATCATCTCAAATTACCTATTGGAACCCAAATCCTTGTCTCCAGGTCTGCTTCTGTGAGAACCGCAACAGAGGGCACGGCTGGACCACGATGCACGAAGGCTGGTGGCAATAGGACGGTCATTGAGGGGCCAGGCAGCTCATACGGC
Source organism: Cynopterus sphinx (assembly GCA_030015415.1). Lineage (NCBI taxonomy): Eukaryota > Metazoa > Chordata > Mammalia > Chiroptera > Pteropodidae > Cynopterus > Cynopterus sphinx. The sequence goes on from CM057386.1 coordinate 1,864,778, forward strand.
CTTGGTGACCGTGGTAAGAAGCTTGGACTTCGTCCTGAGGGTGTGGGGGGCCACTGATGAGCTTCTGTGCCTCGAGAGTCCTTCCCGTTTATCTAGGCCACGCGGCCGACCCGGGCCCCCACCGTACACAGGGAATAGAGATGAGCTGCGTGTACCCGATGGACTCTCCGAGAGATTAAAATCGCCATTTCGGCCACAAGGAGAGACCGTTCCCTCTACTTCACCAAACGTGGGGGGCATCAAACTTAACAGACTGAAAAATGAAGTGTCAGGCCAGGCCAGTGACTGCGACGCTGCTGATGAGCGCTCACCGAGAGGACGCCCTGAGTGAAATGGGAGGCGCAGGAGAGGTAGAATGGGGGCCTGGGACCAAGGCACCCCCGAGAGGCAACAGCCAGGGCCTGCCAAACCCCTGACCTCGAGCCACAGACGGCCTTCTGGAATGCACCCCCGCCTTTTCCAATCTGGCTTCGAAGGGAGGGAGGAGAGGCCTGGGCGTGTGGCCTCTTCTGGGCAGGCCACCTGGAACAAGACATCGACCAAGGATCCCGCGTTTCAACAAACAGCACGAGACCGGGATGGCCCAAACGAGGGTTTCTTAGGGGGCAGTCGCCTTGGAGGACCTGAGGGAGACAGGCTTTCTCAGTCAGAGGTGTCCGAAGCCAGCACGGGCTGCCTCCAAGTGCAGAGAGCACCTTGGCACTGGACAGGACAGGTATTTGGCGTATTTCAGGAAGAGTTCTGATGGGAAATGTCTGACTCCAGTGCTGGACCTCCAGCTGGCTTTGTGTTCCCGGTTGATGACACTCGCAAGGCCACCCGTTTCCATATGCCCTATGGCAGCTGGGTCTGACCAAACTATGATATCTGCATTTATCCCTTTCTCTGTTTAGCAGACGGATGTCCATTTATCCATCCATCCATCCATCCATCCACCCTTCTACCCACCCATCCACTCACCCATCCACCCATCCATCCATCCACCCACCCACCCACCCACCCACCATCCCTCCGTACGTACACACGCACGTATCCATGTGCCAATCCTCTATCTGTTGTGTCTTTGGGCGATGTTCGACTCTTCCCCCAAACACGATCTGTTTTCGTCACGGAGGAGCGTTGTCCACAGCGGTGCCCGGACACGTGCACGCACGCTCTCGAGGCCGACGGAAGAAGTGCAAATCCCCGCTCTGCTCCCGCCTGGCGTGTGGCCTTGGTCTGCTTGTCGCCGCTCCGCCTCTCGGCTCCTCCGTCCGTCGATGCTGCGACACTCACGGGACTGCCAGGAGGACGAACGGAACCGACGCGTGTGAAGCCTGCTCTCACTCGGGTCTTGCTGTGTGCCGAGGAGAGCTCGGCGCAGCCCGAGCCAGGGCAGTGTTTTTACTTTGAAACGTTCAGGCCATTCGTTCGTTCATTCATTCATTCACTGATATCCTCTATCTCCTGAACCCTTGACGTGCTACCTTCTAAGAAAGCCGCCGCGTGCCAGTGGGGTTCCTGCCTTGACGAGTTCTCATGTGGGCAAGGAGCGACCAGGCCAGGAGACTGGCAGGGGTGCGGCCGCTCGTTTCAGAGGCGTGGAACCAGACGCACTCCCCAAGGCTTCTCCTCCCCTGTGAAAGGATGGTCCTTCCCACCCTCCTTCCCTCTGGAGGGGCTCATGACATGACATACTCGAGCAGGGTCGCACACCAGGGATTCAGAGGTGTCTTTCCAGGCTGTGCACAGATGCCCCCAACGCCTCTGTGGGCACGCATCAGTCCATCCGTCCTTCGTGCCGAGGGAGCCTGGAGCAGAAAACCTCTTTGCTCACCACCCACCCTTCCTCCCTGTCTCTCTCTTTAAAGAAGAAACGAATTTCCTCTCCAATGGTCCGACTAGAGGAGCGTGCCAAGCCCTGAGTAGAGGACTATTACAGCAGGCCGCAGCCGGCCTCCGGCTCACAGTCTAATCAGCTGGAAGAGGCCGCTTTGAGGCTGCACCAGAGAAGCATCCGATGGCCCCGGAACGCCATCTGCGAGATCAGACAGACCCTTCGAGGGAGAGGAGGAGCTCGTGTGGTGTGCCCGTGTGTGTGGGGGGGGGGCGGGGAGGAGAGACGCCGGCCCCATGTGCTCGTCATCGCGTCCACGGGTGCCCCCGGCCGGAAAACCAAAAAAACGTGACCACACGGCTCTCGGCTAAGAGCCCAGGCGGTTGTCGCCCCTGAGCCTGGTGCAGAGGACACCTCCCAGGGGTTTCCAGGGAGAGGAAGATTGGTTTTCTTTAGAGCTACTGCGAGCCCCAGGTAACCAGCCTCTCCTCATCGCCTTGACAGACCAGCGAGGAAGGAACCGACTAAAAATAGCCCGTGATTGTGTGAGGGAGGCCGCCCACATTCCGAGAGTCACAGTGACTCTGCGGCCCTGTGGGAGGGGATGGGACGGTCGATCAAGTAGTCTCTGCGTCACGGCCTGCCCTTGAGGGCCTTACAGCCGCGTCATTCGGTTCATCCGCTCCGCCAACCTTGCCCGAGCATCCGCGAGGAAGCGGGCCCCGTGTCAGGCCCCGATGTGGACTCGAACAAGCCCCAACGTTCCAGAGCCAGAGACAGCTGCCCACAAGAGGAATTAGCGAGCTCATTGCAGAAGTGGGATACGCGAGAAAATGAAGCAGGGTCTCGTGCGACGCGCTGTAGGGAGGAGTTTGGGGTGTGCGGCCTGGATCTCTTTCTTCAGGGCCGAGGTGCTTAGTCTGCGCCTCTGGGACCTGTGGGCTTAGGCGTCTTGGTCCCCAGTGGGGTGTGCTGCCACAGGGGGTCGGAGCAGGAGTGGTGTGCACCCCGAGCTGTGGCTGCCACCCGGTCACGTCCCAGAAATCACTCTGATCGTCATCAGGAGGTAGGTTGCTACTGAACAACGGGGCCTGGGAAGGGTGAGTTTGTCACCCAGCTGATCCACGGGGGCACTTCTTGACCACTTTTCTCAGTAAATGAGTAGATGCAGCCGTCGTGGCCCGAGGAGGGCATGGTGACCGCGGCTCAGACCCCTTGCAGGTAAGTCGTGCCCGTTATGCATGGGAGAGGAATCCAGGTGCGTAGGGGAGAAGGGCGACCAGGAGGGCAGCTGCAGTGCTGGGGACTGGGTTCATCCCACTGATCCTCCCTAGTAAGTTTGCCCCCCAAAGAGCCCAGACCATCCCAGAGGATGTGCTGAGCGAAGGGAAGGGGTCTGAGGAGCACGAGGGGTGGCAGGGAGCAGGTGCCAGGAGGTGTCACCACATACTTCCCTGTAGGATGCGGGTACCCAGTGTCCCTCTTGCCGGGAGTGTTGGGGGCTGAATCACTCTCTGGAAACTTCCCTCCATGAGAGGGCTGCCTTCCCCTTCCCCAAGGTCATGTCTCCTTCGCAAGGGTGACCAGTGTTCAATGACCAGCGACACAGACGTGCAAAGCTCAGTCCCCCGGGCACAGGGTGAGGCAGCCCCAAAAGGCCACCCCAGCTCCCGGGCTTCCGGTGAGAGCAGTTGAGGCATTTCGTGTGAGTGACCTCGACTTCTCCCTCTGCGCGGTCCTGTCTCCTTTGCTATCCCCCCAGGAGTGCTGGTCCCAAGAGCAGCCCCCATAAGCTGTCTTCAGTCAGGTCTCCAACTCTGTTTTCTGGAGAATCCACCCCGGGACAGCGAGTGGCCGATGGAAGGAGGACATGCTGAGATGCCATTGCTGGAGGACACCTCTCTGAGAGGGTGCTGTCTGAGCTGGGACCTGAGTGATGCGAGGTTGGAGACTATCTTTGGGGGAAAATATCTCAGGAATGGGGGATAACCCGTGCGAAATCCGTGAGCTAGGAACGATCTTGGGGTATTAAAGGGACAGAAAGGAGGCCTGTGGGCTCGAGGGTGGTGACGGAGAAGAAAAGAACAAGAGAGAGAGAGGCGGATAGGGCCGGGTCTGGCAGGGCCTTATAGGATTTTTATTTTAAAGGCGATGAGAAGTCATTGGAGGGGGTCAAGCAGAGGAACGAAAGGATCCAATTTACATTTTAAAAAGATCATTCTGACGACTTGTGAATTCAATTTCATCAGGAAGACAAGACTAACTGACACGGAAAATTAGAGGATAACCTCAAAGCAATGGGATTCTGTGTCTGTCAAGGACACACATCGGGCTCTTTGACATGAGTCTATCTTACAGTCACCGGGTATGCCTTCGAGAACACCAACGGCGAGCACCTGCTGGATGCCAGACGCTGGTCCAGGCTCCGGGATACATGCCACAGACGAGATGAGAAGCAGCCGGAACCTCACGGAGCTTGCATTCATTCAAAGTGGGAAAACTTTACTAAAATGCTCATTGGGTGGCAGAGACTTTAAGCACGTCCCTGGGACGTATATGGAAGAGAAAGGCTTCACGGAGGAGGCGGGAGAAGTAAGTGGGGAGCAGCCACAGCAGGTGAGAAGGAGCTGCCAGACAGTAACAGGGCCGCGGTGGTGACTCTGGACGGTGAAAGCATCAACAGTCCCCGTCCGCTGAGTGCTCACTGTGGACCAGGCGTCGCGACGATTTCGCATCCTTCATCTGGTGTAACCCTCAGGGACACCGTGTAGAGCAAACGTCATTTTCCTCCCCTTGAAATCCCTGGTGGGCCCACGGAAATACCTTGTTCGAGGTGACATGCTGGGAAAGACGTGGCTCTGGACTGAATTCCGTGTCTGTCTGATTCTGAAACCGAGTCCGGTGCCGCTCAGAGCGTCCTCGTTGATCAGAGGTGGCTCGCTGGCTGTCATCTCCGTCTACAGGCTGTCCGGGATGAGTTCTGCGGCAAGGCTCGCTTGTTGTGCGGAGACGGCTTTCGGTTCAGCCTTAATTTCTCCGCCCAGGACTCTTTCCTCTCCGCCTGTCCCAGTGGCAGGGACGGCTAAAGAGTCACCATCCCAGTTTTATCCTCTTGGTGGCACGTGGTTTAAGATACGTCCCAGCATTCCTCACATCTATACCTGTCGTGTGCTGGGTTCCGGCCACCTGAGCATGAGTGGAAGTGGTGCGTGGACTTCCAGGTCTCCCCTCCCTCCCCAAAGCTCCCGCTCACACCCTTATTTGTCCCCTTTCTGGCTGTCTTGGAAGTCATCTTTTGATGCTGTCAGAGCCACTCTGAGCCTGTGTCTCTGAATACCTGTGCGGAGAAGGGCCCGCACCCCGACCTGGACCTGCCTTGGACTGTTGGGTGGACTGTGATGCTTATTTATCAGAAATAAAATCGATGGTTTATTTCTATTTTGTCTAGGAGCAGCACAATTCTGTTGTGTCGAACGATGACAGGATTGGCTCTGTTATGATTGCAGCCGAGCCCACACTCACTCACATGCCTGCTTTCTGTCATGGCTCCTGAGGATATAAATCTCTTTTCAAATATTGTTCCAGTTGTCGTTCACGATTGCTGGCAGGGCCGACGGTAATTTGGACGTTCTGATGAACATGAGCTAAGCCAGGGAATCTACAGACACAAAGAGTGAATAAATAAACACTTCGTTCTGGTTATAGTGGCAACAGGATCGCGGGAAATAGGGCCTCCAAAGAAGGGAGAATGGGGACGGGGAAAGAAGAGAGCTGGGAGAAAGAAAGGGAAGAGGAAGCGGAAGGACAAGAGAGAAGAAAAGGAAGAGAGGAGAGTGAACAGAGAGGAGAGGGAACACAGGAGAGGATACGGAGAAGGAAAAGGGTAGATGAGAAAGCCCGAGGGGGCAAAATTAAAATTATGTCACTTATAAAGGTCCGAGCAGATAAGGCTCTTCTAGCACGACTCCCCCAGGAACTCTCCAAACTCAGACTCTGGTCCTCGAAGATGCCCTTTCCTGGTCTGAGACGGGTATACCCGGCCCACCGCCCCGCCCCCTCTCACACCCGCGGGTATTCTGGATCTGGCTTTGTGCTCTACGAGCCGCCTTAGGTTCTGCACCAAACCTGAGATGAGCTACCAGGCAAGCTCTTCAGGAAGCAGGATTTCTTCCTGGCGGATTCAAACAACAGGGGTCAAGGTCACATCGACAGGAGACAACCTCGGCTTCGGTCGCTTCAGGTCGCAGCGGCTGGAAGTTAGTTGGGTGTGGTGGTTTTCCTGCTCTCCACCTCCCCATCTTCTTTCTCCCGAGTAATGAGTTTGAAATGGGTTGTGAAGACAATCAGAGTGTCTCGGGGCGGGTCACGGGATGGGGGGTGATGGGGAGAAAAGCCCCTCGGAAGCGCTTGGCCTGTAACAGGCCAGGCGTTTGTCAGGACCACGGACAGCTCCGAGCCGGCCTCATGGGGGGGGCGTCTAGCCGAGGCCACGCGGGCCGTGTCAATAGCACGAGGCCCAGACAGTCCTGGAAAGCGGGCTGCCTCCGCCTGCCACTTGATTTAATCACGCAACAATCAGCAACCTTTGCATTTTAATTAGAGAGCCGCCGTGAGGAAGCCAGCCTCCTCCCAGCCGGCTGCCCGGGCGGGCCGGCTCGTTCTCGCTGGCTCCAGAAGGGCCTTCGGCACTAATTGGCTGTTTGGTGCCTCCGTTGTGACGCTGGGAGGTAGGCGGCCAGCCCCTTGCTTTCCCTCTCGCGCGTTCTTCGGTCTCTTTGCCCTCCTCCCCTTTGATCTGCCTAATTAGCGCTAATAATGTAAAAGCCGGATGGCCCTCTTTTGATCCCGCTGCCGCCGACGGCAGACAGAGCCATTCCATTAGCAGGTATTAAAGAGCGCTAATATGTGCTGACACGCGGTTGGAGCTGGCTTGCACACGTTCCAGCGTGGGATCCTGGGCTGCCTCGGACGCGCGTGCGTGTGACACGCGCACACACACGCACACACATCTATGTATTCCTGGGGAAAAGCCATTGCAGGCTGTAGCGGCGGAGAGTGCTGCGTCTTAATAACCGTTTGAAGCCCCTTTATTGTGGGCTGGCATTGAAACTGCACGATTTATTCCACATTTCAGGATTTTAATGATTAATTCATGAATGTATCTGCAAGAATGCCAAGGTCTCCCAGACAATGAAAGCCTTTTTTTTTTTCCCCCGCTAAAGTTGTTTGTTTTCATTTCAAATCAAAGCAATCTGTCTTGAGCATTCATTTCTCTCCCCCTTCACTGCCTTCACCCTGAAGGGAAAAAAAAGGCCCTCATTTCATTGGGGTCTTGATAACATTTTGACAAGTAATAGAATTCATTTACATTTATCAAAATAAACAGATAAGCCTTCCATCTCCCTTCTGTGGAGCTGACACAGACCGGCCTTTCTCCTTCATTAGTAAGCTCGAGGTCATGTGCAATGATGCAGCCTGTGTGTCCCCAGCTATTCCGAAAACTTTGTTGAAATGTAACGGGGTGCCCAGGCAGAAGGACCCCAGAAGAGCTCCCCCAGTCCCCCAGAAGGCGAACCTTGTAGCTCTCAGTTTGGCCTTGGGCTCACAAACCATAGACGCCTTTTACTTGTTTAAAGGCCGTGGGAGTCCATGGTTAAGAATACTGGCTCTGGGTTTGGATTGCTTGGGTTCTCATCCCGGCTTCATCACTCTCCCCACAAAGTGTGCGACTTTAGGCAAGTTTCTTACCACAGTAGGAGCTACATCACAGAGCTGTTACGAGGATTAAATGAGACAGTCCATGCCAAGCGCTTGGCGCTGCACCTGGGACATGTAGGTGCTCCAGAATGTGGGAGGAGGAGGAGGAGGGTGCTGAGACGAAGACACTGGCGATGACGACAGTGCTGGAGCAATATGAGGTTCTTGCGCTGAGCCTTTGTGTTTTGGGCAAGAGGATTTTATTGTCATAAAATCCAGATAAACTCCGAAGTTAATTTTCATTTTTTAAAAAATTTCTTCTGTCAAGGCTCTTGTTGAGGGGCTACCTCACTTTTAAGGCGTTGGTGTGTTTTCCTAACATAGCCCCACTATCTTAATGCTTGTGTTTTATGGACTCAGGCGTATGCAGAATAGTCTGGAAGTGTGCTGTAAATGGTCGTGAGCAATCGGGACCAGGGAGGAACTAGCTCTGCTTGGCCACTGCATCCTGGGCCCGTGCAGACCGACCCTGTTGGGTGTAGGCCTCTGCCCCTGAGTCCAAGTGGGCGGGTGGGGTCACAGAAAGGGGTGGCATTCAGGGTTCCTAGCATCACCAACTACATCCTCTTTGTGCCTCCATTAATTTATTTTAATTCAAAACTTTACATTTTTCAGCAGTTTTAAGTTCACAGCAAAATTGAGTCTATGCATCTAATGGGGTGCCCCTGGGATCTGTAGTGATGTTTCCTTGTTCGTTTCTGATATTAGTACGTTGTAGCTTCTCCTTTTTTCATTATCAGCCTTGCTAGGGGCTTATCAATTTTATTGATCTTTTTAAAAAACCAGCTTTTGATTTTGTTGATTATTGATTTTCTGTTTTAAATTTCAGCAATTTCTTCTCTCTTTTTTTAAATTATTTATTTTCTTCTACTTACTTTGGATTTAATGAGCTCTTACCTTTCTAGTGTTCTAAGGTAGAAACGTAGATGATTGATTGCAGGTCTTTCTTTTTTAAGAAAAGCATTCAATGATCTAGATTTTCCTCTAAGTGCCGTTTTTCTCTGCAGAGCATACACTTTGTCGAGCTGTGTTTTCATTTTCATTTAGTTCGAAATATTTTTAAGTTACTCTTGAGATTTTTCTTTCATCAATGTGTTGTTTAGAAGTGTTTTGTTTAATGTTTAAAGTTTTTCTTTATTTATTCACCTGACAACGTAACATGGAGCGAGGTTTCAATGGTCCAAAGAAAGGGGATGCAGTGAAAAGTCAGTTCCTTTTCCATTCTGATCTACCTGTTTCCTTGTTCTCTCCAGGAGGTGACTTCTACTCTCTGGCCCTCAGGTGCCCATTCAGAGATATTAAATACACCATAAGATACAAGAAGTGTGGTCGTCCCATCCTTTTTTCTTTAAAAAGTGGTGGCACGTTCTTGACTTTGCCGCCTGCTCTAGACAGTAAAGTTGAGAACATTCCACACAACTACATTAGTCTTGTCCGTTTCCCCACTGATGGACATTTTCCCATCACAATGTGATCGTGAAACAGGCTGAGAGACAGATTCGTTGGTTTCTTTTTTGGGAGAGACGTAATGAAATAATTTGTAGCAGACCATCGTTCTTCCCTTCCTCCCAACATTCGCTCTCTATGCTTTTTATAGCAGAACCCTGGCTTTCCTCTGGGGAACTCCCCCTTGCTCACTCTCTGGCCATGAGGTTTGGTTGGAGCTGATTTTAAGGATGGGCATGCGACAGTAGCCCACCCCGTCCGACGTGCTGAAACCCCTGGCGACTGTGATTCATTCAGGGAGGAGCATGTGGCCAAGTTCAGGCTGAAGAGGGGCCCGAGACTTGCCGGAATTGTCGGGTCAGAGGTGCCACCTTCCCACTCAGGACATGGAACCAGTGGGTGGGCTGGAGGGGAAGAAGCATCGGGAACAGAAAGACGAGAGCTGAGAAGAGGAGGCCTGCCCTGGAGGGTGGCCGCAGAACTGATGAAGGAGGAAGCGTCGAGGAATTTATATCAGAGAAGACAGCACAAGACTTCGAGACACCCTGCACGAAGGCAAGAAGAAGGGGGTGTAAGGGGTTGGGCATAGCCCCGGGGGTCTCACTTTGGGGACCGAGGAATGAAGCCACTCGACTGAACGCTAACCACGAGGCGCGAGGCTTGCTGTGTGCGTGTGCGGCTACTTGCTGGCCCTTCTCCTGTTCTGGGCTGTGTCCCAGGGAGCCACGTCTCCATCTCTTTCGGCCTCTAGTCCAGGGGGATGTTGATGGATGACTGGTGAGCAGGAGGGGATGAGAAGCCAGAGAGTTTCCCTCCTCCTTCCTCTGCTTCTAGCAGCCCGCCGGGCCGTCTGCATCCCAGCCCAGACTCCGACCACAGCCAGACGCCCTCTCTTTTCATGGACTTGGCTCCAACAGGCAGGACCTCTTGGACAGCTCCATCCTCTAGGCTCTGGTACCCCGGCTCCTCCTGCTGTTCCTCTGGCCCTGGGGCTGGGAGCACCTCCCTGCTGTGGTTGATCTCTGGGTTGCCTCAGGTACCCTGTTCGACTTCTCGGCCCATCCATCACCTAGGTAACCGGTTCTCCCTGTTAAGTTCCCTCTGTTGGAAGCACCTAGGATGACTTCTGTTTTGCCAGATGAATTCTAACTGATAGAGTGAAGGAGTGGGCAGGTGTGGGAAGGACGGGCTGGTGCGCGGATAAGCGGGTATGCACAAAAACGCAGGTGCGGGACTTAGTCATGAGGAGGGAGGTTCTCAAGGAGAGTGAGTTTAGAGGACGAAATGGGCAAGGACAGGACATAGGGACATTCCTAGATAAGTCACGAAGGGTCAAGAAGCATCAGCCAAGTTGGCTTAGAAATGCTGGGTTCCAGACGTGTCAGAGAACCATCCAGACGTAGTCTTCCTGGGACCAGGGAAGAATTGTAGGGAGTATGTGTATGATGTGTGCGTGCACGCACCCACACCCACAGGGAGAAGAATTGATCGACGCATTAGGGATCAAAAAGAAGGAGGGCACTGAACAAACAGTGATTCCGGACCAGGTGGCCTTAACCATCGTGCTACATCACTTAAAGCAAGAAGCTAAGAGGGGAGAAAGTAGAGAAATTGGAAGTTGGAGGTTAATGGTGGGAAGAGGACTAACGCCTTTGTTATGGGATAATTACATTTATTACCGAAAGTAAAATAAACTTTATTGCACCTGTTGGGAAGTATGTGCCTTGGCTCATGGGATTGCCAAACCCACTTAGTCACGAGCCATGTCACTGTGGTTTCCCCTCTGGCTTTGGAAAAATACGGCAAGGTCTTCACGCCCAGCGGTTCATCGTCTGTTTCAGAAACCTAACTCTAGAGACTGACACCCTTGGTCGTCGACCCACGGACTTTCAAAGGTGGAAAGAGTCATTTTATAGAAGGTCAGTCTGAAGCCCAGAGAGGGTTAAGTATTTGCTGATTCGTGGGCTGCACGAAAGAAAAGCCAGTTTCAGTGCTCAAAGCGACATCGCTTACCCGGTAGAGCCCCCTCTCGCTCTCACACTCGACTCCACGAGAGCCGGGGTCGAGTTTCAGAGTTTCAGAGCTGGGTGCGGGGACCACCTCGTCGCCTTAGCGCTCCACATTCTGGAATCAAAAGTCCTTTGACGTCGGAAGTACCGCTACGTCGGGGGACAGAACGATGATGTCGCTGTGGGTGCCCGGGAGCGGCGGATCCGCACAGCCTCCGGGGAGACGCGTCTGGGGCGGCGGCTCCAGGATCCAGCCTCGGTGTGTAGAGGCCCTCTCGGTTGAACCCCGAGGCTGATGGCACGCAGCCTTGGCCCTTTCTTTTGTGGAGCTGGGTGGAAAGTGGCATGAATGTGGCTCTCGGCAGGACAGATGCCTCATTTAATTACGGCACCTCGAAGGGCTCATGGGTGAAAGCAGCCTCCCCTTGCAGACTAGGAAACTGCAACTCGGTGAGGTTAAGTGACTTGCCCAAGGCCACAGGGGCAAGCCTTGTGCACCCACATGTGAGCCTCTTGGCAGCAGGGGTCACGCGTCTCTTGCCTGGTCTCTGTCAGCGTGGCCCCTAGGCCCTGCCATGAGGTGGACTCAAGGTGATTTCCTGTCTTCACGGACACAGTGGCGGGAGCGGGCGGAGCCACAGGGCCGCAGAACCTTCTCCCGGTGGGCTGTGTCAAGACGGTGGCTCTGCCTGGCTCTCTCCGAGTCACCTAGGGGCAGATCCCACCCTCTCCGAGCCTCAGCTTTCCCGTCTGTAAGGCGAGGGGCTTGGATAACGGCCTTCAGAATGCTTCCCGCTTCGATGAAGGATTCCGCGATGTCAAAAATAAGAGATTGTATTGTCACGGATTGAACAAATAATGATGCTCCGCGTGTAGCTTTCTACCTCTCGGGGTCCCTGTTAGACAGTGTCAGCGTCGCCTCCCGGAGCAGACGCTGTTGTAGTAAGTACGCAATTTGTGGCTGCAATTTCCATCTCGTGGCAATAACTGATTTGTTTACGCGAGGTGTTTTCAAAACGTGTCACTTGTATGGACGCGCCTGACAGCAGCTTGCTCTTCCATAATGAGTTTCTGGCGAGGTCAAAGAAAGCGCCCGAATTTGAGTAAACAGGTAGCGGGCAGGTTTTGGACGCTGAAGCCTCCCTCTTTCGCTGGGGGGGGCGGCGTGTGGCCTCCCCGTAAGGGACGGTGACAACCCTCCGGTATTCAGACACGAAGACCTCTGGCTTGGCGGATCAAGACTGCAGAAGTTTTTCCGACAGGTGCTGTCGAGCTCCGACTCGGGGAGGGAGAGGATGCTCAGAGCCTTTACATGCACCGGGAGACGGGGCTGCCGTACGTGAACTTGCCGGATACCAGGTCACCAGGAAGGACCGGTCCACGGAGGGTCCGATTTGTTGGTTGATCACTTGGATAAAAATTATGAGGCAAACATTTGCAGGGCAGGGGCATCCTGAAAAATCAAGTTCTAATTTGGCGAATGTTTCCCTTACTGTTCGTTACTGGAAAATTGATTATTTTACGCGTCGGCTTTTGACTAACTGACTTTTGGCACGTTGGCGTGTTTCTGAGGGCCGAGTCGGTCAGTTGGGGGGGGGGCGTCTTCTGAAACTTTGACCTTTTGGTGCTGCTGGTGTCGATTGTAGCCCCACTCGCTCATCCCTCTGCAGCGAGGCAGACCCTACCTGAGCCAGCTCGGCTCCTGGAGGAGAGAGCGTGATAGGTAACATGACAGGTGCGCGTGATGGAGCTAATCCTTGCTCTACACACCGGGGTGAAAGGGTTTGGAGGACTCTTTCCCCTTAATTCTGGCAGGACTTTAGGGCCTCTGAAGCAGAGCCGAGCGGACACAAGCTTCTGGGAACCTTGATCCCCTTGCAAGCCTCTAAGTCCTTCGGCCAGTCCTTCCGCACCCCTGCTCCCACGCTGCGGCTGCCAGGATTTTCATAAAACTTCCCATGCCAGCGCCGTAGTGACAAACGCACCCAGAGGCCAGGAAAGACGAGGGAAGCGAGGCTGTCTTTGGATAAAGCATCTGCTGACCCGGCCTCTCTTGGACACGCCGAGGTCCAGCGAAGCCTCTCGTCGGGGTTGGCTGCCCCCCAGGCCCAGGCTGGCTGCGAGAGAGGAGGCTGCGGTTCGGCCGCTCGTTCGAAATCCTCCCGAAGGTCATTCATCTGGCGGGGATTTCTTCTTGAGCCTCGCCTGGCCCGTGCGGCTTATCCTGTGCAGGCTGGCCTGGGAAGCCTGCAGCTCAGGTCTGCCGTGGCCAGCTGCTGATTGCCACAGCCCCGGGGCCAGCGCAGCGCCAGGCCGGCGGAGAGGCTCGCACGCCCGTGGACCGGGTGGGTGGTAGCCTCGGGAAGCCTGCAGCCCGCCGGGTGCCCACTTTCCTCCTTCTGCTACTGGCTGCTTTGCTACAACTGAATTCTTTCCTAGGCTCCAGGGTGCAGGGCATGCCGACGGGGAGTTCTCACGTTTCCTGGTGGGGGTGCTGCCCGCCACGTCCATCGTTCCCTTAGCCAGGGACGCCCTCTCTCTGTCGTGTCCGCTAGCTTGCCTGGGCTCCCCCTTCTCCGATACCCAGCTCAGATGTCGCTTCCTCTGTGTGTGGAGCCTTCCCAGGTCCACCAGGGTCAGACGACTCAGAATTGCAATTCTCGGTGCCCATCCGCATCCCGACTGAACTGTAAAACCTTCAGAGACAGACGCCGCATCTTTATTCTCATCGATTCATTCACGTGTTTGGAGAGAACATGCTATGCTGCTGGAGAGCGCTAACTGCAGGCCCAGGGCTTGAAGGCTGGCTGGGGACCTACTGGTGGTATAATCTGCAGGGAGCGACGTAACTTCTTCTCACCCCACATTTCTGAAATACAAAACTGAACACAGGGGTGGTATTCCCCTCCTGCGGTTGTTGAAGGAATTTGCTGCGTGTACCATCTTGGGGGCACTTGCTATGTAGCGAGCACTGCGCTGGTCAGAGTCCTTATTGTGGTTATTCGTTTGTTCAGCGAATATTTATTGCCCAAATGTTGGGCACCTGCCACTCTCCTAGGGGCTGCCTCTGGGATCTCGCAAGGTGGTTGGTGCAGACTTGGGGCTTGGTAAGTGTTTACTGGGTGAACGGAGCACCTGCTTCCACGATCTGTGCAGCATTAGCTCTTAGGGTTTCCACCTAAAGTGGCAGAGACCCTCTCCGCTCACGTTTTATTGGCTGGAGCAAGTCACAAGGCCCTTAATAACCTTTTAAAGAGAGAGAATCGCAATCCTATCCTATCCTGTGGCCCAAAGAAGGAGGACCAGAATAGCTGGGGACAGCCCTCTTGACCATCGCGGGCTGGGCGCTGGCGACACAGTCTTCTGACTAGCACGCAGCCGTCGTTGGCTCACAAAGAAGCCCCGGTCCAAGGGCAGCCTCAGCAGCTCCACCCAGGCTTCTCCTGGGAATTAAAATTTCCGCCGAGGTCTTTTTTACACTCTTCTCACCTCCTCACTCGATTAGACTCTAAGCAGATGGGTGAGCCTGTCAACCTCGAGACGACAACAGAAAGAAACACATTCATGTCAAACATCCCACATTCTAATTAAATCTCCCTGCCACCCCAAGGTTTTGAGCTCGGGTGCTGATTTGCAATTAAAAAAAAAATCAAAACAGAAGCCCAGATTCATGAAAACTTGCCAAGTGCTTTCAGGCCGTTCTCTGCGGCTGACATGTACAAGGAAGGGATGCTCTGCTCCCTCCCCGCGACACACACCTCTGTTTTTGCTGCTTGATGGCTCGGAACGGGGTTCTGGTTCAGGACGATTAAAGCTGCTTCTCCATGCAGACCTAGCGAAGCAGGCCGGGGGGGAGGTGTACGTGCAGGGTTAAGCGCGGCGAAGCTTAATCGAGCACGTGGGGGTCTCCGTGCAGGCCCATTTTATTGCTCATATTTTTGATCTTTTTACCTCCCCCTTCTGCTTCCTAGGGAAGTCCCTTTAATGTTTCGTGTAGCCCTGCTTTGGTGGTGATGAACCTTAGTTTTTTCTTGTCTGGGAAGCTCTTTCCCTGTCCTCGGATTCTAAACGATCGCGTTGCTGAGTAATCTTGGTTGTAGGTCCTCGCCTTTCACCTTTGAGTATTCGATGCCTGTCCCTTCCGGCCTGCAAAGTTTCTGTGGAGCAATCAGCTGACACCCTTAACGGAGCTCCCTTGTGCGTAACTAAGTGCTTTTCTCTTCTGAGATTCCCGCTTTGTCTTTAACCTTCGGCATTTTAGTGAGGACGTGTCTTGGTGGGGCCTCTTTAGGTTCTTCTTCTTCGGGACTCTCTGCACTTCCTGGGCTTGAGAGACTAATTTCTTCACCAGGTTAAGGAAGCTTTCAGCATTATTTCTGCAAATAGGTTTTCAAATCCTTGCTCTCTGCCTTTTCTTCCTGGCACCCCTGCGATGCGAATGTTGGTACACTCGATGTTGGCCCTGAGGCCCCTTAAACCTCCTCATTTTTTGGGATTTTTTTTCTCCTTGCTGTTCCGATTGGGTGTTTCCTGTTACCTGATCTTCTACGTTGCTGATTCGATCCTCTGCTTCACCTGGTCTACCGTTGATTCCCTTTAGGATCGTCTTCATCTCAGTTCCTGAATGCTTTATTTCTGACTGGTTCTTTTCCATCTTTTCTATCTCCATGTTTATGTTTTCTATCTCTGTGAAAGTTCCCACTGAGCTCATTTACTCTTTCCCTAAGTTCACTGAATGTCCTTATAACCAGCGTTTTGAACTCTGCGTCTAGTAGGTTGCTTGTCTCCAGTTTGTTTCCCTATTTTTTTTCTGGAGCTTTGTTCTCTTCTTTCCTTTGGGACATGTCCTTTGTCTCTCCATTTTGGCTGCCTCAGTATGTGTTTACCTCTGTGTATTCGGTCGAGCTGTTAGGTCTCCCGCCCTGGTGTCTGCCCAGCCTGCCGTTTAGGTGCGTTATCCTCACATATAGACCCAGGTGATGCTCCGGTTCTGTCCGAAGCCGGCCACCAGGTGTGCCGACCCCAGGTCCTCCTGGGAGGGAACCCACTGCAGGCCAAGTTCAGCTGCAGCTTATGCCCCGCCCGGGGCCACCTGGCCTGAGCCACCATCCACACTGAGCTTGGAGGTGCCTGGGAGAGGCTGAGCCGTGAATCAAGGCTGGCTGCTGCCAGTGCCAGGTCTGGGGCTGCTCAGCAAGGGTACTGGGCGTGCTGAGGCCAGATGCTGCTTATTTGGGGTTTGCGGACCGTTGGGAGATTTTCGGAGAGTCCGAAGCGTGAGCCAAGACATGCCCTTGGCATGGAGAAGCCCCGGGAAGTGGTCGGTTAGGCCTGCATGTGGGAGGGGCGGGGTCTCAGGGAATCGGGGGCGGGGCGACTGGCGTTGGCCAGGTGGGCGGAGACTCAGATATTGCGGGCACCTGTGTCCGCTGCCAGGGCGGGGAGGGCTCAACTCAGGACCAACGGCCTCTGCAGGCAGTTCCGTCTGGGAGCAAGCTGCCCCTCCAGACCTCGCCCGAAGCCGGACACCTCAGTCCCTCCCCAAGTGTCCCTGGAGCCTTTCGAGCCGCGGCCCCGCGCTGGAGCCCAGAGCCAGCGACTCCGTCAGCGGTAAGTCTGCACACGGGCCCGTTCAGAGGTGTCCAGCTGCCCTCTGGGCCACTGGGCCACGGGCTCCGCTGGTTTTCACAGCCAGATGTTGTGGGGACTTCTCCTCCCCGCCCTGGAGCCCTGGGCTGAGGAGCTTGGTGTGGGGCCGGCAGCCGAGACTTCCCTCCCGACTTTCAACCGCCGCCTGTGGGACTGTGAGAGCAGCCCGTCCGCGTCTCTGTCCCCCTCAGCCGTCTCGAGGTGGCTTCTTCGGTATGTCCTGAGCTGTAGGATGCTGTTCAGCTCGACTTCAGACGGTTCTCCGTGACGGTGGTTCTGAAGTTGGGTCGTGATTCTGATGTGGTCCTGAGAGGAAGCTTCCCTACTCCGCCATCTTGACCTGGCGCTTGATTCTGCTAGAACTTTCTGGGGAGGTTTATGGGGTGCATCTGAGGGCCAGCGTGGGCAGTGCCTATCCCCTGGCTCCAGGTGTCCCCTGATCAGAGACGGTCCCATGAGGGTGAGCTCCCTTGCATTTCCAGGTCATGAATGCACAACGCAGGTTCAGGCGGCGCCCCAAGCAGGAACTGAGGCGCACTCAGGGCAGGCCCGGGTGGGCCGGCGACCTGACGCCACCTAAAGGGATCACGGCGCGGGCAGAACCAGTCTCTGCGGCGGTGACTGGAGGCAGAGGTGGGGCTGAGAAGGCTCTGAGGAGAGCCATGAGAGGCGTCCCAGACGTCTCCCAAACAAGGAGCCGATGCTGACCACTCCGACGTCAGGTGCGGGGGGCGGTCCAGGTGGAACAGATAGACTGGTGGCACGTAAAGCCCTTCCTCCTCCTCTTCCCCATTTTCCATACTTTCCCTAGTGTAAAAGTAGCTTAGGTATATGCAAGTATTTTATCTATGATGAAGTTTAAACCGCAGTCACTTCTGAGAAAGTTATATGTTCAAGTTTGAGTTCACGCGGAGGTAGAAACGATGACGTAGGACGTTTGTGTGATGGCGAATCTCCCGCGTCGACTTGAGTGGGCCACGGGGCGCCCAGATATCCCTTTACACGTTGTTTCTGGTGCCTCTGTGAGAGTGGTTCTGGCTGAGAGTGGCAGGTGGGTGGGTCTCCTCCAGGCCCTCGGTAAGCGGAGGAAGGGGGAATGTGCCTCTCCACCTGGCACCTCGGCCTCCTTCCACCTTCGGACTCAGACAGCTCTCCTGGGTCTCCTGGGAACTTGTCAGCCTCCATAATCACATGAGCCAATTCCTTACAGTGAATCTCTTTATATACATGTATGTCCTCTGGGTACATAACCAGATACCTGTAGATATAAATCTTATAATCTTATATCCATAGATTTCTATCGTATTGGTTATCTATCTATCATCTCCTATGGGTTGTTTCTCGGGAGAGCCCTAATAAAATGTGTATTTTCTCCCCAATCATGTTTTGTGGGGAAGGAGGACGTGACACAAATATCCCGGGATGGATCCGATGTCGTTGTGAGCCAGACTTTCCAAACACACGTTTTTCATCATCGTTTTTGCTGTGCTTAGTGCCTATAACCTCGGGAGTGGCCGTGTGCCTCCCCGCCCCCAGCATGGCTCCCCTACCCCGCCTCATCGTGCTTCTCCTTTCGCTTTTGCCGCGAGGAGCTTGACGTGAGGAGAAGACTCAGCAAATGTTTAAGTAAATATTTACGGGATGACATGAATGAATGAATGCGGAGTTAAAAATAGAACGTTTTCCTATTCGACTCCCGGGTAGCCCCGAACAGAACCGGATAGATCCTCGCACAGATGAAAGCCACCTTCCCGACCTCCCCGAATGAGTTCTCCTTTTTCTCCCAGACCGCCCCAGTGGCTCCAGCCTTCTTTCCGTGTTTTACTATTTAAAACTTGCTAGAATGTGAGCTCCTCAAGGGCAAGGACTGTTTCTCGTTCACCCTTCTGCTGTCGGCGCTGAGCAGCGCCTCTCTCTGGTGCTTAGCTATTTGGAAGGAGACTCTGACGTTAGCCTACACAGATCACAACCGCGTCAATACCAGAATCAAAATTCAAAGAGAGAAACATCCTATCTGTGAAACAAAAGGACGAGGCATGCCTCCCCGCGCAGCGACATGGCACGCGTCACCGAACGGCTCCGTGCCTCAGTGTACCTGAGCGGAAAACGAGCGGCCCCACGGGATGGGGAGCTGCTTGGTGCTGCTCCGCGTCCTGGGCCTTGGCTGACATTTCTAGAGGATCATGCTCTTCCCCACGGAGCACCGACTTGGCTTGTTTTCCTTAATCTCATCCTCGAGGCAGCCTCTGTCGTCGATCAGAACAGTCTTTGAAGACATAAATGACAGAAATCTCCTGCTTACGAGCTTCCCAAGAGCGGATTCCAGCCTGATGGCCAACTAAGGTTACGTGTACATTACGCCAAACCCACACGTCCTCAGGTCTCCTGAGTCCCT
This sequence comes from Cynopterus sphinx, assembly GCA_030015415.1. Taxonomy (NCBI): domain Eukaryota; kingdom Metazoa; phylum Chordata; class Mammalia; order Chiroptera; family Pteropodidae; genus Cynopterus; species Cynopterus sphinx. Next base: position 1,883,850 of record CM057386.1, read on the forward strand.
GAGGCCAAGACAAAACCGCAGGACTGGCCCTGTAGGAAAGAAAGGGAGGTGACAGGTGCCAGAAACACAAACGAGACGAAAAGCACGTGAGCTCAGGGCGTGGCTGCCCAGGGAGGAGGAGGATGGACAAGGGCTTGAGCGTGTTATTAGGTCCAGGAATTAAGTGTTTGGTCAGATTCAGGAATGGGAGATCCAGTCTCGAGTCTGAATGAGGCAAAGGGTTGGAATGGAAACCCGCAGAAACGAGGATATTTTGTACCGAGAGGTTAGGGCAGGGACGAGGACCTTTTCTGCTGCGCAGCCAAGACCCCGCGACTCTTCTTCGCACCAGGGAGCGCGTGTTTGTTACTGCGAGGGTATGCTCACAGGTGCTCCACCCAACCGCCGAGTGAAAAAAAGTGGGGGAGAAAAGTGCGAACGGCTCTTTGAGGACCTGGCACCCGGTAACTTTGCATCACGTTCAGGAGAGAGAAAGAGTGGACACGTGACTGTCCGTTGGCTGCGTGAGCCTGTAGCTCCCAGAGTGAGGAACCAGAGGTTAGTAAGGATCCTGAGGGAAGATAAATGGCAGCTTTGGGGGGAGTGAAATAGCTGATATCCGGAGAGGCCTTGTCGTCGGGGGGATGTCTGCGTCTCAGAGCGACACAGTTCATCTTCTGCGGTCCCTCGGTGGGCAGCTCTGTGAACCCTTCTGGGGGATGCGACCATTGCCCGAGGTCAGGATCCAACCTGTAGGAGCCACTTTCCACCGAACTCCTGTTCAGCCCGCCTGGGCCCTCCCCCAATGCTCCGTCAGAACGTTCTAGAAGCAGCTCAGAAGCACAGAGGTAACGAGAGACGGACAGCACAGAGTCCGACGCTACATGGACTGAAGAGGACTCCCGGCTCCACTGCTCACCGCAGGGTGACCCTGGACCAGGTACCCCTCATCTCCGAATCTGTGAAGTCGGGAGAACGAGAGCTGCCTGGGGTCCGTAAGCACATTTTAGTCCCCTCTGAGACGTTTTAGTGCTTTTCCGCAGGGCCGTCTCCTTGGCAGCGTCGTTATCAACTGCCAGAGGAGGACGGACGCCGTGAGCGTGCCCCGGCCTGTCGCCTCTGCCCACGTTGGTGGGGACGCTGACCTGGAGATGCCTCTGTGGGGAGGGCTCAGAGGCCGGTGGCGGGCACGCGGCCGGATCAGCGGGCTCTGCCCGGGTGAACCCCCTCCCTGGGAGGGGGACGGGAGCTGGCACGTTGCAGAGTGTTTTCCGAGTCGCTCTTAGCAGTCCTGGGAGTAGATTTACAGAGAGACATGTGTTCTCGGCATTTGCCTAAACACAGACAGGCTCGGAAATACGGCCTGCTCCCCAGCTGCTTACAGGTGCTGCATGGTAAGTGCCTGGCACCCTCGGGCGTCTGTCTACTCGGAGGAATCCGAGCTCTCCGTGCCGTCACGGTCCTCCCGGGCCCCGCAAGGGACCCTCGGCAATGCTTGTGGGAGGGGCGGGGCGTGACAGGGAGCGGGAAGGAAGGGGGGGGTGGAGGATGCGAAGGAACAAAGAAACGGAGGAGGAGGGGTGAGCCCTCTACGGGCCCGGACCCTCTGGGAGAACATGCTGGACGGCACGCGCATCCGGGAGCCACGCCCGAGCCCGCGGCTCCGGCCGCAGCGCCCCTCCGGAGCGAACCCGGGCCCTGCTGCTCCAGGTCCTCACCGCCCCGCTTCCTTTAATGGGGACTCAGCCCTGCGTGTGGCTCTGTCCTTTGTCTTCTCTGTCTTAGGGGCTCGGTGGCTGGTGTCCTCCTTGCGGCCTCCGCGAGCCCGGCCGCGTGGACCAGGTCCTGGCCCAGGGTGGCCTCCTCCCCAGGGATGCTTCTGGGCGCGGGTTCGCCCACAGCCTCGGCCGGACTTTTCCGGGGGGTCCACGGGCGCCGCTGCTGTGAGCCCCACGTTCTCACGAGAGGGGCTGCGAGACTGAGATTCATAAGGAGACTTCGGCCCTGTTTCTGGCTCAGAGTCCCTGGCGCTCTCAGCACCTCCTAGGTGATAAAAGTGTCTTTTGTGATGTTAACGAGGCGACTTTTGGGTGGTAACTGACATGGGGACCGGGTGCTACCGGAACCATCATGTGATCAGGGGCTTGGAACTTCCAGTCCCACCTGAGGCTCTGGGAAGAGGAGCGGGGTCGCTGATGGAATCAATCACCGCGGCCAATGATTTAATCCGTCCTGCCCGTGTGATGAGGCCTCCCAAATGGTGGGGTGCAGAGGGCTTCCAGGGTGGCGGACAGGTGGGGGTGTGGGAGGGAGGCATAGTCTGAGAGAGCAAGGAAGCTCCACGCCCCGGCCCCGCACCTGCCCCGCGCGTCTGTCACGTCTGGCTGGTCCCGAGTCACTCCCTTTTACAACGAACCAGTGACCTGGTGTGCGACGTGTTCCCTGAGTCCCGTGAGCGCTCCGGCACGTCAGTGCCACCCAAGGAGGGGGTTGTGGGAACCTCTGACTTGCAGCCCGTCGGTCAGGAGTCCAGGTGACGGCTGCGCCTGTGGCTTGCGTCTGAGGTGGACGATGGTCTGTGGGACCGAGCCCTTCGCCCGTGGGATCTGATGCTCCCTCTGGGGAGGCAGCGTCCGGACTGAGTTGACTTCTAGGACGCCCAGCTGGTGCCCGGAGGATTGCCGGTGGTGTGGGGGGGTCACCCTCCCACCCCTGACACAGTGGAACTGGGGGCAGAACCCAAAACAGGGGCGGTCGGAGGGACCAACTTAACGGCCCTCAGGACGAGCTTCCGTGGGCAGGAAGGACTCCTACAGTCCAGATGGAGGCCGATCCCCGCCAGCAGGAGCCCCACGTGCCCGCACCGGGCCCCCACCCCACCCGGCTGCAGACGACGCTTCTCTCCATCTGGAATCGGAAGTAGAAGGAGAGAACCTTCTTCCCGGCAGCAGCGGAGCCGGGAAGATGTGCGCTCAGAGCAGCCACAGCCTTTGTTCCCATCGGGAGGAGCCGGCCACGTGGGGCGGAGGGGGGTGAGGACGAGGGGTCCGCGGCGGTCCTCAGGCCCACGTTCATCGACCAGACAACAGCGGAGACGCAAGGCAGACACCGGCTGGTGAGTTTGCTGTCGCTGCTGCGAAAACTGACTAAGATGCCCGGTGGCGTAAAGCAACACGCATGCGTCCACTTCACCCGCCAAGTGCACCCCCCACTCTGCATCCCTTGTCACAGCCACTTAGGGGGACCCTCACGCCCACCTTGGGCCCACCCAGGGAATCCCGGGTACCCTCCCCACCCCAGGCCATTTCGAGGTTGGCGGGCACTCTGAACCCCGTCTACAGCCTTCATCCCCTCCGCCGCGTGACCCGGCGCCTTCGCAGGTCCTGGGCATTAGGACGGGACATCTTCATGGGCCCTTGTCCTGCTTCTCACGTCCATAAGCAGCATCGGAGCGAGGGCTGCCGTGGTGCAGGTTTCGGAGGGACGCCGGCAGGGCGGAGGGCAGGATGGGCTCGCCCAGTCGCCCCGGCTGGAGGACCTTTCACGTTCACACCCATTTCAAAGTCCAGGACACTCTTCTGGGTCTGATCCCCTATGCTCCAGGACATCGTGATTCCTCCATCCCGCAGCCAGGCCGGCAATCCCCCTGGGACCCCGCGGTGCCCCCGCTCTGGGCCTGGGGCCTGCCTGCACCCCCTCAGCCGCCGAGGAGGCCTCACCTCCCTCCGAGCGGCGCACCTGGTGCACGTGGAACGGGGTCGGTGCCAACGGGGCCCTGCGGACCGAGGTCGCGCGTGTCAGCTCTCCTTCTCGGAGCCGGGCCGTCGGCCCCGGCTGCGTCGCTCCTGTCTGGGCTCCTCTCGCTCCGGACCTGCTTTTCAGCAGCTTCTGTTCTCTCGTTCTCCGTGTTCACGTTCGTGCCTGAGGCGAGCGCTTCCCGACACGGTTAAGGTCTGCCCAGCCGGTTCGGTTTGTTCGTGGGGACACGTTCTTCCTGTTCCCCCCTGTGCGTGTCCTTCTTCTGGTGGTTTTTCTGTTTGTTTTTTGTTTTCTTTTTGGCCTCCTGAGAGGCTGGATGAAGGGAGGGAGGAAGAAGCAGCTTAGCCCAGTCTCCCTCGCCCACCGCCACAGACGAGCAAGCCCTGCACACGGAGCATAGAGAGGAAGCGGGGACCTGCTGATTGATAGGACACAGGGGGGACCTGCTGATTGATAGGACACAGGGGGACCTGCTGATAGGACACAGGGGGGACCTGCTGATAGGACACAGAGGGTCTCAACCCACGCGATCGCGAGCCTTCTCTGGGTGCTAACACCAGGCACCATGCCGGGAGCTGTCAGGACTCGTGATAATACCGGGCCCATTGGTAATCTGGCATGAGCTCCCCGTTTCAAGGTCCTTGTCCCCAGGAGGGCTAGGCCGTGGGTGTCTTGAGGGAGAATGGGTCAGCCCGTTGGCACCTAGTCTGGGGCTGAGGCTGAGCTGGTCGTCTGGACGAGAGGCGTTGCCAAAACCCAGGGGAGGAGTCCCTAAGAGCACCCCAGACAGAGAGGGAGAGAAGGGGGGAGCCTCGTTCCCTGAATCTCCTCTCCCTGAGGACACGTTTCTCGGAGGGACAAACGTCATCTGACGAGTGAGGGACGAGGCATACCACGCGGTGGTTTTAATTCTAGAAGCAAAGTGATCTCGTGATGGAAAAGCCCGGAAAAGTACGGGGCCTGCCTGAGACGAAGCCTGGAGATAGAAGGGAATGGATCAAAATCCACAGAGGGACCCCGAAGCGACAGGGGGATGACGTGCGCTGTTCTCTGCGGGCGCCGCCCTCTCCGCTCCCCCCGCGTGGTGACCAGGCCATGTCTGTGTGTAGCTCGCGGTCCCATCTCTGGTCCAGGACATGCCTCCCTCCCCCTTCTTCCCTCCAAGGCCACGTGGGGCCCACCCACATGTCCGGCCTGCCCTCAGGCCGTGGTCACTGGGAGGTGTGACCCCAGTCCCTTCACGCGTCTCTCCCCGCCTCCCCTGGAGACGCCCAGGCTTCCAGGTCCATGCCTCGAGGTCGCTCGGGGAGGGGTGTAGATGCTCACCCCGGCCCGCGCGGGTGACGGAGGGAGGGGCCTCAGGACCCGGAGGAGCCAGCACCCTCGGTGCTCCCCTTGGTCTGACTTCGTCGGAGACCGTCTGCGTTCTGGGTGGCCGGGAGCCACCCTGGTGGGCGACGTAACGACTCCGTGAACTGATCTTTGTGATGAACTGAGACGTGTCTATTCACCTGTGCTCGTCCCCACTGAGAAGGTCGCAGTCGGGACCTCTGGGGGGCGGCGAGGTGAGTGGTGCCGAGGCGGGGCCTGCAGCCCACTCACCTGCGTTGGGATCCCGTCTGCCCGCTTGACGCGTGTGACCTGGGGCAGGTTGACCCCCGTAGGGGGTTCTCTCTCCTGCTAACTGGGGAGATGAGCGAGACAGTCCATGTTCACGCTCACTCCAGGCCTGCGCGGTCAGCTCTCAGGAACACTCAGTACCGGTCTGTCCCGGGGGTCGTGGACGGTGCCCCTCTCGGGGGGATAGCACCAGGCGATGGATTTTTAGTGAAATGAATAACCATCTCTGGGCCGAGACACTTGACGGGCTGAACCAGTCTTCGGGTGGGTCCTGAGCAGACACGATTTGAGCGTGGAGGTGGGGGGTGGGGCTCGCAGCGAAGCCAGGGGGTCTGGGTTCAAGCCCCGCCCACCCACGTATGAGCTGGGCACCTGGAGCGAGGTGCTTGGCCACCGAGACTCAGTTTCCCCAACCGTGCAATGACACACCACGACCCGTCCCCCAAGTGGGTGGCAGCTGGTGTGCGAGACGAGCCGCGGGCTGGCTCCGCAGAACCGCCCCACGGATGCCGGCGGTTGCACCCCAGGCTTGTCAGTGCGTCCTCGTGCTTCAGCTGTTTCCCGCACGTTCGCCAGCACCTGCTCACCCTGAGCGTCTGCGGGACCCGGTGGTGGCCTTGTGGGACCCGGGTCCTGCGTCGGGGAGGGCCGTCCTGGCAGCCTGGAGCGAAGCCCCTGTACCCATGACGCCCTTCTGCCTGGACCGACCGGTGGGCTGGCGTGTCACTGTCCCCCGATGGGCTGGCGTGTCACTGTCCCCGATGGGCTGGCGTGTCACTGTCCCCAAGTTGCAGAGAGGAACCGGGCTTAGAGGGCGGGGTCCCCCAGGGTCCCAGAGCGGGTGGGAGAGCTCTCGAAGCTTCAGGGCCTCTGGCCCAGGGAGGGTTGGTGCTCGCCCGGGGTGGGGGCTCTGTCGATGCCCCTCTCTCTGCCGCCCCGGGCAGGGGAGCCCCCTTTGCAGTCCGGGATGGGGGTGCCTGCGGCCCAGGGCCCCGCTGTGGCGGCCTGGGGCACGGCGAGCGTCTGGCGGGCTTATCCCTGGTAAACAGGGCCGGGGACATGCTCTGTGGCGAGTGTGGCCCATTTACACGCTCGGCCCTAATTGCAGCGCCGGACGGATGTGCCTCCACGCCGCCTGGCCCAATCGCTCCCACTTACCGGCTCCCTCCCAGCGGCGGGTCGATGGCGGCCTTGGCGGAGGCCCCCGCCCACTGCCCATCGATCGACGCCCCGCACTGGGAGGCTGGTCGATGCGGCTTGGGCGCCAGGGACCCCCGCCTTTGTGGTCTGAGTCCCCCGGGCATCCTGCGGGGTGGGAAGGGGCCATGCTGTCCAAGGCCAGGGCAGCCTGGCTCTGGGACACCCCTCCGGCCAGAGGACGGCACTGGGCAGAGGGGGTGGCAGTGTGGGGGTGGACAGGGCCACCGCCCCCTCATGGAAAGCCGCCCTCAGTGTCTCTCCCCGGCCGTCCCATGTGCCCTGACCACCTGGCAGCCCCTCCTGTCCTCCCCTCCATCCTCCTCTCCTCTCCCCCATCCCCCTTCCTCTCTCCTTCCTATTTGCTTGAAGTCCCTCTAAGAGTCGAAGGGGCCTCTCCCTCCCCTCCCCTGGTCTCTGTCACCCTCGGTTCACTCCCGCAGGCACCTTTCTGAGCCTCACCCCCTCCTCCCATCTCATGGCTTCCAAGGCTGCAGCCCGCCTCCCCGGCAGAGGAGCTGGTCCCGGGCGCTGGGGGACTGGTAATGGAGGGCGGGAGACCCTCCCAGCCCTTAGAGTGGGATCGGATTAATGTCAGGAGTGCTCCGATCCCTCTAATTCCCCCCTGGGGCACTGTTTGGTTTCCATCTGAGCTCGAGCTGGATGAGTCTCTGTCAGGGAAAGTCAGCGGAGAAGGGGCCGAGCAGGTGGGGGCGCGGAGAGGGCTGGATCCCCAACCTGACCCAGCCCCTGAGGCAGTCGGGGCCTCCCCCCCGAGCTCTAGGATGTGGGGTCCTCCGCTGAGCTCCACCCCAGCTCCGGGCATTGTCGTCTGCCAAAGCGTCTGTCTGTTCCCGGGGTCTGCGGGGACTCTGGGGGGGGCCAGGTGGGGGCTCGACAGGTCGGGGTCACCCTCTACATTATACAAACGTCCGACTAGGACGCGGTACACCTGCAGCTCGCAAAACCGTTTCATGTCGCCTGTAACTGAGAAAGGGTTCTCAAGTTTCAAAGGCGTCTGTGACGGCGGGGTTTCCTGCTGACCCCGGGCCACCCCATCGCCGAACCTGCCCGCCTTTCAAACCCTGCGACGTGGAGCCGAAGCCGCCCCCACCCCTCTCGCCGAGGCGGGGTGCAGGCCCCCAGCCTCAGAGAAGTCTGTTCATCGATCTGCAGACTTTTGTGGGAGCATCTCGGAGGCTCCGGGCAGCCACTTTGCCCCCATGAAGCGAAAGCCAGTCTGAGGACGGATCTGAGACCCCGAGATGGAGAGGGACAGGTACCGGTCACCGGGTCCTGCTGCGGAGTAAGCCAGTGCCTAAGCCAGAGGCAACTGTCCTTCCAGCCCGGATGGGGGCCCTGGGAGGGCTTCCGGGGCTCGAAGTCCGACAGCCTCGTTGGAAACGCGAGGAAACCACGGCTGGGCGCCCAGGAAGCTGACAAGGCCCAGGGCCGGCTTGAGAACCCGGTGCTCCTTGACCTTCCTCTTGCCCACAGGAGGTCTGGCCCGGTGGCCGCGGTGGGGACAAGGGCGCCTGGGAAAGCAGGACGGACACCTGAAATTCAGCGTTGGCGAAACTCGAGCCTCAACGAAGCGCTGCACGTGTTCACGCGGATGTCGGATAGGTGTTTGTCGGGGTCGAGCACGCGTAGTGTGCCAGGGGGGTGCCCTGGTGAGCGCGGAGCCGGGCGTGGGAGCCCGTGGCCGCCGCGTGGGGCTGAAGGTCATGCGCTGTCCACTTCCACGAGGATGGACAGACGCCCCATGCCACGCAGGCCGGCCCCGGGGGCCCAACAGGAGTTATTTCAGGGTGCCCAAGGGGTGGGCATCGGCTCTGCCACGTGGGCTTCCGTCCGTACCGTCCACACGCGGGGGACAGCCCTCCATCAGGCCGAGCTCCCGACTTTGAAAACAGCGGGGACGTGCCGGGGGCACGCGAGCAGAGGCGGTCTCATGCCCTGGCGCGTGCCAGGCTGTCTTGATAATCTTCGGGGATGCGGGGGATGGCGAGGGAAGACAGACACTGCGGCCAATTAGCGGGAGCGTGGCAGTCGGCTCCATGGGCTCATTAGGGGCCGGGGCCTTGACAGGTCTGGTGGTCGCTGGCAGCGGGCGTGGGCGCTCCGCCCCGCCTGGGTGTGCGGCCATGTGCTTCCTCGTGTGCCTCTCCTCTCGGCGCCCCCCGTGTCCTCCCTACCTGCCCCCCTCCAGGGTCTGCGGCTCGGGCTGCCGGTTCCACCCCGAAGCCTTTCCCAAATACCAAATGATGATTTCCCCGCGTGCGCGGATATTTCCCCTTCGAAAGTTTAATCGGATGCTCAGTGTGCAGTCGCCGAAGGCGGAGAACTAATTCCTCCTGTCACTGCCACTTGGTGAAAATGTCATCATTAGCGAGGCAGGAGGAGCTGGGAGGGCGGGAGGTGGGGAGAGGATGGGGAGGGGGGTCCCAGACCCCCTTGGAGACTCCTAAATGTCACAGCAATTAGAGACCCAGGGCCCTGGGGAGCGGCCGGGGCGGGGGACAGGTGCAGCCGGGGGCGGGCAGCTTGGCCGAGAGCTTCCTGGGCCAAGAGGAGCCGAGCCCTGGGGACAGGCAGCCAGAGTCCCGGGTGACCTCTGTGAGGAGGAGCATTCCTAAGCAAGAGTCCTGCCTTTTGCAAAATCACTGTCCACTCGGTGACCCGGCGTGGCTTATGTAAGGGACCTTGCGAGTGACTCCTGCAGCCGGGCCGGGAGGCGGTGCCGACAGACTCGCCTGCTGCCTGCTTCTCGGAGCTCGGTTCCACCCCCCAAAGCGCCTCCTGGCCCAGCCTGCCTGGTCCCGGCCATCGCTCTCGTCCCTTCCAGCTGTGGTCACATCCCCATCTCACATTCTGCGTGACTTCCTGCTGTTTAAAAACGCTTTTTTCTTAAATTATGAAATAATTTCATGAGAAAGCACTGACGACCAAACCGGGACCAATCTGCCCCGTCTCCACCCCTGACCCACGCACGGTCCTGGCTCCTTCGTGCGTACGTCACAGGTCCCCTCACGCTGGGTTTGGGAGTGACCAGCTGGCACTCCCGGCGGGAACAGACGTGGCTCGAGCACCTACGGCGAGGGCCGGGAATGGGACTCTCCCCGTTCCCACTCACGGGCAGCCCCACGGGGTAGGCGCCGTGTGCCCACTTTTCAGGCGAGGGTCGGACGAGGTCCGTGGTTGGCGCCAGGCTACGTGCTACGGAAGGGGACCCAGCTGGGAGCTGACCCTGAGACAAACTGAGCGCCAGAGCCCTCAGGACCCCCGTTCCCATGAAGGATGCAGAGCTCAGGGCCGCCCAGCCTGCCCTCCTCCCGCTCCCCCTACTCAGCATCTTGGCTTCCAGGGCACTCACCCCGAATACTCATCCTCCGAAAAGCGCACGGCAGCGGCCCCTCAGGCCAACTCCCCGAGGTGTCAGGGTCTTTCTCCCGCACCACAGACCGGTGGCTGAGACTCCTGTGGCCTCCGGGGTCAAGGTCAGAGTCACAGCCCCGGGATCCTGGAGTCACAGTCTCACCCTGCGCCTCCTGTGGGCCAGCCCTTGGCCGGTTGCTGGGGGATGAGAGTCCTGGCCCGTAAGGCGCCCCGACTCCAGAGCTCCCCGGGAAGGCTGGCGTGAGGCTGGCTCCAGGAGCTGACTCCGCAAAGGAGCGGAGGTCGGGAGCGGCGTGTCGCCCTCTTCCTTTTACGTGGCTTGGCTAAGGATGCGTTTGTTTCTGTTTATTCCTCCTTATCACCTCATGCGACCCCCCAGCAACTCTGAGAGGCGTCGGGGCAGGGGTTTGTCCCCCTTTTAGGGAGCCGAGGGCCAGAGAGGCCAAGTGCTCTTTCCAAGGTCACACACCCGCTGTGAGAATTAAAGCCACGACTCCAGATGCGTTCATCTGGCTCCGAGTTCAACCCGCGCCTGCTTCCGAGGAGCAGTGATTCAGCTGGGCGTGCTGTGGAGGTCGTTGCAAGTCGCTGGAGGTGTTTGGAGGGCGGAGGGAGGGTCGTAGGAGGCCGTAGTCTAGGAAGGCTTCTTGAAAGAGGCGGGCCTCGGCTGGGTCCTGGACAACGCAGAGGGTCTGGCCAGGCAGAGGGGAGATGACCTTCCAAGGTCGCCCCCCGCCCAAGGTCTCTCCGGCTTTGCAGGATCCAGATGCCGTCCTCACCCCCTTTCCCACCTCTTTCATCAGGGACCCAAAGGCTGGAAATTAAAAAGTTGTCATTTACCCGGATAAGGCAGCTCGGGGCCCTGGGGCCGGGCCGACGAAGACCAAGCTTGACGGGGCCTGTTCACAGCCTGCCTGGCTCAGGGGATGGGGAAGTCGTCGCCATCTGGCTGCCGAGCCGCGCTGGTCAGAGGAAGGACAGGGGCTCGGCTGGGGTCGCTGTCACCCAGGCTCAGGCTGGAAGCCGTGCCAGGCCCGGCTCGGCTCCGGGCCCCGCTTCTCTCCAGCGGTCCCTGGACTCGCGTCCCAGCCTCGGCCTGGACCTGGGGACAGGCAGCGGGAAAGTCTGTGGGGAAGGCCACGCAGAGACATTTTCGCTTGTGAGTGAGAAATCTCAGGGCTTTGGCTTTGACCTTCACGCGATGAGGGCTCTTGAGTGTCCGCTCCGGGCCAGGAGCAGAGTCTGTGCGGGGTGCAGGGGTGGGGGGTGCAGAGATAGGTCAGCCCCTGCCCGGTCCTTCGTAGGAGCTGAGTCTGGGGTGTGGCTGTGATGGGACTCGACCCGGCCTGTTTCCTGCTTGCTGCTCCCACGCACGGCTAAAGGGCCCGGGTGGCAGGTCCTGGCAGGAAGGCGGGCCGGGTACGGGGTGCGGGAGACCGGGGACTGCAAGTCCTGTCCAGAAAGGGGGTGCCACTCGTCAGCCCCGGCACCGGCCTGCACGGGGCAGGGCGGGCCCAGATTGCCAGTCTCCTGAGCTTTCAGGGGCGGCTGGAGAGGCGGAGTGTCACCGCGTGCGCATCTGAAACAGCCGACGCCTCGTTTAAATGTGGATTTTGAGAACACGGGGTGCAACACACACACACACACGGGCACGAACCCACGCACGTGCGTGTGCGTGTGCGATTCGGGCCACCAGCCACGGCCTGGCCAGGTCTGGCCCAGAGAGAGGCAGTCTGGAGGGTGGACTGGGGAGTAAGCAGAGGCCTGCGTGCGTGTGGGGCCTGGGCTTTGGGGCGGGGAGGGAGAGCTGGCGAGTTTCTTGAGGGAGAGCGTGAGGCGGGAGGGAGGCAGGGGTGAGAGGTGGTTGACTCGGAGGAAGGGCATTTTGATGGAGCGGGCTTTGGCGCTGTGAATGAGACGACTTTGACGTTCTCCCGCCACATGTGGCATTTCCGCAGGGAGTTCCCACGTGGCTGCGGGCTGAGCTTTTTCCTTTTTTCACATAAATTCGTATAAGCCTGGATGATGCGGACTCAGAGCTCATATTCAGGTTCTGGGACCACACAGTGGATCCCGGTTCCTGGCGTACGGGGAGGAACTTCTGTGAGGTCGTGAGGACGCGCTTGGGGAGACGGAGGAGACTCTGGGAGCCTCTGGAGTTCCCACCGGGAGCGTGAGAGACAGGTGTTGGGCCGAGTCCTTGCAGGACTCGCGCGGGCGAGTGTCCCGTACTGGCTGCGATTCGCGTGGAGATGCGTGTGCGTGTGTGTGCGCGTGTGCGTGTCATTCAGCGTGGACCCTACAGGCAAGGCAGCCATTTCACCTGCTCCCTAGACAAAGGAGGGCGGTCCGTCCTGGGACGGGAGGAAACAGGGCCGAGGCCTGTTCTGTGACGCTGCGATGATCGGGGGTGATTTTGCTCCCACGTGGAGCTAGTCTCGTGTGCCGGCCATGGCCAGGTTCTTTCACGTTTTCTGCCGGGCTGAGGCGTGCGGAGTTTTATCTCCCAAACCCGTTTTTCTTTTAATCGAAGCGGTCTGGAGGGAGTGCTGGGCGGCCGGCCACCGCTTCGGTTTCGCCCGGTGGCACTGATTTCGGGCGTCTGGCCTCTGGGACGACGAAAGGAGAAATTGCTTCCGTTTAAGGCACCAAGTTTGTGTCATTTGTTACAGCAGCTCCAGGAAACGAGTACGCTGGGTTTCCCCATGCTCCCCCCTCTCCGAAGGGTGTCTGGGCTCCCGATCCAGCGTGGGGGACGGGGGGAGCGAAGCACAACCATCTGGGCCGGGGCCCGCCCAGGCCACTGTGCTGAGGGGCGGGGGGTGTGGATGGGCCACCGCTTGGATCCTAACTTTACGTGGTCAAGTTCACCTGTGCCCTTGGGGTCTGGGGTCCCCATTATGGGTGCGCAAATGCAGACCCTGGGTGTTTCCCCCTCTTCTGTGTGCATCTTTTGACCCAAGGTTTTGGTGACCCGTCCACTTCCCCCCCAATGGACTAACCTCACGAATCTTACCTTTCAGTCTTGATAACTCCCTTCCCTCTGACACAGAGGGGCCCCCACGGAGCGGCGCTGTTAGCGCCGGCAGGGAAGGTTTGCTTAGGAACTCCGCAGAGGAGACGGGGCGATCAGGCAGCGCTCTCCAAATTAAGCAGGGGTTTCAGAATCAGGGCTTCGGAAGACTTGTCATCCTCCAGGAAGAGCCATCCCGGCAAGCGTGGCAAAACGGAGCAGGAAGAATACGCAACATGAAAATTACACATTTCATGTCAAAGGACTCAATTATGCTGACGCAGGGAGGGTGAGACCTTTCATTTTCCAAATGAAAACCTTTTATGTGACAAGGATCTGGGGGCGTTTCGCTGAGTCCGGGCTTAACACGAGCCACTCGTGTGATACGCCTGCCGAAAAGCCTCGACGGGCGTAGGCTGCATGCCCAGGAGCGCAGCGGCCAGGCCGGGGGAGGCCGCTGGGTTCCAGACGGGCCAGGCTGCGGATGGGGCCGCGTCCTCTCGCAGCGCAGGATGGGTGAGGCGGCCGAGGGCAGAGCTCCGGGGAGGAGCACGATGCAGGGTTTGAGTGGCCGAGGAATCTAGTCCTGGAGAAGGACCGACGAAGGGCAGGCCAATCGGCACCTTCGAGCTCCTGCAGGGCCCACCGCGTGCCGGGATGCGGCCTGGGTGGCCTGGGCGGCCGGGGACCAGGCCTGGGCAGGTCTCGGCTCACACGGGGAAGCAGATCAGAGGCGTCCAGCAAGGGGAGGCCTCGTTGCTGAGCTCCCTGGGGCCCTCACCTTCGTGCGAGGGAGGATGAGCACCTGTCAGGGATGCCTGGGAAGATCCCTGTTGTTCGGAAGGAGACGGGGCCAGACGAGCTCCTTCTGACCCCGAGACTCCGTGGGCTCCCTGAAGGGTGTCCGGGCCTCACACACCTGTGTGGGGTGGACAGAGAGGCCGGCGGGGTGCTCTCTGCTCCCCAGGGAGCGCCGGCGAGGCTCGTCTCAGCCCCAGACTGGCAGCTGAGCCCGAATCAGAGCGGCCGGCTCCCAGCCCGGGCCCTGTCCACTGCACTGAGCTTCGCCCTGGAAGAACCACAAAAACCCTGAAGAGAGGACCTGGCTCCTGTTTGACGCCTGCTGGGAAGGCTTGGAGCAGAGCGAGGAGCCCCTGCCGGGCCCGGCCCCGCATTGGTGCGGGGGGGACGCCTCTTCTGCAGAGGAAGCTGCTGTTGCCTTAACTTCTGCCCCGTCTCTGCGTCCGCCTCCCTGGCTATCCCCACGGGCGTGAGCAGCAAAACGGGGGCCTGTTCCACGTCATCCTTCCGGGGGATGGGACTCCGGAGGGCCCGGAGCGGACTGGCCAGACCCTCAGTGCCAGACGCACGGCATTTCCCACGCGACTTTGCGACTTTCCGTCCTGGTGCGGCAGCGGGTTGGACCCCAAAGCTGCTCCTTCTCCTTCACGTGGTCGGCCTCTGGCGAGTCATCCCGGGGCCGGGAGCAGAAACCTCGGCAAACCGGGCAACAGACCCTGGCTCAGGGGCCCTCGGTGTCTCTACTTGAGCGTCCCGTCAGTGTCTCCGGCAGGAAAGGTCCCTCATGGGGGAGGCCATCTGTGCCATTCGGCTGCCTGGGGACAGCGGCCGAGTCAGCCCTCATGGGGAGCGCGGGTGTCACGCAGCCAGGCCTTCACCCCGCCCCGCGACACGCAGACGCGCCGACACTGTCAGGGTGCGCCCCGGGGCCTCTCAGCGCCCCTCTGCCTTCTCAGCTCCCCTTTCTCCCCCGAAAGCAAACATTTCCCATTTGACTTCCAGGCCGGGCAGAACCCATCTGCCTCGTCCCTGAGACGACTCAGGGTTGTCTGTCACTCGGCTGCAAAGGAGCAGCTTCGCCTGCGCGGGAAGGGACAGCACCATTTCACCTCCTTGTGCGGTTCAATAAAACATGAGCTCCTCAGCGCTTTTATTCAGCGACGGGCAACCTCAGGCCAGGCATTATGCAACAATCATCATCATAAAAGCTGTCCCCGCGCTCACCCAGGAGCACGAATACATCACCCCGAGGCTCGCCCTCTGGAGGGTGAGCGGCGAGGCCCCGCGTTCCTAAGGCGCCCGCGGAGCACCACAGGGAGCTAATAATTCACCCTCTAATTAGTGTCCCTTCGCCGCCGCGTCGGCCCGAGGACAGACGGGAGGGAGCGGCTGCTGCACACGCGCCCGGCGATCTGTATCTGTCGGGCTGCTCTGCGGGTCGCTGCGTGGAGCGGGCACAGCGGGGTGCGTGATCACAGGCGGGTGGGCACGCGCCTTGTGCCGGTGACCGAGCTCCGGGCCAGCCCCCTCCCTGAGCCCCTTGTCCTTGGAGCCACCCCAAGTCTCCTTTTGCGAGGCCTTTGTCCGATCTGGCCGTGGAGGGTGGTGGAGAGGGTGGAACCCGAGAGGTCACAGCCCCTGCGGGCGTCCCGCTCCCCACGCTGCAGCTGGTGTCACGGGGCCGAGGGCAGGATGGCGGGGGGAGCCGGTGGGCAGGGGCTGGTGGACTGGGGAGGGCCATGGTTGCCGAGGGCAGGGCACGTGCGTTTCCCTAAGCCCCTCGGGGGGGAGTGGCCTGGCCTGTCTGTCCTGGTTCTCTGAGCCCAGCCCCGAGGCTGCCCGCACACAGCGGAGGGAACAAACCAGAGCCCGGGCCAGGAGACTGTCCCCAAGGGTGACAAACAACGGCTTTTAAGGGCCCACGTGTGGAGGGCGAGGGGGGCGGTGGGGACTGCGGAGACCTGAGCTCACACACCCGCGGGGCGGGGGTTGGTGGCTGCTCTTCAGTCCACAGGCCCAGGGTCGTCAGATCCTCGGATTTGGAAGAGAAACCGGAAACCTAGACTCTTGTGGGGTAAAACCTTCTGAAGTAACGTCTTTCACTGCGCAGAACCACGCAAGTGCGTGTCATTGTCATTGTTCAGACACGACGAGCCTCTGCGTCCGAGCCAGACGGCGTCCATGCGTCTGGTGTGGGACTTCGGCCGGGAAGCCAGCACCGCGGGCCTCGGAGCCGGGGGCCTCCCTGGCAAAGGGGAAGGCCTTTTACTTGGCCCTTTTGTGTTTTTTCAAACCAATAAAAACGGTGCGGCCGCTGTCCTCGGGGCGGGGGAGGCGGCCGTGCCCTGCTGGGTCCCGGGGCAGCAGCAGGGCCTGGCTGCTGAGGGGGCCGCCAGGCTGCCCGGGGGCTGAGGAGCTGAGCTCTCCGTTCTGGGGAGCAGCCGTTTTGTGCTTTTGTCTTGCTTTTCAAGAATTAAATAATAAAAAAGAGCATTTACGATAGGTTCTCAGAAGCGTTCAGATCCGAACCCTTGAGTTCTGTACCCGAGGGAGCCGAGGGGAGCGACACTTACTTACCCCGTCGTTAGGGCTTCAGGGACAGTTTCCATTTCCCCTTTCCATTTCTCGTTTCCGTTTTCTCACTCGGTTTCTCGTTGGTGATATTTTCTCACGACGCAGGGATCGTTGTCCCCATTTGCAGTCGAGGAAACTGGGGCCCAGAGAGATTAGGTGACTGGACTCGGGTCGCACAGCAGGGATCAGGGTGGAGTCACGCTCAGGCGCGCGTGGGGAGGATTCCACCCGTGGCCCCCAGCGTCCGGCGCTGCCTCCCCTCTTCTCAGTCCCCGGTCTTCGGCTCGGAGCACTGTTTTGAATCAGAGGCCGGCCCTTCGTCCCAGAATTACGGAATCACAGTAAAAATAGGCCGGGACCCAGGCGTTTTCCTCTCTGGAAGTGTCCCAGGTGCTCCTGATACCCACCTCTGAGCGCATGGACAGGACAAGGCCCTGGGCTGGGCATTCGGGGGACGAGTCCTGCCTGGTGCCCCTCCCCACCGCTCACCCTCAGGGTCATCGTCAGCCGAGCTCCCACACGCATTGCCGCGGGAGGCCGTCCAGGCACCACGTGAGGTTCTGGGCGTGCGGGGCCTTTGACCCTCTGGGGATGCCACACACGCAGGCACGGACCGTCGTTCCTGCGGACACGTCGCGGTCCGGGCCGGTCTTCCCTCCAGAGTCACGTTGCATTCAGGGTCGGGAGCCCGCAGCTGAAGCTCTGCCAACCCCGCTTCCTGCTCCCGCACGGCTGCTTGCGGAAGATTAAATCACCGTGAGTTTGTTTTCCTTGTGGCATCATAAATGTCATTAGCACGACTAATCACACACCTGGGGGCGTCACCGCCTCCTCCGCGCCCCGGGGACCGCCCGCGTCCTGCGCCCGCGAAGTCCGGAGCTGGCACAGAGCCCCGTCAGGGCTGGCGCGGGGTCGGGGGGCGTTTGCTGGGCGTGCAGAGATCCTGGCCCCCACGGTCGGCGTGTGGGAGCGGCCACTCGCCGGGGAAGAAGAGACGCTCAGGCCTCCTGCTCGCGTGGCTCCGCTTCCGGGCACGGCCGCTGTCACTGTCGTGCCGTGGAGGCTGCGACTGCCGCTTGTTGGCATGCTCGCCCTCGGACTCGTCACCCCACCTGTCTGGACTTCAGTTTTCTCATCTCAGGGCCGTTCCGAGGGTCAAATGCAGTCACGGTTGTGAAAGCAGCGCGGAAGCTGCGCGGGCATCCCCAGACGCACAGGGAACCTTGCTTACCCTTCGCCGTCCCTGCCCTACTCGAGACCTGAAGCCTTGAGTTTTGTAAAGGTCGAGAGTCACCTTTTAGCTGAGCAGGTGGGCGTTCGGGCGGCAGGGGAGGCGGCCCAGGCCGCCGTGAGGGTGTCACTCTGGAGAGGGTCTCGCCCAAGGGCCCCTCCTGTCTGACCCCGTGACCGTGAATGTCCTGGGCTTCCCTGCAGAGAAGCATCCTTGAGGGCACGTTCCTGTAAAGATAGTAAACACGAGCCCCCCAGCCCCAAACACGCCGTCATCAGAGCTGCTTGTCCGCTCGGCACGACACCTTCCAGTTCCGAAGACGGCTCGGTCAGCCCAGCGGTGTGGGGTGAGCCACTCTGGGTGGCGAGGCTGTCCAGGGCCCACGCGCTGTCCACTGTCCCGGCACGGCGGCGCCGGTGCCGTCCCCGCCTGTGCACCCTCGTTCTCACAGCTTAAGGGAGCCGCTGGGCTCGGGCCGAAGGGCAGAGGCAGGACTCCAAGGGAGAGCTGTCCACGGGGGCTCGGCTGGGCCGGCGGGAGGACCCGCGCTGGGTGGGCAGTGCGGGAGCCTCGCAGGCTGAGGCGTCCTAGGGCGGCTCCAGACCATCCGTGACCGCTGCGAGGCGTGGGTGCCGTCCGCCTCCCTCACCCCTGCTTCCTCCCTCCCCTTGGCCACGCAGAGGTCTTTCCTGTCGAGCCTCGACCCTCATCCCCGCAGGCTGGGCAGCCGACCCCAAGAGGTTGCCAGGCGCAACGTCACCGGCTGCCGCAGCTCTGGGGCCGAGCGTTCGTTTTGAAAACGAGGGTCCCGAGTCCCAGAGGTGGAAGGCGATTCGTTCGAGAAGGAGAAGAACCCTCCTCGCTTCCCGTCCTGGAGACTCGAGCCTCTTCTGACCCCGTCTGGATACACGGAGCATCGAACCCAGGCTCGTTTGCACATTAACTTCTAACAGGTTCCTGAGCGGGAGAGACCGTCCTCGGGGCAGCGACAGACGAGAGGGGACAGCAGCATCCACCGCTGAGCAGCAACGCGGCCCGGAACACCTGAGACCCGTGGCCATTTTTCGCTTCTCCCGGGTCTGCAGGTGCACCGGCCGTTCTGCTGGGCTTGTTCCTGCATCCCTGGTTGGCTGGGTATCCGTTGGGGCCTGGCGGGTCCGGGGTGATCTCACCTGGGACAGGGCGTCGCTCCTCCGCCTGGCCTCTCGTCCTCCAGCCGGCTAGCCCAGCCTCGCTCCCACGACAACGGCAGGTTCCGAGTTGGAGCCGAGGCTCAGAGGCGGCCCATGTCCCTTCTGCCACACTCTCTGGGCCACAGCAGGTCTCCGGCAGGACCAGGACTCCGGGGAGGGAAGCGGGGAATTCAGGGCGCGGACAGAGGGAGACACTCTCCGGCGTCGATGGGACGCGTGCGCGGCCCCGGGCGCGAATGCCGCCTTGCATCTCGAACCCTGGACATCCCGTTTGTCTTCGCCCGCGCCCAGGCTCGGTCCCACGGCCAGCCCAGATGTGAGGGGTAAAGAAACAAAGCTCTCGGAGGGGAGACTAAAGTCACATCGCAAAGGCTCTCCGCACAAGGGTGAGGGGGGGCCAGGCCCTCAGAGCAGTCGGCGAGCGGGGGCGTTGCGGTCGCTCGATGTCTTTGTCAGGCGAGCCTGGAGCTGCACACAGCGAGGTCGGCTGCCGTTCGTCTCCCTTGACCTCGTGACTTTCTCCCATGGACGCGAGAGCCGGTGACCTCCAAGTCACCTCAGAGCCCTTCGTCCGGTCTCCAGTCCCGAGCTGTCCCCGTGATTGTCGATGGGGTTGCTGTGGCGCCCAGGACGGCTAAACACATCACGGAGCTCAGGTCCCCCCTAGTCAGAGGCGTGGCTCCCCATTACTGTAAAACCGATCCCCTGTGACAGTTTTGCCCGAAGTCACGGGTGACTTGACGTGACGTGCGGCCTCCCTGATTTTGCTACAACCCGGGCTGTCTGCTCCCCGCCATGGGTTTCTGCGAACGTAAAGGATTTATGGACTTTTCGATTGACATTCCTGAAGGGTCCGGCTGTCCGAGCGCAGGTTTATATCGGCTCCGAGAGCCCTTTGGGGCCGGAGGTGTCGTCAGCCAAGCCGGCATCCGGATTGACGGCTGCGGCCGGCAGAAGCAGTTTCTGCCGGATGACGAAGACGTGGCCGCCCGAGGCCCTGTCACTGCAGCTGCGTCTGAGGCCCCTGGCAGGCCGCGCGGCAGGCTGGGTCAATAGCAGGGGAATTGCCCAGCCCGTTCCCCTGAGTAATGGCGTCAGCGACGGCGGGACACCCGGGAGCGGGTCCTGCACCCCGCTCGGCTCCACTCGTCGAGGATGCCCGGACCTGGCCCGAACGTGTTCTGTCTTCCCCTGCCACCCCCACCTGCACCTGTGGCCCCTCGGGGAGGCCTGCTAGCAGCCTGCCCCCCCACCCCCGAGCTCCGCCACGTCACATCCGATGGCTCTCGGCGGCCCCCTCGGACCCGGCCTCAATCCCTCCCCGGCCAGACTCCCTGAGGCTCCCTTCGCAGAGAATGTTCTCCGGTCAAACCGAGCTGGCCTCCCACGTGTGCCCGGGGCCTTCCCTCACCACGCCTGTCCTCGCTCTGTCCCCTCTCCTCGGAAATGTCCCTCTTCTTTTCCTTCAGTCCAGACACTCTCCACGTTTCAGGCCTAGGTCGCCTCTTGCGCGAGGTTTTCCTCGATCCCTTTCTGGGAGCAGTGGCCTTCCCCTGCCAGCTCCCGTATGGCGGGGTGTATTAAGCATGGGGATGAGAACGGCGCCTTCAGGTCTGGCTGAGAACCACACGCCGTTTACTGGCCCTGTGGCTCTGGGCAATGCTTTTAGCCCCTCCGGGCCGTGGCTGGGGAATGGGGTTGGTCAAGCAGCTCCTTCCTAACCATATACCTTCCTGGCCGGTATGTGGTTAACTTTCACTGTTGCGTGTTAAAGGCTCCAGCGGCTGGTTACGGAGCTGCTATGTGCCTAGTCTCCCCTGAGACATGGGAGACGTCCCTACCGTGAGTGACAGACGCCTCCCCCGCCCCACGGAGCTCCCCTTCCAGCCGGGAAGGGGCGCCAGTTGGACCCCGTATCGCGATGACCGGTCTGGCGGTTTGACCTTCCTTGCCAGACCATGAGGGCGTAGCTGCTGTCCTGCCTTTTCCTGCCATTTTTGCGTGTCCAGCGTAGTGAGCCTTCCAGGTACAGGAGGGGACGCGTCCGTGAATGGGACGTGGCTAAGAGCCAAGTCGGTCGCCCGTTCAGGCAGGAGCTTGTCCCCCCGTGAACTGCGGGGCACGGGCTCTAGACCTCGAATCCTGGGCCAGGCGTAAGGCCTGACTCGTGTGCCTGGTCGGTGAAGGACCAGACGCGGGAGTCCTCCCTGGGCGTGTATTTGGGCCAGGCCGGCCCGCATTCCCCCCGTCGCCGTGAGATGAATCCTTTGCTTCTGGAATCTAAAGCGCACAAAGCCGTCGCGGCGGGGCGCCCGTCGGCTCGGGGAGCGGTGTCTGGGTTGCCCCGCCGGCTGTGTGGCCGAGCATCTGTGTGTGTGACTGACGCCGGGCACATGTCCCCGCTTCCCGACCTTCGCGGTCTCCCCACGGGTCGCATTCTGTCAGTGTTTTTAAACACATCCTCTGTTCCTTTGTTTGTCCCCCTCGTTCCTATCGCAGCCTAAACCGGTCTAAAAATACATCCGTGTCCGGAGGTGTTCTGTCTGGACCGAGACGGGGAAGTCTGGGCCTCCCGACCTTCAGCTCTCTGTCCCCACTGCGTCCCACGGTGGTCCCGGGGCCCTCCCAGAGGACCCGGCCGGCGGGTCTCAGACCCCGACGCTTCAGCGTCTCGTGCCTCAGGGAGACAGGACCCAAACGCCTTTAATTAAAATCATTTCAGCTCATCTCCATTAGCCCTGATGGAGGCCCCGGCCGCAGAATGAGTGTGTTAACGCTGTGATCGCGTGCGGAGGCCGTCTCATCGATTCCGCAATGATACTCCAGTCAGTTTACATTATTTAGTTTCTGACTCATATCAGGAAGAAGCGGCTATTGGTGAAGAGATTAATCATCTGAATCAAATTGTCATCGACGCGTTCAGAAATCGGAGTCGGCGCGGGCCGGCCGCGCGGCTCGCCGGCCGCTGTCGGTTGCCGTGATGATGGATGACCTGGGTGAGGGGAAGCCTTCCCTGTGCAGCTCCGAGGCTCGGGGTGGGGATCGTGGAAACGTCTTTTCTCCGGCCCGGGCTTCTGGAGTCCATCCTGGAGACCGTCGTGGCTCGGTCGATAAGGACGAGGCAGGGCCAAGCCGCAGGCCGCGTGAGCTCCCGGGCCCTCTGCGTCTGACTCTGGGCCCCTCTGTCTCTGGGGGAGAGGATGGGGAAAGTCTCAGAGAGCAAGAACCTCGGCCCCGAAATCCGTTCCAGGGGGGATGCTTCGGCTGGAAAACCCGAGGCCGAGAGGGCCGAGCACAGAGCGCTGCGGCTCTCCGAGTCAGGGCGTCCAGGCGGGATCTGCTCCCTCGCGGCCTGGCCCAGGCCTGAGTGATGCCACGAGGCCCGGCTTCTCTGCGCCTCGGGCTGGTCCGCCTGCACACCTGGGCCTCCCCGCCAAGTCCCGCTCCCCCAAGGGGAACGTTGCCCGCGTTCCTCTTGGGGCCCAGGAGGAGACGTGGCCCCTCTCGCCGGCTCCGCTCAGAGCCCTGCTGTCCTGTGAACGGTCAGTGCGGCCGCCGGGGCCCCGCTGGGCGCCCACCCCGCGCCTTCTCTCTCAGGCTGCGTGCGAGGCCATTTCCGAGGCGGGAGGGGAGAGCAGGAAGCGAGCCAGCCCCAACCACCAACCGGAGGCTTCTGCTCGCACGTGGTGGGTCGTGGCCGCTCACGGTCCATCCGCCGGCGTCAGTCACTGGCTGAGGCAGTGTCGCAGGGGCTGGGGGTACGCTCTTCCCAGGGGGGGAGAGGCGAGGGGCCCCCAACACAGTAAGAGGATCGGCCGTGACTCCTGACCCACGCAGGCTGAGAGGGGGAGGGGCGCTTCCCCACGGGAGACGGGGTGCAGACGGCTGGACAATGGCAGAGAACAGCCACCTGCCTCGACATGTCATAACTCCCCCCCCACGCTTAGAATTTCCCTCCTGGCAAGGCCCCCGCCCCTTCTCTCCCCCAGGGGAGGGTGCTCGTAACCGGCGGTGACAGTCGAGTCCATATTTCGACTGATCTGTCATCGCGCCCGGAGAAGAAAAATAAGACGTTCTGCGAGAGGAGGGTGGGGAGAAAGGGGGAAGCACGACGACCCGTCTCACTCGGGGGCTTCCCTGCAAGAAGGAAAAGAAAGAAGCAGGGCCAGGAAGGGGCAACGCAGGGCAGACAAGCGTTCTCTCGGGAGCTCTGATGCCCGGGGCGGGGGGCACCCGCATGCTCCACCGCCCCCCGCGTCTTTGAGAGCAGGGACGGCTTTGTGGTCCCGGGCAAAGGCGAGATTTCCGGCCGGGGCAGGGCGCAGGGTTCCCCATCCGTGGCAGCTCCACTTCCTTCCCTCCGGCGGGTTTTGGGGTGAATGTTGACGCGCTCTCGCTTTTACTTCACCATCGGAGCCGGCTAGCAGGCCGGCGCGCTGGCACGACGCGCCCAATTAGCTTCTGAAAACGTATTTCTCTGATCGGGGCTTTTAATTGCAGCTGAAATCAAGTGCTCGTGAACCCAGTCACTCTCAAGGGACTGAGGCCAGCGACGAAGCGACGAGAGCGCTGAGTCCAAGGCAGGGGTACGGGACACGAGGGACGGGTTGCTCCTTCTTTTATTTCCTTCTCCCCCCACCCCCTTTTATTTTTAATTTTTTAAAAAAAGCAATCGCCTTTGGAGGCGTCGATGTCACGAACCCCACCCGCGGTCGTTCCACTCCGGCACGAGAGGAACACGACGAGGCTGCTTTGTCCCCGGGATCCTCTCCGGCACTTGCCGGCTGGGGTCGTGGGGGCGCCCCGGTTCGCTCTCCTGTCACCCCAGACCAAGCAGCGATGGCTCTGGAGTCCCAGCTTGCCCAGTGGGCTCCCTCCCTTCTCTGGGCGCCACCGCCCGCCCGCCGACGGGGGCCGGGTCACGCGGGGAACGGGCCTGCAGACTGGGTCACTTAGGCCGCCGGGGCACGAGCACAGAGCCCGGGGCCACAGGGCCCTCGCCCTGCGAACTCGCGGCGCCTAATTCAGGTTGCTGCCCCCTTACTGAGGCGACTGGCCCGTTCTCCCTGAGACGCTCGGTCAGGTGCCTTTGGCCTGAGACGCAGCGCCGTGGGCCCCCCGGCGTGCGTGGCTCGTTCCGTCCCCTCTGCAGGACGGCAGGCGCCTGGCTGGGGGGCACACGCGCCACCAGCTTCGGTGCAAGCTGCGCGCTTCCCTGAGGGGTCTCGTCCCTCTGAGCTGGCATCTGGACGACGCGGATAAGAAACAGCAAGGCCACGGCCCTCGGAGTCGCCGCTTGTCTAGAGCAGTGGCTGTCTTCCCGGCTGCCATGTGGAATCCCCGAGGGAGGCTCGAAAAGTCCCAATGCCCAGGCTTGCCCCCCACTTCCCCCCGAACCTTTCCGGTTTCCTGGGTCTGAGTCGGGGCCCCGACGGCAAGGTTTTTGAGAGCCCCCGGGTGCTTCCAAGGAGCACCCCGGCTTGAGCACCCCCCGTTTCGTGCCTCCCCTGCAGCAGGAGCTGTGCCAGGAGATTCGCACATGAAGGAACTTTGAACGAGGTCCAAAGAGGCCGGCCCTGGCCCTGGACAAGGCGTTGCTTTTGGTCTTTGTCCCTTTGCATTCAGAGCTCCTCACGGCCCGGCCGCTCCCTACCCACTTGGCTCCCACCATGCTCTGCCCGTGGGGTTTAGAGCCCGGGGCCGAGGACGTGGGGAGGGGCGCGGGGAAGACAGGGCTAGTCCCCCTGCTGTATTCTTCTTGTTCCCTAAGCCGAGGCCTAGCTCCCTGCGGTGGGGGCGGGGGGCAAGGACCAGCGGTTCCGGAACCTTCTCTCTGCTGTATTTACTGCTGTATCTCCAGGACCATGCCTGGCACGTGGTGGGTGCTCAGTCCACCTATTGTGCACGCACGTTTAAATACAGAGCAGGAAACCTCGGCAACGCCGGAGGCCGCGAGAAGCATCTCCGCCACCGGCGCGATGGAGCCGTGGTCGGGGCGGGGTGCAGGGCCGGCACGAAACGTCCCGGGGGATCCTCCATCGGTCCCGTCAGAGAGGAGGATCAGCGTCACTTCACGTCTCGTGGGCAACAAGGAAATAATCCCCTCGCAGCGTTTCGGGAGGATTAAGGGGTTTTCCGTGGACGCTGCTCCCTGTGGTGCTCAGCGGACGCTCCGAGCATGATAGGCGCTTAGCGAGCCGCGGCGGGCGGCCGTTTTCCAGAGGGAAGTGCGACGTGCCCCGGGGCCCTGCGTGCTGGAGCCTTCTCCCGCGACCGCTGCACCGGCCTGTGGCACCCTCAGGAGCCCTTTCACTGCCGCTCACCGTTCGCTTCCTTGTCCAGCCACTTACACGGAGCTAGTCAGTGCCGGACTCTGCTGGATGCTGGGGGTGACGATAAGTAAGACAGAGGCCCCCCCCCGCCAGTACCCTCGTCACTTCCTGCAGGGGACAGAGGCACGTCCTGGGGTGGCCCCTCGTAGATCTCGCCTCCTCCTTCCCGGTCGTGGGAAGAGCTGGCCTTCCCATCCCACGATCTGTGATGGCGGCGTCTCGATCCGGCCCGCTTGGTGGCACCCACCTCGGGGTGGGGGAGCCACCGGTTCCTCCACCGGAATCCTCTTTCCCGAGAGCCTCGTTTGGCTCGCCTCTCTCCACTCCGAGTTCCAGTTGAGTGGATTCCCTCAGGACTGTCTGCATCCCCGATCCCCTCTGCTCCGTCCCCCGGTGTCACCCAGGGGCCCCTGGGGCATCTCTCAGGGCCTCTGGAGGCTGGGATTGTCTGCCGTAGGGTGATCGGGGGTTCACCCGATGGGAGAGTCACGGAAGCCAGCCCCGACCACCTGAGCGACAGCTTTTTGCAGCGGGCACGGAACATCTGGGAGAAATACCCCGAGAGATCAAAGCACATCGAATCGTATTTAGGAAAAAAAATCTCTTTTTTTAAAAGCCGAGGACGGGCCGTGTTTTTCATGCTTGTCAACGTGGCTGAATAATTCGCTTAGAATAAACGGACGAGGACGGTAAGTTGCTAGGGAAGGGGGAGAACCAGACTCCCGGCTCCGCGTGCCACACGCCGCCGTTTGGACGGGTTCGATGTCTTCTCGGCTTCGGCCCACGGTTTCTGGGGCCTCGGCACATCCTCCAGTTCCCGGTGCAAACGGATTCGATCCGTCACGGGTGACGCTGACAAAAGAAAAAGGCCCCGCGTCTCGGCGTCGTCAGGTTCGCACACGCGAGCCGAGGAGGCCCCGTCCTGTCGCGGCCGTCCTCGTCACGCCCTCGTTAGGCCGGTCTCGGGGGATGACGGCGTGTCTCGGTCCGAGGTCTGCGTGAAGCACGTGTCCTCTACATAGCCTCTCCTGAGCGAACGCAGTGGCTTTGAAGACGCGGGAGTCACCGATGTCCACATGGAAGTGACGAGGCTAATCCCCGCACGTCGGCCGGGGAGGAGCAGTGGACTCAGGGAAAAGCACAGGAAGCTGGAGCGGGATGTCCTTTAGTCACAGAGGGAGAGGATGGAAGCTCAGGTGGCGGGGACAGTGGCACGGTGCGGGCCTGGCGCCCATCTTACATGACACCAGGGAGGCTCCGCTCGTGACTTAGTGCCCAAGCCATGGCACAGGGACAGATGGAGAAACCCTCATGGGTTGGCCCAGCCCCCTCTGCCTCCGCCTGTCTGCAGATAGGGCCGCAGTCCCCAGGAACCCGCGTTTGGCATGTCGGCTCGCTCACCAGGCCGCCCGGCCAGGGCAGAGCCCGACTCCAGAATCGTCCCTCCGTCTCCTCTTGCCTAACGTCCCCCTTGCTGTCACCTCGCCATTCTGCATAAAGAGTTAACGGGACCACATCCCAGCTTTGCCACTTACCCCTGGGACTTCAGACAGGACCGAGAGCTTCCCGATACTTCTTCGCCCACTTGACACTCGCACTAGATGCCGTCCCAGGCCGGAGCGGCCCCGTTGTGCTTTGCTCACAAGGACCTCGAGGCTCAGCGGCCTCTCGCGCAGGCTCGGCCTCCCCCGGGCCATCGTCCCTCCGGGACGCGGTGTGACGGAGCCGCCCCTGCCCGGGACCCCGCCGACCACGGTGCAAAGGGAAACAGAGCACGCGGCGAGCCACAGCGGGTCCTCGAAACTTCTGCTCACGCTTCATTGGCCTAATCAAGTCCTGTGGTCGCCCCGGCACCGACGACGCGGGGGAAGGATAGGGGACGCTGGCGATACGCCCAGCGGACGGCGTCAGCCCTTCTCGTCCCAGCCTGGACCCCCAGCCACGCAGCCCCGCCCCTCGCGTCCTCCCCGTGGCTGGTCGCGGGGTGTGGGAAAGCCTGCGAGGATGCCATGGAGGCGCGTGGTGTCGGGGCAGCCCCAGACCCCACAGCGGCGTGAAGGGCTGCGAGGAGGGGCACGGGCTCCGGGCGCGGCTGGGCCCTGGGGGTGGCCCGGCCTCCCGTGCCCGAGCCTGGCCTCCAGCCGGCCGCGGGGCGCAGCGGCGACAGCCCCCCCCCCATCTATCACCGTCCAGGCCTAACGGCCGTTTCCCCGAAGCGTGCTTTGCCTCATTAGGCTTGAAATAAACACCTTGCGTTTTGGTGGCAATTTCCATGCCGGCTCTGTTTCTGCCGACCTCGTTTCCTCCCTGTGCTCCATCTTCTGCTTGCAGAGGGGGTGGGGACAGCCAGCAGGGGAGGCGCCGTCTAAGAGGGATCTCGCCATGAGGTTTGATGTTTACGTGGAGCCTCAGACGTCCTAGGGGGGTGCCAGGCCCAGCTCAGAGAGAGAGAGAGGGAGAGAGAGACATGTGCATGCTCAGTGAGAGAAGCCACGACAGCACAGAAGCCTCCGCACCTCTTAAATGCCCCTCGAAACCTTCGATGTCCAACCATCAACCATCATCCCAGCCCTCACCTCAGGAAGAAGAGAGGCGCCACAGTCCTCACACCCTCCTATTCCTCTCCATCTGCCATCAAAGGCCTGGCTGTTGCCATCCTCACGCCTTTTCACGAGGGAAGGACAACGTGAAGCAGGGAGATGACCGGCTCCAGCCTCTTGGCCTGAGTAAGGTATCATCTCAGTTTCTCCGAGTCACTTTTACGTCCCCTCCCTTCAATCTTCCTGCTTCAGAAGGCCCCCTGAACACTTCAAAGTGACTGGGATCCATCCACGCACCCACCCATCCACCCTCCCATCCATCCTCCCATCCATCCCTCCCTCCCTCCCTCCCTCCCTCCCTCCCTCCCTCCCTCCCTCCCTCCCTCCTTCCCTCCTTCTCTCACTCTCTGTCTCTCTCTCCCATCCATCCATTCACCCATCCATCCATCGATCCCTCGATCCCTTCCTCCCATCCACCCATCCTCCCATCCCTCCCTCCCTCCCTCCTTCTCCCCCCACCCTTTAACCCGTCAGTGCCCCCTCGCCCTCAGGCCTGCCTGCGACCCAGCCGTTTCCGGCACCAGGAGAGGGACGCAAACGGCAGCCAATTCTTTCGGAAATTCATCTTCTAAAAATTGCTTTCCATCCATTTTGCTCCAATTCCATTTTATTTATGACCGAGCAGTGAGCAGATGGAGCCATTTTTCCTTGGAGCTGCTTGAAAGAGACGCTGCGATTGCGCAGGAGGCTCGAGGGCTGATTTATGGACTGCGAGCCCAGGGAGCCGGGCCCGAGGCCCCTGCCCGTGGCTGCAGTTGGCAGAACGCGACGCCGCCGTCTGGCCCGGCTCCCTGCGGGCTGCCGTGTGGGCACGGATGCCATCGGTGCTGACGTGTTACCTGGCCAAAGAGCCTCCTCGACTCCCACACCGAGCCAGGCCCCTAACGCCGGTCTCAGCCCAGTGACAGGGAGGGACAGGCAAGGTCTCTGGGGACGAGGTTAGTCTCCTACTGCCGGGGGGACGCTGGGCACGTCTGTCATCATCTGGCGTTTCCCGACCGTCGTTCGATGGAGCCATTTAGAAGTTGTGATGGGAGCTAATTTCCTCGGCGACATTTTTCTATTGAATTTCTAATTCCCTCGTTCGAACCTGAAAAGAGTGTGACCCCGTGAGGTGGCCTAAGCACCCATAGCTACAAGTGGGACCCGACCTTTCTCGTTTCTGCCTCCTTGCCGGTGACTACGGGCGAGCTGTCCGACTTCTCCAGGCCTCAGGTGTCACGTGGGTAAAATGGGGCGTCAGTTCACTCGGAACCCACAGGCCAGCTGAGTGTCCACCCACGTGACTTAGGACGAGGTATTTTCCTCCGACGGGTCCTCGCGTTTTATAACCGTGAAATGGGAAGAGCCGCTGCAGCCCTTGAAAGATGAAAAGCCAGAGCCTCGCGCGCAGGCCGGGCAGCGCCACCGCGCCACCCGCAGGGTCTGTAGGCACTTCCAAGGTGCCTGACTCTTGTGCAGTAAGGACACCCACAGGCCTCCCCAGCTTCGCGCAGGGCCTCGTGCCGCTCCTCCAGGTGCCTGGGGACTGGGGGTGGCAGGGACGGAGTGAGCCTTCCCCGCCGCCTGCGTGCTTCCCCACGGATTCTGTGGGAGTGGAGTCTGGGGACGTCACCATATGGCTTTGACGTATTTGGGGGGCCCATGGGGACCCCCGCCCCCATCCCTGCCCCATCCACTCGGAGACCGGAGTCTGGAGTTACGGCGGCTGCCAGGGCAGGGGGCAGCCGGTCAGCTTTCTGCTTCATCTCCCTCTCGTGGCCTCCACGGCTTGGTCCCTGCTGGTGTCGAGGCTCTGTCATGGTGTCGTCCTGCTGACCGACGGATGCTGCTGGCCCTCGGGGGAGACCTCGAGGCTCAGGGCGGGTAAACCCTGCATCGTCTGTGTTTCGGGGATGCTGGTGACTGTCTTGGGCCTCGAACCCCAGGATGGGAGGCAGAGGGCGCAGTGGGGAGCCCTCCTGATGGCGTCCCCATCTTCCCCCTGCCACCATCGAGCGTCCCCCTCGGCGGGAGCCGGATGGGGCAGTTTGGCTCATCGCGTCTTCGCGAACCCCCCTCCCTGAATCAGCCTTTGCCTGCGACGCGAGGTCACTCCTGAGAAATGGAAGACGCCAATGCAGTCTCCTTGGATTCTGTGCCGTGGCCGCGTGTGTGGCCGAGGGACGACCACTTTAATTTAATTTAAATTCATTTATGATGACACACGTGGCTACTGGCTGCCTCGTCAGACAGCGGGGGTCCCGACAGGCTCCCCTTCGCTGTGCGGAGTCAGCGTTCGCCCGGGAGGAGTCGTGGGGGGACCTCTGAGGTCCCAGCGCCTGTGCCAGGCTCTGCAGGGGACACACGAGAAGACAGGGCCCAGGGCCTTAGCGAAGTTTCGCTTCTCGCTCGGGAGAAGAGATGGAATCGAAACGGTGGCAGGTGGCAGGCCGGGGCGAGTGCTGGGCGAAGCGCGTCCTGTCTGTGTCGTCTGCTCTGCTGAGACTGACCTGGAGGCCGGGGGGGCCAGCCCGGCCCCGGCCACTGCACAGGGGCTGCCCGCTGGGGACACGGGCGCTGACAGGTGCCTGCTCGGCACCACCCGGGCCGCGTGGAAGGGGGGCACTCCCTGGCTCAGCTCCAGGGAGCCGGCTCCGGCCCTGTCCCAGGCCATGACACGGGGCCCTGCAGAGACACGGGCAAATCCTCAGAGAAACCCCGGGGCTCCGCGCTCGACCCCGGCGAGCGGCACCGGTCCTGACCTCGCCAGGGAGGGCTGGTGACAGCCACACTCCGCTCCCTTCTCTGACGCGCTCTGGAAGTGGTGATCCGGCTGAAATCTCTGCCAGGGACCGGGGGACACGCTCGGCCTCCTTCCCTGATGGCGGTTGCCACCAAGAAGACGCGCAGGAAGGACAGCGCTGCTTGCTGGCCAGCCTGGGCAGGGCCGGTGGGCTCTGTCGTCCGTCCCCAGGGAGTGGCTTCCCTGACTGTCCCCGGGCTGTGCCTCTCGCTGCTTTAACGCAGACCGGCTTGAGAAGAGGCTCCCGCAGGACGGCTCCTCCTGATCCCGGGAACGGCAGCGTTTACTTTCGTGGACAATTATTTTGAGCAATTTCCCTGACTGAGCAGGAGGCAAGCCAGCGGCTGCGGCATTTGCCTAAGAAACGCTCTCTACGGGCCAAGACGGTGCTGCGGGCTGCAGAGTGACCACGACGCCAGGAGGCGACCGTCTAGGCCGCTTTCCAGGCCGAGGAGGCCGAGGCAGAGCGGCGTGAGCGACTCGCCCACGAGGGGCAGCGAGGGGCAGGCGAAGCCGTGGGGGGCCTGACCATCCCGATTTGCCGGGACTAAGGGGTCGCTGGGACGTGGGCCTGCCAGGGCTCACGCTGGACAGTCGCAGGTCAGCCGGGCCCAGCGGGCCTTCCCCGACCCCGGGAGCCTGGCCCGCAGCTGCTGCTCTTCGTCTCTGCGCCCCACTAGGCTGTGGACACCTGGGGCGCCCGGAAGAGCCGGGGAGCGAGTCGGAGTGGGCTTTGTCCTGGTCTCCGTGCTCCGTAGACGAGGGGGCTGCGGCCTGGCTCGTACCCACCCCCCAGACCTCACGCTGAGCCTGCTGCGTCCCAGCCCTGGCTGCATTCACGCGTTCCTGAGCATCTGTTTCCTCGTCGAACCCCAGCCTTACGGAAAAGGGGTTTAAAGAGACTGGTGGGGGGGACGTGATGACGGGTGGCCGACGTCTACGCAGCAGAGGACCATCAAGGTCAAAGTTTAACCCAGACTGTGCAACTTTAATAGGTAGTTTGGGCTTGAGCTCCCTGGTGCCCACGTCAAAAAGGGAAAGCCTCCAGACTTCCCTCGGGGGAGACAAAGGTGCTTTTTCCTTTTCCTTTTTTTCCTTTTTAACTGCGTTCATTATTATCTATCGCGATCCCTAGACAGGAACCATCTGCTAGGAAAGGTGCCCAGGGCTAGCTTCCTGAGAAGGCAGAAGCACGTGCCCACGGCTGCTCTTCACCCCAACCCTTCATCAAAGCCGGGGCTTCTCCTTAAAGCGCCAGGCGGGGAGGAGGCTCAGAAGGAGGTGAGCTAAGGCGGGCCAGGTCTGAAGACCCCCCCGCCCCGGGGCTCTGGCACTGTCCCCCACTCTCTGATGCAGAGATGCACCTCACGGGGTGGACATGGCTGGGGTTTAGGGGCCACGAGCCCTGCCCACTCTC
This sequence comes from Cynopterus sphinx, assembly GCA_030015415.1. NCBI lineage: Eukaryota > Metazoa > Chordata > Mammalia > Chiroptera > Pteropodidae > Cynopterus > Cynopterus sphinx. Next base: position 1,915,750 of record CM057386.1, read on the forward strand.
CTCCCCCGCCCCCTGCACCCCAAGGCTTTACGCAGAGGCACAAAGTCTGTCGTGAACGCTTCATCCTGCCCCAAGACAGACCCAGGCCTTTCGGAGCCTGGCGGACACTTCCCTGGCCTTGATGGCACCCTCAGCTCTGCGGCGGGTGCCCGCCAGCACCGCTTCACCCGCCCTGCGCTCCCCAGGCCAGGCCCCGGCAGGACCAAAGCCAGCGTGTCCCCCTGTCCTTGCCGCAGGCGGCGCGTGGCCGGCCGCTCTGCCGGGAGCCACCTGACTCTCCCTGTTCGCTTCTCATTAGAATTTTTGTTGAGTTTTCTTTTAAATAATTCCTTGCGGTTTCTTTCAAGGTCGAGGAGGATGCCACAGAGGGAGGGGGAGCCCCCCCTAATCAGATTTGTGCGGAGACAGAAAAAAAAATTAACCTTCATTTGAATATGTAAACAAACACGCGTTTGGTGACTTCCAGCCGTCCTTGGCTCTGGGTCACCGCGGACCGGCATCCATCCCGAGGTTCATTTGCCAGGGCTCTTCACGGGAGGGAAAACTTGATTCTTTCAAGGCCTTTTACGCTCGAGTAAGTGCTAAATATCAGGGACAGTGAGGCCGGAAGGAAATCTCTTGCCTGTGGGGTGTCCGCACGGGCGGGGAGGGGACCCGGGAGTGCTGGGGAGTGAGGGGTGACAACACCTGGGCTGATGAACGCTGACGTTCCCAATAAAATCACCGCACGCCTTCACCTGGGTCAAGAAGCGACACTGTTTCCCTGCGCCGCGGTGACAGCGAGGTGACAGAGATTAATAGCTGTGTATTGACTGAGCAACTTCCAGTTCCTTATCTCTGTCAAGTCAAGGCTGTGTCCAAGGGCTGGAAGTGTTATTAGACTTATAATTGCGAAGACATTTAAAGGGTTCCCCCTTAAGGGACTATGAAATCCAATAAACCTCTCAGAAAACCTCCAGCTCCGAGCGTGCCCGGCCCTGTCGGCAGAGCCGCGCTCCCAGCCACGCGCGGGGACCTTGGAGCCGACAACGGTGACTAATGTTTGATTTATGAAGTTGGTTTTGAATTTGTATCAGTTGTTTTATTAAAAATATATGAAAGGAAGTTTTAAATGGGAGCCAGCCCCGGAGGCGCTTGTCTGCGCCGGGCCCGGCTGTCTGGCCAAGCCCTGCGCGTCCTCCTCGCTGTCCCCGCCCCGTCCAGGAGGAGGGGGGAGGACAGGCGGGGCTCCTGTGCGGGGCGCGGTGGAGCTGCCAGGGATTAGGTCTCAATTTCCCACCCGGGTTTGCAGAGGCAGGTGGGCGGGTGCGGCGCCGACGGGTTGGGTTTGCGGTCTGTGAGGTGGCGTGGGGACAGCGCCGACCTGTCAAACGGCAGCACCGTCGGCTTCAGCACGAGGTGCTTCTTCTGCCCCCTTCCAGGGAGGCTCAGGCGCCAGAGGCTCCGGCTGGGTTGTGGGGTGGGGGAGGGGGGACGCAGAGTCAGCCTCGGTGTCTCCATCTGCCAGAGGACAGGATCGGGCCACAGTCCCCAGGGTCACCCCTGGCCCCAGGTTCCCTCAGGGCTGTGAGTGGCCTGATGTGACCTTCACCATGTCACCCCAGACGGCAGGGAGCCCACGGAACTGGCCAGGGCCGCGGCCCACAGAGCTGGGCAGGTGGCTGACAAGCGCGTCACCCGGGAATGAAGCGCCGACGTGCGGGGCCCTGTGCCCGCAGGCCGGCTGAGGGCGGCGCCAGCACGCAGACCCCGCTGCGGGGCTGTGGACTTTCCCAAGAACTCGGGCGCGGGCGCCTGTTCAGTTTCCACCTGGGACTGTCCCACAGGAGCGTGCGTGTGCAGGTGTGATGTGCCCTCTGCTGCTCCACCCCGGGCCTTCCGTGCGGGGCCCAGGGAGGGACAGGTGTCAGGGAGCAGGCCTTTCCAGAGAGGACCCCTTCCCCCTGTCCCCAGAGAGCGGCCTCCCTCCCCGTCCTGCCGAGGTTGCGGGGTCTTTCAGAGACTCTTCGGGCCCTGTAGGGCCCCCACCCCAACCCTTCTTCCGTTCGCGGTTTCCCTGCCCCCTCCTTGTGCAGCTTCGTGCGTTCTGGGCAGGTGGGCACAGACCCGCGTCCTCCAGGGCCCGGCCCGTGGGATTTCTCACTAACGCCCCCGCCTGCTCCGGCTCCTCGCCTCTCTGCCTGCAGCAGCCAAGCCCTGGGGCCTCCAGCCACCAGGGCACATAGCACTGGGAGGCGTCGCCGGAGATGGCATCACCTCTCGGCTCGCAGGACCCCGGTGGCCGGCACCCGCCGGCCTCGTTACACGGGAACCCGGGTTCAGACCCAGCGGAGTGCGGGGCTCGAACCCTGGCTTCTGCCCTTGGCCTCTCCCCACCTCTCGGCTCTCCTCTCGCCGGTTCGTTCCTCCCCAGCCAGCTGGTCCCAGGGGGGCCGCCAGCAGCCCCTGGTTTAACTCCTGCCTCCGTTGCCGTCATCAGCGGGACGGGCCCCTCCCCGAGCCCATCCCCGGGGCTGAGAGCAGGCCCCGGGTCATGTGACCAGCCCTGCAGTCGCGTCGACGCCACGTGAGCCCCGACGCCACGTGGAGTCAGAGTGGGGTCCGGCCGGGGGGCTAAGCGAATGCCGCCGGAGGGCCCGCTGCAGACGTTGGATCTGCGCGGCGGGCCCGTTCTCGCGCCACCTTTTCCACCCGCAGCCCTCGCCCCTCCGGTCCGCTCTGCCGTCCCGCCGTTCCCGTCCCGCCCCCTCGTGCCTACCTGGCTGTCACTTGGGTGTCGGTCCCTCCGCTCATGCAGACACAGGGGGTTAGAACGAGCGGCCTCCATGCTCCCTCCAGCCCCTAGATTCTCAGTTTCTCCCTTCATGGCTCCGCTGAAGTGTCGTCTCCTCCGAGCAGGCCTCCAGGGTCTCTCCCTCGCCCTGCGGCGCGGCTCGGATGCGGCCTGGAACCTCAGCTGCTCAGCACACGTTTCGTCTCCCTCCCGCCTCGCGCGCTCCACGAGGGCGGGATCCTGTGGGACCCGTCCCCGATTCCCGGATGGCACCTCGCACACAGTAGGCGCTCACAAGGCTCTCAGGAATTAGAGAAACCTGGGTAACCTCTTTTTTTTTCTTCCACACTGAAAAATGAAGAAATGCCGAAGCAGGACATCAAGAATTGCGTATTTTGGATGTTTTCTTGGAGCGGATTAACGCTGTCACGCCAAAGCCAGCGACCACAGCAATTTACTGCTCTGCTCCCACGGAGGCACGACTAAGTCTGACCCACGCGACATGTCCGAGCATTTAAAGCAGCCCCACTTCGGGACTTTTGTATGGATTGCGGCCTGAAGGACCGCTACCTGCCACTCCTAATCCCCGGACTTAATCCTGTCGCCAGCGTGCGACCACGGTGGCGGCGACGTCCTGCGATGTAATTCTCTATTCCCGAGGTAATTACAGGATTTTCTGTTTTAAGAACTTAATTCGCAGCGCACGCCGCGGGGTGGGCTGTGGCAGGGGGGTGCGCATCCTGGGCGTGCAGGATGGGGGTCTTCTTTCAGCCAGGTGTGCACCGCCGTGCTTTGAGGATGTGTAATGTCATCTGGTGAAAATGTGGGGTCTGATTTCGAGGCCTTTGGTGAGTCTGCGGCCGCCCCCTTATCTGCCATCCACACCCCCATGGTCAGCGGGGGGCGCTCTGGGCTGGCGGCACTGCCCTGAGGGCCGCTAAGTCAGAAGCCTGACAGGGCTGGGGGGAGACTTGGGGTCTGACAGGCAAGGAAGGTGGTGCCGCGGCCGGCTGGCACGGGCACGCTTGGCGACAGGCTGTGGTCACACCGCGGGGGGCTGGACAGGCTTCTCGGCCCAGCCATATGCACCGCGCCAGCCCCGAGAAGCTGGGGCTTGGCCGGCCTCCAGGAAAGGCGCCATATGGAAGGGATGTGGGGTTGTAGCTATTTATTTGTGCAAGACTTTCCCCAAACAAAAGAAGTGAGAAAGAGAAAAGGGTACAGGGAAAGAGAAGGTAGAGACGGGATCACACAAGATCAGTGATTAGTGAGTCGTAAAGACAGCCAGCTGCGCGGGCCGCGCGGGGCCCAGGCGGAGAAACTGAGGCATAGGCAGGCAGGGCGTGTGCCCAGGTCCCAGAGCGGGTGACGAAGCCGGGGTCGGGCACACCCCCCGGGGGAAGCAGGGACGTTGGCTCCTGGTCCCGCCAGGGTGGCAGTCCCTGGCTCTGCAGGTCCGGATCCTTCTAAGGCCCAAAGCGCTTCTTAGCAGTTGGCGTTTTACATAATCCCTTCTCCAAATCTACCCCCCACGACGGCTCTTTCATTTAAACTCCACGAGCCTTTCCATCTCCTTTTCGGCTTAAATAAAAAGAAAGCGCTTAATCATGATACAGTGAGCGCAACGTCAGCTTGGCCGCCTTGTCGGTGTTTTGGGGTGCTGCTGCGGCACTCATCGACACGGAAACGTTCGCACGGGACTTTTCTTTCAGTTTGGTTTTAAACTTTGGCAACAGCCCCATAGCAGAAAGGTCGTCCCTCTGACAGCTTCCGAGCCTGCGATGCGACACGGTCGACCGCGGAGCCCTGAAACCCCTCCCCGCCGTGTCGCCGACCCTGGGCACCCACCGACCGACACCTCCGCACCGGCCCCCCCAGCCCCTCGCGGCCACCGTTCCGCTTTCTGGCCTAGGAGGGGCACCACCTCCGACACCTCGTCCAGGTGGAACCGTGCAGAACCTGCCCTTGGTGACTGGCGGTTTCACTTGGCACAACGTCTTCGGGGTCATTCGTATTGCAGAATATACCAGAATTCCCGTCCTTGTAAGGGCTGTGACACTCCTCTGCACGCACACGCACCGCGTTCTTCATCCACTCGTCCGTGGGGGGATGCTTAGGCTGCTCCCGCCCCCTGGCTGTCGTGATGGGTGCTTCACCACCCACGGGGGTGCTCCTGGCTCTCCGGAGTCCTGTTTTCAGTTCTTTCCGATGTAGTTCCAGAAGCGGGATCGATGGATCGCGCATTCGTTTTATTTTTTATTTCATTTTTTTTTATTTTTTGAGGGACCTCCGCGCTGCTCTCCGCAGGGGCTGCCCCGTTGTTCACCCCGTCGCCAGGGCGCGGGCCTCTCTTTCCCCCACGTCCTCGCCCCATCTTAACCACGCGTGAGTGTGCAGATCCGTGGTCTTGAGCACAGTCCTGTGTGAGGCGGCCACGCTCCAGCCCTTCCGCCTCCGGGTCGGTTTCTCGTGCCTGCCACGGAAGAATCCTAATTCACACGCCACCCCAGGGAGGAGCACCCCCATTCCCCGCTGTGTCGCACGCGGATGATCTTAGTTTGTGCCGGCGGGTGGCTTTGGAGAGGGCAGGGCTCGCCGAGAAGGGGTGGTGATGATGCTCTGAGGGGCTGGAGAAGACACCGGCGTGCTTTGTGGGAGGAGGGGGCAAGCTAAAGTGCCCACATACGTGGCATCCTACACGAGGCCTCTGCTCCCTCGCGGTCACGGGGTATGGCCGTGCTTGCCGGATGCAAATGGACATCCCCTGGCAGAGTGGGCCGCGCACCCAGCAGCTCCGGGCTCCTCTTCTAAACGGAGGTGGAGATGGATTCTTAGAGGGCTCGCCCCAGGTCCAGGTAAACAAGTCCCAGATTCGGAGTCTGAGGCGCCTGTTCGCCTTGGGACAGGGGGCGCGGGCACCCCTGGCGGACTCTCCGAGCTGGGAGCCGGGGCTGCCTTTGAGAGCACCGGGGGTACCCTTCCTGTTGCGTTTTCTCGTCTTTTCCCTAGGAAAGGGCTGCTGAAGGTCACCTTACAAAGCGACGTGTGTCGCGACATACCAGTTCTTCCCTGATAAAGGAGGCAGACGGGACAAACGTGTGGCTGGGCGATTTCCGAAGTCTTGATTTGTCAAGCCCAGACCAGCCTCGTAATAAGAAAAGAGAAAAGTGGCTTGAGATCCCAAAGGGACTCACAACTCAGCGATCGTCCCGAAGGAGAACCCGCGTCTGTGCGCGCTGGCTCCTTGCTTCCCTGCTGCCTCCTGAGAGGTGATTACTCTCCTGTAATTTATGAGCTAATTACGCGCGGGCAAAGGCGTATGAATCACTTCGCGTGGATGATAGCAATTAGCGAGGGGCTCGCTGGCGTCTTTCCGTCGGGGTCGTGAGTGTGCTGGCCGCACAGGTGCGCCGAGGCGGGCCACTTCTCGGGGGGAAGGCGCCCCATTTGCTCCTGGCCCTGCCCAGCCGGCAGGTCGGATCCATCCTGACTCCTCCCTGACCTCCTCTGACCCCGCCACTGTCCGCCTTCCACCTCCCCCAGACTCCAGGAGTTGGAGCGAATCGCCTAACCCCTCCGACCCCATCTGCGGACCGGAGTCGTCCAGTCCTCCTGCTCGCGCCAGGACGCTGACCGGCCGGCGACCGCGGACCCGGCATTAGGAACCACTGGCTGTTTGATTTGCTCCTGACCCCCCAAAGGGCTGGGGAAACTACAAGGACTGACCTAGGTCGCTGTATGTCAACGCGAATGAGTGACTGGCACGTGCAGTAGTTGCATTTATGCCAGGAAAGGATGTAGAATAACGTTGCGCATTTTCTATTTATTTTTTGTGGAGAAGTGTATCACTCGCTCGCTCACTCGATCACTCATCGTCTAGCTGTGTTTGTATTCTGGTAAAGGATAAAGAAGGCCCAGGACAGCACGTCACGTTAATGGCTTAAAAGCATCAGAATGCCACGATAGAGCACCTTCGGCTGCCTCGCTCTTCACCCCAGCTCCTTGATTCCTTCCACGAATAGCGGGAGCCGGACTGGGCGAGCAAGGCAAAGCAGACTTCAGCTTCATCTGAATGTTCTCATTTAAGAAAAAATTGTTTAATGAATGTCAACTCGAATTAAATAGAAAAATCAAACCAAACAACAAAAAAATGTCACTGAAGCAGTTACGAGCGCCTGGTGGCCCACGATGCTGCTCCGGGCCCCGAAAGCGCCTTCCAGCCCACGGCCACCCTCGCCTCGGCCCCCGGCTTCCCCCGCTGGGCTTCGCTCTTCACACTAAGATGGATTTAATGAAGTTACCGCACGTGGAAGAGGTACCGGGTTCATCTGATTTCCGCTATTTGGAGTCCCGGGGGAAGGAAAGCCTTGTTTAACTCAATTCATAGCACTATTAATCCAGCCGTGAACCTGCCGATGACGTGAAAGGAGAGAGGAAAGTTCATCACAGCCCGTCTCTGAGTGGCGGGTCCTCCCTGGCGCGGGGCAGCAGGTGGGACACTCGGGGTGGCCTGTCTGTCTCCCTGAAGGTCATTCTCAGACGCGGAGTCCCACAGGAGCTGAGTTCCAGGGTCTCCTCCTTCCCTCACCCGCTGCAGGTGGGGTAACCGGAGCCCAGAGAGATGGCTCCAGATCACAAAGTTAAAAAACAAAAAACCACTAACTCATCTCTCCTGGTTCGGCATCGAGGCGCCCATCTGTCGTAAATCCAGTTTTAAATGTGCTTTTGCGGGTCTACCCCCCGTCGTTCTACTTCTGGCAGCTGAAGGAAGTAGTTCTAAACGTGGAAAAGGCTAAATTCCTTTATAGTGTGATTCACAGTTTCAGATCCCGAATCCGGCTACTCGCACGCCCTTAGGGAGCGTCCACGGACGAGATGCCACACTCAGGGGCTCACTTCGCCACTGAGAGGCTGTTTCGGAAGACTGAAATAACGCAGACGATACTCACTCGTGCCGAGCAAAGCGTGGCAGGAGGAAAGTGGTGTCTGTAAAGCTGTTTGATTATAATTTTATGAAAAATACGTGAATGGGGAAAAAAGGCCGGAAGAAACAGGGCAAACTGCCACAGCAGGGCCTGTCACCCATTTCCCGTGCATTTGATGATACACAATCAAGTGTGCTTTAGGCTATTGTCGCGGGATCATCACACATATTTATTCATCTTTTAAATTCTTAAATATTTTTTAAATATTTAAAATATTTTTTAAATATTTTGTAATTGCTAATATTGTTTTTTAATCAACAAATTCTAATTTTGAAAAAGCAGTTCCACCTATTGTCTTGAGTCTGTTTTCTTGCATGGTGCCCTTTCAGGCAATAATATCTGACAGGGTCTACATATTAGAGCTATTTGAGCCATTTATTTATATTTCTGTTTGTGTTTTAATTTTTTTATGGACTTAATTTTTTATTTTTTACAATTAGAGTTGACATTCAGTGTTATTTTATATTAGGGTCAGGTAGACAGCATAGTGGTACACCATTTATATAAATAGACATTTATATAATTTATGAGGTGATACCGCCTATTAGTCTGGTACCCATCTGACTCTACACATAGTTATTACAATATTATCGCATTTGATCTATTTTCCTGGATGGACCATTCATTTCTAATTCTCTTAACTTTTTTCCATTTAATTCTAATTCTTTATTTTAGAACATTTTTTATTACTTGAGTAATATATGTTTACTGTAGAAAAATACAGATAAGCAGAGAGAAATTACAAAATGTCATTTTCTGCACTTAAAGATATCTCTCGTTAACTTTTTGATCTATTACCCTTTCAGACTTGTTTCTACGTTTAGATTGGATCACACTGCTCATGTTTACAAATTTCACTGATGTGCAGAATCTAAGGAACAAAAATAACAAATTAATAATTAAAAAAAAAGAACCTCAGAAAATATAGAGAACAATCTGGACTAGCCCGAGGGGAGGGGAGTTGAGGGGCTGGAAGAACGGGGTGAAGGGTTAAAGAAGCACAAATCAGTAGTCGATAGATGGCCGCAGGGATGGGGACGCGGCCTAGAGGATGCGCTTAGCAGAATTACGCTGTCTAGGTGGAAAACCAGAGGAGAGAAAGGGCGATTCGGGGACCGTTTTATAAACGATATAAATGTCTAACCGGTGTACTGTGTACTTAAAACTAATACTAAAATAAAATTTAAAAAGAACTGGTAAGGATTTTTAAAGCAATGATGCTTAAAATTTCCCAGAGTGTAAGGAAAACGAGCACTCATGTAATGTTGTTGCAAGTTGTTACAGCTTTCTTAATGCTTCTTCTTTTTAACGTATCCGCCGTGCCTTATTTAACCGCAGCGTTCCTGACGGCCGATCAGCGTTCGCCGCACAAACTGCTGTGACCCACCTCTTCGAACACGTGTCTTGGAGCTCATATCCTCAGGGTTAATTCCTAGAGGTCGTCCTACCTCAAGTTCCACTTGCTTCCATGTTTACCCTCAAGGCGAGGAAGCGTTGTTGGAGACAGTCACGACGTCCCCGTGGAGGGGGTGTCCGAGTTCGAGCACACCTGTGTGGCGTGCTGAGTCCTGTCCCCATGGTGTGGTGGGGGTTCAGAAGCAGAGACGGGGTGGTCGGCCCAAAGGGGTGCCCATTTTTAGGGGCCAAGTCGAGCCCTGCACCTTTCCTCAGACCTGGGAGGGTTAAATGCTGGTCGCATTATGAATTGGTGTGTGCCTCTGGCTGCCGATGGGACTCAGGCGCACTCTCCCGAGTTCTTTGGTGACAGTCACTCGGCAGCAGTGCACGTCTCTTGTCACGTAGGGTGTGCGTGGCGTGTGTGGCCAGGGCGGGCAGCACAGCACGTATCCACGGCGAGAGGTAGCGTTCAGCGAGGACTTACCATGTGCCGGATGCCGCGTTAAGCACCGTACGTGAATTAACTCATTTAATACTGAGGACACACCTATAGCGTAGGTACAGTCACATGTGAGGGGACTGTGCTGCTTTTGGGTGCTGATTCGCAGATTTATGTTTGTTTGCTTGTTTTTAATTTTTTTCCAAGTACACGATGAGTTCGCATTTCCCTGCCCACTTTGAAGTTAGTCACTGGCAGCGCCCCGTGTGTCAGGTACCCTGTCCATCAGCTCCCAAAGTGAGGCTGCTGTGTAGCAGGACCCCAGACAGCTCGGGATGCAGGTGGAGGGCAGCGCGAAATGAATTTTATCCACTTCCTTCTTGATTTGTAATCATTGTAATTCTGGGCTTGTTTGTCATTGCAGCGTAACCTATCCTATCCTGGCTGACGCAGGAGCTGACATCAGTTTCTCAAGGTCACGTAGCTGATCAGTGGCGGAACCAGGACTTGAGCACAGATACTCTGGCTCCAGGGTTTGACTGCCTTCTCCACTCTGGTAGGCGGCGTCCCTACGTGGAACTCAAGGGGCAGAACCAAAAGCTCTTTCTAAAATTCCGACTGTCTTTGGGAGTAGCACTCTGTCCATAAAGTCGGGTTGACAGAAATGTCATCATCTGGGCTTTTCGAATTGCAAGTGACAGGAACCCAACCCAAACTGGTGTTTCATACAGTCCATGGGTGGGACCGGCCTCAGAATCAGGGGCTTAGACGATCCTAGGACACTGCCTCCCCTCGCCTCACTGCGAAAATGTCATCCTTCGGCTTTGTGCCCCAACGGGGACGTATTTTCTCCTGCCTACCCCACAGGGAGGTATTACAGACGGGGTGAGATGATGTGTGTGAATGTGACTGTGAAGGAAATAGAACCGTGAACGTCAGTGTTTAGCGGGTCTGCGCTGCTGCTGACAGTTTACATGCGCCCCCTTTCATTGGAGACGGGGAGAATTATCTCCCCTGAGAGGAGGCCCAGCTGCAGAGATCAGAGCTGAGCTTCCAACACGGAACCACAAGGGACCATTCCCTTGCGGCCGAGAGGCAGGGGCCGGAGCCCATGGAACGAGGTTCCAGCAGGAGGCATGGTGTGTGTGTGTGTGTGTGTGGGGGGGGAAGCGGCAGCTGTGAATTCCAGCCAGGGCTTCTGGGTATGGGAAACACCAGTTGGGGTGCTCCTCAGATTAGGGTCCTCCTTCTCTAGGATTGGTGCACAGCCCCTCAGGGGGCATCTGTACGACGTGATCCTAACTGGTCCAGGAAGGGGGATTTGTGACCAAGCTGAACCAATGGGGTTCTCTCTCCTGGGAATACAACATGCGGGAGAGAGACTTAACAGCTTGGGCGCGATCGCTGTTGTGTTTGTAAAATTTTATCGCGCACCCAGTAAATGCCCGATGTTGTTCTAGGTATTGAGGATTCGGATTGTTCTTTGTCAACGTAGATTCGCAGGCTCACCAATAAATACAAAGGTCCTTTCAGATGAGAACTGCTGTGGAAGAAAGTCGGTGTGGCTGGAGGAGGACGAGCTCGGGGACAGCGGCAGAAGAAGCTGGAGAAGCAGGGGAGGGCTGGCTGGGTTGCTCGAGGCCTTGTTGGCCATGGTGCAGGGCTTGGCTTCCATCCTGCGTGCCCTGACGGGTTGGAACTGGGTCCTCATGGCCTGGCTGAGCCCCGGAGCTGTCCGAGGTCCTGCCCCGGGCGATCCCTGGAGCTGTCCAGGGTCCTGACTCCGCGATCCCTGGAGCTGTCCAGGGTCCTGACTCCGCGATCCCCGGAGCTGTCCAGGGTCCTGTCCCCCCGAGGCTGGCTCCTCAGCGATGCCTGGCGGGGGGTGGGGGTAGGGGGTGCGCCGGGCCCTTCCCCTCCCAGCACCGCCTGTCAGACGATCTCCATTTAGAGAAAATGTCAGCCAGCGTTGGCTTCTGTTTCTTCTGCTGAAAGCGGCTTGTCTAACGCGCAAGGGTATCTTTTGTCAGCTTTTCTAAAACCAGAAGCGGGGATGGGAACTCTTGTGCAAGCGATCTATTCGGGGAGGATGCTCAGAAAAAAAAAAATTCTTTTTTTAAGAGAATGAGGAAGGCAAGAAAGGCTGGCGGAAGAAGCTAAGACGTGGTCTCAGCTGTCACGTCGCCTCAGTCTGATGCAGCAGACGGTCCCGGAGAATGAACGAGTGGCGTCATCTCGAGGCCAGGTGGCCAGGCCTTTGTACCCCCGTGCCAGTCACTGCCTGCAGGCTCCCAGGGTTCCTGGGCAAGGTGGTTCCCATCAGTCAAAGTCAGTTCTCTGGAGAAGGTGCACCTGTGAGTCCTTAGCCGCCCAAACGTGCAGTGCACCTCGTTGGAACTGGTTGCGTGGTGGGGGTTTGCACCAACAGCGCCTTATCCAAAGAACACGGTGTGTTTCCTTGGAGGGAAGCTTGAGGCTGGGCCAGAGACCCAAGTGGACATGGAAGATGCACTCCAGACCCTGGCTGCAGGGGCCAGCCAATCCCTGGACTCCACCTGTCTGTGAGCTGTGGATGGTGCTGGGCTTGCTGGCGCCATTAGGACAGGAGGGAAGAAAGGGACTGTCTGAAGGGGCCCATCCTGGGCCGTGACCTGTGCTGAAGTTTCCACAAATGAGTTCATCTAAGCCACCGGCCAGCCTGCTACGGCGTGAGGATCACTCTCCCCATTTTACAGGTGGGACAGAGAGGTTACGTGGCGGGCCTCATTCACACAGTTAGTTGGTGGGAGAACTGGAGTTTGGATCTGACTGGCTCTGGACCTGGAGAGAGACGGTCTTCAGGGGCAGGGCCTGAGAGAGGTGGGGAGGAGGGGCAGGCCTGCTCGGTGGGGTTCTCTGGGGCCAGCCTCATGTGGGGTCATCTCCATGGAAGGCATTGCAGGCTGTGCTTTCTCACTCCCTGTGTTCTTACTCATCTTCCTCTCAGGCAGAGGCACCCAAATTACATTTCTTTTTAGCTCCCACAGATGCCACATGTCCCTTCTCAGCCCATTGCTCATCCTCCTTCCTCCAGCGACTGCAGAGCCTGGTGTCAGCATCTAAAATGCATGATAAAGACCACGGACAGTGCCCTGGTCCATCCTCATTTCTGCCAGGGCCCTCTAGACCTCAACTGTGACCATAAAGCAATTTGCATGGACGGTTTGGCTGGTGGGCGGCGTAGGGTGGTTCAGAGTTTTCTTGTGGAGTGTACCAGCTCCACGATTGTCACCATATCTTCACAAAGCTTGAGATATACTTCACTTACTTTAAAAAGCTGACTCACATTTAGAACCTAAATATATTTATTTTATAAAGAAACCTTAACACCACTACCATAAACAGAAAATAGAAAAAAATTCACCTGCCATGACTACATAAGTTAAAAAAAATAAAATGAATGACAAGTGAAATCATTTGGTGACCCCCTGGGGATACATTTGACATTTCAGGAGACACTGGCATAGTTGGAAGGGTCGAGGGCTGGGAGTCAGGAAATGGTATCGGGCTAAAGCTGTTCTACCGACGTAACAACCACAAAATTAGAACAATATCCAACATGTATCGAGCACGTGTTGTGAGTCAAGGATTGTGTTTAATACTTCCCACAAGTCATTTCATTTAACCTTCGCCCTCTTCGTTTGAGGTTCCTAAGACAAGGATTCACACACAAGTGACAGTTTAAGGCGCTGCTTTGCTTTCGGGAGAAACAGTCAGGGAGTGGCGAACTCCGGGGTGTGGTTAGTTTTCAGGGAGTGAGTGCAGGAGCTGCTGCGGGCAAGGAATATTCTCTCCGCCTCTCAGGTGGTCGTGAAAAGGCGTCCCCATGGATTGGCATCTCTTGATTGTGTCAGAGACCCAGGTCCATAGGGCTGTTGCCTCAGTTTCACTAGAAATTCCAAGGGCAGCTTCAGGCAAGGCTGCATCCAGTTGGCGAACAGTGTCCTCGGAGTTTTGTCTTCGCCTCTGTTCTTAGCCGTTGGGTTCTCCCACGATGCAGGAGGACGTGGTGGCTCCAGGCTTACACACGCCTGGTTATAACCGCAGTACGAGCGGAGAATCTCTTTCTCGAAGTTTCTCCAAAGGCCCCAGGGAAGGCTCTCCCCCACCCAGTGTGAATCCCGTGACCATCCCTGAAGCAGTCGCTCGGGCCAGGAGGTGTGCTCTGATGGCTAGACTTGGTCACAGGCCTGTCCTGGGGATGAGTCAGGCTCGTCTGAGCCCCACGGACCGAGATCGGGGATGGAGACATCCCTCAACGAGGGACGGGCCGGCACAAAACAAATGTCCGGCTCCACCTGTCTACGCGCCAAGTTCGCTCCGCGGGTCGGGAGAGAAGTGCAGAGGACAGCAACCAGCCGAGCACTTTTAAATGTGCTGACGACGGCCGAAGCGCGCGTGTGTGTTTGTTGGGGTGGGGGTCGGTTCCCACTGGCAGCCTGGAATGCAATCAACTTGCCGCTTTTGCCAACCCCAGCACCTGTCATATTTCATCTTCTTTTAAATAACTTCAAGGATATGAAAGTCATAAAAGCAAACCCAGGTAGGGTCAGGAGTCGCCGGCTCCTCTGTGCGGAGGCCTGTCACTTTTTGGCTCTTTCCTCTGCCACACATTTGCATGGCCCTGTTGGAGCTGAGCTCCACCCCAGTCGACAGTCTAATGAGGCTCATGGGTCTGAGTGGAGATAAATCACAACTGCTCGCCTGCCCCCAGGACGTACTCAAAATAAAAAAAAAAAGCACGGCGCAGATTACCTTCTTCCTAATTGTTATATATTTCTTTGACCTCACAGCAGCTCGGGTTGGCTTTCAAAGAAAAAAAAATGTTGTTGCTGAGCAGGACAGAAACATTTTAATGAACACCGCAGGGTTTACTGATCGCTGTTAATGAGTGAGGAACCGGCGTCCTGCAGGAGCCTTCTGTCCGTCTTCAGAGAGCGGCCTTGGATGATGGAGGGGCGGAGGGCGATGGAGCTGGGCGCGGGGCTGCAGACCAGGAAACAAACGCAGCACGTCTCGCCCCTAACGGACGCCTCGGGAGCCGGTCACAGCTCGTGCGCACCTTTCCCGGTCGCCCTCCCCGGTCGATAGCAGCCGCTGAACCGAGATTTTCCGACTTCTGTAAAGAGTTGCAGCAGCAATCTTAAAAAAAAGAATGAAGCTCAACAGAAATCCTTCGATCTCTTCGGGGCTCTTCACCTGCCGTTGTGAGGCGGAGGATGCTTGATGGGAAGGGCCCACCACACGTGCCGGTTCACATTCTGTGCGTGTGCGCGGACGCACGTGCGGGTGCACGCGCGTGTTGGCGTGTGTCTGTGCCCTTGGCACGCACACACGTCTGCAGCAGGGCTGGGGAACGATTCTGACATTGACAGAGACAGACAGGAAAAGGCACACGCAGAGACTCACTTAAAACAAGCGAAGGACCGCAGAGGCAGGGGCGGAGGCAGCGACGGAGATACGCATTGTGAGCCCGTGAAGGGCAAAGGGCTTGACACCAATCACCTGCTTTATGCCTCCCCATACCCGGGGTGGCTGCCGTTCCTGTTCCCTTCGCACAGACCAGGACACTGAGGCCGGGAAGGTTAAGACACCTGCTCAAGACCACGCCGTGGCAGGTAGAAGGGCTGCAATCTGCCTCCCGGCACCTCGGCTCCGTGGCCTTTGCTCTGTACCTTGTCTGGGCCACTTGGATGCTCGGAACATTGTCCCAAGGGTTGGGGGCGTGCATGCGTGTGCGTGAGAATGATAAAGTAACGGACATCCGGCGGACAGGCAGGGCAAGCAGGGGGACCGGCGTGTAAACTGTATAAACGTCTAACCGACGTGCCGTGTACTTGCAAGTGATGAAGTAAACCCCGGCCAGGACAGAGTTCCTTCGTGGGGGCTGGGGTGAACATGGCTTTAAGGCCTTCTTGGTACTTGGCAATTTTCCCTCATAGTAAACAGGGGATAGATCTTAGTCTTCAGCCCCCAACGTTTAACTGGAAAGTGATCGTTCTGTTGCTCGTGGCATTCAGTCTTGGTTTTTCCATATAGTTCCTGAGACCAAATTGCCTTTTGAAGCAAATCTATTTAGAAATGAGCCAAATTAAAGAGAAATATCGAGTAAAGAGCCATACAGGAGGTACAAGGAAACGTCGAAGCCGCGAACTGGGCAGCCGGTAGCCGCAGGCTGGGAAACGCTGGAGGGTCCACAGCCGCGTCCCGATGGCACCTGCTTTATGACGTTCTCCTTGGTCCCTTTCCCGGCAGCCTGAGCCGCCCCTCCGTCTGCTCCTCGGGAGGGTTCAGCTCACAGCGTGAGTGTGATCATCCGCTCTGCGTCCTTCAGCCCGAGGCTTTCTGTTCCAATGAGGAGGACGCTCAGTCCTCTCGGTCCTCATTCGGGGGACACAGGTTTGCATCTTCTGTTCTCGTCTCCCTCCTCTGGGTAGAGATGGTTTTGCCAAGGCTCTTCTGAAACCTGGCCGCTCGGTGTGGTGCAGTCCCGTGCCTCAGCGATGCAACCCGAGATTGTGTGTGTGTGAGAGAGAGAGAGAGAGGTTTCCTCCTAATGAAAATGGGATCGTGCTATACAAACTTGGAACCTGCTTCCCCCCCTTTACCACACGTCACAAACGTCTTTTCCAAACACTCAGTACGCATCTGCTGTGTCATGGCTAAGGCTGCCCAACGGCCCAGCGCGCGCACGTCCCTTGGTTTACTTAGTGTCCTCCAGCTCCGAACCGCATCATAATGAGAATCGCAGCGCCGGGCGCTGGGGTGTGCGTGGCATGTTCCGGAAACGGGGAGGGGACACTGGTGAATTCTGTCTCAAGAAGGTCCAGGACGGTTTCACACCAGTGGGGACGCTCATTCCAGGCTTTGAGGAGTAAGTGGGAACCCACCCAGACGCAGGTTCAGCTGTCGGCCCGGCTCAGGCGGCTCTGGACACTCCACCGAACCTGGGACCAAACTTCTGCTCACTCAGCCACCTGGAATGGCTCAGGTCCTTGGACCGTGACTCTCGCTAAAAGATGGGTCGCTTGGCCACCTTTACGTCTTCCTGGAAACCCTCACCTTTTGGTGATCAGGGGTCTCGGGGCGATCAAGCCGCAGGGTGAAGTGGAGGCGTCACCGAAGCTTCTTCACAGGAACCAGGGACCCGCAGCGGGTGCTGCCCGCTCCTCCCCCTCCCAGCCCGAAACTGCGTGCACCCCTCCCCCAAGCCAACGGCCGGTCCCGGCTGGTGGGATGACTGGCAGGCCACTTATTGCTCCTGCTCGTCCCACCCGACCCTTCCGGAGGCTCTTATTAACCCCTCACCGGGGCGAGTTCGGGCTCAGAAGACACCTGTCCTGGGGGCAGCCTCGAGATTGCTTTCTCACCTGATTGTTTTGGAGGGCCGGGGAATTCTCCTGCTGCAAGTCGAGCCGAGGAATACGCTTCTGGCCTTTCAAAACCGTGTCTGTGAAGCGGGGGACGCTCCTCCCGCGTCGGGGTGTGTGTGTGTGAGTGTGTGAGTGGGAGCGCCCGGCCCTGCGCCATAACTCACTCCTGGAGGACGCTCTCTGCTTGTTCAAACGTCTGCCTAATGGTTGTGAAAAATGCACTTGGAAAGGGACGCCTCGTTGGGTTACAAAGCTCTTAAAATTCTGGAACGCCATCGAAAGCCCTTGCCGCTCCTAATATCCCGACGACTCCCTCCCTGCGGGGGAAAATAAACAAAACTTGCTCATAAGCCCCTTCACTATTGAGAAACCGGGATTTGAATCCAGCAGGGATGGCTTCACGACTTGGATTTTAGCAGGTGTCAGGGGTTGTCACTGGGCAGAGGCCCAGGTGCCCCCAGGTTAGGGCTTCTCACTTCCTGCCGCTCCTCCTGGGCGTGAGATGGAGACGGGCTCGTGGGGCGATGGCGTGGGCCCACCTGTCCTCACAGAGGTACCTAAGATGAATCTATCTGGCGAAGGCTGCTCTCTGAGCAACAGAGAAAGCTGCCGTTTGGGTAAAAAGGCCCACGGCTTGAAGGAATCTTCCTTTGTCTCTAGGGAAGCCTGGTGAGGCTGGAAGCGCCTCTCCTCTCCCCGGAACACTTCGTCTCCAAGACAACGACCAGGCCGGGAAGCAGAGAGCCTCGCTCTGCCACGTCCAGCCGCACACACAGCCATGCTCGGCTGGACCGAGTCGCAGAACCGGGGCCTTCCCGCGGGCCTGGCTTGACTCCCCGGCCTCCGTTTGCCAAGGGGGTTCCCAAAAGGGAGCGGGGTTCGAAATCCGGGCTCGGATTGATTAGAGCTTCGTCCGGAAGCTAGCAAGAGCCGAGTCACCCAAAACCAAGTTGTGCGACATGCGAGAAACCAGTTTACCCACTAACCCAGGAATCCGTCCGCGCCGGCTCCACTCCTGCCTCCGCCCCAGGGGCTGTCAGTCACGCGCAGCCCAGGCCGAGGCGGTCCTGCTGCTTCGGGGTGAAATGCTCCAAACATCTCAATCGAAGCTGTCTGGCTGAACGTGTCATTTCAGGCCCTGTCGTCTTACGTGTTGATTTTCTGTCTGGAACGTCTGTCCGATAGTTATGGCCTTTGTTTTACGTCTACGTTGTCCGATGTATGTGTTGCTGCCCCAGGCGTTTGGCATTTCCATCTGCATAAAGTTTTTTCCATCCCCCAGTCTGTGTGTCTTTTGATCTGAAGGGGTCTCAGAGGCGGCCTGCGCAAGGGTCTTGTTTCCTTATCCATTCAGCGGCCCTAAGTCTTCTGATTGGAGCATTTAATCCCTTCATATTTAACGTGATCATCGATAAGCACGTAGTCATTGCTGTTTTATTATCCATGTTTACGTTCTGCCTTCCTCCTCCTTCACCATTTCTTAAAATACCGGCTCGGTGCTGATCAATTCCTTTAGCTTTTCTTTTCTTTTGTCTGGGAGCTCTTTATCTCACCTTCAATTTTCATTGATAGTCGTGATGGGTAGAAGAGTCTCGATTGTAGGTCTTTGCTTTTCCTCCCTTTGAATATCTTGTGCCAGTCTTTTCTGGAAAGTTTCCATCGAGAAATCAGCTCCCAGTCTTATTGGAGCGCCAATATAAGTGATGAGCTGCCTTTCTCTCGCTGCTTTTAGGATTCTGTCTTTGTCTTTAACCTTTGGCATTTTATTTTATTTTGTCATAATTAATTAATTCTAATTAATTAATTAATTAGGCAAGGCAACCCTTGGTTGACCTCACAGATTGCACGGACCTGGTCAGCTTACGGTCTCTTAGTTTTTATTTTTTACGCCCACAGCAGCTGGCCTTCCTTCAGGGTCTCCCATCCAAGTACTGACCAGGCCCTTCCTGCTTAGCTTAGGAGATCAAATGGGATCATTAATCCTTGGCATTTTAATTATGTGTCTGGGTGCATCTTGTTTGAGAATCTCTTCACTTCTTATTTATTTCTTTTGCCGGGTCAGGAAAGTTTTCAGTCATTATTTCTCCAAATGGGGTCTCAATCCCTTGCTTGCTTGCTTCTTCTGGTGTCCCCCCCCTGCAAATGCTGGCGTGCTTGATGTCGTCCCAGAGGTCCCTCGAACTATCCTCATTTTTAAAAATTATTTTTTCTTTCTGAGGTTCCGATTGGGTGTTTTCTGCTTTCGTGTCTTCCAAATCTCTGCTGTAACCCTCTGCTTCCTTGAATCTGCTTCTGACTCCTTCTAGTATATTCTTCATTTCAGTTACTGTATTTTTCAATCCGGACTGGTGCTTTTTTATGGTCTCTATGTCCTTTTTTATGCTGACTATCTCTTTGTTGAAGTTCTCTGCGATCATCTGTCCTTCCCTTAAGTGTATTGAGCATCCTCATAACTAGTGTTTTAAACGCGGCATCTGGTGGGCTGCTTGCCTCCATTTCCTTCGGTTCTTTTTCTGGAATTTTCTCCTGTCATCTGAGACACGTTTCTTTGTTTTCTCATTTTGACCATCTCTCTGAGTTCATCCTCATGTGTTAGGTAGACCTGCTATGTCTCCCAGTCTTGGTTGGGTGGCCTTGTGTAGTAGCTTACCTGTGTGGCCCAGCGGTGCAGTGTCCCTAATCACCTGTTCTGGGTGCTTTCAGAGTGTCGTGTGTGCCCTCCTGTTGTACTCGAGCATCAATTGCTGTTGGCAGGTCAATAGGAGGGACTGACCCTCAGGCTGATTGGTTGTGAGGCCTGGCCACACCCACCGGGTATGAGCTTGTGCTGGGGGCTGAGATTTGCCTCAGTGGGCTCCCTGTGCTTATTGGGGCCACCCTTTGGGCCTGCCCCTTGTGGGGGTAATCAGGGGTGCTCTGTTGTGCTTTGAAGATAGCCTCCAGGTGTATTGGTTCTGGGGGCCCTTAGGAGGGGGTCCCATGCTGGCCAAGCTCAGCTGCTTCCTGTGACCAACCCAGGGCTACCTGGTAGGAGCTGCAAGGCTATCCATGGTCGGTTGCTGCCTCCGCTGGACCTGGAGGCATGTAGGAGAGGCCAAACTGTGAACTAAGTCGGCTTCCACCAGTTCGGGCCGGGGATAGCTCAGCCAAAGGCCCAGGGCACCCAGGGCACCTCAAGGCCTGAGGCCACCTGCTGGCTGCCCATAAGTCTCAGCTGCTGAACGTGCCTGCAGCAGTGTGCGAGTGGGCTGGGGTCTCAGGGTAGAGCCAGTAGATCTCACGGGCCAATGCAGACTCAGGTTCGGCCGTGGGGGGGTGGCCAGGAGCTCAAGACGGTGCCGCCTGCAGGCGGTGCGGGTGGAGGGCCCCACACAGGGACAGTGGTGGCGGCCCCTCCAGCCCTTGCCCCGAAACCACACAACTCAGTCTTTCCCGTATGTCCCTGGAGCCCCCGAGCGGCTGTCCTTCCTCCAGAGCCCAGGTGGGTGCCTGCAAGCAAGGGAGACCGTGCGCGGGCCCTTGAAGGAGACATCGTTTTCCAGGTTCCTTCCGTCTCACCTGGAGCCTCAGATCCGCACTGATTTTTCCAGCCAGATTCTGTGGGAACTCCTCCTCCCGGCCCTGGGGCTGGGGAACCTGGGGTGGGGCTGGGGCCCTTCGCCCCTCCCGGGGAACCTCTGCAGCCGAGCTACCCCTCCCGATGCTCAAGTGCCCCGGTGGGTGTGGGGCCAGCTCGTTTCGTGTCTCCGCCCCTCCTACCAGTCTCAGCGTGGTCTCCTCTTCACGTCCCCGATTCTGGGGGTTCTGTTCAGCTGCACTTGACATAGTTTTCCAGGCTGATTGTTCTGTAATTCAGTTTTAATAGGGTCATGGGAGGAGGTGAGTAGAGGGTGTTTTGCCGTCTACCTTTTGACATTTTCGTTGTGATGTGTCTTGGCGTGGTTTGGAACTCTGCCTGGACTCTCGTTTGGGCTTCTTGGACCGGATGCCTGTTTTCTTTACCAGATTACGGAAGTTTTCAGCCGTTTTTTCTTCGAGCACGTGTTCGGACCCTGTTCCTCTCTTCTCCTTCTGGGGCCCCTGTAATGCGAATGTAGTTCTGCTTGATGTTGCCCCATAGGTTTTTGAAGCCGTTATAATAACCTTTTTAAATTATTGTTTTTCTTTGTGCAGTTCTGTTTATGTGGGTTCCACCGCTCCAGCTTCCCACTGGCTAATCTCCCTCCAGCGCCTCCAGTCTGCTGTGGAACCCTCCAGCGTGTTCAGGTCAGTTATTGCGTTTCCACTCTGTGGCTTCTGTTTGGACCTTTCTTGCATTTTCTTCTTCTCTGCTGAAGCGCTCCCTGGGTTCATCCATTCTTCTCCTGAGTTTGGCGAGCGTCTTTATGACCTTTCCTTTGCATTATTTATCGGTAGGTTACTTTTCTCTGTATCAGTGCAGTCTCCTTCTGAGGCTGTGTCCTGTCTTTTCATTTGGGGCATATTTCTTCGTTTCCTCATTTTGCTTGACTTTCTGTGTTTGTTTCGACTTAACTGGGTAAAATGCCCACCTCGCGCAGCCTCGAAAGAGCGGCCTGGTATAGTGGATGTTCCTTACTGTTTGGCCTTGCCCTAACTCTTGGTTGTCTCTCAGCCCTTTGCGTTGGTCTAAACAGTCTAATTTGTTCTTAATAGATTCCCGTTGTTGAGGGTGTAGCAAGACTTGTCTTCCAAGAGGAGAAGCCTCATTTAGCACCTAGTTCCAGGCTGAAGGGAAGCCAGACCCTCAGGCAGCAAATGCATACAGTCTTGTGGGACCACGACCCTAAACCCCGCTGGTCTCCAGACCAGGAGGTCTGGGGGTGTTCCTGGGTGACTGGTCCAACATCAGGGCACCCGGTGAACCTATAAACTCCTTTCTGGGAAGTATGGTCAAGCTGTAGCGAGGCCAAGGGGGTGCGTGAGGCGGGCGTCTCCATGCCTGCCTTCCCGGGAGGAGCCTCCGTGGCCTCCGGACATGTGGGACAGCTGGAGCCTGTCTGTCCCTCAGGCTGACGCTCCAGGACAAGTACATGTGGCTTTTTCACGGGGAGACTGGGGGTGTGTTTCAGTCTGCTCTGCGCAGTGCCCTCAGGGTGGCTACCTGCCGAGGACTGTCCTTCTGGCTGTTGCGGTCTGGTCCCAGGGAGCCCCGGAGCACCAGGCCACCAGGGCCAGGGGATCCAGAGGCGTCCAGGAGCACTTGCTCTGGATTCCGGTTTCTGTGGATGTAAATTCAGGGATTTGGGGGAGGGGAGACTCTGTAAATGAGGACGTGTTTATATTTTAAGTTTGTAAATTCTCTTATTCCGATTCAGTGATTCCTAATCCCTTTCGTAGCACGTTAAACCGGAAAACAATGGCAAAGCAAGAGGCGTCCTTTGGAGCTAAAAGTGCCGGATAAACTCAGGCTGTTTGTGATAGCCACGGCGGAGAGCAGGGCTGGGCAAACGGTCCCTGCTAAGGGCCGGGCAGCAAACCTTCCAGGCTTTGTGTGGAAACCGCTCAGCCCTGCCGCAGAAGCGAACGCAGCCACGGACAGCGGGTAAAGGGCCAGCGCTGCTGCGTTCCGGCCAAGTTTTACGTATTGACGCTGAGATTTAAATTATTATTTTTATATTTAAATTGTTATTGTTTATATTTTTTTTCAACTACTTGTCAGTGTCAAGCCAGGTTTAGTTCACAGGCTGTACAGAAACAGGCGGTGGGCCAGATCCGTCCCTCAGGCCACAGTGTGCTGACCCCGGGGGTAGACGTCTCGGTCAGAGCGGAAGGTATTCTAAATCCCTGTCCTGGGAAGCCTGATGCCCTTGTAACCCCACTGGCAGTAGCCGATGGTTGTGGCGGCGAAGGACAGCCCCCAGGTGACGAAACGTCCACGCGGGGCTGCGTCCGACTGGTGCTTTCTCTTTCCCAGGGTCACCCCTTGCCCGTGTCTTCACATCAAGGCCTCCTTCGAGGCCCTTCCGTCAAGTTCTGCTTTTGTCCCAGTTCGTGAGGAGTATTTTCCCTGCGACTCTTGACCTTTCGTATTTTCTTTCTGGACCAAACAGGTTAAAAAAAAAAAAAAAAGAAAGAACAAAAAGCAGGGTTTTCAAGCCGTAGCACGTGCGGTCCCCGAAACGTGTCCCAGAGTCACTCAGTCTCCGTGGTCACCTGCAAAGCCGCTCCTTCACCTTTGGACTTAGGCGTCTCCCGCGACAGTGGACTCACTGCCCAAATTGTCGGACGCTCCGATGCTTCGAAAGCATCCCCAGACCCATCCATCCTCCGGCGGTCATGCGCGTCGCTCGGGGGTTTGCCTCTGGGAGCCGGGGGACTTGTCACCAGCACCTGGATCCACAGATGGAGCACGCACAGCGCCCCAGGGGCCGCTATCCACAGCCCCAGAGTCAGTCACCACCTCGACCCCTCGCACCCTAGGCTGTGGGGGAGCAATGGCTCGAGTAATTTCTGTTTTTCGTTTTTCTGGCGGTTTCCTCCGTATGCGTTCGTGACAGAACCGTGCAGCTCTGCTTTAATTGATCAGGGCTAGATGCTGTCTTTTGACTTCCTCCATGATTTATTTTCCTTTCACGAGCTCCCTCTTTCTACCCGCCCGTCTCCAACCATAATTAAATCCCTCTTCCGCCCCCTCCACCCGCCACCTATGCAACGTGGCAACCTTCTGAGACGCGCCTTTCTTCTTTCATCCATCACAGACCGTGTTATTTTTCTCGCCGCTCCTCACAGTCCCCTCCACTGCTCCGGGTTTCCTATATCTTTATCTTTATTTTTATCTTCTTAAGTTGCATAGCATTTATATTTTGTTCTGGAACCGCAGTTAAGGCTGTCTGGTTCGTCTGCAGGTCGATGTAACACGTGAAACCCGATGAGCAATGTTTAGGTGAGTTTTATATTGTTTATTCTGGAACGGGGCAGTGTCCCGGAACTGTAGTCCTCCTCCCCGACAGCGTTTCAGTGTCTGGTTCTCCCAGCGAGAGGTGGCATTTACCTTTACGATGACTTGAGTCCCGGGAGGACAGTGTCGAACGCAGGTAGTCCTCGACCTGGCGGCTCATGGATTTCGTCAGCCCTCGGTTTTAGGAGGAAGGTGGCCCTGAGTGAAAACTATAACCGGGGAAGGGGCCTGGTTTGGGGCGGATTGCGCGTCACCAGGTAGCGTGTAATTGCATTAGCGATCGGAATCCTTCGAGCAGAATCTCACACGGAAGACTGGGGGGGAGGAAGATGGAAGGACGCTGACTTCACAATAACTCACTGCCTTCCTAACGTGATTATCTAAATAAATTCAAGCAATATTTTCCAGGACGCTGGAGCCTGGTCGCGCAGGAGCGCGGGGGCCCGGGGCTTCCACGGGCCCCTGATCGCTGCGGCGGCGAAGGGCAGTCCCCAGGTGGCGAGAGAGCCAATATCTCTGCATTATCTGTCAGCGCGAAGGAATTATGGAGCCGGGCCGCCTCCTCCGGCGGGGCGGGCGCGGCGTGGCTTCATCTGGCTAGACAATGGGGTTAAAATGGAAACACCCCCACGGCGACCCCTCCCCAGCCCACGGGGCCGATCGGCCAGCTGTCAGCGGCGGGAGCCCCGCGGGGCCGGCTCTGGACACTGCGAACCCCGTGACCCCCCGAGTCAAGGAGTCTGCGGAGCCGAATTCCAGGTCCCTGCCTCACCGCCAGCAGGGGACCGCCTAATCCATCCTGTTTTGTTCCTCCGTCCACACGACAAAGGCGGCGGCGGGCACGGCCCTCCTTCGGCTGAATGGATCAAGGTCTGGATGGCACATCGGAGAGCAGCGACACGCTGCTCGCATTGTCTGCCAGAGCGTCTCTGAATGGCTGTGTCCACTTGGGTCGAAGCGTCGCCTTAGTTATTCCACTTGCCGGGCTGGGCAAGAGGCCAGGATAATGGGACCAGCCACTCTCCTCCTGGTCCCCAGACCTCTGTCCGGTTACCGGAGAGAAGAACCGCAATCCCAAATGCTTCTTCACAGCCGCTCTCAGAGAAGAGTCTTTAAATCCAGGCCGCGAGAAACCCTGGACCTACACTCTCCGCGGGAGGTGTCAAGGGACCCCAGGCACAGGGGACCCGGGCCGTGAAGGCCACCCCAAGCCGAGGGTGTGGGACGTGCCACAGCAGCCAAGCTCCCTAGCTGGTGCCTTGAGCAAGCCGCTTGATTTCCCAGCCTGTTTCCTCGTCCACAAAATGGGTCTAGTCCCAACCCCTCTGTCGTCGGTGTCTGGGGAGACGCTCGGCTGGCTTCACGCAAAGGCGAGGAGCCGTGCTCAGGCTGAGCTCCCATCAGGTAGTTCCCGCGGGGCCCGTGCCATGGCGCCCTCCCGCTCCTCCTCATCCCGTTCTCTGCCTGGAACGTGCTCGTCCCCCTCCCTGCCCGTCCGGCTTTGACCCACCCCTCCCGGGCCGAGCATCCCATTTCCTCGGACTTCACGAACTTCCCTTCCTCCCACGGCCTGGCCCAACTGGGGGCCCACAGCAATGTGTCCGACGACGAGGGCGACTCCAGGGGGTGGCCCACGGGAAGCTGGCCGGTGTGGCTCAGGCCCGTCTCCGAGCACGAATGCGAATCCCTGAGTCTGAGCGCTCCTTGAGGGCGGGCGTGGGGGTGTATAACCCAGCTGCGGGGCCATCGCCCTTAGCTCAAACCAGACACTCACGGAAGGCCTCCTGGGCCCACGCCGCACTCGCATGAGCCCAGCGCGGAGCCTCCTGGCCTCGTGCACCCTAGTCCCTGCTCCGCTTTCGTGTGCCAGGCTCTAAGGGATCCAGAGCAGAGGCTGAGGCATGGCCGTTGCCTTCAAGAAGCTTAAGACTCAATAAAAAGAAATATTTAGTCACTTGTACAGCAAGTGTTTTCTGACTCATCCGGGCATCTCGCTAGACACTGTGGGTTCAGGACGGGACCAGCTCACTGTCACGGCCCTTGCAGAGCTTAGAGCCCAGTGGAGGAGACAGACCTGTCCGTGGACAGCTACGGTTAAGTGTGATGGGGAGCGTGCTGGGCACCACGGTAGGGAGAGCGGCTGCAGCAGGATTGAAAGTCAGGAAGGCTTCTCGGAGGAGGCGGCATCCAGCTGCGGCCTAAGAGGGGTGGGAAGGAGCCGGCCAGATGAGAGGGGAGTGGAGGTCGCTGCAGACAGAGGGAGCCGAGATGAGCAAAGCACATGTGAGCGACTGAGGATGATTTGGGGACGGGTCGTCTTACTGAGCCCTCTGCCTTACCCTACAACCTGGTAAGTCCTGTGGTCACCGTGTCCACGTGACAGACGAGGAAAGCCAGGCTCAGCGAGGCCGGGGGCTTGTCCCAGTCACCGCTGTCAGGTGACGCTGAAATTTCCATCTGGACCGGTCTGGTTGCACGGCCCCTGCCTTTGACCCACGGGGGCTTTGGGGAGAGTTCCCTGCAGCGGGCGGCACAGCGAGTGGGGGGCGCTGGGGGCCGGCCTGCCTGCTTCTTCCGCCGTCTGCTGGTGTGTGACTCTGGGCGAGGGACGTCATTGTCTTGTGCTTTGGATGCTTCAGGTGAAAATGGGAATGCTCCACAGGAGCGGGGGGCTTCTGAGGACTAAGGGGTCAACGCTTGCCCCTTCCGGACAGCCTAGCACGCGGGGAAGGCCCGTAGACGTCAGCTGTTCGTCCTGGGCGGCCACAGCAGACGTCACGACTCCACCTGGAGGTGACTGCGAAGGCGGGGTGAGCGGGGCTGGCAGTGGGGCCGGGACAGGCGCTGCGGGCAGGGGCGATGCCCTTTGCCCTTCAGGCCGTCGGTTTGGAGCCCGGGGCGTAGCCACCTGCTGGGCAGGGCTTCTGGGCCCTCCGAGCTGCCCGCAGACCGGAGGGGACGCGCGCTGCCTGCAGAGAGGGCGAGCACGCCGACGGCGACACGGATTCCTCCTGCGAGCGGTATCGACGGGCCCGGCGGGGACGTGCGGTTGCCAGGGGCGATGCAATCAGCTCCCTCGGCTCCCGGGGACTCTGTTTCCAGCTGAGCGCTTTAGGGCCCTGTCGCTTCTAGGACTTTCTGTTCTCCTTCCCTGGAGCTGGGGACCCAGACGCGAGGGTCGGGACGGAGTGGGGTGGCTGGAGGGGCCATCCAGGCGCGCCCCGATCCCGGGTGCGGAGGGCACGGTTTGGGCTGTGCCCTGGGACCCCACGGGCCACGCAGCCCCAGCCGCCGTGCGATGACGATCTGTGGGGCACGGTGAGCGAGCATCACCCCGACCTGGCTGCTTCTCTGCGCTTCTGGTCCCACCTCTGTGTGTCCACCTGCCGGGGCCTCTGGAGCAGGGAAGTCACAAAGGAGGGGGCCGGCAGCGAGGTTCCAGGCAGTCAGCGGAGGCTTCTGGAAAGACGGGAGCCCCTGGGCGGGCGGTGGAAGGATGCGGGGTGACTTCTGGGTGGCCAGGACGCCAGGTCCCGTGTGGGGAAGCACTGGACTCAGCCTGAGTGTGAGGACAGCAGACCGTCCTCGGGGTTTCCTCACCGCCGTGTCCCCAGAGCCCAGCGCCAGCCCAGAGCGGGAGCTCACGGGGTGGATGTCGAGTGCGTGGCTGAGGCCCGGGACTGGCAGACTTCGGTTCTGGTTTTGGCTCCATCATTACCTGTTTTGGGACCTTGACACGTCACATTCGCTCCCAGAACTCAGGGCGTGGTCAATGCCACCCGAACGATAAGACCTGAGAGTGAGGATGGAGGTAGGTCCCCCAAAGGAAAATGTAGGGGTGCCGGAAGCAAGGGACTGGGTGATGGGGAGGCCAGCACGCGCGCACACGCTAGTGTCTCTGCCTGCGACTCTTCCCAAGCCCCTCACTCGAGCCACGTGGCTTCTTCATGACCACGGGTCGGGCAGTGCCTCACAGCGGGTTCCGAGTGGAACCCGGACTCCGGCGTGCCCACCCCGTGGTGGGTCACCTTGCTCACACCGCCCAGGGACAGATCCCCCGATTTCCTCGGAAGGCTGGCGGGCAGTCCCCCGAGCGAGATGAGGTTCCCGAGGAGGAGAAAAGAGAGGCCCGACGACCGACTCGCGCGCTCGCCCTTTGTCAGGCGTTCCCAGGGCGTCCCTCCGCCCCGGCTCTGGGACTGGCGACAGGACGGGGATGCGTCAGGACGCGTTAGGCTGTGCTGGGATAACAGGCATGCCCCGGTCTCTGGGGCAAACAGCAAAGGTGTCTTCTCGCTCGGCCTGAGTGGTCGTCGAGAGCCGCCTGGGGCCTTCCTCGTCCTCCCTGTGGGGTCGGGGTCAGGCCGACAGAGAGGATGCTCTCTGGGACCCGCATTCCTCGTAGGAGGGGGAGGCACACGCTGGGTTTCGGAGGCCGGTGGGGTGGGGGGTGACACGTCGACAAAAGCAGGGGGCGCTTCGTGGTGGAGGCCCTGGCAGGCCCCCCTAGGGAGCTTGCCTCGCCTCGTGGACCTTCCTGGAATGGGCCTTGCTTCTGGACCCGACTCTGAGCGTGCCGCCTTGTGTCCAGGGTCACGACAGGTGCGCGGTCCGGGCCGTGGTGTGGTCTGACCTAGACAGTGGTGCCGGCAGAGCCACCTGGACTTTAGGCTCAGGCTCGCGGCGTCGCGCGTGATGAAGTGCCACGTGGCTCTCACACGAAGCGTTTGCAGGAGGCTGGCTCCCGCGCAGGAGCCTCCTCTCCGCCGCTGAGCGTGCCCCAGCAAACACCCTTGCAACACTCCACTGGCTTTTAATTAACCCCACGCGCCGGGACACCCATTCGTCTTCGACAGAGGCGGCCGCGCCACGCGCTCTCCGAGTCGACAGATCGTTAAAGCGTTCTTCTTGGAGAACGAAGGGAGGTGGGTCTGTGCATTTCGGGCCTTATCGTGGAAAACGCTCTTTTTCGAGGCTGAAACTCTTGCGACTCGGCAGCTGTATGGCGACCGCGTCTCTAACATCACAGTTAACCGGTGGCGCAGACGGAGCGTGCGGCCTGAGCCACCTCTGGGGTCTTAATTAACGAGCAGGAGTGACAAGCGTCCACTTCTCGGGTAGAGAACGGACCCGGGGCCTGCCTCCCATGCCACCAGGCGCCGGGAGGGCGTGTCCCTGTCGGCAGGAAGAGCCTGTACGGGCTGCGGTTCCGAACGCCAACGCTTGGGGTTTTCTGGGGCAGCGGTGTCTTCTAGAAATACCAGCCACGACGTGTCTGGGAGGCCTCGGGGTGGAAGACAGCGTGCCACTGCTCCGGCGAACGGAGACGGGTGCTCATGCTTCTGGAGGCTGGAAGTCCAAGGCCCAGGCGTGGGCCGGGGTGGCGTCCCCTGAGGCCCAGGTGTCAGCTCGCAGGACCTGGGTCTCCTGTGGCCCAGGTGTCAGCTCTCAGGGGCCGCCTTCTCACCGCGTCCTCGCCTGGGCCTCGCTCTGTGCACCCACACGCCGGCCATCTCTCCCCCTTCTTACGAGCTTATTGATCAGGGCCGCGCCTGCGACCTCGTTTAACCTCAATGTCCCCCCTAAAGGCCTACTCTCCTCGTAAGCCAGCTTGGGGTTAGGGCTGCAACGTGTAAACTCTTTTTTTTCTTCAATGGGGGAGACACAGTTCGGTCCATAACAATCACCTATTTGGAAACTGGATGGTCAAGGTAAGATGATCCAGGTAAGCTGAGGTCATAGGCCAACGTAACGGCGCCTCTAAAGAAGGGGAGGTCGGAACAGGGACAGCCAGGAGCACAGAGGGCACTCGCGTGACGGGGAAGGCAGAGCCCAGGCGACTCCCCTGCAAATGGAGCACAGACCCCCGTCGTGACAGGGACTGAGCCGCGGAACATGGGGTACATGTGGGTGATGGACAGTCCACGAGGGTGATGGAAGGAAGACATTGTAACACGATCGCTGCCTTTTAAATCCCCTTCTCCGTGTATAACATATCAGTACAGCAGCACGCGCGTGTGCATTTACGTGGGGGGGTCCATGTCGAAAGGGTTTCGGCTGAGACGGCGGCTCAGAGACGGCTGTCTGAAGGGAGGGAGTCAGTTCTGAAACATCAGACCGGGGGCTCCTGTTGACGAGGAGGTAATGGGAGACTCGGAAGAAAAGACTTTGAGACTCTAACGAGGATGCTTACGGATGGAGAAGCCTCAACACACGAGGTTGGAGACAGAAAGGCAGCTCTGCCCTGGATCAGCGCCCCCGGATCATTTGAGACGTCATCATGCCTTGCAGAGCTGGGCCTACGTTGACTTCCAAGCAGAGGTCTCGTTTGTCACACCCCAAGGTCCCCCGAGCCTGACACCGGCCGGGCCTGTCCACGGCGAGGTCCCCGGGACCGCGTGAGCGTGTCCTGCCTGGAGGGCGGGTGGCAGAGCCCGAGTGGCACCGGCACACGAGACTCTCCCTCTTTAAGCCTGTCCACCCTGAGAGTGACAGGTGAGCTGCAGGTGGGAGGAGGGAGGGGGTAGGGTGAGTCGGGGAGAGGAGGAGGCATCTGAGAAGCAGGCAGGGATGTCGGGGCTGCAGGAGGAGGCAGGGAGGCAGGGAGAAACCCAGGGATGCGCTCGGCTCTGCCGAGGTTGTGCAGACGCTGGCAACGTTGCTGCCCGTCACGGCAGCGGGCACGTTCGGGGCTTCGCTCCTCCGCGATGCCCGTCTGTGCCCACCCGTTGGCATGAACCCCTTCGCGTCCTTTACACCTGGCATTTGGGGCCTCGTGCTGGAGGTTCTAGAGGGGGCCGGGCCCTCGACTCCGGGGAGAGGGGAGAGGGAGCCGAGGGCGGGCTCCGGATGCCTCTCTCGCTCCTTCCTGTGTTACCATAGCATCTCGTTGCCTTGGTTACCGGTGGCCAAGGAAAGGACATGGCGGGTGCGGGATTCGGATGGAGCTTTCCAAAGCGAGATGTCAGCGAGGACCTTGTCTCTTCTCAAAGAACACTCGTTTGGAGAGGGTGCTCGAGGGTGGGGGTGGCGAGGGCCTGGGAGGTTCTCTGCGCGCTGGGGATTTAGGACTTTCATCTCCCCAGACAGGAGTGAAGCGCTTAAAAGGCAGCCGGGAGGGATCAGAGCCAGGGAGGCCGGCCCCGGCCCTGCACGTGGCTGCGGGTCCGGAGTGGGCAGGGCGACCATGACGCTACTTAAGAAACGCGCTCTGCGCCCAGCCTGGGCCCGCTCGGCACCTGGCCTGCGATTTCCCCCGAGAACCAAGCATTTTGGTGAATAAAGGCCCCCCTTTCTGCTTTAACCGTCCCAAGAGGCCACCGTGGACCCGTGACACCTTTTCAGAGCCTCTGGATTGATTGATTGATTGATTGATTGATTGGACGGCTGAATGATGTCCCTCAAGGTCTCTCTCCCTCCCTGCGTTGGCTCTGACTCTGCACCCAAGTTAGACGCCCTCTTTAGAGACCTAAAGAGCGACGGGAATATCTCATCCTTGTTGGATGAAAAGCCTCCTTCATCCTGTTTCCGCAGCCAGTTTGGGGGGGCCCCGCGCGGCCCAGGAACCGGCCTCGGCTGCGTGCGGAGCCCCAGAGCTAGCGAAGGCCGCTGGCTGCGCCGGGCTCTGCGGACGAGGGAGGGCGCGCCCCGGTTGCCGTGGTGTCGCTGCCACGGCGTCTGACAAGTCCCCCCTGGAAGACCCACGCCGCTGTCTGTCTGGACTAATTGGTCGGGAGCGGTGAGCTGGACAGGCCGATCCGCTGCATCAAATTAGCATCTGAACATTTTCCAGAAACAGCCACGGGCAGCAGGAGAGAAGGCGAGGGGTGCGCGTGCGGCTGACTCCCCTCGGGGCTGTCTCCCCGTCTCGTTTCTCCCGGGGACCGAGGTCCCCGTCCCGTGACTGTGCTCTTAGGGCGCTGACGGGGCGCGGGAGGCGCCCTGTCCCTCGGCGCATCCTGCTCTGGTTGGGGGGCCGCGCGTGGGGGACAAAGGCGGGGGGAGGCGAGGTCCCGTCGTCGCAGCAGCGTCTGCGACCCTGGCACCAGCGACAGTGACGAGCAGAGGCAGGCCCGTAGACGAGGCGGGGCTGCGTCTCTGCCCTGCGTGCGTGGCCGAGGCGTGGAGTGGGCCGCTCGGGCCCGGCTCCCTGCGCTCTCCCAGCCCCGCCGGCCTCTGCTGGTGGCTTCCGCCACCGAGCCCCCTCGGTCTTGGGGGGCCTCTGGCGCTCCTGCCGCCCCAGCCACGAGCCAGCCCGGGAGCAGGAGGGGTGGGCGGCAACGGCCGGTGTCAGGGGTCATGGTCACCGTCTCGGGGCGTGCCTCCGCCTCCCCGCCGAGTCCGCACGCAGCCCACTGGCCGGGAGGGCTGGGCCGTGGGGGCTGAGGCTGCCCCCCCACCCCAGGAAGCCGGAGTCAGTGACTAAGGGGGGGGAATGGGTTTTAGGTGGGAAACAGCCTTCTCTGCCACAGCCCAGCCTGGCCCCTTCCCAAGGTGGCCGACCCCACCGGGCGGACACTGGACCTACCCCGGGGCTGGGCGTGGGGGGACGCGAAGTTCCAGCAGCTCCGCCCTGCTGGAGACCTGTGACCGCGCGTAGGTCCCATGGACGGGTCCTTCCAGCTACTGCAGGTCCCCCCAGTTGCCCTGACGTTCTCGAGGGCGGCTTAGGCGGTCTTTGGTGTCACGTGAGGCTATTTCGGTCGGCCTTCGTTTTAGCTGATTTTTTTAAAGAAACTTTTGAAATTTCTGATGGCGACGTTTGTTGCGTCGGACAGGGCTCCGCGGCAGGACGGTCGCGGCGGCTCGGGTTTCTGTCTCGTGCGTGTGCGTGTGCGTGTGTGTGTGTGTGTGTGTGTGTGAAATGAGTCAATTCCGTTTTATAAAGACTGATTCTCCAAGAATGTCTCCGAGGAAAACCGCTCGTTAGGTACCAGAGTGGAATAAAGGTCTCTTAAAGGTCACATCCCGGCCTGTCCTTGTAGAAAACGCGGGACACGAGGAATGCAGCAGGAGGAAGAGAAAAGCGGGCCGCGTGCCACAGCCCCGGGGTGAGCGCGGCTGAAGGGCGGGATGTTCTGACTAAACCTGTGGCCTTCTCTGCACACGTGCGTTGTGCCCAGCGACCGCCTGCTCTTAAGTTTGCGCTGGGTCGCGAGACGTGTCCACGTGGCGGTGCCCCTCTGTCACCCAGCGCGATGGCCTGTCCTCGGGGGGACGGCCGCCATCGCTGAGCCCGGTCCCCGCTGCCAGTGCATCAGGCAGAGCCCGTCCTTCCTGCCGGCAGCAGCGGCGTCTCGGATGTCCTTGAACCGGGATGACAACACGACCGGCACGTCCCCCTCGTGTGGCCGAGGGGACGTGATGGCAGCGCTGCACAAGCGGTCCCTGCGGGGTGCCCCCGCAGAAGTACTCACTGAGCACCCACTACGTGCCCCGACCCCCCGAAATGACTGAAAACAGTAGCTGGTGGTGAGGGACAGGTTTCAGCTCCTAGAGGGCCGCCGTTGGCATCGTTTTTCTCCTTTCTCACAGCGATGTCAAGGAGGTGGCGTTCTCCCCGCGGGTGCTGACGAGGAGCCCGGGAACCAGAAGGATGGAGCACCAGGCCACAGAGGGCGAGGCTGGTTTAGGCCAGCTCGCTTGAGTCTCGAAGCCACGCTGGCCCCGGCAGGACTTCCCCTCGCGGCTCGCGGAGGACGAGGCGTGACGTGGGCAGCTCTTAGGGTCAGGTCGGGGCGAGAGGCCGTGGACGAGGAGGCAGACAAAGGAAGGAGGTGAGCGGGCGAGACCGTGACGGGCGCCTGCAAGGCCCGGCCTGGCCCGGCGGGACGCAGGACCCGGGGAGGGGCAGCCGCAGCTGGGCCGGTGCGGCGGCGTCTCTCTGTGATGGCTTAGGGTCCAGGGGCCCTGGTGGACCCCGCGGCTACCCCGATGGGGCCCAAGCAGGACTTAAGTTTTCCAGAAGCTTCTTCCCTGCAGACACTCTTCTTCTGGGTCCGTAGGGAATCCTTACAAAGGGAGTGAGCCACCTACATGCTGGGGGCGGGGGGTGTGGGGTGCACCCCAGCCCCACGGGGACGCAGCTCCCGCGCTCGGCACCCTGCAGACCTCTGCCTGTGTCCGTCCTCGTCTGGTCTCCATCCGTGTCCCGTACCGGGTCCTTTATTCCATAATAAACTGCCGAACGTCAGCGCTCCCCGAAGTTCCAGATGATCACATCCGAGTGGGAGGAGGCCACGGGGGCCCCGTTTGTAGCCGAGTGGGACAGAGCTGTGGGTCACCTGGGGGCCCGTTCCTCGTGGTCGGTGTCCGGAGTGGCGGCCGTCCCGTGGGGGCCGAGCCCTCAACCTGTGAGGTCTGCGTGGACCCCGCCTGGTGTCAGAGCTGAGCCGAACCGCAGGACGCTCAGCTGGTGCCCCCGTGACTCGCTTCAGGCAGGAACCCCCGCTGCCGGCACCTGAAAGGCTCTGCGTGGGAACCTGCGGAACCGCGAACCGGCTCCGCTCCCCTCCAAAAGCCTAAACGGGGCCTGCACTAAGCCAGAGGGTTTTTTTTTTCTCTTTATGGATTTACGACCTGAGCCAAAGCAACTTTGTTTTTTCTCACGTCCGCAGAGGTCCCGATACCCGCCAAGCCAGTTAGAACTTACAATGAACTTAAAGCTCGTCCGGAGCTTTCGGACCAGGTCCCCAGAATAGCCTGAAACGACCCCAAAGAGGCTGTTGCTTGGGTCTTTGAATGTCAAGGAAGGGCCAACTAATGCATGTGCGTTCGGGGCCCTCGACGGTCTCGTTCACCTGGCAACGTCCGCGTCTACACGGCCCCGGCAGAGGGGACACAAAACAATATCTGTGGGTGAATAAATGAATGAATGAATGAATGAGTGGGTGAGAGGGCAAAGCGATCCATCCTAGTGACAAAGCCTAGAAATTCTCAGACACAGAAAGGCCCGGGCCGCGTTCTCCCCCGGAGGGCCCCCACGGCAGGCTTCTGGGGGCCACAGGAGCTGTTTGCTTGGGACGGGGCTGAGCTGGTGCCGCTCCGAGGCACATCCTGGTTCCGTTTCGTGCCGTAACCATCGGGTCTTGTAAGGGCCTTCGCCTGCCCGGACCTCAGTTTCGCAAACGTGAAGTGGGGCGATCCCCGTCCCCATGTCGCCTGGGCCTTGGTAGCCACCCCGATGTGAGCTGCTGTCAGCGCCGTGGGGCAGCGTGTGCGCGTGCGTCTCTGCGTACCTGTCCCTACAGCCATTTAGCAGGCCCCGGGTTCGGGGCGAGGCGCTCGCTGTGTTTGTCTCGTGGACACCGCCAGCTGTCTCTGGCCCGTCATGGCTCTGACTCTGCCCGGCTCATCGGCAGCTCCCACACGGTCCCAGTCCACGTGTCACGTGTCGCGCTGACACTTTTCTCCTTGGTTACCCGAGTGACACGCAGGCCGGCGCTCCCGAACTCCCCGGGCCCGTGTCCTATCCCTCGTCTCCGGATCCAGCCACTTGGCGAGCTCTTCCCACTGCGTTTTATTTTGACTCCCGGTCACCTGACGTCCTGTCTGTCTCCTCTGTCATTGTTTCTGTTCTCCCCAGATCGTTCTCTGGCAGGAAGAGCAAATGGTTTTCATCTCACACAGCCTGGAGGGTTGCACCGAGGCGTCTAAGGCCAGATCCAAGGTCACTGACACTGAGGCCGATGGGTAACGCCTGCCCCCAACTTGGGGGGGGACAGGAGCCCGGGGCGGCGCCATTTGCCATTCTCATTTGGGCGGGGGGAGCACTGTGACTCCTCTTTTCACAGCCGGGCTGTAAATCTTTGAGGAAAACCCAGTGCGGGCTGAAATGCGAGTTCAATCACCTACCGCAGCGCACCACCCTCGGGACAGGTGCTGAAGGATGGTTTCTTCTCGCTCTCCGAGCCAGAGGGAGCGTCCACACCCGCCGTCTTGGGGAGCGGGGAGGCCTTGGCAGGACACAGCCCTCCTTCTCTCTGGAAAGCACGGGCTGCGACGGGACGATTGCTCCGGCCCCGATATTAAATTGGCGGGGAGAGCTCGGGGGTCTGCTTGGTTAGAAGCGGAGTCGGGCTTCCTCGGAGATGGCAGGGGTGGGCTGCGCGCGAGGCTGACGGCCTCGGCCTGGGGCCTGGATGAGGTCACCGTGCCCTCTTGTCTTCCTCCTGCAAGAAGGGGGGCTCCCCATGTGGGGGGGACTTGGGAGGGCTTAGAAGTGTCCGAGCCAAAGCACTAACATGCGTGTCACGCTCACTGGGGACCTTCCCTGTGCCAGGCTGGGTGCTGGACCCAAAGAAGAAGGCACTTCTTAACCCGGATGGAGCCCAGCGGGCTCTCCGAGCTGGGGCGGGACCCAGCCGTGCTTCGCCCCCTGGACACCAAGGGTCCTGCCCGGCGTGAGGGCCAAGAGGCTGGCTTCGGGGTCAGGCAGCCACGAGGCTGCACAGGTTTCCGCCCTCCCCCCCGCTCCGAGCCCGGGATTCCCGCCTGCAGGATGGGGTGACCCCCTCTCAGGGGTCCCTCCCCAAACCGCACCCTGGCCCAGAAGCCCGTGTTGGTACGTGTGAGCTCACCCTGCAGTCGTGGCCAGAGGGACCCCCCTGGAATTCACCCCCAGGGCCTTTCCTTTCCAGCACTGGCCCAGAACTGGTCTCCCCATCAGGCATTGGCAAACTCCTCAAGGAAAGGGCAGGCTCTCGAGTGGGGCTGGAGGAGTGAGGACGTTCCAGTAGGTGGAGGGCGGGGGCGCTGACAGGAGACGCGGAAATTCGCCCCCACCTCCCCGCACACCCCGCGGACGCGGAAAGCCGGCCGCTTATTGGGGCGTCCTGGCTGCTGCGGCCGGGGTCCCCTGGCTGTGGGGTGGGGCGCAGCCCTGTCTGCTGCCTGCGGCATTGGTCGCGGGGCCCGGCCAGCGCCTCCCGAAGCGAAGGCCACCCTCAGCGTCTCTGAATGACGACCTCCGCGCGGGCGATCAAACTCACTGTCGATACAGCTGCAGCCGGAGCGGGCCCACGCGGGGGCCGGCGCCGGATTGATTTTAATTAACTCGTTTCTCAGGTCGCAAAGGTGAGAAAAATACCGATTCTTAGCAGCTCCAGGTCAGGAGCGCGGGGAGGGGGCGCGCGGATGGGCAGAGACTCCTGGACAGAATCGCTGCGGGGGGTTCGGGCCCCAGGGTCCCCAGGTCGAGGCCGCACTTTATCACCGCGGGGGGCCTGGCTCCGGCCTTGATCGCCTCTGGGATCGGCCTTGGCGGCTTCGGCGTGCCCTCTGCCTCTCGTCACGGTTTAATTCGCTCTGGGCTGGATGGAGTGTGTCTGGGCCCACGGCCCCCCTCGGCCTCCCATCCTGGAGTCAAACATGGGCGTCTGGAGCTGCAGCGAGGAGCGGGAAAAGCGTTCTGTTAGCCTGGGTTTGATTTCTGCTGCGGCTTCGCGTCGAAAGGCTCGTCGTGATCCCGGAGACACGCACCGCCCCGTGGCTTCTCTCCCGGGCCGACCGTCGGAGGGGGCGTCCGTTCTTGGGGCTGGGGCGCGAGGCAGAATCGAGTGACCCCCGTCTTGATCGTTCTGCTGGATCAAGGTGCTCGTCGGGGTGGGGGGAGGTCAAAGGGGTCTGGGGAATGCTGTGTATCTCAGCGGACCCCTTTCCCCCGCCCCCGGTCGCTCCCAAACCAGGAGATCTCAGTGCCATAACGTGTCAAAGGCTCTGAGAAGTCCCGCATCGAGCACGCACGTTCCTCCTCGCTCACTCCCCGCTCCCCAGGATGACCGGCCACACACCTCGTCCCTCGACCGTGACCTCTTCGCTGAGCAGCGGCAGCAGCGCCGGGCGGAGCTCAGCCAGGCCCGGTCCTGGAGGCGGAGGGACCTGGGACGGGGGCCTTGCCTGGACGTCTCCGTTGTCCCCATCTGTCACTGCCCCTCCCTCTCTCCGGTCCGCAGACCCCCCTGACGCACGAAGAAATCCCGCTCCCGTCTCATGTCCCTTTTGGTCCCTGGTGTCACGGAGAGGGGCCCCCCGGGTGGACCCTTCAGACGTCCTTGCAACGGTGGCAGACGGGTGGGACACACTGTCCTCCCCTGACACAGCCCCCGGCAGGCAGCCCCGCCGCAGCCTCGCCCGAGGGTTATTGCCCGCGAGCCCACCTGCTCCGGACGCGGGATCCCGCGACCCCAGCCAGCGCTGGTGGGACCGGCCAGGGCAGCCCGTCCCCGGGCGGGCCAGGGACCAGGGCGAAGTTTGCTGTAGAAGATCCTCCAGCCACGGCTAAAGTGTCCTCCCCACTGAGAACTTTGAACTTGAGCTTTAGAGACTGAGACGTTGGTCTCAGGAGGCAGCGTCCGAGGCGAAGAGCCATGGAGAGGAAGGGGTGGGAGGCGCGAGGGGACAGGGCGTGAGGGGACAGGGCGCGAGGGGACAGGGCGCGAGGGGACAGGGCGCGAGGCGGCGTCGGTGGAGGCGGCGGGGAGACGCAGCGCCGCGGGAGAGAGGCGCGAGGGACCGGGGACGAAAGGTGCCGAGAGGCCCCCGCGCCGTCCTGGTCTGTCCTGGGACCCGGAGTGGGCCTGGCCAGCGTCCCTGCTCTGCCTTGCACCCAACATTCACCCACGTGACCCCATGGAAGGGGCCGGGACTCGTCTTGGGCCTTGGAAGCCAAGAAAGTGGCAGGAACGCGGCCCAGGCCTCGGGACTCTGCGAGGGCTTCAGCCCGGTCCCAGGCGGACTGACTGTCCCGCGCGCGAGGCCCCCGGTGAGCACGCGGCAAGCCACGGTGCCCAGGGAGGTCCCTGGACCGCCGCCTCGGGCCCTGCCGCCCCCGCCCTCCTTTCCTGACCTCGTGTTTTTAGGGTTATCCGGAGGCCGGCGACAGACACGCTCTAGCCGAGCTGAATTTAAAAGAAGAAGAAATGGTCACCGGGGGTGGGACTTGCTCACGGCAAGGGCGTGACCAGGCCAGTCCTGCCAGATGAGGAGGCGACTGGAGGTGACAGGCAGTGGGTTCGAGTCGTCGCAGGCGGGGCGAGTCGCAGCCTTGGTTCCTGTCCTCACGTCACGCAGCTCAAGGCGAGCTCCCGGGAGCGAGAGAGAGACACGGCCCGGCCTGGCTGAGGGATGTGCCCAGCGTCGCCTCCGGGGTCACCTTGATGGGGCTGCGTGCCGGGAGGAGGAGGGAGCCGAGGTCCCGTCGTCAGGGGGGGGGCCAGGGCGCGGGGCGGGGCCTCGGGCTTGCGTCCCCGTGACGTGAGCGTCCTCTGTGTTCCCCTCCGGCCCCACCCGGCGCTGGCGGAACCTCCCCAGCTCCACTCATCTTAGGCCGTCTCTTTCGTGTCCACGTCCGGCCGGGTTTAAGCCAACATCGTGTGGGAGGGATGAGGAGGGACGTGGCATGCGAGGACGGGGTTGTGCCAGCCTTTACCCAGGAGCGCCACGCAGCGAGCTGACTCGTGCCCCTCGGGTGGGCAGGTGAGATGGGGTAGGAGGGTGGGAAGGAGCAGATCTGGTGTCGGGGGCTGCAGAGGCCCCTCAGCTGGGGGACGGGTCGGGGCTGATGACCGGGGCCTCGGGCGCCTCGCCGGAGGCAGGGGAACGCGCAGGTAGAGGCGGAGGCTGGGCCAGCGTGGAGGGGAAAGGCGACGCCCGTCTCGGAGTCCGGAGGCCTGGTTCCGGGCCATAACCGTCCCGTTCGCCAGTGAGTGACCTCGGGTCCCTGGCAGGGTCCGTCCCCCGCGTCCCGTCCCGCCAGGGACGTCTCGGCCTTCAGAGGCGACGTCTTCCTTCGTCTCCAGGTCGTGTCGGATCCACATTCCCTCTTCGTGCCAAAGCCAGAGGCGGCAGTGCCAACAGCCGGTCACGTCCATCACGGGAGAGTCATAGCTCCCGACCGGGGAGAAGCTCGTGCCCAGGCGCGCAGGAGACGCGCCGCGAGGGCGGGAGCCTGGCCCGCCTGTCCTTGGAGCCTGGCGGGGGCGTCCGCCCTGTCACACATGAAGAGACGGAGGCCCAGGGACGAGCAGTGAGTGCCTGGCCCGAGGGAGCAGAGCTGGCGACAGCAGAGGCCGCGGCGGAGGGGGAGGCGAGCCAGTGCGTCCTCTGTCCTCGCCCTGGGGTCCCCGCGTGTCCTGATCCACCCTAGGGAAGGAGGCTCCGGCCGGGGCAGGTCACGGCTCCTGATCTAGTTGCCTCGAAGAGGTGGCTGTCGCGTCTCTGCATCGACAGCCTCATCGCGGGTCCCCCTCCCCGACGGGGGCCTCGGCACCACCAAGACAGGGCCCTGACGCTGCAGAGGGAGGGGGTTCGGGCCCGGTGGCCTGAAAGCAGGTGGCCCCGCACCCCTGTCAACCGTGCAGACGGGGGGAGGGAGCGGGGAGGGGCCGCGTGGAAGGGCGTGGGGGAGGCCCCCGCCCCGCCCCGGGAGCCGTTGCTCCGGGCCGGGATGACTTGTTTGCCCACAGATGCAAGTGGGGTGACAAGACGATTATCCGATGGGCTGGAAATGACGGGGCAATTAGGGACTGAAGTCGGAGCCCGGCTGTGCGCGCGCTCGGGCCGCTGGTGGGCCCGTGGGCGTGGATCTGCTGTGCTGCCGAGGGGGAGGCGCGCAGCGTCGGGTCACGGAGGACTGATCGGCGAGGAGACCCGGGGGGCCGTTTAGCCTCCGGCCCAGCGTGAGGGCCGGGGCGACCAGGGCTTCAGCGTTCTGGTGGGGGACAGTGTCTGTTCCTGGTGAGGCTCAGACCCTGGCCAGGGCCGGCGGTCGGCTGGACGGCAGAAGGAAGACCCTGGGTTTCTCGGGTTGGGCGACGGGGAAGGGGAGTCAGTCTGGGCCTCAGGGGTCTGCTGCAGAGCGACACGTCCCGTGCCCCAGCAGCGCCACCCGAAACTGAGAAAAGTTGGGGGGGGGGGATGCAGCCAAAGCGTCGGCCACGAGGGGTGCCCAGGCGGACGACGGCGGGGCCGGCCTGCGGAGCACGAAGGCCCGGGTCTGAGGCCCCAGGGCCAGAAGCGCGGCCTCCGGCAGGACCAGGCGCTGCGAGGCCCCAGGTGGCGGGGCCACCCTTCCCTCCGCTGTGCGCTCCGCCCCTGGGCTGGGGAGGGCTGGTCAGAAGCGAAGCACGGCCTCAGGTGGAGTCTGTCCACGCCTTCCAGCTCCGCGATGTCAGCGTTGGTGACCCGGGTCTCTACCCGCTGCAGTGTCCCCGACCACGGGGGGGGGGGAGACCCTCGGAATCCCACGTGAAGGGACCGCGCTGCGGCCTCGTTCCTCGTCGCCCCGATCACGACAGCACTCCTGGCTGTCCACGAGGGTGCCCACGGAGCTGCCCCCGCCCTCGCCGCCCCGCGGCTAACAGCTCCAGCTTGGTGGCGTCGGCTTCGTGGGCGCCTTCGCGGAGACCAAAGGGGCGTCGAGGAGGAGGGGGCGACACCTGCCGGGCTCTCCTGTGACTCGCTGCTAATGCGGCCGATCAGAGCGGCGGGTCTCCCCTGCTTGGTTAGCGGCAGCTCGTGTCCTCGGTTGCCGGATCCCGGCGTCGGGAGCGCAGACCCGCCCACATCGAAGCGGGGGGCTCGGGAGGGCTGCGTCGTGGCGGCGGGTGGGATGGGGGCGGAGGGCGTGGGCAGCGGCTGCCGTCTGTGGGGCAGGCCCGGCCGGTCCTCCTGGGAGCCGGGAGCGGGGTTCCGAGGACCGACTTCCTCCTCTTCGTCGGGGGAGCAGTGAGGATTCTCCCGTTTTCTCTCTGACCCGGGGAGAAAGTCCATAAAGGAAGCTCCGCAGGTGGCGACTGTGTCTCTGTGGGTCTCAGGAGGATCGTCAGTCTGAAGCGAGACCCGTCTCTGCAGACGCCGGGGACCAGGAGCAAGATGGTCTCCCCCACAGAGGGATGCGTTCTGTCATCCTCCCCCACACCCGACAGCCAGCAGGTGTGGGCAGGCCAGAGGCGACAGGGCACCGCGGTCGAGTCCCCAGGGGCACCCTCTGGCTGCGGACGGCCCCACGGCTTCCCACGGAGCCGCCCACTTGGGCACCCTGAGCCCGCGCCTCCTGGTGCCCCCTGGGGAGCCCCGTGTCGAAGGCCTGTTGGGACTCTCGAAGGGCGCAGGGGGAAGGGCCCGTCCCTAGAGGTCCCTGGACCCTGGGAGGAGAGTAAGTCATCACTCTTTCTTTCTGAAACATGATTTTTTGAGTTTTCAGTGACGACACATGCATTAGTTTCAGGTGTGCGGCCTGGTGACGAGACACACGCAACTTCCGCAGCGATCCCCCCAGTAAGCCGCCCCCCGACGCCCTGCACGGTCATCACCCTGTCATTGGCGACATTCCCCGTGTTACACTTCACGCCCCTGAGACTATTCTGGAACCACCACTTCGTACCTCTTTTTCATCCGCCCCAACACCCCTCCCGTCGGGCAGTCAGGAGCACGTTCTCGGTAACGAAGCGCTTGTTCCCGTCGTCGTTCATTTTATTTTATTTTTTATTTATTTTTTTAGATTCCGCGGACAAGTGAAGCCGCTCGGCCTTCTCTGTCTCACTTATTTACTTCGCATAATTCATTCCGGGTCCGCCCATGCTGTCGCAGACGGAGAAATTTCTTTTCCTTTTTTATGGCCGAATAACATTCCTTTACGCGCCCAGGCCGCGTCTTCCTTCTCCGTCCATCCCTCGACGGACACCGAGGCTGCTTCCCCACCTCGGCTGCCGTCAGCAACGCTGCGAAGGACCCCCGCAGCCAGCTTTCTGAGTTAGGGGTGTTGGTTTCTTCAGATCAACACCCAGAAATGGGATGAGCGGGGCATCCTTCGTCGTCGCTATCGGCTTTGTGTCACAGGCTCCTTGTCTTGTGTACGTGTCGCTACCCCGGCCTGTCTTCGTTTCCGTTTTCGTGAAACGCCGTTTCCCACCACCTCACGTTCAGTCTCTGGGTCTCTCCACACGGAGCGCATCTTCTAGGACGCACGTGGAGGTGCCTCGCTTTCCTGTTCACTCAGCCAACCTGGGTCGTCTGACGAGAGCACTAAAGCTCCTCGTCTGTCCTCCAGTCCTGAGTGATCGCTTTGCTGGGTCGCGGCGCAGGGCCCCGGTGTTTTATGGCTGCCGGTGCCTGCTGGCCCGCAGGGCTCTGCTGAGAAACCCGCTGACACCTTTATGGGCGCTCCCTGGGAGGGAACGGATGGCTTTTCTCTCGCTGCCTTCAGGATCCTCGCTTTGTCTTTAAGCCTTGGCGTTTTGCTGAGGATGTGCCTCGTTTGGGACTCTGGTCCTCCTGGGCTCGCGTGCCTGGTTCCTTTGCCCGCGTGGAGGCGTTTTCATCGTGATTTCTCCAAATCGGTCTTCTACCCCTCGCTCTCCCTCTTCTCCCTCTGGGACCCCGGGATGTGGGCGTCGCTGCGCTTGAGGCTGTCTCAGAGGCCCCCCACCTCTCCTCGTCGTTTTGGGTCCTTCCGTCCTCTTGCTGTTCTGATGGGTGTCTCCCGCGGCCTCACCTTCTAGGTGGCCGATTCGACGCTCTGCTTCCTCACGCCTCCTGTCGACTCCCTCTAACGCAGTCTTAATTTCAGCTCCTGTTTGCTTCCTTTCCGGCTGCTTCTGCTTTCCCTTTTCCGTCTCCGCTTTGATGGCCTCTGTCTGCTTGTTAAAGGTTTCACCGGGCTCGTCTTCTCTTCCCCGAAGTCCACTGCCCTCCCTTATCACCGGGTTTTGAACTCTGCGTCTGCGCGAGGGCTTGTC
Organism: Cynopterus sphinx; assembly: GCA_030015415.1. NCBI lineage: Eukaryota > Metazoa > Chordata > Mammalia > Chiroptera > Pteropodidae > Cynopterus > Cynopterus sphinx. Next base: position 1,959,412 of record CM057386.1, read on the forward strand.
TCCATTTTGCTGAGTTCTCCTTCTGGAGCTCTGTTCCGGCCTTTCATCTGGGGCGTCTTTCTTTGTCTCGTCATTGTGGCTGCCTCCTGGTGTTTGTGCTCTGTGTTAGGTACAGCTGCTGTGTCTCTCGGTCTTGGTAGAGAGGCCTTATGTAGGGAGTGTCCTGTGGGGCAGCCCCTCGGGTCAGCTGAACTGGGTGTCCCAGGTGCGTCCCCTGCGCGGGTTGTGGGTGCCCGCCTGTAGCTGAGCCTTGATTGACGTTTGCCCATCAAAGGGAGAGACTGGCCGTCGGGCTGATTTGTTGTGAGGACCGGCCACGGCTACAGTGGAGAGGCTGCCGACCCTACAGAGCAGGGTTGGCTCTAGCGGGCGCTGGCGTTTGTCCAGTCTGCTCTCGAGTGTGTAACTCGCGGAGGTGGTCGACTGGTGCTTTCGTGGGGCCTGAGGCTGGCCACCAGGTACGTCAGTTCTCGGAATACGCTTTGGTGCAGGCCAGGGTCAGCTGCTGCCTAGTCCCTGCGTGGGGCCACGTGGCACGAGATACGAAGTGGTCCGCGGACGGCTGCCGTTTGGGCTGGGCTCGCGTGCGTCTGGGAGAGGCTAAGCTGTAAACTGAGGCTGGCTGCCACTAGCGCTGGGCTTGGGGCCGCTTAGCAAAAGGTGTGGGGCACGCGGAGGCCAGGTGCTACTTGTTTGGGTTTTGTGAACTCTGAAGAGGTTTTAGGAAAGTCTGCAGCGTGAGCCCAAACAGGCTGTTTGTACGGAAAAGCCACGGGGAGCAGCGTGGGGGGGTCTGCAGGTTGGGTGGGCCGGGGTCTCAGGGAATCCCTGGGGCAGGGCGAACCGTGTGGCCAGGTTGATGGCCGCCTGCCTCCGCACGCGGGCAGTGGGGAGGGCTCGACGGAGGGACAGTGGCTTCTCCTACCAGTTCTGCACGGGAGAAGGCTGCCCCGCCAGGCCTCGCCCTGAAGCCGGACGATTTAATTCCCTCCTGTACGTCCCTGGCACCGGTCAGGCTGCTGCCCTGGCACTGGAGCTCAGAGCGAGTGAGTCCACCAGCAGGTAAGCCTGGGCGCAGGCCTCTAAGAGAAACTCCCGGGACGCCTGCGGCCCTCCGGCTCACTCGGCCAGTCTCCGCTGGTTTTCACACTAGAAGTGGCGAGGACTTCTCTTCCTGGCACCGGAGCCCTGGGACAGGGATCCGTGTGTGGGGCCGAGATCCTCACGCCTCCCGGGGGACCTCCGCAGCCGAGATTTCCCTCCCGACTTTTAACCCCCACGTGAGGGTGTGGGGCCAGGCTGTTTGGCATCTCTGGCCCTCCTAGCGGTCTCGAGGTGGCTTCCCCTGTGTGTCCTTCGCCGTTGGACTTCTGGGCAGCTTGGCCTGAGGTGATTCCCGGTGACGGTTGTTCTGTGGTTCAGTTGAGACTTGGCGGTGGTGGCGAGAGGCCAGCCCAGGGTGGGCCTGCCTGGCCATCCTGACTGGAAGTGAAAGTGAGCCGTCATCGTTTGGCCGGTGGGGAGTCTCGCCTCCGGTGCAACGTCTGTGAAGCCTGGTAAACGAAGCGCAGGGAAGTGAGGCGTGCCCGCACGAGCCCCGGGAGCTGGCGATGTTCTGTTTACCGCGGTGTCCCCAGGGCTTAGATCACCGTGGGCGCTCAGTGCATGTTTATCGAGTAGAAATAGTCTAGACGGTAACTGCTCCCATCAAAACATCGCTATGGGGGTTCGGTGGCCACACGTCTTATTCCCGAAGGAGCCAGGGGCCGTCGCCTGGTATCGGGGTGATGGCAGCACCGTCAAGGAGAAGGCACGCCCATAGGACAAGGAAAGGGGTCTGCAAGAGCGAGAGCCCAACCCCTCTGGGCCCTCTGGGCCTGTCAGGGTTCTCTGTTTCATGGATTTGTTTCGATCCTTTTTTCCTTTATCATTTAATCACTTTTTCCGGAACAGTCTTTTGCTTTGAGCTTTCGCAATTCGTGCCTCTGATTCGGGAGCTGACTTCCCTGTCTGCAAAGCCAGACAAAGCACGAGGAAGCCTCGACTGCGAAAAGAGCCCGAAAGTTGAGTTTTCATCAGAGAAAACTTGTTATATTGATTGGGGCACGGGTGAGAGGGGCGAGGGGGAGCGGAAAACAGCCAGGAGCTCCCATTTCTGTGTGATTCTAATCAACTCGGAGGTTTAGTTCTCTGTTTCATTACACGAGGGAAAAAAGAAGGCGCTTCGCACCCCACCCCACCGCCTAGCACACCTGCAGGTAATATCTCTAGCTTTCCGAGCCTTTATTTTTTTTTAGCTATTTTTCTTATTAAACTTGCAGTGGGCGAATCTCCACTGGCCTATTGATTTGGGTATTAGACTGTGTATCAAAGATATGAAAATACAAATTGTTGTCTCAGAGAGGAATGATGGCCTTCATATCGTGTCTGTCTCCAGGGTTCGGAGTGTCCCCCGGGGTTCTCGGGTGAATCGAATCGGAACAAGGGCACCTTCCCGGCAGCTGTGGAGAGAGTGGGTTCTCTGGGCCGATTCTGAGCAAGCCCTTGGCGTTGTCTCGGAGGGACCCAGAGTTTGGGTTCCCGGGGGGCTGGGCACCAATCCTGCTTCAACGGCATGGCCTTCACCAAAGCCTGGGGGACCGGAGCAGCAGAAATGACTCCAGCTTGATGTCTCTTGGCCTCGTAGCCCCGCAAACATCCTCCCCACCACCCCTACTCATGCTTCAAGATTCGGCTCAAGTGCTGCCTTTGCAGAGGAAGCCTCCCTGGACCCTCCCTACCCGCCCCTCAATTAAGCTTTTCCCCTGTATCCCCGTAGAACCTCGACCTCCCTCATCATGATGTTGTTGGTGACGATGATAGTAACGAGGATGGAGGCTGATGGCCGTGTTGACGGTAAGACAGATGCCATTTCCCGAGCCCGTGCCCCCTGCCGGGAATTCACGCGTACCAGCTGCAAGGGAGTCACTGGGCCACCCTCGCCTTGATGGGAAGACGTGGAGGCCCTAGGACCAGACACGCGGCTGATGTCTACAGCTGGCTCCTGGCCGCTCGCAGCTGGGGCCAGGCTGGGGCTCTGAACCCAGGTGTTCTGACTCCAGAGCCTTCCTCGTCCTTCACCTGTCACAGGTGCTTGTCCTCCCAAGCAGCCCAAGTTCCTGGAAGAAAGACCCGGGGCTTGCTGGCGTCTCCGTGCCCACAGCGCCTAGGGTGTTGGTGTTGGGAGTGTCGGGAGCGGGACCCGGCACCCCGAGACGGACACGGAGCTGTTTACATCAGACTCTCTTCTCCCAAGCCCATCTTTTGCTGCGTCAAGACTAATGGCTCCCGTAAACAGTATTGATCTCGTGAACAGCCAGCCGCCCCGGCAGAGGGCCTGCGAGGGGCCCGGCTCGGGGTCTCGGCTGCTGCTCCCCGGCCCAGCACGGACCTTCGGCAGCCTCGTCCCGTTCGTCAGCCGTGGAGTGAGTGGTGCGTTGCTGTTAGAAACACGCCTCTGTCTGCAGCGTCAGGGTCTTACGGGGGTTGGAGGGCTTTCTCTGGGGCCGGGGCTGTGAGCTGGAGGCCACGGCTGATGCCCAGCGTCCCGGTTCGCGAAGGGTCAGGCTGCAGGTTAGTGACAGGAACCCGGCTCCCGGTGACGCCGGCACAGAGGGTGACCGTTTCCTGGGACTGGGGGCTGGAGGGTGGTCTCCAGAGGCTCAGGTTCGGTCGCTTTCTCTCTGTAGCGCTCACTGGCTCTGTCGTTGCTTAATTCACGCCACGCCTTGGCCTCAGTTTCTCCAACCACCGAGGGACTGTGTGTCTCCCTCGTTGCCTTCCCCAGCTCTAGACTTAACATCATCCCACCCAGCAGAGACGAAAGGGAGAAAGAGAGCGTCTCCAGCCAGCGTCGGGGGAAAGGGAATCTGCGCTGGTCTCCGGCTGGGCCGGGTCTGGGCAGCGATCGCCGTCTGTAGGGGACGGGGAAGGGGGTGACTATGAATAGCCAGGCCTGTGTCCGGTGCCCGTTCTTTGGCCTGTGGGGTAGGGCGGCGTGATTGACAGCCCCTCCAGGGCTCACGGAGGAGAGGATGGGCATCCTGCGGTGGAAGCAGTTTGCTTTTGTGGGGTGGAAGGGCTGCGGGGCAGAAAAACAACTGATGCCCCCCGTGGGGACCCCGGAGGGGCCGCAGAGCTGGTCCTGCCAGCCAGACCTCAGTCCTGGCGTCCGAGCCTCCTGCATGGTGACGCTCGGGCGGCTGCCGAAGACTCCTCTCCCCTTTAGCGGGAGGACCTGGGCCCTCCCGATCCCCTCCCCCTCTCTGGCCCACTGCCCGAGGGATAGCTACGTAAGGTGGCAGGGCCGGGTCCTGAGCGGGCCCTCCGGGTGACAGGAGGCTGTCGGGTTCATGTTTAAACATTTTTAAATTATTCTTGAGATCGCTGTGGAGTCTCGTGCCTTGTCTGCGATCGCTCAGAGAGGCCACGTGTGCCCTTCGCCCAGTGGCCCCCAGCGCGGACACCTTGTAATGATATCGCCATCGGGACGATGAAACTGACACAGGAATAAAGTCAAAAAAGCTCCGGAAGTGCGACTTTTTGCAAGTGGGTGTGTTTTTTTAACTTTTTTTTTTAACATCCGGGGCTGGGGGGCCAGAACTCCAAAGTGAGGCGACTTGACCGTGAAAACCGGCAGGGACAGCGGCCCCGACGTTCCAAACGGGCTAGATCCTGGTGTGGGAAGCTCAGGGTGCAGCGAGCTTACCGGGGACTGTGAGACGGCGCTGAGTCTGTCCGTGGCGGTCAGCGCCGGGCTCGGGTCCGTCCTCGACGTGGTGCCCTGCGTTCCCCAGACGGTCCCCTCTCCTTCCTGGCGCCGGAGGGACCGTCGCTGTCACAGAGCGGCTCCTGGGGAGTCTCCGTTTCCCCCTTTGCGGTTCTTGCAGACGGTCCGCTCGGCACACAGGGCCAAGCCCAGGCCGATGAAGCCACCCTGGCGTCCCCGTTGTCCCTCCACTCAGAGCTGATATTCGAAATCTTTAACCACCTGCGTGGCAGGGACCCGTGGAATCAGAGTGCAAGGGCCCCGCTCTGCCGGTCGTTAACCCTGTGGTCGTTGGTCTGTGGGGCGATCTGGGGTGCTCACAGGGACTCCTGGGACGAGAATGGAGTTATTTTAGTGTCGTACCAGCCAACCGAGGTTCATCGGTGTCCCCCTCCCCTCATCCCGAACACTCTCCCGGGAGCTCATCTGTGTCAGGGACCACGAGTGCGGCTCCGTCGCCCTTGGACCTGGTGCCCATCGCCGTGAGCAGGTGCCCGCTGACTGGGTGCAGCACAGACAGGGCGGGGTGTCCGCCAGCCACAGAACGGGACCGCCGGTGTGGGAAAGAGGACCACAGGGACCCTTCAGGGACCCAAGGGGTGGAGAGGGGAAGGGCGGTCGGTGCCGTCTAAGCCCTGTTAGTGCGCTGTGCCAGGACTCCGGGTCGCGACGCGCCTTCTCCTCCGAGGCCACCTCCAGAAAGGCCCTGGGGTCCACCTGCCTCTTCCTGCCGTCCCCAGCCTCCCGGCACCAGTTCACGGATCAGCGGGCCTGGGGCATTTCCCCCGGGACGTGACTTCTGCTGGGAGCATCTGGCGACACCTTTAATTTGGTTTGGTCCCTCCTTTTCCCGAGGAACTCGGTGACGGGAGCAGATGGCGGTGAGCACGGGCAGGTGGATGCTGAGGAAAGGGGCCCGGTTTGCCCTTGGATTCTCAGACTCCTGTCCTCTGCCGAAGAAGGCTCCCGAGGTCCGGGACTCGTGGGTCGCAGGTGTCTCTCTGGGAGAGTCACAGCTTCTCCATTCGGCGTGTTCCAGCTCTACCTCCCGACCTCAAGCAGGACCAGGTCCGCTGCAGACGCCCCCAAACTCCTTCACCTGCTCAACGAGCGTGTATGGAAGGTCAACCGTGTGCCAGGCGCGTTCCCGAGCCCTGGGAATGCAGCAGTGAACGAGGGAAATGGGGAAGCGTGAAGGGGGTCAAGAGGGACGAACCTCCAGTTAGAAAACGAATCTCGGAGACGTGGTGTTCGCAGAGGGGATGTCGTCAACGCTACTGCGAGGACTTCGCGCGGTGGCCGTGGGCCACCAGGCTCACCGTGGCGGTCCCTTCGTAAGGTGCATCCGCGTCGAATCACCAGGTCGCACTAATGTGATATTGTGCGTCGACTGTAAGTAAAAATCCATCCACCCACCCATCCACCCACCCACCCACCCATCCACCCACCCATCCACCCATCCATCCACCATCCACCCATCCATCCACCCATCCACCATCCATCCACCCATCCACCCATCCACCAGCCACCCACCCACCCACCATCCACCCATCCACCCACCCATCATCCACCCATCCACCCACCCACCAGCCACCCGTCCACCCACCATCCATCCATCCATCCATCCACCCATCCATCCATCCACCCACCCACCCACCCATCCACCATCCATCCATCCACCCACCCACCCACCCACCCATCCACCATCCATCCACCCATCCATCTACCCATCCACCCACCCACCCACTCATCCATCCATCCATCCACCCATCCACCCACCCATCCATCCATCCATCAGCAACGCGTGCCTTTCACGCAGCCCACGCGCTAGTCACTCTGCCCACTGATCATGGGTGACACTTCTCATCGCCACTTCATGTCAGCAGCGCTGGGGACACGGGCGAGTTCCTGCCCTCCGGGGGCTTGTGTTCCAGGGCTGGTGCGGGTCCGCCCCGGGCGCGTGTGTCCGTTCAGGATCCCGTTCACGAGCCACAGGAATGGACACAGCTCAGCTCGGCTCCAGCAAGAGGCAGGTCCCTGGAGCTGCTGCGGGGGCAGGGGTGGGGGCGGGGTAAGCAGCCGGCGCAGTGGGTCACCTGATGCCCGGCCCACTGCCCCTCGCCCGTCTCCTGGACGTGTGTTTGAGAACTTAACCAACCCTATGCAGCTCAGCCCGGGAACAGCGGGGCCTGTGAGCCGCTGCGACCTCTGTGTCGCCTTCGGAAGGCTGCCATGGGCCGCCGTGAGCCGCCTCACGGAAGACACGCGATGGGACGAGGCTTAGGAATGGGAGCCATAGGAGTTCGAGAAAATCGAGGGGCAGGACATAGAAAAAGAACATTCTCGGGGCCAGAAGGAATCACCTTCCTATCCAGGCACATACAGTCCCGTCGCCCCAGAAATGCCCCATGGGGCGAAGCCCTCCCCCGGCCTCATCTCTGGCGAGGGGCATCCGCTCTCCCTCTCCCTGGCTTTGCTTGTTTATATAAATCCTAGAATCCGTCCGCCTGTCTGTGCCTTTCAAGTCCCCACCGGGGCTTTGATCGGAATTGCACTAAGTGCCCAGATCACTTGGGGAGAGACTCGGTCCCCTTCCTCCGCCGTGTCTTCCCTCCCGCGGGCGCAGGATGTCGCTGCGGTCGTCCGCCGGCGTGTTGGGGTTCGTGCGTACGTTTCCCGCACGAGCCTGCGTTCGGTGGACGGCCACGGAGCTCCCGCACCTGCTGTGTTTGAACGTTTTGCTTCCCAGTGGACTCATATCTGGAGGACAGAAATACGGGGGATCTGTATGTGTTTGAATCACGCGATTTCACAAACTCATCAGTTCTGCTTTTTGGTTTTGTTTTGTAGATTCCGTTGGGATTCCTGCGCAGACAGACCGTCGTGCTTCCCATAAACAGAGACGATTTTTGTTTCTTCTTTTTCAGTCTCTGTGCTTTCCTGGTTTCGGTCTTCTTGCCCGAGATAGAATTTCCCGGATAACGGAGAATAAGAAGGGCGTGAGTGAACGCCCTTTCGTGGTCCTCCGGCCTCGGATGGAAGCGCGCAGTCACGGTCCACGCTAAACGTACCGCTCGCCGTAAAGTGCGCGCACGCGCGTGTTTGCTGAGGCTTCTGGATCATAGATGGAGGGGGAGTTTTCTCGATCGGTTTATATAAATGTGATATTTTTATTATTTTTCTTTGTTAACATGAATTCTACAATGATTTTCCAATGCTGAACCTGCTTTGTCTTCTTGGGGAAAACGACATCGCGTCGTGAGGTGTCATTCCTTTTTCTATCTATTGAAAATATATCGCTTTTTGTACATATTCCTTGACTCGCTGATGCTTTGAGGAGGCCTTTTGTGTCTACGTCCACGAGGGATGTGAGTCTGGAACTTCGTCCTGGCCCCCCATCCTGATTTGGGTGTCGGGGTAACTGTGGCCTCGCGGGGAGAGTTAGAAGCCGTTCTCCCCTCTGCTCTGGAGGAATCTGTGAAGACTCCTCTTTACATGTTTGTCAGAAATCACCCGGGATCTCTCAGGGCTCAGAATTTTCTTTTTCGGAAGGTGCAAGCTGTAATTCCAGTTTCTTCTAGACAGGGCTGTCCAGGCTGCCCGTCTTTCCCTCGGGTGAGTTCGCTGGTTTGTGGCTTTTAGGACGTCAGCAGTTTCCTTTGCCGTCGGTCGGGTTGATGGGCGCGGCGGCGCTCACGGGTTCCTCCGCGAAACGTTTAATGCCCGTGTGGCCTGCGCTGATATCCTCTCTTTTATTCCTAATAATGGTAATTTGTGTCTTTTCTGCTTCTTTGAGAGCCTGGTTATAGACTAGTCAATTTTATTGATATTTGCAAAGAACCGACTTTTGTTTTCATCGATTTCTCTGTTTTTCTGTTTTTAATTTTATTGATTTTCACCCTTATTATGATTATCATTGTGCCTTTCCTTCTATCGGTTTTGGGTTTACTTCCCTCTTCTCTTTTAGCTTTTCCAAAAAAAAAAAAAAAGAAAAAAAGAGAAGAAAACCAGGTTATTAATATGAGGCCTTTATCTTTAAAAATATAAGTATTTAACTCCGTAAATTTCTCTCTCGGCGTGTCTTGAGCTGCGTTCCATAAATCTGATGTGTTGTATTTTATTTTTGTTCAATTATTTGTCCGAAGGATTTTTTAATTTCCTTGAAATTTCCCTCGGACCCAGGGAGTTAGAAGTGTGTTGTTTAGAGTGTCTGAGTTCTTCAGGGGGTCTTTGTTATCGATTCCTGCTTTCGTTCCGAGACGTTTGGGTTTTGAGTCTCGGGCCCTGCAGCTGGATGCAGAAACTGGGGCTCTCTTCTGAGACGGTATCTTGGTACCTGCAAGCAAAGACCTTGGACATATCCGGATACTCGGACCAGCAGTTCCACTTCTCGGCTTCGATCTTAAGAAATATCCACAACTGCGCGTCGAAACGCGTGCCATCCTTCAGGTTCGAAAAAGACCCGAGCACCAAGCCATGGGAGGCTGGTCAGCCGCATGGCAGCTGATGGTTGATGTGTCACAGGGTCCCCGAGCCCCGGCCGTGGCCTGGGAGGCCCGTGGCCTGTGAGGCCCCGGGCCGCAGGGCAGGAGGGGCGCGGCGGGCCGGCCAGGGAAGCCTCCTCTGCGTCTGCAGCCGCTCCCCGCGCCGGCCTCACCGCCTCGGCCCCACCTCGGACCCTCAGGGTCAGCATCCCGGAGGAGCGCTGGTTCCTGGGGCCGCAGAGGTCGGGGACGCGGACGTATAGTCTTTGGTCGTGTCAGCCCCCGCACTGGGAAGCGGCTTCACCGAGTTAGCGAATTTTTCCCGCCTCGCTTGCTTGCTGAGGTTCCTCCGGAGCCTGGCTCAGGGCTGGCGCACGGCAGAGACTCAGAGACGCGCGAGAGGATGAGCGATTAGGAGGAGAGCACGCTTACCTGCCTCGCTGCTGTCATGCGCGCACGGCGTGTGGTGGACGCGCGCCAGGTGTGCACGTGCACGTACGTGGGTGCGCGTTCGCGCGCGCGTGTGCGCATCCGTACCTGCGTGATGGACGCCTGGTCTCCCTTTTGGGTCCTTCTGTCCTTACGGGAGGTGCACCCTTACTTCTCGCCCCTTCTTCGCCCGGCATCTCACTCCGGATCCGTTCCAGCCGACACCCGACGCTCCCTCCGCACTTGTGGGGCCCGTCCTGTTTGGGGGGGCCGTGTACGTCACCATTTGGGTCACCCATTGTGATGTCCTCACGATTAGCAGGTCCAGGCTACCCCCGTTCTCTGACAGACAAATGTGGATTTCCCGAAGGCCCCGATGAGCTGACTGTCGGTGAGCCGATGGCAGAGCTGGGTCTGGGGCCCGGCTACCTGGCTCCCAGCTCAGTGTCCTTCTCCTGGCCAGCCTGTCCCTGCACCTGTGCTGCTGGAGATAAGGACTCCGGAGCGTCCGGGGCGCCCGGCCGGACGTGTCTAGCTTTCCAGCACCACGTGAAATGCCCCATGGCCTTGCGTTCCTGCTCGTTCTTACATTCCCCAAATACCAAAAGGGCACAGCCTGCCGGAGCAGCTAATAGCCTGAAAAATGTCATTGCTTTTCAAAAACATCGGACAACTGGGCCACGGGTGCCTTGCCTCACTCTAGCTTTTATGAAACAACGAAAACGCACGCAGAGACCCTCGGCACCCTTCGGTGGAAACGGAGTGGGTTTGGGTGGCCTGGCGATCTGGCTCTGCCACGGCGTGAGCTCAGGTGGGGTACAGACTCTCAGAGCGTCGCTCGTCTCCCCCGTGAAATACGGCCGAGTGGGCAGAGGGCGGGATCGCGCGCGACAGGGTGGGCACCCCGTGCCGGGCAGACAGTCAAGGCCCAGGAGGGACTTGTTGGCGACATCTGGTCGACGGCCATGCTCTGCGTCCCTCTAAGCGTCCCACTTTCGAGGGAAGAGCACGCCACTGGGGTCAAGGTGAGCTCTGTGCGACTCGCGCCTGCCTCCCCTCTCTCGCTTGCCTCCCCCTCGCCTTTTCTCCCCTCTCCGACCCCCTGCGCGTGTCAGCGGGCCCCGCTGACGGGCGAGAGCTGGCGGCGTCTCTGGCCTCACTCGGGGATGGCGTAGGGGGAGAGAGAAAGGGGCCTCTTACCTGAGCCGGGTCCGCTCAGCAGGACCTCTGCCCACTTAGAACCGCCCGACCGTGGAAGTCGTCGCCGGATGTCGTTAAAGGAAACTGACATTTGAGGGATTTCCTCTGGGGCCCGGACACTGGGGGACCCCTTGACCCTGACGGGGACTTTCAGAAGCTCGTTGACCCTGCCCAGCACCGGCCGAGGCTCAGCGGGGAGGGATGTGTGGACCCCGGGGGCCCAGCCGCCCTCGCCAGGCGCCCAGCCATGCCTGCCGTCGTCCCCGTGCCCGGGGCCTCCCCCCGTGCCCACGGCACTTTCTCCTCTGTAGACAGCGCGTCGGGCTCCTCTCCGCTCTCCTGCCGGGCTGGGGCCACCCTCGTGGCCGGGCAGTCTCTCCCTGCGGGAAGGGAGGACGAGTTCATCTGAATCCCGAAAGGACGGTCACGTGGTGCGGAGGAAAGCAGCTCCCAGCCACCCAGCCACGCAGCCGCACCTGAGACCTGCCCCCTCCAGGGCCCACGCGGCCGCGGGGCTCCGTTCCGGAGGCTGGACAGGTGAGCGGCCTGGGTGTGAGCGGCTTCCCCGCACCCCCTGCCTCAGAAACAAAGAGAAACGAGGAGGCTTGTTGTTGTTGTTTCCCTCGTCCATGCAAAATCAGCCCGAATCGGAACTGCTGGCCTGGGTTGTGTGTTTGGCAAATGTTTCGTGAGTCGCGACCGTGGGCCAGGCTCGTTTCCAGGGGCCGGCGAGAAGCTGGGGCAAAGCCGTGACGTCTGCGCCCCTACGGAGCCTGCGTTCTCGGGGTCCATCCAGGAACAGAGCTGGTGGAGGGCAGTCGCCGGCTTCCGGGCCAAAGGGTTCTTTTCTTGGTCTGACTTCGGAGCAGGGCTTGGGGCACAGCGTTCTCTCTGTCCCTCCCTCCCTCCCTCCCTCCCTCCCTTTCTCCCTCTCTCCCCCTCTCCCTCTCTCCCCTCCTCTCCCTCGCCGGCTAGGGAGGCCCCACATTCACAGCCACAGCTCTCCTCTGCTCTCCTCCCTTTCCTTGCTCCCTAACGACCTCAGCAGCTGCGGACACCGTGCACCACAGGCTTTTCTCGCGCGGGAACAGAAGGTGACATGTTAATGTGATTTGATTTGGGTCCCGGTTGGATGAAGAGGACCTTTTGTTTCCCTCCTCTCATCCTCAGGTCGGCAACTGGTAATTACACTGAGCCCTGGAAAGTGACCTTTGGGGAGGGGGGGCGTTCCTGAGACTATAACACGTCTTAATATGGGCACGAGGTACATAAGCGAGGAAAGAGCCGTTAGACCAAGAAGCGCCCAGAAAACCCTCCGACGAGGGCCCTTGAAGGAGAGGGGATTTGCCTTTGCTTTTGGTGGAAAACGGAAAGGAGCCACCGCGGCTCTGAAAACGGGCCGCTTGGGCAGAGTCGTTCACCCCCCGCAGCCCAGGTGCCCACGGGACAAGGGGGTTCACCCCGACTCCCAGGCCAGGACGGGGCTTCCTGCCCCAAATCTCCCAACGTCTGCCCCACCTGGCCCAAAGGGGGTGAGGAAGAGTCGCTTCGCTCCGCTCCGTGGGGCGAACCTGGGCGCCTCCCACCTCTGGGCCAGGTGTGGATGGCGACACCACGGGCCGGGCCGGGGTGCACGGAAGGGGACGGAAGGCCGGCCTGCAGCGGGCAGGGCCGGGTCCACCCCAGGTCTGACGCCGTCCGTGCCAGGAGCCAGGCTCCAGAGAGGAGGGGAGACGCGGAGGGGGAGCCTTGGGGGCGCTGGGATTTACTCCGCGTGTGACTTGGAGCAGGCTCCGTGTCCGAATCCGCACAGTGGGGATAGGATCTCCTAGGGCTGTCGGGAGGAGCCACCGAAGTTACGGCCGTCGGAAGCTGGGGCGAGAGCGATGGGTGCTCACCCAGCGCAGGGTGGTACCACGATGTCTCGGCCCCTCCCCTACGCCCCCCAGCCCGGTCCCGGACGGTCTCCCAGCCACCCAGAGCCAGGGGCAGCCGAGGCTGGGGCGCGGCGACGACGCGGCTCCGCAAGCCTGCAGTGCTGGGTCCCTCTCTGAGAACCCCCACCCACCCAGGCTTGCCTCAGGCGTGGGTGAAGCCCCCCCTCCGCCCCCACTGAGAGCTGCAGCCCCGCCCGGGGCCTGGTCCCGCCTTTGCTCTCGGACCTGGGGCAGGGCAGACCTGACGCCCCCCGTTCCTCAGAGTCCCCGTCTGGGAGACCGGGATACAAATGCCCCCGGCAGACCTCGCGGACAGAGAATCAGGTCCGAGCCGGGAGACACAGCAAAGCGCTGTGTGGTGCGAGGTGCCAGGGCCCTTTATGTAACCTCGACGTCCGCGTTGCGAAAGGAGCCCGCTCGTTGGGACACGTTTAGCGAACACGGACTGGAGAAGGAGGAGGACAAAATGGCCCCTAAGCCCATCGCCCAGCGAGAGGTGCTGCAGGTCACCTGCCGCTGTCGTCCTAAGGTCTGCGTCTCTCTCCTGAAGCGGGACAGCACGCTGAGCCCGTTCGCAATGTGATTCTCCACAAAAGGCGCAGCCGGCGGGCCTGCCTTCCTGCGTTTAGGGCCAGCGAGGCGTCTGGAAGGAGGTCGTCCGTCTCCTCTGCCGTCCAGAGAGCAGGTGTGGACAGCTGGGCTCCGCTCGGCAGCCCCTGCCCCCCCGGGGGGGAAGGGCTGAGCAGAAGGGTTATAGGGTCAGACCCTTGGTGCGTGCGGGGGGAGAAGGAATCTGCCTGCCCCATAGGGGAGGGCCCCTGGGAGGTAGGGGTGGGTGGTGACAGGGGGACCAGGGCTGACCCGGGAGCCAGGAGCTGCCTGCCTCTCTGGGGTGGCGGTGACGTGGGAGGAAAATGTCCCGCCCTCTCGCAAGCCCGATTCTAGGGAGGCCTGGGCCAAGCTGGGCACCGGAGGAGCAATCTCGTGCCCTCCCCCTCCCCACCCCCGTCTGGGGGCCTCTACAGGGTCTAGGCCGGAAGGGATGCAGCGACTGAGCATCTTCCCGGCCGGGAGTCGCCCAGGTGTATTGGTGGACGACGGCCACGGCGGCGACGGACCGAGCCATGTCTAGAATGTTCTCCACGCGGGGAGCCAGGTTGGCCAGCTGGTCCCCCCGCTGCGGATTCCTGGGAAATCAGTAGTTGAGGCGGAGAGTCTGACGGTTCTAGCTGTGGGGGTGAAGGGCCGAGGGACTAGGAAAGGGGAAGTGCCGTCGCTCTGCGCCGTGGGTGGGGGACGGGCTCGACTCGGAAGGAAGGAGTTTTGCAGAAGGAATTCGGGAAGGAACCTGAGGCGACATCATTCTGGAGTCCGCGGTGGCCACCGGACGAGCTCCGCAGGAGGCGCGTCCTTTGGAACATCGGGGCAGCGTGCAGAAGGGGCCATTTGGACCCGGGCCTCGGCGGGCGTGACCCCCGGCACGAGAGTCCTGGCTCCGCTCGTGTCCCGTCCTGGGTTTGCAGGGTCTTACGGAGCCCGCGAGCCCCTGGATGCTTCCAGTAAACGGATCCACGTCGGTGCAGGCGGCCAGGGCCGTGTCCTGTCCCCTGCCACCAGCAGGTGCAGGCGTCAGCTCACCTGATCCTCGTGGGGCGCATGGGGCAAGCGGAGAGGAACTGTGACGCCCGTTTTGCAGGTGACCAGGCCGAGTCCTGAAGAGACGAGGCCGCCTGTTCGAGCCTGCTCGGTGGTGCTGCCGGCGCGGACCCCAGGCCCCCTTCGTGCCGGGCCTTCCCCTCTCGCTTTGCTTCTCAGCGGACCTGCTAGGGCCAGGACACAGGAGAAGCCCCCGACCCCCGCCCCCGCTTTCCGCAGAAAAGAAAACCAAAGACGGATGGATGGTCCGAGCAGGCAGCCAGCGCCCGGGGTCTGTTTGAACCGAGTGACAGTTTGCCCGTTACCGTGATGGAAGGGAGGCCCGCGTGGCAGCGCCAAGTCGTCGAAGCGGCCGCCGCGGCGTCTGAAACGAGTGGCCTTTAAATCTCCCCCGGAATGGCCCGGAGGCGCGTCGGAGAGGCAGGGCTGGCGCGTGGCCTCCCCCCCCTGTGATCCCTTCGTTGTCATGACGAACCCGGAGAAGTCGGCTCCCCGGGGTGGGGGGGAGCTGTCTCCTGCGGGTTCCAGGGCTTTCCGCGCCCACGATGCGTCTCTCGGGGCGTCCGGGAACGTCGGCCATAAACGCACGTCGTGGGGGAGGCGTCCGCGAGGACTCAGGATGGAGTGAAATCCCTCTGAGGCTTAGGAAATAGAAAACGAGCGAGACGCCGGGCTATCGATTTTCTCGCCCTCGTCGCCGAAGAGATCCTTCCTGGAGGGTTTGCACAAATGGCCCCATAAAGTCACAAGCGGCGTGTCGGGTCGCTGTGGCCCGCCCCGATCCCAAGTGCACACGGCGGACGATGGCCGGACCTGCCGGGGTGGGGAGGAGCTCGCGCGTGGGTCGCGGACCCCGGTGTCCCTCGCAGGTGCGAACGCTGGGGAGCAGGGCGTCTGGGGGGTGTCCCTGGGGTCACAGAGCGAGTCGGAGACGGAGATGACATTAGAGCTCAGAGCCTTGGGTGGCTCCGCGCAGGATGTGGGGCCGACACGGCAGCCGCTGCCCCCAGGCCAGGCCAGACAGAGCCTCCGTGGGAGCAGGGGACTCAGCGCTGAAGGAGGCGCCCACCCTCCCACGCGGCGTCCGTGGGCTCGGGGACACGTGCCGCCGGCTCTGACACAGGAGGGCCTCTCGGGAGCGAGTCTCCCTGGGCTCAGAGAGGGGGTTTCGTGGGATCGACAAGCTGGGGACCGGATGGGCTCCCTCGGGCGCCTGCCCAGACCACGGACGAGGCCCCGGGGCCAGGCAGCACGCCCGGGCCTCCGTGGGCTCCGGCACCTGAGTTGTGGGTGCCGGCAGGGGTCCCCGTGACGACCGGTGACGCAGGGACGACCTGCATCTGAAGAGAGTCCTTATCCTTGTCCAGCAGGTCGCGGTGACGGGGACTTTGTGTCTCAGCATCCGGGGACGGGGGGAAGGCGGGGGAGGCGGCCTTCTCCCCTGGCAGGGGCCCTTCAGTAGCTGACCCAGGGCTCTCCCAAGGGAGCCCGTGCCAGACCAGGGGTGGGACGCACCCCACCCCTCACCCCTCACCCGCTGCCCTCATTTCTTGGGGGTTTCAGAGTCAGCTGACAGGGTTGATGGAGCACCGGCGTCCTCGGTGCTGGGGACGGCACCCTCAGCCCACGCGTCCACAGTCCGCCTGTCACTCACGGGCTCACGGTCTCCTGCGGGGGAGAGGGGGACAGCAGGACACACAGCAGCGAGAGCTTCTCAGATCCCAGACCTGGTGGCCTGGGGAGGGGCGTGTCACAGGAGGCCTCATCCTGCGACTTAAACTAAGAACGAGCCGGAGACCAGAGGGGCCGGAGTGAGCTGGGGACAGGGGGGAGGTCGAAGGGGCCCAGGGGAGAGGGGAGCGCGGAGCGCTGGCCTCTCGTCTGTCTCCTCGGGGGTCGCCAGCGCCAATTCCCTAGAGGAGCTCGCCCCTAGAGGAGCTGCTGGTTTCGGGGTTAGTGAGGCGAGCACAGGACATTCCCGGGGGCAGAGGGCGTTCGGGGGGGAGCACCTTGGAATAACCAGATGGCCGGGGCGCAGCCCTCCACGTGGGGTCACGGTTCTGACGACGCGGCCTCGAGGGTGCTGTGGCTCCGTTTTCCTCACGTGTCGGGGGACCATGGTGTGACCCCGTCCTCCTGGGCGGCGTGAGGCTTGGGCCCACTAGGGCACCCTACACAGGCCCAGCGTGGGGCACGCGCCGGGCACGTCCGCGGGGCGACTCGTTACGTCTCATGGAGAATGGCGACTACTAAGGGGGTTTCTTGGGGGAGGATCTTGGCTCTGTCTCTGGAGACCAAGGCGAGGGCGGTTTGGCTCAGGGGCCCCGTGAAAACGCTCCCCTCCTGGCTCTGCCCGCGTGGCACATCCCTCCCCGAGATGCCACTGAGACATCCGTCTGCCGCTGCTCCCCGTAAGGACACGCGGCGGGCACCACCCCCCCCCCCATTTCTAAAGCGCCCGGCACTGTCAAGGCCACACACACCTGTCGCCTCGCCAAACCAGCCCTGTGACCCCCAGCTCCTCCCCGAGACGCGCCGGCCAAGGCCGAGGGGCTGAGGCCGGAGCGGACGCCCCCCAAACTGTCGTGGGATTGGGTTGACTCGGATCGGAACGGGGCAGGTTTCAGACCCGGAGGCAGAGCACCGCGCCACCCCGGCCTCTCAGCGCCAGGATCACCCTTTTCGGCTTCGCTTCGTCGGCCGGCGGGCGGCCTGGATGCCACGCCAGGGCTGGGTGGAGCCGTCGGCCCCGGGGACCACACGCTTACAGCATCCCTCGCCCGCGGGCCAAGCTTCCGGCCCCCCCAAGGGCCAGCAGGAGCGCCCACAGCCCCCCACCCCGGCCCCCGCCCTGCCGCCATCTGCCGGGCCGCGCGCTGGCCTCGCTGTGCCCGGGAGTGGGCACCGCGCCACGGCCCGCACCGGCCTGCACGCCGGGCGAGCATGTGTGAGCCCTGCGTGTGTCGCGCGGCCACGCGCGTGACTGGCAGGCGGGTGGGGGCGCAGGCCCGGGTGAGGCTGCGGGCGGGGCGCGCACTTCCACAGCTGCCCGGGTGGACCCCCGGCCGGATCGGGTGGCCGCTGCCGAGTCAGCTGTGGGCACGCGTGGAGGGGTCAGGGGCCCTCTGCCGCCGAGAAAGCCTCGCGTTGGGGACAAAGGGGTGGCGTGCGTTCCCTGACACGCGCTGCGTGCCCGGCGCGATGCCGAGCACTGTCCTGGAGTCCTCGCCGCACCCCGTGAGGTCGGGGATGCCATCACCCGTCTGTGACGAGGAGGCGGGGCCTAGCGCAGGCCGTTGGTCGCCTGAAGTGTCCCTGGCGCTGCGTCGAGGCTGGGACTCAGCCCCAAGCCTACCGGCCTCCCAACGCCAGCTTCGGTCCCCTGGCGGGCCGCACCCCGCTGCGCTGCTCCCCACGCGGGGGGCGCCCCCGGGCTGCCCGTGGCCTGCGTGTCCTTCAGTGGCATCGATGGAGCAGCGACTGTTTGCCTGATCGTGCTGGACACTGGGTGGGGCGTGAAGGACACCGACAACCTCTCGGCCACTTACGGTCTCACTGGGAGGGTCCGCACGAGCTGGGACAAGGCGGAGCCCCTAGACTCAAGTCCCCAGGAGAGCTCCGAAGTCCCTGCCCCGGCCCCCGGCGTCCTGAACCCACGTCTCTAGGCGAGGGTGCTGGGCTCCACCAGTCGCAGGTCCTGGCGAATCCTGATGGGATGGGGGGTCCACGGGGCTCACGCTCAGAGGAGGAAACCATTTCTGGAGCTGGGTGTGGTCTGGGAGGGCTTTCTGGAGGAGGAGAGCTCAAGCCTGAGGGTGCGCGTGGGGGGGGGCAGGTGGTGCGGGGCTCCTGTGGTCAAGGGCAAAGCCACGGAGCGGAGTCCTCGGAGGCTGGCCAGAAGGCGGAGGCGTCCCCGCCGAAGCCTCTGAGGCCGGCGGGGACCCCTTTTCAGTTCGACGACGACCGTGGGTCGCATGTCGACTGTGCGCTGGCTCCGTTCCATGCGCTGGGCACGCAGCGGCGAATGGGCAGCTGGGGAGCGACACGTCAGCTGTCGGCAAAGAAGTGGGAGGACAAAGCTACAGGAGCTGAGGACGAGCCGGCGGGGCGAGGCGCGGCCACTAGCGGGGCCCGGGATCCTGCAGGCGGGGACGGGGCAGCAGGTGGCTGGGAGCGACCTCGGGGTCTGTCCGAGTCCCGTGTGGCCAGAGCGAGCCAGGCAGAGAGCAGGGGGATGGGGGGGACGAGGCTGGCAGGGGGCAGGGCCGGACCCCCCGGGCCTGGCAGACCGGGTGGGCATTTACTTTGAAGGTTAAGGCCTCATGCTGCCCGGAGTTGGGGTCAGGTCACGTCCGCACACTGACCCGAGGCTGTGGGGTGGGGTGTGGCCAAGGACAGGCCTGGGAAGGGCCTCCCCTCGCGTCCCCTGAGTCCGTTGGCGACGCTTCTCTCTCCCCGTGGCCTCCTGCTCGGGCCCCCACTCGTCCTTCGGTCTCGCCAGCGCCAGCCTCCGACTCAGCCTGGCCGTCGCCCTCCGCTGGAAAGCCCACTGTGGCCACGGACACGGGGCGACTCTCTCCACGCCGCCGTCGCGGCCCCGGAGCCGGGCGCGCTGTGGCCAGGCGAGCGCCCGGACGCCCAGCCCTGGGCCCGGGTCCCCGTTCCAGCCCCCTCAGCCGCTCGCCTGGCTCGGTGCCCGCCGGGGGAAGGCAAATGCGGGCGACGTGTCTCCTTCACACTCACAATTTACCTTACAATTGGCCCGACGCTGCGGCAGGAGGAAACCTAATGTTTTTAAGTAAAAGTTAATTGATTGAAATTAGGCAGATGGCAGCAGCTGTGGAACGGAGGGGAAAAGACGTTTTCCTTCCACCGCGGAGGCGCGGGTGAGGCTGAGCACGGCCGTGAGCGCCTCGTCGTGTGGGGCTGTGGGAGGAGTGTGCACGTGTGTGCGCGTGTGTGTGCACGTGTGCGTGTGTGCACACGTGTGTGCGCGCGTGTGGGTAGGACCCCAGAGTCTGCAGCTCTCAGGACCCGGAGGCCCACCTGGCACAGCGGCCCGAGCATAAAGCTACGCCCTCTGTCCTAGTCTTCCACCCAAAGATGAGTAGGAAAAGCTTTTGGGGGCAGATTTTTCATTATAAAATGTTTTACAATAAAATTCTTTATTATAAACATTCTTTCTGCAACGTTTAAATCTCCTTTCCCCACCCCAAAACAGCGAGGTCCGTGAGAGAGACCAGCAGGGAAGGGGCCAAGACCCACGTCACCCCTGAGAGCCCCAAATGCCAGAACCCGCCCCCTCCTTGGAAGAGGACATGTTGGCCAAGTCCCTCTCGTCACCCTGTGCTGGTGACACCACCCGGGAGCCCGGGCAGGCGGGGGGCGCTGGGCCCGCGTCTCCACCGCGATGGGTGGGAAATGACGCGTTCACCAATGCGCGAGCCGCCACGCGGCGCCGGGAGGGGGACTCAGCAGCCTCGGTAGGGTTAGTAGGTGACCATGGCCGAGGCTGGCCGCGTCCTCTGTCCCCCCTGTTGTCCCTACGCAGAGGAGGAATCACCACAGACAGACATTCCCATGGGAGCCCCTTTTCCAACGTCTTCCTTTGCTTGACCCGAGGCCAGGTCTCCCCACATTGCATGGATCACGGCAGCTCCGAGCAGACGCAGCTTCCACGCTCGGTTTTCCTGAATCTTCTTTCTTTCCCCCAACACCCTCCCTGCCCCCCGTTTCCTGTACAAATCCCGCGTTCCAGCCGCAGGCCGGACCTCGATCTGGTCTTGACGCGCCCAGGCTTGAGCTCGCCTTCCAGGGGGGCCTCCTTCCACCCGGAGTCTGGGAGAGCTGGCTTGATCCGATGATTCCGATTTCAGCCCCGATTTCCTCTCCTCGCGGACCCCTTCCCCCTCGTGGACCCCTTCCCCCTCGGACCCCTTCCCCCTCGGACCCCTTCTCCCTCGCGATTGCCTCACAGTCTCAGGGTCTTCCTCGCGTTGGCCCCGTGCGAAACCCTCCACGTCTATTTTCCCTGTAGGGCAAGTCTTCAACGACGGCCCCGGGCTACTTTGGGGATGGCCCAGGAGGTAAGAGTGGGGTTTTATGTTTTTAAACGATGGGGTGTGTGTGTGTGGGGGGAGAAAGTAACATTTCAGGACGTGAAAATCGCGTGAACGTCGAATCTCCGTGTTTGGAACGAAAGGTTTTCAACCGAGACAGAGCTGACGTGCTGTGTCAGCCCCCGTGGGGGCCCCGCACGCCCGTCCATGCCCATCGGGCCCGTATGGCCCGTGGCGGCCCCCGCTCTGCAGCGACGGCGTCGGGGGCCACGAGGCCTACGGTACGTCCCCTCGCTGACCCCGGGTCCGGACGACGGACACGACAGAGCAGGGACCTCGTCCCTCTTGCTCCCCACTCTTGCCGAAGTCCCGGCTCTGCGGCGTCTTCTGGAGGGATCTGTTGATTTATTTATTTCTGGCTGATGTTTCACTTGTTTGTTCTTCAAGGCTGGGCTGAGCCCCTCCTCCCAGGACCCCTCCCCGCCTGCCTCTTGCGAGAGGCCGGGGTGAGCCTTGCCCCTGGTGCTCCGGTGCCCCCCCCCGTGCCGGCCGGGCACTCGGCTGGGACAGCCGCTGACATCTGTTGGGTCGTCTGCCGAGGGGCAGGGCGCCGGGCTCCCGGCCGGGCGTGCGTTTCCTTCGCCCTCCCCCATCCCGGGTACGACGCTCACGTGGCAGACGAGGGGCTGAGGTTCAGGGCTGACCAAGGGCACCCGGCTCTTAAGAGACGAACAGAAACGTGAGCTTGGGCAGCCGGACCCCAGAGCACGTCCGTCATCGCCTCTCCTGTCCGCCCCCTCGCTCACAGGCGACCTCCCGGGCCGTGGGGCCGGGCCTTCTTCATTTCTGTGTCCCCAGGCCTGGGCAGGAGGGGCTCAGAAAGGCGACTCTGCCCTAGCCCACCGGGTGCGCCCCAACCTTCCCCCCGTCACACGCCTTCTCTCATTCAAACGCTTCTTCCCCTTGAGGGGAGCCAGGCCAGAGCCAACATCCTCACCGGACCCTCGGGGAAACCGAGGCTCAGGGGAGTCAAAGGAGGCGCCTGCCGCCGGCGAGTGGCTAAGCCAGGGCCAGAGCTCGGGGTCCCGCCCGCCTGCCTGGACGTCTTACGGGCCCGGCTCTTCGGAAACCGTCTTATTGACAGAGAGGCCAAGGGCACCCCCCGGTCTGCCTTGCGAGGGTCTTTGTTATCGGGAATTAAAAGATGAGCATCCCCCCTCCCGCCCCCACGACCCCGCAGGCGGTCGGTTTGCCTGTGACACGCGTGACTGTGATCCCCCCTGACAGGCACCGCCCAGGCGCACGCGGCGACCAAGCGCCAGGCCGCCCCCCCGCCCCTCCCCGCTCTCTGCACACGCCCCCGCCTCCAAGGGCACCGGCTTCCTGACCAGCCAGCCATGCCCTAAAGCACAAACAGGGTAGGAAATGAAAACCCCGGGAAGAGCAGATGACGCGGGCGGGAGGTGGAGACACCTCCGCTCCACGCGGCCCGCTTGGCGCCCCGGGCTGGCAGGAAAAACTCCAGCGTTGTTTACTCAACCGTGTGCGAGCTGAAGCCAATATCTGCCGGCCATCTGCTCGGCTGAGTGACCCCGTGGAACTCCGCGGCCCCGCGTGACAGCAGCGTCGGGCCTTCTCATCCATCTCGCCGCCTCCTGGCCCTCCCCGCGCCCCTCGGCCGGGAGGGGAAGCGGGCGGGGGAGGGTCCCTGGCTGGCAGGGACAGACCCGCCAAGCTCGCCACAGACTCGGCCAAGGAGCTGTCACCGGCCCCGCACCTGGCGCTCGGGGCCCACGTTGCTGCGGGAGCTTCTTTCAGATCCAGCGAGGTTCAGAGGTGACGCCAGACCCTCACCCGCTGCCAGCCGCCCGGGTCCTGGCACCGCCTGACGGTGTGACCTTGGGCAAGGCCGCTCCCGGCGCTGGGTCTCAGTTTCCCCGTCGAGCACAGGAGGGCCTGGGTCGTCGCTTCCTCACGGTGCATCTGAGCCCCATCTTCCCCGCCCGCCTTTTTGGGGTCGCACGTCCCATCTCCGACACAGGACCCTGACGCCAGCCGGTGCCAAGTTCTCCTCCTCCACGGAGGGCTCTGTCCTCTGCTGCGCCCCTTCGCCCAGCTCGGCCAGGGAAGCCTCCCTGCCGTGATGCTCCCCGCCGGAACCTCGAATCCGTTACCTGGCAGCCACCATCCCCACGCGGGGCTCGGCGGGCGCGACGCACACGCTCACACGCGCCGGGGCGGGTGGGGGAAGGGACCTCAGGCCCAGAGGAGACCCGCGCCTACGGGGCGGGAATCGGGAGGCTCAGGGAAAGCTGGCGGAGCCCCCAGCACCGGGCGGAGAGTGCAGAGAGCTGGGGCCCGGCCTCCTGCTGCCAGGCTGCTGCGTGCGCTTTGTAGATCCTTCCCCGCCCGGGGCGACGGGGGCCCCTCTACAGTCTGCCCGAGGGACGCGACTTCCCACCAGCTCCCGACTAACGCTCTTTTGCTCCATTGAGGATCTGGGTCCTGACCCGTTGGGAAACGTCTGGAATGAAGCGCAGTTCTGCGCGGTAGCCCTGTCGGGCGTCCCTGCACGCGGAGAGCGGAGGCGGCAGCGGCGGGGACCAGGGAGCTGGCGGCCTGTGATCTCCAGCCACTGGCCTGCTGGGGACAACGTGGATCCCGGGAGCGGGCCCCGGGCCGCCCGTCCCGCTTCTGTGGCCGGCGCGGGGAGCTTGAAAGCGGGCCCAGTGGGAGTGTTTACTCCGTGGAAATTGGCAGAGGCTAGAAATCTGGGCTTTTGGCTTTTTTAAAGATGTTTTTGTTGTTGTCACCCGTTTATCAGCGCGCCCATGACAGCCGCAGGGGGATTCCTTCCCTCCCGTTTCCTCCAGCGCCATCCGGGCCGGTGTCCTGGGGACGATGCCCAGTGCCCGCCCGCATGCCTGGCCTTCCCGGCACGCAGACACGGGGCAGGCGGAGGAAGGGGAAGGGGCTCTCGCTTTCGGGGTGCGGGTGCCGGGAACCAACGGCACGAAGGCGGGGGCCTCCACGTACGATGAGGGGAGACACGGTAAGAGGCGTGAACAGCGCAGACGCGTGGCGCCTCCGAATGCCCGTTGTGCATGATCAAGTCATTCACTCCCTGTGACGCTTCACGGCGGTTCCGCTGCGTCAGCAAACACTTGGCAGAGCCGCCCACGGGGGGGGAAGCGCGTCCTGTCGGGGTGCGGGGTGCGGGCCTCCTGCTGCCGGTGCCCGGGCTGTGGGGGAGGACCCCCGTCGTCCGAGGCCCTCTCTGTGGGAGCGACATGTGTTCCCGGCGCCTGGCGCTTTCCCTGGCGCTGCCTCGTGGAGGCGGAGGCGCGCGCCGGCTGGCGAGGGCGGACGTTTCTCCCGTCGGTCGCCGGGCGAGCCGCAGCGACTCCAGGCCGCGCAGGTGTCGGCCGACGGGGAAGCACGGTGGCCTCTGGCTGGTCCAGCCCCGTCGGGCCTGGGATCCCACCTGCTCTTGGGGCCCCGCCCAGCCCTGAAGGGGGGACGTGCCTTGCCCGTGCGGAAGGGTGTGGACTCGGCGGCCACGTGGCTGTCTTCCAGGATCCCTTTAACCCCGACGTGTCGCACGGGCGGCCTCCGGACCAGTTCCCGCGCACGGACGTCGGTTCTTTGGCTTTCGCAGAGCTCGAGAGGGTGATTTTACTTGCCAGGTTTACAAAATGGGTCCTTTTTCATGTAAAAGTTCAGATCTGTGGCTTCTTTGGAAAAACCGAAAGGCCTGGCGGGCTGGTCCGGTGCCCACGTGGAAGCCATCGTGGGAAGGGAGCTGGGGCGGGGGCGGCAGCGTGGGCGGGAGTGTGGCTGCCGCTGCAGGCGGCCGGCTGCCTGGCTTCGGGGAAGTCACTCCCCTCCTCCGTGCTTCCATCTCAGCATCTGCGGAACGAGCGGATCCTCCGCAGGCCGGCAGTCGTGAGCCCGGGGAAGGGTGCCTCGCACGCACGTCTCAGGGCTCTGTGGGATTTCCCGTGACGAATGGCCGCCGCCTGCAACGGCCGCGTGCTCCTCCTGGGTCAGACCCCGGAGCGTCCCTCGGTGAAGACACGAGACGTGACCCGAGACCCACTGAGGCCGGCAGCCGGCGGCCCCGCACCTCGCGCCTCGCCGGCTCAGGAACGGGGCGGGGGGTGCATTCGGGAGGAGGCGGCCCTGGCGTGTTCTCACCGCTGGCCGTTTGCATCCGTCAGGGCCCGGTGCGTCCTCCTCGTGACAGCGTCCGGAGCCGACAACTCCGCTTCGGAGCTCATGAAAGATGGGGGGCTGCTAGGGACGCGGGAAAGGGGAAGGTAGGTGACCGGCAACGGTTTCCAGAAGAACGGAGCGGGCAGACAAGAGGCACGCGGGTGACTGTTTTGAGCCAAGGCAGGTGACTGGGATTCAGCATTTAATGAGCCTTAAATGCCATTGGATGGCGACCGCCGGCGACACGCGGTTACCGCCGAGGCCCGCACAGGGCCTGCCTTCTCGTTGTTTTAATAAAGGTTCTGGGGCTAACGAGCTGGAACAGTCAAATGAGGGAGTCGCCGTCACTCGCAGCCGAGCCATCTTCCGGCCGAACGGGGACGCGTGTTCGCCGGAGGTGGCAAGGAGGGCAGTTCACGCTGTCCCTCACCCTCAGGGCCCTGGGACAGGCCCTAGGCCCAGGTTCGTGTGCTAGGCCCAGCGTAAGAGGCCGGGCGGCTGGGCGTGCCAGCGGTTGGGGGCCTGGGGGTCCGTGGCGGGGGCGCTGGCAGGGCTGGTCCCCTCGGGGGCCTCTCTCCTTGGTCCGGAGACGGCTGTCTGCTCCCTGTGTCCTCACACGGCTTCCCTCGGCTCGCTGTGTCCTGATTTCCCCCAGAACTGCGAGAAAGTAGATTTCTGTTCTGTAAACCTCCTCGATCCGTACCCCCAGACGCCTGGGAGAATCGAGGTACGCGAGCTTGCGAGAGAGGAGGGCGGGGGCGTGGTCGTCAGCTGGGTCGCACAGTCCGGCGCGGAGCGGGAGTCGGGAACCGGCGGCCCCGCGGGCGGCTGGCGGGTGCAGGGACACGAGGGCCCGCGAGGAGCAGAGACACCGAAGCTCGGAGGGGCACTGGTGGTGAGGGGGGAGGGGGGAGCCCCGTGCCCGCGGGGACACGGGTCCCTGCAGCTCGCCGGACCGAAGGCCTGGCAGAAGCCTCTCCGGGAAGCCAGGAGCTGGCTGTCCTCCCGGGGCTCGGGCGGCCGTCCCGCAGTCCCGAGCCTCGATTTCCGAAGACTTGGTAATGGGCTGAGTCGGGTCCCTCAAAAGGCACAAAGTCCTGACCCCCCCCCCCCCGTTAGCTCAGAATGTGACCTTCTTTAGACACGAGGTCTCTAAAATGGTGATTAAGGTGGGACGAGGCCAGCGGTGTGGGTCCCGACCCCACATGACGGGGGGATGTGGACAAATGCCCCCAGGTTGACAGCCGGCTTCCGCTCGTGCCCCACACGAGGCCAGAGAGATCTCCCCACGGGGCGAACCGGATGGCATCCCACCTTGCTTAACCCCCCCACCTATGACCTCTGTCCCCACACGGGGCAGTCGTGGGACCCCACCTCGCACCCTCCCCTCCTCAGCCATTTCCAGCGAACCCGGCCGTCTCTGACCTTAGCCCAAGCCAAGCTGATCCTCGTCCCTTTGACTGAACGTGTTCTAGGTCTTTCTGTGGTTCCCTTCCTCACCTCCTCAGCTCTCTTCCTCGGGTGGGGCTTCCTCAGGCACCCTCTGCCGCCGTTCAGGGCCCTTCGTCCCATGTACCAGCCGCCACCAACACATGACACGCTTTCGCCTTTGCTTTCCGTCTCCTTCTGGAACATGAGCTCCGTGAGCCCCGGGACCCCGGCAGCCTTCTTTGTCCCTGTGTCCGTCCCCTGCATGCAGCCCATCCCCTGGGACACGGAAGATTCTCAGTAAATACATGAATGAATGAATGAAAAGTGAACACCCAGCGGGCCCAGCTGCCAGGGACTCCGGTACCATGTTCGGACGAGACTGAGCACACCAGGCGCGCCAGGGTTTTTTTATTTTATTTATTTTTTGTTTTTGGCGTGTGCTCCCCCAGGGGTGCCTGACATTTGCCTTACGCTATTGCCAGCTACTGGGGAGGGCGACAGACACGGCGAGGCTCTCGCTGTTTGGGATTCTCAGCCCTGCGGTGGCTATTTGCCTTTCTGCTTGGAGCTCGAGGATGCAAACCCTTCGTCTGCTCCCGTGACCCGTGAGCCGAGCCCCGGGGAGCAGGGGGAGCCGGGACGTGGTGGCGGCGGCGGCACCCAGAGCAAGACTTCGACTCCGCAAAACCCCGGGAGCTTTCTCGTTTCATCTTCTCGACGGCCACGCGAGGAGACCGCGGCTCCTCGGTTCTACGAATGGGGAAACTGAGGAAGCAGGTCGGAGACGTGGCTCAGCGGCCCATCATGGGACAGTCAAAGGTCACAAAGGTGAGGCTGGAGGTCCCATCTGCGGACGCCGAGCCTAGCGTGTTTGCCAGCAGCACACGCGGACTTCTCCCCGGGGCCGAGCGGCACCCGCCGGGCGAAGTGTTTTTAGTGTTCTCCGGGGGACCTTCCGACACGGTTCGTCAGATGGGACATGGGGAGCGAGTGGAACGCGGTGGCAGCCCCCCAGCCAGGGGCTTCCGGAGCAGGGGCTGCCCTGACCTGCTCTTTGCAGCCGGGACGGGCAAGCGCGTGCTCTCGGGGAACATGCGTCTGCATCGTGGGGACGCGCCTTGGCGGAGCCAGGTGGT
Source organism: Cynopterus sphinx (assembly GCA_030015415.1). Classification (NCBI taxonomy): domain Eukaryota; kingdom Metazoa; phylum Chordata; class Mammalia; order Chiroptera; family Pteropodidae; genus Cynopterus; species Cynopterus sphinx. The sequence goes on from CM057386.1 coordinate 1,986,766, forward strand.
TGGATGGGAGGGGGTGGAAGAGAGGACGCGATGCCACGGGGCCGAGGGCGCGGAACCCTGTCAATAGATGCTGAGTGGGAACTGCTCTGCTTGGTTATTCCTCTTCTCCGCGGCCCCAGAGAGGTCGAGATCAGGTTCGGACGCTCAGCCGGTAGCACCCACGCGGGCCGCTCTTGCCGGCAGCGATTTCCATGAACTGATTTCCAGGGACTGATCATATAGTCGTGCCACGATTCGAGTTTTTTGGGGCGTGCCATGCGCCAGGCACACCATCCCAGGTCACCTACACTTCAGCCCCGAGGAGGACGCTCCTCTTAGCCCCTGCTTTGGCACAGACGAGGACCCGGCGATTCAGAGCAGCTGAGCGAGGGGCCCCCGGTGACCCGGTCAGTCGGGAAGGGACAAAATCGGGGTTCGGACCGCGGCCTGCCTACCTCGTCGCTGCTTTGCTCGCGCGCCTGGAGGCCCCCGGGGCGGTTCGTGGATCAGGACACCTTGCGCGCTGCCAACGACTGTGCAAATATCAGACATAATCGTCTTTCCAAGCACAGCGCGCGTGGTTCTCCCTCGCAGAGGCGCCGTGAGAAGCTCCACTTGTCCCGAGGAACCCGTGAGCACCAGGGTTGACGCTTGAGTCCTGCTGTCCGGGGGAGCCCACGTGGCCACCTACAGGACGAGACGCAGGAAATGCCGCGTCTGTCCATCTGTCACTCCGCGTCCCCTCCCGCCCGGCGGCCCCCAATCTACCTTCCGTTTCTGCGGATCCGTCTACTGTGGGCGTCTCAACAGGACCCCACGACGCGCGGCCCTTGGTGCCTGGCTCTTTCTCTCCGCACGTCGTGTCCGAGGTTCCTCCGCGTCGTCGTTGCAGGCGCCAGGACTCGACTTCCTTTCATCACCAAGTGGCATCCACTGCCTGGCGAGACCCCGTTTTACACGCACGCCCCAGCTGACGGACGTGTGGATGGTTTCATTTGGGGGGGGGCTGCTATGAATGATGTCGCTGGGAACACCCACGTCCAAGTGTCGGTGCCGACCTATCTCCCATTCCCTTGGGCCGACACGTAGGGGTGGAATTGCTGCTCCTATGCCAACCGGATGTGAGGCTGCGGAGCTGTCCTCCGAGGACACTGCCCGGTTCACCTCCCCGCGGGCGACGATGCGGGGCTCTCACTCGCCTGTGGCTTTTCCCTCACGCGGTTGCGGCCGCCCCTGTGGGCGTGGAGGGCCGGCTCCGTGGGCTTTTGATTTGCACTTCCCGGGGGCGAGGGGTCGTGTGCGCTGGCGGGCCACTTGTCCATCCTCCCTGGAGACGTGTCTCTTCGGCCCGCGGCCGCTTTTCAGTGGTGCCGCTTGCCCTCTGCGTGAGGCGTCGGGAGAGTTCTTCACGTCCTGGGAACACGAGCTGTTTCTCACCACGACACGCAGTTTGCCAACATCTCCTGCCTTTGGGTGCGCCGTCCCTTCGCTGCTGTGACCGTGTCCTTGACGCGGCCTTGTTGTCGATGGAGTCCAAACATCAAAAAGCCTGCGCGTTCAGCCTCGTTTTAAAGGGATTTTCGCCTCATCCAAGGCCACAAAGATACACATCCCCGTTGCCATCTGAGAGCTTTATCATCTTAGCTCTCACCTTGAGCCTTTCACCCGTTCTGAGTTCATTTGCGTAAAGAGCGTGAAATGGGGGCAGATTCCTCCTTCGCGTGTGGATGCGCAGCTCTCCCAACGCCGCTTGTGGAAAAGCATCGCATGGTCTTGGCGCGCCGTAGCTGTGCGGGTTTCCTTCTGGGCTCTCCCCTCTATGTTGATTACTGTCGTCTGGTAGCAGATTTTGAGATCGAGAAGCACGAGTCCCTCCATCTATGTTCCTTCATGACATTATTCTGGCTGTCCGGGTCCCTGCCATCTCCGTATTAATTTTAGGATCGGCTTGTCCAGTTTTACAAACACGACAGTTAGCAGTTGGATGAAGACGGCTCTAAATCTCTATATCAACTCGTGGGTGTTGCCGCTTTAACACGATTACATCGTCCAGCCCGTGGGTGCCTTGTCTTTGCTTTAGGTCTCCTTTCGTTTCTTTCAACGTTACTTCTGAGCATTTTACCGGGGACGTGGCTGTCGTGCTTTCGGCCGCAGGCGGAGACCCTTAGGTTCTGGGGGGCTGGAGGCACAGCTGAGCGGGACTCGCTCCCCTTTCGGTCCCTCAAATGTTTTTTAAACGATCAGAACGGGAGGGAAAGGACTAAGGTGTCCTGGGTTTGGACAGCGTGGGCGTTTCCGTGTGACATCACGCGGAGTCGTCATAATCACAACTGACGCCCCTGAAGACTCCCCTGTGCCCAGGCACTCGTGGGGTGCTCCACAGACGTCCCCTCACCCTTCCCAGGTAGAGCTCGTCATCACCCACACTGTCAGGGGAGGCGACCGAGGCTTGCACACTTGAAGGGCTTGCTGGAACGGGCAGCACTGTGTTCGGCCTGGGCATGGGTTTAACTGTAGCCCCCCCCACCCCAAAACAAAAAACAAAAACAAAAACGTTTGTACGTTGAAGTCCTAACGCCCGGTCCCTCAGAATGGGACCCGATTCGGAGAAAGGATCATTACAGATAGCTAGGATGAGGTCGTCCCGAGGGGCCTGGGGCCCGAGGTGACAGGACCGGTGTCGTACGTGAAGGGGAATCTGGACCCAGAGACGGACACTCACGGAGGGAAGACGGTGAAGACACGGGGCGAGGACAGTGTCAAGGACAGAGGCCTCGAGTGGATGCTCCTCTCACGGCCCCAGAGGGAACTGCCTCTGCCGCCACCGCGATCCTGAACTTCCAGCCTCCGGAACTGAGAGACGGCACAAGCGTCTGTCGTCTGAGCCGCCCGGTCTGGGGCCCTTTGCTAGGGCAGCCCCGGGACACGGACACAGGCCCCCAGAGCCTGGAGCTCGCGGTCGGGAGGCTGACAGGAGCTGCCGTAGTCCGGGGGTACGGTCCCTCGTGTCCACGTGGCTGCCGTCGGAGTCTCTGTCCCCCGTTCCTCTCATTTCCCCCTCAGCCTGGATGGCCCGAGCCGAGGCCCAGCGAGGCGAAGGACTGCCCGGACGCCGCACAGCTGCAGGCAGCAGAGCTCCTGCTCTCTCCGCGGTGGCCCTGCACCTGGCGTCCTCCCGGGGGGTTTAGGGCGCCCAGCACACCTGCTGCCCTCCCCGACCTGTGCCGGCCTGAAGTTCCACCAAGACGGAGAGTCACGGCGTGGAGTGGCCTGGGAGGGAGACGCGTCGGGGTCTCAGACCTCCTGGGTGCACTGTCACCGATGAACCGCTCCAGCGGGTTAGGCCTGAAGTCCCGGGGGGGAACGGAGAAGGTGCTGGGGGGCTGGGGAGGGAGGGAAGGCAGGGGCTGCCCCGGCGGCGGGCAGACCCTAACCTCGCCGAGGGTGGGAGGTCGGAGGTGAGGAAACGGGCAGGGGAGCCCCGGAGCACCGGACACGCTCACCGACGGCGTTTGGCCAGACCGCATCCCGGCAGGGGGCGCGTGGCCCGCTTTCCGACCCTGTACTTGGAAACCTTCCCGGAACGCACATCTGTCGGGGCTGGGCAGCGCCCCCAAACCGAGGGAGGGCGGGGAGGGGGACAGTGAGCTGTCCCCCCCACACACAGCCCCTGCTGCCGCGACACCTGGCTGCGCCCCCTGCCCCCTCCTCCAGGGCCATCTGGCCCAGGACCATCTGCCCGGCGGCGGGAGGCTGCGAACCAGCTCCCGCCCTGGGTCGGTCCTGCTGCCGGACCCTCTGCGCGGCCCAGCTGAAAGGCTCCCAAAGACCCAGGCCCTCCCGAGGGGCCGGGGGACCGGCTGGCCTGCCCCAGGAGGCAGGATTCGGGGAGACAGCTCGCTCCCTCCAGCCGCGTGGGTGTTCGCATTCCCGTGTCCTCTCGCTCCACTCCCCAGTCGGACCCGCGAGGAACCTGTCATCATCTCGATGTCGCCCGTTTCATGGCTGAGAAAACTGAGGCCCTGAAGTCCCCGCGGCTCGGGGACCTGTGAAGACCTAAAAGCTCAAGCCCGAACTCTGAGCTCAGCTCGTCTGGCGGCTCCCTGATGCCTCGGCGGCGATTTCAGCAGAAAAGGATGGGGTGTGGGGGGGCCAGGCCTGCCTCGACCTCCTCCCCCCGAGGGCGTGCTAAGTGCCAGCCCCCTGGACAGCCCCCTGTGGCCGCAGAGCAGGGGACACCCCGAGGATGGAGGAATGGAGAGCCACCTTCCCCCAGGACCCACCGTGTGGCGGGGCTGGTCTGGCTGCTGCTTCCATCGTCACCCGCCCTCGTTCCTTCGGCGACGCCGTGATGTCGGTGACACCGCGGTCCCCTGGACCGCTGAGGAAAGTCTCCGACCCTCACCTACACGGCACACGACCGTAGTCGGGGCGAGCAGGGCTGGAGCCCGGGGGGTCCGGCCACAGAGCCCGGGCACGCAGTCGCTGTGGCCCCGCTGGCCTGGAGGCCTCCGCCGCCTCCACGGGGCTGCCAAGGGCACCCTGAGGAGGTCACCGCCTCCCCCCAAGCCGGGCTTCCACCTGCGTTTCTCAGCCACGGCCGAGCGTTAGGAGAACCTGGACAGGTTTCCAAAGCTGCCCCAAGCCCGGCCTCGGGGCTTCGATCTGCTGGTCCGGGGTGAGGCCCGCCCACTGGCAGTTTTAGGGTCTCCCTGGGGTCAAGGCCCATTGCTCTGAAGGGGGGGGCAGGGGTTGGCCCTGCCTCCCCCAGTGACCACGGAGGCGCCGAGTTTGTCAGTTATTTCTGGATCTGGCCCAACTCCCCGGTTCAGGCGTGTCCAGGACTGGGGTGGGGGTGGGGGCAGGGACAGGGCACGAGAGGCGAGGGGCGAGTGACTGCCGTGGGCCGGTGGCAGGGGGCGGAAGTGTGCGGGCTGACGCGGGTGCAGCCACTGGGACCTCCTGGCGAGCGGCCAGCCGGTGCAGACAGCAGATGTGGCGGGTTTAGTGGCTTCTGTGCCGGAGCCAGTGCCAGGCGACGCGGCCATGTCCTGGGCCCAGGCTGCCCCTTCCTGGCTCAGCCAGGCCCCCCACGGGGGGGTGCTGGGGGCCTTAGGTGAGGCGGGAGTCGGGGAGGCAGAAGGCGCCGGTGTCAGGCCCCGAGGGTCCCGATCCTGCCCTTTGCTCTGCGGGGCTGGGCCAGGCTTTGACCTTTCCAGGCTCCGCCAGCGACAGGCCAGAGGGACCCTGCTGCCACTTCCGGAGCTGCCCGCTCAGGACGCTGGAAGTGAGGGGCAGGGGCGCACGCGGCTGCCCGGGCGGGCGAGGACGCGGGGCGCGCAGAGGAGAGGACAGGGACCCGCCCGGTCACCCGCGGCCATGATCGCCGGCCTTCGCCGAGCCGGGCCCCGTGCTGGGGGCAGATCGGGTCTGTCGTCGCGACCCCTGCTGTGCAGACGAGGAGACCGAGGCCCAGAAAGGGGGTGAGGGCAGAACTCTGCACCCCAAGGTCGCCGGCCTCTCGGAGCTGACCCCTCGGCCGGCCGTGTCCAGAGGCTCGCACAGCGGTTATGAGCCCGGATGGTGGCCGGTCGGGCCCCCCCCGGCTCTGGCCTTTCCTGGTGGACCCCGTGGTCCCCGCGCAGAGTCTGGAAAGTAGAAGCCGTGAACGTGCACGTCCCGGGAAATGCGGCTGTAGGTTCTGCGGCTGGCGAGTCGCTGCTCAGCCTCGGGCAGGACCGAGTGTCATCCGTCAGCGAGTTCACCGCGTCCCCAGGGGTGACCAGGGACAATGGGGCAGGCAGAGAAGAATGGCGAGGGGCCCAGGTGTGCGGTGGCAGCGGCATGCGGCGCCTGCGCGTCTTTGTGCCCCTAAATCAGGCCCTCGCGCCGAGGGTGTCCGCCGGGCCTGAGCTGTTGGCTGCAAACACACCCCGGCTTCCTGTGGGGGGGACCTCGTCCGAGAATGAGGGGACCTGGGGGCGCTGTGGCCTGCGGGCAGCCGAGACAGAAATAGACCCGCCCCCCGCGCTCGCATTTGACAGGCGATGGGCTGCCGGGCGCGCCCGCTCTCTCCAACAATGATGGCCTCGGCCCCCTCCCGGGGACCCCTTTATTCGAGGCCGGAGGGATGAGTTTCAGCGTGGAGGCAGATAATCCTCCGGCTGCGGAATCCGAACAAAGCGAGCCAGCCGGGTGCGCGCAAAGGCTGGGTTTCTGGAGTCGAGCGGGCGAGCGGGCTTTCTGTGGTCGGTCCTCCCGCCCGCCCCCACCCCGGCCCCTCCTCCCCACGCGGGGCCCCGTGGCCTTCCCAGAGCCGGGAGCGTCACCGCCGGCTCAGCGACGAGTCCCGCGTGGAAACACGCTCGAACCGCTCCCGCAAGTCGCGTCCCCAGTCTCTGCGTGTGGCCCTTGCCTGGAAGTGACGTCACTCGCCCCGAGTTGAGCTGTAGAACCTGAGCCTCGGAAGGACCGAGAGGGCCCCGGGGGCCGCGTCAGTCCCTGGGCCCCAGAGCCCGAATGTGATAACGAGAGGTGCTCCGGGGCCCCACGGAGGGCAGGGCCGGGGGAGGCCGGGCCGGGTGACGTGCCCAGCGAGCGGCTCGGGCTGCACGGAGCTTTGCTGGCCCCTGGCCTCGGTGGGGGCGGTTCCCTGCTCCAGTTCCCATCTCTGTGCGGACACGTGAGCGGGTCTCCTGTCTGAAACGCTGTCGCGCGGGCCGTCGACCCTACACCATGTGGACCGTGGCATCTGGGGGGCGGCCCCCCTCGGCCTCCGGTGTCTCCAGGTTGGGCCTCAGGTGCTGCCCTGACGTGATTCTGGGTCAAGGCCCAGCTGGGACTCATCCCGTCTGTGCATTAAGTAACGAACGTGAACAACTGACTTCCTTTCCGGGCTTGGGACTCAGCCGGAACGTGCGTGGCCTTGGCCAGGCCTCGCTGCTCTGAGGGGGAAGAGTTACGATTATCCCCACGTTCGAACGGGCCATCTGGGGCCCCGGGTCCCCCGGGCCGCACCCGGCAGGGTCAGGACACGGACCACGTGGGCGGGCCCCAGGGCCCAGGCGTGTCACAGAAGGTGGTGGGACCCCCCCTGCCCCCGCACCCCACCCAGGCTGTGGGGTGAGACTCAGCACACCCAGAGCTTCGAGTGGAACCCTCCCTCGTTAAGACCCAGGCGGGGCTGGCCACCCCTGTGCTCGGAAACATACTGAAGAGGGTGGCAAGATCCGGCGGCCTGAGGAGCTCGTGGGGTGCGAGCTGGGGAGGACCAGGTGACACAGACCCTCCCCGTTCAAAGGGGGGGATCCCGGGACCCGCATGTGGACCTCCCCTGAGAACTTGCTGGAAGTTCTCACTTTCCCGGGCCCGCCGAATCAGAATCCGCATCCGGACAAGCCCCCGTGGGGGTGCCATGGCCCCTTCGAGTGTGGGATGCGCTGGTGTAGACCATGATGGACTGATTGACTGATGGATGGATCGATCACAAGCGCCACTCAGTGCTTGCACCTGGGCTGGGAGCTGAGCAGCAGCGGCGGAGCCGGACGAATCCGCGAGGCCTCTGTCCCCCCAGGGCGGCCAGGGCGGCTGCCCACGCGCGGGCAGGGGCCGACGTGGAGGCCGAGCCGCGCTCTGCAGGAGCCCCAACCTCTAAACCGTCGGGGCCGGAGGAGCAGCGTCCCAGGGAAGTGAGGCCAGGCGAGCAGGTGAGCGGGGCGGGGACTGGGCTTGCCCGGGCAGAGGCGGGGAGGCTGTTAGGGCCGACGAGAGGCCGGCGCCGGACGTGGGCTCAGATCTGTGCGTCGGCCTTGTTTGCGGCGAAAAACGTAAAATCCGTGGAGCGTCTGGTCCTGTACGGACTTTAGTCCGCGGGGGTTCGCCCGGCCTTCTCCGTGTGAGAACCCAGCACTGCGCCCACCCCCGAGCCGCCCGGGCCCATCTGATGGCCTGTCCCGAGCGGGGTCGCTGGGCCAGACGCGGAGGAGAGGGCTCCGGGAGCTGTGTGTGCGGGTGACGCGGGCCCCCGGCACGTCTCTCCAGACGCTTCTGGCTGAGGGGCTGGCGGGGTTCAGTAGGAGAAACATCTAAATATAAACGATTCTGAGCATTTTTCTTCTCCGGCCACTTTCTAGCACGACCCCAGCTCTCGCCGTCAGACATGTTGGGGTGAACGTGTTTCTGCATCTCTGATTGCTGCGGGGGGCGGGGGGATGGACTAAACGAACCCAGAGTCTCGTTTCTACCGGGTTGGCTTCTCCCACCCTGATCCCTCCTCCCAGCACGGCTGGGCTGCGGGGAGACCCAGCGCTTCCAGGAGAAGTGGTGAACCCAAGCTTCTAGATGGTTCTGTCCCACCCTTTGGGTTCCTGGGACCAGGTATGGGGAGACTCGGACTGGTTTCACCCGACTTCTCATTTAAGGGTTTGTCGAACACCTACTACGTGTCAAGGCCTTTTCTAAACATCAGAGACGGATTGTTGGCTATTCTGGTGGGGGTACGTGGGCGGGAGGGAGGGAGGGAAGGAAGGAAGGAGGGAAGGAAGGAGGGAACAGGAAGGAGGGAAGGAAAGAAGGAGGGAAGGAAGGAAGAGATAAGGTTATTTCTGAAAGTAAAAGGCGCTAAGAAGAACACGAGACAGGACGACCGTGACGGCTCCTCTACCCAGCGTGGCTCGCGGTGCCCACGTCGGGCTGAGTGACAGAAGCTTCCAGCTCCCCCGGGCATCGCCGGGGCATGGAGAAGACGTGGAATCGGGCGTGCGCTGGCTCCGAATGAGACCCCCGCGCTCTCGTGTCGCCCCTGTGGTGGATTGTCACTTGACTCGGTGCTTTGGGGTCCCACCCAGGGCTGGGACTGGGGCGACACGAGAGAGGCGCTGAAGGAGAGGGTTTAAGGAGGCGCCGATATCGGGGTCACGCCAACGTGGACCTGGGGCTTGCAGGGCGCTGAGAGGGGGCGAGGCCTCTTAAACCCGGCACCTCGGGGCCTCTCACCTCCCCCTCGTCCAGGCCCCGACCCCATGTTTAACGTGGGGGGAACAACCACACCTGCCTCCGACGGGTGTTACAGGGTCAGGGCCCACTGAGGTGTGAGAGGAGAGACGAGGGAGCGTCCTGCCAGCTGGTGGCTCCCGGTCCCCACGAGGAGACGGGAGTTGCCGGGCTCAGGCTGGGACTCCAGTCCTCTTTGCCCCATTGCGAAACCCCACGTGTCCCATTGACCGAAGAGAAAGGGGAAGGACTTGCACCTGCCGTGACTTCCCATCAGCACCGAGACCGCTCGTCGGGCTGTCCACGGGCCGGGTCACGGTCGCCCCACTGGCCGGAGCAAGGCCCGCTGGGCAGCCCTGGGTGGAGGGAGATGGCCGAGACTGAAGGGTCGTCCTCCAGGCAGCCGGCCGGGGCGACAGACTCCCCCGCAAGCCGCCCCGCCACGCGCGGTCCAGGGCGGGGCTCCCGGCGAACAGCGGCCGGGCCACGAGCTCTGCAGATTCGGGTCCCCCCATTCGTCCCCGCGTCCGCGAAGGGGAGCGTTCAGTTTTAACTCACAGCAAATTCACCGGAAACAGACACTTTGGGATTTATGCTTGTAATGATGGCGACACGGGCCATTAAGACCACCTCTAAGTGAGCTTAATTTGCAGCAGATGAATGTATGTGTCGCCGTATTTTTCAACATAGTTGATGGCGCACCGCGGCAGCTGCGCCCCGCTGATTAAATCCTCGCCACATTTAAATAGGAAGCCCATTCGGGCGGCGGCGCTGCGACAGCTATTCATCACGGGGCGGCCGGTTAACCCTGTCCGTGCCGGGGGGGGGGCAGGTGCCGGGAATTTTGTTTTGTTTTTATCGATCGAGAAGGCAGGGGTTGTGTTCCCCTGACCTCTGCCGCGTCCACTTGCCGGGGACTCTCGGGGAGGCCTTTATCCTCCTCAGCAGACTCGGGGGGGAGGGTATCCGCACGGGAGAAGAGACCCCAGGCCTGCCGAGGCCCCGGGACCCCTGCTGTCGGCTTGCAGCGGCCTCCGCGGGGCCCATGCATGTGGCCCGTGGACCGCGTGGCACCGGGCAGAGCTCCCGGCCGCAGCAACGCCACCCTGGGGGCCCCGCCGGCCGCTGCATCTGCTTAAGTCACCTCTGTGGTAAGCAGCGGGGCGCAGAGTGGCGTGACAGTGACCGGAACGTGGGCCGCGGCCTCGGGAGCTCTCCCGGATGGTCCGCTTCACCCCGCTAAGGCTGTGAAGTGGGAACTTCGCTGTGAGGTGGGAACAGCTGTGACGTGCGACAGAAGCGAAGCTTCCGGGGCTTGCACTCGGGCCGTGGAGGGCCGGGGCCCCGACGTCAACCTGTTCTTTCCGTGGGAGGCGGCTGCTGGAGGAGGCGTCACACGGGCCCTGGGGTGGGAGCCGGCCGTCGCAGGTGGGGAAGGGGTGACGTTTCCAGGCCAGAGATGACAGGGGGGCTCCTGGGGTGGGAAGCGACACGCGCAGAGCCGGGCAGAGCCGGGGGAGCTTCAGGACCGTGGCGCAGGAAGGAGGGTGAAGGGGGGGGCAGGCTGGCTTGGGACCTGGACGCGCCTCGCTCGCCGTCATGTGGGGCTGAGACTTCATCCCGAAGGTCACGGAGCGTCTGGAAAGTTCTCCTCAGGAGCGTGATGGGATCCGCACGGGAGGAGGCGCTGCGTTGCGGCCACACGGAGGGAGAGGAGCTTGAGAGGGACCGGGAATGGGGGTGGCAGGGGGAGCGGCGAGGGGACAATGGCAGGTGTCCCATCAGCACGCGCAGACGGGTCCAGGGCGGCGGCGGGGGCGTGGGGAGGCGCGTGGAGGCAGAATCGTCAGATGCGGTGACTGATCACAGGTGCGGGCGGTGGCACAGGATGGCGGGGCCCTCGTGTGGTGCCAGCCGAGGGCGAGGGCACTAAACGCGGCTCCACGTGGCCGATTGGGAGCAAAGCCGAGCCGCGGCCTTGTCGCTCTGCGTGTTCGCGGGGAATCAGGCGGCGTGTTCTCGGGATTCAGTCTCACCTGTCGGCGTTCGGTTGCCATCGACGGGGGCCCGGTCCCGAGTCTGCTGAGGACGCCTCCGCAGCAGGCGACGAGGACTTGGGGATGGGGTCGCCGAGCCCGTTAGAACCCGCCTGCTCGTGCGAGGTGGGTGCGCACTGCTCTGCCGGGGCCACAGCGTCGTTGGCTGGCCTCTGAGGCCGCAGTCACGGGCAGAGCACGTAGGCATCGCAACAACGGCCGTACCGATGAGAGCACCCGTGACCCCCGCCGCCGACACCCCTCCCGCGTTCCTCCACGTCGAGTCTCCCACAGCCCGGGAGGAGGGCGTGTGCCCAGCAGTTATTCCACGTTCGCTTAGCTCCGGCTCTTAGCCACTCTGGTGCGATTTCGTTGTCACGACCGATGTGGCCACGGATGATTTTTAAGTTCATCGATGCGCACCCCACAGGGGCCACGGTTCACGGCTTTTACCGGGTTATCCATTTGGATTTCGTGGAAAAGAGCGTGAGCACAGGTCAGGAAAACTGAAATGCCTGAGCGAGCGGTCCGCGTGCGCTTTAATTTTATTTTAAACACTAATAATTAGGAAAAGGACGTCAGATCAAATACGAGGGGCGATCTCTTCTCCATCCTTCTACGAAAGACCCGTCTTCCAGAGGGAGAGTCAAAAGGCGGTGTGATCGGCCTCAGGTTGTAGCTCCGGAGCGGGTACGCGCGCGGCCAGACGGCGCCGAGACCCCGCTGTCGCCCGCAGGTGCTGCCCCGCCGTCGCCTCAGAAGGCTTTCCCACGCGGGACGAGCACGAAGCTCCGGGACGCGCATCATAGTCTTCGGTTTTACGGTTTCGTTGCTGCTTTGTCGCGGTCTTCACTGCTCAGCGAGAATTCTCGGTTCCTTGTGGCCACCTGTTCCAAGGGTCAGTCTTTGACCAAGGGCTGACGTAGGGCCCTTCTGCTCCCTCCGATACCCGCGCCCCGCAGGCGCCTGTCTCTGCTGAGCGCGAGGAACTGTTCCCCCGGCTTTACTGAAACATCATTGACGTCGCGCGACGCGATCGTCCGGCTTCCGCGCGTACGATGGTCCACGGCCGCTGCGCTGCGTGTGGGAAACGTCCGTCACCTCGTGCGCTTACACCTTCTTTGCCTGAGATGAGGCCTCTGGAGGTCGACTCTCTCGGGAACTTGCCAATATGCCGTGTGGGACCAAGAACGCTTTGGAGGAGGAATTTTCGCTCAAAAGGCTCACCTTGTCCTCAGCCCGTTGTTCTGCGTCTGTAGCTCTGCGTGCCACCTGGGCCGTAGGGCAGGGCGACCTCAAAATGGAGGGCTCACCCTCCCCTTTGCTTGTTCTGTCTGTGGGTAACCGCCTGCGACCCACGGCAACCCCCGCGCTGGACCCCCCTGAGGACAAACTAACCCGTTGGCCCAGGCCCGCGAAGCCCTACGGCGGCAAGGCTGCCCCTGAGCCCGCATCTGCGAGCGCTAGCTCCTCCGGGACGGCGGGCGCAGGGAACCCGAGTTCCCCAACCCTCCGAGTGCCGCTTGGTTTCTCGCCGGCCTCACCGTGGGGACGCTTCTGCAACGTTTCGACTGCGAATGTCACGGTCACGACGCGTGTCCTCCTGCTTGCTGGCCCCGCCGCGTACCCTTGTGAGCTGGATAGGTGACTGCGCTGTTGTCCTGTTGGGACCGAGTTGTTGCGGACGCGGAAATTACTAATGAATCCTCCGGGCCCGCCTCGGTCGCGTCTAATTTCCCGTCAGAACTGGCCTACTTCAGGGTCGTCATGAGACGTGGCCCCGACTCTAGGGCAGCGGTCCTCAGCTGCGGGTGACTTCCTCCCCCGGGGACGTAATTGCAGGGTCCGGAGACATTTAGGGGTGTCGCACGCGGGAGCAGAGGTCTCGGCATCGAGTGGGTGGAGCCGCAGCTCCCAGAGTCCCTGCTAAACGCCCTGCGACCCACGGGACGGCTCCCACAGCCGGGGTGGTCTGCTCGCATGTCAGCTGCGCTGGGGTGAGCCTCCCGGCCCTGGGGCTTGGCCCTTACCCCCTGCATGTGTCTTAGATGGGATGCGCGCCAGGCCTGCTCCGTTCTCGTCGAGCTGGGGCTCCAAGCCCCGCGGAGCATCGGGCATGGCGACTGGGTTCTCGGGCCCTTCGCAGCTGCGCTTTCTCTCTCTCTCCCTCCCCTGATCTCACCGAGTCTTGCTCTGGACTTTCAAAGCCTGGGCTTCCCCCAAAGCCCCGCGGGCGATGCCCACACCGGCCTTTCCCTCCCTGCCGCTCTGCTCCTCAGCTCCATTTCCCGCAAATTCTCGCCACCTCAGCCGCCCTAACTCCGGGCCCTGCTCAGCTTCACCACCTCCGCTCCCCGTCCGCGTCACTCTGAAGAGGTCTCTTCCCCTGGAATGCTTCCCCTCTCTCGGGGGACACCATCCGGGGCCGGGGGAGGGTTGCTTCCTTCGTCTCGTTCGTTTCTGTCCTGATGACGGAGGGAAGGCCAGTCGGGGAGGCGCTCGGGACTTCTGCCAGCGCAGCCGTTTCGCGCCCCATCCTGGGAGGCTCTGACTCACTGGCCTCGGCCGGGACCTGGGGATTTCTATTTTAAAAATCCCGGGAAGGTGCTGAGTCAGCGCCGAGGTTGGGGCTCACCCGTCTGAACCCCACTGGGGTTGCACTGGGGCGGGCGAGGCCTTTCCCTTTCTCTGTGATGCTCAGAGGCTAAGCGGGGCCACCCTGCCCGTGCGCTGCCCCAGCAATGGGGTCCCCCCTCTCTCAGCTCGCTGGACACGCGGTGGCCACTGGGCCTGAGAGGGGACTCCCTCCGAGGGTGAGGCACCCCCAGCCCCTCGTTGCTCCGGGCCGACCCCAGGAGCAGGTCCCAGGAGCCGTGTACTGGCTCGCGCTGTCTGGGGAACACGCGGCCATCGAGGTTCTCCCCGATGTGGCTTTGGACTCCAGTTCAAGTGCCTCAGCCACAGCCCTGGAACCTTCCCTGGTGGCCCCCGGGACTCGGATCTGGGACAGAGAGGCCTCTCACAGGGTTAGGGCTCGCTCCCTTCACCCTGCGCCGCACGGCGAGGCCTGTCACAAGGAAACCCACCCGTTTTTGTGCCTGGGTCTTCATCCCTGCAGCGTCCTCTCCAAGTCACCGGTTCCACGGCCCGGGGAGATGCTTAGCCGGGTGGAGGTCCCCGGTGCCCCTCCTCCCACCTCACAAGGTCACCGCCAGCGCCCGTGAACTGCAATCAGGGCGGCCTGTGGCCCCGTGTGCGGCCGGTTTTGCAGAATTAACGTGGACGAATGCGCTCACGGCTAACGCGTTGCGTGGGGCGGCCCGGGGCTCGTTCATGCTCAGTTCTTGCCTTCGTTGCTCGCTCGCTCATCCGCTCGTTGACTCATGGGTTAATTGGTGCACACATCCGCGCGTCCGTCCTACCCCACTCTGTGCTAGGCACCGCCGGGACGGCACATGGGACCCCCCGGGCTGTCCGGATGGACGTTTTAACAGATACGTATCCCCGGATCCTGGGCGACTCCGGGATTTGCTGCAATTCTGGCTGAGTGTGGAGGCGGTGAGGACGAAACGAAAAGCGGTCCCCACGTGGCTCGTGGGCTGTGGAACATTAAACGATGTGCTGTGTAGTCATTCATTCATTCACTCATTCACTCATTCATTCGACACCCCCCACCGCAGGTAGACCATTTCCAGGGTGTTTTGTCCTAGGAGCTCAGACTCAAGATGCTTCCAGCCGTTCCCTGGGGCCTAGCTGGACTGGTAAGGGACCAGCCCTGTCCTCCCAGGCAGGGGACCCCAACCCTCAGGCCGCAGACTGGTGCCGCCCACCTCACTGAGCGCCTGCGGCACCCACGGGACGGTGAAAGCCGCAGTGAAGTCACGCCCGCGGCTCGCCACGTCTTAGTTATTGGCGAGGAATCCCAGCAGGACGATTCGGATTAATTGGAATCGGGCTGACTGAGAGGTCTGCGTGCACTTTCATCAGGGCGGCCCCGGGTGTGGGCAGAGGTAGCGGCTGAATCAGCGCCGATGGCCTGGCCTGGGGGAGGGGATGGACACGGACGTGCGTCCTGGGCTCGGGTAGGGGCGGCGGTGTCAGGGTCCAGCTCCCAGCACCGCGACTCGGCCACCGCGTGAGCCTCTGCCGCTCCCGGACAGCTGCGAGGGCTCCCGAGGGGGACCTTGGCTTAGGGAGGGTCCTCTCGTTCTCACAAATGTGACGCGGGGTCGGCTTCTCTGGCCTCGTCTACTCCGGGCCCTGGCTGGGTCCTCGGTCAGGCTGAGGGTCTTAAACCCCCCGAGCAGCCCAGACCTCCATCCTTCCTTTGCCCAGTAGTTCCATCCTGGCTGGGACGCAGTGTGGACTCACCTGCTGTGGTCACTTGAAGCCCCCGGCGTGTCTTTTCTCACTGTATTCCCTGCACATGTTTATAGGGTGAGTCCAGATTGGAGGCCTTCGGGCCAGCGTGGGGTCGTGCAAATCCTCGGATTTCTGCGTCACAGTTTGTGAAATCGCTGGTCTGCATCCTCCCTTGGTCTTGGTCGTAGCCTTGAGAGCAGCGGTCCCCACCTTTTGGCACCAGGGACCGGGTCTCTTGTGAGGATCTTGACGCCTGAGGACCTGAGGTGGAGCTGGGGTGGGGATGCCACCGCTGGGGAGCGGCTACAGATACAGAGGGAGCTTCGCTCTCTTGCCTGCTGTGTGGCCCGGTTCCTAACAGGCCACGGACCGGTACCAGTCTGCACCCCGAGGGTTGGGGTCCCCTGCCTAGGAGGACAGGGCTGGTCCCTTACCAGTCCATCTAGGACCCAGGGAACGGCTGGAAGCATCTTGAGTCTGAGCTCCTAGGGTAGAGCTCCCTGGAAATGGTCTACCTGCAGTGGGGGGTGTCGAATGAGTGAATGAGTGAGTGAATGAATGAATGACTACATAGCGCATCGTATCAGCTTAATGCTCTGCAGATCTCGAGCCACTTGGGGACCACTTTTCGTTCCTTTCCCACCGCCTCCCCATTCACAGCCTGAATGTTCACAGTTTTCACGTGTTTGTTAAAACGTCCATCAGGACGGTCCGCGGGGGTCCCTGGGCTTTTCGCTGTGAGTGCAAATCCCGGAGTCACACACGTAGACCTCAGCTTCGTAGAATCCCAGGATCGGGGAGCATCACGCTCCAGCTCGCTGCCTTCGTCCCCCTCTCAGCGGAGGCATTCCGCAGGAACAGTACCCCAGGACGGGGTGGGACCTTCCACCCTTGTCCGAAGCGCTGGCGCTGGCCCTCTCTGCTCCCCCTTTATGCTCTTGGGTCAGGGAGCCTGAGGACGACGTGCAGCCTGTGACTTCGGCGCCTCGCGGTGGCTCCCTGCGTGGCCAACAAGCCGCAGACAGGGTGTCGACAGTAGCCCGTCGCTAATAGTGCCCAGAAATCGGATTTTTGGTGAGAGCCATTGTCGTGAACCGAGACAGGCCTGCTGGCCCCTCTTCTGGCTTCGTCCCGCGAGACGAATTGCTTTCCCGCCCGTAGCAACACGGCCGCGGCCAGCACAGTTAGTAAATGACGTGGGATCAGAAGGAAGAGACATGCGGGTGATAGACACGCTCCTGTCGACACGAGGCCGGGCCGGTCTGCACGGCGTGGGAACCGGCCTGGCCCTTGGCGAAGAGCCCGGCCGCCGTGAGTCGCACCAGCGCCCAGCGTCCTCCTCCGCCCCAAATGCGGGCCCTGGGGACACCGCAGGGCGGGGATCACGCCAGGGAGAGTCGGCGTCTTCTGGGAAAGCGTCTTCCGGGACTCCGGTCGCTGTTTGCTGGGCGTCTGAGTCCCCTCTTCTTCCCTGGGCCGAGGAGGCTTTGCCCCTTGTTCTGCTTCTCTGGGTTTCATCCGCGTCATCGACTAAGAGGAAATCATTCGCCCCAGGAAACCCCCTCGAAGTGACGCCGTAAGGGCCCGATGACAACCCTGGGAGTTCCTAGGGACTCTGACACGCGCGAGGTGGCCTCCCATCCGGGCCGGCCCTGGCCTCCTTCCCGCGCATCTCGGGACACGAGCTGAATGACCGACCCTTCCCGCAGCCTCTGGGCGTAGGTCTGGCCGGGGCAGACGCTGCAGAAGGAGGCGGCTTTTGTGCTGTTCTAACCCCGTTTCGCTGACGTAAACACAGGCTGGAGGGGACGTCACTCTCAGGAGGAGTGGCCAGGAAAGGCCTCTCTGAGGACGCGATGCTTGAGCCAAGGAACGAGCCCTGCAAGCACCCCGGAGGACAGCCCTGGCCGAGGGGAGGGAACACACGAGGCTCAGGGCGTTGAGCACGCTCCGGAAGGCCCGGGCGTCCGCCGCGTGTGGGCCAGGAGAAGGGGGGTAGCTGACAGGTCAGAGGGGCAGGCAGGGCGACGCCGCCGTCACCCTCAAAGAGGATGGCCGGGAACGGGAATGTCATGGACGTGAGAATGAAGTGAAAAGCGGTCCCCAAGTGGCTCGTGGGCTGCGAAACATTAAACTGATACGATGTGCTATGTAGCCATTCATTCATTCATTCACTCACTCACTCATTCGACACTCCCCACCGCTGGTGGACCGTTCCCAGGGTGTTTTATTCAAGTTGCTCAGACTCAAGATGCTTTTCTAGATTCTAGACGGACTGTTAATGGGGCAACTGTGTCCTCTAGGGCAGGGTCCCCAGTCCGTCCTCAAACTCCCAGCGGCCCTTGCTCATGTGGAGTTAGCACCTGCCTCCTCAGCACCATCCCCATCGGCCGCGGACCGTCCTGGAGAGAAGTAGGAGCAAGACCCCTCCGTTCGGCCAAATGACCTTCCTTCAGACGCTCGGCAGCCTCCCAGATCCCGCTGCCCCAGGCCCACCTTTCCTGCAGGCCGCGGCCCGGGGCTCCCTGACTCCAGCCTGTGAAGCCACAGCCCGGACGCGACTCTGAGGCCCTCACAGGTGGCCGCGCCGCGCGGTGTAACGGGGGGCGTTCCAGGCATCCCGGGAACGACTGGGAAAGCCGACAGCCCTGAGCTAGCAGCCTCCCCCCACCCCCAACCCCGGCCCGTTAGCGAGCCAAACGGCGGTTTCGGGCGGGAATGAGACTGAGCTCAGTTAGGGTTTATTGGTTCTCCTTGCTGTTGCTCCCCCCGTGGGCCATGATGCTGGGTTCTCGGGAGTGCGCCTCCCGGCAGAAATGGATCCACGTGGAGTGCAAGAGGGAGGCCTAATAAATACTGAGTTCATCAAAGGGCTTTGCATGAACCCTCGGGGGGGGGGGGTGTCTCGGAGAGAGACCGGGAGGGGGATCGCTGAGCAGAGAGGCCTGGGTCGTGAGCTCAGACGAGGCGTCACAGGGCCCTGCGGCTGCTGCGGACAGAAGTGACCATTTAGGCCGCACTGGATGGGTGACCCGCCCCAGGGAGGTAGTGGCCACTGACCTCCGACTGCTCTGCCGGTTCGGATCCTTCTGATGGCGAGTGTCAGCAAGCCTGGCCCGGCTCACGCAGGAAAAGAGAGAATTATTGATTCCCTTAGTTTTCGCCCTCCCTGTCCCCCTCTTCCTCCCCCAATCCCCCCCCACACACACACAGGGAAGGGTGCACTCCCAGGCTCACCCGTCCCCTACGGCCTTCAGGGCACGGCTGGAAACCCTCAGGGCTCCATGTTTCAGGTTAATTTAGTGACAAAGGACGAGACTCTTGGCCCAGCACCCCCAGTCGGGGGGGTCCCTTGGCATCTCATGGATTGAGACTGAGCCGCGTGGCCGTGTCCACACCAGTCACAGGCGGGAGTGGGAGGCGCCGACTGGCACAGACTCGGGGCCTGCCTCCCGCCTCTCGGCCAGGACTGGGGTCCACCCTGCCGAAGCTCGTGAGCTTATGGGGGGGTGGAGAAGGGACCTTCCCCGAGGGCAGAGACTGGGTGCAAAACGACACCCCAGGAAGGAGGTATCTTGCTCTGTGTGGGAGTCTGTGTCCAGTGAGAGACGTGGAGGAAGCAGTGACGGGCCCTCCGAGCCGCAGCTAATCAGCTCTCCCGAGACGGCCTGCCCCGCACCCCCTGCTCGCCTCTCGGGTCACATCCATGCCCATCCCCATCCTCGCTCCTGAGGCTCCAAGCTCGCTTTCCGCTAGCCGCCCCGCTGGGCCTCAAAAGGGCCAAACACATTTCGACCTCAGGGCCTTTGCACTGGCAGCGCGCTCCGGTCTACCCCCCTCACACCGCCGGCTCCATCTGTTAACCAGGTCTCAGCTCGGACCGCCGCCCTGTCCCCCAGGGGAGAGTGTCCCCGAACAAGCTGTACGAAGTGGCACCCAGCACCCCACAGGCGCCCCGCCCCCGTGACCTGTCCCCATGGGGCACAATAGCGAACGCGCCTCACTGTCTAGAATGATCCTATATTAACTCATAGACCGTCTTCCCTCACAAGCCTGAAACCCTAAAACGGGGTTCCGGCTTCTCTCCTGCACCGCTGGGTGCCCGGCGCCTCGGGCAGCGTCTGAACGCCTGGATGTTTGCCACGCGGATGCACACACGCACCATCCCTCCAGCTGCTGGACCCGACGAAGCACCTGAGCACCTCGGAGCCGGCCGAGGGGGCGTTTCTGAGACGATTTCCTGCCCCGAGCAGGGGGCACCCCGCAGGCTCCCAGGCGCGAGGGGCCTGCCGTGCAGCCCGCAGCGCGGCAATGCCGGCAGCCTTGGATGGGATCCCTCTGCTCCTGCCGCATGCCAAGTGGAAATTTCTTCCAGGCCCGTACGTCTGGTCCTGGGTGTTTTTTAATTAAACGCACTCTTTGAGGGATTGTGTTAATCCTGCCAGTGCTCGGCTCTCTCATCCCCTCCGCCGCGCTGTGAGCGGAAGGCGCCTGGGCCACGCGGGCCCCGGCCGAGCTGTTTTCCGAGAGGAGGGCTCTCGCCCTCCCACGCGCACCGTCACGGAGTGTGATACAAACCGGGCCCGTGTCAATAAATCGGCAGGAGAAAGGTCAGGCCTGCACCGCCGGGCGGGGCTGGCAACGACGTCTGCTCCTGCGATGTCTGTGTTGTAAATGCCACCCTCCGCCGAGCCCGGCGCCGGCGCGCGCTTGGAGTGTGATGAGATGTCAGTTGTGCTCAGCCCTGATCAAATAGGATGAATGGAAGGGGAAGGCGAACAGAAATATTACTCCTGTCATCTCTTTCCACGCGGCACAGGAGCCGGGTCAGTTGGGGAAATGCTTCTGAAGCAAATACCAATCCTCGCGTAATGTCACCCGTCGTCGACCTGCCGGCCGGGGGACGGTGAGCGCTCCCACGAGGACAGGAGCCCGGCTGGAAGGGCAAAGGCCGGGCGGACGCCTGTGTGACAGCGTCTCCTGCTGCGGATGGTCAGAGGTCGCCTACCGGCCTCCCGGTCCCCCCCCGATCGGCTCGATGGGAGGATGGGTTTCTCCCTGCACTGAGCAAGGAGGAGATGAAGTCACTAATTGCCCACTTACGTCGCTTAAAACGCGGGCTCCGAATCGAGCAGTACCGAGCCCACCCTCTTCTCCCACTCCTTCGTTTGTTTTCCCTCCGGATTCGTCCCGTGAGCACCGCAGCAGGCCTCAGTGGACGCCCGGGTAACACCCGCTCCCTGTTGAAAGGCGGGAGGGCCCGGGAGGGAGTGCACCAAGCCTTGCGTGCGGGAGGCCCAGACGGGGCTCCCCCGGGATACGGGCGGCAGCGCTGTGACGAGGGGGGACGCCAGGGGACCCCCAGGAGCAGCCCTGTGCGTGCTGCGTGTCCAGGGAGCTGGGCCAGGAAATCTGCACGTGGCAGGGGGCCCCGGGGCTCAGAACTAACAGCGAAGCCCGTCGGGGGCACCCAGTCTAGCGCCGGTGCAAATGCACGAGTGTACCAGCCCGCCCTCAGCAGGTACGTCTCTCGTCCCGGGGAACGTTCCGGAAACAAATACCAGGACGGCCGCTTTCGCCGACGAATCGCTTCTCCTCTCCGCGGGGCTGCCAGGCGCACGTTATGAATGACTTTAATTTGCAGCGCGTGATGCCTGCTTGCGTTCCCGCCGCCGAGTCCCCACGCAATATTTCGAATCCCTTCCCGGGGTGGTTTGTCTTTAACCTTTTCGGTGAGAGGTGCGCGTGTGCGCGTGGGTGTGTGCGTGCGTGGGCATGAGTGCGCATTCGGGTTGATGACACCCTCTCCCCGCTGCTCCATCCCGTCACGTCTAAATGGATCGACTGAAGAGTCTCGTAGCCATTATGGGTCCATTAGCATCGATTGCATTTGCTACGTCTGTGACCGGCGTGAACCCGCCGCTCTGGTGCGAGTGTGGAAGCGGAGACGGGGAATGTCATCGTCCCTACCAAAGCGGACGTCGCCGGTCGGATGTGTCGTCCACCGTAAAGACGGTTCTCTTCGGAGACGCGTTGAAGCTTTCCCCAGAGGACCCTGTATCAGTGGGGCTGGGGTTACGCGCGAGGGGACCCAGTGGGAACGCAGGGAAACGCGTGGAAACGCAGACCCACACGGCGGGACGTTGCCAGGTCACAGGCCACACGGGCCTCCAGACGGGACCTCGGGGTGAAACGTGGCCAGGGCGAGTTTGCTCCTAGGAAGCCGAGCTGCAGGCCCCACACTGCCCCACGGAAGCCTCGAGCTGAGGACGACCAGGAGGGGCCTGGAGACTGTCCTCCCAGCCGCGGGCCTGGGTCCGAGGGGGAGCCTGGTCCACGGGGCACTTTTCACCACCGAGAAATGAGGAAAATGACCTCACGGGCCGGTTTCTGTAACGGCTGAAATGATCCAGTTCGACGAGACGCGTTATTCTAAGCTGTAGCCTCTCTTCTTGCTTCACCTGGTGTGAAACGGTTTTTTTTTAACAAAAGCCGGGAAGCGGAGACCGTCGGGTTCAGATTCAGCATCCCAGCTCCCACCCCGCGCGTTAGCCCTTTCCCATTTAGGAAAAGCGGGGGTTTGGGGAGCGTCACGCGTCGAAGGGCTGCGTTTTCTGGGGTGTGGCATTTTCGGCGCCCGAGACGACTGTGTTTTGTAATGGGAACTCCGCCACGAGCAGCAGAACAGTAGATGGACCGATGTCGCTGGCCTCCGAGGACCGCCGGTCGACGACAGCGATGGGAAAGCGATCCCGGGAGCGCGGCACCGCGTGGCGGACGTAGGGGTGACGTTAGGACTGAAACCGCGCGTCGTCTCGAGCCCTGAGCACCGCCAGCGAGGATTCTCGGGGCAAACGGGAAATGGGCTGACACGATGGCACCCCGAAGGCTGGGAGCTCACGCTCTGGGGACTAGGGTCCGGGTGGGGAAGCCGGGATCCCGAGACTTAACATGGGCCCAGGAAGGTCGGTGGACGCTCTGTCTTCCCGCAGCCCTGAGGCTTCCTCCAGCCGTCGCCGTGCGGTCCCTGGACAGTGGTGGCGGGAGGAGAGGGACAGCGGTGTCCCCCTGCGGTGACCTCCTCCAAGCCTCTCCGCCGCGCCTGGCACTCCGGGCAGCGTCACGGAAACGTCCCCACACACGTCAGACCCAGGCCGCGGCCCCGCCCGCTCCCTTTAGCCTTTGACTGTCACAGGATCAGGTGACCTTCGGGTCCCATTTTAAAAGTCAGTGTCTTACCTCCCGAGAAGGTGGGCCTGAGGCTTAAAGGTGGGCAGGCCCGGCCCGGCCCCTTCTCCAGCAGCAACTCGTCCTTGACGAGGGGTCTCACGCCTCCGACTCCCCAAACCCTGATTATCGGCTCCCTCTCCCGCCGGCCACAGCTGCGTGTGGGTGGGCGCCGGCTCAGTCTGGACGACAGCTGGACCGGCGTCACCTAGCACGGCGTCCGGTGGGTCGGTGGCACCTGAAAACATGTCGTCAGCGCATCTCATCCTAGAAGGGTTCCGAGGCTGCAAGCCCCTTCCTTTCTCTGGGAAGCGGGTGCTCAGACCCTCCCCACACGGGATTTCGGGGAGGCCGTGCGGAATCGTGGCCCGAGACGGAACCGGGAACTGGTTGCCCGGGCACCAGGGAGGGCGGCAGGAGCAGGGTCGCCCTGATCAAGGAATGAGGTTTTCTGTGACCCAGGGTGGGAGGCGGCAGCCGTGTGGCGGGGCTCACGGGGATGCAGCAAGGCCGAGGGCCGGCCCCCCCAGGAAAGTCAGCGAAAGGACACGCGCCGAGCACATCTGGCCTCACACAGGTGTCTCTCCCGTCCGGAGGCGCGCCCACGAAGCCGGCATCTGTGTCACGCGGGGAGACTCCCAAACGCCGCGTTTGGAAACACGGATGTGCAGTGTCTCCCTGGAAATCGACCCCTTCTCAGTGGAGGCTGCGGGCGCAGTCCGAGACAGACATGTTTAATTAGCGAGCAAACTTGACATTTCCACTGTTTGGACGAGCCGGGGGAAAAGCCAAGAGCAAACGGAGATCTTTCCTTCGTCCCCCTCCCTCCCGGCCCCCAGGCCGCTGACAGAGAGTACCGCGCTGGGAGGGAGGAGAACGAACGTCTCTACAGCGGCAGGGAGAGGGGGCCGGGGACCCGAGGGCTGGCATTACGCGGTCGTCGCCGCGACTGCGCACCCTCCCCCACCTCCCCTGTTCCCTGGGTCCTTGCTTGACCCGTGGGCAGAGTCACGGTGGCTTTTCCAGCCCAGTCTGGGGCGGCAGGCCTCGGAGGCCCCCGCGTCTCGCGTCCTCCGGTCTCCCTCACGCCCACCACTCCCGTGGTGGCTTTCTCACCGGGTCCCGCCTCCTGCGCCCCCGCCAGCGCGGGCCAGCCTGCGTGTGTCGGCCAGGGCACCGCTCTGTTTGTACCCCCCCTTCCCCTATCCCCAAATCGTCACTCGTTCCTGAGTTACTCGTCGTGCTGACGGAGCACCTTTCGTGTGACACGCACCGGGGGTCGACAGGGACCGACGCGGAGCCCGAACACGCGCGCCCGTGTGTCGTCGTCGTCAAACCCTGGCGTGGCTCTCCCGGTTCGCCCCCTAACGTCACCCCTCAGACACCCTCCCACTGCCCGTTATCACCCAGACCTCCCCTGTCCTCCCCGCTGCAGGACTGAGAGACTGACACGTGTGGGCCCGGACACCACTCGTCCCCGTCGACTGCCCACGCGGCCTGGACAGCAAGACGCGGCTCTTACTGCTCACGGCTCCGTTCACACAGATCCCCCCTCGCGGTGCCCTCACCTGCTCACGCTCCCCCCTCTTTCGAAGCCAAGTTAAATGTCACGCCCACACCTCCGGCTGGGATTAAGACGTCACGTGTACTATCTCGTAGGCCTTCCCGGGAAGCGCCCTCGTAGCACCTGGCCCCCTTCGCTCTGTGAGGTGGAGATTTCTGATGGCAGAACAGCTCGGAAATCGATGGGCGAAGGAACGTGTCCCTCGACGGCCGATCGGGGCAAAGGAGCAAGTCCGATGTGGCAAACGGAGGGAGCTCAATTGGCTACGTAGGGGACAGGAGGACAGAGGACCCAAGCAGGGGACGGCAGGCTGGCCAGAGGGCAAAGGCTGGCAGCAGAGAGACAGGAGGGTGGCACCGAGGCTTTTGTAAATCCCCTGATGAAATGGGCAGGTCCCAGGGGGACGTGACCTAAGGGACGTGCTGGCCCACGACTACCACGAGCCCCGTCTGCGAGTTTCCTGGGGCATGGAGTCTGTCTGTTGGCTAGGGACACCGGGACGAGCACCTCAGACGGGGCGGGGGGGCTTCGCAGAGACTCATCTTCTCGCAGTTCTGGGCGCTGGAAGCCAGGCGGAGGGTCACTCCTCAGTTTGCTGCCACCGTCTTCCCCTTTTGTCCCCACGTGGCCGTCTCTCTGTGCCCGTCTGCGCCCTCGTTTCTAACTCTCACTAGGACACCATTCGGATTGGAGTGGGGATCCCCCGCGTGACCTCGTTTTAACTTAATTATCTCTGCGAAGAAATTGTCTTCAAATGCAGCCACGTTCCGAGGTCCCGGGGGTTGGGGCCCCGACGTGAGAATTTTGGAAGGACGCGATGCGGCCTAGAGCGGATCCCGAGTGTGTGGGTTCACACGGAGAGACCAAAATCTCGCGGAGTGGGGAAAGCTGGTTGCAGAATGGAGGGGTCCACATACTGTCATTGACCCCCCCAAAAAAATCTTCAACCTTAACCGAATCCCCTACCCTCCCTGTCCCTCCCCCCTGCAGGCGCACCTTGGCTGTGTGTAAGAATGCACACCCGATGGCGACGGGGCGGAAAGGGCACTCTCGGTTCTCTCTGAAGGAGGAGAGGACGAGGAGTGGCGCAGGCTGGAAAAGTGAACGCGACCGTGTCTAGGCCACGTGTTTTAAGCTGGAGCCTTGGTGACAAAATGCCGACACGTGTTCATCCTGGGGAGGGTTTTGTGTGGTTGCGGGGGCTTCGGGACCGAGTGCTGTATTTCCCGCGGGGAAGAGGCTTCCGGCCTGCTCGTTTAGGGGGATGCCGCGTTCGGATCCCCACCTCCGGAGTCACGGTGGTGAAATATACCAAGGCCCCGAAGAACCCAGCGTCCTTGACCCCCGCTGGTACCTCCCCACCCAAGCTTGAGGAGGCCCCGCCGCGCAGCCCAACCACCAGCTCGCCCCTGTGAAAGCCGTTGGCATCTTTGTGTTCCCTGTGAGCCCCCCTCCCGCCCTCTAGAGTCAGGGGGACTTGAGAGAGGCTCACGGCAGCCCCCCACCCCCCGGAATTCCCTCTGCGAGTCCCAGCTCCGACCGTGCGAAACCACGTCGCTCCAGCGCCACGCTGAACGGGCAGGCTTTCCTAGAGGCTCGCAGTGTTTTCCGGACCTGATCCCCCCAACAGAAGGCAAGCCCCCCCGCGCTGGAAGCTCTGTAGCTCGGTGGGGGTCTCCCTGACTGCCCAGGCAGGTCTCCTCGACCACGCCCCGCCAAGACGCGATCCGAAACCTGCGCCTCTGACTTCCCGCCTCCGTTTCTTCATTTTTCCTCCCAGGAGGTCGTCTTTCCCTTTCGTCCCCAGGGGCCCTCCTTGAATTTTCTCTGCCGGGGTCGGCAATGCAGTTCTGAAGTCCAAGGCGGCCAGCCAGGCCTGGGTACCGACTGGCGCGTCGGATAACTCTCGGCATTAGCAAGTGTTTCCTCTCGACCAGCTCCTCACGGTCCTTAAAGGTCGGCTTTGCGACTCGGACCTGGGCAGGACGCCGAGGTGAGCAGGAAACGGATGTCGGCCAGAAAGGTCCGTCGCTGTCGTGCCACCGTGAGTGCCTCGGGGGACAGGGACCCAGAACGAATCCGAGGGCAGAGCCAGTGGCCACACCGACGTTCGCTGAAGTGAAGAGAAGACAGCTCCAGGGGTCTAGCAGGTGACTGAGGGCCCGCAGCCGCGTCCCGGCGCCCAGTCCCTCTGCATCGCCACAAATCCTCCCCGGTCCCTCTTCCACGTCCCTCCCCCCTCGCCCGCCTGAGGGACAGCTGGGCGGCTGCTCTGAAATGTCGCACCCGAAGTGAGCGCAGCTGGAAAAGTCTAAAAATAGTGAACTCAGGGAACAGAGGTGTTTCTCAGAAATAAGCGCTGTGAACGGCTCCTCCCGGACGCACCGCGAGATCCCACAGGGTGACCGAGGCGGCGAGGGCCGTCCTCCCCGTTCTGCTCGGCGGCGGCAACATCCGACGTCTCTCTCCCCGGGCGGCCCAGGCGGGTCCCCGTCCTGGTGCCAGACTCGGCCCTCTCCCCACACCCAGTCCTTGACCTTCCTCGCGGCCTGTGGCTTCCGCCTCTTTCAGCGCGGACGAGGCCAGAAGGCTCTGTCCCAGCCCTGGCTCTGTACCGTGATCGTCCCCTTGGCTGGTTTGTAGACGCGCAGTGTGGTCACGAGGGTGGAGGCTTCGAAAGAAGGTTCCTGACGTCCGATTCCTGGCCCTGTCAGCTGCTGCGTGTAACCCGAGGCCGACAGCGACCCCCTCTCCTTCCCAGTCGCCTCATCCGCCCCGTGGGACTAGAGCAGCTCCCGTCCCAGAGGTTACGGTGAAGCCTCCGACCAGGCCGTGCACTTTAGTGCACGTTTCGCTGTCGCTGCCATTCGCCTGGACCCCTTTCCTCAGCCAGATTTCAGTCCCCTGGCGGCGACGCCCAGCCCCCTGAGGACTTCAGCACAAGCGGACAGAGTCTGACGCCATTAGCCATCCTTTGTAAAGCCAAGAGAGGCTCGGTGCGCCCCCGAGGGAAGGGGCCGTGCCGCCTCGCCTCTCCACGACCGTCTCCGTGCCCAGCGCCCCGACCTCGAGGGCCTCCCCCGGCTCCCCCAGCACCGGTCGCACGCGCATCCCGGCCATTGTTTTGGGTTTGTCAGGAGTGGTGGTGTGAGGGGGGCGGGCACGATGGGGACACGGTCACCGCCTGGATACGTTCCAAAGTCTCCTTCTCACGAGGCCTCCCCGGCCGCCCTCCCTGCCTCCGCCGCGCTTTCGCCTCCTCCTGGTCATTCACTGCTGTTTACCGTCCTTTTTATTTCACTCCCTTGTGCTGCTTGTGTCTGTCCCTGCCACGGAAATGTAGACTCGCGAGGAGAGGGCTGTTTACCTCTTCTGTGTATCCGTCGGTCCCTCGATGCTAGAGCAGGCGTGACACATCCTGGGGTCGTGGTAAATACCTCTGAAGGAATGAGCGCGCGCGCACACACACGCACGTGCCTTTGGTGACATGACCCGGATGAGCCTTCAGGGTGGAGATTGCCTTTTTTTCCTTAACGGAGACTGCCAGCCCTTGTCCCTGCGACCCCAGAGAGATGACCTCGGCGGGCTCTAATGGCGGGAGAAAGTCATTCATTCGCTTGGCGTGTAACCGTCCATCCACACAGCCGCCCGGCGCCGCGACCCGTCGTCTGCAGCCGCCTGCTTCCGTCCCGGTGACCCGTCTCGGTTCCGTGTCCCGACGTGGCCGCAGCGGAACCCGGCAGAGCCGGAGGGAAACGTTAGCGGGCGAGAGCCCCGCGCGCCCGCACCTGTCCCCGGACGCCGAGGAGGGACGGCGGGAGGCTGTGGCCTGGCTCGCAGAGGGCACGCGTGCTGATTAAGCCCGCCCCGTGTCCCGGGCACCCGCTAGGAGCCTCGCGCAGAGGACTCCGCTCAATCCTCAAATACGCCGCGGATGAGCGTCCTGGGGACCATTTTATGGGGAAGGAAGTGATGACTCAGGCGCGCTAAGGTCTTTGCCCGAGGCCTCGCAGCAGGCCAGGTGCAGAGCCAGGGCTTCCCGCGCGCCCGGAGCTCTGCCGCGCCAGCACTTTCCTGCTCCGGCCCAGGAGGGCCGGGAGGCTGCCAGCTCGGTCTCGCGGGGCCACGGGTCAGATTCGTCGCTTCCCCTCACAACGCCCTGGCCAGGACCGGTCATCAGGCCCCATCCACCCCCAAGGGGCGCAGGAAGGGGTCAGGGGACCAGGATGTTTGGCAAAGAGCACGGACGACTTCCCCAGGGCCTGGAGCACCCGCAGTTCGGCAAAGTCCGGGGAGTGGGGGTCATGGCCGAAGACAAGGACTCAGAGTCAGGAGCTCAGAGTTCGAGGCCCACAGGGGCCAGACGCTTCCCGCCCCCGGGCATCCCTGGACTGAGCCTTCCTCCCGCTCAGTGTGCTTGGATCGCGGCGGAGGCATTTGACTTTCCTGCCCGGGATTTAGGCTCAGGCAGCACTTTCACGGCCGGAATCAAGCACAGCCTGAGCGATGAGCTACGAAAGGGCCACATTTCGTCTCGGAAGAGCGAGCCTCCGTCCTTCCCCGTTCTGCTGCCTCACTAGTGACGCCGCCGTTGGAAAACGGAGCGCGAAGGCCTCCGGGGCGGTGGCGATTTCCGCTGTGGCTGATTAAAACCCCTTTCACCTAAGTCAGAGCCCTTGCTGCAGCTCTGGAAGCAATAACTGGCCCCCTACGATGGATGGCAGCCATCTGGCCCCGGGGGCCGAGCAACGGAGGGTACGTGGCGGGCGACGAGGTCACAACGCGTCCCGTGTCCTGGGTAACAATGCAGCAAACAGCCGTCCGCCCCAGAAACCCTGCTCTGTGCTTTCACACTAGACACACGCCCGGAGGAGACCGAGGGCAGCAGGGCCGGGGGGTCAGTCCCCAGGACCCCAGGGCTCGGCCCCTGGGACCCGGGACGGCTGGGAAGTTGACATGAGAGCTCAGCGGCCCTGCCGGAAGGGCCCGGTAGGTGGCTCGTGGCCGGAGGGGCCTCCAGACCGTGTCACGGCCGGCTGGGGTGGGCGTGGGGCGGGGGCCGCTCTCTCAATCGCTCGGACATCTGCAGGGTGAGCTCCGCTCCGCGCGATTAGCCTGCGGCAGGCGAGCAGGCTGCCAGAGGGGGCCCTTCTGCGTCCCCCGGCCCATAACGCCAGCCCCGCTGCACGGAGGAAATTGCAGGCCGATATTACAGGCGCGGTCGGGGAAGTAGCCCGAGGTGGCTGATGCCATCAGAGAGCAGCAGCTTTATTGGCAACGGTGAGATGAAACTGTGTTACCCCCGCGCCCAGAGAGGAATCAGACCCCCCTCCCCAAACAGACAGAAAAACAATAACTGAAGCCGCGTATGTGTCCCCCTTCTTCTCTGTGAAAGGGTGGCAGCAAGCTGTCGCGCCGGAAATCCGGATCTTTCCTTCCACTCAGGAGGGAGCAAGCGTTCCCCAGAAGAAAGCGTCCCTCGTCAGGGCTGGAGGGGGGACAGTTGCTCCCCGAGCAGGCAGGTGTCTAGGGCGGCGGTGTCTAGGCGTGGGTGGGGGCGCAGGAGTCAGAGAGACGGCACTGAGAGGGCAGCGCGGCCACCCGGCCCTCGCCGCAGCGGCGTCTCGCTTCAGTCATTTGAAATAGTAGCGATCTGGACGTCATCCTGTTAGGAAAAGAAATGTCTGTTTTGCTGCTTTTTAGAGGTTGTTTTGAGTAAGGCAAGATCGTGGTGGACAAAGCCCGAAGGGTCGTTGTCTCTGGGCGTGGGGGATCTGGGCAAGGCCGAGGGGACTTCCCAGCGGGACGAAATGGTCCGTGTCTTGGGAAGTCCGAGTCGCCTTTGTCAGATGCCGTCCAGGGGCGCGTCCGCGATGCACGCGTTTCGCTCCGTAAATTTCACCTCAAAAGAGAAGCTACAAACAAACGTCGAACGCCGTTTACTAGCACGCGTGCTGCAGGGTGCGGGGAGGCTTTCTAATGCCTGAGCGTCGCCTCAGAAGGTCCTCAGGACGAAGCCGGGCGCTGGGCCGAGAGGGGAAGGGCCAGACGAGCAGACACGGAGTGGCATGGGGGCCGCGCGTGACTGCCGTCCGCCTAGGCGCCCCTGAACTTTGCTGTAGGTCCAGGATTTATCACTGCTAAATAGAGGGAACGTTCACCTTGATCGCGTCGACACATGGCGAACGTCGCCTCTTCACGTCCCCTGGGGTCATCGGCTTGACCAGTGTGCGTTCTGGGACCTTCTCAGGCGCGGCCGGCCCGGGCTGCCGGCGTTTCTCACCAGCCCCCCCGACAAGCCCGACGAGCGGGCAGGTTGGGGGGGAACCGTGGATTGAATCGATTTCTCCCCGGAGAACTCGTGTTGGACGTGACGAAGCAGCACGACCCGTAGAGCATCCAAGAGGGAGCCTGGAGCTCCTCAGGCGATGACTTCGGTTTGAGAAACGGCGGTTTGGGGACCATCTGCCCAGAGAGGAAAGACTCTGCCGGCCCAGCTCTGGCCGCCCTGATTCCGAAATGGCCCCGAACGTGACCCTCAGTGGCAGGTTGTGAGGAGCAGAGGCCCGGTCCGTCGCTGCCCTCTTGCTGCGGGGTTGACCCCGCTGCTCCAGGGCTGTGTGTGTCTCCGGTTTTCCCTTGGGTCCTCCTGAGGCCCCAAGGGGATGAGCTGCACATTGACCGAGGCGAGTCCCCGAGTCTGGGGAGGGAGAGGAGTCACCCTCACGCCTTCGGCGCCCACAGGAGGCGGAGTGACACCAGCGTCGCGTTCCTGCTGTGGGTGGCGGCGGGGAGGGCAGCGAAGGCACAGAGACGAGTGAGACTGGGAGCCCCCCCCACCCCGGGGCCTCTGGTTCCTGGGATGGGGGGACTAGATGGGAGGAGAGTCCGGGGCGGGGGGCCGTCCAGGGAGGTGACTTGGGAGGTGTGAGACCCTGAAGGCCCTCGGAGCAGGGCCGAGGGCAGTGGCCCTGCTGAGCCCGAGCACGCACAGGCACGGGTGTGTGTTAGCGCCCGTGGGTGGGGTAAACGTGCCGGGGAAAGTGCCTAGTACCTGCCCCCGTGGAAGGGCAGGGGGCGGGAGCAGGGGGCTGGAGAAGCGGCCCTCGCTCGTTGGTACCAGTGGGTTTCCCAAGAGCCGCTTCGTGGGGCCAAAGGCCAGCCTCGGATCCGGTCCCAGCCCCCCGGGTGCTTGCTGGTGGAGTTGGTTGTCTTCTAATGAGACCTGAGCAGAGGCCGACGCCTCGGTCACAGAGGAAGTGACCAGGGTGGAGACGCACCCCATCCGGACCGACCGGGAAAGGGGGCAGAGGTCCGAGCGCCTCTCCCACGTCCCTGCACGTCCCGGCCGTCCTGGGGCTGAGTCCTCCTGGGGAAGCGAGTTTAGGACCAGCGGCAGGGCCAGGTGAGGCGCGGATCCCCCGAGCAGGTGCACCCCGCAGGCCTTCGCGGTCGCCTGGTCGTCCTCTCCCCGCGTGAACTTCCACGGTTTGCCGGCCAGAGCCGTCTCTGCAGACAGCACGGCTTCTCGGGTTTGTTCTAAGCCGGGACAACCGGGCAGACAGGGATGAGGAAGAGCCCCGGGTCGCCTCCCCTCCCGAGCTCTTTCGCATCCGCTTTACTTCTCAGGCTGCCGGGGAGGAGGGGAGCGGTTAGGGGTCCGGAGACTGAGGCCCAGCTAAGTGGAGGGACACGCCAAAGGTCGCACGGCTGCTGAGTCCCAGCTGAGACCAGGACTCGGGGACCTGGCGAGCGGATGAATGAGGCTTGGTCGCCAGGGGCTTGGTCCCTCGCTCAGCGCTCGGCGCCCGTGCTGTGCCAGACTTCACCTGTGGCTGCCGACGGCCCCAGACAGCGGTGATGATGAGTTCCCGCCGCCGGTGGTAACCCCGGGGACGCCTGGAGACGCCCTGGGTCCCCCGACAGGCTCCCCACCCCCGCGCGGTGACATTTCCCAGCATCAGGGCTGGAGCAGACAAGCTCCGCCGGGCCAAGACGGTCGGGGCAACCAGCGTCGGCGGCGCGATGGGGGCCTGGCCTTTCAGTCCATCGATCCACGACAGAAGGAAAACGCGAGGCGAGAAACGCGCCGGGACTCTCGTTGGCAGAGGCCGATAGGGCCTTCTCCTCTCTGTTTTGAAGGCAGCTGGGGGGGGGGGGCAGGGAGGGGAGAGGAAAAACAGCCCCGAAGCCAGGGACAGTGGCACCTAAACCTCTGTTACAGGCGCGAGGCGGGGGCTGCCAGAGCGGAGGGCCCCAGGCGCCCGGCGTGGAGGGAGGCGGGGCGGGGGACGCGCGGGGTGCTCCAGTGCCTGTTCGCGCCCGCCGGCTGCCCAAATGCAAATGTCGTGGCTGCTCACCCCCAAGGTGACAACTCCCAGCCGCAAGTGCCAGACGGGCCGCGCGCGCGCCTTCCTGAGATCCACCGCGGTGACCCAGTTGCAGGTCTCTCCGCGTGCCAGCCCCCCGAAGGGCTCCCTCCACCTTGCTGGGGAGAAGAGAGGTGGACTCGAGGGCACCGGACGGGCGCCCTCCCGGAATATTCTCCGGCTGTTTCCGCTCGCTGGAGCTGATCTACGTTCCTTCCAACCCAGAGATCCTGAACTGAGATGCTATTCGTCTGTCTTTACCGGAAACGAGCCTCGGCTTCGGGCCTCCCGTGAAGGAGACCCCCGTATCGACTGAGAAGCCCATAAGGAGCCGTGCCCTGTGAGACCCATTGGTTTGCGTCCGATGCGCTGGCCTCGGATCGGGGTCCCCGATCTGGTCCTCTCCGTGCCCCGGGACGCCCCCGCGTAGCCACGCCCTCTTCTCCAGCCCCCAAGTAGGCGATAGACCCATTTCTAAATGCCACGAGGGGTGCGAGGCTGGAGTCGCCCTCCCCGAAAGCCAGACGAGCCGGCGGAGCCACGGTCACAGAGCAGACGCGCGCACTGGAGTCTGGGTGGGGGGGACCCGCTTACTGAATCCCGTGGCTCCCCGGCCGGTCAAAGGCAAACACCCCAGGGCCGGCGTAGTCTGCGCCCGTGTTCCTTGGAGAGAGAAAAAGACTTTCTCTCTACGTGAGTGAGTCAAGGAGCGGGGCCGCTGCGTGGACCGCAGACCGCGGGGGCGGGCCCTGGGGTGGCCTGAGACGTCCTCTCGCTCGAGGGGGTGATAGGGCTGCAGCGACGGCACCCGGAGTGCGAGTGGTGGCTCGAGGCTTTCAGTGGCTGCTGTGTTCCCGGCGCCACACTCGGCGCCTAAGGTTGTCTCCCGTCTCCTCCCACGGAGAGGGCGTCTGTGTCTCCCCTATGGAGCAGTCACGGGGCGTGACGAGGTTCCCCTCCCACGCACCCCTGAACGCCCCGTCTGCGCCTCCTCTCCGGACACCTCGTGTTTTCCCTGTGTTTTGTGGAGATTTAGCTCCGTGGAATGTGTATCCCCAGGATCAGAAAGCTGGGGTCGGGGAGCGGCGTGCGGGAGGGGACGAAGTCCTCGGCGCGCCCTCCGAGGGCTCACGGGGGGGTGGAGGGAAAAAGGAGGGCGGACGAGAGAGCCAGACTCATCTCCAATCTGGGGCTTTAAAAATAAAAACGCAGCAGGTCGTGGTGCGCTGCGGAAGGGATGGGCTAGCACGTTGGAGACGAAGTGCAAACCGCTCTAAGTTTGGACGGTGTGAACGACTCTGAGGTTCCGTCTTCTCGTTTTTGTGTGGGAAGACGGAGAGGAGGAGGAGATAGACATATAAATGGGCTGAAGCGATTACGGTGGGATTTTCTTAAATGAGGTGGGACTTCAACGTTACAGACACCGGCCACAGTCGCCGCGGTCTGGGCGTGGAGGCCGCCGCGATGGCCCTTTGTTAGACGTCCCGACCCTTGACCTCAGCTCCTGCCGCGTCTGTCCTGCTCCCCACCTGGCCACACGAGCCGCGCGCCATCTGGACTCGTCAGCAGCGCCCGCCGTGACTCTGCGAAGCAAAGTGACGCAGGACGGCACGAGGAATCCCGAGGCCGCCCCTAGCGAGCCGAGCGCCGTGGGGCAGGCGACACCCTGGGACGGAGGCTCCGTCTCCACCTCAGACCAGGGGAGATCCTCGGTCCTGCCTGCGTCCTCCTCAGGGATGCTGAGAGGGTCCCCGAGGTGCTGTGTGTGAGGACGTTCTGGGGTCACGTCCGAAGGCTCTGCCTTTTCATGGGTGATTGTCCGAGTGTGTCTTGTTTACACGGATCGGTGAGGTTCGCGGGGCCCGAGCAGAGGAGAGAGGGTTTTAATGGGGGGACTGAGGGAGAGTTTTGAGAAGAGCCGCGGGGAGAGGCTAAGTCTCCACCTAGAGGCCCTCTCCTGGGCGGAGGAGGGGGTGGCGGGGGGACGCTGGCGGCTTAGACCTGCAGACACAGTATGTGTACGGAGTGGGCAGGCCTGCGGGTCGATGCTTTTTTTTATGAAACATGGAGCTTCGGCTGTCGCCAGCCCCTCTCCGAGCTCCATCCTCCGGGACGCGGAGGCCTCATAGGTCCGTGATGGCGGGAGCAATGTGTCCACAGAGCACAGTTCGCCCAGTAAGATCGGGAGGCACAGCGTGAGCCGGAACGGGTCGGGGGCAGGCCAGAGGGCGATCTCGCCAAACCGGCTCCGAGAGCCCAAGCAACACGTCCCGGGACAGCCGGCGTGTTCCATCCCGGATCGACGCGCTTCCGCCGCACCGCAGACGCCCCCGGGTCTTCCCAGCCCGAACGATGAGCGCGGGTGGGACGATGGTTCTGGGCTCAGCAGTTTGGACTGGACGGAGCCGGGGGTGCCTCTGGCCTCAGCTGGGCCCGCGCGTGGATCTGCGGTTCACCGTCTGGGGACCGGCTGACCCCGTGCGGCCCGACGTGAGCCGCTCATCGCTCGCTCACCTGGCCGCGGGGCAGAGACCCGGGAGTGACTGGAAACTTCTTGGGGCCTTGGCTCAGCACTCGCGAGCCATGGTTTCCGCCGCATGAGCCGAAGGAGGCCACGAGGCTGTCCCTTACCCAAGCGCAGACAGGTAGGTTCCACCTCTGGATGGACTGGGACGCGGCACCATCCCGGGGAGGACACACCACAGGGAAGGGGGAGGGACCGCGGCAGTTTTGCAACCGCGACCGCTCCCGACCCCACGTCGAACTCATCAGCCAGTTTGGGTCCCTTTCCTGGACAGGGTCCTGGTCTTCTCCTGGACCTTCTACCCGCCCTTGGGAAAGGGAGAAGGCTCGGGTAGAGGCCAGGGGCCCCGGGAGGAGGACAGGCATTGCCCCTGGGTCGCAGAGCGAGGGAGCGAGCAGACAGGTTCAGCGCGGCCTTCTCCCCTCCTATTCTGCCATCAGCTGCTTCGCGCTCCCGCGCGTCGTCCCAGCGTCCGGGGACTGCTAAGCCATGACGCTCCCTCGTGCTTCCCAAAGCATTTGTGGCAAAGGACGGGATCCGTCGTTGCTCTGCTAGTTTTCGTCCTGATCGTCACGGACCAGGAGCGGGCTGATCCAGGGTCAGCAGGGCGAGAACAGGACTGGGCCCTTCGTGCCGGGCGCCGCGCCCTCTGCCTCCCCCGCCTGCAAGTGAAAAACACGCACGAGCTTCGTTAGAGGAATGAGCTTCCCCTTCACGTGCCCGGTCCGAAGCGCAGCGTGAGCTCTGGAGGCCGGGCGAGGTGCACCCTTCCCGCTGCGGACTTCTGCGTGGTTCACATAGCCAGACGCCCCGCTGTCGGGCCCAGAGATGCTGTTCCCAGGGCCCGGCCACAGCGTCTCGCACTCAGCGTTGGCTGGGCTCTGGGCTCTTCGTCATCCCCGGGGCGTCTGCAGGCCCCGGCGCGGTGACGGCGAGGTTTGCCCCGCGTACTCTGCCCAGGAAAGTTGCCCACACAGCAGAGCCACACAGGGCCACCCGTGGCTGTGTCCTCCGTGGCCTGACACCCCGCAAAGCCAGAGGCTGGGAAGCGGAGAGGCCGGGCGGGCGGCGTGAAGGGGCAGCGCCCCACCTCTGCCGTCCTGGAGCGGGGGGGGGGGTGCGAAAGGAGGCAGCGCGTTTAGCAGCCTCTGCAGGGGCCTCCCCGTGGCCCGGGGACAGGGTCCTCTCCAGCCACCCCTGCCGTGTGCCATGGTCTCCTCCAGGGGAGGGAGCCTTTGGGGCCGGGAGCCTCCCCAGCTCTGGCATCAGGAGAGACAAAACCTGGGGGAGCCCTTCACCTTGACTTAGCAGAACTTACGATGCCCAGACGCTTCCGCAAGCCAAAAGCCAGATGAAGGGTCCGGGAAATGGGGCCCCGGGACACGGAGTTTGACCCCAGGCGTCAAAGACAAACCAGCAGGGCCGCTTGGATCTCGGGGTTCAGCAAGGGGCTGGGGCCCTGAGTCGTGACTTCTGGGACTGCCGGTCGGCTGTGTGAGCATCGTCTCCCCCAGGGTTCGCTTAAAGAAAGGTAAAGGGGCAGTTGAACCCTCTCGTTGCTAAACGGAGGCGCTCGGGTCCAACATGGAGCGTGACACGCTCGAGGCCCCCGCCTGAGGACAGAAGCAGCCCAGAGCTTTTCAACCACACGCTCTGCCACACTCGGTTCTCTTTCCAGAGCCTTCCCTGGCCTCGGGCGGACGGCGGATCTGCTCCAATGGGCACCGCACGCGTGCCCTCCGCCTGCAGCATCCTCTCGGGGGTGTCCACGGGGCTGGCTGCCGCGCGGCCCTGAGACTTCCTTGATCTACTCACTGCCACCTCGCAGAGGCGCTCCCCACGTCTGCACGCTTTATTTTCTCCACCGGCCTTGTCAGCGGCGAGACCCGTCTCGTCTGTTCGTGGGTCAGATGAATGAATCCCGTCCGTCGCGCCCAGCCGAGGGCAACCTCGTGGGATCAGGCACTTCGTTCAGTCTCCGAGCGCCAGCTCGTCGCTTGTCACCTCGTGGGCTTTTCCTGAATCCCCGAAGGAGCGAACGTCTGTCTTCGTTCCGTATCCCGAGGTCCGGGACCCTCAGGACAGCGGCCGCTTTCCTCCGTCGTCTTTGTCACCACGAAGTGCCCGGATCACACTCGCCACACGCGACCGTGCCGGAGCCTAGTGCGTCCTCATCTTGAAGATGCTCAGGGCCGGGCTGCTCCCGCACCGTCTCCTCCGCTAAGCGTGAAGGCCGCAGCCAGAGCTCCCGGACCCACTTGGCCTTGGTTTCCCGGGTAACCAAGGTTACAGCTGAGATGCAGGACCCAGCGGGACTCCCCCAGGGGACGGGAGCGCTGGAGGCGCAGGCCGGGCCGCGTGCCTCTCGCTCTCTCTCTCCCGTAGCCGTTGCCTGAGACCGATGCCCAGGGCAGTGGCCTCATCTCTAGGGCCAGGTCCGAAGTCTCGGTGGACCAGTGCCCGGCCCCCGCGCCACCTGCTGACATGGGAGCTCAGGGTCGCGCGGCCCCAGGCTGAGTGAGGCGTGGCTGCGAGCATCTGCATCGCGCCGAGTGTGCACGGCTGCGCTCTCACACCAGCGGGGGCACGTTCTCCCGTCCACGGAGAGCGAGTCGTGCCCAGGGTGCTGGTGCGGGAGCCTTCCCTCTGGTCTTGTCTTCCCTTTTGTGTACGAGGGAGGGGAGGGCCACGGACGCCGCCAAAGTCTCAAGCTCCCAGCAGTTCGGAACGTGGTGAGCGGCCCGAGCGGCACGCCGGTGGTCCAGGGGAGCAAGAGGACATCACGGCCCTGACGGGGGGGCGACGGTGCCGCGTTTCCTTCGTTATGTAACTGCTGGAGCTCCTCAGGGAAACCCAGAGTCCAGGTTCTCTTTAAGAATGGGCTGACCCGGCAGCAGCGGGCCCGAGCCGTAGCTTGGGCTTCCCGGAACGCAGGCGCCGAGGCCCAGGCTCAGGTGGAAGCCGATCGGCGGGATCGCCCGTCGGGGAGCAGGAAGGTGAAGCCGACGAGAGGGAAAGCGGACCGAAGGGAGCAACAGGGGCTCGGCTGCACTGGGACCTCTGGGGTGCCCGCGGGGCTCCTTCCAGAACGAACGGCTGGCGGAGGAGCAGCAGCAGTGAGGGCCCATTTCTCGTGGGGAAGTTAACTTCCTCGCACGCCCGCTCACCTGGGCAAAGCCAGCCAGCTGTGGCCGAGGCCGAGGCGACTCCCAGGGCTAGCGGCGACCCTGAGCGGCGAGGAGGCGTGTCGCACGCGGTCGAGGGGGGTGCCACCCTCCGCGAGTGAGTCGGGATCGGGTCGGGATGTTATTCCTCTTGCCCTCCAGGATGGCGGGGCTTTGGTGTCCCTGGCCTCACTGCGAAAGCCCTGGCAAAGCCTGGCGCCGCCCTTCTCCGTGTGCACGCGACGCTGACGCCCGGCCGGAGGGTGGAGGGACTGCTCAGTGAACACGCAAATGCGGTCACTGTGGCGGCGCTTCAGGGTCTTTCTTCCAGAGGGCTCGGTCTCTCGTCAACCAAAAGGCCCCGAATCGGAAAGCGCCTTCGTGTCCGGAAG
Source organism: Cynopterus sphinx (assembly GCA_030015415.1). Classification (NCBI taxonomy): domain Eukaryota; kingdom Metazoa; phylum Chordata; class Mammalia; order Chiroptera; family Pteropodidae; genus Cynopterus; species Cynopterus sphinx. The sequence continues at coordinate 2,025,374 of CM057386.1, forward strand.
CCGAGTGAGGAGCTGCCGCCCTCGCCGCTGCGGCCGACACCAGCCTCTGCCCCCTGTCCCTTCCCCTTATGCAAGTCGAGCGATTCCGTGCCAGCTTCCCAGCCGTCTCCCCCTACGGACGTCGTCGTCGAGTCGCCGTTCTGACCGGTCCCTGTGACTCCGAGGACCCTGGCCGCCGTCCTGGCTTTGCTGCCAAACGGGACCACCTTTCCCCTGACACGAGGCGGGTTTCTGAAACGCGGGATCCTGATTCCATCCGCGTCCACCATAGTGACCCCCGTCCTACCGTGTCAACGGCCATGGCACTTTCCCGTCACGCCGTGTCCCCTCGTAGTGCACTCCTAATTGAACGGTGAAGACATAAGCTCCGAGTCCTCCCAGGGACGCGGCCGGGAAGAGGGGACTCGACGTCGTTCCAGTCCCGCGTTTCGACGCCTCCACCTCACGGTTCACTCCACCAGGCTCTGCTAAACCTGGCCCGCCTCTTCTGGTCCGTCGTCGTACCCAGGCTTCAGAAATCGCTCCCGGAGCTGAGGAGGACCCGACCCAGGTGTCCTACTAAACCGTGAAGGCCACGTCACGCGAGAGCCCCAAATGGATAAATTCGCCGCCGCGCGGCTCCGCGCTGTTCCCCGGGGCCGGGCCTTGCTGAGGCCGTCTTCCCCGCACCCTTTCCAGCCCGTGCGTTCAGGCAGGCCCTGCGCTCGTCACTGCGTAAGGTTCTTGTTCCCTGGAAGGGCTCTCACTGCCCTTCACCTCTGCCGGGTCCCGCGTGCGGTCCAGCTGCTGGTGGGGGCGGGAGTGGCCTTCGGCGCGCAGCATCGTTTTGAGAAGCTTCTGTCTCCCGGAGAGAGGAGGCTGTTCCCCTCCAACGGCGGGAGAGACGCTGCGTCCTTTCCCCCCCGGGAGTCCAGGGAAACCCAGGACTGTGAGTCTGACGGACGCATCTGCCCCAATACCTCAGGTTCACGTCTCGGGGTCCCACTCTTCCCGGGCGTGACCCTGACTTGACATTGGAGGTCCACGGAAGCTGTTCATTCCTCACTGTCAGGGTTTCTGCCAGGGGCAGCTTCAGTCGTTTAGAGAACTTACCTCTCCCGACATTAGGCCTCTACACCCCGAATTAGAGTCATCAGAGAACACAAAATCTGGAGGAAACAGAGCGGTTACCCGAACCGGCACCTTCACCCTGCGGGTCGCGGGGTAGGTGGCATGGGTGGGTACCTAGGCGCTGTTCTTCCTCGTGAGCCTCTCTCTACGCCCCAGGCGCCTGCTCGTCGACTCGGGAGAGGGCCCAAGGGGCTCCACGAAGGCCGCAGCTGTTTCTGGAAACAGATCTGCTCCCCAGCCCGGCTGTCCGGCTTCCCTCCGTGACGACGGCCCCTGGTTACCTCTCCCTAGATGCCTCGCAGCCACCGCAAACCCAGGGCTGTCCCACGCGCATCCTCTTTCCCACAGACCCCACGTCTCCGACCACACATCGTCAGCTCTGCGTCCCCCTCGTCCTCGTGCCCTGTCGCTCCTGTCCAGTTTGGGTCGACACATTTCTAATGTTGCGCTTTAACCACTGCAGTCGTCCTATACCCGGTCCTCCTGGGTTTGGTCTCTCTCCTCTCCAATCCATCCCCCACCCCCTAAGGCCGCCATAACGCAAAGCGGGAAAGGCTACTTTCCTTTTTGAACCCGGGGGCTCACCGTCCGTCACACACAGCATCGAGTCGTCCGAGCCCCGTCCGCAGCGGCACACAGCGCCGCTCTCATAGTCGCGGAGCTTCGAAAGCTTTGCCCTCCTGAGCGTGGTCCTCAAACACATCCGGCTCTCCCTCCCGCTCTCCCCCCAGAACGACTTCTCGAAACGCTCCCACCAAGTGGTCCCGCTCATGGTGGCCTGCGGCTCCCGAAGGCACAGCGGCCCCGGAGGAGAGGGCTGTTTCGGGGCAGGGAGCCCGGGGACCAGGCGCTCCGCGAAGGGCCACGGAATGAGCAGAGGAACCGCAGACAGCCTCAGGGTAGAGCTAGGATGAGGCGAGCGGGGCACCTAGGGGGCTGCACGTAGGGAGGAGCTCACTCCGGGGGTGCATTTGACCCCCCATCTGGCCTGGACAGCCGTGAGGAGCCACAGGTCCCCGAGGACCCCGGTCGTGGGCGCTGCCCAAGCTTCTGCTTCGGAACAGGCCGCCGCTGGGTCCTTTGTCTATGCTCAGCTCCGGCTTCCCGTGGATCAAAGTAGCGAAGGTGTGCGGCGCACCGCAGGGGCCGGGCTCCTCTCCAAAGCCCCAAGAAGACGAAACAGAAAATGCCTCTGCCATTTGGCTTCCGAAGAAACAGATGCGGTCCGTCCTCGGGGGCTGGGGACGCTCGAGCATCCTCACCGCCGAGTCTGTGGGGCCTGCAGGAGGATGGGCTCTCCTAACCACCTCCATCACTAGTGTCCAGGCACGTTCGGAGGGTTTGGGGTGGCTTCCGAGCCCCAGAGCTAGCAGCTGTCTAAAGAGTTAGTCTGCGTCTCCCCGACACACTTAGTGCCGTTACTAAGCCAAAACCTCAGCAAACAGCTCAGACGGCCTCGACTCGTGCTGCCAAGGATCTGCCAGAACCAGAGTTAAAAGGGGAAACGCGTTCCCTTCGTGACGGCCTTCACTAAGACAGGGGTTTGGCTTTTATTTATTTATTTTTTACTATTTTAGATGGTTTTTTTTTTTTGGTTCTTTAAATGAAGAAGATAAACACGTGAAATGGGGTATCGATTGCAATTGATTTTTCAAATCGTCTCTTATGATGCGCACCGACTCAGCCTGGGGGGAAACCTCACAGAGGAAACGAACAGAATCCTAACGGGGCAGACTGGGAGAGGGAGCTTACCTAGTCCGACTTCTGCACTGGGTGAACGAAGAAGCCGAGGTTAAGGGGTCAAGGTCAGACCACGAGCTGGTAGGATACCTGGGGTCGGGGTGCGTTGTTTTTCCAGCAGCAAAACAAACCCTCTCCCCTCCATCACCACGCACGGAAATTCCTCCTTCCCATAAGCCCTGGCCCCTGGTGTTCCAGTTAGTGAGGAGAATGCACGAGAGACACGAGACAGTGACAAATAATAACGATGCTCGCTGCGTCCTGGGGACTTTTCCTAAAGTCGCGACTCTGCGAAGCAGGCGTTACCATCACTGTTGTGTATTTTGTTGAGGTTACGGCTGTTGTCATCGTCATCACCACCATCATCATCACCATCATCATCACCATCATCATCACCGTCATCATCATCACCATCTTCTTCTTCATCATCATCACCGTCTTCTTCATCATCATCACCATCATCATCACCATCATCATCACCATCATCACCATCTTCTTCATCATCACCATCTTCATCATCATCTTCTTCATCATCATCATCACCACCATCATCACCACCATCATCACCACCATCATCATCACCACCATCATCATCACCATCATCATCACCATCATCTTCTTCTTCATCATCACCATCATCATCACCGTCATCATCATCACCATCTTCTTCACCATCACCACCATCATCATCACCATCTTCTTCTTCCTTTTGCAAGGAGTAAATCGAGGCTTCGAGAGCTCAGGCGGTTTATCCGAAGTCCCGGAAACGACAAGTGACTGAGAAGTGACTGGAACTTCGATTGGGTTTCAACACATTCGCCCCTTCACTCGCGCACTGTGCGTTTCCCTCTTTAGCCTGATTCCTCGGAAAACGTTCGGCTTCATGCTCGTCGACACGAAATGCACGAAATCTCTGGCGGTGGCGGTGCTTATGGCATCTCTACCCAGATGCAGCTGAGTCGACCGACGCGCGAGGTAAATCGCGAAGCAGAGAACGAGCTTAATGGGCGAGTTAGCTGGATGCCTGATCATCTATAATCACATAAGCCCCGTGGAATTCCAGTGACGAGCCTCGCGTTGTGCCGTGGAGCCGCACCTGGCTCAGTCACGTCTGCTGTTGCTGCTGCTGTTATTATTAACAAAACGACAAATGTGTATCGAGTGTCTGGGACGTGCCAGCTAATTGCTAGTCCCGCCGCCCCACAATCCTCCAAACGCTCCCTCCAACGGGGAGACCAGTGACACCGTGTTTGTGGACGAAGAAACCAGGGCCGTGGAGAGCTGGGTGGCTTGTCCGTCGCTTGATGTCATTTTGGCTGACGTTGATGCCTCCAGGCCTCGGCCTGCTTCACGTGACAAGCCGCTTCCCAGCGGGGCTGCATCCCACATTTCGCTAATCCTGCCTGGGCAGCAAGGGCCTGGCTTCGCTTTATTTTTGGTCCAGCGCGTTCCGGCGTACGCGACGATCGTCGCTCAGCAGAGCTGGAAGGCTCACACACTGCCAAGCGCATCTCTCATTGTCCCACTGCTGAGCGTGCGCCACGTGGTCCTCTTGTCCCCGAAAGGCCTCTTTGCGTCTCCCAGGACTCACGTCGCCACAATCAAGGCTCAAGGGGCAGCTCCCCCATTTTCCGTTCCGGAGAAATCATCTCAGCTTCCTCTTAACCGCCGCAGAATCTCATCTCGATGGGTCATTACTTCATTTGCTTATTAATTTCTTCAAGGAGCCCAGGCAGCGCGACGCCCTCCAAGACAGTGTCCTTCGTCATTCCGTTGCTTAAACAAACATGCCATTTACGGAAACATCTTGCAGCAGTTGTTTATTCCACCTTTTGTTCTGCTTACTCGTTCTCACTGTGCTTTTGTCCTAATCCATGCTGAATGCTTTGAGCACAAAAAGTGTGTCTCATTCATCTTCATTTACACCCTCAAACGCCTAAGAGAGCGCTTTATACATGGGAGCTAGGACGACAAACGCTGTTCAATAAATAAAGATTATCAGGAACACACGTTGTTTGGAAAAATTAGAGAGTTAGTCTTGCAATGAACATAAATGGCCAAATAATTTTTAACAAATTTGGTCTAATCACGTACAAAGCAACCCAGCAGTGAAAGAAAAAGAAAAAAAAAAAACGCACGCAAATTAACACCAAAACACTAGCAAGGCACGGATCGCCATAATGAACGTTTTCATTCGCTCTGGGTCTTCTCTAAAAAATGCTTTGTTCCTCATTCACCTACGTGGCTTGCCCCAACCCTCTGATAAAAGTGCGTGTTAAGTGAATTGGTGCTGGAGGAAGATGATAAAACAGAAGTGAAGCTCATGGAAAGTGGAGCGTGGTCCTCGTCACCCTTTTGGGCCCGTTGACATTCTGCTCCCCCTCTGAGGCCTTGCTCCCCAAGGAAGTCAGCCGTGGGTCCTGTTTGTAACCTGACTTTGGGTCTTAGAGCCGAGACACCGGGCTCTGTGTGGGTCCATTTTTATTTTTTTTAACGACCATGTGTTTCTCTGGCACCGGGCAGCCTCTGTCCCTCAGTTGGTGACTTCATCTCCGCCATCTGTGAGCTCCCCACCTGCAGCCAGAACCCGTAAAGCTCAGTGGGGTCGATACAGTTCTCGTTTCCGTGGTTGTGGCCAGAGCATTTTATTTCTCGCGTTTTTTTAAAGTCGCCTTTGTAATTATAGAATCTCCTCGGCCATGTGCGAAGTGAAAAACCTCTAGGGCGTCAGCTTTGCAAGCTCCAGGAGGCCTTAACGCTACCGACGAGAAGTCTTGGGGGAATGCGGGGCGGCCCTGGATGGACACGGGATGGAGACCTCTCGTCATCCCACGGCTGGGCACGTGTCACGTGCTCCTCTTGTCTCGTCGCGGTTCTCGGTGCCTCTGGAATCGACAACCTCCAGGTCTTAGGGGAAAGTCTTTCTGACCGTACTGTCCGTTTACAGGATGAAAATCCACCTCGCTTCCAGCCCTTGGGGCTGATTATTTTCAAATCTTCTTTACAAAATTCTGCATTTGTTTCCTACTGCAGTTGGCGGCGGCAATGGTGTGGGTTTCTGCTTGGGTCCCTTCAGGGCAGATGCTAAACTGGCGATGCCCATCGGAATAGCCTCTGTGTTCACTGAACTGCAGTCCCCGAGAGAAAGACACGAAAGGCACAGCTCAAAGGAGAGGGCCAGACATTTCTGAGACGCCAGGAACTCCTCCAGAGAGTTCAGTTTCAGGACGATGCTTTGTTTGAGCCCCTCTCTCTCTCTCTCTCTCGCTCACACACATATATATATATATATATATATATATATATATATATATGTATGTATATATATATATAATCTCTTTATATATATATATATCTCCTATAAATATATACATTTCTCCTATAAATATAAATATATAAATATAAATATATAAATATAAATATATAAATATAAATATATAAATATAAATATATAAATATAAATATATAAATATAAATATATAAATATAAATAAATATAAATATAAATATATATATAAATATATATATATATATATTGAGAATCAGCTGCTGAAAAGATTTCCAAAGGCTGATCAGTTCGGTGAGTTTATCTTCCCTCAATTACCTGAGACAATGCACCGGAGAGAAGCCCTTTCTGCATCTTTCACGCAGAAAAACCTGCACATAAATAAAACCTCCGTAAATCTCTTGCCGGATTCCTTGCCCCCTGGAGCCACACAGCTGCGTTGTTATGGAAATACAGCGCGACGGGGTCACAATGCACTCCGCGTCTTTATTGGAATCTTCTCGGCTGCAGAAAGCTCTCTGATGCAAGGCCACGATATTTACTCTCGTTTCGTAGGTTATTATCATAGTAACGTCTTTATTCCACCCGAAGGACCCAGAGGCCACGGTGAATGGGTTCCCGTGGGGGGGGGGGTCGGCCGCGGAATGGAGTCCTGTGAAATTCAGATGTATCTGTCTCCGCCGCTCCGATGGGAACCACGTGGCTCTGGGTGACAGCGAGGCCGTCCATGCCTGGAGGATCAGGGGACGCCTGGACGGAGAGGAAGCCTCCAAGGCTTTTGAGTCCGCCTTGCTTGGGAAATACGGAGAATCGGGGCAACGCTGACATGGCAACGTGGCAGCCCCAGCTGCCTGCACTTGGGAAGTCGAAACCCGGTATGTTGTGGTCAATGGAACCCGAAGGTTCGGGATCGCACCCGTAGGACGAGAGTCGGTAAGCGGTGCCGTGGGATCGCAAACAGTAACCCCGTTTGTCCACTAAGCCCACATACGGCCTTTGTGCCGAGGCACGTTTTTCCTTAGAAGCTCTCTGTTTTGCAAGAAATGTGTGTTGAGCCCCTTTTACGTGTCTGGACACAGAGTTCACGTGGCGCTCGGCATCCGAGTCCGCAGTTTGAATCCCGACCCGTGACGTGGCTTCTCTGGCCCATTTCTTTTCTGTGATAAGGAGCTAACGAGGAGTCGCTTGTAAGGATAAGGTTGGCATCCCCGACCCACGGAAAGCGTCTCCGTACCTGAGTTAGAATCCTGGTCCATCGTTATTAACTGCAAGACACAGTGTAGGGGGTGAGGGAGCTAAGAAAAACGAGTGTCGCCAGGTCGCCAGCGTTTAATCAGGGCGGACCCGGCGCGGAGGCAGACGGCTCCCAAGGTTGGGGAAAGAGGGACACAGCGGAGTCCACTCTGTGGTCCATTGAATGAAACTGAAAACCTGGGTAAATGCACAGAACAGCCCTCTCAGGGCCCAAAAGGGCGAACGGCGGCAGGCAGCCTGGAGAAAGAATAACTTGAAACATCCGTTTTCCAGCAGAGAGTTTTCTGGAATTTTCTTCTCCGGATTCTGTGTGCCGGAACGCCAACTCCGCCCGAATCCGGGGACTCTACGCTCGGCCTGGACAGAAAGAGCTGCGAGAGCAGCCGAGTGTTTCTGGGCCAGGGGACGGAAGCCGGACAGATACAGAGAGTGCGGAGAGATGCCCTAAGCCTGTGCTCCTCCTCTTTCCTAATTCCAGTCCCCGGACAACCTCGGACGGGAAGAGAGACGATCCCAGAAGAAAACTTGGACGATTGGGACTGAAGGAAGAGCGGCGGGAATGGTAACGATCTGGGTGACCTTAGCACGTTATTCCTCTCACCTTAAATTCTTTCAAACGCGCTCGACACTGTAAAGCGTCTAGTGTTTCTTGGGTATGTTTAGCCGGTTTGTGCCTTTAGAGAAATTGGTCCGTTTTGTCTAAGACCAAATTCACGTGCATAAGTTCCATTTAACGCCCACGCGTCGTAGGAGAAAACACTGGCGAGGTAGACTCCATCCCCATCACAAACGCGACTGCCTCGCAGAAGGCCCTGTTAGGAGGATGCGAACTGAAGCCCGCGTGGCGAGAACACGTCTACGGTCACACGCTGGACAGAGAACGGACTTCCAGGACGCACGCAGAGCTCTTGGAACGCAGCAGTGAGAAAGTCGTTCACCAAAAGTGGGCGAGAGATTGGGAGGAATGCTTCACCAAGAAGGCACGCGGGTGAGAAAAAAGGACGTGAAAAGGCACTCGACCCCCTCGGGTCAGATGATGACGTCGAGGGTTGACCCCACAGAGCAGCTGGACCTCCCTCTGTCGCCGGCGAGAGGGGCAGCCCCTCTGGGAAAGGGACGCCTCTTGTCACGCGGAGCATCTTCCGACCCAGGCTTCCCACCGAGATACTTCACCCCCGAGAGGCGGAAACCTGTGTCTGCGAGAAAGACTTTCCCAAATGTGCGCAGCAGGGGGACGTGTAAAAGCTAACGACGAGAAACGACCCACACGTGCACTGATGGGTGGACAGGACGGGACGTCCACACCTCAGGCTCCTGCTGTCCCGTCCAACGGAAGGGAGGGACGCTCGAGGCGAGCCGCCACGGGGACGGAGCGCACGCGGAGGGGAAGGCCGGCCTCGGCTACCTGCTGGGTGAGCCCATCTAAGTGACGCTCCGGAAGAGGGACGCTGGAGGGACAAGAGCGTGGCCCCGGCAGCGTCCGGGAACTGAGAGAGAGAGAGGCTGCGGCCCCAGGGAGGCGGCGGCGCAGGGGCCGTCCGGCGTGTGGGTCCGGCTCCGGGTCACGGTCGCGGGTCGTGACTCAAATCCACACACATGTTAACGCCTCTGGCACCTTTCACTAAAAATAATTAAATTTGCCGTTTCTAATTTTTAAAAAAAATATATAACATGAATGTTTAACGCTAACATTCAACTTTCTCTAGTCTGCATGACTGGGTTTGATAAAACCCCCTCGAAATCACTGGGTAACGAGCGATTTCAACACAGAAAATGTAGCTCAGGCTCGGCTGCTCACGACGGGTGCCCCGTGGCCTGCAAGGCTCTGGGTTATGTGGCTGTTGTCGTTTCCCGCACACTCTCTGGTTCCCATTCAAGGCAGCATCTGGAAATGTCAGTGACGGGGATGCTGGGATCTGGCGAAGTTACAAGAGGCGAGTCGTTCCCGCGCTCGTACGCGGGTTGGTCGGACCATTTTTAGGAACAAATCGCTTGCGATCCTCGATCCTCGCTGGAGGAGGACGAGGCCGTGGGGCTCGGAGCGGAGGGGAAAGGAGCCGAGGCCCCGGGAGGTAGTCCGCGTGCGGGCGGGGATGCCAGCCGAGCAGATCCCGAGACGCGGCGCGAGTGGGTTCCGCGGGGGCGGGACCTCGCTGGCTCGGGCGATGGAGAGTCGGGGCTGTGGGGACACGTCTGTGAAGCCGCCCGCTGCCCTCCGCGGGCCAGTTCTCAGGCCACCGCTCCTCCTGGCGACTAGACGGCCGGGGGGAGCCGCCACGTGCTCACCGCGCACCAACTCGGAATCCCGGAGGGAAGAGCACGTGCCTCGCCCGGCTTTTCCGGAAACCACGGGGCTGACGACCCTCAGTGTCCAAGACGGGCCGCAGAGCCATCTCTGGGCCGATTCCAGAAGCGTGGAATGATCTTAGCGGAGTGCGTGGCCGGAGCCACACCGTAGGCCCGCTCGGGGAGCCAAAGGCTGGGGTCGTTCCCACGTGGACGGAGCCCGGAAGGGGGGGATCTATATTCAGGGGAGGAGGAAGCGCCCCAACGTAGGCAAAGCGGGAGGGACAGTGGTCTCTAGGCCTGAGTTGATCCGGAAGGTGTCAGCCCCTCCGGACCCAGTAACGAGCGTCCTTAGGCGCCCTGGGGTGGGGGTTTCCCCTTCTCACTCTCCCATCGGCCGGGAACTCACTTCTGAGTTTGCATCTTGACCGTCGCCGCGTCTCAGGACCTCAGAGCTGAGAACGTCCCGGGGGGTGGGGAAGGGGGAGGCTCGGCTCATGAAGGGGCCGTGAACCTGGAGACAGATGACGTGAGTCCTGAGCACCCCCCCCCGTTGGCCTTGCGTCACCGGCGGGGTCACACCTCCCAGAGGGACGAGAAGCATGTCTCGCCCTGTCTGCCGTCCCAAAGGGTCTACGGCCGCGAGCCTGGGCACGCGGTGGCTCTTCCTAACGTCGCCGCGAGTCGCTCAGCGAGCGCGTGAGGCGGGAGGAGTGACCGGCTTTGGGCTTCGACCCTGATGCCCATGCCTCGGAAGGGCTCATTGTAATCACGACCACATTTTTCAACTTCAAGGGGCGAGGATAAAAGCCCGGTTCTCTGATCTCGGGAACGGTGTGCCCGGTTCTGAGCTCGTCTTTCAAAGAGACATGAAGGCGCAGGAGACAGTGAGGGGGAGATCGGAAGTGATGGGGGCGGGGGGGCGCCATCCAAGGGGAGATCAAAACGAGCCCTTTGTTCCGGGGATGTGAAGGCCGAGGAGGGAAAAGATGATCAAAGTCTTTGCGCTTCCACGGGTGGGGGTTTAACTCGGGTGGGAAAGAGTCACCCTTCCCCCCACGTCCCTCAAAGCCCCCAGCACAGGCAGAATCGTGGGGTGGACCCACTGATGGGGCATTTCTGGGGGTTAAGGGGGTCTGTGGGCTGGGAATCGGGATGAGCCACTTTCAAATGCGCATCAGGGATGGAGCCATGGAAGCCACCTGGGCGTCTGGAATTCCCTGAAGACGCGGCGGAAGCGGACGACGAGCTGTTCTGAAAGCAGCTCATCTGGAAGGCGAGGTTCCTCGTGGAAGAGCTATGGGGGGCCAGTCGCAGAAGCAACGCCGGGCGGACCCCAGACCTTCGGGGAGCGAGTGCGTCGCCGAACAGGCGGGATGCGAGGTCGGCCCTCGCCGGTGTCCCGGGCGCTCCTCGCCCCTTCTCTGAGCTATGCCAGGCCCGGGGCTTCGACCTCGGGCTCGAGTTGAAGTCCCGGGGTCACGACCGTGTCAGTGACTCAGGTGTCATTCTATTGCGAGTGACGAATAACCTGATTCCAACGGGCTCAAGCGCAAGGAGGACTGGGGTCAAGTTCACGCAGCGGAAAAGACGAGGGAGACTCACAGGGCGTCGTCGAATGGAAATGCTTCCCTCCTTCGGGCCCCTCCCGCCACCGCTCCCTCCCCGCTCCCTCCCTCTCTGTCGCTCCCACCCCCTGTGATGGTTCATTTTATGTCCACGTGGACTGGGCAGCTGGTGACACACCGTCTCTGGTGTGTCTGGGAGGAGACGTTAGCGTCCGCACTGGTGCCGCAGGGACTCGGGGGTTACTCCCGGCAGCGGACACGGAACGAGAACTTTCCAGAAAACCTAACAAAAGTCTAGGGATGGAGAACCGTGCCGGGTCACATGCCCGTCACCCGTCACCGCGGTCAGGAGGGAGGACACAGCTGCCTGGCCAGACCAGAGTCTCGAGCTTGTCCTTGAAGCTGAGAGAGTGCGGCCCCGATTTGAACCATCAGGACCGAGAGGGGCGACCCCAAAGGTCACCCTAGAAGCTTCTCCATCAGCACCCTCGGGGCCCCCTGAATTCCCTGACTTCCAGCGGCACCCGCTGGGGCAGTGCGTCTTCCGTCGCCCAGGAAGGTCCTCTGGGGCGGGGGTGAGCGTCTCAGCAAGTGTGAGAGCGGGTCCCTCTGTCTCCCCCACCGACCCTATGCCTCGGGGAAGCATCCTGCCCTCTCTCCAGCGCCGCCTGCAGCCCCGGCTGCCAAGGAGGACCTCGCTTTGACCACAGCTGGGGCCCCACCGCCGGGAGAGGTCACACAACCTTCTCAGGGGCTCGGCGCGCCAAGGCGAGGAGCAGGTTGTCTTTGCAGCTTCTCCCCTCCCAGGGCTCAAGAGTTAGAGGTTCCTCCAGGACCCTAAGCAGCTAAGCCGGGCCTCAGGTGCTGAGTGTGGGGCAGACAGCCGGGGGCGGGGGGGATGTTCGATCATAAATTCCCCTCCAACCCCGCGTTATGCTTAGCAGCCCCCTCGGTCTCCAGAAGACGCGCCCACGCTCTCCGGCCTGGCCCGGAGTTAAAGCACGTGAAACCAGCTCCCGCATCCCGACCAGCCCCCGTGATGGAAAGATGTCGCCGTCCCAGCCTTGATCTTCCCTCTTTCTGCTGACGGTCCCTCGATTTTCCTCTGCGGAGACGACGCCTTCTCCGTGCTCGGCCCGCGGACTCATGTGGCATCGCGTCTCTCCGTTTCAAAGGGCTCCGTGGCTCAGTCTTAAGAGCATTTCATGCCCTGGCCCCGGGGTCGCTTCGGGAATGGAGATCTGACTCGAGGAGGCTAAGCCAGGTGAGGTCCCGGGGGTCTGCGGGAAGCGCTGGCAAAGAGACCGTCTGCACGCGGTCACTTAGCTGGGAGGACATCCGCCTGGTGCTGCCTGGGGCCGCCTTGCGACCTGGATCCGCCTGGGAGTGAAGGTGACAGGGGAGGGCAGGGCCGTGGGATGGAGAGAGAGGGAGCGAGACTCGATGACGTCACCTGGGAGTCAGGATTCATCCGTGCCCTCGGGTGGGGTCATGAATCTCCTGTGGCCTCAGACCCCACCCCTTCCCCTAACCCCGTTGACCTCCTCCCCCACTCCCTACTCTGGCACCTTGAATTCTCCTAAGGACACGTTCAAATTCGGTCCAGGCTCTGAGGCCCAGGTCAAGTCCCAGGAAGCTCCTCCAGGCCCCTCCCTCCGCGGGTCCCCCCAGGGCCTGTCTCCCTCTGAACTGCCACCCATCATGTCCACTCTGCCTCTGCCCCTGCCATTTTTCTCTGTTTCAATGACTATAAAGTCACACGCATGGTACAGGGTGAGGATGCTCCGAGCTCCCTCTCGTCAGCCTATGACATTCTCACCCCCTGGGTTTGGAATGATGCGGTCGGATACGGGCGATCGTAAAAGCCATCACAGGCACACGGGAATCACGTGACAGGAGTCATATAAAAAGGGGATCCGCGTGACCCAGAATCCGATCCCTCAAAAGCTACCGGGGTCCTGAGAACGCGTCAGCATCGGCCGCGTTTGCCGAAAGCTGCGGGTTTGCGTCGGTGACACCTGCCCCCAGCGGGGGGGGGAAGACGACGGCGGGACAAGAAGTCCGGTGACCTAGCCGGGAGGTGTGGGGGCGTCGGGGACCCACGACGGAGAGAAATGGAACCGGTCTCGATGTCAGCCCGACTTGATGGCTGCCTCCCGTCTCGAAAACCTTATTAGGATGGCATCACCGTGGAGCTCAAATGCATTTTTAATATCTCCTAAATGCTTAATTTGGTTTTGCCGGAGACGCGCTTCATCATTCTCTCTCCTGCCCCTTAATTAAGCTAATGACTTTATTTCTTCCCTCCTTTCTGATCCGCTCGTAACGCATTTCCCAGGCTGGCCTCCCCCCGCGCTGTCGTTTCTGGTCTGGCTATTAGCGTTCAGGCTCACGTTGTCTTCCACGCGTTGGCATGCTGCGGAGACGGATCTGTTCAGGGCGCTCTGGGGCCGGGGGGGGCCCAGCTGGCACAGTCCCTCCCTCTCTCACGGAGGACAGAGTCCCTCGCCTGCGCAGGCCACCTAACGACTCACGAAGCACTTGCACGCGCAGGAGCTCGCCTGATCCTTCGGGGAAACCCCTGTAGCAGGTGTCGTGGACGGTGCCACTTTACAGGCCAGCAGCGAGGGCCAGAGGCCCCGTGGCACGAGGGCGTCAGATCCCTACTCGCCGGCCAGGGCTCTTGGCTCTTCCTGCTACACCAACCACCCTGCTCACCCCACACCCCAGCCCCACACCCCACACCCACGATCTCCATGCCCCAGTCATGGCGTGCGGCCGGGTGGGCAGGGGTCGTCCAGGACGCCTCACGGGGGTCGGAGCAGAGTCTGAGGGTCGCCACCGTGCCGTGTTTCTCTTGTGCCTTCAGAGCAGTCGTATTTTGGGGCAATCCGACGACGACAGCTCCGTCCGTGACGCAGAGGACGCCCCCTCTCGAGCGTGACTTCGTGGGAATCATCTGCAAACGCCTGTAGCCTGGGTCAGGAGCTTTTGGGGGGGCCGGATGAATGGGGTGAGGGGAGAACACCTAAACCCCATTAAGTAAGAAGGTAGAAGGGTTAGAATGTTCTAGTATAACTTACAGCCTCCCCCCATCGTAAGAAATGCCAGTGGGACGACAGTGTCACCTGATGGGAGGGACAGGACTACGCTGCTTGGGTGGGGTCTTCGCCTGGGCTTCGTGAGGAAGGATCCATCTACAAAAGCAGAGTTTTCTCTGCCCGGAGGACGACCATGGGATTCCGGGGGCACATGGCTGTGGGAAGCCTCGGGTACAGGTGTTCACATGGAGCAGGAGTCCCACAGCGGCCTACCCCAGGCCGGACGAGGGGTGGTGGCAGGCGGTTCGCAGCTGGGGGTCCGCTGTGGCCCTCCCCGCACCCGCTCCTGGTGACAGCTGGAGTCTTCACCGCAGGGGCACCCTGCAGTTAAGAGCTCGGCCCTGTGTCCTCCGACAACGGGGGGAGTTTAAAGAGACTCGAGGGTCAAGCCTGAGGCAGGAGAAGCAAGGTCGGCTCGGACTTCTGTGCTGGAAAGCCGAGCGCAGAACAAAAGGAGGAGAGTCCCCCGGGCCCTGAGGCAGCCGAACTGTCACTCAGGCCGCGGAGAAGGAGAGCTCGGCGGCGGGTTTGTGTGGGATCGTCCGCAAGTGCTGACCTGTGGCTGTCCCAGAGGGTCACCGCTCCCGAGCTGCCTCAGGCGCCGCTGGGCACTTTCTCCGATGAACCGGGCCCTGCGCTCAGGCCAATTGCTGCCTCAGTGACCTGCCTCCTGCGGACGGGCCCGGCGCAGGCGAGTGGCTGCCCGAAACCCTCAGCGCGTGTCCCTGGTGGGGACGGAAATAAGGCAGGGGGAGCCGCGGCCCTTCCTTCTGTCGTTTGGGCCAAGAGGCAAGCCCTGCCGGAGCCGCTGCTGGATCCCTGGGGCCTTGAGGTGGGCGGAGGTGACACAGCCGGGCCCGGCCCCACCCCAGCCCTCCCCTTCCCCGGTGCCCGGGAGAGCCGCGGCTGCAGACCTGCTGTGCTCAGGAGAACCTGCGGCCAGGATGGCGTCAGGTCGCTTTTATTGCCGGGGCTGGGAGTCCTCCTCCCGCTGCAGCTCGGCCGTGAACCTTCATCTGCAGATTCTGTCCGTGGGGACGGGCCCAGAACGGAGGGGCCCAAAGGCAGACGCTGCAACCACGTCCAAGCAGGCAGCGCAGGGAGGCCATCGGGTCAGGAGAGGAGCGGGGACGGTGACGCCAAGACCTCCTGCAAGGCCGGCCCCGAACCCGCGGCGTGCACACCGCGTCACGCGTCGCCACGTGGTACCTGCACCGTGTGCTTCGTTAGGGTGACAGCTGTTACCGACGTGTCGTGTCCGCCGTGCGGCTTCATAACTCGACGGCGTCCGCGTGCCCCATCGCGTGCACGACCCAAACCTGTCTCCTTCCATCCCCCTTGCCCCGCCTCATCCTCCGCGCCCCCCGGCCCTCTGGACCGCCGTCCTGTGGTCCGTATGAGTTCGTTTGTTGTTGTTCACTCGTTGCTTTCTCTTTTGTACGCCTCACGCGAGTGACGTCAAGCCGTTCTTGGCCTTTTCTGACTTATTTCGCTGAGCCTGGTGCCCTCCGTACCCGTCATATTGGCACGGATGGGGGGATTTCGTCTTTCTGGGGCTGAGCAGTCTTCCGCGGCACATGCGCACCGCGTCGTCAGCCAGGCCCTCACCGGAGGACCCTTAGGAGGCGAAGTCCCGTCCGAAAACGTAAAAACGTGTTTTGAAAGGAGCTCCCTGACACACCTGTAAACGGAAATCGGTTCCCCTCGCTCCACAGACCGACAGAAGAAAGCGAAAGCCCTTATCAAATTTGAGCTCGAGGCCTAGGTGAGGGGACACGCTTGCATTTTCTCCCCGGAGGGCGGAGACTTCCGAGAGAATTGCAGAAACCATGCCCCACACCCCCCGAAACCAGCGACCACCTCCCCCGAGTTACAGGGACCATCCCCGGGGAGACGCCACCTCTCCCCTGGAGCCCCCCTGATTGCGCCTCGGGCTCCCCCCGCAGCCCTTCGCTCCTGGAGCCGTCAGCACTGTCCACCTACCGTGTCACGTGTGCGGGGTGGATATTCCCTTCCTCACGAGACTGAAAACTTCCTTTCTAGTACGTTCCTAACACGTATTTAAGGGCAGGACTTCGCTTGAGAACATCCAGCGGGTTTTTTTTTTTTTTTTTTAAAAAGCACTTGGCCTTTCTCTTGGATCTGCCTCGGCTGGTCCATCCTCAGTCCCCCCAGAAAAAGAAAGCGCGGGAACCTACAGCAGAAACTGCCCTGCCGGCAGGTGGCCACGGGGCACAGGTGTGGGAAAGGGCAGCTCCTATTGGTCGGATTGGTCCGGAGGGAGAGAAAGTGAGCTCCCTGGCCCGGAAGGCATTCAAGTGGGGGGGGGGCCCTGCAGCGGGAAGGGGTGCGGGTAGGGGTCATCCAGGACACCTCACGGGGGTCGGAGCAGAGTCTGAGGGTCACCACCGTGCCGTGTCGTTCAGAACCGCCTTCTGGCCCTCAGAGGATGCGACCGAGACGCTGGGCTCAAGGGCCGTGGACCCTCCCGACGTTGGCGGGAACCCGCACACGGTCGGCTCTGGTGAGCATGTGTGTGCGCGTGGGCCCCCGCACAGGGCCGCCGTGTCGTCAGGTCTGGCATCCCGGCCGGGCCCAGCTCCGGGCTCTCACACTCCGGCTGCTGACAGGCCTCCTCGCAGAGGCCCCGAGGGGTTAATTAAGTGGATGGAGCCTGAGTGTCTCGGGCTGGACCTCGTCTCCTCTGAAGCACCTCAGCTTCCCGGGAGGCCCCTGGCACCGCGTCTTCAGCTGCTGAGCCCGCCGGAACCTGCATTTTATTTTATGTGTTTCTGAGCCCCGCTCAGGGGCGGACGGATGAGCTCACCCCCCCATCCCGCCCCTCCCCGCGCCCTGTTCTCCATTTCTCCGAGACGCCCTGAATCGGGTTGCTTAAATGCGAGCAGATGTTGCCGGTTTCCGTACAAAGGGACGCACATTCACTTCCATAAATCTCCGTGCGCGACGGCCGCCCCGGCTTTCCGCTGCGTTGGCGGGTGCGCGTGTGACACCGACTCGCCGGGCTAAGCAAAGGAAAACCCAGACCGTGGGAGGACAACCCGACCCAGGGTCCAAACCCTTCCTAGCCACGCGGGCTTCGCTCGAGGCGACCGATGCTGCTCCGGTTACGCCTAGTAGCTTAGCACGACGAGCGGCCTCGCCTCATCGCTGCTCCAGACGCCAGGTCTGTGGGGAGCCTCACGGGCACAGGGCTGCAGACCTGCGAAGGATTTCGCGGGTTGGTGTTCGCAACCTCTGCCCCTCGCAGCAAAGAGCCCCAAGACGTCCCTGTACAGTGTGTTTAACGCCCCTGACACAGCATCACGGCAAAGGAGACGCGCCCGAGGCTGCGCCGCCGCTGTCGGCCCGAGCGGGAGGGGGTCATCGCCTCGAAATCCCGCCCGGGCTCACCCTGGCGTGGGAGGACACACCCGAGGGAGGCGGTGTCTGTTTGGGGTTTTCCTGCTGTTTGGAGCTTGCCTTGGTGCAGGGCGGAGAGGAGCCGTCACCTGGAAATGGCACCGCGGTCCTGGGAGGAGCTCCGAGGCCGACCGCGGTGAGAAAGCAGGGCTGCCCCGCCTGCCCGCAGAGACCCGCGCGCGGCCGTGGAGCTAGTGGACTCGTCCGCTGGCTTCGCTTCTTCGATGCCCTCTCCTCGTGAGCCTGACACCTCCCCTCCGACAGCGCCTGTCAGCAGCTAACGCGGGGCACATTGTACTTTGTGAAGGACGCGCAGTGCGCACGTCTTTAACCTAGGAGGGGTGCCGCCTGGCCACCCAGGCGCTCCCGGCAGCGGTGGGGCTGGTTTCGCGGCCTTGGATGCTGGAGAGAGTGACCTCGGGCTGGGACCGTCGGTGCCCGACCGGCCGCGGGGCCTGGGGCGAGGAGTCAGGCCCCATAAACCTCGGCTTGCTCGTCTGCGAGACGGGAATATGGCCCGCGAAGGAAGGTCGTGTAGGGAAAGGAAATGGCGTACTCGGTCGGCTTGGCAGCGAGTCTGGACCATCGCAGGTGTCCGGCATCGTGTCCCATTTTCAGGCGGCATTAATAGTGTTTTTTAAAGGAAAGGAAAACGTCTGAAAATTCTGTGGAAAAGGAGACATCTGTACCTGCTGATCGGCACCCCGGACCTGCAGGTGGCCACCCCGGACCTGCAGGTGGCCACCCCATGCCTGTAGGTGCCACCCCCGCTACCATGCAGGGCAGACGCAGCTCCGGGCACAGCGGTGGCCCCTGCCCCTTCGCTGCCCAGTGCCGCCTAAACACGTGGCATTGCCGAGGCCTGAAGGAACGTTTGCGGGGCCTCTGGGCTCCCAAGGTGGGAGACCAGGGCGTCGCTCTAAACAGCCTCGTTTGCCGAAGGGGGCTGTGGGGTCCGGAGAGGGGGAGAGACTCGGTCTAAACCACGGCTCCCCGCTCCCTCTTGGGGCCCCCCAGAGGGGGACTCTGGCTCTCCCTGGCTAGGAGCTGGGGCCACTTCGCTCTGACGCAAGCGCGCTGGCTGCAGCAGCCCCTCGGGATGGCAGGCTCTGCCTCTCCTGGCGTTTGCTGGTCCCTGCGCCCCGTGGTCCCGGCCTGCGGGCTTCGGCATCCCTGGAGGGGACGCAGAGGAGGATGCAGAGACCGCATCCTGCCGCGAGCGCGTGCCCAGGGCGGCTGGCCGGGGCCGGGGCTGGGTTCGGGGCAGAGGAGGCCTGTCCGGCGAGTGAACTGCTCTGCGTGGGGGTTTGGAGGGCTGCGCTCCCGGGGGCCCGCGGGCCGGATTTGCTGAGCACTTGACTTTCAAACAGCCCTCATTATCGGGCCGCAGCCATCGACTTTCTGAAGGGTTCGGAGTAAATATGCAATCGGGGAGTTAGAAGCCACATTCGGCAAAGTGCGTCTGCGTCTGTTGTTGGGTTATTTTATGGGGCCATCAAAGCCGCTCTCGCGATGGGGCGGGGAGGACCGGGGCGGGAGGGGCGTGCGCCGTGGTGCGGGATGCTGACGGCCCCGGCCCGTTCTCTGAGCTCAGACACTGGCCAGCCTGGGCAGAACCCTCCGGGGCCCGCCAGGCGGGCAGGGCTGCCTTCGCCTTCCGCGCTCCTGGGGGACTCGGAGGCAGCAAGGTCACTCGCACAGTGGATGACGGCTGTGGGATTTCTTCTTTTCCCCGGAAAACGCCTTAGCGATCTTCTACCGCCAGCATTTTATGATGAAACAGTCTCACACGCAGTCGGGGGAGGAACTTTCACGGGGGCCGGGGCAGCTGCAGAGTCTGCCGCGGGCGTTTGACGGGGCTCGCTGGGTCACCCGGGAGCCCAGCCGTGAATCCATCCCACCTGAAGGCTGTGTCCAGGGAGATGGAAGGCCCTTCTCCCCCACCCCCCGGTACTCAGCGCGGATCCCGCTGATCAGAATTCAAGCTGTTTGCGCTGCTTTGTCCTCGCGCAAACGAGACGCACGGACGAAATGCTCACATCTCGAGTCGCTTTCACGCGTTGTCACCCCCGTGTGCCCACGCGCAACCCAGGCCCCCACCGAGGAATCCCCATGCCCCCGCCCCTGCCCGGTGAGTGCTCGCCCACCCCATTTCCCAAGGGGCGGCCACGGTCCTGCCTTCTCCCCGCTGCGGAGCGGTCTCGTCCGCTCCCGGATTTCGTACGGATCCTTCCATGGCGCACCCACTTGCGTGGGAGGCTCATCCCCCTCAGAACCACGTTTGCGGGGTCCGTTCGCGCCGTTGCACGTGCTGCTGATTCCTTTTGTTGCCGCGTCGCGTAGCCGTGGAGGAATATTCCAGGTTTCTGTTGACGGAAGCTTCCAGCTCTGACCACTCTGGGTAAAGCCTCCGGACACATCACGTCCGAAGCTTTTGGAGAACGATGTGGCCCCGTATCGTGGGGCGACACGTGGAATTACGGCCGTGGGTGTTAGGTTTCGGGGTCTGAGAAACTGTGGGACCGCGTAAGAAATGGTTCGGTCGTGTGAGCTGCCCCCAACAGCCAGTCTTTGATGTCGGCTGCTCCGTGGAGGGGAGTGGACGCGTGGGTGGCTGTCATATGCGTTTCCACGAGGGCTGGTGACGACACTTCTCAGTGCGCAGCGGCTGCTTATGCATCTCCTTTTGCTGAGAGTCTGCTCCAACGCTTTGTCCGCTGGTGACGAGGTTGTCTGTCCTCGTGTTACTGAGGGACGGAGTCGTCCGTAAGCCCCGAAGTCCCGCCCTTTCTGGGATCTGTGCTTACCGGTGGCTTCTTCCCTGAGGCTGCTGCTTGTTTTCCCAGGTGCCCCTGCTGATGACCCGTTCTGACTCTGACAAATGCTAAAAACCGTTTCCTTTTGCTAGAACGGCTTTCTGCGGCCGCTGACGAAGTCGGGAAATCGGGAACTCGGCCTAGCTTCCCTGCCTCCTCTGTGGGTTCAGCCCGTGCACTGACGTCCCAGGCACGGCGGGGACGACTCTGCGCGCGGCGTGAGGCGGGAACTGTGGCCACGAGGACGAGGACGGAGCCCTTCCAGGGCAACCGATGGGCGCGTTTTCGTCTCTCCGCCTGCCGACTCCACTGCTTTGGCTGAAAATCGAGCGACCGCGTGAGTGCGCGCTCTCGGTTGCGTTTCTTTGCTCCACTTGCCGACCACCGCGCCGCTGTCATCCTGTGCCTCCTGCTGTAGCTTCTGGCAAGTCTCGACAGCAGGCAGCGAAGTCCTCCAGTTCCGTTTTGCTTCTGCAAAGTAATTTTGGGTGATGTTAGGGTTTTCCTTTCCATATAAATTTCACAATCAGCTTCTGCCAGAAAAAGGACTCATCCCACCGGGACTGCGTTTGGGTTGGCCTGAAGGTTCAGGACAAGCGGGGGAGAGCGGGCATCCTGGCAGCTCTGGGTCTTCTCGTCCCTGAACGTGGGTTAGTTCAGTCTTCCTTCGAGTCCCTTTTAAACTCTCTCGGTGCCGTCTTCCAGTTTTCCGCCGAACCCATTCCTGGGTGTGGCGTGCCTTCGACACTACGTGGAATGCAGTTTATTCCGTAAATGTCATTTCTGATCGTTGGCTGCTCGTGTATAAACATGGGTTTGAGTTTTTTACGTTAACTTTGGATCGGGCGAGCTTCCCAAGGCGTTTACGAATTCTGGCGGGGTTTTTCTAAATTCCGGGGGACTCTCCGTGGAAGCCATGATGTCGTCTGCAGAGAACCGCCGCGTTGCGGCTTCTTTCTCGATCGTTATAGTTCTTGTTTGTTATCCTTGCCTCGGTGCCTGGCCGGGACCTCGAGCACTAAATCGAATGGCAGGGGTGCGGGTGGGAAGGTCTTGCCTCGTCGCTGATCCTAGGGAACGCGTTCGGCATTTCGCCGTTTGTGTGACGGTGGCCGTGGGCCCTTCGTGCACATCTCTTCTTATCAGACTAAGAAACTCCTTTTCTATTTGCAGTAGGTTGACCGAGAATTAAGGATTTTGGACGCTGACGTGCTTATTCTGCGTCTATGGAAATGATCACGGTTTTTTTTCTTTTCTTCTGTTAAACCAGCCTTGCCTTCCTGGGGTAAACCCTGCCATGTTTCCTTATAACCCAGAC
Organism: Cynopterus sphinx; assembly: GCA_030015415.1. Classification (NCBI taxonomy): domain Eukaryota; kingdom Metazoa; phylum Chordata; class Mammalia; order Chiroptera; family Pteropodidae; genus Cynopterus; species Cynopterus sphinx. The sequence continues at coordinate 2,047,272 of CM057386.1, forward strand.
TTTCTCTTTTATAATTAACAAAAGCATCATTTGATACACGCTTCGACGGGAAATTCAACGATCCCTCTGGGACATACCTCAGAATGAGAACGCGAACCACACAGATAGGGTGGCTGTTTTTTTTTTAAACGTCTTCACATTTAGGTCCGAATCTTTTAAAATCGCGTTTCATCGCTGAACTGCCAGTGCCCGTCTTTCCCTACGGTGTTGTCTTTTTCGCCATCAAGAGGATTGTTGACACAGATAATTCTCCGTTATTGTCTTCAGGACCCCGATCCAGGCCGATGTCACCTCCGATGCGGGCTCCGGCGGCCGCAGAAGCACTGCCGGCTGCGTAGCGACTGCGGTCTGAGCGGGGCCTTGACCAGACACGGTGCGATTTGGGCAACGTCACGACGTACCTAAAAGGCGGATCCCAGAACCGCTAGAAAACGGTCACGACTCCCAGTGTTTCCTGTGTCCCCAGAGGACTTTATTGGGAAATGTCACTTATCACGTGATACATTCTGGTCATGTTGAAAGTTTTACGAGGAGAAAATGTTACTTTTATAGTAAAAAAAAATAAAGAGATGCTTTTAATAAAATGAAGTGCGAACCGTTAGGAAACGTTTACAATTTCCAACGCCACCTTGTGCCTTTAGAGCGTTCACAGAGAAGGAGGGCTTTGGGAGATCGTCGGGTCCGCCGGGCTCCCCGAGCAGATGGAGACCTTGGCGCTCAGCTGGTCAACGAGACGTGTACGCTCCGCGAGAGCAGGAACCAGGAGCGGTGTCATCCCCGCCACGTCCCCTTCTCATTCCTGGCGCGCAGTCGGCACTCAGCGGGCACTTTCTGAAGGAACGGGTGCACGAACGAGGCTGAGAAGCTGTCTTAGTGGTCAGAGGTCCCACGAGGAGTCTTCGTGGCTGGGATGGGGCCAGTCAGACCCCGCTGGTCCGTTCTGGGTCACCTGTCCCACCCGCTAGGAGCTGGAACAGGGGACTCAGGTTTCCTGGTCGTGCAAAGGCTGTGTGTGGGGTTTGGGGGGCATATAATTTGGGGATCTTGCTGTGTGCACCACGGATCTTCCCTGACGCTGCATTAAGTACAAGAGTCGAGACGCTGTCGGCATCGATAACGGGAATTTCCGTCTCCCCCTTCCCGTCCCATCCCCGAAAAGAAGTCACAGATGCGGGACGTGGCTGTTCATCACTCCCGTTAGCCAGACGGCGTCTCAGCGGCGTGTTGTACATTATTAAATTATGCGTCGCTCCCTCTCGGGCTGCTGGGCTTAACTGCATGGAAAGAATTACAACTCGGATCTCCCCGCATGTACGTATCAGTGTTCCCCCAGCACGAATTAAGCCCCGCTTATCTGGGCAGAGGTCACGTGTTTGAATCTCATGAATAATCAAAGCCATTGGAGTCTCCGGCCCGACCTCTCAAATGCACGCCGCCATGAGCCACACACCGCCCTGCCCTTTCCGCCCGGACTCGGGCGTCTTCGCTTGTCCCTTGTCCCAATCCTTTATTCACGTCGAGACCCGCGCCAGAGCTTCAGACTGAACTCTCGGCCCCGCTGCCACCGAGCACATCTGTCTGGCGTCCCACACGTCTCGTCCAGCCCAGCAAACGGTACCGGCGCCCACCAGGCGGCTGGGGCCAGAACCTGGGCGGCACCCTCGCTTCTGCGCCCTCCTCCGTTCCGAACCCATGAGTATGTTGTGGTTATTCCACCTCCAGAGAGATCCGAAACACGTGCTCTTCTCTCCGGCCCCAGCTCCGGCTCCCGGACGGCCACCGTGCCACCCAGAGGCTTCTCCTCTGACCTCCGGGCACCTGCTCCCGCTCCCTAAGGCCTCTCCTCCCCTCAACAGCCAGAGTCAGCGAAACAATCACAAACCAGATCACACCAGTTCTCTGCTCGCGGCCTGCCGGTGCCCTCCCGTCCTTCCTGGAAGAAAACCTAAACTGTCCATTCCGGTGAGCGGGGCCCCTCGCGACCCAGCCTGCCTGGCCCTCGCCCACAGCAGGGGGTGGCAGTCCCACTGGCCTTCGCTTTCCCCGGACACGCCAAGCTCGTCCCCTCTCCAGTTTCTCAGCTGTTTTCCTGCCTGGGTGCCCCTTCGGGTTCCCCTTGCCGTGGCTGGACCCTCGTCATGATGGCGCCTTAATTTACAGGCCACTTCCTCGAGGGGGCCTTCCCGAGCGTTTTCTACAAATGCGTCCTGGTTGATGTCTCTCCCGGCGCTTGCTCCAGCTCGGCCGTCATTGTATCTGTCTGCTTGTTTGGTTTCGATCTGTCTCCCCTCACTCAAGTACAAGCTTCGTGAAAGCCAAACGTGTGCTGTCCGATGCTCAGCACCCTGCTGGATCCGTGTTGCACGCGTATGAATAAGGGAATAAGAAAACCCCGCTTCCCCCATGAAGCCTTCCCAGCCTGCTTCACCCCTAGTCCTTCCCCACCGCCCCCGGCACCAGCTCTCACGGCGGATCCTTCACCGTCTCTGCTCCTTCCCTGGGCACTCTCGGCAGCTCGCCATGACTACCGTTTCCCCTCAAGTGGGATTCCTGACGCCTCCGCGCAGAAACGCTTTTTCCCCTGTGAATAGTCGATGAAATCGGACCCTCTACTGCTTTGAGTTTTAGTGACTTCTGTGCTTTTACCTGATTTGTCAGTGACAAAGACTCGTCTCGAATTTCAAGCAAAAAGGAGGGTTTATTGGCTCGGGTAACTGAAAAGGCGGGGGCGGCGCTGTCTGAGGGACTCGGGGGCTCCAGTGACCTTTCCAGGACCCAGCCTCCCCCGAGTTCAGCTTCTTCTCCAAGCGCCTCCAACCTCAGAACTTTCCAGGCACCGAAAGGGCACCTGATGCTCCAGCCGTATCTCCTCGTTCCTTGATGCCCTCCCAGGCGCCTGGAATTTTGCTCCAGGGGGAGGGGATCGAGTCACCTCTGTCCTTTGAGCCCCACTGAGGCCTGGCTGTCTTGGAGCGGGCTTCTGCTCCCACAAGGTGGGTTTGGGGTACATCCCGAATGAAAGCCAAAGACTGAGCCGGGGGACGGGAATCGATGCTCAGGATGCCACTGGTTCACTCAGGGACCGCTTAGGGGACCCCCCGTGAACCAGATGCCAGCGACAAGAGAATGGCCACGCTCTCAGGTCTCAGCTGTGGAGGGGCAAGGGAGGAGCACAGGCACGTGATCAGCTGCGGGACCGCCCTGAGACCAGTGCTGGGCCAGAGGAGGATGCAGGGAGGTTTGGGAGAGGCAGGGAACCGGCAGCATCCGAACCGAGCCTCAAGGACGAAGAAGAGATCGTCACCTGAAGAAAGAGGAAGGGGCCTCTCCGGGCCGTGGGAAGGTACGTGCGTGTCCCAGGGATGAGAAAGGCGAGGGTTTCGTTTCTGCCCTGGGGTCGAAGGGGGCCTGAGCACAGGGGGACATCGAGAACAGAAGGAAAGTTCTAGAACAAGGGTTTGGTGCCCGGTTTGCAAATTGGCAGTCTGTACCCAAATCCTGCTTTTACCTGTTTGACGCGCGTAGTATTTTAATTTTTTAAATAGTTCCCAACTTGGAGAAATTCGGAATTTTCCATCGGACTCAGAGTCCATCTTCTCCGGACGCGTTAGATGTGGCGCTTACGTCCTCCTGCGGGTGAGTGATCAGCCGAGATCCACAATCACCGCCCTGTGTGGACGGATCGGGGCCGCCGGGCCCTGCAGGCCACACCCAGCTCTGTGCAGTCACGGGTCCGCCCAGCCAGCCCCGGGAGACGTGAGCTTCAGACCTCCCACCAGCCCGCAGGCTGGCGACTGTCCGAGGGGCGGTGAGCATCGCTGACAGTCCCCACAGGTGCGTGTCCTGGGGAGCTCTCACTCGTCCTTACGTTGTCTCCAGCAGCCAGCGCCGTGGCCTGCACAAAGCCGGCGAGGAGTCGTGGTGGCGTGAATGAATGAATTAAAGAAGGAGCAAATGCTAAAGATCGATGAGAAGCCACCACTTCGGAGGACCTTTTCGGCAGAAGGGACCGAAGCTGAGCATGCTCCAGTCGGCGACCCGGCGAGTCCACGCCTCGGAATGCCCCGCAGAAAGGCATACGTGTGTTTACTAGAATGTTCCTAGCAGCCCCCGACGAGGGGCTTGGGGCCCCCGAATGGTGGTGCATCCACCGGGCGGAGCACGGCCTAAGGCGATGAGGAGGGACGCGACGCCGGCTCCGTGCAGAACGAGGAGCCTGCGTCCTGCATTGATGAATCCGGGAGGGTGGAGGACACCGCAGCCGCGGGGGGACCTTGGCACGAGGCCACCGGAAAGTAAACGGAAAGATGGGAGCGCGGAGTGCGAGAGCTGGAGCCTCTGGGCGCTGGGGGGCCCCATTCAGGACGACCGGCCTAGTTAAAGCATCTGGTGAGAATGGGGCTTTTCCGGAAGACCCGCGGGGCCTGGGAACTCAGCTGGAAGCCGCCCTCTGCGTGGGGAGGAGAAAGGTGTCGGTGCCAGGTGAACGCATTCAGCTGAGCTCCATCGAGCGCCTGCCAGGAACGAAGCCGCTGGACTCGCAGGCAGGGGCAGCGGCAACGGGGACGAGAGGGGGGCATGAGAACCTGGTCTAGGGACACACCCCCCCCCAGATGTGGTGGGACAGGGAGACTGCGGAGAGGCCTGTGGGTAAGCAGAAGTGGGACGAGGGGCTCGCAAGGGTGGGAAGGAGCCAGTGGCCCTAAAACACGGGGTGAGAGCTCACCGGGCCCCGAAGGGCTCTGTGGCCTTCGTCCTGCAGGCACTGGTGCTGGGGGAGGTGTGTGACCTGGGGGACGACCCTAAGGATTGTGAGGGAACGGGGACTCAATCCTATCTGGTTTCAAGAGAAATCCCTCTGGTCATCTCAAGGAAAAACACCCCTTAACATGGGTTTCAAGCACAAGTGCCCACGGAGTTGGGCTCTCGATGAGGGGACGCGTACGACGGGCCCGCGACGTTGTCATCGCCGCAGTGGGCGGGAACTGCTGCTCCGTCACTGCGGGGAGCGCGCCAGGGAGTGGTGGGGACTGTGCTGAGCGGTGCTGCAGCTAAGGGGACCGTCAGCTGCCGCTGACCCTCGCCGGACAGACGTGGGCTCGGGGCGACGCCGCAGCCCCAGTTCTAGAGAAGCTGGAAATCGGGTGTTCCCGCGCGCGGGCCGTGGGCGCTGACCTTTCCTTCCCAGAAGCATCACGCAGCAGCTTATTCGGGTTATTGCTGCACGGCAGCGAGGACCAGCAGGCCGTGGCCTCGAGGAAGCGTCGGCATCCCTCGGATCGCCCCCTCCCCGGGCCCAGGCACGCGGTGAAAGCCTGGGTGGAGAGGAAGCATCGGCACATCAAACGCTTTCTCTTTTTTCCTTTTTTTTGCAACAGCAGAGAAGGCCGGGAGCAGCTGCTCCCTGATCGGCTGCGGAGCCGTCCGGGGCATGTTCCGACGGCATCGATCGTCCCAGCGGCGCTGCGTGCGTCTGAGTCTCATCCCCCCGTTATCCGCGCCGCTGGGCTTCTCGCCGTCAATATTTTGCGTGAAGGGAGAGATCCCCCAGTCACGACGCCCGAATCGGTACTGATTTCCTGGGCATGGAGCGCCCGCCGTCAGGTGGAACGAGCGCGTTTGCGTTGATGCTCCTGGTGCGGAGGATGCCTGGGGCGCTGCAGAGGCGGAGCACAGGCTGACGGGGGGTGGGGGGGTCCTCACGCTGTGGGAGGGAGCAGGGGGTCAGCAGGTGGCCGGGGGTAGGACCCAAGCCAGCCAGGTGGGAGCCCTCCCCCTCCCCCTCCCCCGTGCACATTAACCCCCTCAACTCCCTGATTCTGTAACGACGATGCGGTACGTGTGCGACGTGGTGCCAGGGGAGGACAGATCAACCGAGCCGGAGCCCTTATTAGTCTGTGCGGTTGCTCCGAGCGAGGTGGGGCCCTCCTCCTCCCCATCTCCCGGCCTCCAGGTGGGCCGGCCTGGGGCGACCTAGACCTGGGTGGACGCTGAATGCTCCTTGGGAATGTCAAAGCCTCACCTGCCTTCTCCCCAGCCCCATCCCTCACCCCCCGTCCCCCACCGCCACCCCCGGGGCAGAATGCTGCGGTCAGCCATGCTTGCCGGCCTACGTGAGTTCCCCGGGAAAATTCAAAACTGTGATTTTACAAAAAGGAGGAGATTGCCCATAAACGTCTAGAGTTTGGCTTTTTTAGACAAGCGGGAAGGGCTGGTCATCCCGGTTGACAGGCCCGGAGGGCAGACAGCAGCCGGGACTGGAGCGCCTGGCACACAGGCTGGCTGCTCATCCTGGTCCCCACCCGGCCCACGTCGCCCGCAGACCGGCCTGGTCCCACCTGGGGTAAAGAAACCCGATTCCGCCTCACGCGTGGGCCGGCCTCGCCCCTACCCAGCCCGGGTCTGACCCGCGTCCTTCCTGGCTTCCCCCGCTCGGCTCCGACATGGGAGAAGGCCACACCCAAGGACAAGGCAGCAAAGCGAGACTCAGGCGACGAGGTCCACTCTCCGGACCCTCCGTGACGTGCGACCTGGGGGTGGGTAGGGCTGCCAGATCCGACACGGAACTTGACTTACAGGTGAATCCACGTGTCCCGCGCGTCAGATGTGGGACATCCCTATGTTCAAAGTGTGTTTATCTGACATTCGGGCTTAACTGCAGCTTCGTCCGTTCGTGGCTAAGTCGGGCGGACGCTACCCGGACGCAGGTGCCTCTGCCTGTCCGCCCTTCAGTCTTCTCGCCTGTGGAACAGAGTCAGACGAGACCAACGGCTGCCAAGGACCTACAGGGGCTTCCTTCAGCATCGGAAAGGGGTGACAAAGACAAGGCCGAGGATGCGCTGGTGGCGGGCGGGGAGGGCCCCTGGAGATTCCCGCCACCTCCCCGGAAGGAAGGCGCCGGCGCGTCTAGCACAGTGAGCCGAGCGCACCTGAGGCTGGTGAAGGGTGAGGATAACCCCAACAGCGATCACGTGTGGCACGCACTGCCCCTCCCCTCCACCGACGGCCTCGTCGAGTCCTACATCACCCCGAGACGCAAGCACCTGCTACAGGTGAGGAAGCGGACGGGCTGATTCCAGAACCAGCGCTCACTAGAGGTCGGCCCGGCATGGGGACCAGGGTCTGGCGCGAAGCCCATGACCCTAACACCGAGGACCCTTCTAGGAGTGACGGACTCTCCTACACGCACGGTAGGAGCCCCCCAGGGCCGGGGCGCACGCAGGGGCCGGGCGACCGTCTCGTAAGCCTCGCTCGGTCGGGGGCGTCGTTCCACCGCTCCTGTGGGCGGGGGCAGACGGGGCTGATGTCCAACGCTTGTGGCCTCTGGATAGGAGACCTTGGTCCTCGCTCCCAAAGATTTTTGTAGAAAACAATAAAACCCTCCTGTAATGACTCCCCCCTCCATTCCCATAATGATTATTTGGTAATTACTGTCAACCCGCCAGGAATCTTACTACAGCGTCCTGGCCACTTCTGACTTCTTACACAAAATCATAACTGTGCGTAGAGAGACCATTAATTAAGGTTAAATTGCACCTGTCCTTGCTGGCAGCGGTTGCCATAGTGACTTCCCTCTGGCCACCTTCAATCCACCGTCGGGCGAGACGGTTTCGAAACTTGTCACGAGCTGCGAAAGGCACGTAGGCTGGAGTCAGGGCCATCGCTTCCACGAAGGGGTAGGGTCCCGCCCAAGTCCAAGAGAGAGAAGGATGGCCAGCGGAGACAGGGTCCCGAAAGGTCACGTGCGAAGACCCGCGGAAGCGCAGTGGCGGCCGGCGCCCAGCGGTGGCTGGTCCCACCTGCCGTCTGACGCGAGGGGAAGCGGACAGACCCACCCACCCCCCTCTGCTGCCTTCTCTGTGACCGTGCTCAGGCCGCGTAGCTTCTCCAGCCTCCATCTCTGCCTCCGTTTCCCGCGTGGTGGGAAGCGAGGGTTTGCTGCCGTAGCCAGCACTCGAGTGACGGAGGCTGCGGGGGTCTCTTCCTGGAACGGTGCCCACGAACCCCACCGCCATTCGCACTTCTCTGTGTGACTATGAGTGTGTGTGGGGGGGGGTTCTTTCCGGCCCTGACGTTCGGGATCCTGCGTCGAGCGCCAGGATCACAAATCAGAGACCGCCAGGGGCCAGGCACTGAGCTCGGGGAGAGAAACGAGCTGGAGAGGGGACAGCGGGGACCTTGGTGACAATGAGGGGACATGCCTCTCCTTGCTCCGCTATGGCTTGCCATTGCCATTTGGTGTATAAGCCTGATCTCTCTCTCTCTCTCTCTCTCTCTCTCTCTCTCTCTCTCTCTCTCTCTCTCCCCCAAGAGAATCCAGAAACAGGAAATTTTTTTAAAGATGGAATTCCCTGAGTTTTCCAAGTTAAAAGCTTGTTCTGAACAATCTTGAAACATTCCTCAGACCAAACCAGACGCGCCTTTGGGCCGATACGGGATCCAAGTCCAGAAGCAGGCCCACCTCGGGTCCCAAGGGGCCTCCACTCCACGGAGAGCTTTGCTTGTCAGGCCCAGGCGGGTCAGGACAGCTGCGGCAGCAGCGAGAATGCGCAGGTCACCGAGGGCGCTGGCGCACCCGACTGTGCGCCTGGGAGAAGGCCAAGTCCGACCTCTGTCTGGCACTATTGACGACAAGAAACTCCAGGCGGGCTGACAATTTAAGTGTAAAAAAAAGACAAGTTTTAAGCATGAAATTACATCTCTATTGTTCGCGAGGTTAAGTGGGGCGGGGGTGGTAGAAAAACCTGCAGAGATTCGTATAAAGTAATATCCCACCCGGGGAAAAAAATGCAAAAAAGAAAAACCCCACCTAAGAGGATATGTGTTTGTAACTGTCTTTCCGGATTTGGAGAAAGACCTGGAGGCAAAGACACTGGGCAGCGAGTATTGATTATCTCCCTGGTGGAGGGAGGAAGGGATGAGAAAAAAGGAGAAAAAAGGAGCGGGTATAAGAAAGAAAAACATCCATTACAAACCGGAAAAAATAGCATGATAAGTAAAATCCCACGATAGAAAAAGTATCTGCAGTGCCACGGAAAATATGTACAGATGAAGTCGTCACGCAGACAAGGTTGGAACCAGCTCAGAGAAAGCCATCGATTTGCTAAGGTAATAGGATTGTGGGTGAATTTGGTGCTATTCTTATTTTTATTTTTTTTAAATATTGTAACACAGAAATAACCTATTGCAAGGCTTAGAGTCATTAAAAGCAAAAATCTCCGGGTACATCCGGGAAGCCAGCAAAGGCCGCTTGGTGCACACGACGTTGTCCCGTGGGCGCCAAGCACGGCGGGCAGAGGCGGCTCCGGGTGACGAGGCCCACCCTCTTCTTCGCACTTCTCCTTTCTGACTTTCTACAGGGTTTTCCAAATGAAACCAAAGGCCCCTCGCGAACCACAGTTTCGTCCCTAAGGCTTTCATTTCGGCCATTCAATTTGGGTTCAAACGATCAGGGTGAAACGGAAAACAAATGGTGGAACATCCGGTCATCAAACTGGATAACGGAGGTCGTTCCGCCCGCCCGGAGGATCCCCTGAATCCCCGCCTCCCCCACCTCGGGCCCCACCCACGCCACACCCAGGTGCAGCCTCGGCGAGCCCGGTGCCCCTTGGCGAGCGGCGCCCGGACTCACGCTGGAGGCAGCTGGCCTCAGTTTCCGGCGCGGCCTTCTGGGACAACTGTGAGCGCAGCCTCTGCGGACTGCTTGATGGATCTTAGCAGGTGGCCCCGGAGAGGTAGGGGCTTGGGCTAAGTTTGGCCTGCAGCCCCTCTCGGGACTGCGCCGCTGGACACCTACGTCACAAATCCACACTAAAAAGACCCGGAGACTTAGGAACATAGAAACAGACGCGGAAAGGCAGCCAAAATGGGAAGACAAAGAGGCAGAAGCCATATGAGAGAAGAGAACTGAGATCCAGATACTATGGAGTCAAGGAATCAACAGGTGCAGAGTTCAAAACGCTGGTCATAAAGACGCTCAATGAATTTTCGGGAAGGGTAGCTCAATTCAGCGAGAACTTCAACAAAGAGATTTTAAAAAACCCGTAAAAATGGAAATTATAAAAGGGAACCAGTCTGAATTGAAGAACACCTCATCTGAGATGAGAAGTATGTTAAATGGAATAAACAAAATGAATAATAATTTAAAAAAAGAATCAAACACCCTATGTAGAGGACAGGAAAGCCAAGGACACTCAATCAGAATGACGACAGATAAGACGCCAAGACTGTAAGAATATTTAAGGAGCACATGGGACACTATTGAGGCTCCAAATATAGGTCTGATCAGCATAAACTGAAGAAAATCAGGATGTGGAACAGCTGTTTGAAGAAACGATGATGGAAAACTTCCCCGACCTGGAGAAGGAAATGGACATAAAACCCCAGGAAGCTCAGAGAATCCCAAACTCAGGGATCCAAAGAGGCCCACGCCCACCAAGACACATCGTAAGTCAAATGCCGAAGGTTAAATACGAAGAAAAAATATTAAAAGCAGCGGGAGGGAACACATACGTACCTACGAGGGGGCACCCCTGAGACTGGCAGCTGAGTGCTCGGAGGGAACTGTGCAGGACAGAGGGGCTGGGCAAAGGTAAAAAAGTATTCGACCGGATGGAGACCCGGGATCTACAACCAGGAATGGTTTATCCAGCAAAGCCGCCGTTAGGCCGGAGGACACATAAAGAGCTTCCCAGACGAAAATAAGCGAAGGAATTAGTCCCCACCGAGCCGGTCCTGCAGGAAACGTGGGGGGGGGGGACTTCTTTAGGAAGAAAAAGTACAAAAGACACACACCCAGGCTAAAAGGGACGGGATGGGAAACAGAGCCTGCCCGGGTGGGCCCAGGAAAAAGGAATTTAAGTCAGACAGAAAGGCAAACACCGTAGGATTTCACTGACGTGAGGGATCTAAGGACTCAAAAGGACAAACGAATCAAACAGACTCACAAATATGGGGGACACTTCGGTGACGGACAGAGGGGAGAGGAGGTTTGGGGGTGAGGAGTGGGGTGAAGGGTTAAAGAAGCACAAATTAGTAGCTGATGGGTGGCCCGGGGATGGGAGCACGGCATGGGGGTGCGGGCAGCATTACTACGTCATCTAGGCAGAGGGTCGGGGGGAGGGAGCACCTGGGGGGACCGTTTTACGAACTATACAGATTCTAACCGATGTCCTGTGTACTTGAAACGAATTAAATAAATAAAATGTTTTTAAGTCTTGGAATAACAACACTCTCCCTGGCCAGGTCGGAACCGCCACCGTTTCCCGGCTTTCCGGGTTGGACTGCCCCAAGGCACCCCAGTCTGCGTCCTCCTCAGCGGGGAGAGACGAAGGTTTTCATCTTTTATTCAGCACGGAAGACGGGAAGAAGGGCTGCCTCGGAGAGGTGAGTCAGAGAGAAGCAAACTGATGTATTTTGCTAATTAAACCATTAAGAACCTCATTTAGGTGTAAATAAGGAGCGCCCATTAAATCTTAATGTCCAGCCTGGGGTGGGAGCCTGGCTCGTGAGCGTGTGTGCGGAGCGCCCAGGCCCTGACCCCAGGAAAGTGATAAAAAATAGAATTCCCGTCAGAGCACGTTCTGGTCCCTATCGGGATGCGAGGCGCCCCCCGCCCCCGGCATCGGTTCTCCACCTGGCTCCCCGCACCCAGCACGCACAGCCCAAGGGGTCCCCGTGGAAGGGGCGGGAAGCCTGCCAGGCCCCCCTGCCCCCTCCTGGCTACTCGGGACTTAGGGGAGGGCAGCGGAGGGTCCAGCTGGAGCCAGAAGGGCCCCAGGACAGTCAGGGCCCGTGTGGGAGAGGCGGGCGCATCTGGGCGTGGCGGTCCCCAGCTGCGGGTCGGGCCACGGACAGAACGGGCCCGGGCAGCAGGCGCGTCTTCGCAGAACCCCCCGAGGGTCAAACGAGACCAGCGAGGGCAAGCTGCGTGCGCCACGTGCGCTCGGAGCCTTGAAAACTCCACGCTAGATGTTCACCGTGGTAGTCTCTGGGTGGCTTCCATCTCCTGTTATTCACTTACCCGTATTTTCTGATTTCCTGGAAACGTTGACATGACTTGTGAAAACTTAAAAAGTACCCGAAAGGCCTCCCTTTTTTTTTTTTTTTTTTTTGGCCAGCGTACCCCTCCTGGTGTGAGGCGACAGTTTTCTAGTCCAGGAGGCGGTTTCCTTTCCACTCTAGACACTTTCGTATCGTTTTGTATAAAAAAAGCATGTTTTCACTTTTCCAAAAATGGATGAAGGGATCAATGAATAAATGGGAAAATCGGAGGGTTTTTATTTATAAATAGGGAAAACGAGGCTCCAGACGAAATGGGTGGGCGGGCAGGAGAGTGCGGCTCCTGTCCTCCAGGCTGTGTTCTTCCCCCTCGGCCGGGCTTTCCCTTCCCTGAGGCCCCCTTGGGAGACGGTTGTTGGAAAAAGAAGTTGTTCTGGTTCGTAGGGGGCTATGGCTCTTAAGCGACACAGAGCGTATGGGGAGGAACCGCAGAAAGCCAGTGTGCCTTGGGATTGGGCTACGCGCCGCGAGTGTGGGAGCGATGGGGGTCTCTGTCCGTCCTGCCCCCACCCTCCAAGCCCACGCGGGCGAGGTGCACGCTACGGTGTTCCCGTCCCGTAACCAGTCGGCGCTCGTGGAGTTAAACATTGTAAGTCGGGAACGAGGACCGCTGGGCGTCGGGTTTCCAGGACAGAGGGCGGTGGCCGGAGGCCCCGGCTGCTGGCCCAGGGCATGGTTCCAGTCCCTAGGAGGCCATGGCCCATGAGGCCTGCAGAGTCAGGTCCCGTCCCTTCCCTCCTCTCACTCTCTTTGTTTCAGCCACACCGGCCTGCCGTTCGTCCCTGAAAAGTGCCAGGTTCTTCCCTGCCCCAGGGCCTTTGCACATGCTTTACCCACACCCTCTCCCCCACCTGTTATCCCGCTCAGCTCAAGCCTCGCTGCCTAGGGGGGCACCAACCCCCTCCCCCTTCTCCGCGAGATCCCTTTGCTGTTCTGTGGTCAGAGGACTGTGTCCTCCTCTTCAAGGCATTCGGTTCCCACTAGAATGTTGGTTGGTGTCGATATGTCATTGACATCTATTTCCTGCACTCATCACTCATCAGTGGGTCCCTTAAAGCAGAAAGAACGTCTGTTTTTCATGCATCTCTGGTGCTCAGGTCAGTACCAGACCCATCTCAGACCCTCAAAGAATTTTAAAAAGAACGAATGAATGAATGAATGAATGAGTAAACAAAGTCCTTCGTGGCAGCGAGTGTCTAGGATGTGCTTAGTAGTCGTGGCACTGGGGCCATGCATGCCCCCAGAGGTCTCCCAGGGCGATCAGACACAGCCAGCCCCGGCCAGAGCAGCACGGGGGACGCATCCCCGGCACCACTGAGCTCTGCACGTAAAATAGTGAAGACGGTAAATGCGTGCAACGTGCGTGGAAACCACCATAAAAACTGGCAAAACCAAACCACGAGGCGAAAAATAGAACACGCAGCCCTCTCCTCGGCTCTGCCCAGCCCTCAGCTTCCAGCCGCTTCCATGGTTCTAGGGGCCGCCAGAGCCCGCTGGCGCCAGGGCTTAGCGAGAGGAGGGCGAGGGAAGGAGGGCGCCTCGGCTGCGGCCCAGATCCCTGGCCGGCTCAGCTAGGTAAACAGCCATGCCCTTTGCCGACGTGAGACGCCCCCGGAGAAGGGAGCCGGCGAGCGGCTGCCGAGCATCGCTGCGGGCGCAGGAGCAGCCGCCTGCACTGGGGGGGGGGGAGCTCTAGGTGGGAGGTGGACCCGCGGGAGTCGTCGCGCCCAGGTGGCCAAAAGAGACACCGGGTTGGAGAAGACGACCCAGGACTGACCCCTGGGACCTCGGAGCCAAAGGGCCAAACCGGCGACAGCAGCCAGGGAGCCCCGTGGGGTGAAGAGGACGGAAGGGTCAATGGCGAAGGGCGGGAAGAGGTGACCGCTGGCTGGGGAAGCATGGACCCGCTGGCCACACTGACCAAAGCGGTCCCAGTGACCTCGGGACGGCGTCCTGAGCACCGGGAGCCGGAGGCAGAGGGAGGTGACACGCAGCGACGGCGGTTGCAGTTGACTGGTGTGACCCCCCTTGCTGCCGAGGGCGCAGAGGACCCGACAGCACCCGGAGGAAGCGGAGAAAGAGCTTTTGGAAGCTGAAACCGACAGAGGGTGGGTGGGAGCCAAGAGCGGCTCCTGGTTCCCACCCAGGGGTTCGCTCGAAGGTCCCGTTCCGCCCCCAGGAGAGAGAGGGGCGTCCCGCGGGGGAACCCGCCTGCCTCAGCTGTCACCATCGTCGCGGCGCCGGGAGCCCCGAGAGAGGGAGGGGCAGAGGCGCCGAGAAGCAGGGATGGAAGGGCGGGAAGGGAGCCGCTTGAACGGAGGGAGGAGCCAGCCAGGAGCCGGCGACGGCTCTGAGGCCGCCAGGGCACGAGCCGACCCGCGCGCCCGAAACCTCAGGATGACGCTCGCCACTCCTCCTCCATTTCCCGGTCGCTGGACCCGTCCAATCCGTTTCGTTCTCCTGGGGAACGTGACCCCCCTCCCCCCAACTCCAACCAATTCGAGGCGGTTTTCTGTCACTCGGGCATCACTGATGGGACCGCCAAGGGTGTGCAGGGTGGCTGCGGGCCCTGAGGGGTGGGAGGTAAGCGAGGCCATCCCAGGGCCGCCGGGCCAGCCCGGGGCCCAAGCCTCGCCTGCCAAGGACGACGACGGAACGCCGTCCAGACAGCCGGGGCACCGCACGGGGCGCCCGCGTCGCTGACACCTGTTATCTCATCCGATCCTCAAGCCGCCCCGTGAGCAGCAGGGCCTCGGCCCGGCCCCGGTTTTCTGATCCTCGCCGGGGCGGTCTGCCCACCCCGTCTCCCAAGCAGCACCCCTGAAGTCTCCATCCCACTGTCCCGGGTTTCCCCCAGGACACTCTCCAGCTTAGGGCCATTCGCTAGGAAAAAGGAAAACCTCAGTCTGAGCAAAACAGGGTAAGAAGGAGCTACTAGCAATAGCACAGCCAGCGGAGGCGTGGAGCCCTGGCAGTGTGACCTTGGTGCCACTCAGGAGCCCCCCAGCCAGCGCCCCTGGGTCCCCGGGACCTCGTTTGCTGGAAGGGGGTACCAGGCCACTCTCCTTCTTGCCGATTAGCATTGTCACGGGGCCTGGAGAGACGATATGTGACCAAGCGCCACGCAGGGGAGCCTCTCTGCACCCGGGTCAAGATCCCGTGCGGCCGCTGCCAGCCTGTCGGCTGTCCCCGCGGCGTTTCATTGCCGGCTGCTTCTCGAAGCCGCAGCAGTCGGCCGCGGAATGCCGTCCGCCGTCTTTCCAGGGAAAAAGTTCCAGCTCCTTGCAGAAACGCTGCGGGAGGGTGAACCCGCGTCTGCCCTTGTCCTTGCTTCGAAGCGAAGTCACCTACTCAGTTATGCTGGCCTCCCATCTCCCTTCGCCGGGCCTGGGTGAGGTTAGGTCAGGGCGATTGATGCAGTGTCCCTGCTTGAAATGCAAAACCAAAGGGACACTGCTCGTCTGGAATGCACAATCAAGCCGGGCGCATTCTCCAAGCTGCCAACGCACCTGGCCGGGCACGCGCGGCTGGGGAACACAGGACGGGCGGCGACCCGGCAGGGTTCAGGGGGTCGCCTCCCCGTGAACACAATCAAACACACTCTCAGGAGGCGTTTCCCAAGTCGCTTTCGCATCGGACCCTTCAGTTTACGTAGATTCTGCTGGGGATGAAGCGCACGTGTCCTCACGCGATGTCCTGGCCTCTGGCTCCTGGAAACTAAACCTCCCCGGATCCCCAAAATGAATGAATGAATGAATGGATGGATGAATGAATGAATGGATGAATGGATGGATGGATGGATGAATGGATGGATGGATGGATGGATGGATGAATGGATGGATGGATGGATGAATGGATGGATGGATGGATGGATGGATGGATGGATGGATGGATGGATTTTTAGGAAATGCATGAATAGGTGCGTGAGTGATGACAGCACCTGCCTGATATCCCGCGTCGCTCTTCGCCTGTGCGGGTGCTGGCCCGGCGGAGACCTCCCACCTAACCTGCCCACAGAAGCTCTGCATTTGCTTGGGATCCGACGGTAAATGTCTGCGGGCAATCTCGTGGCCCAGGGGACGGGCACCCGGCCTTCTGATGTCTGCAGTTAATCTCCTTTCCACAGCGGGGTCGTCTTTCTTTCATTTGGGAGACAGAGAGAGAGAGAGACTATGGAATCATTAGATTAATTGGTCCCCGATAAGTGAAATTCTCGTTGGGTGATCAGATTAATTCCGGAGGAAAAAGAAGCAGTGATTTCCCAGTCAGCTCTGATGTCTTATTTTTTACACCAAGAAGGGAGCACCCCTTCCCCCTCCCACCCTCTTCATGACACAGAGACAGACGGCGATAATTTGCTTCCGATTAAGGGGCAAGTGTTTCTCTGTGTCTGGGAGCTGGTGCTTTGGTTCCCCAGGCGGCTTCGCCGTGGGTGCCTGGGGACAACTCCCCGGCGAGGCTGGCAGGGGAGAGCAGGGGTAGGGACTTGACGGACTCCCACTCATCCTCCTCCCAGCCCTCAAGGCCAGGCACCAGCTGGACGGCAACCACACGTGCCACTTCCCTCAACCCCAAAACTGTTGGCCAAGCGAGGGCCTGGCCCGTCTCTGCAGCACTCAGAACTGTGGGACAGACAGAGGAACGTGGGTGGGGACTTCCAGGCCAAACTTGCAAGGGCCAGGCCCCATACGAACCTGAGACACCGTGTAGTAACTGGGTAAAAGGGGGCCCAGGTAAGAGGTGGCAGGAGGGGGAAGGGGCCCCAAAGCACACTGACGGGAGTTCCCGTCTTGGCCCTGCCTCCTAGCAGCCGTGGATATCAGATGAGTGTCCCTAAACTGCCTCTTCTGCAAAGTGCGAATCGCGCCCTAGCGTTCCCGTCCGCGGCGTGGGAATGTTGGAGTGCGTGGTGCGCAGTGTCTGGGCCCCAAATAGCCGGAGGTACGGTCAGAGACAAGGGGGAGAGGAGACATGGACGCTTCCTGGGAGGACGGAGGTTATCAGTGATGAGGGCCTGGGCTTAACCAGGCAAAGGGGACGCCTTGGGATAGCCAGACCAAAGGCGCAAATGGGTCACCGGGCGTGACCCACGTAGAAGACACTAAAGAAAATGGTCCGACACCTGCTCCGAATGCACCCCGCCACCACCGACCCGACCCCACCATCCGGCAGCTCAGGGGACACAAGCTGGGCCTCTTCGCTGCCTGACATGAGGACGAGAGCAAGACTTCAACAAGCAGAACTCCCAGCGCATTCCACTTGGGGTAGGGGCACCTGCCAAAGAATGGATGCTCAGTAAACCCTTATTTGCAATGACCCTCGTCCCTCCATTACTCTGGGTAACAAGGAGTGGAACGCCTTACAGATGAATGTCTGCTCCTCATAAAGGCCCAGGATGCTAGGGCGCGCGCTCCCCGCATCCGCTTCCGAGAGAAAGACGCAGACGCCCGCAAACAGACTGGGAGCCCACTGACCGAGTGCTCCGTCAGCATTCAGCCGGACCTCTTCGGGGTGGTGAGGTGTAGGTCCTCGCTGGATCCTTCCATGGGGCCGCCCGCCTGTCCTTGCTGAGGCGGAAAAGTGGATGCCCGTGTTTTCAGAGACAGTGAGAGCGGGGAGTGACCTTAAAGGTCGTCAAACCCAGTCTCTTCTTTCAAAGGCGAGAAAACCGAGACCTAGAGAGGAGGAAAGACTCGTCCAAAGTCGGAAAGCCAGCAAAGGACAGCTAGGACTCAGCCCGGGACGCCTGGCCCTTGTCATCTCGTGCGTGCTAGAAAGACCGTCAATGATAACGAAGCCAAACTGAGAAACCGAAGCCAGCTAGATTAGACCGATCGGTAAGAAGACAGTGGCAGACAGAAGGATGACAGATAGATGATGGATGATGGATGGATGGATGGATGGATGGATGGATGATGGATGGATGGGTGGATGGGTGGGTGGGTGATAGGTAGGTAGGTAGGTAGGTGGATAGACAGATGATAAAGTAGATAGATAGATGATGGATAGATAGATGACAGGTGACAGATGATAACGCAGAATCTCCATTCCTCGTGCACGTGGATGATCTCAAGCTTCGATACTCACCCCCCTACTTCAGTTCCAGTCTTCACCCACATCCTCATGAAGCCATCTCAGTCTCTCCTTCAGAACAGACCGTTTCTGAGACAGGCTCGACCCCCGCGTCGTCACAGTCGCAGCTGACAAAACAGGCCTTCGCGCTCTCGCTGAGGAGCAAGCTCCCCCATCCTGAGCTGCGACGGCCTTCGTCATGTGAGGATCCTTCACGGGCAAGTCCTGGACTCTGTGGGGCTGTGACCCCTCCTTGGGCAAGGAGCCTGCCTCTCTTCCTCGTCCATCCTGCACAGAAGAGGTTCCAAGAACGTTCTGGAGCCCGGCTCCATCGGGATGACTTGGGGAGCCTTCCGAGAAGGCCTGTTTCCAGGCTCCACTCGTAAAAACGGATTCAGGTAGATCTAAGGTGAGCGCTTCTAGAACACTCCCCCTTGAGATTCTGAGCATTGGCCCAAGCTTTGCAGCAGCCCACACGGGGCTAACGTCCCGCCAGTCCTCGATAAACACTTGCGAAGTGACCTTTGAGGAGCGGATTTAAGTCCTCGCTGCAATACCAACATTTCTCCAGACATACGAGAGGGTTTTTTGGTGCAACCGTTCAATCTAAAGACTGCAGGGTCTTCTCTTGTCATTTTCTTATTCAAAATGGTAATGGAATTAATCTCCCTTTGGGGATAATTTGTAACAGACTGTGCAGGTGAGTGACTAGGAGACAGTTAATCATTAATAATCCAGCAGAACTTAGCTGCAGCGTGATGCAAATGTATTAAAAATTACCTTCGGATCATCTGACAAATAATGTCAAAGAAAGAGTGAGAAAGAGGATGAAAGCCCAGGGAAGGGGCGCCTTCCTGTGCCAAGACCAAAATAAATTGCACCTACTCTATTTTGACAACTGCTGTGCCTGAGAGAGTTGAAAGGAAGATCATAAATAAAGATGTTCATGGCCAGAGGCCCAGTATCTGCCTGGAAGCCGATGGCCAGTGCGCAGGCACGCCTTTCCCGGCCCGCGCCAAAGCTTCCGGAGCCACCAAGGTGACCCGGGCTAAGACTGGTCCACCCAGATGCTGGATGTGGCCGTCTGTTTTAATAATTGGTGCTAGCGATGATGAGCTCGTGGCTTGAAAGGCACGGGGCAGCTGATGTAAAAGTTCGTAATTCTCATCGCAGGGTAAACCTGGAATAACAGGAAGGTCCCAGCAAGGATCTCCAGCTCCAAGTTCCAAGCCGTAACTCTGGTCAGATATTTGGGGCTGAAGATAGATAAGGCTCTTCTGCCTACAGCTGTGGGAGAACCAGCTTGTGTTCCCCCACGGAAGACACCAGGAGGGCAAACGCGGAGAGCAGTCAGAGCTCCGTCATGCATATGCATCAGGACGGTCGCAAAGTGACCGATGGCAAAGCCGTCTTCCAAGACACACAGTTTTAAAACCTGCTGGCTTGTTCTCGTATCTAAAACAACAACTTCACAAGAAGAGACGAGCCAGCTGGCGCAAGTCCATCAAGTGGTCCCGACGAGAAGTGCCTCTGCTCTGCCCCCGGACAGCGTGACACTCTGATCCCCAAAGTGCCTGTTCAGCAAACCTCCCAGCATCGGAGCGTCAGCACTTCGTGCAGCAAAGTCATCCTCGGATCAAAGGCAGGCTCAAGGGATTTGGATGGAAATGGATTTGGGAACCGAGGGGCGGTGGACTCGAGGGCTTCGTTTCATCCTGTACGTGCGCCCTTTCACGTACAGCCAGGGGCAGAGGGAGTAGGGAGAAGCGAGGGGCGGTTCTTGTCGTATCTCTTCCGCTGGTTCCAGGTTACTTAATTCAGATGATGACGCTAGAATTTTCTGAGAGCCCGACGTCATAGGACAGGCATGCTTTTACATATCTTATGGGGCAAATCTCTCATTTGACTGATGGGGAGACCACGGCCAAGGAAGTTGGCTGGCTCGGTGGGTACCTAACTAGAGGCAAAGCTCTTTTGAGAAACCAGTTTTGTAAAATGCTCAATTTCTTTCACATACACCATGAAAGAGAAAGGTGGAATGGATGATGGATGGATGGATGGATGGTTGGGAGGATGGATGGATGGGAGGATGGATGGATGGGAGGATGGATGGATGATGGATGGATGGGTGGATGGGAGGATGGGAGGATGGAGGGATGGGAGGATGGATGGATGGATGGACGGGTGGGTGGGTGGATTAATGGATGGATGGAGGGATGGATGGGAGGATGGATGGGAGGATGAATGGATGGAAGGAAGGAAGGAAGGAAGGAAGGAAGGATGGATGGTGGATGGATGGATGGATGGATGGATGGGTGGGAGGATGGATGGATGGATGGATGGATGGATGGATGGATGGGAGGGAGGATGGATGGATGGGAGGATGGATGGATGGATGATGGATGCATGATGGATGGATGATGGATGGATGGATGGGAGGATGGATGGATGGGAGGATGGATGGATGGATGAATGGATGGATGGATGGATGGATGGATGGAGGGATGGATGGATGGATGGATGGGAGGATGGATGATGGATGGATGGATGGAAGGGAGGATGGGTGGATGGATGATGGATGGATGGATGGGTGGATGGATGGATGGATGGATGGGAGGATGGATGGGAGGATGGATGGAAGGAAGGAAGGAAGGATGGATGGTGGATGGATGGATGGATGGGAGGATGGATGGATGATGGATGGATGGATGGATGGATGGGAGGATGGATGGATGATGGATGGATGGATGGATGGATGGGAGGATGGATGGATGATGGATGGATGGATGGATGGGAGGATGGATGGGAGGATGGATGGAAGGAAGGAAGGAAGGATGGATGATGGATGGATGATGGATGGATGGGAGGATGGATGGATGGGTGGGTGGGTGGATGGATGGATGGATGGATGATAGATGGATGGAGCATTTACATACATTAACTTTACTATGAGAGCTTGGCTCAGCAGCTTCTTCTCGCATCTTCTTCCGCTACCTCATTCTTCCGCAGTTAAGGCAATGAGATTCACAAGTCAAGGCCCCTGGGCCCAGCTTTCAAGTTCTCATATCCTCACCCCTTCACTGAACTCGTCTATGCCCACGACTTCATATCATCATCTAAATTTGGCGACCCCCAAATTTGTATGTTCAGCCTTGACCCAACCCTAACTTTACCCTTATCTAAGTCTTTCCGCAACGTCTCCCTTTTTATGCGTAAAAGACGTATCAGATTTAACACGTCCTGACTGGACTCCTGACCTCTAGTCCCCAAGGGCTGGTCTGCCCACAATGTCCCCTACATCCGTTAATGGCAACTCCGTTCTGATGACTTCAGCCGGAATCTTTGCAGCCGTCCATCAGCTCTGTCCTTCCCGACACACCCCACACCCAACCCATCAGCAAACCTTGTAGGTTCTTCCTCAACAAGACCACCAGGTCTCACACTTCTTCCAACTGATCCTAACCCTGGTCCTACCTACCACGATCCCTGTGTTCCCTGATTCTAGCTTGCTCCCCTCGGGGATATTTCTGACAGAGCTTCCGAGAGACCTCGTTAAGATGTGGGGTAGATCATGCCCCTGCTCCAAACCCTTCCATCTCACTCAGCACGAAAGCGAAACCCCTTCAAGTGAACCACGAAGCCCCACGTGCCCCGGACACCGTCATCTCTGAAGTCAGCCCCCGCTCGCTCCCTCCACTCCAGCCGCACTCAGGCCCTTGTCCCTCGAGCACTCATTCAAGCCTGTCCCAGTCCCAGAGTCTTCATCCCTTCTGCCTGGGGTCCTCCTCCTCCCCCGGATTGCTCCCCGGCTCACTTCCTTGTCCCCTGCATGTCTTCACGCAAATGTCACCTTCCCAGCGAGGCCTTTTCAGGCCATAATATTTACAGGTGCATCACCCCCACCCCCAACACCCCCCACACACACACACACACTCAAAACTTCTTATTCCTTTCTGTATTCGTCTTCGGTGCTCCATGGCTTCACAGGCAGCTCATGTTCTACCAAGTAGAAAAACATGAAATTATTCTTCAAAGGAGCCACTGCGTCACCCTTCCTCTTCCGCTTCCTTTTCATGAAAACTATGCAAAGTTATGAGGCTCGACTCGGTGTTCATTTCCCTGGGAATCAGGCACTAAATCCAGAGCAACTGGCTGAAATTAAAGATATTGATTTGCTTAAATGAAGCCCGTTTTCTGACACCTCGGTGAAAGGAGGAAAATCTTTCTCCGAGCTGTCAAGACGTTCTGCGAGTTGTAGCCTTGAAACAAATGCCAGGAGGATGCCGTTCTTCTTTTCACCTTTTTCCCGCTGTGATTTTTTTTATCGTATTTTAATTTACCCTTTGTTACCTAAAGAGGCAGGAAAAAATCAAATAAAACTACCACCTCAGCTCTGGATAAGGTGAGAAGCCTTTCCTTCCCCTTCTCTCTCCCTCTCTGTCCATCTCTCTCTCCATCTCTCCATCTCTCCATCTCTCCATCTTTCTCTCCATCTCTCCCTCATTCTCTCTCTCTCTCTCACACACACACACATTCTCACGTAACCTGCTTCACGAGTTTATCTCTGTGCTCGTTCTGACTCAGACATCAGCTTTGGGAGGGGAGTCGGCGGTGCTGAGGTGCGGCGGGGGCGGGGGAATAAGGGCGAGGCTCTGGCGATCGTGCCGTCTCCCAGACCCACTCATTTCAGGGGCCCGTTTGGTTGTTTATCGTTGAAATGACTCAGCAGTCGCAGTCGTAATTGCTGTAAACACATCGGCTGATCAATCACTCCTGTTGGGTCATGATCATCCAGGCTCCCTTCTCTGTTTCCCGCACCCACCGCTTTGGGGTTCACGAAGGAACATAATGATTCATGAATATTCGCCTCTAAAAACCCGCTCACCTCACATCGCCCGCGACCACCCAGACCTTGTTTTCTCCTGCTCCCGATAAATTTACCCACGTACCGCCTCCTCGGCTGCCACCTCCTTTCTGGGGAGATAATCGGGACCATCTACTGGTTACTGAGGCCTCAGGACTTCCCCCACAGGGAGCTCCCGAAACCGATGTCCCTGTTTCTAGACGTGTCTCCTTAAGCCAACAGAAGATGCCTTTCGCCAAAGAAAACCGGAGCTTGCCATTGCTCTGTTAGGGCCCCTGGGGCGGATTCCAATCGCGATTAGAACTAAATCCAAACTCGGAAGCCTATTCCCTCGGGCCTGGAAGGGCCTGGTCACCGCTTCCCTCCCAGCTTCCTATCCCTCGCTCTTTGCTCCCCAGCCATGCTGGCCTTCTCTCGGTGCTTCTACAAGCCAAGGCCGTTTCTGCCTCCAGCGCTTTGCCCGTTTGGTTTCGTTGCTCGTGCCTGGAAGGCTGTTCCCCGAGATGCGTGCACGATTGGCTTCTGCAGATAATTCAGGTCTCCCGGCTCCTCGTCATAGGTCTTTCCCGACCCCCCACTCCTAAGAGTTTTCTCTCCAACGTGGTGGCTTTTTGCAGAATTTATCACAAGCAAGAATTCTTCCATTTGATGATCGGCTTACTGGCTTATTACCTAAATTCTCGAGCTCCTGAGCTCCCCTGAAGCAGGGACTGGCTCTGCCATCCTTCCTGCTGCCTTCCTAGGGCCCAGAACAGTTCCTGGCATGAAGCAGAAGCTCAAAAAAAATTCCTAACGTAGAAGAACGAGCACACGACCTCGCTTGATCCTCACAACAGCCCGATTCAGACACCTTGATAGAGACCCACCAAGGGGAGATGGTTTCCCCACGGCCGGTGTCAAGGCAGCAGCTGAACCCAGGTCTCCAAACCCACGGATGCGGGGTGAGGCCGCTGGGCTTTTCCCCTTTGTTTGTGTTTCCCATTTCTCAGGTGTTTCAGAGACGCCCCAGTCCTGAGCCGTCTCATCCAGGTCTGGAAGCAGAGAATTAATGATTTGGGTTGATGGAGAGAGCGCCGGCCTCAACCCCCGGTCAGCATCAGGCCCCTTCTCTAGCCGAGTGCGATCTATGAAAGCGCAAGCTTCAGAGAGAGACGCATGTGTGCGTCCCAGCTGGGTGGCCGTTGAGAGAGTCCTTCGCTTCAGACCTCAGGTCCCTTACTTATTCTCAGAATGGGAGCATGACCCCTAGGGCTGCTTTCGAGATTCAATGAGATGGTATACCCCCCCCCCAAAAGAAGCTTAGTGCCAGGCCTGGAACGTACACGGGATGTTCCTTAAAAAGGATCTATTTTTCGTGCTGTCGTGGCTGAAAACGTGGTATAGGGGCTCAGAGAACTGGCTCTCGTGTCCTGCGGCTCGAGGTTCAAATCCTACGGCTCCGCGGCTCTGTGCTTTGATTCCTTTACTCATAATAGGGAAGAATAATAGCACCTGGTTTGTTTGGTTTTATGAAAAGCAAAAGAGGAGAAAACCCCAACTCGCGTCCCCGTACTAAGTGAGCAAACCCAACGGCGACTGCTGTTACCATTGTCACCATCCCATCGGGCCAAGTGACATCATCGTGGGGCCTGGCGGGCAGGCAGGAAGGACTCTCTCTGCCCCGTGCAAACCTTGACTCTGTGATCCCAGAATTTCTCCCGCCCAGTCGATGGGCTGAGACAAAGGCCATGTGGACTCCCCAGGTCGGCCATGGCGAGTCCTCCCCTTCAAAGCCCAGAGCCGGCCCCCCACCGCTAACACCCCCTCCCCCTCCACGCTGTCCCGGAAACCACACCGCACACCTGCGGGCAGAAGCCAAGGCTGATGTTCATGTCAGAGCTGCTTTTTGTCAAATCGCACTCGTCTCTGTCACGGCCCCACCCCTCCCCGGGGCCCTGCCTGCAGAAAAACACCTCAGTTCCCCCTTTTTTCTCCCTCACCACCTGCTGGACAGACTTTGAGGACCCTTTTAAGACATTTGGGGTGTTGTTTCCGGGCCGAGAGGGCAGCGTCACTATTTCTGCCCCTCCCCCTCCCAGGACCACTCAACAGCATCAGCAAAGCAATTAAGGCCCGTTTTCAGGAAAATGCCAGTGGCTCTGCAGTGTCTGGATGGGAGTCTCAGCCCAATTATTCCCAGCTAGTCGTGAACCGCGGAAAGTGGGCTTTGCTTCATTAGAACTTCAGCTCCCACTGATGAAGAGTCGGCTGTGCTGGAGACAGTCAGGAAAAATGAAACAATTAAGCTTGTCATCAATAAAATCGCTGTGTATTCTTCAGCGCGGGGCTCATACCTCTCCAGAGGAGTGATTAAAAGGAACTGATTGAACTATAATTTGATTGACTGGAGAGCTTCCAACTTCTGTGCTGAAAGCGAACTTCTGCTTATTGCTCTCCTTAGCTCGGGACGTGAAACACTCCTGCGGGCCCGCCCGAGTCCAGCGACAGATGCTGGGAACCGGGCGGGTGGTGCAGGCCCCACCCAGGGATCTGCCGAGGGTTGGCAGGCAGAACCACGTTCCCCGCACCCCCCGAAAGGCGCCATGCTCTAACCCTGGGACCCGTGAGTGTTACCTTACACGGCAAAAGGGACTTTGCAGATGAGGCGAAGGTTAAGGACCTGAAAAGGGGAGCCCATCCAAACTGATCCCGGTGGAGCCGAACCAGCTCCATGAATTCCCAAAAGCAGAGAACCCCTCCTGGTGTGCGGTGCCAGGCCTTGGGACAGAAGCACGTGGGGCGGAAACGCCTCGTTCCCCGGCTGTGCCACGCGGCACCTCCAGAGCCACCGGGCCCGCCGAGCTTGCAAGGAGATAACAGCTCATGGGGTTCCGCAAAGACTCTGCACAGAGGAGGCAGGTGCTCGGTGAGTCCGGAGCGGTTAAAGATTGAATGACAAGCATGCTGGACGAGTGGACGAATGGACGCCCAGATGGGAGAGCGCCGTCCCCAGGCTTGACAATCCAGACGCTTCAGCATCGGGTCAGGAAACTGGGTTTTCCCGTGTGGATTCCCACGGAGACCAAAAAGAAAGGCTCCGAGGAGGCAGAGGGGAGGCCAGCGCCCTCATGTCCTGTGGGTGCTTTGAACCCATTGCTGGGGCTTATTTGAGGTTTCAGGCCTAGATTTGGAGCCAGAACATGAGTTCCAGTTGGGATTGACCCTTCGTCTTAGTCTGCTCAGGCTGCCATAAGGAAATCCCGAAGATTGGGGTCTTAAATTACAGAGATTGATCTCCCGCAGTTGTGGAGGCTGGAAGGCCAAGGTCAAGGTGCCGGCTGACTCCGTTCTCTTCCCGCCTTGCAGATGCCAACTTCTTACTACGGCCTCATTGGCCTCTCCTCGCTGCACGCACTCAGGGAAAGAGGGACTGGGGTGAGGGGGAGAGAGAGGAGGAGGGAGAGAGAGCGAGGTCTCCCTCCTAGAAGGCCACCGATTCCACCATGAGCGCCCCCACCATGATCTTGTCTAATGTTGGCACCACTCAAAGGCCCCGTCTCCAAATGCCATCACCTTAGGGGCCAGGGCTTCAGCGTATGGATCTGGCAGATGTTCAGTCCCTAACCCCATAGCAACCGCGCGACCTCGGCTGACACATTTAACCTCAGTGGCCTCCACCAACTCGTCAGTAATTTGGGGTCCGGGATGCCAGCGACAGACTGCACAGAGTCTAGTTCCTATCACGTCCCAGGCTCCGGGCGACCTGCCCTCTGAGCACTCAGCTTCCTACCCCTCCCCGTAACCGAACCCTCCGGGAGTACGTCACCATTTCCGGTTCGTACAAGAGAAGGTGTACGACCTGGAGGGACGACGTCGCTTGCTCACGCTCCCAGGGGCAGAGCCCAAACACTTGGACTCGAGGCTCTTCGAGACCCTGACTGGGATCCTTCCCCCAACGTAAAGGAATATTGGGATGGAGCCCGATGTCATGATTGTTCGAAAACTCTTCAGCGGCAGGGACACTTTAGGGAGCCAGGCAAAGGCAGTTAAAGTCACACGAATTCTCTCTTCACAGGCATTTCAAGGAAGCTCTGAAATGTCTGCCAACGAGCGGCCCGTGTGTGCGCCCGTTTGCACGTGCGTGCGCGTTGCGTTGCCTTGTCGACATCCGCAGACATGGCTCGGGAACAGTCATCGTGCAGCAGGAACATTCCACAGGGGACAAAGTGCCGCGCGAGGCCGGCCGTGCGCGACGCCCCCTAACAATCGCCGCCGCTGCTAGCTGCCACCGGAAGGGGAACGCGACTTCTGCGTGCCAGGCGACAGGCTTCCAAAGGTGTCTCATGACTCAGATGTCAGAGCGCAGTTAATCCGCCCTGGCTAAGCGCCAGCGCGGGGCCTCTGCGCCGCCTTCTTCCTAGCAACCAAGGCCTTTTGTCATCGCGACTCCAAATGGGCCCGCGGTCCCTTCGCACGTGAGTCTCCGGTTCCCGACACCAGGCCCCGCCTTCCCCTCCAGCTCAGGGCCCCGAAGGAAAGGTGAATCCGCGTGGCCGCTCCCTTGGGAATGAGTTCAGTGTCAAAGGCCCGGGTCCATCGTGTTGGCGACAGTCCCCCAGCACGGCCCACTGCGTCGCGCTGCTCAGAGATAAGGAGCTGACGTGACGCCGGCCTGGGCGCAGGGCTGAGCTGAGACCGCACGCCCCCCCCCTCCTCTGGGGGCTGGATCCCTCTCTCCGGCCGTGAGACCAGCCTGCAGGGGCCCACGTGCCGCTCACCACGACGGAAGGAAAGGAAGCACGGAGGAGGGGCGAGCGATGTCGGCGCAGATCCACTTCGTGCCTCCTCTTTTACAGCCGACGCCATCCCCCGGCTTTCAGGAAGCATCTCCATGCCAACGACTCGCAGGCGTCGTCGCCAGCCAGAGTGCCTTCGCCGATCCGCAGACTCAAAGAGCCGACGCCGATTGCCATCTCTCCGGCCGGCCACGTGGACGTCTCACACGCAACGCGCCCGACAGTCCGCCCTCCCGCGTGCGCTCACGCAGCTGTCCTCGTCTCAGCCTCGCGCCCCTCGGTCAACGACACCGCGTTTCTCCAGGGAGTCGGGCCTGGAACTTCTCCCTCCTCCCTGACATCCAACCCGTCGACCCGTCCGGCTGGCGCTGCTTCCCAAATAGACCTCAACTCGGCCACTCGCCTCTGCCGTCGCCACCCCTGTCCTCCCCGACACACCGCGACGCCCTCTGAATCGGTCTCCCGGTGGCGACGCCTGCGCTCCCTGCAGATTAGTTGCCTCGAGAGTGATCTTTTTTAATCCAAAAAGTTGGATCACGTCACTCCACTGCGTGGAACACTCCCGAGTCTTCCCTCCGCACGTAAGAGAAGCTCTAACGTCTGTCCCTCGGGCTGCGATGCCCAGCGTGCCCTAACCCCTGTCCCTCTGCGGTCTGACCTCACGCCTCCCTTCCCTTCCCTTATCGTGGTCCTGTCATCCCAGCTCCCTTTTGGTCCCACAAATGTGCAGGCTCTTCGCTATCTCCTTACCGCCCGCTGCTGCGTCGGCCTGGAAATCTCTCACCTCTGCTTTCCCCGTGGTTGTCCCCTTTCATTCCAGGGGGAACCCCATCCCATCCACACAGTTCATTCACCTTTGCCTTCCCCACCGAACTCGACCAGTCCACGTGATTCATTCCATATGGTTTGTTTGGATCCATGTTTCCCCTATTTTTCACTATCTCCTCCTCTAACCTGGAAACTCCCAGTGGACTTGTCCCATGCCTGTGACAGAGTCCATGCTCGGTAACTGTAGTTAATTAGTAGCTATCTAGACGAATACGCGATTTTCCCCAAATCTCCTCCTAGCTGACGTGTGACCGTCCCGAGATTCAGACCCAGGGCCACCCCTCTCTATGCTCTTAAGGGTAAGTGGTGGCGTATGGTCTCAGAGCTGGTGTCTCCCTTCCACGCCATGACCCCAGGGGCCCAGCTTTCCTCTGCCGCCATCCCCCGAAAGGCTGTGGGGTAGAAGGGAATCCCCTCTCAGAGGACTCAGGAGTGAGATTCCAGGCATCCGCCGGGAAGAGAGACGTGGAGAGACTCAGCGTACCCCCCAGGGCAGCTTTCCGGTCTACTTGTGTCTTAGACTGGCCCCACCCAGGACACATACCCTGCCCCCGTGGCTGCCATGGAAAAGGACAACCAGCCGCTCTCCTCTGACCCTTCCTCTCATCTCTGGGTCCCCAGAGACTGAGTCTCTGAAGGCTTCCACTTTCGATGCCCTAAGGAGCCTGCTACAAGAATTTCCCTTACCCTACGTCATATGTCCTAGGCTTAGCTGATTTAGAGGGTGGCTGTGGGGCACCCCTGAGCCCAGAGCCCGCATCCCACCCTAAGCGTGTTTCCGCGTCTCGCCATTTATTTCTGTCCCGAAATGTCATCTAAAGCCGCGAAGGCCTTTTGGCCACTGGCAGGCATAACCCCAAAGGGCACGCTAGGTGATGCCCCCGAAAGGCATTCTGAACCCCTTCCTGGGCGTGAGGTCAGTGGGCACGTGCTTCCGCTTCCCGTTCTTCGGAAGAACGACTCTGATTTCTAACTCTGCTTACTTGCACCTCCCGCAAGGATGCTTGCACCCAAGTCCGTGCCTCGGGCTCTTCATTTAGGGAAACCCACGTTCAGAAAGGCTCCATCCCACCGCAGGTGCTCCCCACCCCAGAACCCGCACCGGGTCCCCTGGGCAGTCAGGCTGAAAAGGAAACCAAGCCCAGCGCTGGCTCTGAGCGGTGCTCGGAAATGAATACGCTCGGAAGAGCAGATCACGGCAGCGGGACGAAACCTCCCGCCCGAGTCGGTCCTCGGCCCTGGACCTCTGAGGTCGTCACACTCTGCTCTAAAGCCTCCAGGACTCCCTGTCCCCTTCGCCCAGCACCTAAGGCTCTTCTAGTCTCGCTCCCATTTACCTGTCGCCTCACAGTGCTTCCTCCCGTGGTTCCTCCAAATCTCTACCCTCCCATGTTCTAGAAGAACAGCAGAACCTCTCCCGCTCGGAGCCTTGGCTTCTCACGCCCCCGTCCTCCTCGTCCAGGGAGCCATCCAGACAGGGCCCGCTTCCGTGCGTCCGACCTGCGCAGTCACCCTGGCCCTCCTGCTTAGAAGCGCCCCTTTGCTTGCTTCGGTGTCCTGTAGTCGCCCTCTTCAAATCCCGCATTATTTTTTAAGCAAAGGGGCCTGTATTTCGTTTTGATCTGAGCCCCGATGGGTACGCGGATGGCCACCCCCCTGCAGAGAACGTAATTAGGAGACCTGGCTCTCAGCCTGCCCTGGGGGGACTGTCGAGGGAGGACGGCCTCTCACATCGGGGCACAATCTCTTTCTCATCCCTCACCTCTCAGACCCAAACGTAGTTTAAAGTCAAAAGTGGGTTATTTGAGAAGAGGAGGAGATTGTTCCGAGGCTGGCTCTGCCCACGTCCTTAGCGAATGAGGGAGCGAGGGCAGAGCCAGGGGTGCCGCCCCTTCCCAGGTGCCCAATACACACCGTGTAAAGGCAGAGCTTACGCCTGCGAGTTTCGAGGGCGTGCTCTCGCACCGCCCTGCTCACTCTCGAGATCTTATTTTAGGATTGTGCAGGTCTTTAAACATCCATGGTTTATTTATGAACCGAGGGTTATTAACTGTCGGAAACTTCATTAAGTCCTTCCCTGGGGACAGTCTCAGCTGAGGTCCTTTTAGACGATCCCGCCCCAGATAGCTGTCTAATTTAGACTCAATCAAACAGTTTATTGTGTGTTGATAAAATAATAATGAATTAATAAAGCCTTCGCTGAGACTTAGGTAACAGATACGTAATCCGTCGTTGTTCAGGGGCGCTGCACGTGTTTCTGATGACCAGCTTTGAACATGCAGCGACCCGGACGTAAATCCAGCCCATACCCGTTTGGAAATTCATGTGGGGCAGCTCGTGAGTGAGCACCTTGGAGACGAGACGAGCTCGAGCCTGGCGTACGGCAGGACGTCTGGTGTCCCTGAGTTCCTCAAAGCCTGGTGGGGATCCCGGGGCCTTAGCTCGGGAGAAGCGGAGACCCCCGACTGCTTCCTCTCCCCGAGATTGGGGTTTCTAGGTTCTAGCTGCTTCTGCCGTGTATGTTCACATGCGCCACCAGGAAAATGAGTCAAGGACACTGTGAGCAGCTGGTGAGGGAATCCGTGTTTATTTAAACACTCGGGTAACAGCTACCCCTCGAGGGGCTTCACGGAGTGGCCGCGGGACCTGCTGAGCACTCGGGTTATATCCGATCGTTAAATCCCACCTCTGAATCACTCTTCCCTTCTCTCAGACCGGCCCTCTGGCTGGGCTTTCCCAGACAGCGGGTCTGTACCAAAGCATCAGCCCAGCTAGCACCACGGAACTGACCCTTTCTCCCTCTTTCCTGCGTCTCATTCTTAATGGTGATGCTTGGGAGGCTGATGCTTGTGGTCGTCTTGGATTTGGGCAGGAGG
This sequence comes from Cynopterus sphinx, assembly GCA_030015415.1. Taxonomy (NCBI): domain Eukaryota; kingdom Metazoa; phylum Chordata; class Mammalia; order Chiroptera; family Pteropodidae; genus Cynopterus; species Cynopterus sphinx. The sequence goes on from CM057386.1 coordinate 2,078,747, forward strand.
TCACATTTCAGGGTGAGGTCTTTATGATCGGAGACGAGAACCCAAGGGACGTGCGGGCGAGTTGTCACGTTGAATCGATTCTGTTCCGGCGTTTCGAGAAACTAGCTCGACTCAGAGGTAGAGACCTACGCTGTGGCCAAACCACCCCCACCACTGACCAGTCCCCAGGCTGTGGTTCCCTCCATCATCCTGCTTCTTGGGGATTAACTGTAAAACCAGAAGCTGAGGAAGTCAGAGAAGTATCGGGTTTGGAACTACAAGGCTTGAGTTCAAGGCCAACCTACTAGCCGCTGCTCCCTTGGAGCGGCCCCTGCTCTTTTGGGAGCCCAAGGGAGGATGTCGGATTCCGTGAACTTGAAGTGGACGTTCAGCTTCTGCATCCCGTCCCCGGGAAATGAGACATGGCATTTCATTCGTCGCCATCATCATCTTAGCACTGATCAGTTTGCTCAATGGGGAGACGCCTTGGAACACAGAGAGAGAGTGGCCGCTTGCAAGACGGGCAGTTGTGATGAGGGCAAACAGTTGGGGGCTCCTGGGAGGACAAGTCCTGGCATGGCACCGCAGTGGGAAGCTCTGGGTATGGACGAGTGAGACGTAGACATCTTCAGAGCGAAGAGAAAAGTGAGGAAGGAAGGGAAGGAAAGGGGGAGAAAAATGCAAAGGAAAAAGAAAAATCTTGGCCGTGGTCGTCCTTTGGCCAGGAATGACCTCTGGTCACCAGGAACAGGAAATCTCAGGTCCGGGTGGCTCATCTGGGAGGACCTAGTGTGTGTGTGACGAGCAGCCTGTGTCCCTGGAGAAATGCTGCCTGGCGCCCAGGCTTGACACGTTACGGACGCTCGCGGGGCCTTCACGTCTTCACCTGGGAATCAAGACTCATGATCCTCAGAGAGCTGTCGTGTGAATCGGATGAGTCAATGTTCGTAAAACTTAGCTCAGTGAGAGGTTGTGATGGCTGCTGTTCCCCTCTGCCCTGTGTGCATGGTTCGTGGTGAGCAGGGCGCGGGAGGCGGGAGCGGAAGGCTGCCTCCCCGGCCCTGCACCTGCGGCCCCCTCCGCTCTCGCCTGACCCTCCTGTAGACTCTGTCATCTCTTAGGCTGCCAGGCCGGGGCAGTGCCTCAGACAGCGGCCTTGGGCAGGGTGAAAGGAATTTACAGCCCGGCTGGCAACTCCAGTCGCTGCCTCCCACGGGGAGATTTTGGGAGGCTCTGAAATTTCGGGGAAGAACAAATGACAACTTCAGCTCTTAGCCTTGCCCCAGGGACCTGCCTGACACCCCTCAGCATTTCCAGATGCACATATACGCAGATTCACCCGTGCGCACAGGTCTGCATGGACGCACATCCATGTCCTGGCTCCGCCACTTGTTAATACTTGGACCCTTATCTCAACCTCAGCTTCCTCATCTGTAAAACGGGTGTAATAACAGGGCTGGTGTGAGGGTTGAGTGGGCTAATACGTGTAAAATGCTTGAATAGTGGCTAGTGCCCAGCGTGTTTGCCGTCTTTATTACGTTAGAGGGCTCCGACTCCATGCCCATCTGTGCGTCATCAGTGATTCGGAAAGCCTCTCCCTGGTCGATATCAAGAGAGCAGGGACAGGACGAGACTCCACTTGCCCTTTGGGTCCTGTACCAACTCCTCCCAGGAGGCCGAGCTCCCGTTCTGGCTGAGTGGACTTTATTTACAGGGGCCTAGTTAATCAAGCCCATCTGTAATGTAAATGTGCCTCTGATTATGCTAATACAAGCACTAGACATGCAAATCTATAAACATTTGCATGCTTAATGCAACAGTTCTTGTCCATCCTGTTCTGCTGCTATTTACTATCGAGCTTTTATGACTTATGGATTTCCAACCCCTTAAATTTATATCAGTGCCGTGACATATCTGCAAGCAGCGACAGCTTTATGAGCACTAAAAAACCTGCAACACACCACCACTAAATACTAATGACATAAATGGTCGCTGTAATGGCCCCTGTTTTTATTACAATACCAAACCTCAGTGTATTGCAATTACTTCTGCACTCAAACCGCACCAAGCCACCCTGTGCAGGAGCCAGCCCAGTAAGGGCGAGGTGACCGGCGGCGGAGTGTCCGGGTCAAGTCGGTCTAATCCTGAGGGGGTGAGGTCAGCAATTGTGGCAGAAATGTCCTCCGGGAGTCCACTGGGCCCGGAGGTCAGGGGTCTCCATCAGCGACAGATGTCAGGGTGGGTCTTGCCACCCAGGGGCTGCTTAGAGGTGGCCGATTCAGAGGTCTGAGTCCTGCCACTCTCTGCCATCCCCAAGAAAAGGAAGGGGGAGAACAATTGGAGGAAGAGGCATCAGGACGACTGGGTCCCTAGCTGAGTCCCTAACCTGGTGTGTGACCCCGAGCAAGGCCCTCTTGGGACCTTGCTCTCTCTGTCCGGAAGGTTGAGACCGAACTAAGTATCTCTCGGGGCTCTTCCAGCTCTGACATTCTGGGACTGACTCTGTAGAAAATTCAAGCCCAAGATGTAACCATTAATTCTCTCCGGAATGAAAATACATTCAGCAGGACATTTTTATGCCTGGCTTTATAAGTTCTGATTTGTCACCTTAAAATAATAACACGTCTTAAATTTACTTTATGGCGTTTTCCATCTAAAACACTTTTCTGTCTGTTACGGCATTTATTCTCCCTTTCCCTGGAGAGTCGAGCCAGATGGAAATGATTTTTCCCTTGCACAGGTGGGGAAACTGAGGCCCAGAAAAGGAAAAGGGGTCGCCCGGGGTTTTACAACACGTCAGGGCCAAGGGCGGAATTAGAACCAGGTCTTCGCTGTGGCCTTCTATTCAGCTATGTCTCTGTCTCTCCAGTTTACCCCTTACTGAATTTGTGGGTGAGAATGACACTTCCTCAGCATGCTGAAGGCAAGAGAAAGGACCTTTGCACCGGCCCCTCCCAGTGCCGTAGGAGGGTTTGTTCATTTGGCCCAGGAACTGTGCCCCTGGGAGAGGTGGCTCCCTAAGCAGCTATCCGTCATCAGCCTCTCAGGGTGGACGAGTGTCCAGGGACCCTTTCCCCGTGGATAATAGTGAAGGGCAGGCTTCGGGAAAGAGGGGCAGTTGTAGGTGCGTTGGTTAAGCACACAGGGCCCTGTTGGGGAAGTAGGAGGCCTGGAGGGGGATGTTAGATGGCCAGGAGTGGGATGGGCCACCAATCCCTTTGACTCCTGGAGAAAGTATGCTTGTCCTTCAGGATCCCGCTCAAATTTCACCTCCTGGACTTTTGGTTTCAGTTCTGACAGATAAAGAGCTTAGAAGGCACCTCTTCCATCTTTACAAGAAAAAAGTGGGAGGAAAAAAAAACCCTGGAAATCAATGTACTTTCTTGGACTTCTTAGAGAATTGAGGTTGCAGGACAAACTGATGTCCCAAGCGAAAGGCAAATACAGAGGGACATAGCCAAGACCAACCTGCTTGGAGCAGAGGTCACTGGGACATGGACGGGGAGGATATTTAAACGGCAATTTTGGTAAACTGCTGGAGGATGAGAGGGGACAGCTTGAGAGTGAGAAGGTCCTCTCCAGGCCCCGTCTCACAGGTGTCTCATGCCTCCCTGGGTTCTACCTCCATGGACCCCACCAGAACCTCTAGGAGAACAGCCAAGACAAATCCTTATATTTCTGGCAAAGAGAGAGGGAAAGTAACATTTTGAAATGTGCCCACTACGTCCTGCATGACAAAGTCCTATTCTCCAGTTAAAATAATGTCACCAGAGTCTTACCTCCATGGGCAGACGGGCAATGACCAAGCTTCAGCCCCCTCTAGCCTTCCTGTCTGCCTAAGGAGGGGGAGAAAAAAGAAAGAAAACAAATCTTTGCAAAGGTCACAGCTCAAGGACACAGGCCCACGCGAACACTGAGGGTAAGATGTGCCTCCCTCCCGTACGCCTCCCCGTCACTGTGACAGGGCTCCCGTGTAACCATAGCACGTTACAGCTGACAGAGCTACAAGGGTCAGATTTGACCTAAGAATGAGAGTTTAGGAAAACTCAAAGGTAATAGGAGAGACAAAAACAAGGACACTAGGGCAGTTAGAAGGCCACGGCACCTGTGCAGACATTAAACACAGACCGACACTTAGTCAGATAAACATACAACCTCCTCACCCTATTACCTCAGTTCCTTTTACCCAGTACATCGTGTCCGGCTTCCAACAAAAAACACAGGATTTCATAAAAGGCAGGAAAAGCACAGTCTCAAGAGACAAAGCAAGCATCAGTCCCAGGCTCGGGTATGACACAGATCGAATGATCAGACATGAGATTTAAAATAACTATTAATATCTTAAGAGCTTTAATGAAAAAAAAGGACATGGCATGTAAGAACACATGGATGATATAAACAGAAAGATGAAAACTCTAAGAAAGAATCAAAAGGAGATGCTAGAAATCAAAAACACAAACAAAAATGAAGAATGGCTTTGATGGAGTCATCGACAGATTGGACATGGACAAGGAAGGAATTAGTGAGCTTGAAGATGTGTCGATAGAAACATCTCAAACTAAAATACAAAGAGAAAAAAGAATGGGGGAAAAAAATAACAGACTATCCCAGAACCGTGGGACAATTTCAAAAGGTTTAACATACATGGAATTGGAATAACAGGAGGAAAAATAAAAAGGAAAGAAAAGAAAAGAAAAAAGAGAAGAAAAAAGAAAAGAAAAGAAAAGAAAAGAAAAGAGAAAAGAAAAGAAAAGAGAGAACGGAGCACGATGTTAAAAGTGTTGAGACCCTTCCAAAGTTAATGACCGGCACCAAACTACAAACCTGGAAAGTCTGAAGAAACACCAAGCAGGACCAACACTGAAAACTTTACACCTAGAAATATCACATTTAAATTCAGGAAACCACAGAAAGAAAATCTTAAAAGAAGAAGAAGGAGGAGGAGGAGGAGGAGGAGGAGGAGGAGGAGGAGGAGGAGGAGGAGGAGGAGGAAGGAGGAGGAGGAGGAAGGAGGAGGAGGGGGAGGAGGAGGAGGAAGGAGGAAGAGGAGGAGGAGGAGGAGGAGGAGGAGGAGAAAGAAGAAGAAGAAGAAGAAGAAGAAGAAGAAGAAGAAGAAGAAGAAGAAGAGGAGGAGGAGGAGGAGGAGGAGGAGGAGGAGGAAGGAGGAAGAGGAGGAGGAGAAAGGAGGAGGAGGAGGAGGAGGAGGAGGAGGAGGAGGAGGAGGAGGAGGAGGAGAAAGCATTTTAAACCTAGAGGGGCAAAGCTGAGAATTACGCTGCCCTCCTCATCGGAAACCCTGCAAGCGACAAGAAAGCGAAGCGAAATAGCCTTGAAAGAAAAACGGCGCCAACCTAGGATGCTACACCCAGCGCGATCATCCCCCAGAGCGAAGAGGAAGCAAAGACCTTCTCGGACAGACAAAATGGGAGGAGCCGTTGCCGCCGATCTGCCCTGCCCGAATGCTAAGTCCTTCGGGAAGGGGGATGACGCCGATCGGAGACTCAGGTCCGCACGACGGAAGGAGAAGCCTCGGAGGAAGAACCGAGGTAAAGCAAACTCCTCTCTCTCTCAGACTCTGGCCGGGGCGACTGGACAGACGCTCGGGGCTGTGGCGCGAGCATCTGCACGATGCAGTCGCGGACAGCGACTCTACGAGCCCCGGTGGGTGAGTGGAGCGTGTTTCCTGCAACGCAGCTCCTCCCCCGGGACACCGGAAAGCGGCCGAGTCCGCGGTAAACGCACGTTGCAGACTCTACGGAAACCGCCGAGTTTTCCCTTAAAAAAGAAGCACCGTTTCCCAGAGGTGAGAAGACACGATCTTGCAGACCCACATCCACTAGAGGAAAGGAATCGATGACTAATCGCCTCTGAGAAAGAACGCGCTACGCCCAGATGGCTTCACTGGCGAGATCCACCAAAGATTTAGGGAAAAAAAAATACTAATTCTCTACAAACTCTTCCAGAAAGTAAAAGCGGAGGGAACACTCTGTAACCCATCCTGCGAGGACCGCGCTAGCCTGATACCCAAACCCGACAAAGATGTTACGAGGGAGGAAGACGACAGACCAAAGCTCTCAACTTCTCTAGGAACCCCAAACTGTTCCCAAAACCGAAGCCCGCTCAAACAAGGTGACTCCTCCTGGAAGCCCTCCGCCTCCTCCAAGGTCCCACGACACCGACAGCGTGTCCCCACGCCCCACCCCCTCCCCGTCCCCAAGCCTCGAGCACCGGCCCCGCCACCCTCGTCCTTGGACCCCTGTCACCATGTGAAGCGAGGAGGTCGGCGTCTTCTGCGGGCTGTGGCGGAGGCGGTAACCTGCGCTCGCAGGCAGACGTCCGGGTCGGCTCCAGGCGTGGCCCAGCCTCTGGGCTGCAGGGACAGCCAGGGCCCACGTGTCCCTGGGGCCTGCTCTCTCTCCTCTCTCCTCCCTGGGGCTCAGGGGCCATCAGCGGGGATCCGCTGCTCAGGGCCGGGCGGTGGGCTTCCCCGCAGCAGTGCAGGGGTCGCTCCTATCTCTGAAGCCCTCGCTCTCTGTCTGTCTTGCCCAGAATGTGTGTGGTGCTCCCGGATAAACACCCCGGCTCCCGCTCACCCCCCTGTGCCATCACCAGTACCCGCCTCCCCCCCCCCCCGTGCTGTCAAGGGGACCCGGGCTCGTACTTCTCCCAGGGACGGCTTGAGAGGGAAAGAAATGAGGTTCAGTCAAAGGGTCAGGCTGAGTCGTGTGCGTGTTGGGGTGAAGGTGAGAAGGGCTTAATGAGACCCTCTGTGCCTCGGTCATGCCCATTTCCTCCCCCACCCGAACGGAGCCCCATCTGGATCTGACCCTTTCTTAGGTGACGACGGACGCTCACATGAGGTGAGGCCCACCCCACCCGAAGCCAGTCACAGCGACAGCCTCAGCAGGAGGGATCTGGCTACGGGACTCTCTTCCTCAGCCGGTGCCTCCCTGCTCAGGGCTCTTGACCTGCTTCAGCACCGGGGAGGCCGGAGTGTATTTATTCCTCCCGCTCAGACCTGTCCTCCGGCCTCCAGACCAGGTGGGTTTCCAGCTGCCCACCTGACGTCGACACAAAGGAACCTCGAATGCGACATGTCCCTGCGGCCCCCAGGCCTTCCCTCCCCTCTGGGAGTGACGAGGGTGCTGGTCCTATAGGCCAACCAGAGCCTCGGAGAAATCAGAGACCACCCGTGACGCCCTCTTCCCCCCACCTCCGTGTCCTAGTCCGACCTCGCTGTCGCTGCCATAGTCCTCGCTGCCGTAATCCCTAAGCCTGGATGGCTGCCACGGCCTCACCACCTGACCACCTGCTTCCAGCCCTGTCCCCTTCCAGGCCTTCTCCTCCCAGCAGCCAGCCTGACCCCTCCTCCTCCCCCACCCTGGGGCTGCACTGGCCCTTCCTCCACCCTCCCAGAGCTCCCACATGTCCGGGGTCCCCACCGGCTGTCCCTCCTGCCTGGAATGCTTCCCCCCCGCACACCCGGGGCCCAACCCTGGCCTGGCTCATTCCTAGTCACACTCCAAGTCTCCGCTCCGAACCAGACCCCTCGGAGCGTGCAGTTCCCTCCTCAGGCTGTCACTCTGCGATCTCCCAGCTCTGTCTGATGGGTGGACGAGCCTGAGCCTCCGCGCTCAGGGGCGGGACGTGTCGCTTGGGTTCCTGCTGCAATCCACACCTGGACCGGTGTCTGGCTCCTGGGAGGGGCCCCATAACTGGTTTTCACTTAAGTGAATGGCTCCTCCCCAAGAAGTGGGTTATTCTTACCCCTTTTTCTGTACGGCTCAGGGACGCTCTGCAACATGCCTGTGTCACAGAGCCAGAACCTAAACAAGGTCGAGGAGGCCCTACAGCTACGCTCCTGATCGCGCCTCTGTCCTAGCCTGTCCCTCTGGGCTCACGGGGGCCTGGGCCGGCGCCGGGGCCAGGGATGTGCAGACGTCCCGTGGAGGCGGCACGAGTGCCCCCCCCATCACCCACCCTCTCCTGCCCTCACCAGTAACAACAATCACCCCCCATCTGCCAGGCGCCGGCGCTGTTTTAAGTCCTCTACGTGCAGGCAGAGAGTGAATCTTATGATGTGGGCATTTTTCTTATCATCCCCATTTTTCAGAGGAGAAAACTGAGGCCCAGACGAAACGTAAATAAGTTGCTGAACGCGACGCCGCGGACCGTGGCAGAGCCGGATGCAAACCGCCCACCCCAAGGTGCTGTCTCAGCTGCGCTGTCTGCAGCCTGGGTGTGATGGGCGACCGTGACACCAGTGCTGCCCTGCGTGAGGGGTGAGCTGGTCAGGTAATCGTCTCTCCAGGGATGGAAAATGTCGAACCTGCTGACGCAAGAATGGAAATTACTATCGCCGGCGTGTCCTGGTGGCAAGATCCTCAGGGGACTGTCCCCGGTTCCTGCTCCCTAGACCCTCACCCTAGGGCCACCTGCTTCCCAGCTTTCCCCGAGCCCAGTCCCCCAGGCCTCCTTTGGATTCTGTGGCTGCCACGAGGCACAGGAAGAAACCCCTCTTCTGCTTAAAATCGTCCATTTCTGTTCCTTACAAGGACAGACACTGACACTCTCCAGAATTCTGGGTTGAGGCTCCAATCAGAAGATCATGGACTTGGGCCTTTGATGTCCCACAGCAGGATTTCTTATACTTGAAAATTAAGGCAACGTCCTCACAAAGAGAGTGGCAGGGAGCCCGGAGCTCGTCACACAGTGGGCAGGTCAGGAGGACGTGGGCTGCCCGGGCCAGGGAGTGGGGGTAAGGGAGGGGAAAGCTGGGGACAGGCAGGCCCAGGAACGGCAAAGGGCTCTGTCAGTGCCAAGGGCTGAACTAAAGTGACACGGGTCAGGCAGGCAGGCTCTCTGGTGAGGACAGTTGGTGCAAGGGCTCCGGCGAAGCCACCTTCATTATCAGCACGGAAACGGGGCAGAAGCACCGCTGCTGCAGCGGACTGTCACCATTAAGCGAAAGTGAAGGATGTGGTCACCAAACAGCCTCCCGGCGCCCCACCGAGAAGCAAATGTGTTAGGGACACGGGCAGCACAGCCGCTCTCCTGCAAAGCCAGCTGATGACGCTGATGACACGTCTCAGATGACACCCCCGCCCACTCCACGTTACAGAAGTAACCGCCTTTCTACAATGGGGGTCGTTATGGGAAACAATAAGGAACCTCGTCCCCTGCCCCCGCAGACGCAGAGAAAAGGATGAGCCGCTGACTCAGCAGACCCCGTGCTGCAGCCCAGGCCGGGCGTGGGGCTGGTGACAAAGCTGCACCCCCGGACCAGCCCAGGGCGACCCCAGAGTCTCTGGGGGCGGGGAGTGGCAGGTGGGGACACTTTACACAGGCTCCCAGGTGGATGCTAATGAGGTCAGGTGGGGCGGGCGCGGGACAGGCCTTGAAGGGCCCGAGGAACAGTTTAGATTTTATTCTAAATGAGCAGGGAGCCCATTCGGCCGTCTCAGCAAAGGCCGGCCACGCTCTGACTCATCTCGGCGGGAGCTGGCTGCGGTTGCCGTGGGCAGAATGGATGTCGGGCAGCAGGGGAGCGAGCGGGGACCCCGACGGGCCACTGCGACTGTCCAAGGGAGAGAGGCGGTGGCCTGGGCCAGCGGGCTGTTGGATCAGTTGGGAGGTAGAGCTGATAGGATTTGCTGCTGGGTTCGATGCTTGGTATAGGGGAGAAGGAGGAGTCGAGGGTGACGCCGGGGTTCCCGGTCTGAGCTCCCAGCCGAGTGGGATTGCCACTAACGGAGGAGGAGCAGAGTCGGGGACCGAAGGTCAGGAGCTCCATCCTGCGCATGTCCAACCTGAGATGCCCGCTAACTACACGCGTGAAGAGTTGGGGACGGGAGCCCTGGGGTTGGGGTTGCGGCTGGGTGGCCCCCGACTTTCTGTGCTCGCTTTCACTTTGAGGTAGATGTTCTCCTGCACACCCACCCACACAGACACCCTTAACCCTTGATGAGTCAATGAGGGGGACTCTAGTCTCTGACTTCACCAGGGGGATAAGATTTAGGCCTGACCGGTCAAAGCCTGCATTGCGTTTCCACAGAAACATTCATCTTTTGTGATTGGCAAGGGATCCCTTCGGAGCCCATGAGGTGCTATGAGAATTTTGCAAAAATGTCTGGAATAGGGGATTTAAAGCGGAGACAATGAAAGGGTTGGAGCTTCTGCAGCCACGTTGTGACCACGAGGAGTGAGAGCGAGCCCAGAGAGGAGACAGAAACGAGGTACTCGTGATCAAATTCTTCCTGAGGCGACATCTCCCCCTCTCTCATACTTACCTTTCTGTACCCTGAGCCACCAGCAAATTCTCTTCTACCCCTCAAAAACTCCAAGGTGATTCTGATACAACGAAGTTGTGGTTTTGGGTGCTATATCATGGCTACTCAGGTGCAGTCCGTGAGCTCATCACAGGGCATGTTGTGAAACCATTAGAATTGGAAGCATCATCAGGCCATGAGGAGCTTGTGCTCATCCTGACTGGGGGGGGGGGGAACCTTTGCGATATAATTAAATAACAATATCAGGGCATGCGGGCATTGGCAAGAACTGTCTTGGGAGCAGTAATAATAACTACCCTCTGCCGTGTACTTACCCTGTCCGTCACACACAGTCCTTCATAGGTGTTACTCAATGATTCTAACAGAATTAGATGTCACTGCTCCTCACATTGTAGCAGACAAGGAAATGAAGAGAAATTAAGTCCCTTAAAGTCGCGCAGCCGGGGAGTGGTGGCCGGCACCTGCTGCTCTGGTTCGCTTCACGTGCGTTCCCCCTTCTTTGGTTGCCGGCTGCCCCCGCCCCCAGCCGGGCTTCACGTCTGGCCGATTAGCTCACTCATTTTATTTCTCTGATCAAAGAGACCGGTCCTGGGAGTACGCCTGAATCAGCTCGGTCAGGATTGGATTTTTGTTAGATCCATCAGCTCTGGATTTTCTTTCTGTAGCTGTGGTTAAAAAAAAAAAATTCCTAATGCAGAAACTGGACAGAAAAAAAAAAAACCAAAAACATAAGCCTGCTGGAGTCATACTGCCACAGCTGAGGACCTGGAAATGAATCCAGGTCTCCAGAGAGGCAAACTGCTAGAAAGAAAAAGAAGAAAAGAAAAAAGGAAAGGAAAAGAAAGCGAAAAGAAAAAGAGAGAGAAAAGTAAAGAAAAAAAGGAAAGAAAAAAGGAAAGAAAAGAAAAGAAAAGAAAAGAAAAGAAAAGAAAAGAAAAGAAAAGAGACAAAGCTCCAGAATGCTGATGTCATTGTTTAAGAAGCCTGGATCCGTCACGTGACGTCATGGGAGCTGAGTTTCCAGAGTCCCGATGGATACGGGAGGAAGGCGGCCCTCGAAACCAGCTCTGCTTAGTCCAAAGCCTGCTCCCTTAACCAGCCCCCTACTCTGCCATACGAGGGAGCGCGAACCCCCAAGGTCATGGAGATCAACTTGGTCCATGAGTGGGTCACGGCTGTGTGGGGGGGCAGTAGGACGGACAGCCACGGCCCTCCCCCCCCCCCCATTTCTTATCCTTTCCTGGACGACGCTCCCTTCAGCTGAACTGTGGGCAGGGCAGGCCCCCTGCCTGGGTCTTCCTGTGGGATCTGCGGCCTAGAGCTGGCTCCGGGCCTGCGGCGGGTGACTGTGAGGGGGGCACCGCTGAATAAATGTTTGACTGGCAGCTGCAGGCCACCTGGGGATGAGAAGGTGGCTGTGCTCTGGTGGAGCAGAGGCCCCAAGCTCTGGGGCACACGGTCAGACGGCTGGTTTGCCATTCAGCCCCTCGTATATGACGAGAGCCCCTATCATTTCAGGTTCTGTTCCAAATTCTGGGCATAAAGCGACACCCGAGACTGACCAGGTGTCTGTCCCTAGGGAGGAAGAGAGGGACAGTAAAGAAGCAAATAGATAAATGAGCTTTGGGGGCACCGCGTACTGGAGCTGAGCCTGTGATAGAGGACGGGGCTGGGTATCAGAGAGAGTGAGGCCCGAAAGAAAAGGAGTGGGGGGGCGCTGGTTAAGAGAACCAAAGAACCAACACGAGCAAAGCCTCTGAGACAGAGGCAAGTTCCGGAAACTGCCAGAAAGCCAGAATGAGCCACTCTGCGCTGGAGGAAAGCCGCAGAAGGTGAGCTCGGAGGTCTGCGGGGGCCAGACCTCGGAGGCCCAGCGGGCCCAGCAGGGAGCTGCGCTGCATTCCAAGGACGTTAGACGGTTCCGAGCAGAGGACGCGTGGTTTGGTTCATGTCCGAGATGCTCACGCTGGCTGCTGAGGGGAGAATGAACCTTGAGGGGCCAGAAGGAGACTCACAGCACAGCTCAGAGAGCCAGTCCCCGATGGCTCTTTTCTGTGGGCTGGGGTTGGAATAGAAGGCAGGGTCCTGGGGGCAGTTTTCAGCTCGAAATTCTAACCTGAAGACTCCGGCCGCCACGCAGAGTCTCGCACTTCGTAGGCTTCCAGTTGGGATAGAGCCCTAGAGGCCAAGCTCGCTTCCACCCCGGCTTCCCATGGCAGAGACAGGGACACGTTTCGACCGTCCAGGATCCAGGGAAACAGCTGCACACTTCGCAGCCTCAGAGAGCACCGCTGTCACTCCTGTTGATGCGGCAGATCATTCAGGCCCCCGGGCTGGCCAACCTGCCAGGCAGGTTCCCACTTGGGAAGCGTGGAGAGCCCAGAGGAGGAGGAAGGAAAGGCAGCAGCCGGATGAGGCGTGAGCCGCACCCACAGCTCAGCTTGGTGCCCCCTCTCCCTCGGCACCTTCAGAATAAATAAATAATCCACCTGCCTGAAATGAGCTCCTTCAAAGGGAGAGAAAGAGCATTTAGGGTATTGCTGAGGCCTAAATGGACCGACCTGGAGCAGGACGAGTTAGTGAAAGAGCAGACCTCTCGTCAGCTGCATTTCAATTCCATCCTTGGAGCCACTCGGTCATCAGAAAATCGTCTGAACTGCCCGGTGCAAGTACACATCGGGGAGTTTATTTTGGAGTCTCTCCGAATACAAAGGCCAGCTCCCCAGGCCGCGATGTGGGCAGAGCACATGGCATCCTTTAGACGAGGAGGAAGGGATGCCAGGGGTCCCTCTTTCCCCTTTGAAAGATTCCCTGAAGTCCACAGTCGTTTCTGACGATGGGAGTGAAGGCTCTTGGGGGTCTCACCTGAGCCAGCAGGTGCTGTCGGCCAGCAGAGCCTTCCCGAGAATTCCATTAGGCCGAACTCCCAGCTGGACACTGGGTCTGTGGAAGGGAGAGAATTTGGGGGGACCCTTGCTTTTCTTTAGAGGGAACCAGCTAAGACTGCTCCACCTCTATGGTCTGCAGCAGAACCCAAGGCCGAGAGGGCATTTCACAGGTCCTCCTGCTTCCAGGGAGAACACACACCCTGAGGCCCCACGGCTAGCCATGAGCCAGGGTCTGCTGGGGAAATACCAGTTCCCTCATCGGCTGGGGCATTGTGTGGCTGCCGTTCACACCTTGCCACCATGTTGGCACCGTGGAAAAACCTTCTGGGCTTCCCCAGCCGATTGGCACCATCCAGCAGGAGCTTCAACCCCCACCCATAGCCACAGACTTTATGCCTCCATCCTGGATTAAACAACCAATCAACCTGCACTGAATCACGTTACAAGATGCCATGGAAAGGGGAGGGGATTCGTGTTCTTTACGAAAAATAAAGGGTGGTCCCTGCCCTCTGCGGAGCTGACACTGTGCCAGGGGTGAGGTGGGGCAAGAGGCAAGCCCGGACCGTTGCAACCCCACTCCACCCTCTGACATGAAGGAGGCTGCTCAGGATGCTGGGGACTCAGAGAGGCGCACACCGCTGAGCCTGCACCATAGAATCCCCCAGTCCGGGGACTCCTGTTGCCAAAAATACTGTAATTCCTCATCCGGCCATTCAAGATCTACTTTTTTTTGCAGATTCTGCACCCATAACTGTGCTAGGCACTGATCACGGAGCTATGACAAGGCAGACAACAAGGTAGACACCTTCGTAAATGCACTTACCATACAACCAGCCACCCCTCCAGCCATCTGCCCGTTCACGTGCTCGCTCATTCATTCCCGAACATTTACAGAGTTTCTAGCAGCCCCGACCCTGCGCCTGGCACCGGGCATGTATGGAAACGGCGGATGAAGGCCGATGCTGGTGGACCTTAGAGCCCAACAGAGCTGTGGTCAGGCTGAGATCTGAATAGGGGGTTCAGGTGGTCAGCAGAGGGTGAGGCCTGGCGCGTGGGGGTCAGAGAGGACCTTGCAGATGAGGTAGAGTTCAAAAGAAGCCCCGAAGGTCAAATTGGAGCAGCTCAGGTCAGGCAGGGGGCAGTCTCTGGACCCTCCCCCTGCACCTCTTCCTTGATCTCTTCAAAGTTTAGCAAGGTGAACGAAGACCCCCCCCACCCCCAGCCCACCCCCGGACCCTGGGCCGTGGCCATCCAAGGGGAAGGCCTGCTTTATGGTCTGGAAGTTCCCCCTGGCTTCCGCGGTACTGTCTCGTCATGCTGCCAGGTCAAGCAGCCTCATCCATGCACAAGAAAGCATTTCCGCAGCGAGAAGCCCTCGCTGCGAATCTGAACACCAAGCCATGCACACAAGTACATCCCACGTTGGCCCTTCCTCACCGCCCCTGCTCCCCACTATCCCGGGGTCAAGGCTGGGACTTCTGGGGACTGGCCGAGCTCAGAGTGAACTGGAAGAGGCGAGAGCAAGCACAGGTGCCGGGGAAGGTTCCCTGCCTGTCCAGGGTCTGGGAGCACTTCCAGGTCAGCATCCCTGTAGTGAAGCGGGCAGCGAACTGGGAGGTTTAGGAAGTTCCCCCAAAGGGCAGTTTTACTGGGTGGGTCTGTGTCCTGCAATCGTGCCTGGCACAGTTAGGTGTCACCATGACAGTCACAGCACACCTGCTCCGTGCCAGGCACCGAGGGAGGCACGGACCAAGCAAGGAGAGCAGGCCGAAGTTCCCGCCTTGGAGGGGCTCATCCTCTACGGGGACACGGACATGCCGCCGGGGCTTGTGCCCTGACGGGGGAGGGTGCGGCCACGCAGACAGAGTATCCACCCACATGGTTCAGGGAGCAACATGGGCAAGGCGGATGGAGATGAGAGACACAGGGTAGAAGCCCCCGTTCTCCTGCCTGACTGGAGGGGGCGGGGAGGAGAGAGACAGCAGCATCCTTTTCCTAAGTCCAGGATTCGCTGGCTCTGCATCCCTCCCCCTCCCTGGTTTCAGTTTTCCGTCTGTCCCAGGTCCCCTTGTGCGCGTCCTGCTTCTGTGACAGTGGTGCCCATTGATCTTTACTGTCTCTGCCATTCACCCAGCACCTACTGGGTGTCAGGCAGCGCTGAGCATTGTTCACACTTCTTCACTCAGTCCTCACAGCCACCCCGCTGTGCAGGCTGTATTGTCCCCCACTTGAAATACGAGCAAACTGAGGCTCTGAGAGAGTGTGCGAGTGTCTTCAAAGAGGAACTTGTGCAAAGATACCAAGAGGCCTTTGTAAGGGCTCGGGGACTCTTTTGTCCCCCGTGAATTGGCTCACAGGCAGGTGAACCTGGGTTTGCCCCCCGGCTTGACCTCCCGGCTCCAGGACACAGCCGGCCTCCTCCAGAGTAGGTAAAGGTTTCACTTTTGTTTGAAAGCCAGTGGGGGTGGGCCAAAGAGCATGCTGGGAGGTGGCTGGCTGAATGAGAGAGGGAGGCCTTGATCAGAAAAGAAAGATCCCCTGGAGAGAACCCGCAGCCCACCCCTCATATTTGGGATCCGAGGAAAACAAGGTCAGACTGGGGGAGAGAGTCATCTGGGTGGCACATCACGCCAGAGGCTGCACCTTCTGGTCTTTCCACCGGCTCCCGAGGCCACAGGGCTGGGGATCCGGCCCAGCACCCCCCATGGAAATGTCCTGTCCTTTCGTTTGCTCCACCCCCGCTCTCCCCCATCACTACCCCATTAAGGCAACAATTAAGGAGCCAGGTGAGGCTCCCTTTCCATCTGGCTAATTATGTTCTAGTTAGGAGCCCATCCTCAGGGCTGTCAGCGTCTGCGCTCCCAGCTCAGCCCCGGCTGAACGAGGGAGCGAGGGAGCCAGGGAGCCGGCGACCGGGGCTGCTGGGCAGACAGCACAGAGGACACTGACCCCACTCCTCGCCAGGGAGCCAGCGTTGGCCGCGTGGTACCCAGAAGCGCAAGGCGCCGCCTGGAAAACCGAAAACCGGGGCCTAGAAGTCAGGTCTGCACTCCTTGCTCCTGAAAACCTCCCTTTCTGCGACTGTTACCCCCTTCCCCACCCATCAAATGGCAAGGGAAGGGAGTGCTGGGATAAGATTCCTAACACAAACCCTCCCAGAACTGGGAAGTGGGGGGAGAGAGACCATACTCGGAAGAGGGAGGCCAGGAGGGGTAACCAGTCGTCTATCTGGGGCGCCTGAAGGCTTCCAGGAGGAGATGACATTTACTATGGAGGCAGAAGAGGAGGAAGTAACCAAGGTGGCCTGGGCAGGGGAGGAGTGTTTCAGACTGAGGGTGAGGCTGAATGAGGGGTGGTCCTGGAACCCCTACAGCCTCTGTTCCCGTAGGGTTTCAGATGAGAGCAAAAGGCAGGGCAACCCCATCTAGAAGGGCCTGGAGGGTTCTAAGCATTAAAGGAAGCCACTATGAGGTGTGGGTTTTAGAGCGCCCCTCCCCCAGCCTCTGGTTAGGGGTGGGGAGGGAGTCTCTACCCAACCCCTGCCCCTTTTCCTCTCTCTCCCTCAATCCCCAACACACCAGTTGGGGTCTGGTTCCCCCCAATCTGGAGGACAATTTTCAGATGAAGCCTAACTCATCAGCCTCTGGCAGGAGTTACAGTCACCACCACCTTTGCCCACATGAGGTGAAGGGGAGGGACTGACCGCTAAGAGTAAGGCCCTGGAGAGCTCTCTAAACTCCAGGTCCCTGGGGAAGAGCCGGCCACAGCCCCACCCAGGCTAATGGGAGGCCGGGTCTGAGGGTGCAGGCAGTTTGGAGGTGGGAAACCTCACATTTCCCCCAGGGCCCTCTGGGGCAGGAGTGCCTGCTTGCTGGTGCGGGCTGCCACTGCCCCATTGAAACCACTGCAGAGCATGGGACGGCTGATGCCAGGTGTCTCTCCTCCTGCCCAGCTCCAAACGAGGCCAGGAGGCCGGGTGGGAGGGTCAGGAGGGGTTGTGGACCTTGGGAAAGCTTGTGTTGAATGGACAGGACCGCTTCCTGGAGGAGGCAGCCTTTTAGTCCAACTGCTTAGATCCCCAGAAAGGTTAAGATTTTGCCATGAGGAGAGAGCGTGTCCTTCAACTGGAAGCACAGAAACAGCTGGCACAGAGACAGGAAGACAGTGATGGGAGGTGGGTTCATCAAATGGCAAGGGAAGGGATGAGCCGGTGAAGAAATGGCTGTCACCAGACTGAGAAGGGTCTTCAATGCTAAGGTCAGACGTTGGGGGAAACAGGGGTTCTCCCTCGGGAAGGGGCCATCGGGAGCCAGAGCAGAATCACGGAATAGCTCTTCTCTCTCTGTCCCACTTGTGGCTCATTTTCTCCCGCTCTGTGTTCACCTTAGATGTCAGAGAAGAGGCTCATAGTGAGTCTGAGTGTCTGGGTGGAAGGCTTGCCCTTGGCCTCAAGCCTGGCCTTCAGGGGCCTGGTCAGCATAGGCTGCAGCCAGAACTCACTAAACTCAGGCAAAAGAGCTGGGGACCCTGGTCAGGGAACAGAGGACCGCTGGGACACCTCAGAGCAGAAAGGAATCTTGGAGATGTTTCGATTCCTCTCTGTCTTTGTACACATGGGCAAACTGAGGCCCAGAGAGGGGAATTACCAATCACCCAGCAGAAGCACAGCCTGGTCCTTGCACAGCCTGCACAGCCACCCCCGCTGGGCCCTCCTGAGAAAGAGGGGTGACCACCTGCCTGCAGCCAAGTGAGCTCCCAGCGCATTTCGGGTGCGGCTTCCTTGGGTGCCGGGGACTGTCCCTCCGTGGAGAGCCTGGGTGCCCCCATTTGCCCCCCTCCCAGCCTGAGGGGCTGGCTCTGCGAGGGCAGAGTGGTTGGGTGGAGCTCTTTCCGCTGTGGAGACTCCACTTTCCTGACCTCTCTCTCCCAACCGAAAAATGCGGAGAAAGCATTGAAAAAAGTGTCTCTTTAAAATAAGGGGGGAAAGTTTTTTTAAAGTCCTGGGAGGCTCCTTATTCCGCCTCTTGCTGCTTCCCTGGGAACTGACTCTGGGTGGGGCTGAAGCAGAAAAAGAAAAGCCCTGGAGTCCACTGCTCAATCCCAATCCCGATCCCGAAGGCCCCACCTGTCCCCCTGGGGACCCAGGCGCTGGGCGGTGGGGCGCCCTGGACTGCGGGAGGCGGGGGAGGCCGCTGCTTCGTGCATCAACCAGAGGAGCCGCAGGAAGAAATCTAGACCCGTAGCTTATTATGCTCTGGTTAATCCCCCCTTCTCCCACCCCCCAGGAGCTAATTAAATTCTTCCCGAATCTCGGGCCAGGATAAAGCCTCTAAAAGGACCAGAGCTAGTGGGGGCCCGCTCTGCAGCGCCCCACCTGCCCGCTGCCGCAGCGACTGGGTCAGACGTCCAGGCTTCAAACGAAGTCGTTTATTTCAGTTTTGTTTGCACATTATGTTCCGATACAATCAAAAAGCTCCTGGACGAACCTCTGATTCAAAGTCCTGCGATGAGCGCAATCACGGTCCGGGGCGCCGGGGTCCGAACGGCGGGCGGAGCTGAGGTTCGGAGGGGTGGTACCCAAAGGCTGCCTCGGGTCCGGGGCGACGGTGGGAGAAACCCTGGGGCCCCGGCATGCGAAGATCTCGCCGGCACCGGGCTGGCGGGGTCCGGCTCCTCTGGTCGGGATTATTCCTGATGCAGATGGACTTCAAAAGCCCGACCTTCGCTTCCAGGCCGGCAGCCCCGCTGGGCGAAGAAGATTTCTGCCAAATGTCCTGCGTTTGTGCCAAAGCGGGGAGCGCAGCGAGTGCGGGGCCGGCCCTGGGGTGCCCTGGGCCTGGAGCAGGAGGGCGCGCGGCCCGGCACCGCGCGGATCCCCGCGCCTGGCCGCGGGGTGCCTGGCATCGGGGTCGCCCGGCTTCGGGGTCGCGGGCTAGCGCGTCCCCCAAGCTCGGAAAGTCGCCCTTCCGCACCCCTGCCCCCAAACCTCGCGGCTGGAGAAGCTGCGGAGTTGAAAAAGCTGTTTCAGAAAAATAAAATTCCCACTTTAACTTTATTGAATTAAAGCGAAATCAAATCTCGACTATTCACACGTATGGTACAGGGCACGAGGAATCAGCGTCCGGAGGAACCTCCTGGCGGTTCGTGGAGCCACAGAACACGAGGGCACCGACAAGCGTCAGAACATCGAGCAGCCTTAGCTTTCACGATCACTCCGAACAGGACAGAGAAATATGGAAACACAGCCAGTTTCCACTGGGAAGAGTCCTTCGTGTACAAATGAGACATATTTATAGGTATATTTGTTAAACCAGTCACCACTAAGGTGAGTCCTGTCTCCGCTAACAAGCAGCCGAGGACACAGAGCATCTTCAGCTAATTAACTCTTAGCGCTGTTTTAAGAAGAGCAATACTTGCCAAATTAAAAGTAACTCCCCCATCCAAAAAACAAAAAAACAAAAACCTTGCCCCCTCGCAACACAAAAGGGGGAGGGGCGTCTTAGATTGCAGCAGGGGACAGCGGGAGAAGATATCTCACATGATTCGGTGAAATACAGTTTCTTTTCGGTAAACGGCGGGGAGCGTGAACAGGGGGTAAGAAACGACGACAAAGCAGTCTCTCTTCCTTCCTTACCGAAACCGAAATCGGGAGGCGAGTTTAGTTCTGGAAATGGGAGTGCGCGGAGCTGGGTGGGATTTACTTCTAAGGAGTGAAGGGACAGAGCCGTCCCACCGCCCGGGCGCACCTGTCACGCGGAACCGGCTGGGGAACACGTGGGCCGTCCCCAGTCCGCAGCTTCCTCCTCACATCTCAGCCTCCTCCTCGTCCCCCCTCCGGCCATCGCCCTCTCCCCGCCTCCGTGCGGTGCTGCGCCGGTCAGAGCGGAAACACGAGGAACCCCGAGAAGGTCGAGTACTTCCAGCCCCCCATCAGGTTGCCCCTCTCCAGCTTGAGGTATGCTCGGTCGCCTTTCTCCATCTGGATGAGTACTCCGTTGCTGGCGGCTTCCCGGGTCACGTCTTGGTCACCGGCGAAGGCGGAGATCACCGGCCACCCGTTTAGCATGAGGCTCACCTGGGAAAGAGAAAGGCCTGCTTCAGAGTCGCCACCCGGGCGGGTACCCAAGCAGCAGCGGAGACGCAGTCCTCACCGCAGGGCGAAGGGCCACAGACGCCCCGAAGCACGGCGGGGAGGGGGAAGGGAGGAGAGAAAGGGGGTCTTGGCTGGGGTCCAATGGAAGCGGAAGATGGCCCATCTGGGTGTGAGAAAGGGTCTGCCCCCCACACCGGAGTCCCTTTTATTCCCTGAACGCTCGGCAGCGAATCCCGGCTGCGCTTTAAAAAATCGGTTTCATGAATTCGTAGGTGCCTCGAGCGCCCTGAGACTTTAG
Organism: Cynopterus sphinx; assembly: GCA_030015415.1. Taxonomy (NCBI): domain Eukaryota; kingdom Metazoa; phylum Chordata; class Mammalia; order Chiroptera; family Pteropodidae; genus Cynopterus; species Cynopterus sphinx. The sequence goes on from CM057386.1 coordinate 2,099,294, forward strand.
GCTTCTGCACCCCCCAACCACACCACCCCCCGCTGCACCCCACCCCACCCCCACACCCTTCTCGAACTGAAACTCAAGCAACTCCGCTCTGCGCTTCTGGGAAAACAAAAGCCCCGTCTCCTCCCAGTCTGGTCTGAGCTTGCTGAACACGGTGGGGACAGCGCGGAGAAGCCGGCGAGGCTCCCGGTGCGCGAGAAATCCCGCGCGGAGCTGCGCCCCGCACTTCATCCCCGAGCCCCGGGCTCGACCCCCTCCAGCTCCGGCCGCTCCCGCCACTGCCCGGCTTTGTCCTTGCGGTGGTGTCGGCAGCCAGAGGCCGCGCGCCCTCCCCGCAGCGGCACGTTCCGCCTCTGTCTCAGCCCAGAGGACCCAACCTTCGGGGAGCCGGGGAGTGCGCGCCGGGATGCGGCCGGGGCCACGAAGGGGTGACAGCAGGCCCCCTCCTTTCTCCACCCTTTACCCTCTCGGGCTCCGCGCTGCTAGTTCCAAAAACCCATCCAGGGTGGGTGGGCAGAGGGACGCCGGGAGGCCCCTGAGCGCGGAGCTGGGGGCGAGCGCCGGGGGACCTGGCAGCTTCGGATCCCCGAGTTGGGGTCGGGGGGTGCTGTCCGCGGTGCTGGCGGCGGGGATCACGGAAATCTTCAGGACGCGGGACCTGTCTGCGATGCTAACAACCTCCGGGGAATCCCGCGAGTCCCGCAGGAAGGCTGGAGAACAGCTTCCGAAGGACCGGGCAGGTGGAGGAGGGACACTGCCTTTGGGGAGGGGGCTAGCTTCCCAGAGCCGGCGACGCGGGACGCGAGGAACAGCCACGCCACGGAAGCGCGAGGCCCGGCGACTCGCCCTCCCGAGCGGTCCCGGGCAAACGCGGTTGCCCTTTCTCCCTCACTCCCCCCCCCAGCCCCACGGCCGCTCACATCCGCGGCTCGTCCCCTGCCAGGGCCGGCTCTGGCCCCGCTCGCGGCTGACCTGGATGGTCTGTCTGTTGTAGACCTTGACCACGTGGAAGTTAAAACTGTAGATCCCTTTGCGCGGGGCGATGAAAGTGCTGCGTTCCGAGTCAAAGTTGTTCCCGATGTTCACTAGTACCTACGGCGAGACGGGAACGCGCGGGCGCCGGTCGGTCCCGACCCCGGGCCCGCGCGTCCGCGGAGGCCGTGCGAGGGCCGGACCCCGCCGCCCCCTGCTCGCCCGCGTCCGGGGCGCTCACCTGGTCGAAGTAGATGATCATGGTGCGGTTGCTCATCTCGGACGGCTCGTGGTTGGTGCTCCGGATGGCGGAGAAGGCCACCTTGGCGCTGCCGGAGCGCACGGAGATGCCCAGCGCCGTGCCCGTGGGGTCGGACGTGGGGTTGGAGTCGCACACCACCAGGCACTTGCCCTCCAGCACGATGGGCTCCGTCTCGTTCTGCGCGCGGGCCGGGCCCGCCAGCCACAGCGCCCCGAGCAGCAGCAGCCGCAGCTCCGCGGCGCCCGGCATCGCGCCGCCGGCGCGCACCCCGCGCCCCGGCCCGGGGGGCTGCCCGCGCCCCAGCCCCGCGACCCAGCCCCGCGCCCAAGCCCCCTCCGCGGCCCCGCGCGCGGCTCCGCCGGCGCCGCCCCGCACCCTCGGGCTCCCGCCGGCGCCCCGGGGCAAGCGGGCCCCCCGCGCGGTGCTCCCGGAGCCGCGCCCGGGCCTCAGGGGTGGCGCGGCTGCCCGGCCGCACTTGGCTGCATCGCCGCCGCCGCCGCCGCCGCCCGCGCCCGCCGCCGCCACCACCCGCACCCGCCGCCGCCGCCGCCGCTCTGAATTATTGATGCAGCGGCCGCCGCGGCCGGAGCGGAGCGGGCGGGGAGCGCGCGTCCGGCACAAAGGCGCGGCCCGCGGCCCGGCCCCGCCCCCGCCGCGCGGCCCCGCCCCCGCCGCGGCCCCGCCCCGCCGCCCGCGGCCCCGCCCCCCGGCCAATCGCGGCGCGCCGCGCTCCCCGCCGGGCCAATGGCGGCGCGGTCCGCGCGCGGCCACCTGACCCCGCGCGCCGCGGTTATTAGGCGCGGCCGGGCGGGCGGCGCGCGGTGGCGGGGCGGGCTCCGGCCGCGGTGGGCGCGGGGGCGCGCGGCCGGGGGCGCGCAGGGGCGCGCGCGCGCCTGGCCCGTCCGATCGGACCCTCGCCTGCCCGGCCCGGTGCGGCCGCCGCGGCCTCCCGCGCGCCTCCGTGGCCGGCGCTCAGGTAGGAAGGGCGCGCGCCCGGGGTGGGGGGGCGAAGCGGCGCGGGGCGCGCGGGGCGGGCGCGGGGCGCCCCCCAGCGGGCTCGCGCCGTGGCCTCGGGTTGCGGGGGGAAGCCACGTGCCGCCGCCGGGAGCGGGCGTGGCGGGTGCTCGAGGCCCGCTCTGACCCCCACCCGACCCCCCACACAACCCCACGCCCGGCCCGGCTTGGCCCGCGGCGGGGACCACCGCGCTGCGCCGGCCGCCCGCGTCCTCCGCGGAGGGTCCGCCCGTTCGCCCGTTCCCGCTGGTCACCGCGGCGCCCGGAGTGCCGGACACCGACCCGGGCGCGCAGGGTGCTGAGCCGGCCCCGACGCGCCCCCTCCGCGGCGCTCGCAGGTGACCGGGACGCGGGCGCCGCACGCGGGCTCGCCTGGCAGAGGACCGTTCTTCTCTTTTTTGCACTAAAATCCATAGTTTGCATCCCTGCTGTTTACGGGCCGAGCACCGTAGAGCCGGTTTGGTCCGCGTGCACCTGCGCGTCCTCGCCCTGAGTGTGTAGACACCAAACCTTGGGACTTCTGGGCGATTCTGCAAGGGCGAATTTGACCCTCCGTGACATTCACTCTTCGGCGTGGACTTCGCACTTTGCACACACGCACACGCGCGCACACACACACTCACAGAGTCACACACACACACACGACACACGCGCACACGCTTGCTCAGGGCAGGAGGGGGTGCTGCGGGGATGCGGACGGGAAGCGGGCCACCCCGAGTCTGAAGGCAGGCGGTTAACCCGGCGGCGGAGGCCGCAGTGTGCGTGGACCTCATGGTCAAGGGCAGAGCGAAAGCGCCGGCTCGGGACCCCCGGCAGAGGCGCGTCCGGCTGCTGCCCGCCGCCCGGGCCCCGGCGCTCGGGTCACAGCCCCGCGACCTTGGGCCTGCGCGCTTCCCCCCAGGCAGGGCTGGAACTCAGCGAATATTTGCCGAGGACCGACTGTGCAGGCCAGGGCGTCGGGGTGCGGCGGGCGGCGGCCAGGCGCCAGCCCGGGCATCTGGAGAGGCCTCGGGGTGCAGAACGGCTGCGCCTCCTCCCTGCCTCCGGGCGCGCCGCGAGCGGGTTGCGTCGCCCCCTAGAGTGCGCTGTCCTCGTCGCCAACAGCCACGCCTCTCCGCTCCTCGGCCCCCTTTGTTTCTCTGAGACTTTACAGCCCTTTAAAGGATGACCTGGCGGGAGGGACCCCATCTCCGACCCCGCCTGTCTCCGGAGGCCTGCTGCGTCTCTGGGTTTGGCCAGGAGGAAGTGAAAGGGCGAGGGAACAGGCAGGACTTTTACTTCACATTAAAATGTCACAAAAATAACGTTTTAACTCATCTTTCTGAGACATCCTCAGAAAGCGTTGCCCGCTGTGATTACACCTAAAGTGAGAGCCTGAACTAATTTAAGAGGTGACAGCTGGGTAACGGCACTGCACCCAGTGCAGGGCCCAAGACTGGCAGCTGGAACGGTGGAGGGGACCCGGAGAACGGCCACGTAGGTCCGAGGACACACTCGGTGCCCTGGCCTGCACAGTCGGTCCTCGGCAAATATTCGCTGAGTTCCAGCCCTGCCTGGGGGGAAGCCTGTTTTCATGCATCGCACCAGCAGGCCCGAGATGACCTGAGAACAGGGTAGCCAGCCCTTTCCTCTTCTCCTCATGCTGAGTGAGGCCCTGGAGGCCAGGGCCCAAGCTCCACCTGCCGTCTCTGTGCCAGTGGTTCTTCCTCCCGAATCTCTGCAGCCCCAGGTGTGTCATTCCAAGGGCCTCCTGGACCTCTTTCCTTGTATGTCCATCCCACAAGCATGTTTAACTGGCCTGTTCTTTGTCTCCTGCCTTGCCTCCCACACTTTGCACCCTCTTTCTTTCCTTTTCTCAGTGGCAACAGCTGCACCCACCCCGGGACACCCCTATCTGACTCGACTCTTATCCCTGTGTCCTCTTGTTTGAGCCATTCTTATAGTGCTGCCTGTTTGAGGTTTATCGTCTCTGACCTGGGCTCTTTCTAGAGCCTCCTAATTTATCATCCAGGGCTCATCGCCAGGCCCACCTCCTGGCCTTGTGCCCTGTGTGTTCTTGCTCTTGGTGGATGTCTATCTAGTGAGTGCCCTGAGCTATGTAACCTCCACTCTGCTCCTGCGTAAGCGAGACTTCCCTGGCTACCACATTTCAGATTGATCAGCCCCCAGCATTCTTCGTCCCTCTTCCACATAGTGTGTGTTCAGAAGATAATAAGTGCTAATTTAGTGTTGATAGATGTGTGCTTTCCTGAAGTGCGAGGACTAAATGAGATAATGTGTGTGAGGAGGAAAATCCATTAGAACCTTGAAGACAGTCCTGTCTATTTTTACTGTCACATATTTAGACTCAGGGTGCTTTTAGCTGCAAGTGACAAACCAAATTGGCTTATTAAAGACTTTATTTGGTTGATGCAAAAAGCCTACCAGGAGGTCCTGCCAGTTAATTATGATCACTCAAGGTTATCAGGATCTGCTTTCTGGGTTCAGCATCATTTTCAAACAGATTTTTCCATATGAAAGCCCCTTAGAAGCGACTACCATCTTACTCCGAGTCAGAAAATGGGCACGTTTTCTTTAGTATTTGCAGCAAAAATCTCAGGATGGTTCTTACCGGGCAGTCTGAGGTACTTGGCCTCTCTGAACATGGAGAATGGACCGTTCTACTGGGTAAACTCAGATGCGGGGGTCTCCTCCGGAAGGGGGTCTGGCGTTAGCTCCACATTGTCTAAACCAGGGCGTTCTCCAAAGGGGAGCTAGAGGAGGGATGCTGGGCAGGCACGAGCAGCACCTGTCTCCTTCAGTCCCACCCAAAGGGTCAGTTACAATGTATTCCACCCAACAAAAATGGCGAGGAAGTCCGATCCAGTAGCCACAACAGCAGCTTTGTGTTTGTCCTGGTCCTTGTGGATCTCCGAACCTCAGCCGAACGTGAAATCAGGTACTGTCAACATCGATGCCACTTACAGCTTCGAAGTCTGGATGCACTTCAAATGATCAGTGTAAATGATAGAGTAATTGTGACACTCTCTTCTAAAGGATTTCTTTACTTTGTAAAAAGAAAGAAAAGAAAGAAAGAAAGAAAGAAAGAAAGAAAGAAAGAAGTTGCCATTTTGTCAGAACTGACTATTTCCTTTTCATTTTTTCAGCACCTAGAAAGGTGGAAGTTTCACTTCTTTGTGGACAGGTTCCTAAAATTCCTCATTATTCGTCGATTAAGGAAGACAAATGAAAATGTGAGAAAGTCTGAAAAATAAAAGGATCGGATCGGGACATTTCTGAAATTTAAGGCTGTGGGGTTTTCCTTGCTCAGGCTTCTCAGGTGTTGACACATTGGTCAGGTATTATAAAACCATCTGTCTGAAGCTGCTAATGTGTTATAGAGATTTAGGGAGCTGTGAGAGCACAAATAACGAATTTATCCTGTCGCTATTACATTCTCTATCTGCTGTTTCAAATGCAGCCCTATGTTTTAATGAAGTCTAAGGTTTTTTTTACCCCCTCACTGCACTCTGAATTTCCCACCACAAAGCATTTCGAGAAGTGAAGGTAAATATCTCTGCACTTAGGGAGTTATGTTCATGGCTGCCCTAACCATCCCACGCCCCACACCTGGAGAAACAGCCACCTCTGTTGTTGGAATGAGAGAACATTTCCAGGAAAAGGGCATATTTTGTCAGAGGATGTGAAACAAACTCCTCCTTTTATTAAACCAAAATGGATTCCCTAATGTTTGTTCGCATCAAACACTATTTCATCTCATTTAGTCTCGGTTCAAAGTCCCAGGCAGTGCGATTCCCTAGTGTTTAGTTCATTTGCCCACAAAGCAGAAGAGAAAAGCTATTTTGTTCTGAAGAGTGTTAAATTCGGGATTTCAGGAGTCAAGTCATTTCAAGTCAATATTTGGATCTACACGATAACACAGGAATGATTCTAAGGTGTGCAAATAATGAAATAATATTTTAACTTTCACCAAAACCTCCGTCTTCTTGGGTATCGGGTTTTGTTTTTTTTTCCTGGCTCAGATTCATTTAAATGTAACATTTTTGCTGTTTAAATGGTAAAAGCGTGTTACAAAGTTAACTAGGTAACTGGACACATTTAGTAAACACAGGAAAATACAGAGTTACTTTTGAATGAAGGCCCATTGGTGGTAACCATTTTAATTCTTTTAAAACCTTTGATCTTAAAAAAATGAAAGAATGTATTCAAAATATCTTCAGCTCTTATGTTAATAGCAGATTATACATTCTCTTAGCCTCTGTTCAGAAGCAGAGACCGTACATCTTCTGAATTGAGAGAGCCCGGCACCGTTTCTAGAACGATGCCTTGAACCTGCTGTGGAGGGCACTGGTAGACGTTTTGGATGAAGCTGTTACCCAAGTAGATGACGTTAAGGTCAAAGGAAGAAACATAACGCGATGGAATCCCACAGAGCTGCTCTCGAGAGAAAAACCACGTAGTCAGAATTTTTCCCACAAGTGATTATCGGTGTGCTTTGGGGTGGTTGATTATGGGGGGAAAGCAAGGTTCGGCTGATTCAGCGGACTCTATCGAGGACCCTGTTTAGGCCCAGCGTTACCGCGGTGACACATCACACGTGCTCCCAGCCCTGGGCCAGCGATGCTCAGGGATGCACACCTGGGGAGCCTCCATTTAAGACTCTCCCAGTTCTGCAGAGCAGGCCTCTGAGCAGCGATGCTCCCTGAATTCTTCCTTAGGTGGCAGCTTTCATTATTCTCCGTATTTGTTCACATTTGCCTTATAATCGGAAGATAATGCAAACATTACATGCACGTGGGAACTTGATAGATTCGAGAACACTCAAGCAAATATCTCAGGTCTCTCCTTCAAGGGCATTTGGTGTTTATCTAGGAAATGGCGAGCGTGGTCATCCTCTGTGGGCGGCCGGATTAGCATTTGGTAAGAGTTATCACCAGCTTGCAGAGGGGTCAGGGGGAAGTGTCCCGGGCCTGGCAGTTGCTGAAAGACCTCCCACCGGCCAGAACTCTCTCAGCATGGGGCCTTAGAGCTGACTCACAGGCTCCTGTGTTACCAGGAGGTAAATGAAAGGAAGAATTTAAATAGAACTTGAAAGGAGGGAAAAAAAATCACAGAAAAAGGTTTTGGTATGTTTTTGAGAAAAAAATTATCTAAGTGAGAAAATCTCCAAATGACATTTTCTGGTAGCCGGTTAGGAATTAGGTCAGAGGCGTGTGCTTGGTCATGCCACCGGCATCGGGCGTCCGGCCTCCGGGCTGGTAGGGTGCCTGAGCACCCCGGTGCCTGTGCTCCCCGGCACTGAGCCGTTCTCATCTCCGGAAGCTGATTCCTTCCAACTGGCTCCTGGGTTTAGCCAATGGAAAGCACAGCAGGGGATCAGAGAGAGAAGTTGGGGTGCTCCCTCCTGCCCTCTCCCTGCTTCGGTGCGGGTGGTGTAAGCAGTGACCTTGAAAGCTCTCCGGCAGTGGCTCCCCTTCCTCAGGACGGTAGCTCCTGCTTAGGCGCCTCCCCACTCCAGGCTCCAGCTCTCACCCCGTATTCCACTTACCTCCCTCGGTCTGAGGATGGGAGGGTTGCCCCCCTCTGGGTTCCCAGCCTCTCCCGTTGCTTCCCCAGACCCTGCCAACACCTCTGTGGGTCGTGGCTTCATTAAAATCTCTCCATTTGAACTTCTGAGTTGATTTCTATTTCCAACTGGGATCTCAGTGATACCCGGTGTCAGTACAAAATCTTGTCACTTCACCTTCAGAACCAACAGACTCGAGAAATTTGTGCTCAGGGGAGCCGCAGTCTAGTCATTGGTTGTGTCATTGAAAAACGTCGCTGTGAATTTAACCCTAATTTATTACAAATTCAGATTAGCCGCACATTACCAAACTTATATATTTCAAACGAAACTATTCATCATCACTTTTAAAAAGTAACTACTGATCAGTGTAATTACGATGTTTTCACAATATTAATGTGAAAATGTTTCTAAAGCATTTCTAAAGTAGGAAATGATAAACCTCCAAGTAAATTCCATCCTACGTGCTTGCGGTACAAGGAGATGTTACTATCTTGAGAAAAATACGATATTCTTTGTGAACTCCTAAAGCTACTTTAAGTGAAAAATGAAAACCTTACCAATTTTTTTATATTGGAAAAGCAGGCGATTACTGCTATTCAGTTTTTGAAGTTTGCAAACTTGTGTCTGTGCATGTTCTCAAAAATTAGGGTTGATTGTATCATTATTCAATAAAACAGGTAAAGTTTCAGATTTTTTTTTAACCCATCCTCAAATTTCTCCTGTATTTCCAAATAACCATAAATACTGCACAAACAGCAACTTGGAAGTGGCCAACCCAGATACCCCATCCCACGCGAGTCCCAATCATTCCTTGTCCAGGACCTCACCTTGGTACAGTGACCTGGGCATTTAACCTTGTTTGGACCTTGGCACTTTTCATCTTCAAGTCCAGCGTCTGGTCCTCAGCCCTTTCTGCCCTTCTACTGCCAGGGGCGAGAGCCTCTTTGGATGCTGCTCAGGAGGCCCCGTGCTAGCTCTCGTGCACAGATCCCACGCTCAGACGAGCTGGTGTGCAGTTTGGGTGTGTTTTTGATGTTGTTGAGTTTTAGATGTTCAGCTTATTGTTGTTTCAAGAGGAGAGATCTGGGGACATCCCTCCCTCCACCATGACATCACTCCCATGTTTTGGATTTAAAAAGAATATCGAGAGCAACCACATCAAAGTACATTTAAATATATCGGAGTTTATGATGGACCCCTCATAGCCGTCCATTCAACGTCAGCATCCAACACTGCCTGGTGTTGTCTGCCATCCTTACCGAAGCCGTGCCAGGAAGGACCCCCTGACAAGGAGGCTGTCCACGAACAGCGGCAAAGTTCGGGATCAAGTCAGTGACACTAGCTCCTCAGTCCCAGCATGCACTGGTCTGGAGGAACAGGCTGGTTGAATTCTTGCTTCCTCCGGTTGGGGTGGGAACGCTGCCTGCTGTAACCGTGTTAAGTAATTATAGATGTTCCGGGATGCATCTATGGCTTCGCCCGACTCTTACAAAATTCCATGAATACTCTCCCTCTGTCCTCACTTGCTGTGAAATTGGCCCCGATATCTAATGCACCGACAGCAGATGACAGGGTAGAGAGACTTCTACGGCCTTTCGGATAAAGACCAGAATGTTGGATCTTTAACCTGCGGCGTCTTGAACCTTCGATGTTGGATGTCTTAAACCTTAAGTGTCGAACCCTAATTCTTTTCAACTGCATAGTTTTGCAGACGGAGGCCTGGGCAGGCTAAGTCCCCCCAAGACAGCCCGTGCAGCAAGGCGCTTCGGCCTAATCAGAGCCTGCGCCAGGGCCAGTGTGTGATTTTGGGAGACATATTCCATCAAAAGTCCTCACGCCCAAATCCAAAGCAGAGACTGCTTATGCAATGTCCGCACGACTGGTACAGTTTCACAAACACGTCTTGCACCCTCTTTTCTATATTTATTTATGCTTTCGACTGCTGTGTCCTGACTGCCTACTACGTGACGGGGTTTGTTGCGGGGACTGGCGAGAGATACATCAGCGAAAAAAGCCAGCAAAACGTCCTGCCCCCGACGGAAGATAGCTGAGGGAGAGATTTCGTTTGTGGCAACCACCTTCTCATTATGAGTTTCACTACCATAATTAAAGCTAAATTACCCCCAACTCCTTGGTCCAGGCCATTATGAAAGCCAGAGTATTTTTTCTGCTGAAACATCCTGAAAAAGCTACCTCTCAACGCAGGAGTTGGCTGTTTTTTTTTTAACGACATGAACTTTTTGTTTAATTTTTATCATAGGATTTAATCAGAAAATCATCAATATTGTGAATTTTACATGGTCATTTCCAGTTTTTACATCTGAGTGACTTCAAGGGCTACGAATCTGGCTGCGGCCAAATGAAAGGTGAAGGCGATCGTTCTGTTGCTTCGACACGTGTTGCCAATCTAGAGTGGTGGGCTGGCTTTTACTCGATGAAAAGTTTTTAAAATAAACGTTAATGTGTCTTTTAAATATTCCTTATTTTAAAGATATCCCAGTTTTAAATCCTGCTGAGAGAAGAATTCGATATCTGTATTCCAGGTCAAAATCGGGGGCGCGGAGATGGGTGCTCTTGGTTGGCCTCCCTCCCTCCTCCCTCTCTCCCTCCACCCCCCGTGTCCTGTCCCCGCCTGTGGCACCACTCAGCACGCTCTGGAGTGCGGGGGCCGCAGTCCTTTGGAAGAGTCTCAGTTTTCCCACTTCTGCCACTGCATGAGGACGCTGTGTGTCTTCCCTCACAAATGCGCACTCTCCTCCCGCTTTCCCCTGGGGGACAGGGGCCAGGAAGGTTCTGACTTTGTGCTGTGTGAACATAACCGAGCACTTCCCATGTCTCCTGCATCTTCACGAGGGCTTTTTATATTGTGCTGGGACAGGGGTTCTTTAAATAGCATGTTCTCACATGGAAATCGCTCACGGTGCCGGGAGTACGCCGCGCAAGGGTGGGCGTAGCACAGAGGGAGCATCCTCAGCATCGCCCGAGAGCCGCAGTTAGGCCCCTCTGGAACATCGAAAACAGATTCACAGCCATTTATTAGGGTGCGGGATGGTGAAAACACTGAGCTGCCGATGCCCACCAGCCGAGGAAGCAGCGACCGTGTGAGCAGGCAGGAAGCTCGTGCGATGAAGCTATTTACAGGGACTCATTTATTCTAGAAAAACCCACTCGCCTATTCTGAACCACTTTTCTTTAGAGCATATGTCTTACTGTGCAACCAAAAGGGTGTTTATATCCTAGTCGCTTGGCAGAACCCTGCCCTTGCTTGGAGGGATTCGTTTGAAGGCTGCGGGGAGGAGCGGAAAATAGACGGGCTTCGGGAGTCTGAAGACAGGACCCCGCCGCAACCTGAGTCAGTGAACGTCTTCCTTTTCCCCGTGATGCTGTCGCCAGATGGAGCTGCACGTTTTTAAGTGGAAGGTAAATAGAAGCCTCATTAATCAGTTTGATGATTCCCACTCATTCGGAATCAGATCACTCATTTCTGTTGGATGAGATGAGAAGAAATTGGGGTTTCATCCTGACGTTTCCGCTGGCCGCAGAATCATTTCAACTGAACCATGGTTCCCGTGTCTGTGAGGCAATTTCCGAATGCTCACCCTTTAAAAGTCGCCCCTAATAAGAGGAAAGAAAGCAATATGCAAATGATGGGCTGTCCATACAGAAATTATGAAATTCCTATAAACCCTGTGTATAGACGGCGACTGGTAGAGTATATGTCGATTGATTATTGATTTTAGGTAGGATGGTGATTGATTTTTTAACCTTCTTTATGGTTTGCGGGTTCCCCCACACCCAAACTTCAGTAAATGTATTTTAATACAGTTTTCTTACATGCCTAAAGAGCATTTCCCTTTAACAGTATTAAAATCCCATAACGTTCGTTGGTACCATTAAGGCATCTCTTCTCGCTTCACCTTGCCAACCACACGCGAGGATGCTCACGGCCGTGCCTCTCACGCAGGCTGTGCTTTGCGTTCATCAATAAATCATCCGTAATTAGAAGTAGGAACCTTTTCTTCTCTACATAATACATGCATATTGAAAGCAGTTCTCTTTTGTGACTGTTTGACGGCTTAGAAACTAGGATGACCTTTATTATGTGGGTCGCTCTGATCAAAACATTATTTCGCGGGGTGGGCTCAAGGTCACATGTTTAAGAAAAGCCTCGGGTTAATCTCATTAGGAAAAGCACCTCATTGATGAGCCTGTAACCACTGAAAAGACCATCAGTAGCCCACACAGGTGTGCTTAGCTGGATAGAATTCAGTTGTCCGTTCGACACCTGGCCGCGCCAAACAACAGCCTCCATTTGCAGAGTGCTGTAGACACACCGGTGCGGTCACACCAGCTGTAGACACACCGGTGCGGTCACGCCAGCTGTAGACACACCGGTGCGGTCACGCCAGCTGTAGACACACCGGTGCGGTCGCGCCAGCTGTAGACACACCGGTGCGGTCACACCACCCTGAACAAGCCCGGTCCTGTCTGATCTCAGAAGCTAGGCAGGGCTGGGCCTGGTTAGTGCTCGGATGGGAGACCCCCTAGGAAGACCGGGTGCTGTCGGCATAAAAAATAATAAAAAAATAAGGGACTGTAAGCCAACAAGGTCCTTGCAATCTGCGAGGTCAACCACGGGTTGCCTCGCCTAAAAAAAGATTTTGTTTAATTAAAAAATAAACTAAATAAATAAACTGCGATGTGCCTTTCATAGACAGATGCGTACCTACCGCGCCGTGGGGCTCTAAGGCAGTTACTACGTCAGAGCTTTGGATGTCAAAATCTGCTCCGGTAAAGGAAACTGATCCGCCTAAGGCCACTCAGGTGGCAGAGGCGGGGTTGCTCCCTGTCCCCTGCTCCGTAAACCTGTCACGTTCTCTGGCAACGTCGCCCCTCCCAGAGGCACCCCCGCTGAACCCGGTGATGGCGGCGGAGGGTTTGTAGTTAGGACTTGCTGCTAACTTGAATGAAATTTTTCTTTTTCCTGCTAAGCAATGAAGTTTGGTTTTAAATTTTCAAACATGATAAACCTTGCTCTTTTTTCTTCCTTATCCTCCTTTGCCTCTAAATGGTGGGCCACATATATTACTGCTAGAAACGGTGTAGGCCTTCTGGTTATGCTTTGGCATTCCTTTTAATCATTTTTACGGCTGTTCGCGTGACAGTTATCTATTTCTGCTTTTAAAAAGGTTTACAAAGACGCACGAGGAAAGAGGAGGGCAAGAGCATGAACTCCGGGCTGCCTTTGAGATCCGCCTTCCTGATGCCGCACGACTTTTTACCATCCCGGTTTCAACCTTTTACCTGACAAAAGCAAAATCCGCGTGCCTTATGCCTGGCCGCGGCATAATGATGGGGCATTTGTTTTGCTAATTTACCACCCAAATAGGAAGAACGCTCGCTTTGTGCCCGGTGCCATGGTGGGGCCTGGAAACGTTTACATGGAGTCTGCCAGGACGTCCATCTGAGAAGTAGACGATGCTGGGCACAGGGGGTTTCGATGGAGGCACCGTCCTCCCTGCCCTCTCCAGCTGGGGACCCAACGGGGCTTGTGGACCTGATGGGGCCCCTTGTGCATCGTCACGTGTCCTTGTCGTTTGGAAGATTTCCGTTGCAAATGGTTGTAGAATCTCGTTTCATTAAGGTGCGCCCTGACTGTTTCTTTCTCGTCCCCTAACAAGATGTCCTTAGTTCTGCGGCCCCTCGCCACTCCACTCTGTTCCTGCGGTGTTTTTACAGCTGCACGCTCGTTGGCTGCAGAGCGCTCCGTCTTACAGACACCAAGCTCACTCTTTAGACGCTCTGAACAAGCTGGACTGTGGGCCTTTCCTCGCGTAGTAAGTCCACGAGCATGTTTTGGGGTCAAAACGTCTTGACATCCGAATTTTTTAACTTAATGAGCTTGTTAAGTTTTATAACTTACTGAATTTGAGGTGTGTACGATTTTGCTTAAGAAACGCTGTTGTTTCGTGCTTGTTTTCCCCCCCAAAATGCATCTATCTGCCTCGTTTTCATGTGATGTTGGAACTTCGGCCTGAATGTGCCTGAGGAGAGCGTATACGTTAGCAAAAGTCGGTGTATCACGTTCGTGCACTTAGTTTGTCACTTACATCAATTTTTAGTTTAGAATCCTTGATATCGATTTGACTATTAAATTATATTTGCTTTTGTTAACTAACCCTGTAAATGAGTAATGTGCTGAGTCGTTCGTTTAGACAGAAAATAAGAGGAAAGGGAGAGCAGCAACAGCGTCTCACACCCAAATATCCACGGCAGAAGGATTCGACAGTGAAAAATACCCAAAATAATGTCCTTTCTCTTCCACTCAATGTTTCTCCCCCAAATAAAGTTCAATTTACTTTTCGGATCCTTTGCCAACAGGCAGTGTCCTAGTGAACCATGGTTTTAATATAAGGACTTGGAGAAATGGCACATTTGTTCTGTAGTCGATGTGCCAATTTTAGCCTCTTTACAGAAGACGAAGGAGACCTTACAAGCCAGAAAAATCGAGGACCTGGCGATTCAAAGACCGTTCAAAGCAAATATTTAACCTAATAACTGGACCCAATGTTGGGCCTCACGGCAGCTCATCGTCCATTAAAGAAGCTTGAATCATGGGGTCGCCCGCTGTACCCAGAGCGAAGAGAAGCTGAGATGTCCGAACCATGACCCTTTTCTGCCCTGACCTCAGCCCTCTCAAAGGGCTCAGGACCGGGGCAGCGAGCGAAGGGCTTGTTTTCAGCGCCGCGGCGTCCAGACGACGCTCCATGTTTTACCTCCCGCTCCAGCAGCGGACACAGTGAGTACCAAGCACCGTGCTCAGCGCTCCGTGCGCATCGTCTCAGTCACTCGTTGGGACCAGCTTTTGATTATTTTGCAGGTGAGGAGCCCAGGGCGGACAGCCTGCCCGGGGCACTGCCCGCTGTGTGGAGTGGACATCCCCGCCCACTGAGCCAGACCCCGAGGCTGTGGAGCGCTCTGCGCCCTCATCCATCGTCACCTCCCCCCGAGGCAGGTGGCACCGGGCCTCTCAGCCAGCCCCGTGAGGTCTGCGGGATGGGGGCTGTTGCCCGTTCCCCAGATGCAGAACTAAGGTCCGGAAGTTCCAAGGGACCTGCCCCAGCCCGCATGGCGCTGGGCTGTAGCCGCACGTCGTGTGGCCCACTCCCCACTCCGCTGCCACGACTCGGGTTTCTTCTGTCACGAGCAAGGGCCTTCTGTACGTCTGTGGTCCCGGTGTGGCCTTGAACACCGTGCGCGTCTGTCCAGATCAGCGACCCCTCTAGACTGCGTCCGCTGAGGTAGGGGTGGCATCAGGTGTCTCTAACATGGCATCTCTTTGTCCCCGTCCCACCCCCAGGACTGCAACAGGGGAGCTGGCCGCGTGTGCGTGTGAAAGGGGTGTCCTGTGTCGGCCACGCCCGTCGGTGCAGAGAACGGGGGGAAACGCCAGGCGCTCGGTTCGGCCGCGCACGGGCGGACTGTGCGGGTGGTGGCGTGGGCTGTCCGTCACTGCGGTCCGGCGACAGTGTGCATTGTAACGAGAGTGCACGTCATTAAGCACCCGTCGGGGTAACTTTGTCGTAGAAGCGATGACAGTATTGAGTTTTATTCACATGCTCGGCCTGCGTAGGTTTTTGCTTATGTAGCATGATTACGACTCAAAAAATCTCTAGGGCACTGTTGGCTCGATGACTGCGCTGCTTACCCCTGACTCTAGTTTCTCCTTGCGGGTGCAGTTTTCGTATGATGTGACAACAGTTGCCGACTCTGCCTTTGACAAACCATTTCACTCGCCCGGGATCACACCCCCCTCGCTGTGAATTCCCTTGCCGTACACCATTGATGAACTCGACCAACTTGACCCCAGCCATCGAATATTTATTGTGTCAGGTGGCACGAACGTATGTATGGATTAGAGCCTGACTGTCCTCAAGAAGCTCATGGTCAGGTACAATCCTGATGATTAAATTGTAGATAGATAGGTGATAGATCGATCGATAGGTAGGTGGGTAGGTAGGTAGATGGATGATAGATGATGGATATTACACATCTAAACCACAGATGACTGTGATTCAGGAAGGGAGCAAAGACGAATAGCAGACTATGCGTCTCTGTTCCTCCAGGTGTGGAACAACAAAGCTGTTTCCGGATTCGGTTTCTAGAAAAGTCTCCAACGCTAGCAGCCACCACTTGCGCTTTCGGAAGTGAGTGGCGCTGTAGGACCGTACTCATGGCCTGAGAATTGGACAGATGGGAGCCATTCGCTGGCAAAGCGTGCCCCTGTTAGCCAAGCGCACGTGGCAGTGCCATGGAGAAGCCAAGCCGAAGATGTCATCGGACCCCAAGTCCGCACGCTTCTTAACAGAAAGCCAGCCGGAAGCCCTTTACCGGGCTCAGCCAAGGCGAGACGCTGCCAGGAGTGAGGCCGAGAGCCGCAGGGGCGGAGCCGTGCCCTGGAAGTTTGTAACTTCACCCCAAAAGGATGCATGGGAAGTCAGGCTTGCCATCGTCACCTGTCGGAACTGCACAAGGGGGTAAGAGTTATAAATGCCCGGCTCGCCCCTTCCTTTCCTGTGAACCCCGCCGAGGCCCCCCAGGCGGGGCAGAGCGCCAGGGCGCCCTCTGGCACCAGTCAGGCTGTGGGGCACGGAGCACTTGGAGGGGGTGACAATGGATTGGGAAGAACAAAGAGAAGACACAGCCCATGAGGCTTAATCCATACGTCACCAACATTTTCCTTTTTGTCTGTTCACTATTTCCTTCGGGGATGTCGCTTGTCACTTTTAGGACCCCGGCCTGCAAAATCAGTGGTCTGAAAGCGTCCTTCTCGTGCTGAGTCTAACGGGATCCTCTCTCCCCCTCGTTTGCTATTTAGCATGCTCCGTTGTGTGGTTCAACAGCCTTAACCACTTAAGGTCAGCCAGCGCCAAGCGGTCCGTCTTCTCCCTCACAGGCTTGGGGGGACGGCTGGGACGTGTGACCTGCCCGTGCGTCAAGACGCCCCCTTTCCCGTCTTCACGCCGCTGTCCTCTCTGCGCATGAGACTTCCCGCTGCTCGCCTCTGCCTCCTCCTCAGCATCTGGCCTGTAGAGAAGGCAGGTCCACGTGTCGTCGCTAAAAGGAGCCCCCGCCATTGCCGGCAGTTTTAAGTTCCCAAGGATTCGTGCAGCGTCAGCCCCGTCCTTGGGAAGAACGCGGCGTCGTGAGCAAGAATGGCCTGTTGCTGGCTGAAAGCTCAGAAAGAAAACAGTGGGGGGTTTCCCCACTGTCTCCGGGGGTGTCGGGTCCTTCGCAGACTCTGGACACCAGTTGTTGTCTGTCCCCCCGAGGGCCTCCCAGATATTTAGCCGGGAGAAGTACATTTTTTGCCTTAAAAATGACATCGATAGGAGTCTTATTTTATAAAATGCGCCTGAGAGAGGAGAGTACAGAGCGAGGGGCCGCCGTCACCCTCTGTCTGTGTGAACTTCCTGCAGCACCCCTGCCCGCCCGCCCCCACAGCAGGAAGGGTGCGGCAGGAGCAGGAAGGTCTCTCTGACCACGTTACGACGCTCTGTGTCCTCGCGGGGTCCAGACGCAGGGCCTGCCCTGCTGCTGTCCCAGGCCTCGCACGGAGGGAGCACGCGATGCCGCAGGCCCCTTTGCAGGAACAAAACCCATTTGCGAGGCTTCGAACCTGGGCCGTGTCGCGTGGTCGTCACCTGCAGGGGTCCCCACGCTCCTTCCGTCCATTTACTCACTTTAAGTGCTAAGTGGCTCATTTGCCACTTTCTGACCCAAGGAGGGATCGGCTTCATTGTTTTGGGAAAAAGCTGGGATGAGGACGCTACTGCGAAACAGTCTCGATCCCGAGGCACGGGTTTCGGCATTCGGAGGCAGCCACGGCCTAGAGCATTGGCGTGCCCCGAGGGGGACACGCTCGCTGCTGCTAAGAGGCGCCGGGGCTGGGTCTGGTTGACGTTGGTCGTCAGCCGAAGAAACGCTCGTGTCCGCTGTCACGCCAGCACATGGCGTCTTCCACGTGGGTCTGCGGCGCGTGAAGAGGGTTTGAAAGCTGCTCGCGGGTCTCACGGTGCAGAGGGAACGCCTTTCCCGGGCCCTTCTCTCCCCTGGACTTCTAGGCCGTGTGGGGTCTGCGTCTCTGTACGGCCCGCCCTGACCCCGGCCCACCCCCAGCACTGAGAACGGACTGGCCCTTGGGCGCTGGGCTCACCTTAGCAGATTCACGTTCCCAGAGGCTAGGACGGTGCCCCAGGGTGACGCAGATGGCTTTTCCGCTGCGTTCCTGCCACAGCTCACCTCCAAGGTCCCGAACCTCCGTCTTCTTTAGGGTGATGGCTTTGCCATTGCAAAGTTCTTCATGTTTTGTTAAGTCTTTTTTTTAATTTTCAGTTGCGGGTGACAGACAATATGACGTGGGTTTCAGGGCGCGGAGGGGTTCATGATCCCCCTCTTTGTAGAGGTGAGGCCGGAGGCACACACAGACGAAGAGATTTGCTCGCAGCCAGGTGCTCTGTGAGAGGGACCAGGATCGGGGAGCTCGTCCCTCAGCTCCACGCCGGAGGCCCGCGCTGCGCAGCGGCGCCTGCTCGACGCGGGCGTGCCCCCTGCCTGCGCTGCCCGGGCCGCAGCCGCTGCGGAGCCTCCGAGGCTGCGGAGCGCTCCTGAGGGGCTGCATTTGTAACCGTATTTACTTTTAATGAATTTAAATTCAAATAAGACCGTGCGGTTACGGCGCCGGTGGGCTCAGCTCCAAACCCCGGTGCCGCAGTGGCCGGCCCAGCTCCTTGGGCGCAGCCGCATTTCATTCCAAAGGTGCAGCATCCTCTGGAGGCCCGGAGGCTGCGGCCCACGAACGCGGGATCTTCCGGGGAGCGTGGCCATCTCCAGCTTGAGAAACATATGCCCCTCCGATTTCAAAGCTTTTTTCAACAAACACAAAAAAGCGTGTTGTCCAGGTACATTATGTGCTTCTCTGTGGAAAGGAGTGGGAGAGCACAGTGTTCCGACTGCTGTGTCCTTAGCTCGCGGCGTCATTGTGCACGAGGGGAAAAGCTGCGACACGGGCAGAGCGTGACACCACAGGGTCCGCCGAAAACCGCGGGTTGCATCTCTGCTGATTGGTGACTGATCTATTTTTTACTTTGGGAAATTGAAAAAAATTTAAATTATTTTTAAAAATAAAGGGAAAAGGGCAACCAGACATGTTTGCACCATTTGGGATTCATCACTGGGACATGTGGTATAGTCTTTTCCTTCTGTGTCCATGGTCTGTTCCTAATGATAGAAAGGACGTCAGTAGATTCTGCCTTTTTTAAAAAAAGCACCGTATCGAGTTCAGTCTCCCTTCGTGCGCCCCTCCAATCATAGCTCCCTTCCCCCAAAAGGAAACGCTGTCCCGGACTCCGAGGATGTCCTCCCAGCCGTCTCATAGACTATAAAACACGCGCATGTGCATGTCCGGGGAAGCGCATGACACTGTCCGTGCGGGTTCGGACAGCTGTGTCGACGATGGCACACTGTATTTCGTCCTGCGACTTTTCCACTTGTCGTTGTTCCCGAGCCACGTTTAAATCTAGATTCATGTCCCTAACTATTGTATCACATGAAGTCACCACAGCCTCGTCTTCCATTCCCCCGCGGTTGGACGTGTCATCGTGTCCAGTTTATTTCAAGCCATGACCGTCCCGGAACGCATCCCCTGGTGCCTCTGTGCCAGCCTCTCCCTGGGACAGACGATTGAAAGGCCCCAGAATTGGCCCATTTCCCCTCTCACTGGGTACTTCTAAAATGCCCCAAATTGGCCGTGCCGTTCACAGGCTCCCCTGCGGTGGAGGAAAGCTCCGTTTTCCCACCGAGAGCGGCATCTGACGCCGCCTGGCTAACTCGTTGGCCCGTCCGAAGTACGGAGCTCCTTGTGCTCCCCTAATTCCTCGTGAGGTGCAACATTCCCTCATGTTCAGTGGCCGCTCTCAGGCCATGAGGGCTGGCCATGCCCACAGGGTATGAGCTGCCGTGTGGGGGCTGGCCCCATGGCGCGGCATGTGCCCCAGCGGGCTCATGCACCTGTCGAGGCCACGCTGGGTGAGCCGCTTGTGGGGCTGGTCAGGCGGCTCTGTTGTGGGTGAGGCCAGCCTCCAGGTGTGCTGGTTCTGGGGCCTTGGGAGGGGCGGGCGCCCGTGCAGGCCAAGGTGAGCTGCCACCTGCTACTGTCGGGCGCTGCCCGGTAGGAGCCACGAAGTGATCGAGGTTGGTCGCTGGAGGCAAGTGGGGGAGGCCGTGCTGCGAACGGATGCCACCTTCCCCCGCACCAGGCCTGACGCGGCTGAGCAAACAGTCCGCAGCTCACCAAGGCCATGAGGCTCAGCAGCTGAGAGCCTTTGGGTGTTCCCCGAGTCGTGTGGGGGAGGTCTCAGGCGTCACCGGGGTAAAGTGGGTTCAACCTGGCCAGTGCCGATTCGGGTTTGGTGCCCGTGCGGAGCCTGTCGCCTCTTGCAAACGTCACAGATCACACTGGGACCAGCCGCTGCCGGCCTCGGGCTCTCCAACCCCAAGATTTGTCCACGAGATACTGCAGCTCGGCTCGGGCTGGTCGCCCGCCACCCGGAGTTTCTCCCAAGGTGTGCGAGCTGCGGCCTGAGGCCTGATTGCTGCGGAGTGAGCCCCCTGCCCAGAGCCCGGATGGGCTGGTTGCCCGGCAACACGATTGCCACCTGTGGTTTGGAGTTGGGTGGGGCGGGGCCTCGGGGAGCCACAGGTGCCGCCAGTAGACCTCACTGGCCAGTGCAGACTCGGGTTTGTCCGTGGGGTCGGGGCTCAGCAAGGCAAGGTGACGCCGCCTGCGGGGTGTGCAGGTGGAGGGCCCTCCAGCCCTTGCCCCGAAGCCACACAACTCGGTCTTTCCCGTACGTCCCTGGAGCCTCCTGAGCGACTGTCCTTCCGCCAGAGCCCAGGTGAGTGCCTGCGAGCGAGGGAGACCGTGCGTGAGCCCTTTAGGGGGTTTTCCAGGTTCATTCCGTCTCACCTGGAGGTTCGGAATCCCACTGAGTTTTACGCTCGATTTTGTGGGAACTCCTCCCCCTGGCACTGGGGCTGGGGGCCCTCGCCCTTTCGGGGCAACCCCCACCGCCGAGCTGTCCCTCCCGATGCTCAACTGCCCCAGGCGGGCGGGTGGTGTGGGGCCAGCTCGTTTCGTGTCTCCGCCCCTCCTACCAGTCTCAGCGTGGTCTCCTCTTCACGTCCCCAGGGATAGGGGTTCGGTTCTCCGGGTTGACCTGTACTTTAGTTGTGACTGTAATGTGGTCGTGGGAAGCGGTGAGCACAGCACTTACCTGCCCCGCCGTGTTGACCCGTGCGGGACCCTTCGTTCCTGCCAGACGTCTCCTAGTTTGTCCCTCTCAGTCCCTGGCCAGCTGGCTGCCTGGATTAGCACATGGGACGTCCTCCCTCGCCACAGAGCTCTGGGTTTAGAGCGAGGAACTGAGTCTGAGCGCTGGCCCCCCCCCGATGGACCAATACCTGGCATAACTTCCCGCGCTTCAGTTTCCTCCGCTATAGGGGAGATACGACATAAGGGCTTCTCGGTGCTGAAAGTGGAATTCCACCAGAAATTCCTCTGCCGACAACCAGATGCTAAAGTGAAGACTGGTGCGTGCGAGTGGCAGGGTATGCACTCCCCCCTGACCTCGGTAAAGCATTTAGGGACAAACCCTACCCCCACCCCACCCCACTTCCTCCGTCCCAGATGATGCCGTTTGAACTGTGATGCTTCGGAAGCGTTTCTGGAGCCCTGGCAGCCTAGGAGCATCCTCTCCTTCCTTCTCGCTGCTGCCCATGGGGTGACCCCTCTCACCTGCGAACCCCCTAACAGAAAACCCCGCTGCCCAGCACGGCGCTCGGCGCCCACGGCACAGAGGAGCCAGGGGGTGGGCCGTGTTCGTTGGCACGTCCCTTCTGTGAAGAACACAGGCCTCGCCCTGCCACCTGCACGGGGCCGCACACCCTCGACTTGCTGGCTCTCCTTGACCTATCGGGACTTTCCCCAGCCACGAATAAAAGAGCTCAGAGGTTCTAGAGAGGACGAAGAGCCGACCCCAGGGTGGGGGCCGCGCATCCTTCCTTCCCGTGTTTCCCTCCCCGCCCCATCGTGCCCTGTGAAGGAGGAGGAAGCCGTTTGTGCCAGCCGGCAGTGCTTCAAGTCTCGCGAACCCTAATTGGAATCCTCGTCCGCGCCTTCCTAAATGAATAATGCAGTGACCTTCAGCGCTGTCTTCTGCCCTGCGAGGCCGATTCCCGAAGACGGCTTCCGTTTTCTAAATTCAGGCAGAGGCCGTTTGCATTCCCCGCGATTGCGGCATTAGCGGGATCCCAAGGGTGGCATTTATGTTCTTTTGCTTCTTCGGTCTAAATAAATATCCGAGGAGGAAGGCCAGCACGCACTCTGCGAGGACTAATAAACCAGAATAACACGGCACTGATTGTGTTCGGGGTGTCCAAATGTGCTTTCGCGAGGGTGTGTGTTTATGGCTTTTCACGCAAGCGACATGAATTCTGGGCAATTAGAGGGGCGTGGATTTCGGGGCCTTTCGGAAGAGGATCTGCTGCCTCCTCGCCCAGGGCTGCCTCCCAGGACGCGGTGCGTGCGGGGCCCTCGCTCTGGTTGCAGAGGCGCTCTGTGCGGGCACGACGACTTAACAGAGAAGCAGAGGAAGACTTCTTCGTCCTGCGCGCGTAGTTCCTTTCCGAATCCTCTCCAATCGGCGGTCTCAGACGGTGGCTTTCAGCCTCGTCCGTGAGGTCTTCTTCGCCTTTTGTCCCAGTGTGTGAGGGAGCTTGGGGGCCCTGCTAAGGCACAGAGGGGGATCCGTTCCGAAGGGGGGGACCCCCGCGCGGACGGCTGCCACATGGTGCCTGAGAGACACTCGGGTTCCTCTCCGTGGGCTAACTCCCCCGTCCCCTTCCGCCAGGCCTTCTCAGGGCTTCCCTGATACTTTTTAACTTTTATTTTCGGTGTTATCATCTGAATTGCTTCATCAGCTACTATGTAGCTATTAACTCCCTGGAAGAGCTGAGCTAAAGTCCTCCCGGTCCCCACCACCCCTGCAGGCTGCGTTTGTCCCCCCCTCCCTCCCAGTAACTCCCAGTTCGTCTGCGTCCTCCGAAACGCGGAATGTGTGCGACTCGGGAGCACGGAGCAACCGGATCGCATCCAAAGGTCCCCCCCCAGGTCTTTCTGGAACCTGCTCTTCCACTCATCAGGATCTCTCCCCGTGGTTCAGGGCGGCTGCACCTGGTTTTCGTTGCTTCGGGGTATCTCGCGTGTGTTTCTGCTCTGGTCAGGTGCCTTCTGCCGCGACACGGGGCATTTAGCTGCTTTTCCAATTCTCCACTGTTGATGCCGCGGCCCCGCGACCCTGCGCCTTCCTGTGCGCAGCGGCGCTGCTCCGGGGCGTGCCTGCGGGGGAGCGGGGCTGGGAGGGGGCGCAGGGGAAGGCCAGGCCGCAGGGCGCGCAGCGCACCGTGGCAGCGGGCCACGTCGCGCTCCAAACCGGAGACACCCCCTTCCGGTCCCACCCGCAGGGGTGGTGTCCGAGCTGCCCTGGTCCTCGCCAGCTCTTAGCATCACAGACATCGGGTTCGCAGCGGCACGTTTCTCTCCTCGCTAAAGCGATTGTCGTAGATCTGTTGGCTGTGGGCGCTTCTCCTTATGATTTGCTCATTCAAACGCTTGGACCATTTTCCCTTTTTCTTTTTACGCCGACAGCACCCGGTCTTCCTAGGGGGTCTCCCATCCAAGTACCAACCAGGCCCGACCCTGCTTAGCTCCCGAGATCAGACGGGACCGGGCGTGTTCGGGGTGGCCTGGCCGTGGACTGGACCGTTTTCTATTGGGCTGTCTGCCTCGTTGACCCGTAGGAGGCGGGTGTGTCTGTGGCGTGTGTCTGTGGGGTGTGTCTGTGGCGTGTGTGTGTTCATACGTGTGCACACATGTAGCCAGGACACGTGCTCTATGGTAATCCCGTAACTATGAGGTTTGTCGTCGTCTCCCAGACCATAGCCTGTGCGTGGCATCTTCTCGCCACCATCCTTGTGGACCCAGATCTGCTTTCCCTCCCTCTTCGCTGCCCCACATTTCCTTGGGAACGTGCTGCGACTGTGACCCTGAGATTATCATCACGCGAGGTTCGGAGCTGAGACTCCTGGGTGGCCTGGTCACAGCTGCCACCCCCAGCTGCAGGGGCGGCCCCGGCGGCCGGGACGCGAGTCCAGCCCCGCAGCCCGGCTTTGAGGGGAAACTCCTTCCCGGGTCTGTCCGAGCTGCGGGCACGAAGCGTGAGGCGCGTGTGTGTGGAGACGGTGAGGGCCGTCACGGGCAGGAGCTCGTATTTTTTATTTTTTCCAGTTATAATTGGGAAGGGAAAACAGAGCAGCTCAGCAGTTCCCCTGCCATCCGCTTTTCGGAAACGACGGGCCCGCGGCTCCCCAGGGTGCGTTCGGGGTTCGCTGTGCCCTCAAATTGGGATGTATCTCCCCGCCACTGCCTGTAAGTGGGAGATTATGAAAACGCAGGAGGTTCTCACCCAGAGAACCCCTTCGTGTCCGACCGGGGCTGTGGGAGGGTGAACCGGACGGAGCCCCGAGCTGCCCCCGTCCCCAGCCTTGGCGACGGGGACGCCGTGGCAAACAGGGCCGTGGCGCCTGGGGCCCTATCGACGTCACCTCCTTCTTAACCATAAACAAATCTAGGAAAAAGGACAAACGCGACCTTCATCACGGCCACAGATGCTCCACTTACACTAGAGTAGACGGGGCCCGGGACGCACACGCCACCCGGCACTCGCTGAGCCGCAGGCCACCCGGCAGCACCCTCGGGTTCCCCTCCTTGCTGGAAAAGACCGTGCTGGGAGCCACGACCGTCCCTTTCTGAGGGAACAGAGGCAGGGACGCGGCGCGTCAGAGTCCGGATCCCAGGGCAGCGGCCGCCGGGTTCGGGAGCGCGTGCCAGGCCTTCTTCCCGCCAGCCCGTGCCCAGGGTCAAGTTGCCTCCTCCCCCCTCGCACGCGCTTGTCCCATCCCCCCTCGACTGTGAGGCCAGCGCGCACCCCTCGAGTGAACGGACCCCCAGTACCGGCCGTGGGGTGCGGGCGTGTCGTCGGTGCTCCGGGGGGGCACGCCCAGCAGAGCCTGCTTCCCGCAGGGAGCGTTGTGGGGCTGGGGACAGGGACGTGTTGGGCGGAATCCGTGAAGGAGACGGGACGTCACGGCCCTGGTCTGAGCAGTGCTTCCCTGTCCCCGAGAGTCCACCGGCCGCGCTCTGGGCTCTGGCGTCAGCATGTGCCCGTCGTCGTCGTCGTTTTTTATTTTTAGTTTGGAATGAGGCACGTGGTTTTAAAAATTAAGTCACGCAAAGTGGGGGTTTCAACGATTGGCCTTAGTTCCTACCCCTCCCGGTCAGGCCCCCGGAGCCTGAGGATCTCGGGCTTTCGCACGGATGTCAGCCCAGGCACCTCGGGTCGCTTCTTGGGACGTCGTGTCTTCGAAGCCGTGGGAAACGGCCGCTGTTTAAGGTTGTCGGGGTCCGGTCGCCCCCCGGGAGCCGTGTGAACATCACGGGCCCCGGCAGTGAACCTGTGTCCTGTGGCCTGGCTCAGTTCGCCCGTTCCGTCGGCTTCTCTCCGCGGTCGGCCGTGTCACCTGTGAACAAACCCGGTCTCGTCGTCCTCGTCAGTCCGGCCTTCAGTCCTTTCACAACGTCCTTCCGGTCACTTCTGAGTGACGCGGTGAGGTCCGCGGAGGCCCCGGCCTTCTTCCTGGCCTCTGGGGCGAGGGTCCCGTCAGCTCCCACGACACCCGATGTCGCCGGGTGCTTATGTGGGTGCCCTTTGTCACCCTGGGGTGCCTGTTCCCTTTAATGCCTCCTTTCCGAGGGCTGTCCTCGGGACTGTGTGCACGACCTTGTCAAAGCCCCGTCTGCGTCCCCGCGGGGGACGGGCTGGTTTTTCTCTGCAGCTCGCTAGTCGGGGGAATCCCACGGACTGATTTTGCCTTTAAGCAGCCCCGCCTCACCGGGGTAGCCCCTGCTTGCCCTGACATGGTCCGCGTTTCAGGTGGTTTGGGATCTGATCGGCCCACGTTGTCTTCAGAATCCGCTGCCTTCGTGAGGGGTATCGGTCCGTCTTCCTAGCTTGGAGAGTCGCCGTGCGGTTTGGGTATTAGGGCGAGTAATGCCCAAGCCTCCTGGCAGCGCCGCATGGGATCGGTGCCATTTCTTCTCGATGCTCGAAATAACTCGCCATCGAGGCCATTTGGCTCGCGTTTTCTTTGTGGGAAGATTTTTAATTAAATTTTTTAGTAGCTATGGGGCTATTAGGTCATCTGTTCCTTTTGGGTGAGCTTTGGCAATTTGTGTCTTTCTCTTGTTTGTTTTCTCCAAGTTGTCAGGTTTGTTGGCGTAAAGTTTTTCACAAAATCCTCGTTATCATCCTTCTAGCATCTGTGGGGCATGCAGCGATGCGCCGTCCCTCAGTCCTGTTAGTGGCAATCATTTCTTCTCTCTTTTTTCCTGACAAGACTGGCTGGAGGCTTCTCAACTTTATTGATCTTTACGAAGAACTAGCTTTTGGGCTCATTAATTTTTCTTCTTTTTTCTTTTTTCTGTGCCGCAGTCGTCTGTTCTTATCTTTATTATTTCCTTCCCTTTACACACTTAACGTTTAACTCGCTCTTTTCTTAGTTTTTAAGGGGAAAGCTGGGACTTTTTTCTAAAATAGGCAGAGGGCACCGTAAACCCCCGCCCGCTGCTTGCGCGGCCTCCTCCGGATTCCGACATGTGGTCATTTCCATTTTTATTCGGTTGAAGATGCCTCCGACGTGTCCTTTTGAACTCGTCTTTGCCCCGTGAGTTATGTAAAGGATGTCACTCTGTTCCCAAACACTTAGGGACCTTCCAGAGATCTTTCTGGCGCTGACGTTTGATTTGCTTTCATCTTGGTCAGAGGACGTGCTTCGCGTGACGGGAATCTTTCTCCATTTGCTGAGACTTGTCTTGGAGCTCGCAGGGTGGCGAGTCAGCACAAAGGGCCATGTGCTCGTGGGGGGAACGTGCGCTCTGCGGCCGTCGGGTGCCGCGTTCACAAACGTCGACTAGCTGTGTCGTTTGGTAGCGTTGGACCCACGTCCTCGCTGGCTCCCTGTCTCCTCGTTCCGCGATTCGCAGGTTCTGAGACGCGAGCGTCGGAGTTTCCGACCATCTGGGACTCGTCTCCTCCTCCCTGTGGTCATGTCGTTTTGCCCCGCGTGGTTTCAGCTCCGCTGCTGGGTGCGCAGACATTTGCGACTGGTGGCCGTTGCGCCCTCCCGAGGAGTCGACACCTTGAGCATTATGCAACGACCTTCCGACCCCGGCGACCGTCTCTGCTCTGAAACCCCCGTTGCCTGGCGTCAGCATGGCCGTCTCTGGTCTTAGCCTGGTTTTCCGTTCTTTTCCTTTCGACACATTCGTGCCGTGAGACGCGCCATGTCGTGCTCCTGGACAACATACAGCGGGCGTTTCTGTTTTGTTCAGCCCAGCGATCTCTGCCCTTTAAGTGTGGCATCGAGGCCGGTTCTATTTAATGGGATATGGGATATTAGTAGGTACATGTGCCATTTGTTTTCGGTTCGTTCCATTCTCTTTTTGTTCCGTTTTTTCCCTGCCTCCCGTGGATTAATTGAATGTTATTTAACTATTCTATTTTGTGTTCCTTGTTGGGCCGTCAGTTATAACTCCTAGATTTGTTGCTTTGGTGAGTACCTAACAGTTATAAGTGCATATGCACCAGCTTGTCACCGTCTGCTTCCGAGTGACTGCACGGCATGTCGCATGTAGCGCAATCATCTTGCAATACCGTGTTTTTAATTCCCCCTTCCGAACCTTTCGCCGTCATTGCCATGCATCGAACCCCTGCAGACGTGCCAAGCCCGCAGTTTGCTACCCTTTTCGTTTAAACAGTTGTCTTCGAAAGAGATATTTTTAATTTAGGGGAAAGCTTGCACAGGTACCCATTTCCCCCGGTCGCCATTCCTTTGTGTGCATCCCCATCCCCATCGCACATCATTTTCCTTCTGCTTAAAGGATTTTCTTTAATGCCTCTCACAGTGCAGTCTGCGGGCTTTGCGTGTCTAAGAAAGCCTCTGTTCACCTTTCCTTTGTAAAAAAATTGTAATGTCCACGTTTATGACCGTAAAACTAAATGGAGTTAAAACGAGTTGGAAACTTATGCACGCGAAACCCCGCACACGAAAGTGTGTGGCGGCTTGATCTGCACGGGCCGAAGCTCGGGAGCAGCCCCGGCGTCCTTCAGTGGCGAGAAGATAGACGACAGGACGTTCACCGGCGGAACACTAGTCAGCAGCGAAAAAGAAGGAAGCTGCCTGCTTCCCCCTTTGGGGCAGGAAACGCTCCCCTAAGATGCTGCCGCACGTTGTCCTGGCCGAACGCGTCCGCAACGCGCGGGGGGTTTATTCTTGGCCATTTACGTCGCTCGTTCTCTAACCTGACCTCGCTGTGAGGATTGTGAACAGCAGAAAACAGATCTTCCCAGTCCACCCATTCCCTTGTTTAATTTTGTGTGATACCCGTTTAACCCTTTAACGGGTCTTAGGGTCCGGTGTGTAATGATAGAGACAGATAGATGTATTTAAGGCCAGATTTTCTTGACTTTTTCCTTTTCTCGAGCTCGCAGGACTATGTACTATATTCGGTAAATCTTTCAGAATTCCGAAGCTGAGAAATTTAAGTAACGTGACCAAAATGCGTCGCTCTGAATGCCCTGGCGTGGAAGGACAGCGTGGCAGAGCAGTCTCAGCACCACGGAGGCCGACAGCTGGGGTGGCTCCACCCCTCTGAGCTGTGGGTCCTCCCCAAGCCTCAGGCTTCTCACCTGTCGCATGGGGCAATAACGGTGCCCTCTTGGGCTGCTGTGAAGATGAAAGTGGTTTTTGCTTATGAAATGCCTTAAACGGTGTCTGACACGTGAGAGTCACCATATAAGCATGAGTAAACGAAAAATAGGGCAAGATGGAATGAAATAGAATAAAACACAAATAAGTTTGCTCTAGTTTCAGCAACTTATCCGTGCTGCTTTTCCCAAGGAGGAGAAACTCCGCTCTCCAGTTCATCAGAGTAGTTCCCACTTCAGCGAGCCGCCTTTGGGGGCATCTGTTGAACATTGAGGGGAAAAAATAAAACTTTTCCAAGACCTTTTCTTTAGGTCTTCCAGATGATTCCTGGCGCCCTAACTGGGCCGCGTTTAGCAAGACGTTCCTCCTCGGCACCGTCATCGCTCCGTTAGTCGGAACCTTAGGTTTTCCTCGATTCCCCTTTAAGTCCTGCCTCCGAACTGCCCCGCCCCCCACCACGCCGCCCCTCGGCATGTTCCACTGTGATATTCGGTTTACTCTCCCCTTCCTTCCGAAGCCATCACCGGACGCTTTAACACTGCCCGTGGGTTCTCCAGCCTCACTGAGGTCCTTCCCGATTTAAAATGCTTAGTTCTGCTCTGTTCCGGCTTCGTCCGTGTCCACGCTTACAGTTATTTCAAGCCGTCAGAGCACACGCTTGACTTCCCATGCCTTCTTCATTTCTAAGTCTATTTATGCATCGTTTTACTTAATTTGTTGTAATTTACGTATTTCTATCACGTATTTTACATGATTTGCTTTATTTATTCGTTTCCCTTAATAACACCTCATATTGTTTATCACTTCGCGTTATCCATCTGGGTCAGCGCTGTCCTCGCGGCCCGCGGCCCAGACCATTAAGAAGTCGTTAAGAAAGCTTCATCAGCAGCAAACGTTTGGCTCATTTTGTAAATATATGACTCAGCTAATGGTTTTCTGCAATTTATGTTGACTTTTCTGTTTTAATTCTGGCGTCTCCGTCTTTATAATGCCGCGTTTGGCGACTTCTGGGCCCGATGTCACACCCATTTGTTTCCAGCTGGTACTTAGGGCGGGGAGGGGAGTGAGGGGTTTGCAGAAAGAGAGGCGCATCTACAATCCAGCGGTTTTAATCAGAGCTGTGTCCACTGCAGCCAGCCCTGCCCAGGGCCAGGGGACTTCATGGCCATCCGGAGGGCGTCTCCGACACACACATGCGCGCCCTCCCCTGCCCCCACGCTGGGGCGGCCCCGGCTCTTGGCCTGCGGCCGGCAGAGGCTCGGTGGGTGCCCCGCCGAGAGCCCGTGCCTCAGGCTGCCCTTGGTGGCACAGCAGCCTGCGCAGTCGCAGCTGCTCGTTCCGTGGGCGGACGGAGTGTAGACCAGATAAAGGCACGTTGTGACCCGTCACCGTTTCCAAACAAATCCCCCCGATGGTCTGGGCCTGACGCTTCCAAAGCTGCTGCTGAACCGAACACAAACATGTGGGAAGAACGAGCGAAGACAGAACGATGCCATTCCTGGATGCCTGAGCTAGAGGTGACCGGTTTCCTCCATGCACACGCACACGCACACGCACACGCATACCCCACACCCACATGCACACACACACGCACACGCACACGCACACCCCACACCCACGCTTGCTTACACACTGTTCCCTGGGGGCCCTTTCTCCACCCGATCCAGCGTGACTGCGGCGGCTCCTCCCGCGGTCCTTCTCCAGACTAATCCCTGAACGTCTAGAGAGACGAGAGGGTCTTTTGTGTGCGGTACGAGTGGATTTTGCTGGCTCTTAAAGCATTCTCTCGTATAAATCCCTAAGTGCTGGAGTGGGAAAACCTTCTTTCTTCTCCATTTTGCAAACAGCCTTTATGTGCACACGTGCTCGTGCCGCCCGCACACGGACGGGAGAATAGACACACGTGACGGAGCGGGCCGTGAGCCCCCAGCACCGTGCAGCGCGAGCTGTTGGCCCCTCATCTCCTCCGAAGAGGCGCTCAGAGGCGCGAGAGGCCTCTCTGGCCCTGCGAGGATGAGCCCTCCTGGAGGAACATGTCGATTCTTCTCCGGGCTCAGGATCCCACTCTAACAAGCGTGGGTCTCGGCAACCACCCGGCTGCCTGCTCAGCACCAGCTTCGCCTGTAAACACGCACACACAGCGCACACATGCACACACGTGCACACATGCACATGCACACACACGCGCGCATGCACACACGCACACATGCACACGTCCCTCCTTGATGTCGTCCATGCCAACAAAAGCCACGGAGACACCCGCACCGTTTGCATGTTTCCTGGTTTTTCTCGGTCCAGAGTCCAGTGGTTGGACAGTCTCGTCTGGAACCAAGAGAGGTGGGTGAAGTTGCCTCCCCGTGTCCCGCAGGGAGTTTCCCCGGAGGTGGGGGCAGGCCTCGGGGGGCTGAGCTGAGCCTGGAAAGGTTTTGCTGGTCCGGCGGCCCCGGGGGTGCTGGTGGAGGAGCCCGGGTGGCTCTCAGCCCCTCCGCCTCGATGGGGCTCTGTCAGCACCGGGATCTGTTTCCGGCGAGGGTGCCGTTCGTCCCGTGTCACGTCGCATACCTGGGACGTAGCCATCGGGGCAGCGTTTTCGTCATCGAGGTGGGGAAGAGCGTGCAGACGCGTGGGCTCCGGAGTCAGGGCGCCGGCCTGCAGGCGCCGAGTCACCTCGAGCCAGTGACCGGGCCTCGCTGAGCCGGCTTCCTTCCGTGTGAAATGGCAGCGAACGCAGGTTCGTCGTGTTAGATGCGCGAACACAGGCAAAGCCACCCCCAAACAACGACGAAACACGAGCCGACTGCTGTGATTTTCACTGTTGCGCATCAAGAGACTTTTCGCTCAGAGACGGAAGCGGGGAGAGGCCGAGCGCGTCTTCGTTTTGGCTTTGAAGGGTGAGTCCCCGTACGGCCCGTCTGCTGACCAGCTCCCACCTGAGCCTCCGAGGAGAGCGTGGAGAGGCGTCTGTGGCCCTTTCTCCAGATCCTAACGATCCCTCAGGCCTCCGCCCGCCCCCCGCTCCCTGGTCTGCGAGTGCCTTTCTCCTCCGAGTTCGGCTCCTTTTTTAGATCGAGTTGTGAATCCTTTATCCTCGCACACAGACATGTGACGGGGCCGGGGGGCACGTGCGCCTCCTGAATTCTGGCGAGAATCTGTCTCGCCAGCTCCACGGAGTGGGACCCGCGGCGAGGAGAGTCTATTCGTTTCGTCCCCGTTTCGCATCGCCTGCGGCTCGCTCATCCGACCCTTAGATCATGAGTAAGGCCGAAGGTTCCAGAAGTTGGGGGGACTCTGTACGGACTAGAAGGAGCCCTCAGCCCTTGGGGTGACTTTCGAAGCCGCCTCTGGGGGGGCTCCACCCCCGTGCGCGGCCCTGAGGCTGCTGGGACCCATTTGGTCCCCGTGGCGGGAGGACCTGGGATTTACCCTCGGTCCAGGGCACCCTGAACCGCCGGCCGCCGGGTCCCAGGTGTAGAAGCCCCGGCTCCCTCACTCCCGGCCAGAATTTCCTTATGGGAGTCAAGGCGTCCCCTGTCACCCTCGCTGTCCCCTGTCACCCTCGCTGTCACCTGTCACCCTCTGGTAACTGACCTAACCCCTCCCCCCGCATCGTCTGGCACCTCCCTGCCCCTCTCCCCTCTCCCCTCCCCTCCCAGGCTCCGCTTACCCCCCAGGACGCCGCTGCCTCCCGGGCCCTCGGCTCTGGTCCGTCCCGGGACTCCCACCCTGCGGTGACGCGGACACTGTGAAGGTGGAGGGGAACCTGCCAAGCCTGGGCCAGGTTCTGCCAGAACCACGGGGCCCCGCGTCAGCGGGGTGCGCTTTGGAGACCTCGGCGGCCCCTGCTTTGGACTTCCACCTCTCAGACCCCGGGTGCCGGGGACGCAGACCTGTCCAGGCTGAGACGCCCGGGGACGCAGGCTGGGACCGCAGACCCCGGTTCGCTCGCTCCGGCCTCCTCCCGCGGGACGGCGGTTCTCCTCGGGGGAGGAGGAGGGACATCTGAGAAGCGGCGCGCAGGCTTCCAGCGTCCAGCACCCGGGGACACGCTGGGTTCCACGTGGGCCTCGGCCAAGCCCCGTCCACCTCATCCGTTCTTCGCGGCCCTGTCGGAGGAGGGCCTCACTGTCTTCCCAGCGCCGAGCCAGCGAAGCCGGTCCCCATACCACCCCGGGGTCACAGAAGACGCCTCCCGCCCAGAAGGCTCCCTAGCGAATGGGAAGAAAAGGTCACTGTGCGTGACCTCGGGTGGCAGAGCCATGCAGCCTTGCGCCGCCTGCACACCCAGCCGGGGGCCCTCGAAACAGCGTCGCCCTCACCGTGGCCCCCGTTCCAGGCTCGTCCCTGCCCCCCTCCTCGTTCGCTTTGTCACCTTTGTGGTGCCTCAGTGCTCGCACACCCGCTGGAGCCACGCGAAGCCGGGGTCACGGCGCATCAGCTCGCCCCAGAACGCGGTCCCCGAGCGGGTCGTAAGTCTGACTTTGCACAAGTGGCGTCCTCTCTCCTGTGCTCGCACGGCAACCTCTCGGGTGTGTCTGTTTTTTCTTTAATTTTTTTGGAAACACACGGCAGAGCGGCTGGTGCAGTGGAGACGGGCGGCGCGAGGGGTTCTGTGCTCCACAGACAGGACGGGAAAAGCAGCCGGGCCGAGGCCCTTCTTCACAGCGGCTGCCGTCTGGGAAATTCCCGGCTCAGCCAGGAGGGGAATCTCGGGCCCCGGTGCCGCAGCGTCCCGCCGGGAGGGCTGTGCGTCTCGGCTGCGTCCGTGAGAACCTGCTGGATTTCCGTCACTAGTGACGGGCGTCAGCCCGCCGGCAGCAGGATCTGCAATCCACTCATCAGGTTGCTGTCTAGACTCGCTACGGGCGTCCCCCGTGCTGAGTCATGGGACATGGAAAGGCCGGCGCCGACGGGAAGAGCATCACGGATTCCAGCCGAGGCGCCCCGAGCTGTGCGTTGGCCAGGCCAGCGGTGCTGCCTCCCACGCGCCGGTTTGCCATCCCTCCTGGGACCCACGGCCCAGCCGGGGTTGGCTTCAGCCCGGCGTTTCACGGAGAAAATTGTCAACCCCGTGGAAACGGTAAAAACAGTAAACACGCCTGTCCTTCAGCCGGCCTCCCCGTCATGTCCTCTCCGCCTCTCGCCGCGCAGGCGGACACGTGGAGAGGGAGGGTGGCCCGGGGGCCGTCCGGTTCGGCTCTCGCTGACTGTCGGACGCTCCAGATGGCGCGACGTTTTGCCCCACGCGCTTCAGCACCGACCACCTGGGTACAGAGACGTTTCCCTGTGTAACGCCTGAGAGTTAGCGTTAATTCAACAGTCTCGCCCGATTCGATTTTTGTGCTTAAAACACATCCTTTCTCGGTACCCCGCCACCCGACGGCGCATGCAGCGTCAACGCGCTTTCGCCGACGTTAATGCCCGGCGTCACCTTCCGAAGCAGCTGTCGTCACCCCAGCTCCCGGACGAGGGAGATTCGAGTCAGAGAGGCCGACGGCCCACGCGGGCCGCACGGCTAGCGCGGGGCGTGACGGAAAAGGCTCCCGGCCCCGCACCCGTTCCCTGGCATCGCAGCCCGCCCGCACAGAGTGCTAGCTTTTCTAGAACTGACACCCCAACCCTCCCCAAATTCCTGCCCCTCGAGTCTTCTCGCGCCCTGGGGTAGCGGGGATCCCTCTCTCCGTAGCCGGGCGCCCACCTCGGCCTCCATGTGGTATGGGAGGGAGGTCGGGAGGCGGTGCGACCGACTCCGCATTCACTTCCCGCCAGCATGACGGATGGCGAGTGTTTCCTGACCGCGTTGTGCTCGATCCTCGCCTCCCTCCCCGGGCGCGGAGTCGGGAAGCTTCTCTCCGCACACCCTCAGGCGTCCCTCCCCCCACCCACTCACTGGGAGACCCGGGCCCTGTGCACAGGGGGCAAGGGGGCAGGTGTCCTTGAAGTCCAGCCGGGGCCGCCCCCGGACTCTCGGCACCAGCCCTGCCTCGCAGGGACCTCCCCGATCGGCCCCGTCTGTCCCTGCCCCGCACCCGTCCCAGCCGCCTTGGCTCTTGCTCGGGAGCCAGCACCCCCCACGGTCCGGGACGGCCGTCCGCCCTCCGTTCCGGGCGGTCCCACGGGCAGCGGGAGCTCCCCAGGGCTGCCACGGCCCTCGGGATGAAGCATGAGGTGGGCACTGCACACCTCCCTCTGCACATCCCCGTTCGTACGCGGGGCTGTGCCGGGGGCTGGAACACGCGCCTCACGGCACCGGCCGTGCTAAGGCGACGCGAAGATGCGCGTCCCTGCGGCCACGTTTCGATGAAACTCTCGCCTTGCTACAGAAGCACGGGGATGCCCGCGCGAGTCGATGCCCGCTTTCGGGTTCGGGCGGCGTCTCCCCCACGCGGCGGGCAGCTGGCTCCCCCGGGGGGGGGGGTCCCGAAAGCTGGCCGCCCAGCCCGTCGCGTATTCCTTCACTTACGTCGTGTGAGGGGAGAGCCCGGGACCCCGGGGGGCAGGGGCTGCCCACACCCAACCCCGACGCGGGAAGAGAAGGAAAATAGAAGCGGCCGCGGCCGTGAGCAGGCCTGGAAGACGCTTCGTTGCTGCCCTTAGCTGTGCGCTCGTCCCCTCTGCATTTCAGCCAGTCGAAACGGCAGAAGGTGCGAGAACGGGCTCGTCCTTGTTAGGGTCTCGGCACGTGGCCGCGCCGGGACCGCGGGCGTCTGCGGTGTCCGCCCGGCCTGCACGCAGCGCCGCCCGGAACTCTCTGTATCGGACGCTTCTTAACAGTCTCGCCTCCTGTCTGCCTCCTCCCCCGGAGAGGGAGGCCCGACGGGGCGGGTTCGGTCTGTGAGGTTCGCTGCTGTGCGCCCAGGGTCCCGGCGCTGAATCAACTTCTGTCCGCGTCATTCATTCATTCATTCATTCATTCGTCCAAAAGACTGACAACTGCTCGGGGCAGGATCTGCGGGATCTTGGAACACGTCATTGGCGGACAGAGCGGACCTTCCGGGGGCGGATGTCGTGGAGAGTCCGTTAGAGGCGATCACCGCTCTGGGAAAGGCCGAGTGAGCAGGGCGGGAGGGGCCGGGAAGGCTGGGGGACGGCTTCTGAGTTTGAACCGGGGCCAGGTTCTGCGTCGTCGTGGCTGAGGGGGCAGGTTTGACTGCAGCCTTGTCGGAGGTCGGAGGTCGGGAGTGGGGACTCGGCCCTGGGGGCTGGGGCGGTGGAGAGGGGGTGCCAGGGACTTGAGATAGGGCCGCTGTCCTAAGGAAGGCAGGCGTGGCTGGGACAGAGCAGGACGTTTGGACATTTAAATAAATGATTCTGAGGCGTCCAGGGGCCACCTCGCCCTCAACGACCGCCCCGGGGAGGAAGCCATACGAAGAACGAGCGAACCAGAGACACGCAGAGCCCCTGGATCGAGCCGCGCCTGAAGCCGCCTCTACCCCGCGTCCTTTCAGTGCCGGAGCCAATGTATTTCCTCTTTGAAAGCACCCGTCGCTGAGAAAGTGCTGGAAAACACTCCGAAGCGCAGCGGGAGCTCGGCCCACTGTGGGTCCCACAGACGCCAGCCCTGGCTCCGGGGCGGTGGGAGGGGGCGGGCGGCAAGGCTTGGACTCCGCTGTGCGGGGCGGCCGGGACAGCTGGCAGGTGAGAGGGAAGCTTCAAATTGGCAATTTTCAGCTGTCAGGACGATGCCGCGCGCTCCTCTGACGCTCGGCGGCGGGGCAGGTCCCCCGCTCCCCATCAACACGTCTGCCGGGTGCGGTGCGGCCACACGACCCGGCCCCGCAGCCGAGAATGAGAACTCCGGGTGTCGGCCGCCCCCCTACGCGTCGCATCCAGGGGACCAGACAGACCCTTTCTCTTCCGTTACCGAAGCTGTCGACGCGGCGCTTCCCGAGGATTCTGTCCGATTCAACACACGCGAGGAGCAGCGGCTCTTCACGAAGCTGGGGGCGCAGAGACACGGCGTGGCCGTCGGTCCCCCCGACAGGCGGACAGTCTGGGGGGCGCGGCGCCCTTTAGATCCACGCACCTGCAGTCCGAGCCACGGGCGGGACCCCAGAGACCCCCGGGCAGGGGAGGGCGGGCGTGTGCGAGCCGTGCGCGTGACACTCGCCTTGTGCACTCGGCACGTGGGAGCACCCCCCCCCTGCACCCACACTCTTTAGTGACGCACACGGCCCCAGCTTAGGGGGAGCTGCGTCCTGGCGGAGGATAAAGACGGTCAAGGGACACGAATAGCCGTGAGGAAGATGACTCCGAAACCGCTTCCGTGGCGGGGCCCTGGGGGCGCGGCGCGGGATGGAGGGTCCGAGGAGGCCGAGGGGGGCTGAGCGACGGGGGAAGCCGAGCTGCCAGGCTGCGGGGGAGCGAGCTCCGGGCAGAGGCAGCGGCGAGTGCAAAGGCCCCATCAGGCGCCCGCGGGGCACAGTGCGGGGCCAGCCTCCCGGGCAGGGACGGGGAGAGATCCTCTGCGAGCCGGCGCCTCGACCCCAGGGCGCTGCTGACTGCCCCCACGCACATAGACTGACATCCCCTGGTCCTCCCAGCCAAAGGGGAGGGTCCTCCATTTCCTCGAGACACAGCCTGTGGCCCCTCCATTTCCCTTTTTCTGAAAACAGAAAAAAGCCTGAAAATAGAGCCCAGGACTGAAGGGAAAGGGGCCGTAGCAAAGGAGGGGACAGCGCGACCTAAGACAGAGTGAGCGGGGACGGGAGCAGCTCATCCCAAGAGGCGGACTCGGGGTGGTAGCAGTCGGCAGGTAGCGGGGTCGCTGACCCCAGGTCCCGCCCTGCTCAGGGAGCCACAGCTCCCCCCCACCCCCGCCCCGGTGACATCCAGGCTCCCAGCGAGCCACACGCCTGGTCCTCGCGGACGGGAAGACAGGAAAGACGTCCCTCCCGTGTAGCGGCCTCCGTGATGAGCAGGGAGGAGTCACCGAGAAGGTCAAACGTGCCCTTCACGTCCTCGCTCACGAGCCAGAGACAGGCTGAGCCCCGAGACTCTGGGAGGGGAGGAGGCCCTCCTGGTGCCCAGACCCGCAGAGCTGGTGTCGGGGTCAGGCTCGGCCCACCCCGGGGGGCGGCTCCTGCCCCGGCTCCCTGGGCCCCCGGGCTCCGAGGAGCCAGGCCTCCGCAGCTCACGGGCAGGGCACTGAGGGCCCGTGTAGGGCTGCGGTCAAGAGGGTGCGATCCGGACTCACGATGACACCGGTTCAGGTGCGCCTGGCCGTCACCCCTGGGGAGCCGCCTCCCTGAGGCCGAAACCAGCCAGCTCCTGAGGCCGGCAGCGTGCGGAAGGGGCTCGCTGTCCCCTGTGCCGGCGCCAGGTGCCCCCGCACTGAGAGAGCCGGCTCCCCGCCCCCGCGCCCCACAGCAGACAGGGAGGGATGCAGCCGCTTGGGCGTCTCGGTGGGGGTCAGGCCGGGCACCCAGGCCCGCGGGCATTGTCTCCCGCTTCGTCTGAGTCAGAGCGGGGTCTCCACCCCAGGGAGGGCTGGAGAGGAACCCCCAGCAAAGTCCACCCGGACAGCCACCCTGCTCTGGACAGCGCCTTTAACACGACCCAGCGTTGGTGCCCCTGAGCCGCCCCCGATGTCAGGTCAGCTCCCGTGCCACGCGCAGGGAGGGCGCTTTGACGGGGAGGGGCCCGCTGACCGCCCCGGCAGGCGTGTTTGTCACTGATAAACCCACCAGTCGCACACGCGCGTGCACACACGGCCTCCTGCCGCAGCCGCCCAGGGGAGCGGGGATCACGGACTCCATCGCCCGGGGGCGGGCTGAACCGCTCCCTGCCAGGTGGGGACCGATGGGCGAGCGGGGAGGATGCTGGCGGGGTGGCGCTCGTCCGGCCTGGAAACCGGCCCCGCGGCCACCCCAACGGCCCTGTGACAGATGAGGGAACCGGGGACGAGAGCGTACCTTCCCCCAAGCCTCACGAGTCTCCGAACCCGGAGCGATCTGCAGCCCCGGGCAGCCGGCACGGCGAGGGCGCGCCTCTGCGGCGTCCGTCCGTCCGCCTTTCTCTGTTAAGTCCGCCACCTCCAGTGCACGGCAGGCCCGAAGCTAGTGTCATGCAGGAGGAGGAAGCGGCCGTCTGTCGCCTGCTCCTCGGGGGCGGAGGGGAGGAGGCTCTGCACTGGGTCTGAGCGGGGCCTGGACACAAACGCCGACCACGCTCAGCATCGTTTCTCAGCGTCCTTCGGCTTCGCCACTCTCGTGGGGGAGGCTACTTTTCCCATTTTACGGGTGATACGAGCATTAGTCCCTGGAGAGCTTAAAGGACTTTCCAGACGGCGCCGTGGCCGGCGTTCAAGGCCAGGGTCCGGCCTGAGGCCGCCCGGGGTGCAGCGCCGCGGCCAGAGGCAGGGCCTTGTGCCTTCGCAGGGAAGGTCGAGGGCGCACGTGGGGACGTGGGGGCTGAGTCCCAGGGAAGGACCCGGCCCTTGGGAAGGGGCCAGGGCCGCGGGAGGGACGCGTCACCAGGGTCTGCCCGCCGCCACGTCACACAGCTCTTTTGGGAACCCCTCTCTGTTCCCCGGCCAGGTCCCTACGCCAGGACGACGCTGCTTCTGCCTGTCCCAGACTGCCACCCAGAGTCTGTGTGAGGCACCGACGAAGCGCGCACGGAAAAGGTACCTGAAAGTCACCAAAACCCACTGCCGACTGCAGCAGACCAGCCCCCAGGTCCCAGGGGTCGTCAGCCCGAGGGACGCGTGGAGCCCGCACGGCGGCACCTGTCGTGGGCCTGGCCTCCCAGAGGGACCTGGTGCCCGGGGCCCCTCCTCCGCGCGGCGCCGCCGGCCCCCCACCCGGCCCTACGGCCCGTGTTGGTCCCAGCTGGAAGGGGGAGGTCACGGAGGATCCCGGGAGATGCTCGTCAGCGGAGTCTGGTCACACTCGGAGGGTGAGAGCCCGGCTCGCGGGGCCGATGTGGGGACCGAATGGGCCTCGTCGGGGACACACAGAGTCCGGCTCTCAGGACGCCCGCCGCGGGCAGCCGGGCCGGAGGCTGGCTTGGCAGGGCCCGCGGAGCTTTGCCCTCGGCTCCGGCCGCTCCGGGGCGCCCACTGACCGCCCTTCCCTGCCATGTCCTGGCTGGACCACCGCCCCCTGCCCCCAGCAGCTCCCCTCTCTCCCCTTTGGCCGCCTGGACCATGCTCCTGATGCCTCCGAACTCCGCCGACGCCCTTCCCCGCCCTCCGGGGCAGCCGGGGTGGTGGCGTCGGGGCCGTGGTCTCTGTCGCGGGCCCCTTCCCGCCTGCCTCGGCCTCTCCCTCGGGACACGTTGCTCCCGGCACCACCTCGGGCCAGCAAGCCACGGGGAAACGCACGCAGAGGCCCCAGTGCCCGCTGCCATGCAGACTGTCCCTCAGGTCACCCTGTGTGCCGCGTCCCCGGGAGCGCCCCTCAGCGGAGGCCGTCCCGTCCGCACCTGGCGCCGCTGATGGCGTGCGAAGGCGTCCAGTCTCCGTTTTAAATAAAAGCCGTTTGCCTTGGCCGTCAGGGCCTGCCTTTATTTGAAAATTTAATCTTGTTTCCAGGAGTCGAGATTAGCTTATGAGATTCCGGCGTCCCCCGTGAGTCTCCGGGAGAAAGGAGCCAGTTCCCTCTGCCCTGCGCACGCCGCGCAGTGGCCTCGCCGGTTAGAGAACCGGGGAAGACAGAGGCCGCCGCCTGCGACAGCTTTACCTGGTGACCTTGGGTTCCGGGGGCGCAGGGACAGCCCCCAGGCCGTTAGCCCGGGCCCTGTGTGCCCTGCACGGGCCTCCACCCAACGCGCCCTTCTCCAGGGGTTTCGTGGGGTTCCGGAAACGTCCACCGTGGGAGTGTGACGCGTCCACGGTGGCCGTGCTGGCGTTCGGAGTAGTTTCCTCCTCGCAGGGTCCTCCCGGGGCTGCCGCTCACTGGGTGCCGCGGGGGAGCCCTCAGGAGCTGCTCTCGCGAGTTCCGAGTGTGTCGGGGCCTCGGCAGGCGTGGGGCGCGCCACTGCCCCCTTCGCTGGGGAGGCTGTAGCTGCTCACGGGGGGGAAGTGGCGGGCTCGGGGTCTCGGTGAAGTGAACGGCAAGGCTGAGCCAGAACCGGGAATTCTGAGGCTCCCCCACCCCACACCGTCCGTCTTCCAGGCCCCCCGCTCCCCGCTGACACCGTCTCCAACTCCATCTCCCCTCGCACCCCCTGTTTTCTCTGTCTTGCTCTCTGCGGTGGACTGAACTGTGTCCCCCTAAAGTGCGGACGGTGACACCCTGCCCCGCTCCCACGTGGCTGCATTTGGAGACGGGGCGTTGGTAATGGGGACGTAAAGGGGGGGCCCTAATCGGACCGGCTGTAGGCCCTGGACGGAGAGGCGTTCTCTCTCGTGCCCTCACCCTCCCTCTCTCACCTCCCTCTGCACACGCGTGTGCCATGGAAAGGCCGCGTGAGCGCGCAGTGACATCGTGGCCCCCATAAGCCAGGAGAAGAGACCTCAGAGTGAAACCCACCTGTTGGCCCCGCGGCCGCGGCCTTCCAGCCCCGGGGCCTGTGAGGGCTGAGCGTCCGCTGGTCCCCGTCCCTGCTGTCCGGGCTGCTCCCCCCGACTTTCCCGAGGCACGCCTGCCATCTGCCGGGCAGCCCCAGGATAGCAGGCGAGGGCCAGGCCTCCTCCAGGCAGCCCCCTCCCGCCCCACGCGCTGCGCCCTGAGCCGGGCCTGCCTCGTGCGGTGCCGGGTGGCCGGGGACACCTCAGCTCCTGACGCTCGGACACTCGAGGTAACGGTCCTCCGAGTCAGGGCCACAGCGGACCCAGCTCTTTGTCGACCCCGTTGCCACCTGCTCCCTCATCGCAGGGCACCCAGTCGGTGCCCCCAAACGTTCCTGAGTGACTAAGGGAGGACACGCCCTTTAGGGGACTTAATGGGTTCCCACCTTCCAGGGCTCAGAGCTCGGGGCTTGAAATGCTCTCCCTCCCGGTCCGACCCCCACACCCGGCTCACGCACTCGCGTGTCCTCAGGGGCGCCCAGACTCGCCCCTGCACGGAGCCCGGCGCCCGCCCCGACTAGGCCTCAGACTGGGGCGAGGACACGCCGAGGCCCCCGTGCGGTGACGTGATCAGGGGCCAGAGAGGGGACTGGGTCCCGTCAGCTACCCGGACGCCCGGCCCCGCGCTCTGCCCACTGCTCCGCCCAGCCCCGCTGTGAATCCCTCGTCATACAGTCTCCGCCACCTTACCCTGCGGGGAGGGGGCGTGGGGTCAGGTGGGGTCAGGTGGGCGTGCGTCCAGCTCCACGGCGCAGGAGCCAGACGGCCGGGGGCCCGGACGACGCCACGTCTCTGATCCGCGGCCCCCGGACCTGCCGGTGGCACCAGCGTCCCTGCCTCTCCGGGTCACAGGGGCAGGCGACTTCGTCCTCGTACCTCTGTACAGCGGTCAGGGTTGCTGCCTCCTCGGATGCCTTCCGGGGACGAGCAGGTGACGTGGACGGGGACCGCGGCCGGGGAGGGGCCCCAGCAGCAGGCGGCCCGCGCGCCTGCGTCCCGGCCACACGAGATCACTGGTCTGTTGAGCGCATCTGCACCCCGAGTCGCTGTAAACGAAATGCCCTGGCTTCTGAACCGCGCTGCCGGCTGGACGAAATGCACCCGGGGGCCCCGCGCCCCGGTCTGCAGCCCCAGCGGGGTCCTGTTCACTGACCAGGTGAAACGCGAGACTAAAAGGCAGAGCGAGCCCCAGGTCACGCCGCCACAGCCAGCGCAGTGGAGCCGGGGGCCTCGGCTGGGCCCCTGGCACCCGTCGCCCTGGCCTCCCAGCTCCACGCCCCTCTCGGTGTCTCACGCCCCCCTCAGGGGCCTGCACCCCTGGGAGGCCGGGGCCCGTAGAGCACAGGAGGGACACCAAGACCGCAGGGCCCCGAGCATGCAGATCGCAGCCCATCCGCAGCGCCTCCGTCCCGCGGCCTGGTTGAGACATGCGCTCGGAATGTCCTGGAAAACGAGGGCAGACGTGGCGCTCCGAGAGCCGGAGGCGCCCGCCTCGGACGCCCCGCGGGGACGGGGACCGATGGCTGTTCCCCGGAACGCGGGCCAGCCACAGGGAGGCCGTCCTCGCCCATAAGGGGCTGCATGTGTCTCAGGTGGCCCTCGGGAACTGCAGCGACACCGGAATGACTCCGGGTGTTAAAACGCCAGAAAGGAGGACGGAGTAAAGCAGACGGGGAGCCGTCCGCCCCGGGGATTCCGCCTCACGTGTCCCCAGCCTGAGCCGGGGCGGGCGGCGACGTGCTCAGGCCTCTCGGCCACGGTGGCGGCTGTCGAGCCCGCTCCTCAGACTCCCCTCCTGGAACCCCGCGTGGCTGTCACGGGCTGGGGGTCAGGAAGCCGGATTTCGGTCCTGGCGGGGCTTACTCCCCGCTCTCTGCCTCGGGTCGTCTTCCTTCTGTCACTGGGCCCGAGGGACCTTCTAGCCACAGCGAGCGTCCGGGGAGGCCGAGGCCGCCCATGGCCACCCCTGGGTGGGCCTCGTGCAATCAGCGTCTCCTTTTAAATTTGTTCTGACTGATTTCACCTAAACACCCGGATTTCTGGCTCTGCTTGGAAAGTCCAGGCCTCATCCTTAGCAGCAGGGTGTCTGGGTCACCCCTGCCTCGCGTGGACCCTGGGCCGGTGTCTCGGGCCGTCTGGGCTTTGGTCCTTCCCCCCGTGAAGTGAGCGAGTACCAGGGGCCTCCACGAGCGTCTCCAGCGCTGAGGCTCGGGCGCCCCGTGGTCTCGCCGTGGGGGCCCTTGCTCTGCAGCCACAGAGCCTCTGGACGGCCTGGTCCTGCCGTGTCGCCGGCCGGGGGGACGAGGGAGCCGTTACCGCACGGCGACGGACAGCGGGCGCGCCGCGTGACGCGATGGCGGGCGGGAGGCGGCCAGAGGCCCGATGCGAAGTGCGGCCGCGTGTGCGCCGGGAGCTGTGCCCGGCCCGGCCTCCTTGCAAAGCGAGGTGGCGGCCTTGCCACGCGCGCTGGCCGAGAGTTCGCTGCTCGAACCCCGCAAACGCATCGTGAAATGCCTGCGGCTATAAACACTGTGAATGGCAGCCCGGGTGCCAACCCGGGAATTTGGGTGTTTTTTGTAGGTTCCAGGGGGCATCGACGGTTCCCGAGAAAGGGAGAGACGCAGGCGACTCTGTCTTAAGGGCTTTATGGAAGCGACGTGGGGAGGCCAGCGAGGAGGCCGTGGCATGTCCGGGTCAGGGACAGTGGCCACTGGGGAAGCCCCAAGGGCCAGCCTGAGCGTGACCTCACAATCACGCTGCAGACCCTCCCACTCACCCTTCAGGACCAGGACCCCCGGCCGGGTCACCCAGACAGCAGCCGGAGACGGAAGGATGGACCGCGTGAGGGCTGACCACCTCTCGGCCGGAGGCTCCAGCCCGGCTCCGTGATGACGGCCGAGAGGACTCGGGCCAGGCTCCATCATGGCAGAGAAGTCCGAGGACCCGAAGGGCGCGATGCCCACGGAGCGCAAGTCCATGTGGAAGACGGCCGAGGAGAGGCGCATGTCCGACCTCACGCGGGTGTTCGAGTGGCTGGAGCGCAGGCAGGGCAAGAAGAAGCAGGCGCAGCCGGTGCGCGGCCCGGGGGGCGGGGGGGCCCTCGTGGGGGAGCGGCTGGCCTTGACTCCGGGGGGAAAGGCAGGAGGGTTTCCAGGCACCGGGGTGAGCGAGTGGACGAGGACAGGCTGTGGGGGAGGCCGCCGTGTGACCAGGCCGCGGTGTCTAAGTGTCACTTGGGAAGCTGGGCTCCCGCCCTCCCACAGAGCTGGGGGGGCACCGTCTTTCTGGGTGAATGTGTTCAAAGGCGAACGCCCCGCGTCCTTGGGAAGAGCCCTCCCGGGCTGTAAAACGGGGGAGAATCTGCAAGTCCCCGAGGGCCCTAAGGGAAATGCTGTAAGTGGCTCCGTGGGCCTGGGGCCTGGGGCCAGGGAGAGGCCTTCGGGTTGGATCAAGGCGAAGGGCGTTGGGCCGCCGGGTCAGTGTTTGAGAAGGCCTGAGGGCGGCGGCTTTTGGGGTCTCGGTGTCGGGGTGGAGTCCTTCCCGCTGGGCCTGGACACTCCTGTCCTCG
Organism: Cynopterus sphinx; assembly: GCA_030015415.1. Classification (NCBI taxonomy): domain Eukaryota; kingdom Metazoa; phylum Chordata; class Mammalia; order Chiroptera; family Pteropodidae; genus Cynopterus; species Cynopterus sphinx. Next base: position 2,144,130 of record CM057386.1, read on the forward strand.
CGCTGGCCCCAGGGTCAGGGGCATCCGCTGTCCCCCCCCCCCCACCGCTCCCCCTACTGGGACTTCCCCCAACACGCCCCTTCCCTTCCGCCCTGCGTGGGAACCAGCTCTACCCACTCGGGCGGCCAGAACGGAGCCCGGGCGGTGCCCTCGCTCCCCGGCCGAGGATGACGACGCTGGGGGAAGAGGCGTCATCTGCACGAGCCACAGTTCCTTAAGGGCCGAGCCAGGACCCAGGCTCTGAGCGACGCCGTCCCCGACGCGCCATGACCACCTGCCCTCCCTGCGCCCCATCCTCCAGGCCGGCCTCACCCCGTGTCTGTGCTTCCTCGTCGCATCCAGGCGGACAGCCCCGGGGCTGCCAGGTCCACACTGAGGCGCTAGTGGCCAGCACCTGGGTGGCCCTCAGCAGGCCCTCGGACCGCTCCCTTCTGTACACCCGACCGGCTTTCCAAACGCTCCCGCCCCCACGGTGCCACCGACGGGAAAGGAAGGCTTGGCACCCCCAGGGATCTTTTTGGGTCTCTAGGTCGCGTGGCCTGGCCCAGCATCCTGTCTAAGACATCGGGGCTGAGCAGCCTCAGGCCCGGGCCTGCTCCCTCTATGGCCCAGGTCCCTCATCTGAAGATGGGGACGGCACTGGGACCTGCCTCCTAGGGCCGCTGTGTGGAGCGAAAGGATCCCTGCGTGGGGGTGCCGAGCCTTCCTTTCCCGTCAGTGGGAGGCATCCCGTGATGCTGTGGCGCCCGCCCCGCCCCCTGGGGACCGGCCTGGATGCCCCTGGGGGCCCCTCCTCGGTGGCCCCTGCTGCTCCCAACGGGCCGTCGCCCCGGCCTGCCGGGGGGCGGGGAAGGCCAGGCACACGCACGGGGCGCACGTGCTCGGCCCTCGATGGCCGTGGGGACCCCCGGGGAATGAGGGACCCAGGTGAACCGCGGTGACAGCTCTGGGAAGGCAGGATGGGGAGGGGTGAACTAAGGGCGGGAAGGGCTCTGGGGACGAAGGGAGAGTCCTCCTGGGCTCGACGTCAAGGTGGCCTCTCTGTGGCTCCAGAGCAGAGGCCGTGGCAGGGGAGCGGCAGCTCAAAGGGCCTTTGGGGGCTGGAAGGAGTTTTTATCAGGAGGGGACGGGGCTCTTCCCTGGAGGGCGAGAGCGAGCCAGGTGGGCCCTGAAAGGAAGAGAGACCCTGGGGCGGTGTGACTGGACACGGGGCGTGTCAGGAGGAGAGGGACAGTGGCTGCGGGGGGTGGGGGGACAGATCCCACTCGCCAGGGAGCTCCCCCTGCGGGGACAGAGTGGTCAGTGCCTGGGGGTCACAGTGCCCCCCTCCCGCCTGTGCAGAAGAACAAAGACAAGACGGCGATGCCCCCTAAAAGAAGTAGGAAGGAAGAAAAGAAAGCCAAAGCCACCCAGAAACAGAAGAGAGATCGCTACCAGCCGTCCCTCCCTGAGCAGGTGAGAGCCCCTCACGGCCACCCGGTCCCCACCGGTCCCCGCTCCCGCACAGTGTCTCGCCGCTGCTCACAGAGCTGTCTCAGGGCCCTAAATCCACTCCCGCCGCACACCGCACACCGACACCAAACTGGGACGCGGCCCCTGCAGCCCAGCCCCACAAACGGTCCCTCCCGGGGGACAGGGAGGACACGCACACCTGCGGTCAAGGGTCCGTTCTGCCTCCTCCCCTGACCATGTAGGAGACACCAGACCCCAGTGCCCCAGGCCGTGGTGTCCCCGGCCCCGCACCCCTCCCTGAGATGGAGCCAGACAAGCGAGGAGCTGTGGAGCAGCACCCTGTCCCCAACCTGTCCCCACTCCTGTCCCCGTGCCTGTCCCCACGCCTGTCCCCACGCCTCCCCCCACACCTGTCCCCGTGCCTGCCCCCACGCCTCCCCGCACACCTGCCCCGGGCAGGACGCTCGCCAGCACCTGCCCCCCAGGTGTGACCTCTGTCCTGCTCCCCTGCAAGGCCCAGAGGCTCAGCTCCAGGAGGGACGGGGACGCCGTCATGTACCGCAGGCTCTACGGAGTGGAGCCCAAGGGGAAGCGCCTGAGCATGGTCCCTGGCAGCTACGCCAAGGACGGCACCAAGAAGCCTGGTAAGGGCACCCGGCCCCGCCGCGGGGCTGTCCTCCCCCGGAGGGACCGAGCGTCACAGCGGCCCGCCCGTCGTGGCCGTGGCCCGCCTGCCCGCTAGCTTGTGTCGTGTCCTAAGGGACGTCGGCGCCGTCTTCACTTGCGTCCCCTGCGAGGGGTCTCTCTGCTCTGGCCTCTTGGAAGATTTTCTTTTGGGGCAATTCGAGGCGAATGCGCGTCCATGCCGTGTGCATTGTGCTTCTCGCGCTTGTGTTTGGGGTCGGTTGGCACTCTTGGTCTACAGTTTTCAGCAAATTGGAAAAATTGGGGCCACCGTTTCTTTCAATATTGTTTTCAGTCCTCCCCTCCCTCCCTCCCTCCCTTCCTCCCTCCCTCCCTCCCTCCCTCCCTCCCTCTCTCTCTCTCTCCCTCCCTCTCAGGCAGCACAGCCCACGCGAAGACCCAGAACTTGCTGTGTTTCCCCCAGACTTTCCTTTTCCGCTGATTTATTTTATATTTCCCGTTGCTGCACCTTCAAGTTCACTAGTCTTTTCTCCGCGATTTGGGTCCCATCGAAGGTGTTTTCATTCGGACGTGGTACTTTGCATCCAGATCTCCACTTCGGGTCCCTTTTCGATCCCGTGTCTCTCCTCCCACGCCCCGGCCTTGCCAAGCACGTGGGGCATCTTCGCGGAGCCAGGTCGGCGACATCTCCGCACGCCCCGGGTAGGGCTCGGCCGAGCAGGGTCCTCTCGGCCCCCCGCAGCGGTCCCTGCAGCTTCCTCCTGCTGCTCTGGGGGTCCTAGCGGCCTGGGCCCTTCTGCTCCGTCTGCCCGACGCGGGGAACTGGCGTCCGTCCGCTCCCACCCTCCGCGCTGCGGCAGTCGGCCGGGGCCGCACGGGACTCACTTCCTCCTCTCTGTAGGGTCGTTGCCTGTGTCACCTGTTGTCCAGGGTCTGAAACCGCTGTTTCGCGCAGCAGGCCCTGGTCTGCGTGGTTGCTGGTTCGTTCGTTTCTTTCGTTTAAGGCGCAGAGGTAACTTTGGCCCCTGTCACCCCCTCTTGGCTGAAAGCAGAAGTCCCCGGGGGCCTTTCCCAACCTGACCCTGACTGAGCGCGGTGGCGAGCGGCTGAACCTTCGACGAAGGAAGCCCGCTACCGAGGAGGATTGGGATTTTTAAAAGGTCGCTCCGGCTGCGGGTCAGTAACAGGTGCCAGGAAAGCTTCCGGACACATTTCCAGGGCAAGTCGTGTCAAAGAGAAGGGGACTGGCTCGCTTCGCCTCCCTCTGCCCCGCTGCCGGGGGCCCCTGCGGAAGCCGGGGCAGGGCGCGTCGCAGGCAGAGGGCTGGGGGTGGATAGTGCGACGCCCTCTGCCTCCGCGAGTCCGGAATCGGACCCTGGCGTCCCACCCCCGGCCCACTAGAAATCCGCAAAACTTAAATTCTGGTCGAAAATCCATAAAATTAGGTTTTGTTGTTGTAGTAACAGAAATTTTCTTAAACAACAGTCTTCTCTCTGCTCATCGGACCCGTTGGAAATGAAAATGGGAAAAAGACATTCCACCTTCGCGCGTAAAAGTTTGTAAAACACTTGGGAGTAAGTTTCACAGAAAGAAAACAGTTCAGGCCTCCGAACCGATCAGGCCCCAACAGCGTCCCCACGCCCTGCCGCTCCGCGCTCCTGTGCCTGCCCCCCCTCGCGCCTGCAATGTTTTTCTCCTTCTTCCTTCTACGAAACTATTCATCCTCGAAACTGGTCTCTGATATCCCCCCTCACCCCCTCTAGGTGGAAGTTCCCTTTTAGGGGACCTCCGTCTGGGGAGGGAGAGAAAAAAGGCTCAAGAGAAGGGGGTAAAGGAAAGGGGGGGAGCTGGGGAGTCAGGGAGAAGGAGGGAGGGAAAGGACAGGACTGAATGCCGAGGAGGACCTTGAGGCCCTGCAGAGACCTGGCCCCTCAGAACAGGGATCCTTTGAGGCCTCGCCCCCCTCCTGCCCTCCCTAACCTCCAGCCTCTGACCTCTGACCTCCGTCAGCACCTCTCTCCCTGCCCAATTGCAGACATAGAGATCAAGGACGGCGCCGGCCTGGACGCCACGCAGCGGTCATCGGTCTACCACCGGCAAAGCGTCGCGGACCCCATACTGCAGGACACGCTCTTCCCCGCACGCAAGTCCACCCTCCTGCGAGAGTGGGTGGGCAAGATGCCCGACGCGTCCTACGACCGCAGGCTGAAGAACCTCGTGGAGAAGGGCACCGAGGCCAAGATGGAGATGGTGAGGATGCTGAAGCCGGAGGAGGTGCTGAGCTGCCGGTGAGAGGCCCAGCGCGTGGCGCCGGGGTGTCCTGGAGGGACGGGCTCTGCCCTCCGCTGTGTCCGGTCCAGACCGGAGACCGGGGCGGGGGTGGCTCTGTCTGCGAGTCGCCTGGGGCCGCTCCAGGGCAGGAGCCGCACCTGCCAGTGGACCGTGTCCCTACGCGCACGACTTTTAGGTGCTGCCGTCCTGAAGCCGCGCCCTGGACGCTTCCACCGCCTCCCCGTGTGTCCACGTGTCCCGCAGCAGAGACCCTGGCGGTCACTCAGTCAGGAAGGGGGGAGCCGCTCGCGGCCCGTTTTAACAGGCAGTGGCCCCAGAGCCTGTCCACTGTGCGCTTGGGTTTTAGACTTCTGAAGGCACCGTGGAGGGAGTGTGGAGCCACCGGTGTCCACTGGTTTGACAACGGGGACCCCCTTCTCACTCGCTCCTTATTTATCAGCCACACCCGAAGTTCAAGTGCCTGTCCCCAGCCCGCTGGGACCCTTTACTGGAAAGGCGTGAGGACAAGGTTCGGGGACCCTAGCAGAGGAGGCGGCGGGACCGCAGGGTGCCGCTGTCCTCCTCGTCCTCGCGGAGCTGGCCGCGGTGGGCCCCGCTGCTGGCTCAGGGTGCCAAGCGTCCAGCGCCCCGCCGCGAAGCCCCGCTCTGCCCGCTGGCCGGCTCGTAGGCAGCCTCCGGGCTAGAGGGGGCCTGCTGTTCCTGCCACTCCCGGGGCTGGGTGACCGTGGCCGTGGCTTTCAGACTGACAGCGAGGTTCTGACCCGCTCTGGCCCACGGGCAGCCTGCCCGGCCTCCGGGCTGGGGGAGAAGAGATTCGGACAGGGCCGCCGCCCTCCAAGGAAGGGGCGGGAGGCTGGAGAGATGGCATCCCAGGAGCCGTCAGGAAAACTTCTAAGAAAGGGACCAAGTTGTCGGGCGTGGGATGCCCGTGGGCGCCCACTCGTGCACACGAGCGAGACCCGCCAGGGCCGTGCTAGCTGGGCGGGAGGGGGAGAGCCGCGGCCGGAGCTGTCGGGGAAAGGTAGTCCAGGTGTGGGGACTGGCGAGCGGGGTCCGAGTCGGCTGTAAGCTGGGCCGACCTCGAAAGAGAGGCGAGGCCATTCCCAGCGGGGGGAGGCCCGGGATCCGTCCACCTGCAGCTCCTCCCCAGCATCTGCGGCAACGCGGCCGCCGGCGGCCCGCGCAGGGGCCCCATGTCCTTGCACTAGAGCGGGCAGCAAGGTCAAGGTCGATGGAGGTGGAATAAAAGCTTCCGGGATCCGACGGTGGGGGAGGCCTCTGGATCTCAGGCAGATGGGGGATCCGCTCCGCTCTTCGGCATACGTCAGAAGGGAGGGGCTTCAGGCTCACATTTCACATCGGCGTCCCAATGTTTAGTGTCACTCGTAGGCGACGCTGAGCTCCGCCTGCGTGCCCACTGTCCCGGGTTCCGCCCCGACCCGGGCACCGTCGTTCAGGTGGTCACGCGTGGCAGCGATGGGAGAGTCACCGCCGATTCGCAGCCCGGTCCCCTCTGCCCCGCGGCACAATGTCACGGCCGTAGCGCGCCTCCTCCTCCTCCCTCATGCCGGCGGAACGGCCCTGGAGACGAAGGTTCCCCGCTCACTTAACCCGCCGTGCGGATGGAAGTCCCGTTTTCCGTTGTCATAACCCCAGGGGGCCCCCGGGAAGCTGTCCTTTCCCGTGACTTCTGTCTGGAGGTGGGTAGAGGGCCCGCGCGGGTCACTGCGTCAGAGATAGTGAAGCCTTTCGGGGGCAAGGGCCAGGCGGGGCGGTGCTCAGCGCACGTGTTGCCCAAAGTTCAGCCAGCGGACTCCCCCCCGCTCTGTGGGGGTCCCGCTCCTCTACGAGACCCCGTCCGCTCCGTCCCGGAGGCCCCGCGGTGCTTACCTTCGGCAAGTTCAACGCCGCGGTGGCTGCGCGCTGGGCTCACCCTCGGCCTGTCCCCGCAGGTACCTGAGGCTGTCCGAGAACAACGTTCGGACCCTGATCAAGCTGTGCAAGGACGCAGGACAGAACGTGGACATCCACCCGCACATGGTCGAGGGGGAGATCGACTCCAAGAAGGTGTTCGCCCGGAACCCCACCGTGGCCCTCTGAGAGGCCCCGCGCCCGGTCCCCGCGGGCCCCGTCTGCAGGCAGACCCTCGGCCGGCAGAGGCCACCCTCCCGCACCCCGGCCGGCCCCCGGAACACCCTTGGACGGCAGGGGGCAGGAAACACGTCTCGGCTGCACGGAGCACGGGGCCGGTGTGCGTTTGTGCCCCCGCAGTCAGACTCAGGAGACACTCGGCCGTCTCCCCGCCAGGCGATCACCCCCGAGGACGGGCTTCTTGGGAGGGGAGTCTTGGCAGGGGTGTGTGGGGGCCCAGCGACCCCGGGGGCACCTCGGGAGAGGCCGAGGTCCGAGGGGCTGGTTGGCGCCCACGCCACAGGCCTCGCAGGCCGTGTGGCCTGGCTCTGGGGGAGGCCGGGCCTCTTGTGTGTCGAGTGGGGAGCCAGCGGGGAAAGGGGGGATAGCAGGGGGGACCCCGGTCAGCACACGGAAACTGGGTGACTCGCTCGAGAAGCCACAGAGGACAGGGAGGGGCTCAGGGCGCACGAACGAGAAGCAGCAAGGCGGGCGAGCGCCTTCCCCACTCGTTCGCTCATCCCCTGCTGCCTTCAGGGCCGCCTTCCCCCTGGGGTCCACCGGGACCCCGGGGTCCTCTCCTGCAGGGCCGGGTGCACCGCTTTCCCTCCGGGATCACTAGGAGGCCCGGGTGCAGGGAGGCGTTCAGGCAGAGGGGAGCCCAGCCTCCTGGTGTCCCAGAGGAGCCTGGGGAGGCGGCAGCACCCCCTCTCGTCCAGAGCTCTGGTCACCCGGCGGGGTGTCAGGCTGCTGGGCACCGCGGTGTTTGTCATCCGACTACGAGCGGCACCGTGCACCCCACCCGGCTCCTCCAGACCCGCCCAGGCCCACACTCTCCCTGGCCTTTCGCAGGTTGGGACCCACAGGCTGGGGGGAGCGGCCAGACCTGGCGATCGTCGGGGCCGTTTGCTTCCGAGCACATCCCTGTCCTCACTCACCGCGCGTCTCCCGAGCCTGGTCCTACCCGCACAGGGCACAGGGTCCTGCCGGCGGCCGTCACCCCTCATCGGCACAGAGTAATGAGCCCCGCGAAGTGCCTCGCAGGCCTGGGTGGGCGGGCGGGGGCAGGCAGAACAGCGTCCTGGAGGTCGATGCTTCCAGTGTAAACCTCTAAGGACGACCAGTCCCCATGCTTCTGCGTGGGAGGGACGGGCAGGCCGAGGGACCCGCGTGGCGGCAGGTCAGAGGCCGGGGACGCGCGTCCTGCTCGGGCGCCCGCGGGAGGTTCGGGGGGCCTGGCGTGGAGGACGGGCGGCGAGACGGTGAGTTTACGGAGGGCTGGTTAGCCGCGCCGGGGAGGCGGCCATTCGTTCGTTCGTTCACTCACTCGGGCGCACGTACCGGGCACCCATGTGCCCGGGGCCGTCAGGCCTCCTGGGGATTCGGCAGAACGAACGGAGACGCCGAGCAGACGGCGGGGAGCGTGGCGTGAGCTCGGGTGGCCCGCGGAGGCCTCTCCGGAAAGTCGACTCACTCTGTGGATGAGGGGGCGGCGGCCGCGTGCCCCCAGGAGGGACAGCTCCAGCAGGGGGACAGCGAAAGCCAAGGCGTGTTCGTGGGACCGAGAGGCCGGTCACTATGGCCAAAGCGGGGGGAGGATAGGGGGTCGGGCTTCGGTCGGGCCCTGTGGGCCGTGGGCCGGACATGGGGGTTCATTCGAGTCGCAGCCGTCGGAGGGGGTACGTGGGGAGGGTCCCTGTGGCTTCCCAGAGGGAACCCGGTGACGAAGGGACAGCCTCGTGGCCAGTCGAGGAGGCGGGTCCACGCGCTGTGGCTGCCGAAGAGAAGACCCCGAACGCAGTCAGAGATGGACCCCCGAGTCCGCAGTCGGCCGAGCTGCTCCGGCTGGGCTTGGGCCAGCACCGGGTTAGCCAACGGCTGGCCCAGCGGGGCCGGGCCTGGCATGGCTGCGCTCTGCCCCCTGCGCCCCGTCCTCTGCTCGGCTGGCCCGGCTGCCGCTCGCAGTGGTGGCAGCGTCCCAAGGCACGTGCAGAGCCGAGGCCCGGAGCCGGCACGCTGTCCCCCCGTGGCAGTCCACGACGGCCGGAGCAGGCCCCAGCGTCAGTTAAATATCCCCGTGGAGGAAATACTGACCGTCCGCCTCCCCGCACATGCACAGGCCAGGTCCAGGCCGATGCGGATCGTAAGAGCTTCAGAGGAAAGGGACGGCCGCCAGAACCTCGGGACAGGCCGAGGAATTCTAAACGGAACACGAATAATAATAATAATGATGATGATGATAATAACAATAATAAGGAAAACGTTAATAAACTACGTTATAGCAAAAGTAAGACCTCCTGCTCGTCAGAGGACGTCGCAGAGTGAAGAAGCCAGCGACCCGCGTGGGAGGAGACGCGTCGGGCTCCTACCCAGGTGACATGTTTGAAATCCTACAGGTCAGGGTTGTAAAAGGCGGGAAGGACAGGAAAACGGGCAAAGCTCCCGTGGAGGCCCACGCTGCGTCGTGCAGGAGGCGCGGGGTGGAGAGCGGGCGCAGCAGCCGGCCCCGGGGCCGCGGGAGGGTGGCGCCCCCGGGGGAGGCAGCGTCGGTCGTGGCGGGCAGGGCCGCGGCGGGCCGCCTGGGGTGCGGGCCACAAGGGGCCTCACCTGTGGGACTGTGCATGCACGTGGGGTTTTTTAAGTTTCCTAAATGTCTGTGCAGCAGCTTCTGGCTTCGTGTGCTCGAAGCAACAGGAACCTCGGGAGCCCGGCGGTTCCGGCTCCCGCCACCTGCGGACGGGAGCTGGGCCGGGCCGGGCTCCCGCTGCCGGACGGGGGACGTGAACTCAGGGCGCGCGGCGCGGTGGCTGAGGCTTGCACGTTGCCAGGGGAACGGATCCGGAAAACTCATCGCAGGGAAAAGCCGCACGTTGTGCCCCCGGAGCTCGCGGCCTGGACTGCGCCAGCCACGGCTCCGCAGACAGGTTCCGGGCGGTTCCGTCCTCCCTCCGGCGGCAGTTCCCGCGCGGCGCCACCAGGTGGGGCTCGGTCCCAGCGCTAGGCCCGCACCCAGGAGCCCGGAGGCGCTGGTGGAGCCCTGGCCTGGCCCGTGGGGGCCGCTGGGCGCCAGCCCGAGCCCCGGGGCGGGGGGAAGGGGACAAGCGATCGCCGAGAGCCTCTGGGCGCATGACTGCTCCGAAGCTGCACGGGGGCAAGGAGGGCCATCCACCACGGCGAGGCGTCCGACCCCCAATCAGACGGGAGAACACGAGCAGGCGGGGACGCCAGCCTGGCCCAGACATGGAAGCGCGGGCATCCTGAAGCCTCGCTGGTGGGGAGGAGTGGCCATTGCGCCTTTCCCGAGAAGGTGCGGACGTCACGGCGACAGCAGTTCCATCGCGGGGAGGTGGACGAGCCGGAGGAGTTCTGTCGTGGGGGGGAGGTCTGGGGACGCGCCAGGGTCCACGGGTGGCTGGGTGCCGGGGCAGACCCCGCCTGGGAAGGGGGACGGCAAAGCGCGGCGGGTGAAGAAGACGGAACACACACCGGACGCGCTGTCACCCACTAACCTTCACCCGAACTAAACATGCGCACCGAGAACGGCGCGTCGCTTGCAGGGACTGGGCAGGTGCGCTGGGACGGCGGCCCGGGGTTAGGGAGGCAGGAAGGAGGAGGGCAGAGGGCGGGAAGACGAAACTGCGGGCACGAATCCCGAGTGTTAGGGGGACTGTGCAGAGGAGGACGTTTTCCGTGGCGTCCCTCGCCCTGGGTGGCACCCGCTAAAGGACGTTCCGCGTGCGCCTCTGTCCGAGGACATGAACCGACTGCGCAGTGAGCGACAGGCACCGTCCTCCGCTCCCTAGTCGCGCAGAGAACAGACCAGAAGCAGCAGAAGTCCCCGCCACCCTGGCGCCGGCGTTCTGGGGCCCTGCGCCTCGGCCCGCAAACGTGGGATCCAGGACACGCACGTTCCCCCCAGTCAAACGCGGAGAATCCGGCTTCGCGCCCCCGCCACGCTGGCCCGGTGCCAAAGGCCGTTTCTGCCACGGTGGGGCCCCCGCTCGCGCATCTCCAAAGTCCCGGACCTGGCCCCGGGGGTGGAGGGGTCCCGGCGTCTGGTGTCGGCCACCCTGGTCACTGCCCTTAACTGCAGGGCACAGTCCGCCAAGGCCCAGGGGTCCCCTGGGCTGGGCGGCCCCCGGGGTCGGCGCCAAGCGGGCCTGGGGGTTCCTGCTGGGAGGCCCCACGGCTGGGACAACGCTGCTGCTGAGCGGGGCCGCCGCCGACCCTCTCTCTCTCGGGAAGGGGGTGTCCCCTCCAGGACACTGCCCCCAGCAGTCACCTCTGCCCCTCAGAAGCCGTGCCGCACGCCTCCCCCCACGGCCACCGCTTCCCGCCCTCCCAGGCTGCGGGGCCAAGCAGAGAGAGCCCTGTCGGCTGACTCCTGCTCCTGGCCTGGTGGCGGGCACGTCCTGGAGCCCCTCTCCGCTGTGGAAAGTGGGGGGTCAGGGGAGGGAGAAGTTCAGAGAAGCCAGTGCGCGTGAACTCTCAGGCTTTCCCGTCCTCCGAACACGCGAACGAAACAGGTCGAACCCGCAGCGACAGGCCCTGACGCCCTTCCCGCCTGTAGGTTTTCGTTTCCCTCATTCACAGGGGTCCGGGGTGCGTGTCCCAGGCCCCGGGGGCCTCGCGGTTGGCGGGGAAAGTGACGATGACGCGGTGCCAAGTCCTCGGTGCCAACAGCAGCCGACGGGCCGAAAAGGAAAATGTGCGTGTGTGTGTGTGTACATGTGTGTGCGTGCATCCGCGCGTGTGTACATACGTGTGTGCACGTGTGTGTCCGCGTGTGCCCGCACGTGTGTACCGAATGCGCGTGTGTGGTAGCGAGTAGCTCCTGGAAGCAGCTAAGCCGTGTCCGCTCTCGTCCAGCAGAGACAACGTCCGAGGAGACTGTGCCCCCCAGGGTCAGGGCCCCACCCGTGGGCGCGGGAAAGACGGCACCCATGACGGACAGCTCCACCGAGGCCGCACCCGGAGAGCAGGGAGCAGGCCGTTCCCCGGAGGGAACCGGGGCGCTGATTCGTTACCCGTCATCGCCGGGTAAGAATTTCCCCCAGAACGATGCCGGGCACTGTCCGCCTCGCGGGGTCAGCGTCGTGGGTGGGTCGGGAAGGAGCGGCCCGGCTGGTGGTGGGGAGGGCGGTCCCTGGGCCCTGGGCCATGCCCCGCCTCTTCCCGGGACTGGGGACAGCAGTCAGGGCCCTGCCACCCCACTTGGCTGTCCCCAAGCCCCTCCCCCCAGACAAACCCTGAATCCCACCGGGCCCCACGGCAGCTGGAGCCCCTGCCTCAGGCACCGCCTCCCCCGGGACGGGCCGGGCAGGCTTCGCTGGTCAGAGCTGGGCCGTCTGCAGGGAAACGGGCTCCAGGGGCCTCGGATCCCCAGGGGGGACCACCTGGCCTCAGCTGGAGGAACAACAAAGGGCCCGCATGGCGCCCCTGTGCCCCTCCCTGCGGTGCAAGGAGGAGGAGGAGGCGGAGGAGGAGGAGGAGGAGGAGGAGGAGGAGGGAAGGACGGGGCAGTGAGGCCACCGCCGTGCCCTTCACCACCAGGGGCGAGCCAAGTCCACGCCAGACGCCCAGTGCCTGGGACCTCAGGGACCACGAGGCGGGGGAGGGGCTTCGGCTCTCCCCCCGCCCCCGCCCCCGCCCCGGCATGCGTCTCAGGCGTCCACACCCCACACCAGCCCACGGGCTCCAAAGCAAACCAGCTCTCAGGGCCCCAGCAAACCTCCCCGAGGCCACCAGGCTCGGAGGGCCGGCTTGTCCCAGATCTGCCCAAACCCCCGGGGTCGGAGGGTGGGCCCTGCCCCCACACAGCCCCAGGGCCGGGGCGGCGGGGCGAGGGGTCAGCCCAGCACACCCAGGAGGAAGTCGGGAGCCAGGCCCCAGCCCGCGGCCTTGACCAGGAGGCTCGGCTCCTCTCTCCGTCCCCGTTCACCGGCTCAGGCGTGCGGTCGGCTCCCAGCTCACAGCTGCCGGGCCCTTCGTCAGCGGAAACATGGAAGGAGAGAAACGGAACCAGGGAGGAGGCATCGGTGGCGATGAGGGCGAGGTCGGGGCGGCCTGGGAGGAGGTGGACCCGGGGACCTCGTGGGAAGAAGGCGCTTGGCGTCGAGAGGGCGGGAGCCTCCGTGGGAGGGTCGCCCACTCCCGCGACAGCCGCTTCTCCTCCGTGGTCAGCGCGGGCGCAGTGCCCCCCTGAAGGCGCTCCCCGCGCTCGCAGCGCTGGCCTCGCCCGGACCCCGGTGGGAACTCCCCCTGCACCCGGGACCCCATCAGGTGGACGGACCAGCAAGGCGATTCAGGGCTCCCCGCTGCCACGGCGGCCGGGCAGCCTGCTCAGACCCCACCAGGGGTGAAACGGTGTCCATGAGGCGTTAGGTCCCCCCGACACGCCGAGAGCGGCCTGCGCCTACCCCCGCTGCACGGGTCACCCTTCTGCGGCTCCTCGGTCCTCGTCTGTAACCTCCAGACAATGAGGACAAGCACCCGCCACATTGGCCACCGGATCCCGTGCTCGGCCCACGGCGGGCCCCTCGACCATCGTTGACGGATGGAGTCGGGAGGACAACATCGCGACGCTGAGCGCTTTGGCCCCGAAGAGCACTGGCCCCCCAGGCTTTGGGGTGGCTGGCAGGGCAGAGGGGGGTGGCAGCGCGGCAGCCGTCCCTGCCCCCCAGACTCGGGGAGGTTCCCGGAGGAGACGGGCAGTCGTGTCCCCTGCGCCCTCCAGCCCTCGGCCGTTTCTCGCGGCGCAGACGAGGTCAGCGCTCCTCGTGCCCACTCCCCGGGCCCTGCGCCGTGCCCTGGCACCTCCGAGGCAGGATCCTTGGCCCTGAGGAAGCTGACGACCCTTCGGGAGAGTAGACCAGGCTGACCATCGAGGAGACGGGTCCAGTGCACTTAGAATCCGCGCGTGAGACCCACGGAGGCAGCTCCAGGAGGATGGCGGGTCTGGAAGGTTCCTGGGAGGCAGGTTTGCCGGGACGAGCCGACCTCGGGCGGCGGAGAAGACACCATCGGAGAAGAGGGTTTCCTCTGGCGGCTGGAGGAGTAGAGTGGGGGAGGAAGGGGACGCGTGTGGCGGGCGTGGAGGCCTCAGGTGGGGGCGCGGAGGGGCCCGGGAAGGACAAGCAAAGTGGGACCGACTCTCGGTGGACCCGGTGGCTGGCCCGCGAGCGTGGGGTTGAGCCTGTGGACCACGCGGAGCCTCCGGGACCCTCGCGGGTGACCATCCTGGTGTTCTGGGGCCTCGGGGGTCATGGGCAGAAGACACGTCCGTGCCCCGCGGAGGCCGGGTTTCGCAGACGAGGAGAAAGGCCCCGGGAGCCGGCGATGGACGGACGAGCCCTCTAGGCCGTGGTTTGCAGAACGCGCCTCTTCAAAGGAGCCGGCCGGTCGTCTTATTAGCTCTCCAAACAGCACGCCTTCCCCTAGATCAAGACTCCGGTGGAAACACAATGGCCACAAAGTGGTTTTTGTGTCTTGGTTTTCTGGGTCCCCCACGCCCCCCCTCCCCCCGGTCGCCAGTCTCCATTATCGGCCAGACAAAGCCCATCCCACGATGCCCGCGTCTCCGTCGCAGCGGACGCCCGTCCTCGCCCACCGGCCCGTCCCGCGGCACCTTTCATCCCATCCGCGCTGTCGGGGCTCGGAGTAAGGAGGTTCACGCCGTCAAAGGAGCCTTGATCTGAATGCCTTCCCCCCACTTTCTCCTTAAACGAGTTGTTAACGGGAACCCAAGTGTCTGCGGAACCTAAAATAATACTTTTTTTTTTTTTTTTTAATATTTCAAGGTAACTTACGGCGCGGACTTGAAGAAGCGAGGGCTCAGCGTGTCCCCGGCAGCTGCGCCCTTGAAGCTGTGGTCTTCGGGGCGGTGGGGGGCGTGCAATCAGGCCGGCCGCTGCTGAGGGCCGGGGCCGGGGGGAGGGCTGCGTGGGCTTCTTGCAGACTCGAGCTCAGACCAGGCAACGAAGGCGGGCGAGGCGGGGTGTGCGTGCGCGCGCGCGTGTCTGTGCGCACGGCCGGGGAGATAATGAGTCGCGCTAATTCAGAGGATCCCGTTCGGGCCGGCACACGAGGAAGGCCACTTTGACACAAAAAAGTCCCGGTTTCAGAGGCATTTACTCCCCGGGCGGGGGGGCAGGCCTGAGAACAGTCCGCGTGCCGCACCTCGGAAGCGAATTACTCGAGTGAGAGCCGCGTCGTTAGCCCGGGCCCGCCGGGCCAGGCCGGAGACGCAGGTGACTTCTAGAAGGCGCCATGGTCGCTGGCCTCGTCCTGGGAGGGGCGAGGGCTCCACCCGCCCTGCAGACCCGGGAGAAGGCCCGGATCCACGTCTCAGGCACTGCGCTAGGCCCCGGGGTGCTGCGGGGGACGGACGGGTGGCGTTTCAGTGAGGGGAGGTGGACACCTGACCAACGTGCGTGTGAGTAAGACGCGTGAGGCCGGGAGGGTAGCATGAGGGAGGGCGCCTTCTCAAGGGTGCCCCGACGCGGTACGGGGCGGGCGTCGGGGTCGTCGGAGGGGACAACTGGGTGACTAGGAGGAGGGCGCCTTGTGGAGTGTTTGCAGGGAGGGGAACCGCCCAGGGCCAGGGGCGAGCTCGGCAGCTTGGAGGGGAGCGATGACCCCGCGTGACGAGGACAGTGAGTGAACAGTGACGGGGGAGAGGCCCGCGGGAAGGTGGAAGTCCGTCTCCCCACCCCGTGGGGCCGGGAGGCCAAGGCCAAGACGGTGATTCCTGGGCCCCTGTTTGCTCCCCAGCAGCGCCCAGGTCCGCAGACTCCCCGAGACCCCGCGCCCCGCAAGACAAGCGTGCCCGACGAGCGTGGGGCGCTGGGGACGATGGCCAGGGCTCAGCCGGGACCGCCAGGGTCCTGGCCCAGCCACCGCCCTTCATCTCCGTCTCCTCCCGCCTGCGCAGGCGAGAAGGAGAAACCAGCTCTAAAGACGCCGGGAAGCACAGCCTGAGGAGGGGACGTGACTCACACTGGCTCCTGTCACCGGCCCCGGGAGGGGAGATTGTCTCCGCCCTGTAACCGGCCACCGCTCTGCCATTGTGGGGGGGCTGGGGGCTGCAGGAGGGACTCCCCCCTCCGTGAAGAAGGAAGGCGGTGGCTCGCCCGGAGGGGCCGGTCACCGCGGGGCACCCCGTATGGGCACCCGACCCCATTTCACAGGTGAGGACCGGGCTCAGGAACGTGGCGTGGGCTGACGACAGTCACGGGACGGTGACGCCTTCGCGCCTCGTTGTGCCGCGTTAAAGGGGCCGAGTCTGCGACAGGCGGCATCGGGGCTTCCCGGGCCTCGGACTCCAGCTGCTGTGTCTGTAGGACCAGGCGGGCTGGGCCCCCTCGGGTGGCCTCCGCCTGGGGCCCTCGGCACTGCGCACCCCCAGCGAGGGCCCCCCAGCGGGCAGGGCCTCGGCTGGCGGCGCTGACCAGCAAGGTCGCGGCGATGGTGAGTGCGTCTCCCCCCGCCTGCCCCCACCAGGCATGGCCATAGGGAAGCTACACGAGGCGCCTCGCCCTGGCGAGGTGTGGGGAGGCCAGGGCTGTTTGGTTTCAGGAAAAGCCGCTTCGAGCCTCCTTGACGTGAAGCTCGTTCTCGGTGGAAAGTGCGTGCGCGACGCCAGCCCCGGGCGACCTGCGGGCTCGGACATCACTCCCCGGGCAGCTGGGGCACCAGGCAGGGACGAGGAGGCCGAGCCAGGCCGGGACGGTGCCGGCCCACGCGCTCCTCTGCCCAGAGTCGTCCGCAGCGGGGCTGGGCGCTCGCCCCTGCCCAGCACCTCGCCGCAGCTCCCCGGGACCCCACGGACGGACGGACGGCGGGTCTCCTGCCCGCCCAGGGAGGGTTGCTGGGTCGTGAGGGACCCTTAGGCTGCAAGCGACAGCCCCGTACGGGAGACGGCTGGGCTGGGACCGCGGCGCGCAGGTTCTGTTCCCTGGCACGTCCCGACAGGGTCGCCTTCAGACGCAGCTTGATCCGGGGGCTCGCGGGCGTCCCAGGCGCTGGCCGGTCCCCTCCCGCCCGTCGGCGTCCCTTCCCGCGTGGGCGTTCGTCCCCGAAAGGTTCTCCGCTCAGGAGGGCAGGGGGCTGCCCCGCATGTCGGGCCTAGAGGAGGGAGACGGAAGCCGCTGGCTGGGGTCCGGGGGAGCGGGGTGGGGGGCGAGCCAAGGGCCGGCTGAGCGCGCGGCCACGAGTTGTTCTGTGGATTTCAGCGGAGCCGCTTCCCTCGTGCCGCCGCCCTGAAAAGCGTCTCTCTGGGACCGCCCAGGGGTCCGCAGCGCGGTGCAGGGTAAGACCCCAGCCCCGCTGGGCCGACGGCGGGGTCTGAGGCCAGAGGGGGAGGTGGGAGAGGGTGCGGGGGTCGGCAGGCAGGGGTGTCGACCCTGCGAGAAGGACGCCCCCCCCACCCCGTGCGGGCCCCTGCCGGTCCCCCACCCCCACCCGCCGAGGCGCGCCCTGCCTCCCCCACCCCGGGCCTTCCCTTCCCGTTCGGCTCCGTGAAATTCCCCGAGACTCCCTGCGCTGGTGGCTGACCCACATCCTCTCAGAAAAGTGGTGGGATGTGTTTTTTAAGCGGAACTTTGAAGAGGGAAAGGCGTTTTTAACCTAATTTTACTCAGAGAGAAGCTGACGGCGGGAACGGAGGAAGTGAGTTCGTGGAGGATGGAAGACGCACGCACGTCAAGCCAGGGCCCCGCGGGCTCCCCGCCCCACGGAGCAGTCCGCTGGCCACGGCCACCCCACGTCTGACTCGGGGTCACGGCCCACGTTCTCGCTGCGGCTGGGGTCCCAACACCTGCGGGGCGAAGAGCCACCCACTGTCCCCTCCCTGGACCCCCCAGCAGCACCGGGGCCGGGGTGAGCCCTGGCTCGGCACCGTCTTAGCCGTTTCGCCCACAAGCTCGGACGCGCCACCGTCCTGGGAACCGCCGTGCGTCTGCCACACCTTGGCCCGGCGTGAGGCAGTCTGAGGGCAAAGCGTGCGTTGGGCCGTCCGAGGCAGAGGAGGACACCCCGAATCGCAGCGACGCGGGGCACAGCTGCTCGGGTGGGGGCGCTCGGCCTTCGCAGGCCGGGCCCCCCACAGGCCTGATGGTCTCTCCGAGCCCACGACGGGCGACGGGGCGGGCTCCACGCTGCCCGGACCGTCCCGTGCTACGAGAGATGTTGAGTTTGGAGCATTTAGTGAGCAAGCAGGTCCCCAAAGGCCCTTCAACGACGCCAGTAAACTTGACGGGGACACACGCCCGCCCGTCGCTGCGCCGCTCTAAGAGGCCGCCGCCCCACGGGGCCTGGCGCCCGTCGCGCCGACAAGCCGGACTCGACCTCCGAGGAGAGGCTGGGAGGTGGGCGCCCGACTCCAGCCCTCGGCCGCCCCGGCTGACGCGGGCATCTCAGCGTGAAGGCAGCGGGGGCAGCGGGAAGTCGGCCGAGTCAGGGAGCCGCCGCTCACCGCCCGCCTGTCCCCGCTCCGCAGGGTCCCCCGGGGTGAGACGGGCCAGAGACCACGCGCAGCCCGACGGGGCGCCCGAGCGAGACTGCCCCGCGGAGCGCCCGGTGGGCCTGAGGGGGAGGAGGGGAGAAAGCGTCCGCGTCCATCCTCGCTGCGTGTTTGTCACCACGCGGGACACGGCGGGGCTGACCGGTGCAGCGTTCCCGCAGTCCCACAGCTCTCCCCCTCGTCCCCGGCCCCCCGGCCTGGGTGTGGCCTGCTGTCTGCCTCGTCCCCGTGCTGCCCAGTTTAGCCTAACATCTGGCCAGGTCATTCTCCTAAAAGTCCGACACCTCGAGACACGGGAGGCGATGGAAGGAGCCGGAGGCAGAAGCAGCAGCTGCAAGACCCAGAGGGGCCGCGCCGCCGCGGTCACCCTCGCCGGCCCTCGGCTCCTTCCCTGTACGGGGGCGGCTGTCGCTGTCGCAGCCTCGCAGGGACCACCCCCAGGAGTCAGGGGCACCCCCGCCACCCCGTGGGCCCTCCCCGCTTCTCCTGGGACAGGCTCCCTCCCACCCCCACGGGAGACGCGCCGTGGTTCACCCGCCTCACCTGGCTGTGCGCGCGACCCGGGACTCGGCCAGACGTGAGGCGCGGGGAGGACGGCGACCGCGGACCCGGCCGTCTCGTTTTCTTTCTTGGCCGAAGTGACGGATCAGTTTGGCATCTCGAGGACGCCCGGACCAGGTGCCAGATCGGCTCATCGGCTTCGTCCGCCCAGGGGCCATCTCTATCCCCCTCCCTGTGTGCACCCTCATCTCCCCCTGCCCTTCCCGGTCCATCTCGCTCTCCATCTCCGCGACCTCCATTCCTCCCCCTCCCCGCATCTGTCCCTCCTCATCTCCCCCATCACAGTCGTGTCTTCCCGCACCCGTACCCGCCTCTGCCTCCGGCCCCATCGGCTGCTCCTCCTCAGGGGACGCGGGGCTCGGGGTCCGAGTGCTTAATCTCACCTTCCACTCCGCGGGGCAGAGTCCGGCCACTGTGTCCTGGCTCCCCGCACGCGTCCACGGGCCCTGCCACACTGCTCTCCCCGCTCCCCAGATGGGGACGGGCCGTGTCCCCTGAGCAGGGGGCACATCTCAGGCTCTGCCCGTGAGGGACAGCGGGGGCGCAGGGCTGGGGAGGTCCAGCGAGGACCCTCGCCCCCCCACCTCGGAGCGCGTGAGCCTGGGCGCAGCAGGGCACTCGGCCCGGATTTTCTGGGGGTCACGTCCGTGCTCCTTATTTTGCTCCACCCTGGGAGCAGGTGTTCACCGGTTTCCAGTTGTGCTTTGCTCCGTGACTCTCTGAAAGGCATAAAGACCGAAGTAACACCGGCGAGTGTTCCACGAGGGAGTGACGCGCCCAAAGCGTCCCGTTTCACAGACGTGGACGCGGGGCACCGGGACTCGGCTCGCAGCGGCTGCGCAGCCACCCGGTGCGGGTCTGAACGCGGCTCTGAGCGCTGCACCTGCCCCCTCACCCCTCTCCGGCCGCCCACCCCGCCCAGGACAAACCAAGTGACCTCGCGGGTCCCCGGAACTCCTCGCCCCTCCCTCCCTCCCCGGGCTCCGGGGCCCAGGCCCTTCCCCTCGCTTTCCTGCGGGGCTGCCTCCTTCTCGCCCCTCCTGTCTCAGCTCAGACATGGCCCTCAGGCCGCTCCTGAGCCCCCTCATCACAGGGGCACCCCGAAGCCCCCAGGACTTTATCTCGTGGGAGACGTCACTGCTGGGTTTGGTCGGCGCCTCCCCTTCCTCCCTAGACTAACCCCAATACTCAGGACAAAGTCACAGCCCCAGGCCGAGTGCCGCTGGGGCTGGGCCAGGGACGACGCGAGCCGTGGTCAGGCCTGTTCCCGGAGGGGACGGCGGACGGTCGAGCAAAGCCACGTCGGCGTACAAACCTGGCGGACACCGAGGCGCAGACATTCTGTGCCCTGGGCCTCAGGGCCGGGCCAGCAGGAGGGACAGGGACGCAGATGGGCCGGCACCGCGGGCCTCGAATGCCAAGCCCATTTGGGGCTTGCCCAGCAGCAACGGGGACCGGGCGAGGGAGCGAGGGACCCAGCAGGACGCCACCCTGGTTTGGGGAGGATGAGCCCAGGGTGGGTGGGCGGGGAGAGGCCGGGGCAGGAGGCCCCCTCAGACCCGGCCGAGGGCTCCTGCCGGTGGGGGGACCCAGGGGACCAGGAAACGGGGTGCGGGGGAGGCCCGGCCGGGCCCTCCGCCTGCAGGGCCCGGGCGCAGCGAGGGGCCTCCCAGGGTCGGAAACCGCCCAGCCGCCTTTGCTAAAACTCAGAGCGGTTCAGCAGCTTTGTTTTCTGGGTTTTTCCTTTTTTCTCTTCTTCTCTCTGCCCACTTCAGGGCAATGTAGAGCAGCAGATCGCATTTCCAAGCGCAGCCCCAGAATCTGCAGTGGCAGTCGGAAGAATAACCCCAGGCTTCTTGGTCTAATTCTCAAGGTCAACTGATATCATTAGAATAACATGAACTCAATTTGAGCTACAGCAGGGAAATCATGTTAGGAAATATGGGTCACTCGTCACCGGGTAATGAAGCTGTTACCTCGGCGATCGCAAGCGCGCTCGGGACTGTCGCCCGTCCGCGCCGCGTGGCCCGGCCGCCTCGGGATGGCGGTGGCGCTCAGGAACGCTGACGCCCCCCCATCCCCCCCACAGAGGGGCAGGAGTCACCGGGCTCGGTGTCTGTGGCCTCTGAGCCGGCCGCCAGGGCAGGGTGTCCGGACGAAGGGCAGATTTGCGGCGCTTTCCCTGCGATTTTTGGAGATTTTCTTTAAAAGCCACAGTGGGACACAGCGGAGGGAAGGACCCTGAGGCTGCGGAACAGGCAGAGTCTGGGGCCGGGTCTGCCAAGGATGACGATGGGGGGGAAGGGAGCATCCCCCACCCCCACCCCCACCCCCGGACATCAGTGTGGAGAGCGAGTGACCGCGACCGAGGGTTGAGGGATGGGGGTGCCGCAGCAGAGCGGCAGGACGGCCCCTTTGTGAAAGGGACCCCGCTGCCCGCGCCAGCCCCCGGCGGACAGCAGGGACGGGGCCCAGCGTGGCCCGATTGCCAACGAAATTCAGAACTGTGTGTGAAATCTCCCGTGTAGTGTGGCGGCGACGAGTCAGGGACTCTCCGTAGGGGACGCGAGGCCTGGGTCTCCAGGGACTCCAGGGCCACAGTGGGGGGCGGCTGTGGCTCAGCGGTGGGGCCTCCTGGACCAGCACGCCAGGGGGCCCTCGCAGCAGCTGCCTGGGGACCGCTGGGGCGTTGGCGCCCTGCTCTCCGCCGAGCCCGCCCTCCCCTGAGAGACCCCCGCGCGGACACCTCCTCCCTCCGATGGCTGCCGCGGGGGAGGGAGGTGGGTCTGGACTGCTCGCCCCACTGGGGACCGCTCCGGCTCCGGTCTCCCGGGAGGGCCCCCCACGCCTGTGCTGTGCCGATGTGGCCCGGCCTCCCGTCTGCCCAGTCCTGCCTCCCTCGCTCCGGGTCCCTGTGGGTGCCCGTCCTGCAGGCTGCCTTCCAGAAAGCCCGGCCGCGATGCCCTCTCCCATCTCGCTTCCTCCCTGTCCCACGGGGCAGTCTCTCGCCTTATCCCGTCTCACGAGGACGCATCGCGAGGGGGCTGGACGGGGCTGGAGGGGGCGGCACAGCTAGGACTGCCCCGTGCACGCCGCAGGCGCTCAGTCGCCAGGAGGGGGTGGCTGTGCCTAACCGCACGGACCGTCCCCCGAGCCAGGGTGCCAGGGCCTGGGCCCCTCGTCGTGGAGGGAGGCTCTGGCTCTGGGTGTGACGGCCTCTACCCACTAGATGCCAGTAACGACCCCCGTTGTGACGACCCGGAATGTTCTAGACGTTGCTACCTGTCCCCTGCAGGCCAAACTGCTCCCAGGCGAGAGCCGCTGCCCTAACCCATCAAACGTCCCAAGCCACAGGGGGAGGCCACCCCAGCCTGGACCCAGCCGCTGACCAAGGCCTCGCCCCTGCCACCTCCAGGGATCCGGGGACCCAGGCCGAAGCCAGGGCACATGGGGCGGTGAGCCGGGGTGGGGGCGCCCGCCCAGAGACACCTCCCCGGGTCCCAGCCGCACATCCTGCGACCAACCCGGCCCGCGGCCTCCCTGCTCCCCCCCCCCCCCGTCCTCACGAAACACAGGGAGGTCGCCCGGTCCCACCGAGCTCCAGGGGCGGCGAGGACACGGTGTGACAGCGCCCGATTTCGCGGGCGTGGAGGTGTTCTCGCGGAACGAAGGCGCCATGCGGGAGGACCGCGGATCGACTCCCGACAACGTTCCCTCACCCCGACCCAGCGGTGAGCCCAGCCGAAGGGGGACAGACCGGCGGGCGGGCAGCCGGACAGGGGCCCCCCTGACGCTGTCACTTCCCTTGTCCCCGCTGCCCCCGAGGAAGGGAAGCCACAGCTAAAATGCCCCAAAGCAGAACAAGTTAGATTCTCAGGACCTGCCAGGTCCCAACGCCTTCCAGGACGTTCAAGGAACATTTTACTCCGTAAAAATTCTTAGATTTCGCCTTCTATGGCGCCTTTTCTGACCTTGAGCAGAGTGCGACTGGGCTCTTTTTAATTGAACAACTAAAAGGTGAACAAAAAACAGGTCAAAGCAAATCGTGCCGCCCCGACGCACCGTTCCCCGCAGCGGGGGCAGAACCGGGGGAGGCCATGCCGCCTCGGGGATACCTGGCGGGGGCAGGGGCACCCGCCCCCGCCGTCCACCCTGCCCTCCCTGGAACAGAGGGGAGGCAGAGACCCCGAGATGATGGGGTTTTTAGCACGGATCAGAAATGGTAGGAGCCTCCGTGCCAGCAACCCCCACCCCCGAGCCACCCGACCCTGAGTCACCATTTGTTTTCATCTCAGCGAGTCTGGTGGAAGGTTCTAGGCTAGGAGTTCGGAGCGGAGGGCCAAACCTTGTCCTCGGACTTTGTTAGAGGCCAAGGAAAGGCAGCACTTGCTGCACCCAAAGTGGTGAAGAGCAGGATAAACCGAGAGGACCATTTTTATGAAAAAATAAATAAAATTTTAAAAAGGGGAAAAGCACATTTCCTTGCGAGGAGACCGGTTCTTTCTGAGACAGGAACGTCTCCTGACTGACGCCAGGCACTAAAGCGTGCCGGGTTCCCACCTTGACGTCCCACTTCACTCGGCCCCGGACCCGCCT
Organism: Cynopterus sphinx; assembly: GCA_030015415.1. Classification (NCBI taxonomy): domain Eukaryota; kingdom Metazoa; phylum Chordata; class Mammalia; order Chiroptera; family Pteropodidae; genus Cynopterus; species Cynopterus sphinx. The sequence goes on from CM057386.1 coordinate 2,167,327, forward strand.
GCCCGTCGGCACCCGAACCTGCAGGCCCCGCCCCCCCGGGGGCTCCCAGCTCTGCTCCCCTGAACGCCTGAGGCCCTGGGGTCCTCCAGGAAACGACACGTGGCCAAGGGAAGGCCAAGGTCACCGGAACCGAAGCCAGCCCCGGCGCACCGCCTGCGGGTCCCCGGCTGGCAGGAACCCCTCTCCAGCCGGTGGGCAGAGTGGTGGCTATGTCGCAGTGAACGAAGGACAGAGGCAGTGGCCGGGGCTTCGGGGTGGTGCTCGTGGCTTGCTTTTGGGGCCCAGAATTCCTGCCTCGTCCCTGGTTCTGTAGACTCCAGGTCTGGCCGGGTCCATGCCCTCATCACTTGGCAGCAGTCGGCGCCTCCTTTGGCCGGGTCACCAGCTGCGGGGGCGCCCCTCGACTCACCAAGGGTGCCACAGGGAGGCCGAGGGGCTGCGGGACTCGGCCTGAGCTGGTCTCGGAGGACAGCCCCCCCGGTTCTTCGTCACCCGGCTTCAGAGAGCAGACCGGGTCCCCGTGCCCCGGGCCCGGGCCCCGCACACCCCTGCTGGAGAAGGCGGGAGGGGCGGGGGCCGGGCAGATGCGTTCGTACAACAGGTAGGTCTCCGAATTACCCACCGCGAACAAAGCAAATTCCATTTTACCTGCGCCGAGCCGGGGACGTCGACAGCAGAGAGAGACCTACAGCGGGGTTGTTGCCGCATTTATATTTAATAAGTTTAAGAGGGAGATGAAGCAGGCGTCAGCGGGGCCGGTGAAATATTGATGCGAGCTCACCGGAGCCGCGCGCGGGGCGAGGGGGAAACGAAACAGCTCGCGTGTGGGCGCAAATCGAGCGAGCCAGCTTTTAACCTGGCAGCTCCCTCACGCTGCGGGCGAGGAGGCTGCCAACGGCCGCAGATGCACCACACCTGAGCTAGCCGGGGGGCGGGGCACGGTTGTCGGCGCACGAGGCGCAGCCAGCTCCGCGCGGGCCAGGGCATCTGGCACACCTGCCGGCTGCTCAGGTGCGCCTGGCACCTCGCAGCGCCAGCCCGAGCGGCTTCTCCTGCCCCGGGCCTGCGTCCAGCCAAGCCCGGGGCCTGCGTCCAGCCAAGCCCGGGGCCTGATGGGCGCTTGCGAGGCCCGGGAGGCCTCACGGACAGATGGAGGCCGGACCCCGTGGGGCCTGTGTCTCTTGGGGACAGCTGGTTCGGCTTCGAGCCGCTGTCCAGGGCAGGTCCAGGGTGATTACGGGTGGGACACGGGCTCTGGTTCTTCGTGTGCAGATTCCTCATGCTTTTCGGAAAAATGCGCAAGTAATCCCCCCGGGTGGGCGCAGAGTCAGAGGGACCCAGGCCGACCGGCCGCGAGCCCCCGCCACGCGCGCGTGTCCCGCTGGCCGCTCCCCGCAGCGCGTCCTCGGCCTCCAGACTCCCGGCGCTGTCCCCTCAGCTCAGGGAGCGGCCGGTCCGCCCTAGGTGGCCCCTCCTTGGCCGAGGCCTAGAAGCTCTCTCGGGGCGGCAGCCCGGGCGGTCGCAGGGCCCACCTCGTCTCTCAGAACACGCTGCCCTTCGTGTCCGGATGCCGAGTGCCTTGCGAACGGCCGTCCCATGGATCCGGTCCCGTCCTTGTATCGTTCCGGGCAGGAAGGCCCATCTGGTTTGTGTCGTTACTCCATCTTGGCTGGGAGTAGAACAACTTCCCTCCCGAGCAGCTAAGGAACCTTTACGACGTAGTTCAAAGGCCCCCTCCTACAGGCAGCCCTCCCCGATGGCCTAGAGACCAGGTTAGTCGATCCTGCTATGTCCCCTCGCCCCCAGCCGAAATGCTCCCTTTGTCAGCTCCGATCAGGCTGCATGGTTCTTGCTTCTTTGCTCACCTCCCACCTAGACAGGAGGCCCTCCACACACGGGCCTGTGTCTCCCTCTCTGGACTTCATCTGGGACATAAAAGGTGCTTAATTGACGATTAGAACATATTTTAGCTCCAGAAGACGAAACCAGTGTCATCAGGGAAGCCCGTGTCCAGGCAGATACCGGGGACGGGGACGTTTCATCTAGAGAGGAGAGGAGGTAAAGTGCCCCTGTGCCCGCAGGCGGGACGCTAACTCACCTGGTCTTACCTCCAAGACCCCAGGAGTCACCGCTGGCCCCCGACGACCAGCAGAGCACAGGGGCCCATCCAGAAGCACGGCAGGGAGCCCGTCTCGGATCAAGCGCCTGTGCCCATGCTGCCGCCGAGGGGTCCCTGCAGCGCGGCCAGCTCCCCGACCCCGCGAGGCGCTGGGGAGGACCCCCAGCCCGGCAGGTAGGAGGCGAAGCAACCCTGCACGCTGGAGGGATTTCCGGTGATTTCCAAGTCCGCACTTGGTAAGTGGGGAAGAAAGAACCTCACTCTCTTCCAAAGAATGAAAAGGCCCCCGCCCTGCCCCTGCTGTCCCTTCAATGACGGCATTTTCATAAGCGAGGCCGCGTGATGGGCCGCTCCCTGTAAATCGTTTGCTAACGATCCAGGCGGCCACGCTGCGGCTGCCTCTCCTTGGCCGGCCTTTCCTTTCAACGACTCCCTCCTTCCCTCGGCTGAACAATGGCAGCGTCACGGCCCCTCCCCGCCAGCCCCGCGCCCCTCCCGGCGCTGCGACAGGTGCCTGGCCGCCCGGCTTTGTCTCTCCGGCAGGCCGGCCGTCCTTTCATCCGCCGCTCCCCTTTCTGTGCCATTTAAACTTTAACCTGGTAGTAACTTTGCCCACCTTGGTTCCCGACTCAAAGGCTGGCGGATGAAAGGCCCTCCCCTTGGATGTGGCTTGAAAACTTCAGCCCCAGTCTCTGTCTGTCTTTGAACTGCTTTGGAGCCTTTTTGCTGAGGCTTTTTTATCCTCCCCGGGCCGCTAGCTTCCAGGCCTAGGGCCTTGGGGAAGGCGGCAATGGGGGCTTCTCAGCTGGGGCCTGAGGGGACCCCAATCGCCCAGGGTGGGCAACTCATGCGCCCCCTCCCCTCCCCACCCCCACAGGGCCCGGGGTCTGGGTCAGGAGACCATCTCCGGCCCGCGGAGCCGGTCTCCTGCCTTCTTGGCCCGGCCCTCCCCCACCTCGGCCTCCCTTCGCAGCCCCACCCCCCACACTTCAAGGCTTCAGGCTCCAGGTGGGTCCTTTTCAGTGCCAGGCGGGCCACTTGCTGCTTCTTCAGATGTCGGGCAAGGCACAATGAGAGAACTCTGCCACCACGGAGAGAGTCAGGCATTCCAGGCCTGAGATGGTGGAGGGACAGTGGGTGAGACGTGGACCCAGAAGCAGCCCGGCCCCCCTTTCCTCCCAGCTGCCCGGAATCTGCTAATCAGCCTTATTCTGGAGGGATCTTTGCAAATGCAATTGAGTCGAGGGATCTTGGGGTGAGGGCATGGGCCAAAGTGCAATGGCCAGCACCTGCACGAGAGACCACGGGGGTGGGGAGGCCACGTGGCCATGGAGGCCGAGAGACCAGAGCGCTGTGGCCACAGGCCGCGGAACACCTGGGACCACCGGAAGCTGAGCTGGGGGCGGTGAGGAACGCGTTGTCCCCTTGAGCCTAGAGCTGGAGGGAGCACGGCCTGCCGACCCTTGCTTCTGGACGTCTGGCCCCCCGAACCGTGCGGAAACACGTTGCTCTAAGCCACCAGCTTAGGGTAATTGGTTACGGCCTCATGAGTACGCAGATGCGAGGACGGGAGTTTTCAGGGATATTCTCTGCCCGGACCAGAGCCGCCTGGTGCTGGGGTGGTGGCTCGGCCCCTCCCCGGCTTCAGAGGGTGGACCCCCGAGGTGTCAGCCAACCCTGACTGTCCGAGGGCCCTCACCAGTGACCTGAGGATGGGCATGTGACCCTGTGCTAGCCAACGAGGTGGGAGGGGGAGCTGTGCAGGGCGGCAGGTGGGCTGGGGGACAGACACCCTCTTCTTCCTCAGGGGTCATCCTCCCCACCCGTGAGTCCGGGCTGAGGATGGTGGCAGGATGGAGAGATGGAAAGGCCTGCAGAAGGCGGGGCAGGAGTGGACAGTGACACAAGCTAGACAGAAAGCCGGAAGGGACAGCTCGAGCTCAGGCCCCACCTTCCGGTGGAGACGGGACCGCGCTGGGGTCCGGGTAGACCAGGCGTCTACCTGCACAAGAAGCCCCCACACCCTCGAAGCAAAGCTTTGCGCACGGGGCGTTGAGGGGCTGGTGTCTGGCCCAGAGATGTCTCCCCTGACCACACCCCCTAGACTCCCGTCCCAAGTCCTCGGGAGAGAGGAAAGCCCCCAACGAAAATCGAAAGAAGGGTTTTCATCAAAACTCAGAAGACATCGCCCGGGACCAGGGACACAGAGAGAGAAGCAGGGAACTTCTCCCCGCGGCCACTCGGGGAGGACGCCGACATGGGAGCAACTGGCAGCGGCAGGGCGCCAGCCCATCAGCCCTGGAGGCAGGACGCTCGGACAGACGGACGGGGCGGCCCCAGCGAGGCGGCCAGGCCCGGCAGGGGTGCGAGGCGTGTCCAGGGGCACAGGGAGCCAGGGACCAGAGGGCAGATGCAGGCTGCGTCGCCCCAAACTCTCGGGCGGACATATCTGCAGGTCACCGGAGCAGGATACCTGTCCCAAGCCACTCGCGGCTGACAGGTTCGCTTACGAGGCCGCTGGAGACAAGCCTGGAGAGTCCCCAAAACGACCGGGCGACAGTGTGAAGGGGTTTCTGGGAGTCCTGCCACATCGGGGGACGGCGAGAACCACAGAGACGTACACCACTGTCGTCCGCCCCGTTGTGGCCTCAGGCTGTGTGACCTGCAGGTCACATCCTTCGTCAGCAGCGTCAGCCCAGGCCAAGCTACCTCCTTGACCATCCTTCACCGCTCCGGGGTTCTCAGCCTTGATGGGCATCGGACGCACCTGGGGCTCATTGAGGCCCCGCCCCCGCCCCCGCCTCTGTCGACGTCACTGCCTCTGTCTGTCGGCTGGGCCTTCTGCAGTGTCCGGCCCGGGGCGGAGTGCGGGCGCCCACGGCTAGGGGAAGAGTGGCCAGGCCTCGGGGGCCCTGACCAAGGCGACGCGCTCAGCCCCCCTCCTCCCACATCACCCACCTCCCAGGGCGGGGCAACTCTGGGAGAAGGACTGACGCTTGCCTCTTCCTTCCCGAAGCACAGGGCTTTGTGAATTGAGAGTCCTGGCCATGGCCCCTGGCTGGAAGGGCCCCGAGGGCCGGGAAGGGGCTCCCCGCAAGGCACAGGGAAGTGTGGACGGGAGGTGGACAAGCCTTTGCCCTGCCCCGGGGGTCGGGAGGGGAGGGTGGGGCTCCCACACCAGCTGCTTGGCAAAGGGCGAGTGGGACCCTCATCTCTGAAGCCCCTTCCGCGTGCCGGGGCCTCGGTGGACGAGGACACACCCCGTCACAGTGCCTGGCGGCCTGTTCCCGCCAGCCAGACCCGTCTCTTCCCTCCCCTGCCGTCGCTGAGGACAGGTGCCCTGTCCTGCCCGCCAGCACCCAGCACGCACCCAGCAGTTCGTAATTGGGCACTAAACAGGAGAATTGGCTGCACCCCAAAGCCTGCCAGGTGGGTGCGCCTCGTCATCCACCCCGCTCTGGGGGTTTGCCACGGCCACCGCCCCCTCCCGGCTCCCCACCCGCTCCCGGTCAGCCCACCTCGCTTCCTGTGGGCTCGAGGATTACAAACTGATCCTAATATGTTTGCCCGAGTGAAAGCTAATTAGAAAGGTAAATCGGAAAAAAAAATAAAATAAAAATAAACAACCAGCAGGACAGTATAAACACCTGAGGAAGGGGTGCTGTGGGCCCGTTTCTGGGGAATCCAAATGCCCAGCCCCTCTCTCCACCAGGCCAGGCCGAAGGGAGAGGCAGAGGGTGACACTCTGGTTCCAAGTGGTTCAAGAAAAACAAAAAACCTATTATCACTTTGGAGTATTTACTCTCACGACTAGTGCGTACTCACCACAGTCGTGTGAGGGTGGGTCCTTCTGCTGTCAGTGGGTGCTGGTCCTCACCCTACTGTATGGCGGCGTACCTTCCAGAACCATCGCTTGTACGTGCTCCTCTCATCCCAGACGACGCCGTTGGCACTGCTCACTGCCCTGGCCTCAGGGCACTATCCCTGTGCCCACTGCACGGATGGGGCAGCCGGGGCTCCCCAAGGCTGGACCCCCTGCCCCCCACGTGGAGAGCAGGGAGTTGGGGGGCAGGGGGGTGACAGGCGGCCGGGAGCCCTGCCTCTCCCTCCCTCTGCACCGGCCCAGACAGAGGGGCTCAAAGGCGACGGCTGCTCCCAGGCCCCAACCCTTCCCGGCCCACAGCAGAGCAAGGAGCAGATGGGAAGTCGGCCACCCAGGGCCCGGCTCCAAACCTTCCAGAAACCTGCAAACATGAAACAATCACAGATGAGAGGAGGCTTGAAAGCCACCGTTTTTAAAATAAAAGGAAATCGCATTGTCAAAGCCCTGGCAAAGATGACAAAAAAAAAGAAAGAAAAGGAAAAGGAAACTTGTTAAGATCAAAAATGCAGCCAAACCTCAAAAAAGAGGCTCGGGATAAAGGAAGGGAGCGGGGGTTTTACCTGGGGGCTTCCGAGGGGGCTTCTGAAGCAGGTGAGGGTGGGCCGGGCCCCAGCCGGAGCCCGGGCAGGCCGGCTCCTCTGTTCCCCTGCCCCGGGCGCCTTTCATGCACCCCCAGCAGGGCTCGGCCACGGACACCCATCACGTTTTCCCACTGGAAGCTCAGTCCCTTCCCTTTCAGCCTGGGACACCGGTCCTTCCAGGCGCAGTGAGCGAGCGGCAGGGATTGGAGGGGTCCCCTCCGGGCCTCCCCGCCCCGCCCCCTCCAGAGGCCAGCGAAGGGCCTTGTCCGGCCTGGCCCTGGGAGGAAGCCACCTCCTCGCCCCGGTGACAAAGGGCTGGCCTGGCGGGATGCCTGTGGCCAGAGTCCCATTGCTACGTGGGCCCCTCACAGGCGTCTTTCCTCCCCTCGGGCCCCCCAGCACAGCGCCAGCTCAGAGCCGGCGTCCGTGGGGTTCACTGAATGTGCCCCAGAAACAGTGTGTCAGCCACGCGAGAGGGACGCTGGAGAGCGGGCCTGGCAGAGAGCGGGCGCCAGCCTCGGGCCCCGAAACTCAGCTCGGTCTTTCAGAGGCCCCTGCCCGAGGCCGGAGGGGTGGGCAGAGGCCCCCAGAGCCTCCGCCTGGGTGGAGAGAGGAGCCCGCACGGCACCCACTCTGAGCCAGGTGTCACGCGGGCCCAGCGAGGTCCCAGAAGACGGGGCCACCTGCGCGTGTCTGACCGTGGGACAGCTGGGCTTCGGCGGTGCGGCCCCCAGCTCGGGGCACACCCGGCTGCAGGCACATGGGGCCCCACGGCCTGGGGCCCGCGTCCCGCCGTGTGGTGGCAGCAGCATCCGCCCCTGACTTCCCCGCTGGGGCGGGCACAGGAGCGCCGGGTGCCAGCAGCCCCTGCAGCGGGGCTCCGTGTGCATGCGAGCGCCGGGTCCGTGCCGGGTCCAGCGGGCGTGCGGGACCGAGTGCGGGCACGACCTGGCCCCATGGCCTGTGCAGAGAGACGCTCGGTGGCAGGCAGATGGCAGACTCCGAGCTGCCCCCACCTGTCCTGGGGCGCGTGGCTCTTCCCGGCGCCGCCCGGGGGGCGAGGATGAGCGGCCCCGGAGGCAGGATTGATTCTGAAATCTCGTCTCTTCCACAGGCAAAGGTCATGTTTGCGGGTGGGCGTCCCGAGGCCTCTCCCCGGCGGGGCGCCTGGCCGAGCCGCAGGACTTCCATTAGCATGAGCGGGGGCTGGGGCTGGGGCGGGTGTCGACGCAGAAGTCGCGTCTGCTCAGAGCCAGCTGGTCTGCGGGGCCGGCGGGGCTGTGCGGCCAGGGCCAGGTGCAGCCTCGTCCCCCTGAGTGTGCTGAGAGCAAGCGGGGTCGTGGTGTGGGGGGCCCGGGCGGGACCCTCCAGGTCGCGTTCAGCAGCGGGGTCCCCGGCGAAGCTGGAGCTGATGGGTCTCCATCCTCACACCCTCGGGCCGACTGCGTCTGGCTGGCCGCTGGGCCTTGCTAAGGGCCGGATGAGGGGGGCGGGGTGGGGGGAGGTAGAGGCCCCACCCTGTCTGCCAGGCCCGCTCCCACGGGGTCAGCCCCAGGAGGGGACGGTGCCTGGACACGTGTTTGGACCAGCCCTCCGGGCCCTGAGGCTTTTAAGTCACAGCCAGAGGATGCGCTGGCCCTGCCCGGCCCCCCACGCCTGCACACCTTGGGGTCCCCCCTGGCCGCCCACTGGGCTCGGCCTGGTCACTCAGAACCACCCGCCCCCTGGGCTTCAGGTGCCCCTGTCATCATCTCGCTCGCACCCGGCTCGCCTCTCGGGCCCACGGCCTGGCGCCATGGAGGCCCGAACCCTCGACGCTGCTGATGCCGCGTCCCGCAGCGCAAGCGTCCGCCCGGCCGCTCCCTCGCCGCATTCAGGCCTCTGCCCCGGGGCAGAGACGTTGCCAATTGTGTTCCTTGTGTCCCCTGCGGCCCCTCGCTAAGACTCGAGTGAAAAGGTAGGAGGTAGGAGGCCGGACACCGCGGAGAGAAGAGCCCCGGACGCGTCTGCGGAGCCGCGTGGGCTGCGGGCGCCACGAACAGGGCCAGGCTCGTGCCCCGAGGCCTTTTCCTGCACGGCCTGCTCTCACGTTTGTGTGGCGACTCGGGGCCACACGAGTCACGTGACCTGCATAACGTGAGCCTCCAGGTCGCGGGCATCTCGGGGCAGCACAGGCCAAGGCTCCCGCCCTCAGAGGGGAGGGAGGGAGCGAAGTCCCGGCAGACTGGCATCTCCGTGAGGGCAGGGTCCCCTCGATCATTCAATCATTCACTAGGGTTATACTGAGCACCTACTGTGTGCCAGGCCCCTGCCCGCGCGGAGCTCAGCCTGGGGCTGAAGACGGGCGTTCGTCCAGCAAACACACACGTGTCTAAACATAAGCCGTCGGGGGCTTCGAAGGAAGAGAACGAGGCTTTGAGGGCCTCTCTCTCCTTCCTCACCGCGCACACAGTAGGTGCTGACACGCATCTTCCGCATGAACGCGGGCCTGTCCTGCGGCCCAGCTCTGGGAGGAGAGAGACCCTGGGGAGCTGCAGGAAGGGTGCGTGAGGAGGTGGGGAGACAGGTAGAGGGCAGGGGGTGGCCCGCCGTGATCCACGGTTCGCTGTTCCCTGCCTGGGCCTCCAGGCTGGGTGCTGAGAGCGGGGCGCTGGGCAGGGCCTGCTCCCCTTGGGAGAAGAAGGGGACCCCATGGCCTCCTTCAGGAATGTGCGCTGGCCCTCCCCCCACCCCAGGGGGCCGGCGCCACTTGGTCTGCCATTTTGATGCTCTCGGCAGGACCAGGATGCTGCAAACACCCATTCGCCATGCTCCTGCAGCGGCTCCGGGTTGCCAGCAATCACGGCCATCTGCTCGCGTGGCACCGGGCCCAAGCCCGGAGCCCGGGGAGCCGTGCCAGGCCGCGATTGGTTCTGAGGCGTGCCCCTCAAACGGGTGGGGGTCCTCCTCTTCTGGGGGGGCCTCTCGGGGAGCAGGAGAACAAAGGACAGATTCCTCTTTCCTTAAAAAAAAAAAAGATCAATGTTACTTAAGGCTCAGTACAGGGGGAGGAGGAGAGAGGAGCATCTACGGGGTCCTGGGTATTCAGGGGCTCGCTCTGCACGGCTCAGGGTCCTTCTGCGGCCAGGAGGGGGCCCGGCGTGGGCCGTCGCGTGTGCTCCGAGTGTGTTTTGCAGTCACAGTCGCGTGTGTCTGGTGAGCCTGGGCGTATCAGCATCTCCGTGGGCAAGCACACGTGTCAGGGACTATGGCCCCGTGTGGGCCCGTGTGGGTTTGCCCGTGAGCCTCTGGGCGTGCCTTGGCTCTGGCCCACCTTTGTGCCTGTGGGCACACATACGGAGGTTGGGTGGCAGCAGGGTACGTGCGTGTGCGCACTGGGAGTCACCGGCCCAGGGAGCCAGGCCGACGGTGGCACTCGGGAGCTGGCTCCCAGCGAGGTGTGCACTGAGAGACCTTGTCCAGCCACCGCCCCCTCCAGGCGGGCCTCGCTGGAGCAGGCAGAGGCCACGTCGCCTCTTGGTGGCTTATCCTCAGCCCAGCCCACCATCGTCCAGCTGGTGTGCACCAGGGGCTGGCGCTTGTTTCAAAGTCCACACCAGAAAGGAGCCGCCCACGGTGAGGTCACTCTGGACACCCTGGCACCAGCGGGGCTGGCCCAGGGCTTGGGTCCTCCACACCAGGCCCTCGCTCAGGGGGTGGGGGACCTGCCCAGGGTAGCCCGGCTGGGCTCTGAGCAGAGGGGCAGCCCCGGCTCTGTGCGCCCTGGACCAGGCTGCAGGGGGCTGGGGGTGTCAGCACCCAACAGTTCGTCAGACGCTTTCCCACGCAGTAGCCCATTCCACCCGTGTGCCCCCCAGGCCGGAGTGACTGTCAACCCCACTCCACGGAGGAGGGAGGCAGGGCTTAGAGGGGGCTGAGCCCGCACTAGGGTGCCCCTGGCGCTGGGTCTGCAACCTCCCCTTCGGCGCTGAGTAGCCCGGGCCTGGTCAGCTGGGCAGGGCAGGACCGCTCGCAGGTGCTGGTGTGAGTGCCCGGCCGGGTGCTTGCTGGTGTTTCTGAGCAGCGATCCCGTGAGGTCGGGGAGCAAGTGGTACCCATGTGGGTGGCCTGTGACCAGGCTGCGCTGCCTCCCATGGGAGCCGGGGGAGGTCACAGACCCATCTAACAGATAGAGGGGCAGATGGAAGCACTTCGTGCCTGCCCTGCCCGGAAGACGTGAGTACAGTGGCCTTTCTGCTGGACAGAGGGGCCCTTCCGTCCCGAGGCCCAGCCGGAGCGGGAGACGCGTGACTCCTCAGACACAGGACAGCCCAGGGTCTCCCCAGACCGCCGTCCCACCCCACCCTCCCTCAAGGCCTGACCGGTGACCCTGCGGCCAAGGGCTCTGCGTGCTGGCATCCTGGGCAAGGGGGTGGCTGGGGGCAAACGGCCGGCAGGAAGGACGGGGACTGAGAACGGCCTCCTGCGCCCCACGTCCCCCAACCCGGCGCAGCCGCCTCCGCCACCACCGGGCCTCGCCGGATTATTCAATGCAACGTTTAATTACACCGAGAGTCTAACGAACACAAGGAGAGTCAGATGTGGAGCTCGCACCCCCGCGGAGCCTCCCGGAAACCCGGGGGAGGCGGGGTGGCTCCATATGCCGCTGTGTGGGGTGCGGGAGGCCGCCTGCTCGAGTGCGGTGTGTCCGAGCGGGCCGTCCGGGCGCGTCTGCCTGTGCGTGTGTGCTTGTCTGTGGGGGGAGCGTGCGTGCATGTCCGGCTGCGTGTGACCCTGTACGCCTGCCTGGCTTTGTCACGGCGGCTGGAAGCGGTTTCGTCTCTTCTGATAGAATGTTTTTGGGGCCCCCGGGTAAGAGTGGACCGTCACACCCCCTCGGCTAACCTGTAGTGTTATATAACACAGTCCAGGGGCCCCCTTCGGGACTGCCAGGTCCCGGAGTATTGCCCCCCCACTCCAGCCCCCTGTGCTGGCCTTCACAGGCGAGTAGGCAGGAGCAGGAGCCTCCCCTGACCCCTCCTCTTCCCATTTCCCCCTCCCCTCCCTCTTCCCCATTCTGCCCCAGCACAGGTCTGGACTTAGGCAGCCCTCTTTCTGGACATTTTATTCCGTATGCCCATTCCAGAATGTCACTCTGCACCCCGAACTCCTCCTGACTCCAGGCTTCAGAGCCAGACCAGGGGAGACTGAGCTCTGCATCTGCCCCTGTCCGGGGCGTGACCTCTGATGAGTCACTGTACCTGGCTGAGCCGCCTTCCCCCGTGCAAGGGGCTGGACATAGGAGACGGTCCGCGCGAGGTGCATCTGCTCAGCCATCCCCTCCAGCCCACATCGCTGGGTCGCGGGGCCTGCCTGCTCCTGCTGCCCCAAGGCCGTGGCTCCTGCCGTAAGCTCTCGCGCATTCATTCAACAAACGTTCATCGAGCACTTATTGATGCAAGACACCGATTTCAAAGGGAGAGGAGAAGGGGAATTCTCCCCTCCAACTGACCCTCTCTGAAGCTTTCAGGAGGGGCATGGCGGGGAGCTGAGGGTTGCTAGTGGGCAAAGGCAGGTTGAAAAATAATTTTCTGTGTTATGACCTAATTTTATATTTGTAAAAAACTCCTACTGCGATAAGCCTTGCAGAACCACGATGGAACCACTGTTCGGCACTTTCGTTCATCCATTTAGTCCGCAAATGTTTCTTGAGCATCTACTAGGTCCTGGCACTGTTCTCGGGGCTGGGGAGACAGCAGAGCCGGGGAGGCTGAACCTTCAGCCAGAAGTCACATTGCGGCTAAAGGCCGGACCGAAACTGACCACGTCCAGAAGCCCTCAGCCTGCCTCTAAGCCTCACCCTCAGGGGGACCACGGGGCCCGTCCCACTCCCACCAGAAGTGGAACACGACAGGTGTCGGCGGTGAGGCAGAGTATGAATTCTGTAGGTGTCACAGGCCTGCTGACCGGCCGGAGCCCCCCATTCTTGGACTCCCACAGGGTGGGGTCCAGGAGACAGAGCTCCTAGCAGGCACCTGCGGGACACTTACCCTGGGCCCCAGAGAATGCCCAGGCCCTGGTGCCCGGCAGCTGCCCTCTCCTCCCGATGACCTTGACCCACGCGGGGCTGGCCTCTCAGAGGCTGCACTGCCCCTGCCCGCAGCGTGGGCTTCCCACGTGTGGGAAGGGGGGCTCAGAGCAGGGGGGACCCGGACCGCCCCGCCACTGGCCCGGCGCAGGGACCTCCTGTCTCCCGTTCTCTCTGGGCCTGGGGCTGGGCAGGGCCGCGGCCGGGCTTGCCTTGCCGCTCGCCTGGAAGCGGCCAGAGCAGGTGTAAATTATGCATAGCTATTTCTGGAAACTTCTCGGATTTCTCAAGAGAGAGAAATTAATTTGCCTGTTTGGGCAAATAACACCGTTTTTTTTCCTTTCCCTGCTTAAGGTCATTTCGTTAAAACAAAATTGATTAACGCTCTCTCTAAAGTTTAAGTAGAAACTGCTCAAACATATTTGCACGCTCAGAGGCGCGGCTTGCGCCCGGCGGTAATTAACAGGCGCAGAGCCGCGCGGCGCGCGGGGCGCTCGGCGGCGGGCCCGGGGCGGGGCGGGGCGGGGCCGGCGCGGGGCGGGGCCGGCGCGACGGCGGGCCAATCCGGGATCGGGGCCGCCAGGGGGCGGGGCGAGCTCGGGCCAATCCAGGGGCGGGGCCGCGAGGGGGCGGGGCGGGTGTGGGGGCGGGGCCGCGAGGGTGCGTGGGGGCGGGGCCCGCACGAAGTCGGGCCTATCCGGGTTTGGGGCCGCGCGCGAGGCGGAGCGAAGGCGGGATGGGGCGGGGCTGGGCGAAGTCGGGCCAATCCGGGCTCGGGGCCGCGAGCGGGGCGGGGCTAGAGGGCGGTTCTGGGCGGGGCCTGTGTAAAGTCGGGCCAATCCGGAGTCGGGAAAGGGAGGGGCGGGGAGATATGAGACCAATCCGGGCGCGGGGCCGCGAGGGGGCGGGCCGAGCCCCCGTCTCCGCGTCCCGGTCCCGGACCCCGCCTGGGCCCACCCAGCGCTCGGGGCCCCGCGGCCCCGGCTGCGCCCCCCCCGAGGGCTCCCCGCGCACGGCCGAGCCGGGGCGCCAGCCGGACCCGGCCCGGGGACCGGGCCCCCGGGAGCCGCCGCGCCGCTCGCTGGGCGCGGGGTGAGCGTGGGCGCCTGGCAGGTGCGCCTGCCCCGCTCCGCCTCGGCCTCCCCGTGCGCACGAGGGGGTGGAGCGCCGCGCGGAGCCGCTGCTGTGCGGCGGGAGGTGGCACCCGCGGGTGCTGAGGCGCCCAGGGGGCGCTCGGAGCCGACCCCTGGCGACCTGAGCGGCGCCTTCTCCTGCCCACGTGACCCGAAAACCCTGACCCTCGGGGAAGGCCTCGCTCCAGGTCACGCCCCGAGTGGCAGAGCCGAGGTCCGTCCTGGGCCCACACACCCCTCAGCGGCGTCCCCGCCTTCGTGGCCCCGGGACCGGGCTCCTCTGAGACTCCAAAGCCCGATGGCCCGGGGCGGAGCTGAGGGGTGATGCGGCGCTGGGGGCGCGGCAGGTGCGCACGGAGCTTCGCCGCTGCTGCTCACCGGCTGCTGTGCGGCCCTGGTCCTGACGGGCCGCGGACCGGAGCCCTCTGCGGCCCGGGGGCTGGGGACCCGGCTCCTCAGCTTCTAGGCCACAAGAGGCCTTCATATACGGGCCTCGCTTCCCGGGGGTGCTTTTCGTCGTTTACTTACCTTTTCTGCACACGCTCAGGACGCGTTTATCTGCTCCAATTCCGCGCGGGACGCTGGGTGTGCCCAGATTTACTAAGAGTCAGGCTCTGCCCTCAAAGGGATGACAGTCGGGGCTGGGCCGAGGGGCGGTGACAAGAGTCCGTGGCATTCGTCATCAGTGCCAGTTAGCCAGCCTCGCGCCTTCTCCCCAGCACGTGGCAGGATTGTGGTTCCTGGCTCCTTGTGGTAGGGTGGGACCATGTGACAACGGCGGGTCAATGAGTTGTGAGGTGAAGCGCTGTGTGCGTGTGTGTGTGTGTGAGAGAGAGAGAGAGAGAAAGAAAGCCCCAGGCAAAGTGCACTTAATTGCCAGTGTGAGACCCTCCCAAGTTCTCTTTCTCTCTGGCCTGGACGTTGGCCACAGTTATCATGGCCGTGGCTCCCTAAGTGACTGTGAAGAAGAAAGCCCCTGGAGATCCAGGCTCGTCATGCAATACCAGCGATAAACAAACCTGGTTGTGTTGAGCCACTACAGCTTGGGGTCTTCTGTTACTGTGCCATAACCTAGCCTATCCTGACTGATACACAGGCCTAGAGACAGAAAATTATAAAAGTGATGCACGGGTATCATCAAAGTTCTTATCAGAACACTTTACCGGACTGTGGGGCTCCGAGGAGGTTGCCTGGAGGCTGAATATGGGCCAAGTCTAGGATGAAAAGAGTAAGGCTCTCACCTCAGGCAAAAAAAAAATTTAAGTGAATGCCAAAAAACTCAGCATAACATTTTAAAGCGATGTTTTAAAAATCAAAATTAATGCCAAAAAAATCTATGATGAACAAAATAGCAAACTTTTAAATACAGAGAGGATCCAGGGTGAATTTGCACAACCTCACCTCACTTGCTTTCACCCTAACCCGGGCCTGGCTCCTGCCTTAAAAAATGGTCTAAAATTTGCACCCAAGGCGAGTGCTTCACTCACCTCGCCCAGGTCTGTCCCTGAGAATCAGACACTAAGTTTAATGAGCTTAATGAATTCCATGAGCTGACTGAACACTGGAGTCATCCCGGTAAAAAGAAAGGGAGGGGGTTCAAGGAAGAGAAAACAGCAGGAGCAAAGGCTTGGAAGGAACGGGCGGGGGTGAGTGTGGGAAAACACAGGCCGCTTGGTGCTTCTGGGAGACACCGAGCAAGACAGCTGGAAACGTCCAGCCTTGGTTCAGTGTCTGTGCCCATTCCCTGAAATAACATTCACTCCCACTGAGCGAATTCTCTCCCCTCCCCGAAACTGAGAGTGCCTTGCAGCATGTACAATCCTTGGCCGCGCCCCTGGCAAGCCTACGTGAACCAAAATCGACCGTCACCTGTAAAAACGGTGGCCTGTAAACTTGCGTGGACAGAGGACGAGCACTGGGGAGACAAATGCTTTGAGGATGCCTCTCTCTTTTCCAAACGTGACGTCTAAGCCATCAAGGCTAGGCCGGACCACCTCCATTTGCCCATTTCCCAAGCTGTGGCCACGGATGGGATCTATTAATTACCTGGTTTTGCCTTGGGAGGAGAGAGAGTTGCCTTCCAGCTCCGTGGTAGATTAGTTATATTAATGGCCCCAATTCTCCATCCGCCCCTGAATCCAGCCCTTTGTCCTGGGATTTTGTAGCTCTTCCCATAGAAGGCAGAGCGTATTTCTCTACCCTCAATCTAAACGTGGCCACGTGGTTTCCTTTGGCCAAGGGGACATGAGCAAACGTGACACACAGCAGGGGCCTGGAGTGCTTGCATAGCCGGGCTTATCCTGCTCTTGCCCTTGGCCAATGCCAAGGACACACGCTCAGCGCCCCTGCGGCAGGGGGAAACATGAAGGACGGAGCTGAGGCCGCCCCAGAGTAACCAGGAACCAGACAATCCAGCTCAGACCAGCCTCGCTCAGCTCAGCCTAGCCCAGGTCTGCCTAACCCCGTGTACTTATGGGCCGAACAGATATCGACTGTAGTACATCGCTGAGCTGTCTGACTGCTGGTGTTCTTAACCATCCCGTACCCACTCCCTGGTTCTCTAATTTGCTCTTACTTGGAAGCCTTCTGTGTATATATTTCAATTTGTATTAATTAAGAATTGGTTCAACTCTAACGGAAAAACCTAAATAATAGTAAAAGTTTATTTTTCTCTCAAGTTCACAGAGTTGTTGGGAAGCAGGGCAGAGCTCCTCTGCCTCTGGTGCTGCTGGAGGCACCGGCTCCTTCTCTGTTCTTTCTCCACCCATGTGTGGTTTCCATTCCCGGGTTACCTCGTGGCTCGAAATGGCTTCGGGAGCTCCAGCTGTTGCATCCACATTCCAGCCATCGGGCAGGGAAAAGGATGTGCTCACTGCTTCTCTTTAAAGGCAGTTCTTCGCATCTGCACATACCCCATTATGCCTACTTATTCCCCCTGGCAGAACCAGGACAGCCACCGATAGTAATGTGGCCGGGCCTCACTTTTCGTAAGGGTCGGGCACATCATCTGAACCTACCCTCTCCGAAGTAACACGCGCCCAGTAAAACTGAGTTACTTATTAAAGAAAAGGAGACCCAGCCGCCTGTCCCATACAGCAAACGTCATTTTATTAATAATGATAATAGTCATTATTTAATCAGTTTGCCCTTCGACAGATAGAGGAGGTCACAGAGCGGGCTCAGGCACCCAAGGCTGGAAGGCACGACGCCCAGGTTACCGCTTCAGCTCCATCCTGGATCGCGTGACCTTGGCCAAGACTCTGAACTCCCCCCGGCTGCTTTTAGGCCATCCGCTGCGGAAACCCAGCTCGACCAGCCACCCCTAAGGACACGTCATCTCGTCTCCACCCCGGGGCAGTTCCCTGCCTCGCTCCTTTCGTTCTCCAGGTCTCAAGTCACTTCCTCAGCAACGCCCCCCTGGAGCACCCCTGCCTCTAACGCGGCCCCGTTTATCTCGTCCTCTCTGAACACCCACAGGTGCGGACCCCGCCCCCGAGAACGCACGCTCGGGGGACTCACAGGAGGGGTGGAGAGCCGAGCGTTACCTGCGGCTGGAGGAAGCTTCTCCTACGGCAGCTTCTCCATCGAGACCGAAACCCTTGTCGCTGGCTTCCAGAATCTCTAGGCAGGACCCAATGACAGCGGCCCATGTCCTTAGCCTGGACAAAGTCCTTCCCCCCCCCAGAGCCATTAGACACTGACCGTGTGGGCAAAACACAGCCACAGTGACCTTGGGCTCCCGGGAGTCACCTCGCCCCTCCCCACGGCCCTGTCCTGACCCCAGGACACCCTCCGGCTGCCAGGGGGCCCCCCGGCGTGGGAGGCCCAGCATCACCGTCCTCCTAACGATGACGACTTCGTATAAGCCTCCTCGTGACTGTCCACGGTCCCTGAACTGAGCAGGAAAGTAGCCCATCCAGCTCCAAATCTTTTTGACTGGAAGGAAGTGGGGGGGGTGGGGGTCCTCAAAGCTCAGGCTTCTAGTCCCACACGACCCCCACCCCCAATACTGCCTAATGGTGACAAATGCAGTCCCAGGAAGGGCCTTCGTGTCCCCCTCACGACCCCCTCCCCGCAGGAAGTCACGAGGGGCTCCCGGTGCAAGGGGTGGGGGCAGAGCCAGCCCGAGAACAATGGGGCCGAGCGAGGGGGGGTCGATGGGGTTCCCGGGCTGCCTCGCCATGCCGTAAACCTCATTACCTCGCTGTCCCCGAGGCCGCCTCTCTCCTTACCCAAGGCATCCGCCGGCGTCGCTGCGGATTCCCACATGGCGTGAAAAGCTCTTAAACCCCCCGCTGTATTTTTAATGGGGGCAGCGACTAATTTAGCCCTACGCCACCAACCGTCAAATCAAATCTTCTCTTGGTACTTACTGAGGACTCACCTGGGCTCCACGGGGTTCGGGAGAAATCTGGGCTGCAGGGGGCCCAGAGACAGCGATCTGGGAAGCCTGGGACACTCCTGTCCCCAGTCTCGGCGCCGTCCAAGGCAGGCCTGGATGCAGGGCGGCCTCAACCCAGCGCGGCCCTGTTGAGGAACCCTGATGCCTACCCTGGGGTCTTCCCCTAAAACGGCCATATCTCCGGGGGCTAAAGAGCGGAGTTCACTGCCTTCGGCTTCTGGGAGGCGAGACTTATAGGGGCGACTGCTCCATCCGCCCAACGCTGGCAGGAGCCCACCCACGATTTTGGGGTGTAAAATGCTTTCTGAAAAACAGAGCGCCCCATCCGGGTGCGAACGTCACACGAAGCGGCAGACAGGGCAACCCTGAGAGGTCCCCAGAAGCCCCCGGATACGGGAATCGGAAGGTGCCGGGTGTAGCTGCTCCAATTCCACGCCCGCGACTTCGGGTCACACTGTGACGCGGTGGCATCTGCCTGCCCGGTCCATTTCCGCTCCGCAGAGGGTCGTCACCAACTCTCTGGCCCCTTGTGAAAAGCCAGCAAGGAAGGGCTCCCCCGCGCGGGTCTGAAGCCCCGGCCCCTGGCTGGCAGGTCGGCCGGCCACGCAGGAGGCCGAGGCTGCGGGCGGGCTCTGTGGCGCCAGTGGGGCCAGGAGGGCCCGGGGGACTCGGTCACCCCTCCTGGGCTTGGCCGGATGTCTCTGCCCTTCCACACGCCCCGTCTCTGTGCTGAGGGGAACCTGCGGCCCCCAGCCCCTGCCAGGTGCCCACGCCCTGGCCACAACCAGGATCCAGGAGTCCCTGGAGCCCCGGTGTGCGGAGGTGCATGCGGGGGAGCCATTTCCCGGGGGAAAACGTGGATCAGCAGGAGCCGCAAACCTTCTCGGTGGCCTTGGAAGAGCTGCCCACGGACCCCTGGGCCTCAGTCCCCACGTCCAGAGCGTTCCACGGTCAGGGATGCTCTCTGCTCCGACTTCTGCGACCAGCGCATCCGGGCGGGGGGCAAGTGCGAGGCCCCCACCCCGGCCCCTGCAACCCCATGGAGCCCACCGAGGACAGACGCCCCTCGCAGCCCCGGGCGGGGAGGAGAGAACCAGGCAGCCAGATGCTCGTCGCAGGGATCCCCTTTATTGAACCGTACTAGTTACCGCAGTCAGGGCAAGTCACATCGAAAAGCAGACCATCCAGTCGCACGGAAACCGATTATATTCATCATTACAGAGTTTTAATCACTGTCCGGTGAACTGGCAAATCCAATCAAAGCATTAGTCTTTAATTAAAAAATTAAAAGGGGAGAGTCAGACAGTCGCCGAGCAATCACATCACGATGCACAATTACCTAGAACTGCAATTAAAAAGTAGTTAACCGAAGGGGGGAAAGGAAAACAAGAAGGAACAAAAACAGAAAGAAGCGGGGGCGGGGGGGAAATAAAAGTCACACTAATCCTTTTTTTCCTGCTTTTAAACTATCAGTATAATACATGAAGGGACGAAGGACAACAGCCTCGGAAAGCGGGGTGCGCTACCTCTAGGAAGGTCGTCTGCGGCGGACGCTCTACGAGCGCGCTGGCCGTAGCGGACGGTGAAAATACTGAGCGCGGAATACTTTCAGTCTCTGCCATTAATATTCATCTCCAGCTGCTCCTAATAGCAGCGCCTCGTGGCCAAATCATTAGGGTTTTACATCGGGGTTGCAAATGACACTTTGATTGGATGTAATGTTCCAACGGCCCTCCCCACGGCGTCCCCGGCAGGCCTTCCGCGGAGAGGCGTCCTGTCGCGCGGTCCCTCACTGTGCGTGCTGGCTCATCGTGTGGTTCTGCAAAGGCGGAGACGGGGGACACGCGTGAGGGCGGCGCGGAGGGCGCGCCCGCCCCCTCCCGCCCCGCGCGGGGACCCCGAGCGCCCCAAAACGAAACGCAACCGGGAAGAGGGCGTGGGGCGTGGGGCCTGAGGCCAGGCCTCCTGGAATGTGTTGTTTTCGGACCATTCGGGTCTGGCCGTGGGACGGGGAGGCGGCGGCGAGGTAGCATCCCTGGTCGTCTCTCCACCTCCCCCCGCCCCAGTGACGAGAAGGAAATTCTGCCTAACCGCCCGCAGGCTTCCCCCAGGTCCGCGCCTCGGTCCTTCCCCGGAGCTGCACTGCGCCCCGCGGGGGGACACAGCAGAGGAGCCACCGTGTGTCGCAGCCGAGAAGCACCGAGGGGCACAGAGGCGCTGAGGCCACGGGCAGGGAGGTGCTGCGGCCCGGGCGGGGGACGGTCCCCCAGCGGGCAGCGCAAGGCCTCGGTCACCTGGACCAGCGTCTCAGGGACGGGATGCCCCTGCCTCCCGGACCTGGGCACCCAGCTGGCGAGGCCTGCGGCTCTGCCAGGGACCACCAGGGTCAGACACGGCCCCGCCACTCTCCCCCGGGGTCCAGGTCGGGGCTGCAAGGGCTCCAGGACGATGCCCCATGTCCGAGGCCTTGCCAGGAGGCCTGGGGTGGGCCACCCCCAGCCCCCGTCAGGGGCCCCGCGGCAGCCCCTTCCCCTGTAGACACTGCTGCGACCTCCGCGCGATGTCACCGACCCCCGCGGCAACCTCCCGGCCAGCGAGAGGCAGCGCCCTGTCCCACAGCGCAGATGCCCGCTGATGACCGCAGCGCGGGCGCCAACGGCTGCTGCCCCCCTCCTCGGGCCCCGCCGGCCACGTGGCCGGTGCCGGGCGGGCCCACGCGCCGCGTGCTGCTGCAGGTAGATTTCTTCCATTCCTCACACCGGCCGCACAAGGTGGGACATGGGGAGGTGGGGAAACGAGGCTCGATTCCCGGCCCAGAGTCACGCGGCTAGGAAGCGGGACGGCGCCCCGCACCCCGCGCACCCCGCGCTCCGCAGCAGACACGAGCACGGGCTCCGCCAGCCTGGTCTGGGCCCTGGGCGGGGACGCCGCTGGTCCAGAGGCACCAGGCCCGCTGTCCGAGGCCGCAGATGGGCTGCCGGCGTTTCCATGGCAACGCCCGCCCTCCAGCCGAGGCACCTCTCCCGGTGCCTGCGCAGGGACAGCCGCCGGCCTGCGGGGAGCCAAACCCACCCTCTCCCAACCGCCCTCCCGGCTCCGCGCCTTTGCCGACGCCGCCCGCGAGGCTGGGCACACAGGGCCCCCCACCCCACGGCCCCTCGGGGCACCCCCGACCCGCCTCCCACACCTCTGTGAGCCCCCCGCCTGCACGGCCGGCCTCTGCTGCGCGGCAGGCGGGGGCGTCGCATCTTCCTCGCAACGCCCGGCTCGCTGCCCAGGAACGGCCCGGAGGCCTCGCCGACCGGCCCTGCCCACCACCCGTCGGCCACGAGGGCGACGTGGCCCGTGCTGCCGGGCGTGGTCAGACCCGTCCCCGCTGCGGGGTCGGGGAGGCGGGAGACGGGGACGGCAGGAAGATGCACGCGGCGACTGTCCCGTTCTCAAAGCACGGCTCCTCGGGCACCAGGGAAGAGTGGATGAATGTGTCCGGGACGCGGGTATGTGGAGAGGGGGGTGGGCACGCCGGGCGGACGGCACCGCGGATGCCAAGCTGTGGGGGCTGGACCAAGCCTGGCAAACGCAGGCGCCGGCGGGCGAGCCCAGCCTGGAGTCACGTGGGGGGCTGGGGGGTCAGGCGGTGGACGGCGGGGGCCCTGGACGGCCCCGGGTGTGGCCTTTGTTCCCGGGCAGCAGAACCAGAGACGACGTTTCATCTCCACGGGATCCTCAGGACCGTCACCCAGCGCCCACGTAGGGACGGGGCAGCGCCGGGCTCCCTGCCAGGACGCGCACCTCAGGGCCTGCGTGCCACCCGGCGTCCACGCTGGCTTCCGCGGGGGCTGCTGGAACAGAAACCCCGCGGGCCGAACCCAGGCCCGGGAAGGAACGTGGCACGTCCCCGGAGCCGACGACAGCGGGCTCCCTCCGACGGGGCGGCAGCGGGCAGGCCCTCGCTCAGGCTCCGGGAAGAACTTCCGCGAAGAGGCAGAAGGTGACAGACACTGCGTCCCCGAAGCCCGGGGTGTCACGGCAGATGGAGACGCCGAGGCGTGAGGCCCCCGGGAGGGGGGACAGGCGCCAGGACGCCGTCGGCGCTGCATCACTGAGCACCTGCTGGGTGCTCCGCCCGCGCCGGGCCCCGCGGAGGGCAGGGGACGGCACCAGCTGCGCCCACCCCTCCAGGGGCCTGAGACGCACAGACACCCAGACGTGTGTGTGGGATGAACGGTGCAGATGGCGGCTCAGCGAGGGGGGCGCCGAGTGCCACCCCACAGGGCTGTGTGGCGGGGATGCTGAGAGCCAGGTGCTCGGCCGGGGAGGCCAGCGTCCCCCCCGCCCGCCCCCAGGCCGGGGGCACAGTCCCTGGGAGGGCGAGGGGGGTGGCGGGGCCACGGCCAGGACTCATCAGTCACCCCGTGCACCTGGGTGCCGGGCGGCCCCGGGGGAGGAAGAAGCGCGTGTCCTCCCGGGCCCCGGGCCCCGAGCCCCATCACGCGCCCTCAGCCCGGCCCGCACGCTTCTCACGGGGGCGTTCCGGCGCCACGTCTGTTTCTCCGTTTGCGCCCGCGCTATATTTAGTCCTTCCCGAGAAGGAAGAAAATCGTTTTTTAAAGACGCTGCCGACCCCGCTAACGAACACTTCCCGGCAGCAGCATCAGGGCGGCGGGCGGGGGCCGGGAGCCACGGGAAGGTGCCCGCGGGGAGGCCTGGCAAGCACGCGGGCCCTCTGCCTGCCAGCGAGGCGCAGGTGTGGGCCGAGGAGCAGGTGAGGGAAATAAAACCGGAGGCCGGCGGGGGCGGGGGCGCGGGTTCCCGGAGACTTCCAGCCGCCTGGCAGGGCGAGCGCGGCTCCGCGGCCCAGGTTCCTGGCCTGCTCCGGGCCCCTCGGCCGGGCGCCCCGGGCCGAGGCCCCCGGGACACGAGTGGGGGCCAGCACGCCATCGGGGTCAGGGGTCGGGCCCCAGCTGGGGTCCCGCCGAGCCCCTCTCTGTGCACGTCCTCAGCGCGTGCGGCCCAGGCCCCTTTGTCACTTTGTCACACCCGCGTGCTCACGGACAGACCTGTACTGAGTCCCTACCGGGTGACAGCCACGTGCTCGCTGCCGGGCAAAGGCCCCCGACCCAGAGCCCAAGCCAGGACACGTGCTGGGCACACAGAGCAGGCCCGGAGCCGCGCTGGACGCCCTCCCCGGAGCACGGGCACACCCGCAGGGGCAGCAGGGTCCGGGCGGGGGCCCGTCTGGGCTCCCCGCCCCGGGAGGCATCCCTGGCCCCACGCACTCGCTGCCCCACACGCGCCTGCCGTGTCCCCTCCCCGGG
The DNA here is from genome assembly GCA_030015415.1 of Cynopterus sphinx. NCBI lineage: Eukaryota > Metazoa > Chordata > Mammalia > Chiroptera > Pteropodidae > Cynopterus > Cynopterus sphinx. The sequence continues at coordinate 2,190,830 of CM057386.1, forward strand.
CGGTGACGGGGTCTCTCCTCCGGTCCTGGCTCCGTTCTCTGGAACCGCGTGGTCCCGTTGCCACCCGCCCACCAGCGCCGAGCAGGGGAGCCTCGAGGTGCCCGGTGGCCTGGCCAAGAGCCTCCTCTGCAGGCCCGAGGAGCAGGGCGGGCTGGGAGGGCTGCTCCGCGCCACGAGCCCCTCTTCCCGACGGGCCCGAGGATTCGGGAGACGAGGGGCACGCGCTGCTCTAGGCCCGGCCGAGACGCACCTGGACCCCACACCGTGCCCCCGACACCCCTCCGGACCAGCGAGGGGCCCTGGGCGGGGGCTCGGTTTCCTGCCCGTACCCCCGCCCCGTGGCGCCAAACGTGGTTTGGGCTTGCAGTGGGGCCTCACGGAGGTTCGGGGACGGGCCAACGTCCCTCCTGCCGGCGAGCACTTATTTTTAGACGCGTCTGACGGCCGTCCAAGGGTCGGAGACGAACAGATGGCCCGTCTCGGAGGCTCGCACGCTCGCTGGTTGGCACTCCTGACGGACGCGCGGGGAGCACGCCGCCGCGGACGCGCGGACGAGACGCGTCGTTAAGGTGAGGAGTGAGTGGTGGCCGAGGCTCCCTCTCGGCGCCTGCCCCGTGACTGGCGGCTCCCCCGGGGGCCCAGGCTGTGCCGTGCGTGCACCCCGCGTCCCCCACGGCCCCGGCCGGCCAGCCCGCGGTTACCCCGTTCGCACGGACGGCAGCGACAGGTCTGCCACGTGGAGGTGACACCCCGCCGTGTCCTCGGGGTCTTGAGCGAAGCGGGTGAGCCGCCAGCCTGGGACAAAGCCCCGGGACGCGCTCCGCGGCGCGTGCGGATGTGCGAGGCGTTCCCGTCCCCGCCTGCCAGACACCAGACGGGCTGGCGTCTGCCACGCTGGAGCAGCAGGGAGCGAGCCTCGCGCCGCTCAGCCGGGAAGTCTGTCTCTCCGCCCCTGGAGCGAGCTCAGACCATCCGGAACCGGCGCTGGGCCTGGGGGGCTCCCATGGCGCTGGCTTTGGGGGCGGGGGGCGTCGGCCGCTTTCCCGCGGAGCCAGGAGCAGCCCTCGAAGCCACATGGGCTCCAGGACCGTTCACAGTCCGGCCCCCTCGCGGCGGAGGCCACGCCCGAGCCCGATCCTGCCGCTGGGAGGTGGGGGTCCCCGGGGCCAGGCCCCTCGGGGACGGGACGCCGCGCAGACTTGGGGGAGGACCGAGGATTCAGGGTCCCGGCGATGGCACGCCGGGGACCACGATTTCCCGTCTGTGGGCCTCGGGCCCTTCCCCCGGCTGGGCCCCTGGGAGCTCGTCCTGACCACGTCGGCCAAGGCTGTCGGGGACACAGTCCATCTCAGTGTGAGTCGGGACGCGGTCCCCTCCCTCCAGGAGCCTCATTCCCACCCGGCACAGGCGGGCGGGATCCCAGCACCCACGCCCCCGCGGAGCCAGGACCCGACACGGACTGGCTCGTGGTGTGTTTACCACGTGCACGCGCACCGTGTGCGTCCCGCCACGACTTTTCACAACGTCTGGGCGGGACCCTCGGGGCGAGCGCGCAGGCGGGCGGGAGAGGGGCGCCTCCTGCAGCGCAGCTCAGGCAGGCGGGGCCTTCCCAGCTGCTGCCCTCCCGGCTCGGCCCCAGGGTCGGAAGCCGGAGGTGGCCCGGACGGCAGCAGCGCGGTGACGCCTGGGGACGCCTCGCTGGACGGGAGCGAGCCGCAACCTCCGGGGGGCCCGTCCCCAGCTGGGTGCTCGCTGGAAGCGGATCCGCGGCTCCTCCACGACGGTCGCGGGGCTTACGCCGCCGGGCCGAGCCCGGGCTGTGGTCAGTGGCCCGGCTCCCGGGGCCGGGCCGAGGGAGGGAGGGAGGGAGGCAGGGAGGCCCCCGACAGCTTTCCAGCCCTGCGCCCGCGACAGACGCCCTGTGTCCTCTCCGCTCTGCGGCTGTGGGGTGGGAGGAGGCGCGGGGGGCACACCCACGGACGTTAAACTTCGCGCCCTCGTAGAAAAATCAAGCGGGAGGGCATTTTCCCTTTAGGTTTTCTGGAATCTTCCCGGCCTCTTCAACTTTAAATAAATACGTATTCGCTAAGACGCGGCGCGAAAACCCAGCCCCTCGTACGGCCATCCCGCTCCGCGAGCCCCAGATCAGGACGAGTCGCCCTAACGGCCGGGAGGGAACACGGGTGTCGGGGCGGCCCGGGAAAACCCAGGTCACGCGTCACACAGAGCGCACGGGTTCCGGCCCCTGGGCGGCCCCGGCGCTTTCAGGTCTCGTGAGTGATGGTCCCGGACGTCGATCACGTCGTTTTCTACCTTCCGCCCCATTCTTCCTAAAAGGAGAACTTCCCCGCGTCCCTCAGGTATTTGGGGGAGCCGGGGCCGAGCTGTCGGCCGGTGCTCTGAGTGGCGCCCTCAGCCGCCCCCCGAAGTGGCTTCGAGAGCCCCCGGGGCCCAGGCTCCCTGGCCGACAGCCCCGGCTGTGGGGCCAGGGGCTCCGAGGACGGACCCCTCTGCTGTGACGGCTGGTGTGCCGGGACCGATCACGTCGAACGATCCGACCGCTCTGGCGAAACCCCGTGGGCGCGCACCCTGGCCGGTCCTGGCGCAAAGCAAAGTGGCGACGGTGATCCCTGCCACCCAGTAGGGCAGGTCCCCCACCCCCGCCAGGCTCGTCCCCCTCCGTTCTCAAACGTTCCCGTCACCGTGGTCAAGGCTCGTCCCCGCGCCTGCCCCCGGCCTCGATCGGTCTGGAGCACCTGCAGGGAGGGAGGGGCCGGCACGCCCCCTTCTCCCGCCGGGAACCCCACTCCACCCAGAGGGATGCCGCGTCCTGCTTCCCCCTCGCCCTCCACCCCACTCCGACCCACGTGGCAGAGCGCAGCCCCGGGCCGTGGAGCGTCCCGAGGCGCCAGGATCAGAAACACACGACCAGCGAAGCAACGACCACACGGCGAAGCGCCCCAGCGAGATGGCTCTCCTCACGAGAACACTCGGCCCCTCCGGGTGTCGGCGACCCCTGGCCACGGCCGGCACGGACCGCGGTCCCCACGGGAAGCCGGGACCGGGCTGTCCCTCCCCTCGCGTTATTCATTTCCCATCCCCCGACCGTGCCCGTTTTATCGATAAAGAAACTGAGGCCGCGCGAGCCGGTAAGGGGCGGCGCGTGGGTTGGAGCCGCAGTGACCGGGTCCCTCCTGGCTGTCCCCCGCCGGCCGGCACCGCCTCCGGGCGCCGCTGAGAGGGCGCGACCCGCTGCCCCTGCCCGCGCCCGCGTCCCAGCACACGCGAACCCCGCTGCGGCCCCGGCCCGCCCAGCCGTCGTGTCTGCCTGAACCCCGCAGCAGGGCGAGCGGGCCACGTCCCCTGTGGACACAGCAAAATTAATCCCCGCCGCCGCCCCCCGGCCCGGCCGCTCCCGCGAGTGCTGACACGCGGCGGCGCCTGGCGCACCCGAAATGCCAACGCGCCTTTCTCGTCATTAATTTCTTCCTAAATGTCATTAGCGCTCGTGCCCGCTCCGCCGGAGAGGCCGCCAGGCCCCCGCTGCGAGCGCCCGGTCCCGGTGGGGGCCAGGCACCCCGTTCTCGGGGAGGCGGCCGGCCTCGCCACCCACAGGCCGGGCAGGCAGCCGCTGTGACGGGAGGCAAAAGCCGGCGACGCTGTCGACAAGGACCGGAGAGGGAGGCCCAGCTCGGCGCCGGGGTCGCGGTTCCGCCCTCAGGCCCTGCGGCCGGGGTTCGGACCCCACCGCGGCCGCGGCTCTGCCGTCTCCCCGACCGCAAGACGGGGAGAAAGCAGCACCGGCCTCGGAGGACCGTCCTGAGGATGAGACAGGACAACAGCGCGGGGGGCTCCCCGCCGGGCCTCGGGGTGCCGGCGGGCCCCACCGCCCCCGCCGGGGCAGGCTCGGCCCTGCCGCTGACGAGCCGTGTGACCGGACACCGTGTGACAGGGCCCAGTCCGCGACAGTGGGGCGGCCACGACTCTACCCCATCGCCGCCCCCGTGCCACTCTGTCCCAGCAGACTGACGTGGCACCCCGCACGACACTCGGGAGGGAGAATGGGCGTCCCAGCGAGGCGGTCCCACGCCCAGGTCACCTGACAGCGAGGAGCGACCCTGAGATCCACCCCCGGCCCCCAAGGCCAGGGCGGCCGTCCTGCAGGTCGACCACGTCTTTCCTAGGTCTGTGGGGGCCGGGCTGTGTGGTGCCCGCCTCCGGGAGCCCCCCACCCCCACCCCAAACAGCACCCGCCGTCCTCAGCGCCGCCGTCGCCGCCGTCGTTTCTAAGAAACTGAAGGCATCCGGGCCCAGCTGGGCCGGCGCCGGCGCGGGGCCGGGCCTGTGGCTCCCGGCAGCCCCCCGCGCCCATCTGCCGCGGTGGCACGGTGCCCCCGGAAGCTGGCTGGACCCCTGCCTGAGGGCGTGCGTGACAGGCTCCGACGGGCAGACGGGCCGCCCGGGGCCGACTCTGGGTGCCATCTCTGCCTGGAGCCGGGCCTCGGGGGGGCGGGGGCCCCCACGTCCCCAGCTGGGCCTCCGCACGCTTCATCGCTCGGGCGAGGGGCAGGGCCCCGGGGTCGCGAGGGCCTCTGGACGCAGCCGGGCCCAGGCCCCTCCGGCGCCCATCCCCGTGCGGCTCCCGTCTGCGCTGACCGAGCCGCCACCGCGGGACAGGATAGGACGGCCATGGGCCCAGGAACGGTGGGGCCTCTGGGCCACCCCGTGGAGCTCCTGCCCCCGGGGGGCGAGCCCTGCCCCCAGCACCCCGAGGCCCGCCCTTGGGGGTTCGAGAGTTGTGGGCAGGCCTAGCCCCTCGGCCTTGGAGCCAAGAACACGAACCCCAGAGCTGGGCCGCGTCGCCGTGCGCGTGCCGTGCGGTTCCCCTAACACACGGTCAGCGCTCCTCCCGGCCGTCCTCCCAGTCCCGTCCCCCTCCCCGCGGCACGGGGGACTCAGGCCCGTGCCCCCAGCACCCGCACACGTCTAGCACACAGTAGGTGCTCAGCAAACACGCGTGGGCCACGCAGAGCATGTCCGTGCTCGACGGACCGAACGGCCGTGTCGGTGAAGACGCGGACCGCGCGCCCACGTCGGGGTGGAACTCGGATGGGGACTCGGTCATTACAGTCCGTCCTGGCAGAGGGGCCAGCGTGCGAACCCGCGGCCGGCCAAGCCGAAGGAGGGGGATCAGCAGCGGGGTCTGGGAGAGGGGGCCGACCGAGCCGGCCCCGAGGCCCGGGGAGAGGAGTCCCTGAGGCGGGAGCGCGGGCAGGTGCGCAGGCGCCAGGAGGCCCCGCCTGTCCGAGCTGGTGGGGCAGGCACGGCCCGGAGAACCACCCGCCGGCCCCGGAGAACCACCCGCCGGCCTCGCCCGCGCCTTTCGGCCCCACTGCCCTTTTCTCTGTTCCGGGACACCCCGAATCCGCTGCCCCGGCTGCTCGCGACACCACCTCGCGCGGCTCGTAATCAATGGCGATCGTTCGGCTGGAAGCGGCGGCGGCGTCAGGCACGCGCGCGAGCAGCAGGAGCTAATCCTTTAAATGCGCCCGCGACGCCGCGCTGGCCACTTTGCCCCCGCGGGCCACTCGGGGAGAGCTCCGGCAGCCGCTCGCCCTTCGATGGCGGAGTCCAGGTCCTTGGGCCCGGGGCGGCACCCGTCGGGCCCGCGGGGGACCCATCTCTCCGGCTGCGGCTCCCTGCGACAGCACCCGGCAGGTCCCTCACCGCCATCGGGGCCACGTGTGCAGCCAAATTCCCGCTCTCAAGGCCCCAGAGAAACACCCAGGGGTGTCGGTCTCAGCAGGAATGCCGGGCTGCGGCGGTGCCGGCCACCTCCCCCCGCACGGGAGCCCGGGACGTCAGCTGCAGGGAGAACACGTCGGAGCCGGGCAGGGGCGCAGCGTCACGGCTCGGTGAAGGGGCCCTCGGTTCCTGGGAACCGGACATGAAAACTCGGCCACGCTTCCTGCCCGGGGCACCCGGGAGCCCCCCATTCGCCCTGACCACTGTGGCGCCCACCTTGCCGGACCTGCCGCTGGAGAGCGGGGCCTGCGCCGTGACGGCCAGAGACCAAAGGCCATTGTCCATCGTCCACCTCTGTCCGTCCGTTCCCCGGCCCGGGGACAATGGGGGGCCTCGTAAACAAAGCCGCCGTCGCGTTCCCACGGCGGCTGTCGGGTGAGCCCGTTTCCCGTTCTCCTGGGTGACCGCCCGCCCGGGAGAGGGGTGTGAGGCTGTAAGCGACGACTGTTTACGGGAAACGCACGAGCCCTTCCGCCACGGGACCGTGTCGTCCTGCGATTCTCCCGGGACAGAGCGAGTACTCGGGCCGGATGGCCCTCCAACGCCCCGGCCGGCCCCGGCCGCCGTCGGGGTCCGTTCTGGGTGTAGTCGCGCTCGTCGGCGCGCGGTGGCGCACGCCGCGGGGTCCTCTGATGCCTGACGGCAGGCGCCCACGCGTCCTCGGTGTCCTTGGCTCGTCGCTTCGTTGGTTCCCGCTCCTCACTCCGGGGTTCTGGACGTCCCTGCGACATGTTCGGGACGGAAGTCCTCCATCCAGCAGGCGATTCGCGAACATCTCCTCCCCGTCCGGCTTCCATCCACTTAGCTTCTTCCGGAGACCGAACCCCGTGCGCTTCGGTGTGAGGTGGAGGCCAACGACACGTCTTCTCGCCTCGGCTCCCCGCCGCAGCGGGGGAGAAACCCAAACCCCTTCGCCGTCCTGCAGCCGCGGCCGCGACCCCCTCGCACGGCCCCCCACGCCCCGCGCTTCAGCCGCACGTCGCCTTCGGCTACCCCTGGGGCTCGCGCTGGCCACGGGGCCTATGTGCGGCTCTTCCTCTCCCTCTCCCTCTCCCTCTCGCCACCCAGGCCCAGAGGCCACCTCCTCGGAGAGGCCCGCCCTGATCACACTCACGGGGAGCACCCCCCTCGCCCCGCTCCACGCTCTGGCCCGTCCCGGTCTACTTTCTCCCGTCGCCGACCACCGCTGGACGGCGCCCACAGTCCCTCCACAACGGGGGCCGGTGGGTGTTCCCTGGTCTCGTTCACCCTTGTCCTGCCAGTTCCCCGATCGGGAACACGCCGGGCCCCCGCACACGGGTTCTGAACCCACGGACAGCAAAGCTTCGTCCCCGTTCCCGCTCCTGACCCGACTGTTAGGGACGTGGCCCCATTTGCCCGAGTCTTAGGATCAGGATCGGCCTCTGGGCCGCGTCAGGCGGACTCGGAATCCAACAGGCCGGTGCCCCCCTCACCCTGGCCGCTGCGCCCGTTAGTGCATCCTGAGAGAACGTCCCCTGACCCCGGCCGCACCTCGCAGGGTCCCATCCCGCGTCTCCGGCCGTGACCCGGCCCTGTCCTGCGGCACCACCCAGCCCCCCGCGCCGGCCACCCCGGGGGAGTAAACCCGCCGCCGGCCCCGCCTCGGCCTAGCGACGGGGAAGACGTCGGGGCCCGAAAACCGCTCCTCTCCAGACACCAGAAAACGGCCACGCGCGCTGCTCGGCGAAAGCCCTCACCTGCGTGGGTTTGGCGGCGCCGCGGCCCTCCCACGTTCGGGTGGCCCGTGATTAACATCACTGAGTGCGGAAAACAGCGACGCGCTCAGCCTGCAACTTAGCGAGGTTCTTGGCATCGAGGGCCCGCCCTAAAGGTGGACGGGGGGACCCAGGGAGCCGCCGGCCTGACCCCTGCTCCTCCGCGAGGGGGCGGGGGGGGGGGGTGGCCACGACCTCGGGCGGGGCAGGCCTGGGGCACGCCTCGGGGCAGCCCGCAACGCCCGCGAGGAGGGCGGGCCTCGCTCCCCGGCCTCCGGGACAGCGCAGGAGGACGCGGGCCGAGCGAGTCCCCGGTCTGAGCAACGATGGCGGCTCACGTGCGCCGCGGGGCTTCAAGGAGGCCCGTCATCGGGCTATAAAAAGCCTCAGTCGTCTGGGGACCCGGGGCCTATTTCGATAGCTGGGCCAGGCAGGTAAGGCAGGTGGGAGGGGGGAGGAGGCTCACGGCCAGCGCCCGAGCGAGGAGGCGCCCTGGACGGCCTGCCGGGCAGGGCTGGCACCAGCCCCCTCCGGTCACACCCGGGGGGGCAGCGAGCCGTCCCCTCGGCCCTCAGCACAGAGGCGCACGCTCAGATGTGGGTCACCGGGGCGTCGGCGGTGGGGCCCGGGCGGGGTCGCTGCCTCGCCGGTGGCCGTCGGTCAGGGGACGCCCTCTCTGGGCCTGGGTCCATACACCTGTCCACACTGGGATGGGACGGATCGGTGTCACCCATACAGGGACCTACAGGGACTCAGGGGGCAACCTGAGGAGGACGGGAAACAGCTTCCCGGCAGGAACGGGCCCCCGACCGTAGATGCCGGACCCCGGAGTCCCCCATGGGCGGCAGACGGCTGCCACCAGCCGTGTGACAGGTCGGGCCGGCCTGGCTGTGGGGACCGGCCGCCGCACCGCAAAAAGGCCACACTCTGCCCCTTCGACCCCAGACGAAGGCCACCCCGAGTGACCTCGGCCTCGCCCCTGAGGGTGGGTGGACCGCCGGGCGCAGGACGGGCACCTGCGTGGATGTGTGGGCGCAGGCAGTCACTCCCTGTGGGGGCCGATGGCGGGGGGCGGTGGCAGGGGCCAGCCCTTGGGGTGTGGACACACGTCAGCTCCTCGCCCAGGCACGGGGCGGGATCCCCTCCCCGGCCCCTGCGAAACGGGGCACGGCCGCCCGGCCTGCCCTGGCCAAGGCGGCGTGAGCCGTGGGCGGGGGCGTCGTTCCCCAGCGGGAGCTCTGTGAGCAGGTGCGTGAGGCACCCCCTCCCGTCCCCCCACGTCGGCGACCAGAGACGGGCTTCCAGGCGGTGGGGTGAGCGGGGTGCGCAGCCCCCCCCAGCTGCCTGGACGTGGAGCACGAACCGCACGTCCAGCTCGGTCGCGTGAACACGCAGGCGGGGGGCGTGTGTCCCCGCTCAGCCCGACCCCCTCCGTGCCCGCGGGGACCCCGGCACTGACCTGCAGCTCGGTCTGGAAGAAGAACTTCTGCGGGCACTGCGAGCAGTCATAGATCTTGTCCTCCTGCCCGTGCACGGCGAAGATGTGCTGCTGCAGCTTGTTGGCCTGGACGAAGACTGCGGGGGACGCGGCCTCAGGGGCGGGCTCCGGGCGGCCGCCCCGGGGCCCCCACCCACGCCGCTCACGGGCGGGTGCGCCCAGCCCCCACACGAGGCCCAGCGACCGGCTACTGGCCGCGCGGCGGGGGCCCACCGGAGGCGGCCGGAGCCAGGGGAGCCGCCTCTGCCACTTACGAGCGTGCGACGCTGGGCAAGTCACTTAGCCTCTCGGGGCCTCACTTCCTCACCCCAAAATGGGGGGGGGGAGAGGGGGCGTCTTTAAAATACATCGCTCGCTGCGTGGCTGGGAGGACCACGCGGGCTAAACCTGCACCGAGTCACTGTCGCGACCGGACCCAGCACGGGGTACGCCTGCCGCGCGTGGGCTCCCGGGCACAGCGCGGGGTACGCCTGCCGCGCACGGGCTCCCGGCACAGCGCGGGGTACGCCTGCCGCGCGCGGGCTCCCGGGCACAGCGCGGGCCCACAGGCAGGCAGCGTGCTCGCCCCCACCGCGCAGACGGAAACCTGAGGCCCTGGGAATGCTAAAGGACTGGCCCGAGGTCCCACCTCTAGCAGGTGGCGGAGCCAAACCGGAGGGGAGCAGGCCTGGCGGGGCATCTGGGACCACGCGGTGCCCTGTGCTCGTTACTGAGCTGCTGCCGGCACCCACACCCCATGTGGGGCGCCCTGCACCCTGGATCGGCGCCTGGGGCCCCGCGGGGCCGCCCCCCTCCAGCCCGCAGAGTGTGATAACAACGGATCGGAGGGGGGTCCCGCGGCGGAAGGGGAAGAAGGCCCTGGGGAGCCCGCAGGGTGTGGGTGCGAGGGCCGTGCCCAGGCCTGACAGGAGCGGGTCGCGCCCCGGCCCCGGGCGCCCGGGGGCAGCTGCGTGTCGGGGAGGGGAGCCCTCCAGAGCCCCCCACCTCCCGCCAGGCGCCCTCCCAGGGGGGGCTTCCCGCCGTGGCAGACGGCAGATGTCGGGGGAGGCAGGGAAGGCCGGCGCCCCCGCGCACACCGGCTGCCATCTGGGCAGCAGGAGGGGGGCGGGCAGAGCCCCTGAGACGCGCCTCGGGCTGGGACAGCCGCTCGCCTGGGCCGGCCGCCAGGCTGGGGGCCGCCGACTGCTGCGGCCCGGAGCTCCGATGGAGCGCGGGCTGCGACCGGCCGGGGCCGGGGGGCAGCCGGGGCCCAGGCGGGGACCCCTGCACCAGGGCCAGGGGGCTAAGGGCCGGCAGCCGCTCCGTGCCGGGGCGAGGGGAGGGCCCGGGGGCGGGGGGTCAGGTCTGCACGGAGGCAGGCAGGGCGAGCCCCGGGTCCGCGTCCGGCCAGGCGCAGCACAGGCTGAGGCCCAGCGAGCCGCGCCCCCCCCCCCACGGGGCCCTTACCTGTGAAGCACACGGGGCACTTGAAGGTGCCGCCCATGCCCTCGAAGCTGTGCTCGATGAGGTGGCAGAGGAGCTTGGCCGGGGAGTCGAACGTCTGGTTGCACAGTTTGCACTCGTGGTTGATGCCTTCCTCTGCAAGGGAAGCAGGCCGGTCAGCGAGCTGCGCGCCGCGCCCCCCACGGCGGCCCCGGCCCCGCCCCGCCCCCCAGAACCGGGGCTGGTGCGGGGGCCGCAGCGCCGGGCCCACCATCCCAGCCCCGAGGCGAACGGACCCCGGGGCCCGGCCCCACACGCGGGCTCTCGCAGGCGCCACTTGCCGTGACTCCTCCCGCTGGTCCCGGGACAAGCTGTGCTCGAACCCAAGCCTGTCACGCGGACGGGGCCCCAGGAGGGGGTCTGCCCGGGGAGGGGGACCCGAGCGGGGTTTTTAAAGCTCCAGGAGGCGATTCGCGGAGCACGGCCTACGTGCCAGGCGCGGGCGGAGCTGGGCGCTCTGTCGGGGAACCGAACGGGGACACGCTGCGCCCGTCCTGGTGGGGAGGGGGCAGAAACCGGAGCGGGCCAAACGCAACGCAGCGTCGGGGGTGACGGGCGGGCACGGGCAGCTGTCCAGGTAGGAGTCCGAGCAGAGCCTCGGGGGAGCCCGTGCTCGGGAGCAAAGGGGCAGCGTGCCTGGGCCTGGGGGGCCGGGGACGAGGCGGGGGCGAGGTCGGAGGGCACGAGGGCTGCTAGCACCTTAGGGTCACAGGGGGACTTGGAGATTTCACTGTAAGAGGGGCGGGCAGCCACTGGACGGTATCCCCCAAACAGGCAGGCAGACAGACCGACGGCAGCTCTCCTAAACCCCGAGACGGATGGCCCGTCCGGTGGCTCGTTAAACAGCGGGCGACGCCCTGTCCTGCTCCGTCTCCCCACGCGGAGCTGCCGTGACCCCAAACCCTCACCCCGAGGTCCCAGGGGAGAGAGCGAGCCCCGAGGGCCGGCGACTCCCCCGTGTGGCACCCGCGCGGAGCGGCCGATCCTGGCTCCACGCCCTGCGGCCTGGGCGTCGGTCGGTCCACGCTGTACGGGGACGGGAGGGCCCGGCACCTGCGACCAGTGTGGCACGGAGGTCGGCGGGGGGCGGCGGAGAACCACACACTCTCCGGGGTCAGAACAGGGCGCTGCCACCGACCGCACGGTCTCGGGTACGTCGGGCAGCCCGTGCCTCGGTTTCTCCCTTTCTAAGATGCTTGCAGACGGCTTCCTCAGCACCACGCGCCCCTCGGAAGGGCCAACACCGGGGACAGCGACGCCGTGGGGCGCCGGCGAGGTGGGGAGCCCCGGAGGCCTCGCTCGCCGGCGGGGTGCGCAGCGGAAGGCAGCCCGGCCGGTTCTCAGGACGCGGAACGTTCTCGCACCATGAGATGCACCGCCACCCCCCTTAGCATTTACCCGAATGCGGGGAAAACGTACGTCCGCGCGGGACCCCCCCCCCCCGCCCCACGCACGCGAGCAGCAGCTTGACGCGTGATGCCCAGCCTGGGAGGCGGCCGGGACGCCCCTCGGCGGGTCACACACCGGCGTGGGTCGTTAATCAGCGCTAAAGGGAGACGGGCCGGCCAGACGCGAAACGACACAGAGGGGAAGGGCCACGGCCGCACGACATCACGGGAAAGGCAGGACGGTGGGGACAATAGGGTCGGCGGCGGCCAGAGGGGGCGGGGGAGGCGAAGCACGGAGGACCTTTCGGGCGGGGAGGATGCCAGGACGACGGGTGCGCGTCACCACACCGGCCTCAGGACACACAGATGGGCGTCCTCGTCCTCTAATCCCGAGGACGGGCAGGCTGTGCCGTGTGCGCCGGGGGCCGGAGGGGATGCCTCCGCACCACCTCGGAGTTTTACTGCCAACCTGACTCTAGGGTCTTTAAAAACAGCCACCCCAGCCCCCTCCCCCAGCCCTGCTCTTCCCGCTGGTGCGGGTTAGGTGAGCTGGTAACAGTAATAACTAAGAATGGGAGGAAACGGGGCCGCGACCCGCCCGACACACAGCCAGTGCGCGGTGCGTGTCGCCAGGCTCGCCGGTGTCGGCGAGGACGTTATCTGGGCCAGTCAAGGACACGGCTCCCCCGCGGGGTCCCCCAGGGAACCAGCCTCACCAAGGACGCCAGGTGCTCCGATTCGCCCTCGAAGACAAGAATGAGGTAGCAGAGGGGCTCTGCCAGCGGCACGGCACGGGCACAGATGGGCTGAGGCTCCCGGCCAGTCCCCGGGTCCCCAGGCCCTGGCAGGGGCTGGCGGGGACAGCAGGAGTCCCCCCGGCCCGGCCGCCCCCGCCGCAGAGGCGCACGGAGCCACGTGCGCGGGCAGGTGGGCCTGCCCCACATAGCCCACCGGCGGGAATCCGCCGGGTGTTCGTGTGCCCCGGGAGCCCCGGCAACTAGGCCACCTGCACCCGGCAGACACGCGGGCGGATCTCCGCGCACGCCGCGGCAGAGGCGCTCGCTGACAAGTGCGGGGACGCAGGGCGAGCGCGGCGCGCTCACCGCACAGGCCCCGTGCACGCCCCCCACGCCCCCGGGGGGTGCTCGGCATGATTAGAGATGGCCTCGGAGTGGGGGGCGGCCTCGGCGTGGGGGGCGGCCTCGGCGTGGGGGGCGGCCTCGGAGGACCCCCAGCCCACCCCCGCCCCGTAGACGATGCTTCTCAGTACCCGGCACAGGGCACGGGTTCGAGGACCGAACGGATGGATGGATGGACGGACGAATGAACGAGGCATCAGCCTCACGCACGGCCTCCCTGTGAGACGCGGACCCTCTCGGACATTCACGAGGCAGCGGGGACGTGCAATGACAATGCACGGCGATTCCTATTACCGCTCGTAACGCAATTTACTTTCTGGATTCACCCCGTTTGCTGGGAAAACACGTTTCTCGAGAAGAAATGGCTCAGAGAATGGGACCGCCAGCCAGGGCGGCACAGCCAGCGGGGTGGCGCCCCGAAGCCCTCCCTGTCGGCACGCATTCCGACCGCACGCCGCCTCCAGGCAGCCCGCCTCGACGAGGCCAGCACACACGCTGCCCCCGGCGACCCCGGATTCCTCCGACCACGTCCCGTGAATCCTCCCGACGCCGGCGACCGGGCCGTGGGCACAGACGCTGTCCCCTCCGCCTCAGGCCCCTGAAGCATCGTCCCTGGGCCCCCAGCAGGGGCTTGGGAAGTCCGCACGGAGGACAGCCGCCTCTGGCCAGGCCTCTCCCTGGCCCCCAGGCACACTCCCCAGGGCTGATGGCCGAGCGGGCGCCTTCGTCCACACGGCCGTGCGTGGAGACATGGCCGTCAGACACCCAGACGCCGGGAAGACAAAGGGGAAGGCTCCTGCAACCCGTAAATCACGCCCGACGGTCACTCTCCGCTCCCCGCGAGCCGAGCGATGCATCAGCAAGTCCCCTGGGTCCCGGCTGCAGCCTCACCCGGCACCCCCATTCGGGAACAGGTGCACGGCCAGGTAGCCCCGGGGCCGGCGCCACGGCCCCCCAAGACCCCACGAACCGCCACTGGGCTAATGAGATCGCGGCCCCGCCGGACGGCGGCGTGCGGTGCCTGGTCCCCTTCTCGGCTCTCCCCCACGTGTCGAACCTGGGAGCTGGGAGAGGGGAAATAAGTAAAAGGAGGTGACTATGGCACAGCCCGAGGGGGCCCCGCGGACCTGAGCGTCGCTCCCCTCGGAGGCCGGACCCGCTGGCCTACAAAGCTCCTCTCTGAAGGACGGGGCCAGGAGGCGCCCGGTGGGGTGTCCACTCTGCGCACCTTGGCCCCGAAACCGCCCAGGAAAACGGGGAGCGGGGAGGGGCTGCCCTAGTTAGCGGGGATGCTCCTTGGCCCGCCAGTGGCCCGAGGAGCCAGCCTGCGGACGCCCCGGCGCTCTCCGCCACCGTCCCTGTCGCCCAGCGGGCGCTGACAACCTCGCGTCCTGTCCCGCGAGCCGGGGTCTGCAGGCAGCAGCGCCCCGGGTCACTCAGGAGGAACTTTCCAGACGTCTCCCCTAAGATCACGCGGCCCCTGGGGCCGGATGCCGGAGCTGCCTGGCGTCCGCGGGCCGTCCCGCGAAGCGAGGTGCAGGTTCCACCCCAGCCCGGCGTCCCACCTCGCCCCCGAACCCAGAAGTCAGGCCGGCACTGGCGATCTGCCCATTTATCACGACCTTTAAAGATAAAAATAAGTAAAAACCCCAAACGGCCGAACGCAGAACCCAGCAAGGACGAAATGCCAGCGAGTCCCCTCCCTCTCTCCCTCTCTCTCGGCTCAGGAATGATAAGTGTTAATTTCACACTCGTTTCTCAAAAAAATAATGGGATGAGCTTCTGCTTCAACCGAGTCAGCCTGCTGGAACCTTTCAGGCTGAAACTGTGTCAGCCCAAAAGGGGAGCGGAGGGCTTTGTGGAGGGGCGCCGTGCCGAGATGACACAGCTCCCCGCGCCGGCCCCGGTGCCGACTTTTGTCTCCGGAAGCATTTGATCCCGGGCAGACGCGCGCTGATTTCCATGCAGGTCTTGGGGGAAGCCGGGAGGAGAGATGGCGCCGCCGATCGGGACGCCGGAGGCGAAGCCAGGTGGGTCCCGCCGACGTCAAAGGGAGGCCTGGGCGCTCGCTCGCTCGCTGGCAGGCCCCTCGGTGCTGCCCGGGAGGCCGGGCCACGGTGGGGAGGGGGCAGGGCCTTGTTCCCGAGCCCCCGTGCACCAGCGTGACCTGCTCCTGCCACACGCCGTGACCTGCTCCTGCCACACGCCGGGCCTCCTCGCCCGAGCAGGGACCCCACTGGGAGGCTGGCCCAGGAGTGCCCCACGAAGGCCTTCCCCACTCCAGGGGTGACGGGTGACGGCGCCTGAGAGGACGGGGGCCCCGAGGAAGCCCCTCCACCCGGGAAGCGGCCATCGAGGACACAGCGGCCAGGACCGGGAACGCCTGGGCTGGTCCCCGTCCACCGCTCCCTCGCTGTGTGCGCGTGGACGAGTGCCTCGACCTCCCTGGGCTTCCGCCGCGTCTGCTGGAGACGATGGGAGGATCGCCACGGGGCTTCCGCAAGGCCCGGAGCAGCTTCTCCTGCCACGGGACGCCGGCCCTCAGGCAGCGTCCGTCCCCGAGACCGCCTGCCCCCCGCCGTACCCCCACTTCATGCGTCTGCTCAGATGAGGCCGCCTCGGGGGCCTCTCCGGACCCCCCACCCGCTAAGGCAGCACGCGCCTCGCCCTTTCTAGCCCTCGGCCACCCTTACTTCCTAAACCCTGCAGGTCGGGGGGTTGGGGCCTCCTGGGCTCATTGCCACGTCACCAGCACGGAGAACCGGCCCCGGCACATAGTAGGCTCTCAATAAAGAGGAAATGAACCGTCTGTGTAAACCACTCAGCACGCGGCTTGGAGCGTGGCGTCGGGGGGGTGCTGGGTGCCATGTGCCAGGGGGGGCCCCGCACTCGAAGGGCTCGCGGCGTGGCCTGCTCCGAGGCACGGGGGGGAAGGGCTCCCTGGATGACCGACAGAGCAGGGGGGAAGCTGGGGGGGCAGGCCCCCCATGACCGTGTGGCGGACGGGCCGGGGGCCGGGGAGCAGGGGCCTCGCTGATGGCCCCAGGCAGCCCCTCGCTCGCTTTACGAAGGACAAAAGAGACCACGGAACCAGAGACCCGGGGCCCAGCGAGCCGCCCCACACCGTGACCACCTCGACCGTCCAAAAGCAGGGGGTGAGGAGGAGGGCGCACGGCCGGCCACCCCATTTCCACGTCTGAGCCCGTGGCCCCTGCCTGCACCAGCCCCGGCTGGCAGGTGGGCCGCGACTTTCCCCAGGTGAGGCGGGAGGCGGCCCCACACCCGGCCACGATGGCCCCCACGATGGCCCCTCCCCCAGCGGGAGGAAAGCAGAGGGATGCGGCCGCCTCCGTCGCCTGCCGGGCCATGAACTTCCCCACACGTCAGTGCCACAGCCCTGGGGGCTGAGGGCCCCCGTGCCCCCCACCAAATCAGTAAAGACCCCGAGGCCCCGGGTCCAGGCTCAGAGACACGCAGGACACACGGTAACGAGGGGGGAGCACGGCACCCGGCATTGGTCCAGGCCAGTGCGGACACAGGAGGGGGCCCCAGGAGAGGACCCTGCTGCCCCCACCCCAACACATAACCAACGGCGAACAGGCCCAGAACGGACGAGCCCGGGCCAGCGGGCGTTCAGGCCTTTGTTCTCTCCGAGGAACAAAGACTTTGGGGTGGGGGGGGGGAGGGCAAATAACAACATCCAGACGGCCAGGCCAGGCCAGATCGATTTGTCACGATATTCCTCTTCCGGCAGGAAACGGACCCAAAGGGACCGGGGAAGGGGGAGGGCGGCGCTGGGAGGTGACGAGGGCCAAAGGGGAAAGAGCAGGGTCCCAGGGGGAGCCCTTCGCCTCAGGCCAGGCAGGAATCGGAGAGCGAGGGTGGGGCAAGCGCTGACCCTGGGGTCCCCAAGCCCCTGGGGCACCTGGGCACGCTGGGCATGGCTGGCGTGGGCCCCGAGAGCAGCGTCCCCCGAGAGCTGGTTAGAGACGCGGCTGCAGGAGCTGCAGGACGCGGATCTGCATTTGAAAGTGCCTCCTCGCCTCGGGTGGGCGCTCGCTCGGGTTTGAGGGGCCCTGGGCTCCGTAACGAGCTTCTGGGGATGCCGGTCTCGTCGGACCCTGCTGTCACAATGCTCTGGGTTCAGAGCTGTCACCGCGCCCCTGCCAAGGCCGCGCCACCGACCTCTAAAGGGGCAAAGGTTCGGTCCAGACTGCACGGGACTGAGACGCCGTCAGCGAACGGTGAGAAACACGCCCCATGACCCCGACGGGTGTGGAATGCCGTGGGGTGTCTCTGGAGGGGCTGCTCGGCACTCAGGCGCGACACCCTGGCACCCCCGACACCCCGCACCCCCGGCGCCAGGGTGCGGCACTCAGGGATGATGCTCAGCCTCGCCCGAAGCCAGGCCCCACCCTGGCGGCCCCATTCCGGGCTCCCATTTTCCTAATTAATCCTGGAGGACGGGCCGTGCCCTTCCTCCTCCCCGGGGAGCACCTTCCCAGGCCTTTCTGGCCAGGAGGGACGCACCCCGGGTCCCCCGTGTTTCGCAGAGGCTGGTAAACGAGCTCCGGCGGCCTGGACCGGGCCCGCGGGGACCCGGAGCCTCTTCAGAACAGAGGCCCCGGTAACGAGGCGGCCTGGGTCTGGAGGGGCTCGGGATGGATGGCGTGGGGAGCTGGGGGTAGCCCTCCGAGGGGTGCCG
Source organism: Cynopterus sphinx (assembly GCA_030015415.1). Taxonomy (NCBI): domain Eukaryota; kingdom Metazoa; phylum Chordata; class Mammalia; order Chiroptera; family Pteropodidae; genus Cynopterus; species Cynopterus sphinx. The sequence goes on from CM057386.1 coordinate 2,208,583, forward strand.
GAGGTCGGTCGCCACGGCAACGGAGAGCGAGCTCAACCCCGCCACTGACCCTTATCTCTTTCTGATCTGTGGGCCACTTGGGGCCACGGCTTGAAATCAACTGGAAAATAGCACGGTCACATATCAGAGGGAACACGATCCATCCTTGTTTACCCGGGCCCCCACGTCCGCCCCCGGCCGCCGCGCTGCCCGCCTCCCCAGTCCGAGCGGGGCGACGTGACAGCAGGGGCCGGGGCGGGCGGACCCCTCTCCGCAGCACACGGGGGGGGGGGCTGTGTCGCGTGTGGGCGGGCGGACAAGGGGGCAGAGGGGTCCCCGCCCGCGCCCGCCCTCCACCCGGCGGCGTCCAGTACGAGTCCACGGAGGGAGCCGGGCCCTGAGGTCCGGCCCACGCCTGCGTGGCGCTTCAGCCCGGCCCGATCACCCGGCCGCCTGGCTTCCGTCCAGGGCCGGCCAGGTTCTCCGCGTGTTCCCAGGCAGATGTCGTGGGTCGCTCTCTGCACGGGGGGCGGCGTCGGCCTGGGTTGCGGGCAGGAAGGCTGGGAGCGGGGACAGCTGTAGGCCCTGCCCCCTGGCCCCACACCACGGGAAGGCCCGGCTGGCTCGGCCACCCCTCACTCACCCGGGGTCCCCACGGCAAGGCCGGCCATGTGGCCACGGCCCGTCCCCAGGACTCGCCGTCCTGAGTCACGAGACCGTTGCTCGCTCCCGCCTCCTCCGCAACTCAGCTCGGGAGACTCCAGATGGTTCCGCCGAGCGACGGCTCCCAAGAGCCACGTCAGATGGGTCTTAGCCAGGGGTCGGTCAGGTAAGCTTGAGGATGCTGGGGGTAAAGTCCCCGTGAGCTTTCCCGTCACCACAAACAGGACAGCTCGCCAGACGGCCCCCACTCACCCTCGTGTCATCAAGACCGACCTTTTGGGGAGTCGGGGGGAACGTGGCTGAGAACCAGGCGGCTTGCGGATCTGCCTGGCTCCCCCCGAGACCCACAGGGTGACACTGGGCCGGGCGCCGTCCCCCACGGGGCTGTCGTGCACAGTGAGCGAGAGGAAGGCGAAGAACGGTGACCGCCGTGTGACGGTCACGGCGACGACGGCTGCCGAGGCGAGCTCGGCCGCAGCTCCGCCCTGAACCTCCGTGCCGGGTCTTGTGCACGGTGTGCGGGCTCGTGGGGCAGTGGGGTCCGCGCCGGGAGACGCCTCGGTGCCACTTTTCCCGTCTCTGTCCACTTCCACCTCTGCCCCCACCCCCTTTTCTGCAGCAGCAAAGCCGGGTCCGGATCCTTCCAGCCCCCGCTGCTCCACGGCGCCTCGCCGAGCGAGGCTGCCCGCCCCGGTGCTCCCACGAGCGAAGTTTCCTACTGTTCTGTGTCTCTCCTCCTTTCCCACCCTCTTCAAGCTCGGGGGGACTTCCGTGGCGGTCAAAAGCGGGGCCTCGCGCAGGTGCACGTGGCCTCAGCTCTTCTTCGTAGCGGGGCCCGTGCGGGAGCTCCCTAAGCCCCCGGCTCCCCCCGCCAGTGTGCTCGGGAACCTGGGACAGAGGCGGCCCCGTCCGACGGGGCCCTGCACAGACCGAGGGTCCCTCCCGCTCTCCGATCGGCTCCCACAGCGCCAGCGAGCACAGGCCCGAGGCGCCGGCAGCCCTGGACAGCCGGCGAGGAAACGCCGCACCTTCGCAGAGGGGATTCAGGACCCCAGGTGGCCCTGACCCGCTGTCCGGGGCAAAACAATGTCACCAAACAGGCCCTGGACACGCCACCGAGCAATGGGATGTGCCCGTCTCAGCTACTCAACGGAGAGAGAGGGAACGACGTAGTCGAACCAACCGCAGACGGATCGGCGGGCCTTCGCCTGGGACCCAGCGGGGAGAGGACCTCCCTGCCCCCCAACGCCTAGAACCTGAGGCTTCGGGGCCGAAACGTCCTCACGCTCACCCCGTCCACGCACGCGCCTGCGGCCCTCGGAACGCGAAGATGCCGCCCCCTCCCCGGGGACCGCCTCAGCGCAAACAGCAGCTCATCGTCCTCCCTTAACACGCCGCCGCCTTAGCGCCGGCTGATGGGCGCGCCCGACTCCGGATTCGAGTTGTCTGCGGCAAGGCGACCGCTGAACCCCCTCGCGCTAATAATCCGCAGATTAACGGCCCCTAATAACATACAATTAGCGTGACAGGCAGGCCGCGCGGCGCTCGCTGCCGCCGAGCCCGCCGGGGACGCACGCGGCACGCCCGCCTCCACGACGAGGGCCTTCTCTGCGGCCGACGTCCCTGTTTTTCTCTTTTCCCCGCCAAGGCCGTTTTTTAAAATGAGCAAGAAAGAGCGACGCATCAGAAAGCCGTGGGGCGGCCACGTGTCCCCGTGCGGGGCCGCGAGCGACACAGACGGCAGGGGGTGGGGGGGCGAGGCCCCGCAAAGCTTCTCCATCGGGATGACACAGGACCGGCCCCGCAGCTCCTCGTGCTTAAAGCGGGACCTGGAGCTCGGCCTGGGAAGCGCCGTTCGTTCTCCTCGTCCCCCTCTCCGGCCACGCCAACCGGACACCGGGCAGCCCCACCTCCCAGCAAACGTAAGTGGCACCGCTAGGACCTAAAGGCGAGTCCTACGGCGAAGCATCGAAGAGTGTGCACCTGCTCGACCGGCCCTGTCCGACGGGTCCGTCGCTTAAACCCCTACCCGGGAGCGACGGGGTCGCTTTGCCCGGGCAGGCCAGAGTACGGGACTGCAGGCCCTTCCGAGAGAAACAGGATTCCTCTGGAAAACGCAACCCAGACGGCGGGGTGGCCGCGAGGCGGATGGGTCCCCGCGGGTGACTAGCCAGTCCGGAGACCCGCCTGCCTCACCCACGCGGAGCCACCCCTCACCGCGCACCCCGGGTCCCCCGGTGCCGCCGAGAAACATCAGAACGTGGGCAGCAGACGCTCCTGCGGCCAAGGCCAAGCTGTCCCCATTTACCCCGGCTTCGCCCGCAAACGCCTGGCTCTGCCAAGCGCCACCGAGCAGTCTGTGCGTCCCCCTCGTTCGGCCTCCGCAGGCCGCGCCCGCAAGCCCGGGTTTTCGCCGCGACCCGCGTAAAATGGAAACGGAAGCCAACGGGGGAGACTCGAAGGCGACGCGGAAGAAATGAGCGCGTGCAGGTTCGAGTCGATGCTGTGCCCCGAGCCGCCGTCACGGGGCGCCGGCAGCCCCGCCGCACCCAGGGGGCTCTGGGGAGCGCGTTCCCCTCGGCCGAAGAGCCACGAGCGCGCCACGTCCAGTCGCGTGGCCCCCGAGGCATCCGGGAGGTCGACCTTGGCTCTCTCGCCCCCGGGCCCTCGTGGCCCGGCGCTGTTCGCTCGGCTCCCAGGGCTGGGTTCTGCCGGGCGGTCCGCTGGAACGGTGTGGGCCCAGCACCCGGGACCAGAAGGGGGACGCGTCACCCCTAGACAGCTCCCCGAGGCCGGCCCGTCCACCTGTGCCCACAGCCAGCCCTGCCCCCGCCCCGGCCCTGGCTTCGCCCACCTGCAGGCCCCGGAAGCCCGAGGCCCGTACGCGTCCCAAGCCCATTCCCAGCCGCGGAGGCACTAAGTGACACCCCAGAGGGCCCCCTGCTCCCCCAGAAAACGGGATGGGCAGCCGGGGCCGGCTCAGACTCACTGCTGGGAGGCCGGGGACGGGGAGGAGGCCGGGGATGGGGAGGAGGCCACCCCCGAGCCGCCCTCCGCTCTCCACGCCGGCCCAGGGAGGGACGGGAACAGCCGCCGCTGGCTGTGAGGACACCCAAGGAGCTGGGGCCCATGCCCCGCGGCAGGAAGACGCCCTCCACCCCGCCCTGTGGGCTCCGGCCTTTAACCTTCACCGATGCCCTCGTGAAACACCACGCCCGGCGCCCGCAATGCACCCTTCGCCCTCTCCCTCCTAGCCCGCCCCCGTCTCCCCCCCCCCCGCCCCGCAGTCCACCCCACACACGTGGCACAGTCGTCCCCAAGCTCTGTGGCCGTCACTTCACTCCCTGCCCCAAGAACCCGCGGCGGCTCCCCGTGCGAAGCTCCATCCCTCTGCCAGAGCGCCCAGGCCCGGCCGACCTCGCCCCTACCCTGGCCACACCCGACGCCCAGCCTGCAATCGAGCAGTCCTCGGGCTTCTCCGTCCCTCCCACCACGGTTTCCAAGACGACGTTCCACACTGACATGCGGGTCTCCGGGTCCGGCCGCATCCAAAGCTGTCACTGTCACGTGAAAAGGGACCTTCCAGAAAACTCTTTGCCTAAGCTGACTCGACTCTCTGTCACTTGTGACCCACACAGTCCCGGCTGGTAAACCCCGGGGACAACAGAAGCAGCTCGTTTACTCGCCTGGGGTCTCCGTTGGGGCCGGACACATGCGACGACGCGACGTGCTCACGAAAGGCTCCACGCCCGCACCCCACCCTCCACCCGCGCCCCTGGACCCCGCCCTGGGGGGTCCCCTGCTGCGTGCGCTCAGCCAGCCACGTGGCCCCGGGCCCCGGACGCCCCCAGCGGCGGCTCCGGGAGGAGTCGCCCAGCGCGCCAGATGGTGACGGCGCGGCACGGAGTCTGCCCCGTGACGCCGCCCCCGGCCGGCCACAGGCCCCGGCTTGCTCACGCCCCGTTCCCCGCAGCACGGCACGTGGGGGCCGGCACAGCTCAGGAGCCAGGTCCGGATGGCCCTCCGGCCACGGCCAGCTGTAGGCTCTCGGATGAGAGGCCAGGGGTGTCATTACGTCCCACCCCTGCTGCCGCGGGCTGGGCCAGGCCCCGGGGAACGCGCTGTGGCCCCCACGTTGTGGAGGGGTAAGGAGTCTGGGAGGCCAGGCGAAGGGACGGGGGGTGTGTGGCGATGGTCACCCCGAAACCCTGCAAATACCCCGCCTCAGGCTGCTTAGCCCCCTGCGGAGGGGGCCGCAGAGAGAGATCTAGAGGAGGCTGGTGGTTGGCGGCCTCTGGGACGGGGCAGCCCGCCAGGCCCGCCAGGCCGGCCGGAGCCCTCGAGGATGTGGTCCTCGCAGCCCACATCCCAGCCTCGCTGACCCGGGCCCAGGACACGGAGCTGCTCCGCTGGAGGGGGCGGGAGGGCCGAGGCCTGGAGTGATGACCCAGGGTCCCTGGCGCCACCGAAGGACTCGGTCTGAGATGGCATCTCTGTCCCCACCGGACGCGACCGGGAGGTGGACGTACACAGACCCCTCTAGGACCTGCCTCGAGGGCCCACAGACTGAAGGGGTTTCTCAGTACAGAGGCTCCCGTCACAGCAAAGGCCGTGGCCCCATCCCAACCACGACGTCTGCTTCAGGCAACCCCCAGGCAGAGCCCTCGGCCCTCACCTCAAGCTTCATCACGCCCCGAGCACACGAGGGCCCAGCCCCGACGAAGGTCCCGAAGCCAGAAGCCACACGCCAGCGCAGCACCTTGAACTCCGCCCCCGAGACCAAGGGTGCGTCTCCGACCCTGACCTCCCGGCCCTATCCGGGCCCAGGAGTCCCGTCCGCCTGCCTGTGGACCGCGCCTGCGCTCCTCTGGGACGTGCCTTTCTGAGTCCTGCTCGGCCGGACTTGGTTTTCCCGCGGTGGGCATGGCTAACTTTGTAACAAATTAGGATAAAAGCTTTTTCTTTAAAACTCTAGCCCACTGGCTAACGATGAAGACAACGAGGCATCGCCTCGCGGGCCCCCGCGTCCCCGCCTCCCAGGCGAGGGGGTCGAACCAGATTCCACGGCCCCTCCGGGCCCCGGGCAACTCTCGCCGGCTGCCGGTCTCTGCCAGGTCCCCGCCTCCGTGGGGCAAACCCCCCGCCCGGGCATGGACTCAGTCCCCTCCTCTGCTAAGCGGGACGGGCAGGCCCCCGTGCGAGCCGGCACGCCACGTCTCCGCACCCGGCTCTCCGTGCGAGGCGGGGACAGAGGGACCGGGTGCGCAGGCGCCTGTGGGGCTGGGAGAGCACAGGCCCAGGAGGCAACGTGGCAGCGAGAAGGGAAAGAGGCGCAGCTGGGCCCCCGGGCCTCGCCCCCTCCCTCCCGGGCCCCACGGGGGGCCGCCCCTCTGCCCCTCGGGTCCGAGTTCTAAACGCCCCGTCCAGGGCTGAGGTCCCGCTGCTGGGCACCCCCCGCCCTGCCCCAGCGAGCGGAGGCCCGACGTCCCTATGCCGAGCGCTAATTTGACGTGGAGGAGTGGGCTTGGGGGAGCGCTTGTGATCGGCGCTGCAGCGAGCCCACAAACGAGACCCGTATTTCACAGGCTCGTTAGAAACTAGTCACCCGCCGCCGCCGATGCGGCTTCCTGGGGAAGCGCAGGCGGCTCGGGACGCGCAGAGAGACCCCGAGGGGGCGTCCTCCTCCGGCCCCACGCCCGGCCCCACGCCCGGCTGCCCTGCCTGGCCCCAGCCCTTCGCTCCGAGGGCCTCCCTGGGATGGGGGGGGATCTGGCCCCAGCCCCTCCTCCGGGCGCCCCCTCCCTCCACTCCCCCACGCCCGCCCCCGGCCTGCTCGGAGGCTGGGGCCTGCAGTGGCCCCGTCCTTCTGCCGCCCCCCCCCAGTGCTCTCGGGGGCGCGGATCCGATCGGGCTCATCTGCATGATGATGAAGCCCCGCGGTGCAGGCTGGGCCTTCCCAGGGATGAGGAGAAATGTGGCCTGTCCTTCCGAGAGGCACACAGAAGGCTCGGAGCAGCCCGAGAGGCCCGGGGCGCCCGGCGGGTGGGCGGGGGCCGCGAGCGCCCGCCAAGGACAGTCCGGGTCTGTCACCTGCCGAACCTGAGTCCAGCTGGCTCGGCGGAGGCAGGACTGCCCGGGGCGGCAAAGCGGCGGGGAGGGAGGCTCCGAGCGCCAGCCTCGGGCTCGGCCGGCCGGCCCCGGGTCACGGCGACCGCCACCCACCAGCTGGCTGACCTTGGGCGAGCCGCGGACCTCGGGCGGCCGGGAAAGCGCAGATCAGCATGGCCGGCCGGCCGGGAACCACCGCGGCCATTGTCACAGTGACAGCCTCGTCACTCCCGCCCGGCGACCGGGTCCACTCACCCGTGGGCTTATTTAAAGGCCAGGCGTCCGGAGCGCAGTCCGGGAGGCACAGGGACGAGTGGGACCCCGTTCGGCTCTTTAGTCGCCTCCAGTGACAAAACCACTCCAGGTCCTTGAGGAAAGGGCGGGACCGGAGGGGCACGTCGGGGTCGTCAGGGGTCGTCGGGCCCCGCTTTGGGGTCTGGATCGGTCACTTCTAAAAACCCACCGAGCTGCACTTTTCCCATTTGTGCTTTTTTTCTGGGCACGAGTCATACCGCGAAGACATTTTAAAACCCGATCGGCTCCGGGAGGGCGTTTAGCCAGGTGCGCCCGTGGCAGCGGGCGGGAAGGGCCAGCCCCCCTTGGCTGGGCCAGATAAGCCACGCCGGGACGGGGCTGAGGGCAACGCCGAACGGGAGGGAAGCCTCTGGGCCTTCTGCGCGAGGGGAGGAGGGCCCCAGCAGGTGCCTGGCATCCAGTGGGTGCCCGGCAGATTCCCGCTGAATGCGGGAGGAGTGACAAGTGGCTTCCTGGAGGAGGTGACCTTGGAGGACGGTGCTGCTGAGATGTTGGGGCCGGGCTCTCTCTGGCTCACAGGCTCCCGAGCGGGTTTGCTCCAGAAGGCCAGCGCTCCCTGGACCAGGGGCCACCTGAAGCTCGACACTGGGATCGGGGACCTCTGCCGCCGCCGGGCTCGTGGCCTCGGGGAGCCAGACCTCCAGGAAGCAGTTCCATCCTTCTCCCATGCTGCGGATAGCGGCTGAGCACCCCAGCACCACGTGCAGCGCCGGGGGCCGGGGACAGGCAGCTGAACAGGGTCACGGGGCCCCAAACTCAGTGCTCACCGCTTCCCGCGAGTCGGCGATTCTGAAACTCTAGCGGGAGCCCCACACCAGCCCGAAGCGACGGCCGCCGTCCGCGCCGGTCCCCAATCACCTCAGCAGAGCCACGGGCTGGTGCCGTCTTCGTTCCCATTTGCGAGGGAGCAAGTGGGCACTGAAGGACGTGAACCCGTCCCCGAGGTCACGGCGCTGACCCCGGCGGCCGACCCACCACTGGAACACAGCCCCCCGCCCCCCGCTGCACCGTCTCTGGGTGCTGCCCGGGGGCCGAAGACGGGTCTTCCCCGTGGCTCCACCGAACACTGACGCCCACGCCCTGTTTCCCAGCTCCGTCTGGGGGAGGCCGGGCGGGGGCCCCACTTGACCGGTGGGGACACCGGGAGTCTGAGCGCCAGCCCAGGAAAGGTAGAAAGTGACCCCAGAAGCCGGCCCCGGGGGCTCAGCTCCTCGTCCGGGGCACTTCCCCTGCCCAGGGCCGTGGGTGCCGCGGTGGAGACAGGACAGAGGGCGGGGGGCGGGCAGGCTCGGGGAGGGCCGGCCCAGCACTCCGGGGTGCGGCGTGCTCGAGGCAGGGCCCCGGCCCCCAAAGGGCCACACGGGCTCAGGGACCCGGCTCAGAGCCTGTGAACCACGTGGGCGTCCTTCTCGCCCCGCTACCAGCCTGGGCGAGCCCCCACCCCACACCCACCCTCTCCCTGCCTCCGGCCCCAGCGAGAAGGTGACCCGACCACGGCCAAAACGGCCCTCCTGAGCCGCCTGGGAGCGGGCACCGCTGCTTTCAAAGGCGCTTTTGCAGTTCGGGGTGCAAAGTGAACCCCCCCCCTGAAGTGGGGGGCGGGTCCCTCCCTCCCCCTCCCTCCCCCTCCCTCCCCCTCCCTCCCTCCCTCCCTCCCTCCCTCCGGCCACCCAAGTCTCCAAAGACTGCGCCGGGCAAATGCCGTCTGCCGTCCCGGGCGCCCTGCAGACGCCGCTGCGGATGGCGATGGCTCCGGAGCACGCCTGGCGTCGGAGGCCAGGTGCTGCATCCCTAATTAGGACGGGGACTTTTCCCACCCCGCGCAGAATTTACATAATTGGGAAGGAGGTTACGATGACGAGGACCCTCCCCGCAGGTTGTGCGCGCGTGTCCCGTGCCCTCCCCCCACGGTCCCCGGCACACTTCGGATTTAAGGGAGAAATGAATCGATTTGAATTTTTTGAAATTAATTATCATCATTGCCACGGAACGTGCATCCGCGGCCTTCCTCCGGGAGTCGAGGGAGGAGGGGGCGATCTCTCGTGGAGGGGGGCCTTTGGAGGTGACCCCGCCCCCCGCCCCCCCGTTTTACTCTCACCCGGCCTCACCCGCTGGTCATCCGGGCACCGCCCTGGGCGGGCCGGGCCGGGCATCCTTCAGGATTTTATTTTATTTTTTCAGCACCAACACGAACGCTTTAAAACGTCACTTGCCACCGTCAAACGCACCCCCATCGTCATGTACCTTAGGAACTGCCGTCCCAGACAAATCGCGACGTTAAAATTGGGTCTAGAGCCCCCGGAGGAGACGTTGGCCGCGATCTGCGTAGCAGTTGACACGTTGACGCTCTTTCACGGCACAAAGGCAGCGCATCAATCCAACGTGGACTTGGAACCTGCCGCCCCGACGCCCGCGCTCGCGTCGTAAATTATGGCGCCGTTAAAAACACACACAACCCGGCAAACACGAGGAGCAGCAGGAAACCCATCGCGCGTCTCCAGCTGCTCCGTTTCACCTGTGGACGCGGCCACCGGCCCCTGGGGGTACGGACGGGGAGACGGCGGCCAGAAGGAGCTGCCCCGACACCCGGCCAGCGACCCTGCTCCTCGCGGTCCGGGCAAACTCTGCCCAAAGCCAGGAGAGTTCCCACGGCCCCCGAGGGTCCGCTGTCCACGGCCCTGGCCGCCGCCCCACCCCAGGCCCAGCCGCCGTGCCCGGGAGCCGCACCAGCAGAGGCGCCGGCGCTAGGGGCCACGAAGGCTGAGGGACCCGCCTGCCCGGGGCCCACCCAGTCCCCACCCAGACCGCGGGACGAGAAATGCTCAGAGCCAAGGCGGCCCTGTGAACCCCACGTCCGCTGGGGCTCCCCGGGACCGTCCCCGGGCTCTGCGGGGTGACTTGGGGCTGGCAGAGGAGGGCGGGAGGGGGCCGGGGGTGGCGCCTCACCCCCCTGTCTGGGAGCGGCTGCGCGGCTGCAGCGGCAACAGCGTGCAGAGGGCCGAACGGTCTGCGTGTCCCCCGCCCCCTTAACCTCTGCGCAGGGCCCCCGGGCTTTCCCCTCTAACAGACCAGGACCCTGAGGCAGAGACCCCACAAGGTCAGCTCGGGCGGGAAGTGCACTACGACCCCGAAGCTCCAGAAGGATGACCGGCGTCCAGCCTGCGCCGCGTGTTTCAGAACTAGCTGCAGCCGCAGCAGGAACCGTGCTGGCCGTGCCCTGGGTGCACGCCGACACGCGGGCCCAGCCGCCGGCCCCGACGGCACCGGGGGGACGTCATGGGCGAATCCGACTGACGCCGCACGACGGCGCGGCTCGGCGCGGCGCCCCACGAGGCCTGCCGCCCCCACACCCTCCCCTGACCCGCGCTCCGCCCCGCAGGCCGTTCCCTCCGTCCTGCTGCGGGCTGTGGCCGTCTGAGGCCGACTTTATGACTGGCTACGGCTCGCAGGCTCGGATCTGGAAAGCACCGGCCCCTCTTCTCTCCCGTTTTACAGAAAAGGCCGAAGCTCAGGGAGGGACGCCCCGGCCCAGGCCCCAGACCTCTTCCCAGCAGCCCTGGCTGTCCCGGTCACCCCTGGGCGCTGCCAGGGCCTCCCGGTGCCCACGCCCCATCACACTGGGGACGAGGGGGCTCCCGGCCCCTCCACGTCCCTGCCTGGATGCAATTCGGGGGGGGGGGTTGGGCGGGCAACCCACAGCCTCCCTCCGAGGGCCCTGCCCCCCTGCCCCACAGGCGGCCCAGCAGCGCCAACGTGGCGATCCACGGAGAGGCGGCCGCCGCTGGGGCGGGCGCTCCTGCTGGCTCCCTCGGGGACCCCTTTGTGGCTGGGCGTGTGGACCGCGGGCTGGCCTGGCCCACGACACAGAGAGGAGGGCCAGGGTGAGCCGGGCAGGGCCACAGGGCCAGTCGCGCGGCATCCCCAGAGCTGGGGACAACGCGGGCATCGCCGTGTCCCGACCAGACGGCGACCCCCGTCTCACCGACAGGCGGGCCTCCAAGGAGAGCCCGTAGGCTGGGGCGGTGGGCGAGGGGCACGGTCCCCGCCACCCTCCTACCTGCTCACAACTTCCTATCGTTTCGGCAAAATGGTTTTGCACCTAAGAAAACAGCGCCTCCCGGCCGCCCCAGGGGTCACAGACTCTCGACGACCCCGGGTCAAACGTCCAGCCACGAACTTTCCCACCCCGAAGAGCCACACGCCGGCGGCACACCGGCCACTCCGCGAGCGGCGAGACCCCAGTCCCCACCTCGGACGCCCCACCTGGCCCCGCACGCACGGGGCTCGCTCCCGGCGTCCAGGACACGGCCCCTCCATTCCTACGGTCTAAGCAGCACCAGTTCCCAGAACCAGAGACACCGTCCCTCGGGGGGAACCGCTCAGCGACCGCCCAGAAGGTCCCGGAGGCCGAGCCGGCAGCCCCGTCTCCTTAGCAGCGCGAGGACACAGGACACGGGACGCCCAGGCCCCGGGGTGGGGTCGGGCCCGCACACACTTTAGAGCACTCGGGGTGCGTCTGGGCTGCAAGCCGGACGGTGGGGCTGACGGGGAGAAGCTGACGCCTCCCCCTCTGGGAGGGCGGGAGCCCCCCACCCCAGAGAGCATGGGGTGCTGGGGGAGGGGAGGGTGGACCCCGACTGGTGGCCAAGGGGCGGGGGATGGTGAGGAAGCCAGACAGGTGGGTCAGCAGAGCGGCCCCCAGCTCACCCTGGGACGCGAGGCGTGGCCCCTACCACCCCGACCCACCACGGTGCTTCTCTGGTGGGGGGGGGGGTCACGTTATTTCTGTAATTAGTTGTCAACGTTTTAAAAAGCAAGAATTTTTATACGAAACCTGGACTCGGAGCTTCTCCCGAAAACTCAGAGCACCTGGACTCTCCCTGGACAGAGGAGGGACGCAGCGGCCCACGTCGCGCGGCGCTGGTGCCTGGCCCTGGAGACACGGGGCGGGCGGCCTCTGAACTGCCCGGTGGAAGAGCGAGGGAGCCTGGGGTCCCGGCCCTCCCGCCCCCACCAGCGGCCACGTGCCGCGGGCAGACCCGGCCCTCCCTGGGCCCCAGCTCAGCGCCCCCGGGAGCACCCTCAGGCCCCGCCGGGTGCGGTTTCCAGGTGGACAGGCTGGAAGGAGAGGGAGGTGCCGGGCCCCAGCGCCCCGCGCCCCCGAGGCTGTGCCGACGCCGCCCCTCGGCAGCTTGACGTGAACGCCGCCGTGTCAGGGGCTGGAGACATGAAGAATGACAACGCGTTGTGACTGCAGCCGGGGAATCTCAGGGGTCCTGGAGATAGGATTTCGAAATCCTCAGCCGAAAATCAATAGAAATGCCCGAGAATTTACAGAAGAAGCACGTCAGCCTGCGTTTGGGAAGACGCGCTTCCAGGTTCCGGCTGCCCAAAGGGGCGCGCGCCAGCGCGTCTGTCCGCAGGGCGGGCGGGGCCCGGACACCCCGCTGCAGGGTCGGGGGAGGACGCCGTGTCCGCAGCTCCCGCAGGCCGGCCGGCCCTGGGCAAGGCCAAGCCGCCACGGCCAACAGGGGCCAGCAGTGCCCTCGCGGGCTCCCTCGGGCCCTCCAGGAGGGGACAGGGACGCGGGAGACCCCACCGCCCCGGCCGCCCGGGACCCTCTCCATCCTGCAAACCGGAGCCCGCGGAGCACAGGCACTGAGGAGGGATGGAGCCGGGCCCCGCCCCGGCAATGAGGCCGGAACACCTGCCCCCCCTGGCACGCGGGGCGGGGTCTGCCCCGTGTCCCGTACGACACCGAGCCTCGTGGTCCTGAGAACGTAAACACCGGGCACCGCAGCGTTACGGGCTCAGGGGTGCGTCTCAGGAGCAAGGGCTCGGGAGCGCGGCTGACAGCGCTGGGCGTCCCTTCACGAGGTGTCGTCTTCCCCGGGTACAGGGCGCCCCGGCTGACGAAACGCTCCCGCAGCTCTTCGCCTCGGTGATGCTCACGAGAGGGGGCGAGGGAAAGAGTTCCCACTGGACAGGAGACAAAGACGACCCCCCAAAAGCCAGGTGACTGGACCCAAGGCACCCACCGAATCGGTGACGGGGACAGTGACGGCTTCGTGCACGCCTTGGAGGCAGAGTCCCCCCAACCCCACCGCGGACCCCCTGCACCTCCAGGGCCCCTCCCTCGTCTGGGCTTCCTGGCCCCGCAACTCAGTGGCCTCTTCTCCCTCCTGCCACCGAGTCTGTAAGAACACGCCACACCCAAGCCGAGAACAGAGGGAATGCCGTCGGACCCCAAGACCCCAAGTCCCGGTCCCGAGCGGCCAGGAGACACGGCACCATAGCTCCGGGCTCCTCCACGCTCCCGGGGCCTGGACAAGGAGGGCGGAGGCTTGCCTTCCCGGCCCCAGGCCCCACGGAGACGAAGCGCGCCCGCGGTGCCCGTCGCCGAAGGTCAGCATCGCTTCCACCCGTCTGCGGGGTCCAGGGGCGAGGCCCGGGCCACCTCCCCTCCCCGGCCTGCCTCAGCAGGAACCCGAGGACAGAGCTGCCCACATCCCCGTCACCTCCCAACCGGGGCGGCTGGACACCCTCGCCCAGCCTTCTCCCGTCTCCACGGTTCGAACGGGTGCTCAGGTGGCGACTCGGCAGCTCGCCACGGGGTCTGGTCTTCTTCGCCCTTTTGCACGTTCATTTCAGCGTTGGTTTTAGGGCCCGTTGTGGAGACCTCACGGACACGGGGCCAACGCCGCCCACGCACAGCCATGACATCAAAACGCACCGGCGACCGCTCACTCGTCCTCCGCGCCCACGTCGCTCGCAGGTCCCCCTGGCTGGCACCCCAGCCCGAGCTGCGCGGCAGAGGCCCCTCGTCCCCGGGGGACCCTCTCCAGGCAACGCTCACTGAGCACCGAGGAGTTCGGCTCGGCCCCGCGGCGGAGCGTCCGTCCGGCAGGCAGGCGTCCCGCGGGAAGCGGAAGGACGTGGGCGGAGCGCTCGCTGTGTGCCCGACACCGCGGTGAGTGTGTCTCGTTGAGCTTTTACCACGACCTTCCGTTGTCCCGCTGGTTCCCTCACTTTACAGACGGAAAGGACCGACGCACGGGTTGAGCGGCTTGCATCGCGGAGGTGACCTCGAAGGCAAGACCCGTGCTCCCGATTCCTACGTCCCAATGTCTCATCAAGTGCGAACAGACGACGGGATAGAGAGACGGCGGACGGACAGACGGACCCGTAGTGGAGGAACGTGTAGAGGGACGGCAGGTGGACAGAGAGGTGTGCGGTGGGTGGTGGACAGAGACGACGGATGCAGAGGGCATAGCTCAACTGACAGGTAAATAGTCGATAAATGGATGGACGGATGGACGAAGGATGGATGGGAGGACGGAGGATGGACGGATGGACGGAGGATGGATGGAGGACGGAGGATGATGGATGATGAATGGGAGGACGGAGGATGGATGGGAGGATGGAGGATGGATGGTGCACGTGCTGAGGTCGGAGGGGTGGCAGGCAGGCTCCAGTCCGCGTCTGCTTCCCCCCTTCATCCAACGCCTCAGCCCTGGGGCACAAACGAGGGGACGACCCAACGGCTGGTCCCATCAAAACGACGACGACAAGAGAGCCGCGGGCCGCCTCCCTCTCACCCCACCGAGGAGCCGAGTGTCCAGGCCCGCCAGGCCGCTGGCACGTCCCTGCCCCTCTCCAGTCGTGGGCGGAGGGGGATCGAGGGGCATCAGGGACCAGGAGCGCCTCGCGCAGAGGCGGGGCATCCACTCCACTCAGCTCACTGAGAAGGCCCACGGCGTCTGCTCATTTCCAAATACGCCCAGGGGCTCTTCCCACCCTTCGGACCCAGCAGAAGCGTCGCCTCCTCTCCCAAGCTCTCCCCTCCCGCTCGACAGAGTCGGCTCCCACGGGCGTCTCTCCTCCCGCAGCCCTGGCTGTCCTCTGCGACGCGTCCTGTGCAGATCCCGCCCCGTGGACCCCGAGGCCCCCGGAGCCCCCAGCTCTGGAGCACGTCTGCAGTTAACCCCGACACCCGCCTGCGACGTCCGGACCCCCACACCCCTCCCCGCGGCCAGGGGCCGGGGGCGAAGGAGAGCGGCCACGAGGCTGCAGGACCAGCCCCTGCAGTTAGTTCCTTCTCCACGAGAGGGCCCGGCGCCCCGCAGCCCGTACGGGCTCCCCCGTAAAGGCCCGGCGAGCTTCCAGAACGCCGCATAACTCAAAAATTATAATTAAAACGTCTCGGCTCCTGTATTTATAGGAACATTTAAGCCCGCGTGCTTTCTTGAAGTCAGTCATTTACTCGGGAACAACGCGCTTTACGGCGAGCAGATCTCCGGAACGGGCCCGCGGGGACCTAGCCCCGGCACATGGAACTCAATATGTGTCAACAGCTGTGGAGATCCCGGCGAGCGGAGGCAGGCGGGGGGCCGGGAGCCCCGGTGCCGTGCCCCGTGCCTCCCCCCCACCGCTGGCGGCTGCTCCCTCCCCTTCCACGTAGCCGGGCCCTTCCCGGGCCGCCGTGGCGCGAGGCAGGACCTGCGTGAGACCGGGCGATCAAAGCGGTTGTAAGCGAGAGCGATTCCGATGGCGGCGGCCTGGAGAGTGACCAGGGCGCTGCGGCGGCGGCGGCAGGGCCTGTTCTCATCCCACCGACTGCACTCGAGATCCTGGGGCGCGCAGCTCCCCAGGGCCAGGCCTGGTAAATTCCGCCGAATCCCCTCTGCATACCAATGAGCGCCTGGCAGGGCGAGGGGGCCAGACACTGCAGCCTCACTCCCGGGCTCCTCCTCCTCCTCCTCCTCCTCCTCCTCCTCCCACGCTGGGGTCTTAGCTGAACAAACAGTCGGGGACCGACAGTGGCCGCCTGTGGGCTGGGAGGAACCGGGCAGAGGAGCCTGGCCCTGGGGCGGCTGGTGCCAGGGCGAGGCTCTTGACCCCGGCCCCACAGCCGGGTGAGTCCCCTGGCTCCAGCTCCCGGCTGCCGCCCGCTCGCCGGGGCCTGCCCTGCCCCTGAGCAAGTCGTAGGAGCCGGAAGCTCGATGGGGGCACGGCCCCCGGGGCTGGGGACCTGAGGGCCCGAGCAGTAGAGGGGCCGGTCCGCAAACGCCATGGGGAGCAGCCCGGCGAGGGGGTGGGTGTGCGTCCCTCACGCAGGGACCCGGGCTGGGCTGTGCCCTGCGGTTCTGCCCAGTGGCTGGTTCTGAATGACCCGGAGCCCGGCCCTGCGGTCGGCCCTCTGGGCAGGCGTTCGTACCCGGGCTCACGGATGGAGCTCACGGGGACCTGGAGCCCTGCGGCCGGGGACACGCGGGTGTCCGAGAGGTGTTATGCCCTGGGTCATCGGCCGAGTCACCTCCCAAGGCTGGCCGTCTGGGGGAAGGGAAACAGGCCCGGGAGTGGCCGAGGGGACGCTGCACCTGTCACCTCCCAACGCGGGTCCGTGGACAGATCCACGCGCAGGGCAGAGCGACACGTCTCCAAAGTGAGCATTTGCCCAGCTTCCCCGGAAATTCACACTCACGCACACGTGCACACGCAGACACATATGCACACATGCACACACATGCACATGTAAGCAGACACATGCACATGTGCACACGCACACATGTGCGCACACGCATACACACATGCACACACGCACGCACACACACGCACACACGCAGACACATATACACACACGCACACACACGCACACACATGCACACGCATCCTCCGAGGGAGCAGCGGGATCTGCGCATTTGGAGGACCCAATTAGGCTCAGTGTGTGTCTGACAACCTTTCAGCCCCCAGAAGACGTTTATTTTTACAGCCTCCCCAGCTGAGAAATCGCTAGCTTCCTGCCCTTCTGAGTCATCCTGGCGTCGGGGAGCACCGAGGTGTACCTGGGAGCGAGGAAGGGGGACCCGCGCGGCAAGGCCGAGCAACGGCTGCCGTGACCAGGGGCCTCCGAGGTGGGGCCTCCCCGGGTGGGGCCTGTCCCGGGCTCCCGAGGGGCCTCAGGAACCCGCGGCCGCCCCCAGAGGGGTGCCTCTGAGGGTCTACGGGTGCCTACCCCTCCGTGGGCCCCTGTGCCACTCGGAGAGGCGGTGTGTAGGGCCCGTTCTGTCTCACGGGCGGGGGAACGGGACAGAGAGGTCCCCTGACCTCACCCGCAGCCTCGCCACGCGAAAGGGCCAGAGCTACAGCTCTTCCCTGGCTCGTCCCACGTCCTGCTGGGTTCTTCTCGCTCAGTCCACGTGGCCGCACGGCCACACTGCACGCCAGGTCACCGGAGAAAACCGGCCCAGATGGGGAAGGGGCCTCTGAGCTGGGGGATCAGGCCGCAGAGCGGGGCGCAGGAAAGACTAAGGTAAACAGGAGCTTTCTTGGTAACGAGGTAGGGTGGGCACGGGCATCGCCCAGTGGCCGATGGCTGGAGGGGGACCCGCACCGACTCCCTCCCCGGCGCGACCTGCAGAAGTGACTCCAACCCGCGCGTATCTCAGCAGCACAGACTCCCCCTCCCGAGAGCTTGCGTCTCCCCAACTTAAAACCTAGGACGCCTCGTCCTTGTCAACGGAAAAGAGGCTGGCGAAGCTGCTTTCCAGGGGCCAGACGTCGCGACCCTGGCCCCGCTGACCTCTGTCGAGCCCCGGCACTTGCGCACCTGGACCAAGGTCTCCCGCCTGCAGCGGGGCATCGGGAGGCTGCTGGGCCGTGACACCAGGGAGCCTCGAATGCCGCGGCATGTCCCGGCAGGGCCCCCCTCACTCACATCTTCCAACGAAGACGAGTGAAGTCCCGGCGCCCCCTCAGCTGACGGCGCCCGCGGACCTTCCCCCGACGCGAGGGGGCCTGCCTGTGGCTCACGCGCCCGGTCCGTGCCCACGGTGTCAGTGTCCGCTTCTCTCTGGCCTTTGGCCCCCCTAAATGTCACGGCGACGTTGCCGGGGTGAACGAAGGTCCCCAGGGAAACAGCGCCCCGTCCCAGCTGCCCGGGGCAGGGGCCCGAGCAGAACACCTGCTCCGGGTGGCTTTGTGCCCCCCCGGACGCTGCGGCCTCGCAGGCAGCAGGCGGCGATCAGCAAAACAGCAGCAGCGTCAGCGCTGGTGACGAGCACCGCGGTCGTGACAGCGGTGACAGCCGTCACCGGGAGCCATCGAGCCTGCGTCTTACCCCCGGCCCCCGCCCCGCACACGAGAGGCCCCACCTCGGCCGGCGCTCCACGCATGTTCGGGGAACTTGGCCCCTCGTTTCCGCGGATCAGTGCTGCCTAGACAGACCAGACCCAGGCCTCGAGTGGCTCCGCCGGGCGACAATTTTCCTTTCGAAAGGGCAGGAGTCGCCGTGCGCCAAGCGCTCGCGGCCGAATTCCTGGACACGACAGCGCCCGGCGATCCCAATCAGCCCGCTCGGCGGTTGGGCCGGGGCTCCAAGCGGCCACGGCGTGAGGCCCGGTTTGGGCGACCTTCCCGTGCCCCCCGCGGCGTGCCGAAGGCTCCCCCGCAAACCCCCAAGCCGCCGTCACGCTCTCCATCGGTGCGGGCTTCGCGCGCCCACGCGGGCCGGCGCGGCCAGGAGTGCGGACGCGACGCCAGCCCCGCCGGGGGGCCGCGAGGCCCCGTGCGCGCCACCCGGGGCCCTGACGACAGTGGATCGCAGCCTTTCCACGTGTGCTCCAGCCGCGAAGCCCCCCAGATGCGCCGCGTGTGCGAACGCGGTGTGGGGGAGAACCATGGCTGGACACACGCCGCGGCGAGGCCACCGTGGGCCGCGAGGCTGTGGGCCCAGGCCAAGCGCGACGCGCCCCTCCCGCTCACCCCTTCCCTCCCCTGGTTCTCCTTCTGCATCTGGAACTTACCAAAGATAAAGCCGCCGTGGCTCCAGGCGTCCGGCCTGCCCCCTGCTTGTCCGAGACACGTGCGCAGACGCCCCGGGGGACGTCGGCTCGTGGGAAACGCACAGGCGAGGCTCAGCCTCCGGCCGACGGGTGGCGTGCACGCGCCCTTCCTTTTCCCCTCACGCCACCGATGTGACGACAGGTGTGCGTGCGCAGACGAAACAGCGGCGTGCTGGCGCCGCCGGCTCGGCCTGGCTGCGGAGAGCCGGCCACGGGCTTCTCTCCCCGGCCCCGCGTCCGCGTGCGAAAGGAGCCGCGCGAGGGTTCACACCACAGAAAGTGGCCAACGCCACAAGCCGGACTTTTTATTTATTTTTTCTGCAGACGGCCGGCTGTCAGACATTGACCCGCACGTCACATCTGTGTGTGCGCACACGTGTGCGTACGCGCGTGCGTGAAAATACGTGTGTTTTACAGAGACACACACACGCGTGTGTAGGGCGACATCACGTGCACACCTTACTCACGTCCGTGGGCTCCCCCCGAGTCCTGACTCCTCCTCCCACCGCCTTTGAAAGCAAGACCGGAACCGGGGATGGACGCGAGGGACCCCGCCGCGTTCGTAACACAAAAAGGAAAGAAAAGCCACCCTGCTCTCCCGAACACGGCCGCGAGAGCTGAATGATTGCTTCGGGCCGGCGTCCGCTTCCTCCTCCCACTGCGCATTTGCTGCTCTGGTGTTTCCTTCCACCCCCAGGGTTAAGCACACGCCTCGCTTCTCCCTTCAGGTGCGGCAGGCGCGGGGCAGCGCACCCACGAGCGGCTCTATCGACAGCAAATGTGATAATCCGCGCCGCACTCGCCGGAAGCGCCCGCGTCCGGGTGCGTCCGTCCTTCCCCCTGCTCGCTGGGCCGCTGGCCGCTGCTGGCCGTCTTCCGCCGGGGTTGGGCCCGGCTGGCCGTTCAGGCACACGCTCTGCTCCACGCGGATAAATGACAACCCCCGTTCGTCAGACTAGAACTTGCATTAACTTAAGGGACTGTACAGCGGTGGTGTGCGCTTTCTGTCTCCCGCAGACAAGTCTGCCACCGGCTGGACGGTGCCGAGCGAACCTGGGCGTGGAACCGCTCGCTGACAGCCCCGCAGGTACCCGCCCTGCATCGCCGGGGAGAACCCCGTGCGGGAGAGTGGGCTCGCTGGGGCTGGGAGGGGAGAAAGCCGAGAAAAAGGTCAGAGGACGGTCGGCCGGGTCGGAGCCTGCTCGCAAGGAAAACGGTGAAGCACACGCGTGTGGACGTCGCGCACACCTGATCCCGGCCCCAGCCGGCCCGCCGGGGTCCGTGTGACACTTCACCAAGTCGACACTCTGACCCTCTGTCTCCTCATCCGTAAAATGGAGGCCCCCGGGACTCGGGGGACGGAGGAGACGAGGCGCGTGCCGTGCTCCGCACCACGTCTGGCACCTGCTGAGCATCGGACGGGTGCCAGCCGGCGACGCTTCCTGGACCTCCACCCTGAAGAAGTCAGAAAACCTCCAAATCTGATGAGAACTGCCAAAAAGTGCAGCGTTTGAAGCTGGGTCCAAGAAAACGGGCCTGGGGTGAGCTCTCCGTCATGGGAAGTGTTCAAGGAGAGCTGAGCATCTGTGGAAGGGACTCGTGATGGAGTCCAGGGTCCGGCTAGGTGCCTTCGGGTTCCAGGGCTCCTGTCAAACCGTCCCAGGTCAGAGAGGGTCGGGCCCACTTACTGCCATTCGTCAGGTGCGCGCAGCCGGCGAGAGGCGCCGCGGGATTCGGAGGCGCCGTGTGCCCCCCGGAGCCGAGCCCTCGGCCTCTACCCCCGCTGTAGCTCCCACCCACACCTGGGACTGGGGTGACCCGAGCCCAGGGCGCCTGCCTGCACCCCCGCCTCGCCCCAGGAGGGGTCTGCCGCGATGACCCCCACACACGGCTGCAACTAAGACAGGCGCACGTGCCGCGCGACGTATGATCGCGACGGCGGTTGACAGTTCGGCTGGGTTTTTTCTTTTTCTTTTCAGAAGAGACTTGCCCGGCCCTTCTAGCGGGAAGCACTTTGCTCTTTGTAAAACTAAGGACAGAGCAAAAAGAAGAAAAAAGAAAGAAAAAGGGGAAGGATGGGCGTGGAGGGCGAGGGAGGAAAGAGCAGACTCGGGTTCCTCCTCCGCACGCTCATCTTTCCGACCACGGGTGGTCCACATGGGCTCTCAAGGGGTCAAGTGACATCTGGGACAATGGGCAGCCCCCCCGAAGCCTCGAGTGAGACTCAGGGGCCAGAGCCAGACTCTGGCCAAGCGGCTTTCTCGTCACAGGAGAAGACTCCGCGGAGAAGACTCAGAGCGGAAGGGAAAAGCCCGAACGCCGAGGCCCCTGTGCCACGGCCCCGGGAAAGCCACCGTCAGCTGCCAGCGCGTGGCTCAACAGGGCGAACGCAGGCAGACCTGGGCAGCGCCCCACACCCGAGAACCCCCCTGTCGTTTCCCCCAAGTCACCCAGGCCCCGAGCCGGCCGTCTGGGGTCCGGCCCAGGGAGAGGCCGGGAGCTGTGCCCGCCGCGGGCCACTCGGCACCAGCCCCTCGGTTCCCGGCCCCAGGAGCCACGGTTCTGGGTGAAGTTCCCGGGCCGGGCAGCACACGCCCACCCTAGTCGTCCCCCCCCCTCCTCCCCCTCCTCCTCCTCCTCCCCCTCCTCCCCCTCCTCCTCCTCCTCTCCCCCCCCACCTCGCCTCCAAGTCCCCACAGGCCCCCGGGCCCGCCCCCTCTCCCAATTACCCGCCGGCCACCTCGTTCAGAAAGCTAACTTTCCCCGAGTTCCATCCTGTTCTTGAGGTGTCGGTGGGAAACTTGGCCTCGCTGACAGCTGTGTGGGCCTCTCCCCAGCCCGAGCCAGCGGGAGTCCTAATACACTTCATTCCGGGGCTGGCTGCTGCTTTTAATCTACCAGCACGGCGCCGCAGCTGCTGTAAGCTAGCTGAGAACTCCGCACGCGGGGCGAGCGGGCGTCTGCAACCCTTTTCGGGGCAGACGCACACTTCGTCTGCAAAACCGCACCGGCCGGCTCCCCAGGGCCTCGGAAACGTGCGGGCGGGGGGGCCCAGAGGGGCCAGACCGGGCCCTTGCACCAGGAGGGTCCCCTCCCTAAGACCCAGGCAACTTTCAGGAGCCTGAACTCTTTAGTGACTCGGAAACTCCGCCCTCCGATCCGACTTTTTCAGAGCTTTGGCCAGAGCGGTGACCACTGCACCCGGCCCCCCACCCCAGGGTGCCTCCAGCGCGCACCGAGGGCCTGCTTTCCCTAAGGAAGCAGGCTCAGGCCTGCGGAGGGATGCCCAAGCGCCACCATCCCCAGGCCCGAGGAGGGCCTGGCCCGAGGCCACACCCCCGACTCTCAGATCTGCCGGTGCCATCAGCTGTACAGGCCCCCGGGCACCCACGCAGCGGCATCAGACCCCGCGGGGCCCTGCAGAGGTAGTGGGAGGGAGGAGGCACCATCCTGGCCAAATCTGTCACAGTTGTTACAACGCAGCCAGCACCTTTCCGGCATTAAACATAATTTTAGATGTCATTAGGGGAAGGGGGGGGATAAAAGGGAGAAAAATAGGAAAATGAAAGGGAGAGGATGGAGGGAGAGAGGGGAGGGGCGACAGGAACAAGGACGGTGTCCCCGCCAGGAAGCACCATCCACCGTCCTGCCCGAGTCCCTTTGCAAAGCCCTTGGCAGTCCGTGGGAGGCGGCCCAGGCCTCTCCCCACTTTCAGTAGAGAAGCTTGGAGGAGGCGGCGCCGGCACAGCCCTCACCCCTACAAACCCATCACCAAAGAGACAGGCTTCCTCGCCGCTCCCCCTGCCACGGAGGCCTCAGGCAGCCTCCCCTAGGGTAGGCACAGAGGGACCTTCCTCTCTACCATCCCGTGAGGCCCCGAGGCCCCGCCTCCCCTATTCATTAGCCTCCGCTGGCTAAGCGGCACCCACAGGAGCCGGGTCACCCATCCAGGGCAGACCCCACGCCCTGATCCAGGCCCAGATCGGCGCAGCTCACCCAGCCTCCCAGCCCAGAGAAAAGAAGAGCAGCCGGGGAAGGGGAGGGGGGGCCCCGCTCCCCAAACCAGTCCGACTCGGAACCCAGGCCTCCCTCAGAATCCGTGCGGCAGCAGCTGTATCTCTTTCATTTGAGTAATTATCATATAATTAAGTGCATGAATTACAAGAGAGCCAAGGCATTAAATTAAAATATTTAATGCTTGTAAATCTGAAAATGATCACTGTGCTGACGCGCAGCCAGTGAGAGCGGAGCTAACGGCGCGGCGGCCGGCGTGGGGAGGTGGCGGCAGGGCCAAGCTGCACCTCGGAGGGCGGGGGTGGCGCCAACCTGGAGAGCTCCCGCCAGTCCCTACGTCGCCGCCCGCTGAGTCTCCCCCAGACAGAGGCTGAGACCCAGGATGAAGGCCACGTGTCCTGAGTCGCCCCGGCTGCCACGAGGAGACGAGGAGTCGGCGTCCTGGGACGCGTCAGGGTATTTCTGTCCCCAAGGACAGGAAGGAGCAGGGCCGAAGCCGACGGCATCGCTCCGTGTGCCCGTGTGGACAAGTGAGGGAGCGGAGGGGCGGGAAGAGGGGAGACGTGCCCGAGGTCACGCAACCGGCCGGAGCCGGGCCGGGGCCTGGGCAGCTCGAACTTCCTCACCTGGGAAGCCGACGAGCTAGCTCACCTGGCTCCGGTTGGCTTTGATGCGGCCCCGGATGGCATGTGCTGAGCCTTTCATTTCCCAACCCAACCTGGATCCCGCTGGTGACGAAAATGAGGTACAAAGCTCCCCGAGCGGTCCCCCGTGATGCTGACAGGTCACTCCACCCCTCAGGAGCCGGGGGAGCTCTGGTTTCGCCCAGAAAACACCACGCACTACCCAGGCAGAAGCGGGCTGGCGGGCGCCGGGAGGGTTCAAACGTTAGAGCGAGGCCTGCCACCCCCGTTCCCGGTCGCGGGGGCCCAGCGGGAACCAGACCGCCGTGGCCTGCGGCAAGCGCTCCCCATGTCCGCCCTGGAACGTTCTCCACGGGGACAGCTGGGGGAGACGCCCAGCGGGGCCGTGCAGTCCGGGGCAGGAGAGCCAAACGCATGGGACGCTCGGAGGCTGGGAGGACGGGAGGCCCCTTGCCCACGCGGCCTCCACCGGGGTAGAGGTCACCCTTTCTTGGCCCGGAAGCGCCGTCCTGGCGGGACCCGTGCCTGACGCCCACGCGAGATGCTGAGACCCGGCTCACGTGACCCACGGGGACCGCGGCCTTTACATCCCCCACCCCCGCCCCTGAAGTGCACTTCGGTTCTGTTCTGTTGGCATCTCTTGCCCCTTCTGGGAGCCCCCGCCCAGATGTCCTCTGGGGACCTCCAGCCCGTCAGCCCCACCCTCATGGTCCAGGTGAGCACGTGACCCAGGCCTGGCCCATCAGAGCCAGTCTCCAGGCGGTGGGTAAAGACTCCCTTGCCCCTGGGGTTGCTGAGCGAATAGGATATGAGCCTGGGGAGCGGGGGACTGTGGCCGCCCTTCCTACCATCCCGGAGGCCCCGTCCTGACTGGGGCCCAGTGAACCCACTCCCTTGGCCCCTAAAGCCAGTCTGAGGCCAGGTCCAGACTTCTGCGGCTCAGAAAGTCCTCCCTGCTGGGCCCCCAGGTCCTTCCGTGAAACATCCGCCCTCGCCACCCGTCTGTCTCCCCTCTCCTTGCCCTTGCTCTCCTGCCCGAGGACACCGAGCTCGGCGGTGGTCGGAACAGACGCCTGAATAAACGACCAGAGCCTCCTCCTCGGGCAGGGCTTTTGGGTCCAAGGAGGGTTCCCAGGAGCATCCCACCCCCTCCCGTCCCCGGCAGCCTCTCCCACGCCCACCTCGGGGCAACAGTGGTGTTGGCTGTGGCTCTGCTGGAGCCACCTCGGGCCACAGGTCTCGTCCCGAAACACACAGGCAGCACCTTGAAAGCTGAGACCTCGCCACGCCTGCCCTGCAGTCCCCACTGCCGATGGCAGGGCCTCCCCCTCGGAGCCTTTGCTCTCTACGTCCTCCCTCCCTGCCCGAAGTGGCCCCTTGCCTCGTAGGGAGTCACACCCACCAGCCTCTTCTAGGACGTTTCCCCAGAACGCGACCCCTCCAGAGACGCGGCTCCTTCCAAGGCAGCCCCGAGCCCCGCACCTGCCGTGCTCACTCGGGTGAGCGGCCACGAGCACTCCAGACCCCACGCACGCTGCCCACCTCCCTGCCACCCCCGTCAGCCCACCGGCCTGCCCCGTCTACCCGACAACCCCTCCTGACCCCTTTCCTGTCCCCTGGGAAGTGTGGGCCTGTCCTGAGTGAGTCTCTTAAGCCCGTCCAGAGAAGGGAAGTCAGACTGCTGCCTGGGGTCACCACGGGGGCGTCCCCAGACGTGGGAACAATCCAGCGAGTCTGCAGGTGAGCGCTGGTCTGCACAGAGCAGAGGCTGGGGACGGGCAGGTGTGAGAGGTGCGTCCGCCTGAGCAGTGGCAGGTGACGAGTGAGCAGCTCTGCTGCCCCACAGGCCTGGGTGCAAACCCCGGCCCCACGACGCTCTGGGTGCCCACGTGGCCTCTGCGAGGCGACACTGAGAGCTTCAGCCTCTTCACCTGGAAGTGCCGGAAGCGAACGCTGGCTGGTAGCACCGCCCCTCCCGCCGGCGCAGGTCTCCGACACACAGTAGGCACCTGTCAGGTGGCGACAACGACCTGACGAGTGAGGCGCCCAGAGGACGACGAGCAGCTTCAACGGGCTGTTCTCACGACAAGTCAAATAGCGACCCCGACGCGTGCTACGAGCTCACGAAAGGCGCGGCTAAGGGTCTGCCACTTAGCAAACTCACGCGCTCCTCGATCCGTGGCAATGCTCGTCGTGCCCATTTCAGAGGCGGAGAGATCAAGGAGGCAAGCGAACAAGCGGCTCGAATGAAAGAGTCGGGTACGACTCGCTCCAGACCGGTGTGCTTCACCCCCACGGACCCCCCGACCAAACCCGCTCGGGACTCCGACAGCACGTGTGGGTCACAGACACGGACGCTCCGCAGCTGGCCCTCTCTGGGGAGCGCGCTGCCTGGGGGGAAGCAGATCGGGAAGGCGCTGCCAGGCCGGGCGGGACCGGGCGACGCGGAGGTGAAAGGTTCTGCGCGTGCAGAGGCGGCTGTGTCCCGGCGGCTGGGGGCCAGGGCGGGCTCCATCCTGCTCCTCGCCAGGCCCCCCCGACCCCCAGCTTCCCACACGACGGTGTCAGCGGCGGCTGCCGGCGCCTCCGTGTCCACGTCACCCGACTCCGGGGGGTGGGTGCTGGGCGAGAGGCCGGCGGGAGGGCCAGAGGCCTGGCGCGGATGGGCGAACGCAGGAGAGCTGAGGGGAGGGGCGGACAGGAAGGCCCCGGCTCGGGGGCCTTGGGTTCTCCTGCTCTGGCACCCTTCCCTGTTCACTCCTTCGGTCGCGCAGCAGACACTGGCCAGGCCCGTCACACATTCCCGCGGCAGCGTTACTGAGGACCTACTATGATCCCTCCCACTCGCGCGTTCAGAAACCGCGGGTCAGGGGCCGCTCCAGGTGAGCACAGCCCCAGTCGCGCTGGTGCCACCCACCTGGGGCGAAGGTCAGCAGGGGAGGACAGGCGGATGCGGAGGGTGGGGGTGGACAGGCAGACGGGGAGCGATGGCCACCCGACTGCCTGGATGCAGGGACCCGTGGACAGATGGGTGGACGGACCGCAGGTAAGCGTGGGCAGCGGAGGGATGAGGCCGGACGGACGATGGGTCGGCGGGTGGCTCCGCGGGTGGGGGTCGGCGGGTGGCTCGCGGGGGGGGGGGCCGGGGGGGGGTCGGCGGGTGGCGCGGGGGGGGGGGGCGGCGGGGGGCTCCGGGGGTGGTGGGCGGGGGCTGGCTCGCGGGTGGGGGTCGGCGGGTGGCTCGCGGGTGGGGGGCAGGTGGGGGGTCGGCGGGTGGCTCGAGTGTGGGGGTCGGCGGGTGGCTCCGCGGGTGGGGGTCGGCGGGTGGCTCCGCGGGTGGGGGGTCGGCGGGTGGCTCCGCGGGTGGGGGGTCGGCGGGTGGCTCCGCGGGTGGGGGTCGGTGGGTGGCTCCGCGGGTGGGGGTCGGCGGGTGGCTCCGCGGGTGGGGGTCGGCGGGTGGCTCGCGGGTGGACGGGCAGTAACTCCCGGCAGAACGCGACCAGGGGACGCTGGGAGACCCCTGGCAGGTACGTAAACTGTCGGGCCTTTCCTGGGCTGACGTCCTCACTTCCCATTAAACGTGTCCTCTGCCACCGCACCCCAGCATTCGTAACGGAAAGATCTGGAATCAAGAGAGCTGGCCGATCGCTCATTCCAGCGTCGCTCGATCTGCTGTCTGAGGACAAGCGGCTCCCGTCTCCGGGCTTCCCCTCACCACCCAGCGCGACGCAGAAACAGGCCTCGGCCCCGCCATCGACCCCGCCGCCCTCGCCCTCGCCTTTGCAGCCACCCTCACCAGCCCGAGGGCGCACGTGCCCACTGAGCGGTCCCCGGTGGCCTCTAGGACGGTGGCCGGATGGCTTCAGCATCGACGTCAGCGGGAGGAGCCGTGAGAACGCGGACCGCTGGCCCTCGGCCCGTTTCCGATCGGACGGGTGGGCAGGGCCGAGAAGGTGCATTCGCAGCAGGTGTCCCCGGGGTCGCTGATGCCGCGGGCCCGGGGCCCCTCAGGGAACCACGGATCTGAGCTCGGCTGTCGGCTCCTCCTCTGACCGTCTGAGCTGAGACCTGGTAGGCGTCCCCATGAGGGGGACCGGCCACTCTCCCCACTGAGGGCCTCCCGGAGCCCCTGCCCCCTCCGGTCACCCCGGGGCAGTCCTGGACACGGTGAGCGGGGCGGCCCTACAGCCGCCGGGGATGCCCGGGCCCCCCCTCCACCGTGCACCCCGCCCGCCTGCCTTCCCAGAGCCCGAGAGCGCGTCGTGCCTTCTGCCGCCTGCCCCTGCCGCCCCCGGAACAGCTGTGGGCTTAATTATCAAAATAACATTTTAATAGTCGCACGACCGATCTCCCTTCAAAACGCGCCCGCGGAGCAGGCGGCAAGGACTCTTTTTAGCACCTCTTCCCGCCCGACTTGCTAATCGGAGGCTCGGAAGCTGCCAGGAGGCCCAGATGCCAGGCCCTCGCGCCCCACGTGGCGCTGGCTTCCCCACGCGGACCAGCCGGACCCGCGGCCACAGCCAGGAGGCGAGGGGGGAACGGGGGGGGGGAGGAGCGGCCACTGCTGCCCCCCACGCGAGGACAGGGCGCTCGTCCCGCAAACAGTCCTCACTCAGAAGAGGGGGCCTGCTGAGCCGGCTTCGGCGCTTCATTTGCAATCGCCAGGCGTTTCCCTTGCTTTTAACACATTTTTTACTTAATTTAAAAAAAAATTGCCGTCGCCAGCTTCGTCGCCCTGGCTCGCCTCCCCTTGCTACTCCCTGTAATAATCCTCCGGGAGTCCAGGCTGGTATTTAGCTCCCGAGTGAAGCTCCGCTAAACCGGCCCAGGGCAAAGCCAGCTTCGCAGATCCCGGGGTCGTCCCTCCCCCTCGCCACAGCCGCGTCGCCCCCCGTTCTCGGAGCGCGCACGAGGCCTGGGCCGCAGACGGCGCCCGCGTGGCACGGCGTGACAGCCGGTCGAGGAGGAAGCCCGGCCGTGGGCTCCAGTGCCCGCTCCTCCCGGGAGGAGACAGGCCGGGCCGGGATGCCGTCAGCAGGGGCGCGCTCTGCCCCCGCCCCGCGTCTGCCCGCTGAGCTGTCTCCTACGCCGGCCCCGGGCAAGCAGGGTGGAGCCTGGGAATGGCCGGGCACCGTGCGCTCCTAGCTCCCCCCGGGCCGACGCCTCTTCCCACCCGCAGGACGTCCGTCCACATCGCAGACATCGACGAACTGACCCACCCACTGCACCAACTCCAACTCTCTCCCCGAAACCTCTCGGCCAGCGTCACCTCCTCCCTGAAGCCCTCCCAGCAGCATCCGCGCTCCCAGCGCTCTCTGCAACGCTCTGGGTCCACCCGGAAAGGTGGGAGACTGAACAAACCGTCGTACGGCCGCCCGGTACGACCCTACGCACTCTCCTTCCCCGTTTAACAGGTAGAACCGCACGGGCCGAAGCAGAAAGGGACGTGAACGGCACATGGAGCCGGCGCCTCTGACGGGCACACGTGTGCGTGCACGGAACATTCCGGGAGGACACAGAGGATGGGTGAGGACGGCAGGTGACCTCTAGGGAGCGGACGTCGGGGGGGAGCCCGGAAGGAGGACGAGCGCACACCCTCCTGCGTCGTCTGGACCTTCCCGCCGTGAGCGGGGCTGACTTTCCGGATTAAAAGCTAACACGGTCCGTCCCGGGGGAGGACCAAGGCTTAGGGCCGTTTAGACGTTCTGCGTCTAACCCACGGAAACGGACCGTGACCCTCGGAGGACCGAGCGATGAGCGTCACCGATTAGCAGTCCGTGTCACACCCCGTCTGGGCGCAGGTGTGCGTCCTGCCACCCCACAAGGGCCCACGGACTGTGCACGGGAAGCCTCTGAGGACGAGGCGGTCGCCGCGTCCTGCTCAGAACCAAGCGCTGACTGGCTCCCTGCGCCCCTGGCCGGCGGGACACAGGAGGACAGGCCAGCCCAGGGGGGCCGCGAGTGACCCCGCAGGCCACGGCTGGGCTACACCTCAGGGGACAGCCAAGGGGCGGGACCCTCAGGCCTGACCGGCCTGATGGCGGCCAACGGTCACGTCTCTGGGACTTCCTGGCCCCCGTCAGACGCAGGCTTCCTCGGCTTCTCTCTGTCCCCAGAGGAAAGAACGGGTAGGACGGTAAGGCCGGGAGCCCTGACTCTCGGGGGTCACCT
This sequence comes from Cynopterus sphinx, assembly GCA_030015415.1. NCBI lineage: Eukaryota > Metazoa > Chordata > Mammalia > Chiroptera > Pteropodidae > Cynopterus > Cynopterus sphinx. The sequence continues at coordinate 2,238,320 of CM057386.1, forward strand.
GACATAGAAAGATGCATCGAGAGACGGAGCGGGGGACGTCACCATTTCCGCTCTGCACGCACCGTCGATGGGTATAAACCGCAAACAAACCCACCGGGGCACGGGAAACCCGCCCATTTATGCGCGCGCCATGGTCCCCTTTCCAGGCACCATCCACTCCCACGCCCTTCCGGGCCCGGGCCCCTGCTGTGGACCCGAAAAGGCCAAGTGGCCGCCCCCCGCTGCCTGCGCCTGGGGCGGCCTTTCCTTTGTCCTAAAACTGTGTTTTTCAAGGGCAAAGGGAGCTGCGCCCTTTGGTTTTCTGGGACTTTTTTAACAAATCCTGCTCCGGGGGGGCTGCTGGAGTTCACGGTGTTTGTCCCCCCGGAGGGGGCCAGGCCGGGGGGAGGGGCCTACACGACCGCCGGGCCCCCTCGCAGTTCTGGAAGCGGGAAGTCCAAGGTCGAGGAGCCGGGGTCGGTGTCGTCTGAGGCTCGTCTCCTGGGCTCGGCCTCCTCCCTGCTGCCCTCTCGTGCCCCCCCCCCCCTGTGTGCCCGCACGCCCGTCGGTGTCTCCGCGTGTCCAGGTTTCCTCTCCTTCCGAGGGTGCCGCTCGGACTGGCTCACGCCGACCCCGCGTCTTAACCTCACCGCCTCCTTCACGGCCCTGTCTGTCCGCAGACCCAGCGAGCGACATGCCGAGGGCCTGGAGGCCGGGGCTTCGACGGACGCGTCCGGGGTCCCGGGAGCTGCGGGAGGAAGGGGCTCGTCTGCGCCACCCGAGTCGCACACACGCACGCACGCCCCCGGCACCTCGGCACCTTCCCCGGGCGTCTCCGGGGCCTGTCGTGCCTTTCCCAGGGCAGGGAATCAGAAAGGGCCACGGGAGCCCGGGGAAGGGGACGAACCGGCTCCCCCTTCCCTACATTACCTTCCGGCTGCGGCAGGAGGGACGTGACCCCCTCCCAGGAGCCCCTCAGGGTGACACGGCCCCAGTGGAGGACCCAGAGCAGAAAACCTCCCACGAGATCAAACGGACGGAGCCGCGGAGTCCCCAGACCCCGGACAAGGGCCGGGCACCGGCAGGAATGGGCCGTCAGCGCCCCAAGGGCCAGCGGACCCTTCCCCCCCACTCCCAGGTCCCCCCACGTCCCCGCTGCCACCGCGGCCGGCGGGGAGGGGCCGGGGCCTGCCGCCGTCGTCTTCCAGTCGCGCAGAGACGCGGCCCGCCCCGCCGCCCAGGGCAGGCGCCCGAGGTGAGTCGGCAAATGTGTTAACTGACTGTTGAGCCTGACGTTCCGCCGCCATCCCGCCCCTCGTTAGCGACGCAAATTACCGGCAATTAGCCGGCTGACTGTTCCAAGGCAGCTCCGGTTCCCGTGCCCAGAGAGCGTGCCGGCGCCGAGAGCATGGATCGGGCGGCACAGCCCCCCCGACCCCGACGCCACGGGCGCCACGGCGCTCGCGCGGGATAGCTACACGGCGGCCGCCACGAGGAGCGCGCACGGGGCCGGCCCGCCACGCCGGTCCGGCAAACACCGTCGCCCGAGTCGCCGGGGCCACGCTGCAGGGAGGGGAACGTGGCCGTGGCCCTCGGGGCCAGGCCGGAGCCGCCCTGGCGTCTCGGGGACACAAGGTGCGGCCTGGCAGGAAGCGAGACCTCGGGCAGGTCCTTGAGACTCCGCGTCCTCGTCTGCGACGTGGGGACAGCGGCACCTGCCTCCCGGAGCCCTCGCCTGGCACCTGACCTGGGCTCTGCTGACTCCGCAGGCCTCGCCCGAGGAAGGCGCCGCTGCGGCCGCCACTGCCGTGACGTCAGCATTTCCAGGGGACGCCCCGAGGCCCCGGCCCCCAGCCTCGCTGACGGGGCAGCATGGCTCGCGGGGCACGCCGCCACCACGCTTCGATTTAATTTCTGCTTTTTCCCCTTTTTTTTCCTCCGGTAACTAAACGCGCTCCTCCGCTCGGCAGCTCCGGCCCAGCGCGGCCGCGACCAAACAGCGAGGACGCGCCCAGGCCCCTCCAAACACAACAGAAGGCGCCGCGGCCTCCACCCCGTGTCGGGAGCCGCGCCCCTCCCGCTCCGTGTTTTTTCTTTTCCTTTTTCCCCGTTTCCGCTGATAGCTGCGCAGGGCGAGCGCCGGCAGCATTCCCGCTCGCATGCCAGCGCGCCGATAAATTAAGATGTTCCTGGCCGCATCTGCACGAGGGAGATGAGAGCTCTACCTGGTCCCCGCCAGCGTGCCAGCGCCGAGCGGCAGGCGCAGCCCACGCTGGGCGGCCAGCTGTCTGCGAGTGCGGCGGGCGGGTCGCAGCCCGGAGCCCGGGGACCTCCGAGGAGGCCGCTCTGACATCGCCGCGGCCGCGCCGCAGGGCCGCTCCCGCCACGGCTCGGGGTCGCGCCCTCCTGCGCCTCCGCGCGTCCACCCGGCTCCGGACCGGACGGGGGCCCAGGACCTGGGCCTCACGGCTGCCCCCCACCCCCCCGGGCGCCGACACGTGCTCGGTGCCTTTCTCCTGCCCTCCCCACGCCCCTCCCGGTGAGGACGGAGCGGCGAGGCCCTCCGTCTCCTGAAACCCGGCCCGGCTGCCCGGGGGGCGGGGCGGCCTCATTCCCGGGGGGTGTGACTTCCCCCGGCCACGGCGTCCTTGGCATTGATGGGACAAGTGGCCCTCGCAGAAGCTTCAGCATCAAAATGATCCCGAAATGACTCACATGAGCGCGAAGTCGCGGCCCCCAAAGGGAGGCAGGAACCTGCTCTCCCAGAAGGGGGCCGAGGCGTCTGCCTGACCCCGGGGCCGCGCCCGAGCGTGTGTACGCCTCGGGGACACCATTCAGGGCCCGTCGTGCTCCTTTCGCCCGAGTCCGCCTCCCCACACCGCACAGGGCTGCCGAGGCCCTGACCGCGACAGACAGGCCCTGGACCCGGGCCCTGGCTCGAGACAAAGCGAAAGACGCCCTTGGCACGCAGGGGGGCCTCCCGAACGGGCCCTCCCGGCAAACGGGCCGCAGTGCCGGAGGCCGGGTCAGGGCTCGCGGGCCGCCGGGGTCCCAGAACCGTGGGGGTCGGGGTCGCGGGGACGGAAGGCGCTGCCGCCGAGGGCCCGGACCGAGAAGCGAGGCTCTGGCATGGGGTGCGGGAGGGGCGAGGCGGGCCAGCCGGCCGCCGGCCGCGAGGGTGCGACACGGGAGAACGGGAGGCCGGGCCCAGGACCGCCGAGTTAGGGGCAGGCGGCTGTGCACCAGGACCAGCGTCCAGGAAGGGGTCAGCAGAGTCCAGGGGCCTGGAAGGCCGGCCAAAGCCACCCGCCTCCACGGTCGGGAATTGGCCATGACCCTGGCAAGAGAGACTCGTGCTCCCGACTGTCCCTGAGTGTCCGTCGGGCCCACTACCTGGAATTCTCTCTCACTCCTTTCCCCCCTCGGAGGCCCGGCTCGAACGCCCCGCCTCCCCCTTCAAATCTCCACTGACCACTCCCCATCTCCACGACACCCTGACCCCTGCGGACGGGGACTGGGAGCTGCCCCGGAGCCCGCCCGGGCTCTCGGACGCGTGCACGTCGCACGGGGTGTCCCTCTGGAGCGGGGGCTGGCTCGGGGTCCGTCAAAGCCTGGCACGGGGCTGGCGGACGGAGACTAGGAGGCATGAGAGGAACCGCGTTCCACGCCTGGGCCAGAGTCCGAGACCCCGGGGGTCCTCCCTGTGGCAAGGACGCTGCCTTAGGAGGCCGCGTCTGCGGTCAACTCTCCAACCCCAAACACCGGCACCAGGCGGCCGCGGGGCCCTGCGGGCTGCGCTCAGAGCCCGGGACTGACGCCTTCATGCCCAGGCACACCCGGCCTCTGCCCCGACGGGTGGCAGCCGGCTCCGAGCCCCCACGCACAGAGCTCCCCGAGGGTCCCCAGGGGCCACGCGAAGGAGCAGCGGGACTCTTCTCCCCTCCCCTCTGCCCGGGGACGAGCTGCCGCTAACTGTGCCGCCCCCTCCGCGGCCTCGGGGGTAGGTCCAACCCCAGCCCGGCTCATCCCGTCGGTGCCGAACGCGCGACACGGACGCCGAGTCCCACTGCCCCCCTCTGCGCACCCCCCTCTCTGCTGAACAGTGGGCTCCAGCGAGCGACCACCAATCGCTTCGTGACGTCTTCCACAGCGACGTCCGCCGCCCAGTAAGTCGAACCTCCTAGGGGGCGCGGACACGCGTCCTACACCTCCCGGCCTCTTCCCCGACGCAGAGCTGAGCTCAGCGAGCCCGTTGCGGGGGCGAGTCCCGCCGCGCCACCGGGGCAGACAGACACTGTCAACCCGGCGCCCATCTGCTTGCTGTGTCCGGGATGGATGGTCGGTCCCCCCCGCGGGACGCGGCGGCCCCCGATGGTCCTCACGGGCGGCCGCTCTCCATCGCGATGAGGAGGACCCGGGGGGGATGCCGCACTCCCAGGAGGCCCCGGGCGGGGGGGGCTGCTCAGAGTGGCCGTGTGGGTCCTGGACCCCCTTCCCGGGGTCCTCCCGGAGGAGGCCGCCCAGAATCAGGGAAACCCCAGGTCTCGGCGTCTCTTCCAAGCGTCCCTCTCCCCACGCGACGTTGGGGTTGGCGGCCGCTCCCCGCTCCCCGCGCAGGGCAGAGGGGGACGCCGCGGCCCCTTGGGCGAGCCCCGACGCAGGCCTCGGGCGGCCCACCCAACCACCACCAGACAAAGAGGAGGCCGAGGCGGGCGCCCTGGCCCGGACTCGCGCGCTCTTCCTCCGCGGCGACCGCTCTTCTCCGGGCTGCGCGCCGTGGCCCAGGCCCCGGTCTGGGTATCACTTTTCAAATGCCCAAATCCCCGCAAAGGTTTAGCGTCTGGCTGCGTGCGTTTTGCTCGGTATTAACATGTTCAGCGGCGCACTTTGATTTTTTTTTTTTCATCTCGACGCCAGGAGCCGGTGAATATATGCTTCATAGCTTCAGATAAACCTTTTGTTCTTCTGGGGCTGATCAGCTGGTAGAGCGGCGAGAGGGAGGAGGGGAGGGGAACTCACAGGGGCGCAGCGGTTTCAAAAAGTCAAATTACCTCTGAGCCATAGCAAGGCTGATAATTTAAATGAAAAAATATATATACAGGCGGCAGCACACAACACCGTCTCAGGGAGGACTTTTAATGAAGCCCCAGTTGTGATGACACCGGAGCCGGGGACGCGGCGGTGGGATAATTACTTGGCTCCCACACAGCTGAGTTCCACAGATGCATTATTAACGGCACCTTCCTCGCCGTAAAGAGAGCGGAGCAGAGGTACGCGCCGCGGACCTGGCGCCCGCCATCGGCGGCCTGGCACCGGCACAAACGAGCCCCTTCCACAAAGGCAGGCGACGGCGGTGAAATTCCAGCGAATCCTGGGCGGGGGGGGGGGCCAGGGGGCACGGACACACAGATGTGGGCACACGTGTGCGTGCGTGTGCGTGCGTGTGCGCAGCCCACGCGGCCGTGCCCAGGGTGTCGCCTCTCCCTGCACGGTTACCCGGAGCGAGGCAACCTGGGGAATGACGGAGTCAGAACACGCTGATTTTCCCGCAACGGGCGGCGGAGGCGGCGGCCCCGATGCAGACCCCGCAAAGGCAGCAGCGGCCGCCTCCCCGCCCCCGCCGGGCCGGCCGCCCGCAGCCCGGGCTCACCTGGCTGGGGCCGCGGGGCCGCGTCTCCCGACCTGGCACGCTCGCTGCACGGCTGGGCTCCCCGATGGCACCGCCGGGCAGGGCCCCCTCCCCAGCCCTGGTTCGGCTCCCGAGCCGGGCCGCGCACCGAGGCCGCGTCTGCAGGACGCGCAGGGGTCACCAGCTGCCTCAGGGTCCAAGGGTCATGCGGCAGGAGCGAGCCGCAGAGACGGGTATTCTCGCCCCCGGCTCACCCCAATTAAAGCCGGGGACAGAGGCACACGGGTCGCCGTGCCTCGGGGCCAGAGGGACCGCGCCGCGCGCGGCCCACGCCGGGCTCCAGGGTGACTTAGAGGAGACGGGAGGGAAGCCGGTGCCCGTGGTCTTCGCCTCGGCGTCGCTTCCCCTGGAAGCGTCTGTTTCAAGGTGACCCCGTTCCACGCGTCCGCCCCGCGGCCCCGCCCGCGCGCAGAACCGGGGGCCTCCCAGTAATTAACACCCGCGCTTGATGAGGTCCAGCTGGCAACGGAAGCGCTGCCAGCATCCTCCGCTCCGCAGCCCGGGACCCCTCCCTCCAGGGCCGCTCCGGCCGCCCGGGCCCCGAGGCGGCGGTGAAAGCCACCCGCCCGGCACAGATGTTCTCCAGGAAGGTGTCTGGGATGGCGGAACGGAGAACGGAACAGGGGCCAGCGCCCGAGAGCGACGGCGGGGAGCCGGGTGTGCCCACCCAGGACCGTCGCCGGACCCCGCTGCGGGGACGGGTCACAGACAGTGTGGACGTCGTGGCCCCACTTAAAACTGAGCGCGGGAACAAAGGAGCATGCGACGCTGCAGGCGTCCGAGGGGACGACACGGTACCCCGTCCCCGCCGTCCGGTCTCAAGACCGAAGTGACCCCGGGGTGGGACTAGGGTGGTCACCCGGGGGGGGGGGACCCCGCGCCGTGATCCGGGGCCACGGGCACGGACCGGTCCAGCCCGGGCTGTCTGCTTACGGCTCGCGAGCGTCGCTTGTGCACGGAGGAGGCCCCGCCTGCTGACCGACGCGTGCTTCTCCGCAGCCACGTCAGACTCAACAGAATGTCCCGAAGCCGCGAGTCCGTGCGAGCGGACGGGACGGCGAGCGCCACACGGCTCGGGGCCGCCTCCCCCGGCGGCGCGGTCACGGGGGGGTTCTCTCTCTCCAACTTACTCGCTTTTTGCTTTTCTGGTGAGAACACGGCCCTGCTCGGGGTTTTCGTTACTTTTTCCCACCGGGTTTTCGAAACAGAAACAACGCACCGGAAGCCGGAAGGAACGGGAACAACCAGCGAAAGGAACGTAAGGACACCCGTCACAGGACCACTGACTCGACGGATAAAGCACTCCTTCTAGAAACTTCTAGAAAAACAGGCGGAATCCTTCCGCACTGGCCACGGCGGAGCGACTCGTGGTCTCCTGGCCGGGCCCACAGGCCTTGGGAACCGGAAGGTGAAGGGACAGCTCTGCCCGAATCTAACGCCTCAGAAGCACTTATCGGCACCTCCGTGTCCCCACCGGCCACAGCGGCAACGGATCCGGGTGCCCGGCAGGATGCGCGGCTCAAAACTCCATTTTTAGAAAATACGCTCCCCACCAGCACCCCTGCCCGGCCTCGGCCCAACGAAACGCTCCCGTCTGGGCCTCGGCGGCTCTGGGCCCGTAAAGCAGGGCCCGACTCGAACACCAACCCCGACCCGCACACGAACCCCGACCCGCAGGCCCCGCAGCGGCACCCACACGCCACGCACGAGCGCAAACCCGTCGGGCGTCGTGCGAAGCCCCGGCCGCATGTTGTCAATATTGTTTTCTGTGACAGCCGGGAACGCGTAAATATTTTATTACAAACCAAAGGCCCAAAATAAACAGTTGCGTAAACAGTGATTACGTGCGAGGAAGAACATCTGCGGCGAGGCTTTCCGCGCCGCTGTGCGCGCCCTTGCACGGGCGCCCGACGCGGACGTCTGCGGCGCTCCCGTGTCGCTGGCGCTACCTCCTCCTCCTTGTTGCTATTATTAAAATCTTAAAAAGGTGCCAAATCTTAAATGAGGAAAAAAAGCGCGATTCGCTAGGAATTATTCATATCACAGCGCGCCCGCTACTAAACCTGGCAGGGGTGCAGTATTTTCGGGGGAATTAACATAAAATACACCACGGCAAATTACCCAGGCAAGAGCGACGTTCTTGACGGCGAGCTTTTACATTCGGGGGGGAATAAGGAAAAACGTCCTCCTCCTCCGACTCGTACAAAGCCACGAACAGCTCCATCCTGGCGAGCTTTAAAGGGGAAGGGACAGATTCGTCACAGGAGCAGAGGTGGGGGCGGGGGTGGGGTGAGCCGGGCCTAGCGGGCAGCCCGGGCGGGCGCATCGGCCGCGGGAACTCCGGGAAGGCGAGGAAGACAGCCCGGCCTGCCCGCGCCCCCGCCCCCGAGAAGGCGTCCCCGCGCACGGGCCGCACTCTTGCTCCCGAACACGAGGAACGCTGCGGCGCCGTGTCGAATGCAAATCCGGCTGTAAATATTTTATAAAATTGTTGCCTCCGTCCCAAAAGCTATAGGTCTTAATTGAGAACAGGCGATTTTTCTAGTCAATATATGGAAATGGAAAATGCTAATTTGTGTTTTTCTCCTTATGAAAGCCCCGGAGAGCCGCACGCCGCGAACGCGCTCCCTTTAATATTATAAATATGATCCGGGCCCCTCTCTGCCAGGCCCGAGCCTGGCTTTCATCTCCCGTGGCTGCAGGAGGAGACGGTGCAGGCCGGCTCCCGCCGCGTCGGCCCGGGGAGGCGACCTCGCAGGACGGCAGGAGGGACCGGGCAGGGCTGGGCGCCCCACCCCGGCCCTGGGCAGCCCCTGGGGACAGGCGGACGGGGGCCGCCACCGGCCACGGGCACTGCCCGGGGTTCTGTTCCCCGAAAGCCAGAAGCAAGAGACGAGGCGGCAGCCTCGGCCGTGGGGCTCCTCCCCGCTGGGCCTGCCCCCTCTGACCACCCCGGAGCTCCGTCGGGGCCGCGAGGGCCACCCCGGAGCAGCCGTGATGACAGGAGGGCTGGCGACTTGACGACGCCTGTTCCCGAACTCCAGGTTGAAGCGAAAGCCTCTGCCCGGGATCCCAGGAGCCCGGCCCTCCCAGCCGGGGGTCCCCGCCCCCACCCCGGGCCCGCGGCCCCCTCGTCACGGCGTTCTTCTCGTCGGCCCCCTAACCAGGGCTGCCCCCCTCGCCAGGCGCCAGCCACACGGCCTCGGACCGCGGCTGCTCGTGCGGGGACGAGCAAAACGCACGTGGGAGCACGAGGAAAAGCGCGCGAGCATCCTCCTTAGTCCCTCCTTAGGCTGATGACGCGGTGCGGGCACATGTCTCGGACGGGTCGGCTGGGATAAAACTGCTATCGCGTCTGTTTCCTTTCCCTCTGTTTCCCCAGTGCGGCTCGTAACACAGTTAGGATCACACACGTGGCTCCCACGCCGCGTCCCTCGGCCCACGTGCTCCAGGGGACACTCCGGGTCGCTGCGGAGAGGCCAGGTAGGCCCTGCTGGGAGAGCTGGTCAGCCAAGCGGGGCTTTGCCCGTGCGTCCCCTCACACTGCGCCCAGATCGGGAGGGACAGCAGCGGGGTGGGGTGGGGTGGGGCGGAGGGAGGGGAGGCGTCGGGGTTAGGCAGCCCGCGCCCGCCCCAGCTGTGAAAGCTTAGGGACGCGGCGGACCCTCTGCCTTGCCTCGGTTTCCTAATCTGGCAAACGGGAACGACGGCGTCGACTTTCTAAAGGGCTTTGGTGAAGCTGAAACGGCGCACGTGAGGTTCCGGGACCCGGTGCGCGCGCCACAAACAGCTGCTCTTCTTATTGCTTTACTGTTAGGGTCGCCTTTGTCATTCCAGAGCCGCCCCGTGACCGAAAGCCGAGGTCCTAGGTGCCTGGAGCATCACCCCCGGGGGGCAGGGGCTGGGGAGGGGAGCCGGTCCCAAAGCCAGAGCGAAGGCCACTCCGGAGGAGAAAGGGGGTGCCCAGGACCTCCCCCGGCCCTGGCTGCCTGCCCGCAGACCCCGGAGCCGGGGCACAGAGCTGGGCAGGCCACCCCCCTGCACAAGGAGCCCGGGGGTGGGGCTCGTCCCCTCCGGAGGCCCAGGTCCTCCTCTCCAGAGGCACAGAGATGCTCAGAAAGCCCAAGGTGAAGGCCGTTGGCTGGGGAAACTCGCTGCCTCACGTCCAAGCGCTTCGGGCCATTTATCACCAGGGACGTATCGGGGACGGGCGAGGGGACACGGTCAGGGCTGACCGGCTGAGCCCTTGACGTGAACCAGGGCAGACAGCAAACGGGGGCAGAGCCAGAACTGAACCCCGATTCCGAGACCCCAGAGCCGGGACATGGAAACAGCAGGGCGGGGGGCGGGGTGGACACCGGGCTCAGGGCTGGGGTCCGGGCCCCCGGCTGGAGGGAGACCCTGGCCCTGAGCCGCCTCCCTCACAGGGACGTGGGTGGGATGGGGCGACGAGGCACGCGTGAACGGTCCACGGATGCTTCTCACTCTCCCCACCGAGACCGGCGGCGCGCCAGGCCCTGGGCGTGCGGGCAGGACGAGGCCCTGACGAGCGGGCAAGGCCCCTGGTCCCGCTACGCAGACAAGCACGTGAGTGACGAGATGACGAAATGGCGAGAAGGAGTCGACAGGAAGACCAAACGGAGTGACGAGGTCGGGTCCGGGGTCGTCGGCCCCGTGGGCACCGCACACACGGCACTCGTACCGTTTGCGCCCTCCCTGCCTCGACAGGAAGGGGGCCCCGTGGGCGGACGCCCCCAGCCTGCAGATGGAGGCAGCCAGGACCCTCGCCCGGGGGCTCTCGCTCCCGGGTCACACACGCACTCAGCACCAGGACGCGACGCGTCCACGAACCCCTGCGGGAAGCTACCCCAAAGCCGAGCCAGACCACGGCCCCTAAACCGACCTCAAGCTGCTAAAATCTGGGTCAGACGGACAAAAATCTGCGCGACGTCTCGGCCTCAGAAGGGACGGGAGAGGCCTCTGGGGCAGCGGAGACGAGGCCAGGACGAGGCCAGGCCCTCCCGGCCCAGCAGGCCACGCCGCCTGGAGGCCCCCTCCCTGGCGGGGAGCGGGGGGGACGGCCACGCTGATCACCCGCGGCGGCCAGGCTGACCGCAGGCCTCCTTCGCCCACACTGAGCCATTAGCTCGTAATGGCCCCGAAGCCCCCTCAGCCACGGACCCAGGCCCGCGCGTCAGGCTCCTAACGACCCCCGCGTCGCCCCAATAAATCATCCTCGCTCAGAGGGGGCTCCGGCCGGGCCGGCGGCTTCCAGAGCCTCATCCGTGCATCCCCCTGATTCCTCAGCTGCCGGGGCCACGGGGTCCTCGGGCGGACGCGTCCTGGGCCCTCCTCTGTTCGGCGTTTGTAAAGGGAAGGACGAGAGCAGGGAGGCGGGAGGACGCGGCGCCACAGCAGTCCACACTGGCGGGCATCCGGGGGCTGGCACTGGGCCCCGCTGGAGATGCCCTCGGGCGCCTACAGGGCCCAGAGCGGGGCACCCGTCAGAGGCAGCCGCAAAGGCGTTCCGGCACGCACGGCCCCTTCCAGATGGATGCGCCACGAGGGAGGGCGCCACGGCCCCGGGGGATGTGGCACATGGGGCAGAGGGCGGACCGCCCGGGTCTCACCCCCGCTCTGACCTCGGCCAGGCCTCTTTGCCTCCGTGCGCCTCGATTTCCCATCTGTAAAACGGGAGGATGGGGCCTCCCTCGGGGGTCCGTGCGCCGACGGGAGGTGCTTAGGACGGGCCCGCCACGTGAGCGTACGGAACCGAGTGTGATCACGGCCACCACTGCCGTCTCCGCCCTCAAACACTCCGGAAGAGTCCTACGGGAAGGGACCCGGCTGACACGGCGGCAGCCCCACCCACCGCGACTCGGTCCCGTTATGGTCGGAGCGTGGTTCCTGGGAGGGGAAGCGACGTGCTCCCAGTCGCATCGCACGGGAGGAGGACGGGCTGGCGTCCAGGCCCCGTCTCCCTTCCCGTGGAAGATGCTGCCCCACAGCCTCCAAGGCAGCGACCCCTGCGAGCAGCACCGTCCAGGGAGCGGGGGGCAGGCTTCCGGCACCGGAACTCCCCAGGCTTCTCCGGGCCCAGCTGCCCAGGGTTTCGCCTGCAGGTCATGGGACCTCGAGGTGACACTCAGGACACAGAGGCAGCTGCAGAGCTTCCCCGCAGGCCGCCTGCCTTCCTGGAGGACGCAGGAGCCCGGGTCTCCTTCCTCGAGACTCTGAGGGTCGCCCCCCAGACCCCGACCTGCCGTCTTCTCCCCACCCGCCCCCCAGACCCCGACCCGCCGTCTTCTCCGTCCTCGGCTGCAGGCCGCACTCGGCAGCCCCAGCTTCGCCATGGGGGCTTGGGCAGCGCCGCGTCAACGCGGACCCGGGCCGTGAGTCTCACGCACGGCCGGAGCCCGACTGCTGCCGGTGAGGGGCTGACTCCTCAGGCCGTAACGCCACCCCCGCCTGGGCTCTCCCAGCTGGCCGCCTGGACTAGAGATGCTCTGCTCCCGTCTTACTCTCCGGAGGCCCCCAAAGATAAGAGAAAGAGGGCCCAGAGTCCAGGTCATGGCTGCCTCTGCCAGGAAGCCTTCCCTGACCTCTCGAGCCACCTGCCTGAGCCCCCTGAACACCGTCCTCTCTAACAACCAACCCCACCAGCCTGCGGCTCCCCTACCTCCCTCACCGCAGGGTCTGATGAGGGCGTGTTCGTCGTCGCCCCCTCCCTCCAGCAAGAGCACATTCCTGGGCACGGGGCGGTCGTCACAGTGAAAACTGCCCAGAACCTCTGCAACCCAGGCTGGGGGGTGGGGGGCAGGGGACAGAGGGGCCGTGCGGGGCCAGGTGGGTCGGGTCTGCAGACCCGGGTGAGCCCAGAGAGGCCCAGGTGAGCCGGTTCCGGCAGAGCCTGCCGCTCCACCGCCGCGGGAGCCGAGGCAGAGCCCAGAGCCCCAGGCAGGCGGGGGCCGGGGACCCCCAGCGGAGGCGCCGCCGGCCGGGTTCGGACCCGGCTCCTCCTCGGCGGCGGCTGGCGCGCAGCTTGCAGGCACTGCGCCCGCCGCCTGGAAAGCAGGTCAGAGCAAAGCGGCTCTCGTTTCCGGCAGGGGCGAGCGTGCCTCCCGGGGACGGGCCCCCCGAAAGTCTCCAATCCGAGCGCACAGGACCGGTGGGAACGTGCCTCGTTCCCTCGGGGGCCCCGCGGCTGCCAGAATGACTGACAAACTGACCTACAAAGAGAGTTTCTATTTCGCGAGCAAACCCCAAAGGTTACCGCGGAGCCGCCGGCGGCGGCGGCAGCGTCCCCAGCAGTGCCACACGGGCCCGGGCACCTCCGTCTCGTGGAGAAACGCGTCCCAGGAACGTCAAGGACAAAGGGGGAAAGAAGGTGCCAGCACTGGCTGCACGCGAGCATCTGGACATGCGGGCGCCGGCTGTGGTCCCAGGCTCGGGGGCGCTGCCACCGCTGGAGGCCGGCCGAAGCGACCTGGGGCCGGGCGGCCATGTGGGCACGACACGCGTGGCGCCGCCCCGAGCTATGCGGCGTGCACCTGCGCGACCATAACCTGCGGACCCGAGTCCCGCGGGATTTCTGCCGCGCGGAGACTCTGGCCTCTGCCCGGTGCTGGTTTCGTGGGCGCGTGGCCCGGGCCGTAGCCAGGCGCCTGGACCGAGAAGCGTCCCGCACTGGGCTTCGTGTGCTGCCGTCGCCCGCCTTGGAGGGCACAGGGCCCTGCATGTTCGTCGAGCACAAACTACGGAGCGGGTCCCCACGCCCCGCCCCGACACACACACGCGTTTGACAGCGCCAGGCCCCCGCCAACGGCGCGGCCCAGAGAGAAAGGATGAGCAGCTTCCAGTGGATTTACCACGGGATGACGGGCACGAAAACGTGAGAAAACACCGCCTCCACCCCTCCTCATCCTCCAGGGCGTCCAGATGCGCCCCCAACCCCCGCCCCGTGAAGCTGCCGGGGCAGGGACCGGAGGATCCCTGGTGGCGGGCGAGGGCACGAGGCTGCCGGAAGCCCTCAAGGCTTCCGCCTGACGCAGGAAGAAGCTCTGGATGGCGAGGAGCCCAGTGGAGACCGAGGACCCCTGGGTGTTTGCACGTTCTGCCGACGTCTGAGCCACGAGAAAATCCCCTGGATCTGCGGAGGGGGGAGCAGCAAAAGCGGGTCACAGAACCCCCACGGGCAGGCGGGAGACCAGGCCGCCACCAGCACCCCACCGAACGGGCACCCGGGGCCCTCACCGCTGACCCTCAACCCGGACGTGAGGCACCGGTGGCCCACGACGCCTCAGCAGGTGTGCCCAGGCCCTGGGGCCGAGTGTCCGCCCCTCTGGAAGATGAGCCGAGGAGCACGGGGGCCTGGGGGCCGCCCAGCACTGCCCAGCAGGCCAGGCCCGGGACCCGGCCCTCCGGACTCCGGTGGCGGCGCGAGGCGTGAGGACGCGCAACACCCAAGGGGAATCTTACAGGAGACACCGAGCCCCGGAGCGGAGCGGAGCTGCTCTCAACCCCCTCGTCCGCGTCCCAGCCTCTGGGCCTCCCCCTGTCCGTGTGGCCCCGGGACCTGCGTGGAGCGCCGGGGTGCCCCAGGGCGCGGTCTGACAACCAGCGACCCAGTGGCCTCGTTTCCAGGCCCCTCAGTACCAGACAGCGAAGTCCCGCCCCGTTTGTGCCCGCACGCCGGGCTTCCGCGGGACCTCGGCCCCCTGAGGGACCGGCCCGCGGTCACGGCCCCGGGGTCCTGCACAGCTGCGGCCCCCGTCCGACCGCCAAGGCCGACGAGCACCGCGTCTGCGCCGTTGCCGGCGCCCACACCGCCGCACTAGCTGGGTCGAAAGCGGGATGCTCTCCCCGCCACCACCCCCGGCTCCCGGCTCCTCCCCGTCACCAGCTTCTGGGGGGAAACATCAGACAGGAACGAAGGGCGGAGAACAAACCCACACGCCTGGGTGGAACCAGACACGGGGCATCATGTCTGGCTCAGATGCAGCCGGGCTCGATTCGCGGCCCCAGTGCCTGCGGCGGCCGCTCCGCTCTGTCTTTGCAAGAGACACAGGCCGGGCCCCGGGGCCAAGCCCCAGGCTCCCACCGTCCCAGCTCCAAGCGCCCCATCAGGCTCCGGGCCCCGCCACCAGCAGGTGAGGGGCCGACCAGACTTCCCTGGACTCGTCTGATGGTACGAGTCCGGGGCACGGGGGTGGGGGGGGCTCACGACTACACAGACGTCCGGCCCTTCCCCCAGAAACTTCAGTCAAGATGGGGGCTTCGTCTGCGGAGTGAATCAGCGGGGCAACGAGGAGGGGTGGCACTTGGGCATGCACGGGCCTGGCTGGCATCCGCCCCAGCTTCGGGCCATCTGTGTGACCTCGGGGCGAGCCTCCAGGTGCAGGACTGAAGGGGGCCCCAGACTCTAGAATCACAAAGCCCGACTTCAGTCTCCCCCATGACACTGGACAAGTCCCCTCGGTTCCCCAAGGGCGAAGTGGGGACACGACAGGGCCCCCGGGAGCGGTGTGGGGGTCGGTGCACTGACACGTGCCGACACCGACGGCAGGGCCCGGCTCTCGGCAGCCTCCTCAACGTCACCGCTCGCCGTATCAGCATCATCTCCTCTGACGGTCCCCAAAAGCTCCTCCTCGGGTGTGACATCATCGACCTGTCACCGGAGACCTCGGAGCAGGTCCTCGCCTCCCCAATTCCCACAGCCACTCGATCACCCAATCCTGCTGGTTCTGCCTCTTCAACGCTCCTCTCCCGGCCAACGCGCCATCGTCTCCGGCCTACTCTGCCGCAGTCTCTTCTGTGATCCCCCCGCCTCCCGCCTCGCAACTGCTTCTGGAGTGATACCGAAGGGTCCCCCATACCGCAGGGGCCTCTTCGGGAGGTGGCCCCTGCTATCTTCTCTGCCTGGGAAGCCTCTCCCACCTGACTGCCCATCTTCCAAGCCCTGATCGGGTACGACCTCCTCCAGGAAGCCCTCCAGGAGTGCCCCGACTGGGCTTCCCTGTCTTAGACTTGCGACATTACGGTGACCCCATCCTTGGAGGTGAAGGATCTCCCCAGCTGGACCAGAGGCTCCTCACCGAGAACCACACGTGTCTACTGAACTGCGCTTACTAAGCCGGAACGGGGCCCCACCCACAGAGGCCTTCCCTTTCTTAAAAATAAAGAAAGAAAGGAAGAAATCTGAGAAAATGAGAAAACGTCCACTGTTTTAAAATCCGGACCGACGGAGTGTCCGTAAAGTGCTTGATCGACGGCTCCTTAAATTGGCCGGTGGGGCGCCACGCCGGGGAAGCTGAGTCCTCCCCGACGGGGACTGTTATGGGGGGACTATGCCCTACGTGGGGGTTTTGGGGAAAAATAAAAAGAATAAAAAAGGAGCGGATCATGGGCTCTCCGAAGAAGCGTGCTATTCTGACAGGGCAGCTCCGGAACGTGAAACGTGATCTCTGTGGGGAGAGGGACACGTTTTACCACACACGATGGCGCGACAGATGTTTTGGGTCTGGGCGCCACCTGAGTCAAAAGCACCGGGAAAGGGCCGAACGTGCGGGGAGGCGAGCGGACCGGCCCTGGTTCCTTTCCTTTCCATGTTTTCCTCTCCCGTGCATAGGAGGGAGAGACACTGACTCGCTCACGAGTCCTCCCTTCCCCTCCGAAGCAAAGGTCCTGGGTGCTGGTCTGCGGGGGGGGGGGGGGTCCGCCACGTCCCCGGGGACGTGCTCCTTAAAGACCCAGAAGGGAGACACTCTCCCCACCCTCTCCCTCTCACACAGACACACGCAGAGGGACACAGGGACACAGGGACGCACGCACCCCCCGAGCAGGCCCTTTCCCTGCAGACCGTCCTGCCACAGCGGGACGAGGGCCGACGAGGACCACCCACCCCGCATGGGGGGTGTCTAAAGGCCTGAGTGGGAGATCAGAAGCGGGTCTGGGCGCCCCCACTTCCCCACCATCGACGGCGAGGCCCAGCTCTTCGAGGCGCCCAGCGAACGGGCCCGACGTGACGGAGGAAATCACGTCTTCAGAGTGACGGGTGCCCCGCGGGGCCGGGCCTGGCGGGGCCTGGCCGCCTGCCAGAAGGGCGGCCGCCACTTTCCAAGGACAGAGAGGACAGGCATTCCGGACAAGGCTGTCCCAGGAGCGTCCCTTCCCAGGCCTGACCCTCCTCGGGGCTCGCCCCAGGGGCCCGTGGAGCCGAGTAAGGACGCCAGGGCCCAGAGGCCGCGCCGCTCCCCTGGGGCCAGCCTGATCACAGCAAGTTCATCATTTCACGGTCAAGTTCTCAGACCCTGCACCCAGCCTCCCGCACAGCGGGGTCTGCCCGCGGAGACGACCACAGCGGCTGAAGCGCGGGTGGCCCCCCCAGACCCCACGCGCCCCAGGAGGGCTGCACAGGCCTCGTACACACGCGTCAACACACGTGGGCAGGCACTCCTCCCCCAGCCGTTGCGGGGGCCCAGCCCCTGGACCAGGCCCTGGAAGCCCAAGGCAGGGGGCCTCCCGCAACGCCATCTTCTGAGGGGCCACCCCTGCCTCTGGGGTGCGCTGGGGCAGGGGGAGGCCGAGGGAGGGGGCCGTGGGCCGTGGGGAGGGGGCGCTGGGGGAGCCGGGCAGCACGAGGCGCAGACTGCTCCACGTCTTGGTGTCCCTGCCGGGGAGGGGGCGTCTCAAACCCTTTCAAAAGCCGGGGGAGGGAGGATTTCAAACGAGACCCCCCCACCCCGAAGGTTCCGAAGACCCCAGCAACGTGTCCACAGAGACGCGCCCCTGGCCACCCCAACTCCCGGTCCGGAGGCCGCCAGGCCACGGAGAGGCCCCGCTATAAAGAGGCCCGTTTGGCGTTCCCGGGGGGGGGTGTCTCCGGCAGCCTGGGACCCCGGGGGGCCGGCCTCAGACCCCCACCGCCCTGAGTTGATGGGAGGCCACCACGCGGGGCAGCGCTCCTCCACCAGCCGAGTCCCTCCGGTGCACTAAGGGGACGTCCGCCCCCGCCGGCTCCAGGCAGCCACTCCGGGCTCGGGCCATTTAGCAGGGGAAGCCGCCCACAGGGACCCCGGGCCCCAACAGTTTAACTACAGAAACCGCAGAGCCACCTGCCCCCCGCCGGGCTCCGGTGTCCCGCTGTCTTCCATTCACAACCCCCGCTGTCACCCCTGCCACCTTCCCCAGGCCACCAGGGCCAGCGAGGCGCACAGCACACACCCAAAACGGTTAATCAGCGCCCTCCCCTCCTCTCCCCGGCCCCGCTCCCTCGCCTCCGCCTCTGGACCGGACCAGGCGGCTCCCTGCTCTCTTCCCACCTCCCCCCATCAACACTGCGGCCAGACTGAGCCCCGTAAAGCGCACACTGTGCGCAGGCCACACCTGCTCCCAAACCTTCGGTGGCTCCCTAGTGCGTAAGCCCAAGGGTGCACACTCAGGCGCCCAGACGGAGCGGGCTGGGGGCACAGAGCATCCCCTAAAACGCCACAGGGACTGGCGGGGATTCCCAGCTGCCGCCGAGGTGCCATCGCTGTGCCACGTGGGGTCCCCCCCCACCGCAGGCCCCGGCCGGGGAGCCGCATGGGGTGAAGAGAGAGAGCTGGGCTTTGACGCAGATCCCGGCTCCGCTGCTTCCCGGCTGGAAGGACTGGGGTGGCTGCTCCAACGGCCTCTGCGAGATGGAGAACGGGCGCCGGTGCCAGGTGCCTGCGTGGTGGGGCCACCAGCCTCTTCACCCGGTGCCACCTCCCAGGCTGCACGGGGCGTGTCCTTGGCGCTGTCTCTGGGACGCTGTAAGGCCTCCGAGTGCAGGGCCTGCGTCCCCTCAGCCCGCGAACACCCGCGGACACCACCCCAGCTCTCCACACGCAGCAGGTGCTCGGTCGTGCTCTCCGGTGAACAGAGCTGACGGGGCCAGGTGGGGAGGGCGGGCCAGAGGCGGCAGGTCCCCAGCCCGCACCTGTGGCCATGCATAGTGAGACTGTCTGCACCTGTGCACCTGGCTCACCTGGGCCAACCGCTCCTCGCTGCCCGCTCCCCGGCCTCCAGCTCCCACGTGGCCTGGGACCCGGGCCAGCCAAGCGCACTGCGGAGCAGGCGTGGGCGAGGGGCCCGTCCGGCCACCAGACAGGACCCCTTCCCCTCCACTCATCGAACCCCCTGCCGCGTCCCCCGCCGCTCCGGGCGGGGGTGGCTTTTCACGCAAGGACGCCGGCTCCTAAGCCTGCAGAGGAGGGACGATGGGAGGGGGAAGGGGGGAGACGCCTCTGAAACCGCGCGGTCCAATTAGCCGGCGCACGCCCCCCGCGCTCACAGACAGGAGCACACGTCAACACCTGCCACGGGGCGCGCGCTCTCAGACAGCTTCATCTTCGCCTCCTTGACACGCGCCCTGGAAGCCCGCTCAGCAGCGGGGGACCGACGGGGAGTGACGTCGACGTCAGCAGGACGCGTCCGAGCAGAAGAAATGAAAGTCCCCACCCAGTCCCCGCATCAGGCCTCACGCCCAGGGCCCTAGCCGGGCTCCTCGGGTCCCCTCGCCCCGGGCAAGCCCCGCCATGCACACGGGCGGGGTCGGCGCCTTCGTGAGTCACTAGGCTGATGGAGCTGAGCCTGGGGACGCTCCGGCAGGGTGGGGACGGGGGCCCATCCCCACCCTGAGCGAAACGGCACTCCAAAGAGGCCCCTACGGAAAGTGTGGGTGGTGGCACTGACGGGACCACTGTCACGCAGGGCTGCGGGCGTCACGCCACACAGCCACTTTGGACATCTATGAGTCAGGACCTCCTGGAAGTGGACAGCCTCCGATCCCCTGGGCGCCCCACGCAGAACTGAGCACGCGCGTCCGCCAAAGACACTGACGAGAACGCTCGTGGCAGGATGGACACGACCCCCGCGCCCGCCGAGAGCGGGGCAGATAACGGCGACGTGTTTGCACAGCGGAGTATTAGACACCAGTGAAAAGGAACGGGGTGCACCCACAGGCACACACGTGACCGAGCAAAGGACGCCAGACACAAGTGAGCGCAAACCCCATGAACGGGCGAAAGCGGCCTGTGCTGTCAGGCGTCGGGATGGCGATGCCCCTTCGTCAGAAGGGAGGGTTCTGGGGTGCAGGAACGGGCGGCTTCTGCAGCTGGGCATTGGACATACAGGTGTGCGTGGCTCGTGGGAACTCACCGGCGGTGCGTGTACCTCAACGGATTTTTTTTCGATGTACGCATTCGAGGGTTTTGTGAGACGGTAGGTACCGGTTGGCACGGCTGTGGCTAAGACTATGACGAAAAGCTTACGAGGAAGGAAAGCGGGGAGGAAGCAAGAGGCAGGATGCTCGGCACGGCCTGACACCCCATTCTCAGAAGACGGGGTCCCGAAGAAGGTGATCACAGCAAAGACCAGGATTCCGGAAGCTCCCAAGGTCCTCTCTGCCCCCCCCACCCACACCCCAGGCCAGCCTGGTGCTCAGCGGAAATCCAGCTGTGCCACCTGTCACCGGGAGGCCACCTGCTGCCAGGGAGACCACGCCCATCCACAGAAGGCTAGGGACACCTCCCGGCCTCCTCCCTCCACACCTCCGGCCACACGGGGGGCACCGAAAGCTCCCCTCTGGAAAGGCCGAATTTTCCAAAGTCCAAAGCCACGTGCAAGGGGTAGAGGCAAAGGGGGAAACAGGAACAGTCGAGTCTATGCCATGTCATGACATACGGAATGGAAGCTTAACGGCCCCCGCGTGCCGGACACGGGAAAGCGCTTCACCTGGGAATCAGGGGGACACCTATGCCGGGAAACGTGACGTGAGCGGAGCCGCGAGGGAGGCGGGGGTGGAGAAGCAGCTCCGGCTCCGAGCCCCGCGCGGCCACCTACACCAGCTCCGACACAGCAGGCCCGGCCCCACGAGCCCGAGACGCGAAGGCCGGACCGCCGACTCCGAACCCGGCGCGGCGCCCGCCCCGGCACAGGCCGCGGGGACGCGTTCTTACCGATCATGTGGTTGGCAACGTGGATTTGGATCTCCCGCTCGTTCTCGAAGGTCATCTGGCACTTGATGCACTGGTACGTCTTCTTCTGTCGGGAAACCCAAAACACACACGTGTCAGACAGCCAGGGGAGCAGAGGGCAGAAAGGGCAGCTCCTGGAGGTCCTGGCTCCGACTCCCCAGCGTGGCTCTGGGCCCCTCCCAGGTCTCCCCAGGCCGCTCTCTTCCTACCTGCTTTGAATCCGGCTCCCTGGCCGGGGGACAGACGGGGGATGGGGAGCAGGGGCGGGGTGTCAAAGGGGCTTTTCCTGCTAGGCCTGGGGAACGTGCTCCCCCCCAGGTGCGGGCACACAGCAGAACCGCAGGAGGGAAGCCGAGGGAGGCTGCCCACTCGAGTGTGCTCAAACCCACCCTCTGTCCACCCACCCATCCACACACACCTACACACACGCACCCACTCATCCCTCCCTCCATCCACCCATCCGTCCATCCACCTACACCGTCTCCCCCTCCACTGTCTACACTGGCACGTACACCCACGAGGACACACACGCAGATGTCCATGTGTGCCAGCTGGTGCATGTAAGCCCCACGCTTATCCCCCCACTCACCAGTCCCACGTAAGCCCCTCTCGGACAGAGCGCCAAGCCCCACACAACAACCAGTGCCCTGTCACCCAGGTGCACGGGGCAGCCCTCTGGGGGTGGAGATGGCCTTAGGGCTGCACGTTCACGTGGGCTGCATACCCAGTCTCATGCCCAGTGGAACCGGAAGGCCACCCCATCACTCCCCAGGTGCCCACGGGTGCCCAAGCAGCTTCTGACACAAGCGTGCGCACAGCCCTATGCTCACACGCGCCCTGTGTACACACGACTCTAAGTGGGCACAGGTGCACTCGCGCACACTCGCACACACACAGGTTCACACCAAAACTCATTAAGGCGCGTGTTTCCCGGGTGGCCCTTGTGGTCTTGCACGTGAGGCCAGGGGTGCCCACGTCCAGGGCAGCGGGCAGCGGGCAGGGCTGTGCAGTCCCTCAGGCTGGTGGCTCATGGGTGTGGGGCGAGGGAGGGAGGACTCCCACTCGCTTGCCCTTGACTTTGCCCTCTGCCTCCCTCCTGCTGCGCCCTGGCCAGCGCCCCCACCCCCGTTCTCACCTCAACACCTCCTCTTGGTCTGTCTCTCCACCTGCATCCCCTAGAGACCGCCCTCCTCCTCTAGGGCTTCTGTCCCCACTAAGAGACACAATCACAGGTAGAACTTGGCATTCAAAGCACCTCCTCCGCCATAAGCCCCTTCCCTGGGGCCCAGGAACACCAAAGCTGAGCCTAGGGCCTGGGGCCAGGGCTGCCTCCCAGCCGGCCAGGGCCGCCTCAGAGAGGGCCCCGGGAGGAGAGAGAACATGCTCGAGAGCAGGGGAGGCGGATCGGGGGGCGGGGAGGGGACAGACAGCCACAGCCGCTGAGTTCCCGCTATCAAGATCACAGCTCACACTTATGAGCACCTACTATGTGCAGGCACCGTTTATTCTGAGCACCCACAACCACGCCGCGAGCGCCACTGCAGGCCGCGAGAAAGTGGAGCTTCAGGAGGCTAAACCACTTGGGCAAAGCCCTGTGCTGGTGAGCGGGGACCCGGGAGTCGAGGCCCGGCAGGCTCCCTGCGGAGCCCGCCGTCTGAGCTGCCAGCCTCGGCTCCACACCCCAGGTCACCCTGGACGGTGTGGCCCGGGTGACAGAAAGCCGGTGTGACCTGGACAAGCCCTCTCACCTGGCCGTCTGCGAGACGGAGTGTGAGAGCACCCACCCGCCCTGCCCCGCCTGGCAGGGGAGGCCCTGCGAGGGTGCGGTGAGGACCAGGGTCTGCCCAAGCCGGCCTGGTGTTGGGGTGAGGCTGTTGTCGCCCGTAAACAGAGGGGGAGGCGGCAACCTTAATGCTTCACGCTCCAGCCAACAGCAGTCTCGGCCCCACGGGAACCCAGTCCTCCGAGAGCTGGTTGCCATGGAGACGCTCCCGAGGGTCCCCGCCTGCCAGCCCCCAAGCCCCCATGCAGTCCCCAGAGTCTACTCTTCCGTGCGTGCGTCCTGGGGGAGGGCGGGGTGGGCTCCCAGACAGCTGGGCCCCTGCCCCCAGGCGTGCCCAGGCAGGGGACGAGGCTCTAGAGGCTGCGCCCTCGCTGGGGAGGGGCCCAGGCTTTGTCTCGCTCCTTTCTGCGAACGGCCCGTCCGCCCGGGGCCTCTGGACGTGATTGTCAGCACGTCGCCTCTCCCACAGGCCCGGGACAGGGCCAGGAGGCCTGTCCGGCACCAGAAACAGGCTCCTCGGGTGTGGAGCCCTCACGCCGCCGTGCACCCTGAGGTGCCTGGCTCCACCTTCCTGACACCGGATCCTCTCTCTGCTGAAACAGAGGTCACGGCAAAGCTCCCAGGTTGTTGCCATAGAAACAACAGAAGAGCCGGTGCCCACCCAGAGGAGGGTTTAGAAAGTAGGACCTGATGTGGGACCCAGGGCAGACTGGGGGACCCCAAGGCCATCAGGAACCCCAGTGCAGTGGTGGGCTGTGCCGGGGAGGCAGGGATGGGGCTGGGGTACACCTGAGCAGGGGGTGACCGTCCTGGACCTCACCCCACTGGCCTCTCCCCTCTCACAAGCAAGCTAATGGAAAGTGACAGGTGACGTTTACTACGCGCTTTTAATCCTCAGAGCAAGACGCTGAGGTCGGCCCGGGAATCAGTCACAACATTTAGCAATCGATGGGAAACAGGTACTAACCAGTCACGGACACAGAACCAGAGTGGCCCCTGTGACTCCCGGGGGGTGTCGGCTTTGGAGACGGACACTGCCGCTATTACTATCGCTATCACCCTCTGGCTTGACGGGTGGGGACAGAGGCCCAGAGAGGTCAAATCTGGGGTGGGCACTGGGAGAGGGAGGTTTAATTCAGGAGAAGACGGTCCTAGAGGTCAGACCACCTGACTCCAGGACCCAAATGCTCCCGAGCCCACCCATTCTGGCCAGCCAGCACTGCTCTGGCAGGGACCCCTGCTCAGGGCCACTGTAGGGTGCCCCTTCCACTGTGGTGTCTCCTCATTCTCTCACTCACTCACCCCCTCTGATCCCGCAGTGAAAGCCCTCGGCAAACAGCCCTGTCTTCCAGCAGGCGTCGGTGGCACAGACAGGAGCCCTCCAGGGACAGGTGTCCCCGAGATCTTTTTGGCACCTCCTCAGTCTGGGGACAGATGACCCTGACTCGATGGGGATCCCCAACCTGTTTTGTCTGACACCTGAGAGCCACGCAGCGCTGGGCCCACCACTGGATGCCCCGGCCACAGTCCCCAGGAGCGCAGGTTCCCCTGCCTCACTGAAACCCACCGATTATGGGCCTGTGACTCCCCTGGTCTGGGAGCCCCCAGGACAGGGTCCATTTCCAACTCCCCTTGGCCGCTCAGCACCCCTAACATAATGGGTGCTCAGGACAAATTTGATGAATGAATGAAGGAACAAATGAATCATTAACAATGGTAACTGGAACGCTTTCTGGGGCCTTCCACACAGCAGCAACCGCGCTCACTGCAACAATACCACCGATGATGACCGTGTCAGCTAGAGGTGACAACCAGCACGACGGAGCCCAAGTGCCAGGCCCCAGGCCCTGCCTCGGTGTGTGACCGCCATGAACTGTCAAAAGACCCCTGGATCTAAAGCCCAGAGAGCAAAGTGACGTCCCTGAGGACGCCCAGCAAGCAGATGAAGAAGCCCAGACCAAACCAATTACAAAGATGACGGCCATGGCCCCTGCAGCGGGCACCGCGTGGCCGTCACCGTGCTACTCTGTCCCTGGACTATGCCCCGGGCCCTCCTGACGATTCTGTGAAAACACCTGCTCCCCGTTCACTGATGAGCACTTGGCAAACAAGGCCCAGGGAGGGTTGGAGGTCCTTGCACGTCACACAGCTGGAAGGGACATGGCAACTCGAGGGTTTACGGAGTCAAGGGCAGAACGGATGGGGCTGACGGCTGTGGGACCGCGGCTGCTCTCGGCCACTAAAGGGAAGGCCAGAGGACCTACAGAGCTCAGTGTGGGTGGCTGCTCTGGGCCTGGGCAGAGCCCACAGGACACCATGGAGCCCCACGGGGGCAGAGCCCAAGGCGAGGGGCGGGGCCAAGGTGCAGGAGGCGGGGCCAAGGCAACAGGAGCAGCCCAAGGTGCAGAGGGTGGGCCCAAGGTGCAGGGGAGGGGGCCCCAAGGCACAGGGGGCGGGCCCCAAGGTGCAGGGGGGTGGGTCCAAGGTGTAGGAGTGGGGCCAAGGTGCAGGAGGCGGGGCCAAGGTGCAGGGGCGGGGCCAAAGTGCGAGGAGGTGGAGCCCAATGCATAGGGGCGGGGCCAAGGCAAGGGGCGAAACCGAAGGCACAGGGGGCGGAGCCCAAGGTAAGGGGCGGAGCCAATGGGCAGGGAGTGGGCCCCAAGGCGCATGGGGCGGGCCCAATGAGTAGGGGCGGGGCCAAAATGGGCGGGGCCAAGGAGTAGGGGCGGGGCCAAGGCACAGGGGCGGGGCCAGGGTGCAGAGGGCGCGGCCCAAGGCGCAGGGAGCGGACCCCAAAGCACTGGGGCCGGGCCCCGGGGCGCGGGCGGGGTCCCCGGCCGCCGCACTCACCCGGGGCACGGGCGAGGCCGGGGCGCCGCGGCGGGGCGCGGCGTCGGGCGTGAGCGCGCGGTGGTCCGCCTGCACGTGGCCGTCCAGGTCCTCGGCGCTCTCGAACTTGACGCCGCAGTCGGCGCAGCGCAGGCCGCAGGCCCGCTCGGGCGCGTCGGGCGCGGCGGCGGCGGCGCCCGCGGGGCCGTTGGCGGCGCGGGCGGCGCAGGCGGCGCACAGCCCGTAGGGCAGGCCGCCCACGTCCAGCGGGAGCAGGTCCTGCTTGGCGCGCACGTCCTGCAGGCAGAGCGCGCACTGCAGGCGCCGCGGGCCCGGCGCCGCCGCCGCCGCCGCCTTCTGCATGTGGAACGTGCCGTGGATCTTGAGCTCGAGCGCCGACGTGACCGTCTGCATGCACACGACGCAGCGCAGGCCGGTGAGCGAGCTGCGCAGGTCCGGGTGCACCTGGCAGTGCTCCACGAACTCCTCCTCGCTGCGCAGCGGCAGCTTGCAGATGCGGCAGGTGCCCGTGTCCAGGCTCTTGCTGTGCGTCACCTTGTGCTCCGTGAGCGTCAGCAGCGACGGGAAGCGCTCGCCGCAGATGGGGCACAGGTAGTGCTTGGCCGGGCCGCGGTGCGTCTGCAGGTGCTCCCGCAGGCCGGCCTCCGAGAAGAAGGTCCGCGCGCACACCGTGCACTTGTGGCTGCCCTTGATGAACTCGGCCTTCTTGCGCGAGCCGTCGTCCTCGCCCGGCCGCAGGTGGTGGTCGCGCAGCCGGTGGTTCTGCAGCAGCACCTCCATGGTGTAGGCCGCGCCGCAGATGTCGCAGCCGTACATGGGCTCCGACGCGTCCACGTCGTCCTCGCTGGCCTCGTGGCTGTTGGCCGCCTCGGCGCCCTTCAGCAGCACGCCCGGCAGGTCGGCGGGCTCGGCCTTCTTGGGGCCGGCGGCCGCGGTGGCCGAGGTGGTGGCCGCGGCGGGGGCCACCCCGTTGGCCGTGCCGTTCTCGGTGGCGGCGTCGAAGACGCAGTGCTTCTCGCGCAGGTGCTTCTCCAGCAGGATGATGGCGTGGAAGGCCTTGCTGCAGAACTTGCAGTTGTACTTCTTGCTGTGCGTGGTGATGTGGCACTGCAGCTCCACCTCGGTGCTGAAGGTCTCCCCGCAGAAGATGCACTTGTGCGCTCTGGCCGGGTTGCCCAGGTGGCTGTGCTTGACGTGCACCTGCAGGTCGGCCTCCTTGCGGAAGTCCCAGTTGCAGGCCGTGCAGCGGTACATCTTCTTCTCGTTGCTGTGCTTCACTGCCAGGTGCACCTGGATGGACACCTTGGAGTCGAAGACCTCCTGACACAGGGTGCAGTGGTAGAGCACGAAGGTGTGCATGTCCAGCAGGTGCTTCTGCAGGTCGTCCACTGAGGAGAACTGCTTGTCGCAGCTCTCGCACACGTAGTGGGTCGACGTGGTCATGTAGTGCACCGTCAGGTGCTGCAGGAGCGACTCCTGGGAGTCAAAGTCCTCTTTGCACTGGGGGCACGCCTGCTTCCGCAGCAGCAGCTCCAGGTGCAGCTTCAGGTGGGTCTGGAAGCTCTCGAAGTTGGAGAACTTGAGGTCGCACTGATTGCAGGGGTACTCGCCGTTGGACACGGAGTTGGCGCTCCCCGACAGCCGCTGCCGCTTCGGGGACGACACCTCCACGTCGGACGAGACCGGGCTCTGCTCCGCCTTGGACTTCTTGCCGTGGGCCAGAGGGATGTTCTTGTGGTTCTCCTTGATGTGCTTGGTGAGCTTCAGGATGGAGCCGAAGATGGGCGAGTTGGTGCAGTAGGGGCAGGAGTAGACCTCCATGAAGGACTGCGTGGGCTGCACGACCGGGGACTCCAGCTTGGCACTGCCCACGCTGCAGTGGGCCTGCTGGATGTGCTCGGTGAGGGAGGACTCGGTCAGGAAGCCCATGGAGCACTGGTTGCAGAAGAAGGCGTTGCTGCCGTCGGGCGGGTTGGCGTTGGGGCCGCAGTGCGACACGCGGATGTGCTCCTGCAGGCTGTTGATGTCGGCGAACATCTCCGGGCAGTAGTTGCAGTGGAAGGCGGACACGCCGCCGAACTGCATCACGGGGTAGGCGTGGTTCTTGTGCAGCTTGCGGACGTGCTCGTTGAGGTTGTACAGGGTGGGCATGGAGTCCAGGCAGATCTGGCACGTGTGGCTCTGCTGCGGCTTGTCCGCGTGGATGGTCTTCAGGTGGATCTCCAGCACGGCCAGGCTGTTAAAGTCCCGCTTGGAGCAGTAGGGGCAGCTGTAGACCACCTTGGACCAGCCCTGCCCATCCTCCCGCATCTTCTTCGGGCCCCGCAGCGGCTTCAGGGTGGAGTCCGGCGTGGAGCCACGCTCCACGGAGGCGCTGGAGTCCGGCGTGGCGCTGCTCATGGAGGCCACGCTGCCCAGCACGGGGTCGGGGCTGACGCTGTGGTTGCTGGAGTCGGGCTGCCGGTGGCTGTCCAGGTGGCAGTAGACGCCCTCCACGGAGGAGAACTGCTCGGGGCACATGGGGCACTTGTGTTTCTGGTTGGCGTGGGCATGGTGGATGTGCGCGAGCAGCGTGTTCTCGTCGACGAAGACCTCGGGGCAGTGGATGCACTGCAGGTCGGCCTTCTCGGAGAGCTGGGGGTGGCGGGCGAGCACGTGCTTCTCCAGCTCCTCGGTCTGGCTGAAGGTGTCCTCGCAGTAGTCGCACATGAAGTCGTCCTTCTTGGCCTCCTTCTCCGACTTGGCCAGGTGCTCCTTGTTCTTCTTGTGGGCCTGCATGTGGCTCTGCAGCGAGCTGGTGGAGGAGAAGCCGCGCTTGCACACGGAGCACTTGAAGGGCTTGCTGGAGCTGTGCGTCTTCAGGTGGATCTTGAGGTGGTCGCTGCGGGAGAAGGCCGCCTCGCACTCGTGGCAATGGTACTTCTTGTCGCCCGTGTGCAGCTTGATGTGCCGGTCGCGGCTCCTCTTGTGCTTGAAGAGGCGGCTGCAGTAGGTGCACTTGAACGGCAGCTTATCGCTGTGGATCTGTTCGTGCCTCTTCAGGTAGCTCAGGCGGATGAAGGACTTGTCGCAGAACTGGCACGGGTACGGCAGGCCCGTGCCCCCTTCCTCCTCAACCAGGCCGAGGTCACACCCATCCCCGATCATCTGCGTGGGTGACGCAACATCCTTGCTGGAGGGAGACGAGGCCACCCAGGAGAGTTGCGGGTCGTCGTCACCATCTGCAGGGGGAAGGCAGAGAGGAGATTAGAGGCAATTCCCAGGGCCGCCGAGAAACAAGGACAGAGCCAAGCGTCTCGACAGCTCGCGGGCCGAGTGTGCAGCTGGGCAGCCGCTGCCGGGGGCGTGGGGCAGAGAGCCGGGGCCGCAAGTGGCCACGAGGGCCCTCCAGCCTGCAAAGGGGGTGGCAGAGGGGCAGCCGGGGGGCATGCCTTTCCCCTCATCAACACCTGCCTGGGCCTCACGAGGCCGGTACCCCCATGGGAAGTAGGTCTTAGCTGTGTCCCTGATGGGGGGGACAGGGTAGGGGAGCAGCCTGGACAGAGTGACTGGAAATGACCTCACAAACCCATCAGTCCCATGGGCCAAAAGGAGGCAAGTCCCGTCACCCGGTGGGCACTAGGTGTGACCCCCCTCCACCCTCTAGTCCCGGCGGGAAATTTCACCAGTCCTTAGGGCAGCTTTGCAAACAAACACGGTGCACTTGAATGGGTTCGGCCACACCACATTCTTTGGGGGTGGGGGACCGATGAAGCTGGAGCCACTCCTCGAGGTGGCAGACAGACTTATGAGGTGGGAAGTCACAGGCATATGGCATCGGACCCAAGGGCACCGGCGGGAGTGAGCAAGCACAGGGCACCTGAGGAGGATCTGCAGGCTCCCACCCCTAACCACCGTAAGGGGGCTGTTTTTCTCGCCTCCCCTCCACCCCACGGCTCACCCAGGCCTTCCCAGGACCCGGGGAGATGAGAAGAGATTAGGGGAGGAGCCAGGAGCCAGTGGGCCCCTAAATCCACCGCGTGGGGGCCTCCTTGCTCGGATGCCCAGCGTGGCCCACCTTCGTGGAGGACAGAGGCCACCCCAATCCCCCACCCTGTCCCAGCCTTCACTGGCCCATCCAGCCTCAGAGGAAACTGAACCAAACAAGCGAGAGACCGGCCGTTTCTGGGAAAACAAGGCACACGGGACGCAACGGATGAAGCCAGTGAAGCTCCCGAACGTGGCAGGATGAACGGAGTGAGCTCCGCGGCTCAAGTTTCCGTGGATTTGGAAGTGAATAATGAATGAAACGGACCGCAGGCCGCTGCGAGCAGGGAGAGACAGGCGAGAGCTCAGATTCGGCCACGCTGACCTTGATCTTGTCACCCCGGGACAAGCAACCACGGCCCGCTCTCTCCGGCCCCCGCCCACCCAGCTCAGCCTCGCAGGCGGAGCCCAGAAGGTCTTGCGGGAGGCGGCCCAGACCCTCTGGAGGGAAGGGGCAGGGGGACCACCCTGCCAGGCGTGGGCAGATGCTGGCACACACGCTCGCACACAGCAGCACACCCACCCGCAGGCACACGTGCAGCTCACGGGCCACTCCCACAGCTCACACTCAAACACGAACCGACACCCACAGCCACACGCGGTCGCACGCGTGCACACACCCATTCACACACTCGTTCCCACTGTTGTTCACGCACAAACTTAAACATGCACGCGCACACGCACCCGCAGACACACACGCTCACGCACACCATCCCTGGACGCCAGGTCCTCACAGCTGCCTCTGCTGTCCCCGGCCAAGCCCCAGACCTCACGGACGGCCTGGCTCCCAGGCCACACCCACCGCCTCGGTGCCCACCCAGGGGCCCGGCCCTGGCCGTGCGAAGATCTGCCTGACCCCAGCGGGCAGCGCTGGCAAAGCTCCCGGCCCCGAATCCTGCATCTCCGGCGGCCTCCCCGCGTCTGAAGCCCAGCCAGCCAGCCCGGTGCCGGCACCTCCCAGAGCTCCCAGAGCGAGGCGCCCGCTCCCCTGGGGGCCTCACGTTACGGGCCCCTCGGGTGGGAAGGACACAGCCGCTGCCTGCGCCTCCCATTAGATATGGGAGGAGGCGGCCTGGCCCCTGCCGGGTGATCCCCAGCTCCCACCAGCCAGGGTGCAGACAAAGGGACCCAGCGGAGGAGATGGCTGGACCTGAGGGTCACCCCTGCCCCCCATGAGCCAGGCTCAACCAGCTTTCGATCGTGTTGACATCTTAGCTCAGACCCACTGGAGCTGCCCTGGAGCCCTTCCTGTGTGCCTGACCCCTCTGCCACGTGCACAGGTGGGGGGACCAGGGCCCTGGCCACTGTACAGATGAGGAGGCTGAGGCACAGTCACAGTGACTTCCCCAGAATATGGCGGCACCTGGACCGTCCAGCCAGGCCCCCTGACCAGCGCTTCCACGGGTCAGCTGAAGGAGGTCACACCTGCGCAGGTGCGGGGGTGAGGGGAGCCCCGTGTCTAGCCTCCAGGGCAGTCAGCGTCGGGATCGCCTTCGAGTCCTCTCTGCCAAGATGACCAGGACTAGGCCGTGGCCTGCGTTTCGGGGAGGGACCCGCCAAGGCCAGAGCGGCGCGGGAGGGCCTCACGCCACCCGCCCGAGGATGAGAGCAGATGCCTGGCCGCACGCGAGGCCTGGGATGCTTCGCCCGCCCTGCCTGCATTCCTCCTCACCTCTCCGGCTCACTTTACACATCTGAGGACAGGGACTCACTGGGAGGAGTGGCTGAGAAAAATCAATGCGAAAAAGCACTATTATCCTATTTATGTGCTCTGTCCAGACAAGGTACATCTGCAGAGACAGAAAGCAGATTAGTGGTCGCCTGAGGCTGCAAGAGGGAGCAGGAAATGACTGCAAATGGGCAGGAGGCATCCTCCTGCCAGATCCTGGAAACGCTTTAAAACCGGATTGCGGCGAGGGCCGCGCCGCGCTGTAAATTCACCGAGTCGCTGCGCTGCTTGTTTAAAACGAGAGAATTTATAGCCCGCAAATTATACACCCATGAAATTGTTAAAGAAAAGCGCTGCGTGGCCGATAATAATAATTAGTGCTAATTAGCACCACGAACGCTAATAATATCAGCAGCTACAGTCACTGAGCGTGTCCCAAGTGCCGGCACTGCGCTAAGTGCTTCTGTCACCACAATTAACGTCTCTTCATCCTCACAGCCGGCAGCAGCACCCCGTTCCTGAGCGGAGGAAGCCGCGGCCTGCAGGGGAGGGTGACTGCCCGGGTGCCTCGGCGGTGCGGGGCCAGGGCGCCCGGGGCTCCTGCGAACGCGGGGTCCACCTGGCCTGCTCTCACCAGGCTCTGAGGAGCAGAATCAGCCTGCCCCGTGCCACAGTCCCTGGCTGTGGGGGAGGCCTGGTGGGCTGTTTTGTTCTGCAAACGAGTTCCGAAACGGGAGCAAAACCCATCATTCCGGGAGTGACAAGTTGAGCGACGGCTGAGACTGGGATCATCTGAACGGAAAGGAAAAGAAGGCTCCTTACGCGGAAAAGGCCTCACCCGGGGGGTGGACATGTTGACATAAACAGTCCCAAACTCAGGCCGCCCTGTCGAGAGCCTTTTGTCCCCAGATCATTTAACCTGGGCCGTTGCCGTCCACCCCTCCAAATGCATTCTGCCTCGGGGACACTTAGCTTGGTGCTCCTGCGGCAGACGGAGGCGGGAGCGGAGGCCGAAGTGCCCAGGGTGTGGGTGCAGGATGGCAGCAGAGGAAGGAGGGGACCCGTGCCTTTCGGGGGTGACACACGCAGCCAAGACTGCCCGCACCTCCTGGCAGACGGGCAGGAAGGGGAGGGCCGCAGAAACGGGGCAGAGGCAATCCCGAGGCCCCGTTCGACTGGATCGTTCCCGAACTCAGGGAGAAGAGAGGTGCCAGGAAAGTCTAGCTCCACCTGTTACCTCTGACTCCCAAGTAAACGCTCGTCTGGATTTCACTGCGGACCACGCAGTCTTCTGAGAGCCTGGCGGGCATTAGTCTTTCCAGTCCTTTCGACAGCCCGGGGAGAAACTGCACTCGTTATTCTCCCCTTCACGGGTGAGAAAACGGAGGCCAGAGAGGCTGAGGAGCTTGCCCAGCGCCACACAGCCCGCAGGCGGCAGAGCCAGGGTCGCCGCGCCGGCCTGGTTCCGAGTCGGGGCTTCCGCCCCCGATGGCAGACCGCGATGGCACGCCGCGATGGCAGGCCGCGATGGCACGCCGCGATGGCACGCCGCGATGGCACACCGCGATGGCACCCGCTCTGCTCCTTTGGGAGAGACACTCTCGCACGAGATGGGTGAGACAGGACGATGAAGGCCAGGCCCTCGGCTTCCCTCGCCCCCAGAGCACAAATAGGACAAAATGAGTAGAAAAATCACTTTCGCGACGGAGATTAAAGTCATTTAAAAATGACTAATCCTGCAAAAAAAAAAGGCCTGGCAGGAAATGGGCTCGTTCTACGAGCCTTTTGCTGTCTGCTGCAGGAAGAGGATCCAAATCAGCATAAAAGAGGGGAGAAATTCTGATAAAAATTCAATTAAGTAGGAAAAAAAGCACATGAACCGGCCTTCAGATCCCACCAGCCGCGGGACGAGCGGGGCGGGCTCCGAGCGCGCGTGGTCGCACTTGGCGGGTTGCACGGGCCGACGCTGCGGCAGCCCGCACCTGGCCTCGGACGACACGGACACACCCTGCCAGGGTGCCAAGCAGGTGCCACCCAGAACGGCGGGGCGCCTCAGCACCACAGGCGATCGGGGTGGGGCTGCCGGGGAAGTGCGTGGACAGGCGGGGAGGGTCGCCACAGGTGGGGGGGAGCGGCTAGCCCACGGGGGTGAGCCCAGAGGGAGACCTTCCTGCAGCGAGGGGCACAGACTGAGGAGGAGTGAGCCCCCCGTCACGGAAGCTATGCAAGAGGAATGCACAGCTCCTAACAGAACCGGGGGAGGGTCCTCTGCCGCAGAGGGGGTGGGGGTGACACGGGCTGAGAGCCAGGCAGCTCCAGGTTTCCAGGACCTTCCTGGGCGGGCCGTGACAGACCGTGACAGAGGGCTGACTGACTGAGCGCACACGAAGCCCCCGTGGGAGGTACGCTGGGGACAGGCCAGAGCACAGGACAGAGCGTCCCTCGGGAGACCCGGGCCTCGGCCGCCCCGCCGAAGTACGGGCAGCTGAATCCCGGTTTCCACAGCCCTTTCCGGGCAGATGGAAAGGTTACTCTGGACACCGTTCTGACCCGCAGCGTGTCTCTGTGACGGCCACAGATGCCTGACTGTTCTTCACGAAGCCCCAAGAGGCCTCTTTGCCACTCACCCACCTCCTTGGGAAGGTGAACATCGCGAAGGAGACAAGTGCCCCGCAGGACGAAGCTCCACGATGCTCCCCCTGCCCCCTGCCCCGATCAGAAGCTCCAGGGACAGGAACGCTGTGGCCCGGCCCGGAGAAATGGGACCCCAGCCTCGGGGTCCCGTGTGACACGGGGGGTCCAGAGAGAAGGGCAGCCCACGGATGGCAGGTGGGTCGCGGTGGCCTAAGAGCACCGTGTTCGGGGGGCTCTAAGGCCACATCTGCGCTCAGAAAAAGTGAGAGTTGCTATCAACTGGCGACGTCTGCCCTTAGCAGGGAAGGGCACGAGGCGGAGGTCCCACGGGCGCTGAGGAAATCGGAGGAAGGGGCCTCCTGGCACCCGGTTTCTTCCTCCAAGGAAGGAACGGCCCATCCTCTCTGGGAGGGGAGGCCTCGGGGCAGGGTCCCCAAACCCTGCTGTGCAAGCGGACACGCAGGCTGCGGAAGACCCCGGGCGGCCGTGTTGTGCTCTGGCCGGGGTGTCTCGCCGGACAGAAGGGTCACGGCTGACGGCGAGGCCTGCCCCAAGTAGGCACGAGGCGGCCTGGGCTTGCAGATCAACGCCCCCGGAGCCCGAGGTGACAAGAGCTGCCAGACACGCGTGTGCTTCAGGGTCCACCGCAGACTGCGCTTCCCGCAGAGGGAGCCAGAACCTCAGCAGGTGGCTTCCCAGGCATGACAAGACGCAAATTCAACCCCGGGGCCACCTGGGCGCATTTCTGAGTCAAATCTTCACCATCTGCCTTTCTGCACCCCCTGGAGCCTGGTCCAGTGGACGGAACCCGGATCTGGGGGAGCCCTGGGCCCCAGAGGCAGCTCCCTCGCTGGGGGACCCTTCGGGAAGTCACCTTCCTTTCCCGACCACTGCCTCTGTGACGCAGGTGGACTGGGCCGCCCCTGAGGCCCTTTCCTGGGGCCGCTCCCAGCAAACGGTGGCGTGAGCCCCCCGAGAGGCCCTGAGCTCCCCTCACAGCAAACCCCAGGCCAGAGTGGGGCCCCGGGTGCCACAGTATGAAGGCCCAGGCGGAGACAGGGGCCAACGGGCCGGAGATCCCAGGCCGGGCGGGACATCCTCAGGGTCTCAAGGCCTGCCAGGGACTCAGCCTCCAGTCTCATACTCGGGCCGGGGGAAGCTGGGACACAGAAAGAAGGGGACAGGGGCCTGCCCTGTTTTTGCCTCCCTCCCGGGGCCAAAGCTGGCCATTCACCCCAGAATACGCCTCGACTCAATTACATCCACACCTGTGGGCGCCACACCAGGGTGGGGAAGAGGGAGGGAGTCACTTCATAGGCGGGGAAACTGAGGCCACACAGCGAGGAGCAGACGGACCCGGGACCACGCTCAGAAACCACGGTTGTTACGTTGATGGAACAGGGTCTATCCGCCAGGTCCCTCGCCACCATCCTCGGTGACCATCCCCTTCCTCACAACTGGGTAGACTGGGGCCCCCAGAAGAAAAGCAACTTCGCGGGCACAGAGAGTAGCGGGTGGCAGACGCCCACTCACTCGCCCACCCCCACCCCACCCCCACCCCACTCACTAACCCCGAGACGAACAGCCTCTCCAGACCCCGAGTGACGGTTCAGGCCCCATCGCGTGGCAGGAGCTGCTCCAGCAGCGTCCTACACTCTCCCGTCCCGCCTGCCACAAAGACGAAGTCCATCTTGGCCTGGGCGAGGTCAGCGGTGGACGCCCGGGCCAGGCGGGCTCTGCGGCCGAGCACCCTGAATGCAGCCGGGCACCTTCCTCACCCCTGGGCCGTCGGGCAGGCTGCTCACACAGCCCTGTGCGCCAAAGAGGGAGGCAAACGAGGAGGTCACAGAGGCGCTGGCTGGCTGCGAAGACGGAGGGGGCCACAGCCTCAAGCCCAAGCCAGGGACTTGGCAGCCCCCACACCCTGGGAAGACGCAGAAACGGTTTAACCCCAGCACCTCCGAAAGGGCACGCAGCCCTGCCCATGACGCAACCCGGGCCCAGTGGCATCCGCGTCACACTTCGGACCTACGGGACCGTAAGTAACAACCGCGTGTTGTTATCCGATGCCACCAGGTTCACGGACTCTGGTGACGACAGCCGTGGGAAACGCACCGCCCAGGGCCGGTGCCGCCGAAACCGACGCCAGGAAAACGTAGACGCGGGGTCAGAAATCGGGCGGCGGGCCGCGGCCGGAAGAATGTTCCGGAGCGTGGCAGCAAAACCTCTAGGCCGCCCTAAAGAAAAGAATCACAGAGATACGGACGTTGGCGACCCACGTGAGTGACGCCCCAGAAGGAAGTCGCCGCGGAAAATGCCCACGTCGTCACGACCAGACGGCAAAAGGAGCGTGGGCATCAAAGCCACCGGCGGGGAGGCCTGGGAGGACACGAGGGGCGTGAGATCGGACACCCGAACCCAGGGACCCTCACCAAGAGCGGCAGGGAGCCTCGTGGAATCGTGTCACCCCGATACGTGGACCGCGGAACTGTCACGGGGACAGATGGCGATTGAGCTGGGAGATTTCCAGGTGAGAAGTCGAAGGCGCGGCCATTTCTTCTTTTCCTTATGGCTCTGGTAGGAAGAGACTGACTGACGGAAGAACAGCCGAACCAAAGTGAGCCCAGAAGGACGGTTCTGGGAATCCTCAGCCCGCCCAGGTGGCAAACAAAGACACCAACGGTCACTAAGAGCTTCGCTACCCGAAAAGCACGCTCGAGAGGAAAGGCTGCGGTGCGACTGCGCGTTTCGTTACCCTCCCAGAAAAACCCAGAGGCCCCGCCACAAAAGGCTCTCTGCAGAGACGAGGGGTGCGACTCGCACAAGCCACAGGGAACTAGGAAACGGGGGCACTGCCGGGAGCCGCCTCGGCAGCAGCCGAAAGCAGGGACGACGGGATTCCATGCCAGCTGTGTAGGGAGCAGCACCCCGTCCGGCGGAGCGCCTCCCCGTGACGTGCACAGGAGACCCACGACCCTCGCGGAAACTGCAGCAGCACAGACACGGCGCGCTCGGCCCACGCGCACACGCAGTCCGGGGGAAGGAGGACGCC